>OZ034817.1:47114094-48412986 GCA_964030455.1 Linum trigynum | reverse complement strand
GTTAGGATAGCGAATGATTTAGTGCGTTTGTATAAGATTTCCGATAGCGAGAACTTCTGTTTCTTTGTTCATCTTTGCTGCTGATGGAAAATTTACGTTTTTATATAGCGTTCGCCAACGCGAGTAATTTTCTAATATTCACTTTATTGTATTTCTTTGATGCTCGACAGCGTCGACGGTTTCCTCTGATGCCTATCAATCATCTTCTGCTACATTTATTTAACGCTTGCCAGCTCCAGTTAGATATTTACTGGTAGGGGCGCTCGTTATCTCTTATGCGTTATTGAATGATAGAGGGGCTCGCCAGCTCCTGTGAGGTTTTGATTGGTTGGGGCGCTCCTCAGCTCCCGTGGGGTATTGATTTAGTAGGGGTGCTTCTCAGCTCTCGTGAGGTATTAAATAGTAGGGGCGCTCTTCAGCTCCCGTGAGGTATTGACTTGGTAGGGGTGCTCCTCAGCTCCCGTGCGTTGTTGACTGATAGAGGGGCTCGCCAACTCCTGTGAGGTATTAGTTTGATAGGGATGCTCCTCAGCTCCCGTGAGGTATTGATTTGGTAGGGGTGCTCCTCAGCTCCCGTGAGGTATCGATTTGGTAGGGGTGCTCCTCAGCTCCCGTGAGGTATTGATTTGGTAGGGGTGCTCCTCAGCTCCCGTGAGGTATTGATTTGGTAGGGGCGCTCCTCAGCTCCCGTGAGGTATTGATTTGGTAGGGGCGCTCCTCAGCTCCCGTGAGGTATTGATTTGGTAGGGGTGCTCCTCAGCTCCCGTGAGGTATTGAGATTTTGGTTTCCCTTTGTGGTATAGCGATATAGAGTGCTGGTTTATTCACATTGTGACATATAATAGCTTTGATAGTCAACTAGCTGGTTTGGTACAAAAATCGATAACGAGTAGTCACACGGCCTAAAGGACTTCGTAAGTATCCGATAGGCTTAACATTGATATGTAATGCTTTTGTATCATATTGCTAGATAGATGTGAAAAATGTGGCGTGATATGGCATGATGTAATGTCATGATGAAAATGCGTAAATGGGGAGGGAGGATTCCCTTATGTGGACGTTTACTCGACTGGTGTGCCACCTTGTGACAACCTTTATGAGTACGTGACACAATATGTTGTATGATGAATGTTTGCCGCAAACGTAAAGGCGAATTAGTTTCTTTTATTATATTTTTCTAATTTTCCTCCAAATTGGTCGCCCTTCGAGAGATATGTCATTGCTCTCAACTTAATCGACCCTAGGCCTTGTTCGAAGTAGGATGGCAAGTGTACTGATAGTGTTGCCGCCTTTAATTTTCAGTTGTTAGTGAACGAGTCAACCTTCATTTCGATGTTCGCCTTGTAAAGTTGCTGAACCTCCTTTTGAGTCCCGAAAAAGGTTCAACATGAAAATGTCGTATCCAATCTTCTATTGGGTCTGCAGGACATTTGCGAACCTACCAATTTCTTTCGAGTGGTCTCGAATAAATTTCCTTTGCATGCCCATGTCATTCATAACTGCGGGGGGAATCCCGGGTTGGCTTCTCAAAACTGTAACGATTATTGGATTTTTCTCTTCATTTGTGAACTATGAGCGTACGGGGTTAGGCCAAGGGAGGAGTGGAAATAACAAAACGAATCCACTTTAGTTATGGATATTTTGGTCAAATTGTTTTGAAATTGTTATTGTTCCTTTCGATTGTGTGCTAGTCGTGAATTGCTTCTGCTTTTTGCTAAGACTGTAGTTGGTTTACGCGACTGTATGGCCACTAAGGGTTTATCATAAGATCATATTTGTGATTGGATGGTATAAGAGGCGACAATCAGTTGCAAGTAGGATGGAATGGTAAATAAAGGAGAATACGTGCAAGATTGAGGCAAATTCTAGCGGAATTTTATTTCTGGGGTATAAAGGAAAGATACATAGCAACTACGAGATACATCAAAGAGATTCATGATTTGACAGTCCACCCTGCACTCGTCCCATTATTTTCATGGAGTCGACCGAGCATTGGCTCATTCTTATGCATAGTATTTCTTCACTGAGTCGGTGTTGACCGGATATGGTAACTCGTCTCCGTCCATGTTTGTTAATATGAGCGCTCCTCCTGAGAAGGCTCTTTTTACCACATAGGGACCTTCATAGTTAGGGGTCCATTTCCCTCTTGGATCCCCTTGTCGGAGCATAATTTTCTTCAAGACTAGCTCTCCTTCACGAAATTGTCTCGGCTTTACTCTTTTCTCAAATGCTCTGATCAATCGTCTTTGATAGAGATGACCATGATGGATGGCTCCTAGCCTTTTTTCCTCAATCAGGTTTAATTGGTCATACCTAGCATTGACCCATTCGGCATCTTCGAGTTCTGCTTCTTTTAATACCCTTAAGGATGGTATCTCTACTTCAATAGGCAATACTGCTTCCATCCCATAGACCAGAGAGAAAGGTGTTGCACCCGTTGACGTCCTCACTGTTGTTCTATACCCGTGCAGAGCAAATGGTAGCATTTCATGCCAATCCTTATACGTGATCACCATCTTTTGGATGATTTTCTTAATGTTCTTGTTTGCAGCTTCGACAGCACCATTCATCTTGGGACGATATGGTACAGAATTATGGTGTTTGATCTTGAACTGCTCGCAGAGTTCATCCATCATTTTGTTGTTTAAGTTTTTCGCATTGTCGGTGATCAACCTCTCCGGCAATCCATAACGACAGATGATTTCTTTCTTAATAAATTTTACCACCACACTTCTGGTTATGTTCGCGTAGGAGGCTGCCTCTACCCATTTGGTGAAGTAGTCTATTGCTACTAAGATGAATCGATGACCATTTGATGCTTTGGGTTCGATTAATCCGATAACGTCTATTCCCCAGACGGCAAAAGGCCAAGGCGATGACATGACATGGAGAGGGACAGGGGGAGTATGAATTTCATCCGCATACACTTGGCACTTGTGGCATTTCCGAACATAGTTGGTGCAGTCTCCCTCCATTTTAGTCCAGTAATACCCCATCCTTAATATTTTCCGAGCCATGACGTGACCACTTGCATGTGTACCACATATACCTTCATGTATTTCTTCAATTATCCTTGAGGCCTCCTTTGCATCTACACATCTTAACAGCGTTGAGTCGTGGTTTCTTTTGTACAAGGTCGATCCGCTTGAATAGAACCCATAGGCCAATCTGCGAATAGTCCTTTTGTCGTTTCCGGATGCCCCTGGTGGGTATTCTTTTTCTTTGATGTAGATTAGGATGTCATAATACCATGGTTTGTCATCTGGTTCCCTTTCAATATTCATAAGGTATGCGGGAGCATCTCGTTTCTCGATTTTAATACATGGTATTTCACCCATTTCTTCCATTTTGTACATCGATGCGAGGGTAGCTAATGCATCTGCGACTTGGTTTTCCACCCGTGATACATGTTCAAACGTTACTTCCTCAAATTGCAATATCATTTCTTTGATGAGCTTCTGGTATGGGATGAGCTTTGAGTCTCGAGTCTCCCATTCACCTCTTATTTGGAAGATTACTAGTGCAGAATCCCCATACACCTTCAACCTTTTTATCCCCATTCCCAGGGCTGCTCGTATGCCGAAGATACATGCTTCGTATTCTGCCACATTGTTTGTGCATGCAAAGCAGAGTTTAGCTGTAATTGGTAGTACCTCACCTTCCGGGGACATAAAGACGGCCCCCACTCCTTGTCCTAGAGCATTAGAAGCTCCGTCAAACTTCATGATCCAACCTCCATGTGGTAGGTTTTCTTTTTCCTCCTCTGTTGTCATTATATTTTCATCTGGAAAATTCATAATCATGGATTCGGGATCCATAATAGCATGCTCTGCCAAATGGTCGGCAACGACGCTCCCTTTAATTGCTTTTCTTGCCACATAAACAATGTCGTATTCTGCTAAGAGGACTTGCCATCTGGCGAGGCGTCCAGTCAGTGCGGGTTTTTCGAATATGTATTTGATGGGGTCCATTTGGGATACCAAATGAGTTGTGTGATACAACATATATTGCCTTAACCTTTTTGCTGCCCAAGCTAGGGCACCACACGTCTTTTCTAAGGCCGTATACCTACGTTCACAGTCATTGAACTTTTTACTGATGTAGTAGATCGCATGTTCTTTCTTTCCTTGTTCTTGTTGTGCCAGCATTGCCCCCATAGAGTTCTCGAATACAGATAAGTACAGTGTTAGGGGTTTCTTTGGTGTAGGGGGTGCTAGGACCGGTGGATTTAGAAGGTATTCTTTAATTTTGCTAAACGCATTCTGGCAATCTTCGTCCCACTCACATGGTTGATTTTTTTTGAGTAGTTTGAAAAGGGGTTCACATGTGGAGGTCAATTGTGAAATGAATCTACTGATATAGTTCAAGCGTCCGAGGAATCCTCTTACTTCTTTCTGGGTCTTGGGTGGCGGCATTTCAACTATTGCTTTGACTTTGTCTGGATCGACTTCTATCCCTTTCTGACTTACTAGAAACCCTAGCAACTTTCCTGATGTGACCCCAAAAGTACATTTTTCGGGATTCAATCGTAATTGATATTTACGCAATCTTTTGAAAAGCTTTCGTAGGATTTCCACGTGATCTTCTCCTGGTCTAGATTTGGCTATCATGTCATCCACATAGACTTCTATTTCTTTATGCATCATGTCATGAAACAACGTGACCATTGCCCTTTGGTAAGTAGCTCCTGCGTTCTTCAGCCCGAAAGGCATTACAATGTAACAAAACGTTCCCCATAATGTGATGAAAGTCGTTTTTTCCATGTCCTCTGGGCACATTTTGATTTGGTTATATCCTGAAAAACCGTCCATGAAGGAGAATGTGTGATGACCAGCCGTATTGTCGATAAGAACATCAATATGAGGTAATGGGAAATCATCTTTTGGGCTCGCACGATTTAGGTCCCTATAATCTACGCATACTCGGATCTTTCCATTCTTTTTAGGGACTGGGACAATATTTGAGACCCATTCAGGATATATGGCTACTCGTAAGAAACCAGCATTGTATTGTTTTTGAACTTCTTCCTTGACCTTCAACAACCATTCTGCTTTCATTCTTCTCAATTTCTGCTTGATGGGTTTGCTATCTTGTTTCAAAGGCAAGTGATGCATTACTATTTTTTCGTCTAAACCGGGCATGTCTTTGTAAGACCAAGCAAACACGTCTTGATATTCCTTTAGCAGGTCTACAAGCCTCTCTTGTGCGTCTTCACTTAAACTTTCCCCAATTTTCACTTCCTTCCGATCTTCTTCCGTCCCTATGTTTACCACTCTGATTGCTTCTCCATACGGTTGTAATGCTGGCTCTTCCCGCTCAAGCACCCAATCCCAGTCTGAAGATTCCTCTTCCTCCTCATCCGACTCCATTTGATTAATAGGTAAGTCAAAGTTGATTGTCAAATCATGAAGATCTCGAGTATCCTCCCATTGCTCACATATCCTGAAGCAAAAGATATAAAGGCAAAAAGAAAAGGAAAATAACGTGGAATAAGGAAGGGATAGAAATCCATGTCATGAACGATTGGAATTCAAATGCATATGTTTATTTGAAGACAAAGGAAGGTGCTATAAGTGCGCTTTATTTCCCACTACAGTCTTAACAAAAGCTTAACTAGTCTTTTCGACTATATTTTATTCATTATTATACGATACTCTCGATTTCTCGTGCCCACGACATTACATTGCGTCTGGTATAGGCATGTCTTCAGACTTCCAATTGCACAGCTCTTCATCTGGACGCATCAGGTGGACAAACTCGAACGATTCAGTGTTATTCCCCCCAGCCATGTTGATCGACAAATCACTGAAAACAGTTAACATCACATGGTCCTCTAGGTCTATGTTTGCCTCGACGACATCGACAGTCTTACTATTGATCGTTCCTCCACTTATGAAGGTTTGACTTATGTGGGGTGTCTTGTGTTCAAAATTGTCCCCCTTTAAGCGAACCAACCTCTTGTTTCGTTTCTCCTCTTGGATCCTTTTCATATCCAACATACTTGGCGAGTACCCCAAACCGCAACGATTTTTATTTTCCTTGATGTTCATTGGCGGCCTGATTAGGGTGTTCCACATTGACTTGTCAATTCCCTTAATCAATTGTTTGGCAGCCATGATGGAGGTTACAGATGGTTTTGGGTTTCGCGTCTTATTTTCCTTATTGACGTATGCGACGTCTTCAATTTCTAGTGACTGAAATGCACTTTCAAGAGCTTCCTCTGTAGCTTCGATATATGGTGCATCTGGTGCTTTCGTTATCATTATATCTTCTTCCCCGTAGACCTCCACTAACTTCTTGTCAATGATGAATTTAACTTTCTGGTGGAGCGATGATGGCACTGCTCCTGCCGAATGTATCCATGGTCGACCCAGTAGGAGGCTGTATGTGGGAGTAATGTCCATCACCTGGAATGAGATGTTGAAGATGCTTGGTCCTATCTGGATTGGAAGCTCGACTTCGCCGATTACCTTGCGTTTAGTACCATCGAATGCCCGAACTACTACAAAGCTCGGCTTGATGTATGATTCATCCACCGGGAGTTTATTGAGGGTTGATTTGGGTATTACATTTAGAGCTGACCCGTTATCGATAAGCGCACGAGCTATCATATGGCCTTTGCATTTTAGCGAAATGTGCAGGGCTTTGGTGTGACCTGTTCCCTCGGTGGGGATTTCATCTTCGTCAAACGAGATCTTTCCGCTAGTCAGGACAGCTCCGACGATATTGTCTACCTTTTCTACTGATACATTATGGCATACGTGAGCTTGATTCAGTACTTTCATTAGAGCTTGACGATGAGGTTCAGAAGTGAGGATTAGGGATAGAAGAGAAATTCGTGCAGGCGTGCGGTTCAACTGCTCTACCACCTTGAACTCACTTTGCTTAATCAGTTTTAGGAATTCACATGCATCCTCATCCGAAACTTGTTTTTGGTACTCTTTTGGACCTTCCATGATCGGTGCCCTCTCCTCTTCCTCATTGAGCTGTGGGTTCGTGAACTCGGGGAGTTTTTGCTTTCCCTGCTTTATTTCTTGCCTTTTTGCCAATTCCTCAATTCTACGCTTTTCAACGTCATCCGGGGTATAATACCTGCCTGTTCTAGTCATACCGCCTATCCCGGTTATGTTTGTCACTTCACTTTGGCGAGTAAAGGTGTTCTGATCTGCCTGACAGTTGTACATCCATGGTACTGCTTTTGAATTTTCATATTTGAACGGTTTTGGGGTTTTTATGACCAGAGGGACCACTTTTGAGGATGGAGGGCTAGGCTCATCCTGTCGTGCTTGGTAGCAAATGAACCTTTCCTGCTTTTGGGGTTCGTCAGTTAGCGAGGACATCATATTTACGTCCCTCATGACTTTGCCTCTAGTTCGAATTAGTATCACTTTCGCATCCATGAGTTGTTGTAACTTTATTTTGAATGGATCACAATGCTGGATAGAATGCCCCTTAACTCCCGCATGATAAAGACATGTATCTTCCAGATTTATGACGGGTACCTCTTCATCAGGGTCCTCTAGGTAATTGTTGTGGGATAGTATTTTATAGATGCACTCCAAAGGTGTCTTTATTTCTGCCACACTTACCCTGTCTTCGTATTGTTCAAATTCTTCGATGCCATTTACTCCCTGCCCCCCATGATTAGGCAATGGATTATTGTTAACATTCGGTCTGTTGGGCTGTTCTTCGAATTTTAGCCAACCAACTTTTATCAACTGTTGTACCTTAACTTTCAGTATTCTGCAATCTTCAGTTGAATGCCCTGGGACCCCCGAATGGTAGGCACAATGTTGATCCGGCTTATACCAATTAGGGTAAGGTGGTTGCAGGGGCTCAGATGGTATGGGGGCAATTAGATGACTTTGGATTAACTGAGGAAAGAGTTCAGTATATGTGATGGGAATAGGATCAATTTGAAAAGTTTTTCCATACATTCGAGTGACGTTCTGATCTCTGTTGTTTGCTTGGGGTGGTGCTTGTGGTCGATTCTGGTTTAGTGGCTGAGTAGCATAATTCGGGCGTTGAGTAACAACTGTAGCATTATTTATGTATGGACGAATTTGGTTGGGTTGAGGTCGACTGTTCCATCTCCCTATTTTTGAAGACTCTCCCTGGGCTGAATTGACCTCCGCTTCCTTCTTTCTGATGTGGCTCGCCTTCCGTGAAGCTTCTGGGCTTTCCATTTTCCCTAATTTGATTCCCTTCTCAATTCGTTCACCAATTACTAACATATCAGCAAAATTTGTTGTAGTGATTCCGACCATGTTATTGTAATATGGAGGCTTCAGGGTTTCAAAGAAAGTAGAGATCATTTCTTTCTCAGATAAAGGGGGCTGAACATCTGCAGCTCTTCCTCGCCACCTTTGGGCATACTCTCGGAAGGACTCTTCCTCTTTCTTTTCCATGGCGCGTAGATCTTCCCTATCTGGGGCCAAATCTTGATTATGCTTATAGTGTTTCATGAATGCATCAGCAAGATCTTGCCATCTTTTGACTTTTGACCTTTCGAGCTGCATGTACCACCTTGCGGCTGGCCCAGTTAGGCTGTTTTGAAAACAATGTATCATAAGCTTGTCGTCTCGGACGTGGTTGGCCATTTTATTACAATACATGATTAGGTGGTTTCTAGGGCACGTGGTACCGTCATATTTTTCAAATTCTGGGATTTTGAATTTTGGGGGAATTATCACGTCTGGTACGAGGCATAATTGCGTGGCATCAGTAGAACCATATGATTCTACTCCTTCGATGGCTCTCACTCTTTCGTCCAGGTATTCCCATTTTTCTTTCAATAGTATGTCATTTTCAACGCCTTCTATTTTCTCTCTCTCTTGGTCGTGTTCAGGCGATCCCGCATTGTTTTTGTCATGCACGATGATGACTTTGGGGCCCGAACCTTCCCCTTTTGGAGGAACATCATCTTCAGAATGTACCTCCTCATCGTTGGATACTATTTCTTTTCCTTTTGCCGACAGCATTTTTACTATCATGTTCAGCTGATCTTTCATTTCATCAAACCCAACCAGCTTTTCATCAAATCCAGTTATCTTTCCTTCGATGTCATTCAGCTTCTTCTGAAAAGTTTCCATGACGAACTCGGCCTTAGATCTCGTTAAGTATGTAAAGTCTTGACTCTTCCCTGGCGGACGATCAATTTTAAAGAAAACCCGGTGCTCTGGTTCCTGTGTTCTCGTGAAATAGTTTATAATTAGTCGATGCGGAGTGATATGATGTCATGCTTATGCTATATGAGGTGAATGCATGATGTGATGTTTTTTGTTAGTGCTTGAATGCAATTCTAGGATTTGCCAATGAGATAACACCTCTGCTTCCAAACTTTATATTTACAGTAGCTGGGGCTACCATTACAATTTATGTGCGCTTCAAGGCGCTATATGCTTACTACATGGCCTCGTACATATTTCACAAGAGACCATGATTACAAAAACAACCCAAAGTACATTGTTTATTCCCCTGCTACCTTACATTACCATATTACAAAGTATTATAATATGATTAGTGAAAATTTCCATAATACATCAGCTCTTGTTGCAGGTTTTCGAGATAGGTTCGAAGGTCGGGATCTGGATTCTCCATTTGTACCAGACGTAGTCTAGCCGCCTCAGCTTCATTGGACAATTCATATGCTCTTCTAGTAGCTCCTCTAACGACTTCCATGAGGCGGTTAACTTTCCGTTCTTCATTCAGCCTGTTGTTTTCCAGTGTTTGTGCTGTAATCTTCCAGTCCGCATTTTCCTTCTCGATAGCCTCTTTTTCAGTAGTTAATCGGCTAATTTCTTCATGATATTTGATAGCTTCCTTCCTTTGCTTACTGATAAGATGCTCCGTTCGTAGCCCCCATTCTTCCAGATGCTCTAGTCTTTCTAGCATTGCCCAATTTGCGCTTTGGTGTTCGTTGATTGTAGACTTCTGCTCATGGCTAAGACCTTCCAACTGAATAACCCTTTGGTTCAGGATATAATTTGCTTCTTCAAGTCTCTTTATCTGGGTGAAATTCCCTCTTGCGTATGCCCGCATCTCATCATTTTCTCGTTGTAGTCGGTTTAGAGCCATATCTTTAGCCAAAGATCCTGCTTGATGATGTATCGCCGGTGGCAATCTGGGTTCAAAATCCATTTTCCTCTTGCCTTTCCTGTCTACAGTGACTGCTTTTCCTCGCCCCTGATACCATGGTGCGTATTCAGGAGCCAGGAAATTGTGGAGGTCTTGATCATCTTTCATCATTGCAATGCTCAAACTTCGGTTGATTAGTCTCGGATTTTTCCAACATGGTAGTATCCGCTCACTTTTAGCCTTTGAATCGGGATTGAAATACCGGTAACTAAACCAACCCATCCCTTCGGTTGCCGGCACAAACTGCATGCAACCCACTTGCCTCCTGAACATATTAGGTGCGTATGCCACGCATCCCTCGGGACCTAGCAGAGGTACCCATGGGTCGGACCCGCAGCTATACAATATACTTCCCTCGTACATCCACGGGGCTTTCCATTGGATATCTTCACTCCCGAGTGTGGCGAAATAATTTTTCCAATGCTCTTCAGATGCTGACATATATATTAAGTCCCCAGAGGCAAACTCTTTAATTGAGCATCTCCTTTCGTCGAAGACGAATGAGTATCTAATTATCGGGATCCCTTTCCTCGGAGAGGGCTTAAGATGTCCAAAAATCCAGACCACTAGTAATGGGGCGCAACCAAGTAGGATGCCCCCACGATTTTCTCTACATCTTCCCAAAGCAGCAAATGTTTCAGACAGAATAGAGAATATTGGGTTGACATCATGTGTATCTTGCTCAAACACTTTCATGGCAGAGTTGTCAATGTGGTCTGGCATTCGAGGGTATAGGATTAACCCATATAGTACCAGTGCGAACATCTTCAAATCTTTCTCATTTTTCGGTCCGATATTTATCTGAGATATGAGTGTGTCGACGTGAATGTACTCGATCTCACCATCAGATCCTATTAAATGTTCTATCTTTGCACTTTTTGTATCTAGAATCTGGGATAATACATTCTTCGCTTTGAGATAGGGCTTATGGACGTAGATCTTATACGGCTTCTTGGGATCTATTTGGAGGATAGATTTGTACTCTTCCATAAGGGGGGAGAAATCATTGTCATTTATGGAAAAGCAATGATAGAACGGATCCCAATAGTTGAGCATTTCTTGGATCATGTTCGCCGGGAATGGGACATATAACAGATCAGGTATTCTTCCATATGTGCGAGTGAACACCTTCTGCTCATGTTCTGTGAAAGTTCCCCACATCTGCTTGAGTGATTGGATTCTGTTATCAAGAATCCTGACTGGCCCCATGGGTAGCAAATCAATCACTGTGCCCCTCGGTAGACGATCACCTCCGTCCCTATATCGCTTCATTGACTCGAACATTACCATCTCTTCTTCTTCGATAATGGGTGATATTCCCGCCATGTTGTACATATAAAGTCCTGTAGCAAGGATGTTATTTCGTGGCAAAACCTATCAATGAGATGACGTGTTAGGAACATCGAAATAAAAGAATAGGTGTGAATGCATGCGTGCAATGATATGATTATCGCGCACAGTTAAAGTTAAGCCATCCACATAGACATTAGACGCAAAACACCAGGCCCTTTATTTCATCATTCAGGGTTACAGTTGTACTAAGCAAAAAAACGGCTACCCAACTGGTTGCCATACCCTGAGCAACTCCTTGTCCTTCCGTTTTTTTTTTTTTTTTTTTTTTTTTTTTTTTGGATGGGGAGTCTGAACAAAATATGTCAAAATAGTCGACCTATTCCTAATGGTCGACAGTTACTAGGGCCTTCGGTCTTCACTCTAACATACGCGAGGACTCTGGTTCCTCGGGGTCTATATCTTCTGGTATTTTAGAGCATTCGTCTATGTAAGTTCTCACTTTTGCTGCCTGCTTCATATTGTACTTGGCTTCTTTCAAGAAATATTTCTCCTTCATGAACGGTGGGAAACACGCCTCTTTGATTCTTCCGTCAGTGTAGTAGTTCCTGGCGGACCTTAATGCTACTGGCACGTCATTTGGTGATAAGTTGTTGCGCATGCAGAGTCTATCTTTCATGCTTTTCCATGTTGTAGCCATTTTTATTGGTTCCAAAGTGGGATTCTCTATGAAGCTCTGTTCGAACTTTGCAGCTGGTTTTTCCACCACCACGTATCCGTTATCCACGATCATTATTTCCCTTTCCACATGAAAGGTAAGGAAAAGATAGTCATTATGATTTTCATCAAGGAAGATCGCCCATCGGCGTAGTGATAAGAACTGTCGAAGCCATTTTCCCAGGAGAGTTACTTTATCGGGGAATGTTTCCCATTCGTGAATACAGTTCTTCAAAACTGGTTTGTGCATTATGATTCCTATAGTACATACACGAATCATGCGTCTCAGGAGGCAGTACACAATTTTTGACATGTCTGGGTACTCTTCGAGAGGTATATAGAATACGTTCAGGCACATGAGATCTGGTGTCCAGTCGAGGTGTTTGATGGGGAGATTGTGGCTGCCATACTTGTGTAGTAGTAGATTTCTTGCCCTTTCGATAAATACATCATCATTTCTCCTCAGGCCCCTCGAAACGATGTCCTGAACTATTTCAGATGGCACACCCCTCAGGTTGCGGACTAAATTTTGATCAATCCAGACAGGAGCAAGTTTGTTGGTGGCAGAACGAGCGACCACTGGCTGGGCTATAAAGGTGCCTTCCATCTAATCATCATATGTAAATGGCTCAAGTTTTAATTTTGCGCGATATGAAAATGCATATGATAGTGATGCATGAAAATATGTTCGATTCAACTTATTATTGTTATTATTAATATTATTACATCATTTTTAGTCATTTTCAAAACATAAGTTTTTTTATTATGCAAGCAAATGAAGACAAATAATAGAGAATAACCAAAATATTTACTTTTTGTGAGAATATACACAAAGTATAGTATAGCCATACATATTTAAAATACGGAATATCCGAAACATTTATCACCGCAGTAGGAAATATATACGCGACATATACATGTACATATACAAAAAGTAGTGACTGCCTATTTTAGGTATCACCTAGGTGTGTTTGGGCAGCGTAACGACATGGTTAAGGGTGGCTTAGGAAATGTTTTGGACGGTTAAAGGTGGCTTCTAAGCTTGCTATATGCTGGCAGAGGGATTGCTAGGGAAATGGCTCCCAAGTTGTATCCTGCCGTAGCCTTTTCAGACTGACTGGATACCTCGAGATCATCCTCGGATCCGAGTTCAACTTGGTTAGAAAGTTTTGCGTGACTACCACTACTGTGGAGGTCACGGTACTTCTTTCAATTTTCTAAAGGGATAGCTCGGGCATAGAGCTTTTATGCATGAATGCAGAATTAAATTGCGAAAATATAATTGCGCAAATAAGCAAGTAAACACCCAACATTTAATAGGAAAATATAAAACTTATCGAACTTAATTATGTAGCTCGACTCTCGAAGTCCCCAGCGGAGTCGCCAACTGTCGAAACCGTCCCGTCCGGGGGGGGTCCGAATGTCGTCGCGTCGGCATTTTTGGGAGTCGCCATCGATCTTACTTGGAGTGGATCGAACACTCTTCAAATCGGCTCTAACCTTAGTGTCAGAACCGAGGCATGGTCTGCGAAAATAAAGTTCTGGGTTCGGGAGTACGGTTACGTGTGGGGAAGTTAAGCAACACCCCCACAACGCCCTAAATCGGTACTACTTAAGTCGATAAGTTTTTATGCGAGTTGGGTGTATTTTAGTAAAATTTTTCAATTTTTAGGGTCCCACTGGACTATTTAAGAAATTAAATCGTATTAATTGTAATTTAATTATACGTCCACTGACGTAAAAGATAAAGTTAATTGGTTAGTTGGACTCGAACCTTATCGGTTGCTTACGTACCCGTAAGACGGGATCAAAGTCCACGTAGTTCGTTAGGACTTTGAAAATTTTATATAAAATTATTACCACATTCCATTGATCGTGGTTCTCGTATCAAAATTTATTGTTAGTAAAATTTAAGTTGGTATTATGAAATTACAAAAAGATAATATAATAATTGTAATTATTAAGAGGAGTTTTGATATATTAGGAAAGAAACGAGATAAACTTAATCCGCAATTCTTCATTTCGTATTAAGGATTTTAAATGAATAAAACTATACGGGATTATAATATTGACGCATGAGGGCCAGCAGCCCAACTGGCTAAAACGCCAGACCACTCCCGCGTTTGAACCGGAGGACGTGGGTTCGAAACGCGCTGGTGGAGAAATTTTTAATTTTTCTCGTTTTGATGCAGAGAAGGGGGAAGGGCATCCTAGTAATTTCACGAAAACGCGGTGGCAGGACATGTAATTTGCGAGAAACCCTAGGGGCAAAATCGACATTTACCGGTGAGTATAAAATCATCTCTTTGGACCCAAAAAAAAAACCCTAATCGTATTCTAAGGCTAGCGGCGGCCGCTCATCCCTCTCTCTCTCTCGGCCGATCTCTCTTCCTCTCCCGAAACAAAAAAACGAAACCCTAGCCTAATCAAAACCCGCCGGCGCTGCTCTCCCTCTCCTTCTAGCCTCTCAACCGCCGATCCCTCTCCTCCCTCGTCTCTCGCCTCCCTATCTCCCGCTAATCCCTACCTCGAAACGAAAACCCTAATCACTTAACCATCCGAACAACGCCGCCATCTACATCTTCTCCTTCTCGCGTTCTTCATGTAAATCGAGAAAAGGAGATGAGCCTTCTTCATATTTAATCTATCTCCCCTTCTCCTTATTCTGGAAACGAGTGGTGACGGGGAAAAGAAGCGGCGGCGGCGGCGACGACTGAGGATGAGCGCTGCCAACACCAGCAGTGACGATGACGACTAGGGTTTTCCAAAGGTTAGGTTTTTTTTGGCTTGCATGTAAGATTTTTACCATTTTTCGATTTCGATTTTAAGATTTTCTATGTTCTAAACCTATTTCTTGCTTTTCTTTCAGAGACCGATCCAAAACCGAGGAGGGACTCTTGATTTACTTTCTAATAATCTCGATCTACTCTTTCTAGTTGGAGCAGAGGCGACGACGAGATCTTACCCTCTGGTAAGCTCTTTTCTACATGCATGCCCATTTTCATTGGATTTAATGGATGAGATTGGGATTTAACTTGTTTTGTTTTTTTTTGTTTATGTTTTTTTTTTATTATTTGGACCTCCGCCGAGAGAAGGGAGGAGCGGCGGTCGCCGGCGGCGCGGCCAGCGCCAGAACCGACGGCGAGGGTTTTGTTTGGGGGTAAGTTGTTTGTTTTATTTTTTTATTCTCGTTTTTTACCTATTATCATTTTTGGGGTTCTAACTCTCGATTTCCTAATTTTGCAGATCTTATTCAATTTGAAGGAAACTAGGTGATACCCCTTCTAAACCTAAAATGGGTGGTTTAATTATCGTTATGATTGTTTATAGAACTTTCTGGTGTTGTGAAAGTAAATTTTGTTAGACCTCCTAGGTTTGTTTAGCCTTAATGTTTGGTTTTGGATATGGTGGTGAACTTGCTTTATTAAAATTCGACAATCTATAATGGTCCTAAAAGTAATACGACATCATAGCTACTGCTATTGACTATCGATTGGTTAAACAACTTGATTAAAAGGGCTAATACTGATTAGTAACAAATGGGACTTTTAATGAGAGTGTTTTATTGTATTTAGCATACAAAATAATAATCAAATGAGAACTTCGTGATTACCAAATCTGGTAATTGAGTTAAAAGGGCGCCCTTACAACCATCAAATGAGGTATTTTAAAATACTCTCTCAAAAATCTAGTTTGGGTCCTATTTTTATGTTTTGAATAGATTGTTGGATTTTTATGTGTTGAATGAGTAAACGGGTTAGCCTAGTTGATATTATTGCTAAGTTCACCTAACAATTTAACCTGAATCATGCTTGCTAGAAAAACAGGGAATAATTTAAGCTAATTTATTGTATGTTGACTATAAATGGAAGCGGTCTCTTGTGGTATGTAACAAAAATTAAAAATGAATGGTAAAGAGAAACATACATATCACAAAGATCAGGATTTCATAATACCCCCTTTTACATACAAACTTAAGCAACTCAGCCATGGATTATAAACTTAGAAGTATCATATGTTAAGTAGATCTTCTACATGGATGTATAAATAACTAGGATGCTTGTACGGTTAATGGGGTGTAGAGAATACCAACCTGTGTTGTGATTGAGTGGATTTTGATGGTGATGGCTCGTTGCTGTTTCTGACTCCCTGCCCTTTTTGGATCCTTAGTGCTTCTGTCTTTTTGGTGCTTAGTGCTCTTTAATGCTCTTTGTCTCCCTTTTTGTCTGTTTTTTGTTGTTGGTCCTCCCCCCCTGTTTGGGGGTAAAACAGCTCCTTATATATGGCTGCCTTTTACTGTTCATACCTGTGTGTTGGCTGCTCCTCCTTTGCTCTTGAAGTGGTAGCCTTAGCCACTTATGTTGTTGGCAATTTGGGATTGGTTCTTGGAGGAGGTGGCCGAAATCTTCTTTTTTAGATTTGGCAGAGACTCTGCTGTTCTGCTGCTCTGCTACTCTGCTGCTCTTTTAGATAAGAATGATGGGTTTGGTTGACGGGGTTGACCAGAGTTGGCCCGGGCTGACCATACTTGATTGGGTTGACCCAGGTTGACCAGGTTGACCAGGGTTGACCAGAGTCAATTGGGCCTGAATATGGGCCTGGGTTGTGGGTTTTTATTTTAGGTTGCTCTTCTAACATTTTCTTTTTTTTGTTTGCAGGTCCCTAGTCCGTTTCCGGCCCAAAATGATGATCAATGGGGGTCCAAACAGCCTTAATTGGCTAAGCCCCCAATTCTGATTGGTGCCCAAAAGCAGAATTTTTATTTTTTTTTATTTTTTTTAATTGTATAATTACAAGGTGTATCTTAAATGTCACGGATTGTAATATGTAATTACACATTTGTTTATTTATGTCCTTGCCTTTAGAATTAGATGATCATTGTATGTATTACTCAATCATTCAATTGATTATTTCAAACCAATTCGTTAACTACAATCGTGACCAATATCCCAACTTCTAAGTAAATTATTCTTAGTTATGAATCGTGACCAATACCCCATTCAACCAATTTCTAGACCTATATCACCAATCGTTAACAATAATACCGGTATAAGTCGTGACGGCATACTATTGCTATTCTAAATAAAGCGAATTTGGTAGCCATTAGCCACTGCTAATCCTACCTAGTACAAATATTCGAAATGAATAGAAAGAAAGACTTGGAAAACGTTGGTATTTATTGATTCGCCACCGCTAATCTCAACCAACCTTATCTAAACTTTCACTTGGGTTTTCTTTTCTAATTTTACATGGAATATTCTTCCGAATTTTGAGTAGGATAGTTGCTCCGGACAAAATGTGGTGTCTACACACCTGTTTGACCGACCCATGCCAAACTCTAATTATTCTTTACTTTTAAACTTTCTATTTGAAAATAAAAAATAATGAAAGAAAAGAGATGACTGCAATTCGCCATTTTCACATCACTGATTCAGGAATAAAACTATAGAATTTCGAAAGGAAACTGAAAATGTTTAAGATCGTTTTAATGTTAAAAATAACCAAATAGATCTTTCTGTTTAGTTTTTTACTAACAAATACCAAACAATTCCCTATAATATACACTATAATTTAATCATTATGATATCAAATAATTACATAATATATATTTGAAATAATAAAAATTGGACTAATTGGGTTGGTCGAGGTTGAACCATTGAATAACTTTAAAATACATTATATTTTAGCCACAAAAATATAATAATAGCAAAATATATATTATGCTAGAGAAAATAGTTTGTTTTAGAATGACAAACCCATGATGTTCATTTGTTTTACTTGATGGGCAAATCTCGTGTAGGTCAGGCCCATTCAACTCTTTTATTTTATGATTAGCGGTTAGCCCATTAGAATCCATCCATTAGTTTATTGTTAAATTTTTTTTCTTTTTAGCAATAAAAAGGAGTATATTTTTTTTGCCTTTTCATATATATTTTACCACCACGGAGAAATAAAAGGACTTAAAGAAAAAATTGACACTCCTGGACCCGTTTAAATCTGCATGTGTACGGTAAGTTGGCCCGTTCCACAGAGAAAAAAGAAAAAAAACTGACACTCCCTATTCTACCCTTCCTACAAACGCTCATGGAGCAGGGAATTTGAAATGGGGGACGGGTTTTTTCCTCTCTGCGATTATATGTTTTTAATTTAAAAAGATACAACAAATGTACTTAGTATGATTGGTTATGATCTTTGTTTTTCTTAAAAGTGGTCATGGTTCGAATCCTAGTAAGTGTTTTTTTTTAATGAATAAAAAATAATAATTGTGAAGACCAAAATATCCTTCCTACTTTCACTCTGGATGCAGGAAATTTGAGATGAGGCTTCAAGTTTTCTCATTTGCCTTTTATTTATTGTGTAGACTAGATTGTGGCCGCGGCCGGTTGGCGGATAGTTCTAATTTTTTGTTAATTGTATATATTCATCTCTTTATGACAATATAATAAAATTTAAAAATTATAAGGATATCAAACTTATACAATTTGACAACTTAGTGAAAATATAAAGCTACAAAACTAAGTGTGAAATTATAATTTCAAGACAAAAGGTTAATTCCATGTGGCTAAATTTTATGAGAAAATAAATGAAACAATGTTGGATAAAGTCCAAGCTATGTTTGTTAGATTCCATAATCAAAATTAGGGTATGCCTACTATGACATGCATGTCACCGTGACATGGACTTTTCGGTCGACCTAATCCTGAAGGCGGTCGACCGAATTGACTAATTTGGGCAGCACGAGAAAGCATTGCGGTCGACCTCAAAGACCACCTGGTCGACCGTTCTTAGCTTAAATCGTTATTTTTGGTTGACCAGAATAAACCTCGGTCGACCATTTTGTTGGCGTCAGAAACAACATGGTCGACCGTAAAGGTATATAGGTCGACCACTTGATGGCAGTCATTAACAACATGGTCGACCAGATAAAGAAAGAGGTCGACCAGATAGACGATAAGTGTTCTATCAATTTAGCCAATCATTTGACGTAAAATGAAGATCAAGTGTTGGTGTCGAGGTCGACCTAATCCGGTACGAGGTCGACCGAATACAAGAAAGTCAACCTATGCCCCATGTCTTTTTTGCTTATGTATGTCGATTTGTGTGGTTCTTTTGCTCGTATAAATTACGCTTTAAACCATCATAACTAGTCATAAATAATGATAACAAGGACTCATCAATTATGCTATGAATTGAGGTCGACTGCAATGCTTTCTCGTGCTGCCCAAATTAGTCAATTCGGTCGACCGCCTTTAGGATTAGGTCGACCGCAATGCTTTCTTGTGCTGCCCAAATTAGTCAATTCGGTCGACCGCCTTTAGAATTAGGTCGACCGAAAAATCCATGTCACGGTGACATGCATGTCACCGTAGCAAAATCCTAAAATTTAATATTGTGCTAATGCTCTTTATGGTTAGCAACCTAATCTTCGGCTTCCATATAAAAATTGATATCTTTTTATATGAAATAAAAAATTGATTGTGTAGACAAAAATACCCTTCCTACTTTCACTCTCGTTGCAGGAAATTTGACAACTTAGTGAAAATATAAAGCTACAAAACTAAGTGTGAAATTATAATTTCAAGACAAAAGGTTAATTCCATGTGGCTAAATTTTATGAGAAAATAAATGAAACAATGTTAGATAAACTCCAAGCTATGTTTGTTAGATTCCATAATAAAAATTAATATTGTGCTAATGCTCTTTATAGTTAGCAACCTAACCTTCGGCTTCCATATCTGATAGCAAAAAATTCGAATGTATGTTCCCTTAATCAATAATTCATTTTTATGTTTTCCACATACGTAATCTTATTTTTTTAATTTTTTTAATAAATATCGTATATTATCATCTATAGAGAAACACAATATTTATTATTCTCTTGAAAATATATTTTTTATTGAAACCCATATCTTATTAATCTAACCATAGTTTCTTAAGAAAAAAGGATTGGATTCAATTATGCATATGATAAAACTGATGGTATTAGAGAACATTATGGTAATTTATAATTCTACGTGAAATCGGAATTTTTTGTTTGCGTCAATCTTTCATTGGTGTAGTTGCAAAGTAAATAAAAAGAGGAACTGAAAAAATAAAAAATAAAATAATCCTTTTACTGTCAGATGGCCTCCACCAAAAAATGAACAGTGATTTGAATTAAAAAAAGGTGTGGCGGATGTAAATAAGTAGTGGGGTTGTAAAAAACAAAATAATTAAAAAAATTTTGACATGTTCAATAAAATAATAATGGTGCCAGCAATTTTAGGAGAACGGAACAGATATGAAATTAACAAACTCATCCCTCCGCAATATGCGGTTTGAGCGCTAGAGGCTGACGTGGCGAATTTTTTTTTATACATTGCCTTATATTTATTTGTAGATTATAACTTATAAGTAGTCTAGACTAGATTGATAGAGAAAAAGAACTGTCAACGAGGAGACGAGAGGTTTAGATGGGCGATTGTGCGTAAGGGGAGTGGGGGGTCGAGTAGGGATGGCAATTACCCACCCATGGGTAATTACACCCAAACCCAAGTAGACTCATTGATAATGGGTTGAGTATGGGTGAAGTGCATATGAGTTTGGGGGGTTTGTAGATGGGTTTGGGTAAGGTATGAATATTGCTTCCATAATCTAAATGGGTATGGGTTGGATATGGATATCCATTTAGTTGAGGGTGTTTTAACTAGGGGTGGCAGAACGGTTTCCGGTTAGTAGTTAACCGATCGGTTATGACCGAACCGACCGGTTTTCGGCTAACCGAAAACCGTCCCCATCTTGCGACGGTCGGTCGTCGAAGGAAAGGGGAAGGGGGTCGGCTACCCGAGAAACCGACGGGCGTCGGTTTCTCGGGTAGCCGACCCCCTTCCCCTTTCCTCCAAAAACGACCCCAAATCCCAACCTAACCTAACCTTCTGCCCATCTCTCCCTCTCGTCTCCCCCAACCGTCACCTGCAGCCAGCCCCCAGCCAACCACCACCCCTCCCCGACGTCCCATCTCCCCTCCCCGACGACCCTGCCTTCCTCCCTCCGTCGGGCGCGAGCCAGCCGACATCAGCGATAGGGAGCGACGGCGGCAGATCCAAAATCAGATGGGGAAGAAGAGGAATCGACGGCGAAGTCCCCAGCCAACCACCACCCCTCCCCGACGACCCCGCCTTCCTCCCTCCGTCGGTCGCGAGCCAGCCGACAGCAGCGACAGGGAGCGACGGCGCCAGATCTAGAATCAGATGGGGGAAGAAGAGGAATCGATTCGATGGTGAAGCTTGAGCGCCGGTGCGGCGGCGACAGAGAAGATTCGATTCGATGAGAGAAGAAGAGAAATCGGCGAATAAGTTTTGGTGCGGGAAGATGCGACGGCGGCGGAGCTTCATTGAGGATGAGAGGTTGGAGGAGATAGGTGTGGGCATTGGTGCGGTCCAAACCGCTCCGCCCGCTCCAAATCGCTTATGCGGTTAATCCAAACCGCACCATTAAGATTGCGGTTTTATTTGCGGTCTAATTCTAAGCGGTTCGCGGTTTTGTGGTACGGATCGACCGAAACTGCGCGGTTGCGGTTCAAAACCGCAAACCACTAAATCCCTACCCAGATGCAAGAAGCTACAGATGGCCGCATGGGCGGCTGGATTAACCATGGCTAAGGCTAAGTCAACTCACGAACTAAAACAAGCTGCATTCTGAAACTTTAACAGTTGACCTTACAATTAAGCTTTTAAATCTCCCACTCCTCCTGATCCAAATTCCAAAGCTTCCCGTACACCCGACCAAAAAAAATAAAATAAAATGGCGGAATGGCAGAGCTCCGCCGCCGTGTCTTTGCTCCTTCTCCTCCTCTCAGCCTTCATTCCGCCGGCGGCCTCGGAAGCAGCCGGCGGCCTCCTCAGATGGGCTTCCACGCTCCACAACCTCCACCAATCCAACATCTCCACCTGGCCGCGTGCCGCGGACAACGGCAGCCCCTGCAATTTTCGTCGGCGTCTCTCTGGCGCCATCCCCGATGAGATCGGAAACCTCGAATCCCTCCAATACCTCAGTCTCCATACCAACAACTTATCCGGTTCAATCCCGGCGTCACTCACCCGGTTGAACTCCCTCATTCTCCTCCATCTCTACTCCAACCGCCTCTCCGGCCCGATCCCGCCGGGGATCGGCAACCTAGACTCCCTCGCCGATTTAGAGCTCAGCGACAATCGACTCACCGGTACCGTCCCGGCTTCAATTGGGAACTTGCAGAATCTGGAGATCCTGTTTCTCCGGGTGAACAATCTATCCGGTTCGATTCCTGATTCTATAACGAATCTCACCAAGCTTACAGTTCTTCAGCTCGACTCCAACAACTTCACCGGCGTTCTCGCGGAGACCCTCTGCGGTGGAATCCATTTAACTTGTTGTTGCGGTTTTATTTGCGGTTGCGGTTCAAACCGCACCAAGTCGCTAACTAATGCGGATCGGTTGGACCGTACCAATTAACTTGCGGTCTTGTTTGCGGTGCGGTCCAATTACTTTGCGGCGCGATGCGGTTTTTATAAACACGGTGCGGTGCGGATCGCACCAATGCCCACCCCTAGGAGGAGATGAGGAGAGATGAAGAATTGAAGATGAGGAGAGAGGAAGCGTCGGGTGATTCAAATCCCTCTCGTCCTTTTAGTTATTTATTTATTTATCATGTAATTAAATAATTAATTAATTATTAAAATAAAAAAATCCGGTTACAACGGCTAACCGAGCCAAAACCAAAAACCGGGCGGTCGGTGGTCGGCTAACCGTTGCTTGCTTCACGGTCGGTGGTCGGCAGGCAGGTAGGACGGCTCGATTTAACCGATAACCGAGAAATCAGTTTTCGGTTAAACCGAAACCGACCGACTGACACCCCTAGTTTTAACTACACATGCAAAAATCGGACCTATTTGTAAAACTTGAAAAATTTAGGTACCAAAATGTAAGACCAAAAAAATTTAGGTACCAAAATGTAATTTTCCATATATATTTTGAGAACTTATATGCAAAAAAAAATAAATTTAGGTACTAAATATGCATATCTATTAAGTTTAGGTACCAAACTGTAATTTGTATTTGGACATGGGTACAAACCCAAATCCATTTGTTATAAACCCAACCCAAAGTAAATGGGTATGGGTACAAACCTATCAAACTCTACCCATATCCATCTATTTGGATTTCATACCCAACCAAATTGGGTTGGATAGTTAAAAACCCATGGGTATGGACAAAATTGACATCCTAGGGTCGAGAATGGGGTAGACATGAAGCTTGGGAGAAGATGAGAGGTGAAAAGGTACCTTAGATACCAAAGTCGCAAGACACCTTAGAGGTGCATCTGCGGTTCATGTTCGTGGAAAAAGATGGATGCAATCAAGGATCGTCTCTCCTTATGGAACACTTGATTATGCAAACAAGATCAAGATATCAACACTAATCAAATGACACAAGGAAGGACCTAAGGGGGATGTCTTAATGGGAGACCCATTCTTCTTATTCATTGGTTTTCAAGATGATGTGGCTAAATCTCTCTATGTACAAGGTACGCAAGTAAAGGGATAATCGAAACTCTTGGCTGGGACACTATGATGGTATCCAAATTAAAATCCCATCTCTAATACAATATACACACACCATCAACCCGTTTGAAGATCTGGACGCCAGACCTGATCTCAGAGCTTCAGACAGCTTTCACAGGAGGCCGGCTTATCCAAGACAATGTCATTATTGTCCATGAGGCCCTTCATCACTTCAAAAACCACAAGCAGGGAAGGAGAAGGGACATGATGCTTAAGCTGGACATGAAGAAGGCATATGATATGGTGGACTGGGACTATCTCAAAAATCTGCTGAAAAAGTATGGTTTTGATGACAGATGGTGTGGATGGGTAAGCTCTTGCATCAGGACGGTCAATTTCTCCATCCTATTCAATGGTGAAGCAGCAGAGGAGTTCAAACCGTCGAGGGGAATTAGACAGGGAGACCCTCTATCTCCTTTCCTTTTCATTTTGATGTCAAATGCTCTTACCTTTTTGATTGATAAAGCGGTTTCCCAAAATCAGTTAAAAGGAATAAGGCTGAACGCGAGATGCCCGATTCTCACTCATTGCCTGTTTGCGGATGATACAGTGATCTTCGGAAAGGCTGATATACAAGAAGCAGAGAAAATTCTGGAGATAATAAGAGAGTATGGAGCCATCACGGGACAAGAAGTGAATATCAACAAATCATCTGTTTTCTTCAGTGCGAATGTACCCGATGTGGACAAAGGGGCGATCATTGGGCAAATCGGGTTCAACACTTCTAACTGCCACTCCAAATACTTAGGAGTACCGACAGAATGGGGGAATTCAAAAAAGGAAACTTTCCAATTCCTGATCCAGAGAATGGAGAAGATGGGTGAAGCGTGGAAAAGCCTCCTCCTTTCACATGGTGGGAAAGAAGTTTTGCTTAAAGCTGTCATCCAAGCCATTCCTTCCTATATCATGTACCTGTTTAACCTCCCGGTGAATCTTACCAAGAAGATGGATTCCCTCCTCACCAACTTTTTTTGGTCAGGGTCAATGCAGAAAAGCACAATGCACTGGTGTAAGAAGGAAATTCTCTGTGCTCCAAAAGCGGGGGGGATTGGGGTTCAGAAGCTTTAAAGATTTTAACATGGCTTTGCTAGCAAAACAAGCATGGAGAATCCTAAATTCCCCGGATGCCTTGTGGTGCCGGCTTCTGAAGGGTCTGTATTTCCCGAGAGATGGTTTCATGCAAGCGAAAAAATGGAGGAGATCCTCGTGGATTTGGGCAAGTATGTGGGAGGCAAAAAAGGTTATCAGCATGGGAGCAATTAGAGTCATCGGTTCAGGAGAGGATACTTGGATTGGTCAAGATCCATGGATTCCGAACTTGCAAAATTTTATCATCGGAAGCGGCCCCCAACAGAACCTGAGGGTAAAGGAATGGATTGACCCAGTTTGCAGGAGCTGGAACACGGAGCTGATACAAGGCCATGTGACGAGAGAAGAAGTTGAGGCTATTCTCAAAATCCCAATTGGGGAGAAAGGGTCAGAGGATTTCTGGGCTTGGAGTCTCACCCGTGAGGGAGAGTTCTCAGTCAAGACAGCCTACCACGCTGTTCATAAAGCAAATACAAACATCAAGGTGACAGGAAGTGAAGAGAAGTGGAAATGGATTTGGGGACTAAATGTTCCACCTAAGCTTAAATTCTTTCTATGGAGATGCTCCAGGAACGGGTTGGCAACGAAAGAAAGACTTTTCCAACGAAAATGTGCTCCTAATCCGAATTGCCAAGTGTGCCATAACCCTATCGAGTCCCTTAATCACTGCCTTTTCTACTGCCCTCATGCCAGTGATTCGTGGAATAGTACCTTCCCATCCCTTCCTGTTCCTCCACAGGGCACTTCCTTTTTCGATTGGTTCTGCTCCCTCAAAGATACCATCCCGCATAACTCCCTCATACATATTATCTACCTTTGTTGGAACATTTGGAAGGCAAGGAACGAGTGCACCTTCAAGAATCGGGCACCCTGGCCCCCAAACGTGTGTCTGCAAACCTATAGGGAGCTTTCAGAATGGATCGCATGCTCGAGGCCCCCACCTCAAGGATCTGATTGTCCCACTCAGCTCAGGGGATCCCATCGTACTACGAATCAACCGCCAAGTAATCACTCGATAGTGATTCAATGTGATGGGTCGTTTTTTAGCGACCCCCAGTCGGCGGCATATGGTGTTGTTGTTGTTAACCACCATGGACAAGTGTGTGATGGGAGAGGTGAAAATCTTCTTTGTTCCACCCCGATTGAAGCGGAAGCAAAGGCTCTTCTGGAAGGAATTAAATTAGCACAAGAATATGGATCGGTGTGTACAGTTCAATCTGACTGTCAGTTGCTGGTAAAGGCCCTGAACCAAAATCAGTCTCGATGGCCCTGGAGATGTGCTGCATGGATTGGAACAATGGTCAATATCCTTAGAACTAACCCAGCTATTTCAGTGAAAGAGGTTCCGAGGGCTTCGAACGTCAGAGCTGATTGGGTAGCAAGATCAAAAGCTAAATCAATTCTACCAGAAGACTGGATTAATATTCTTGATCTAATTTCTGTTCTCCTCTGAAATTGTAATGCCTGTTGAGTGCTTCTTTCGTTTGGTGGAATAAAAGTTGATACTATTTGTAAAAAAAAAAAACCCCACTTGTGCTAGATGATCTAGAAAGCATGCAGGCCACCTTTAGCATCCCCACCCAGCTTGGGACGGTCCCCTAATTAATGTGGCCATAGGTCTTTGCAAGGTCAATCTTTAGGGTCATATCTCACTTCATGCCTCTTTGGGTACAATGGTACATCAAGTGCACCGCATCTTAGAGAACAATGACTTCAAAGTTTAGCTTCTAGGTGAAAGCGGAAGGCTAAAAAAAGCGTCAAAGTTTAAACTTGTTTCATTTACTTTTAGTACTTCATCCTTAGGGTGTTTTACTCGCATCTACTATGAAAATGTTGTTTCTTTGCTTTCCTCATGTTCGATCTATTAATTAATACAATATATAATATAAATGGGTCAGATTGGCGTACGTCAGCCGTATACTATACGTCAGGTACTACTAGTGAGATATCTCTATCTAGACCATGAATTAAATCGAGTTTGTGGTACGATACTATACCCTAACCTCTAATGGTTAAACCCCAGTCACTGATTTCCTAAACCCCAACTTGAAGTTTGATTTAATGAGAAACAAAAATTGACCGTTGAGATCGGTCGGAGCTCATCTAAGTACATCTAACAGTTAGATCACCTGACGTATAGTATACGCCTGACGTACACATTACCATAATATATAATAATAATATATTAAAATCTAACATTGAAGTTACTATTTATTAGTGGCTCCCAAACTGATTCAAGTGCGAGCGGGGAAGTTTCAAGTCCTTTTACCCCACTCTCTCATTCTATAACTTTTGTGTTCCTCTACTGTCCGCCGTGTCTAACTAATTAGGTTTCCCATAGTAGTTATTGTCTATTTAAGTTTTCATCTATTGTTCATTGCTTTCCCTATTGTAACAACTATCCATTAGGTTTTCGTCTTTGATCTTTTGCCCAAATCATCATCTATCGTATATCCATAACTTATCTATTATGCACAATCATTGCCTTCGCCCACTAATTCACAACCCTTCTCCAAATATTGTTGGTGGAATCCTAAGTTGTACCCATCTATCGTGTCCCAAGACCGCTACCGAAAATCCATACTAAATCTGCTATGTGTTGTCGAGTTTTGTACTGGGATTGAGTTTCATATTCTTTAGTGATTTCTTATTTCTCTCTCCTTTTGGTTAAGCGTGATAATTGAACTCAAACTCATGAGTATCCAACCTAATTCGACCAGGTCAAAGCGACTCGAACCCGACATAAGTATTTTTAAATTTATATTGTTTTTCCTTTCGTTGAGAATTACAATTGAACCCAAACCCATGGTATTAACGAGTTTTGTATCGAGAGCAAGTCTTATCCACTTTTGTTGTTGACAGGTTGGGACGAGTGTGAATTTGTTAAGAACTCGATTCGACCGAGTTGAACGAGTTTGGATTGAGAGTGAGTTTTGTCCGCTTTAGTGTTTCTTATTTATCTTTTTTCTTTAGGTTGAGCACCCAAACCTATGTGCATCCAACCTATTCAATATGATTAAAACAACTTGAACCCTGTGTTTATAACTTAAACATAGAAATCATCTATTCGACGATCATTCTTCCTTAAAGTTCATCGCTGAATCGACTACATGGAGTTGTAGATGACAAGCCCTTTACTTTTAGGTCTATATTAAAACTATTAATTTTTAAAATATCACGTACTCGCTCACACGCGAAGCGATAGCGAGCGGGCTTATGCTAGTATGATATATATGTACATTGCCTTTATTCAATATGAAATTTACAAATTAAATCTAAAATTCATTTAAAAAAATTTGTGAAAAAAATCCTATCACTAAAAACAAATTACATTTACAATTTGGCCTTAATATACTTTTTTAAGTCATTCTCATGAAAGTTGTTTCTAAGAAAATCACTCACTACTTTATTATCAATTACAACCATTTACCATCATTCATCTACTTCTCAAATTAAAGAAGAAAAATCATTAAAGAAAAATCTCTCGAATTTGATAAAAGTTTGAAATAAACGAATTGGACCGGTTGGGAGATGGAATGGAAGGTCATGAGATAGAACCAGATCGTTTTACACCAAAACGACAAGTCGTGTAAATTGGCCACTGCTCTCTGCCTGGCCTACACTCTCAAACTCGCCGGCTCCTCCGTCACCCGTGAAAAGGGTTCCTTCTGACCAGGTCTGGAGATAATGTTAGGTGATGGACATCCCTTTCTTCCATGCTTGAGAGTTCAAATACAGGTTAGGTTAGTGTGCATCATTGTTCTGCTTTTCGTACAGGAATACTTTTTAATTTGGTGAGGAAGAAGCTCGATAATGTATTACTGTTAATTTTGCTCTGTGGACATGCACTTCATCTTTGGGGATGAAGTAAATTGGCGCTGGTACCACACTTGTTACAGATACAGTCAAGTTCAGAGCAGCAAGCTGGAACTGCACCTAAGAAATTACTTGTGGACTTACAGAACACGAATCCAGATGCTGCTGTAACAGCTGAGATGAATTGGAAACTCTAAAAACCTTAGATGTTCTCATTCACTCTGAAGCATATATATGGTTTCTAGTAGCTACATTCCAAAGCTTGAAGGGTAAACAAAGTGAAAAAGTACAGAGTGAAAAACAGAGAAGACAGCTTTTGAAATCCAACGTTACTATTGCTGACTTGGCGCCATCTTCTTCTTCTTCCCTTGTACGGCGTCGCTCCAAGTTAAGCTGGGCGTCTCAACTTGGTGTTTGATTTTGTTCAGCTGTTCCCCCCCCCCCCCCCCCCCCCCCCCCGCGCGCAAGTCTGGTGGACAGAGAATCTGCAGACCAAGCTTAGGGAGGAGG
The DNA here is from genome assembly GCA_964030455.1 of Linum trigynum. Classification (NCBI taxonomy): domain Eukaryota; kingdom Viridiplantae; phylum Streptophyta; class Magnoliopsida; order Malpighiales; family Linaceae; genus Linum; species Linum trigynum. Next base: position 48,383,848 of record OZ034817.1, on the reverse strand, counting down.
TATGAGAAAGTTGCAGGAGGCAATGGCTTGGTGAAGATGTCAGCCAGCTGGTGCGAGGAGGAGACGTGGAGGATCTTGATCGTGTCGGATTTAAGCTTTTCTCGAACCAAATGACAGTCAATTTCTATATGTTTGGTTCGTTCATGGAATATAGGATTCTCTGCAATGTGAATTGCAGATTGGTTGTCACAGTAGAGACTTGCTGGCTGAGGGTGGGACACATGGAAGTCACGCAGCAGATATAATAACCATTGAATCTCAAAGTGGTGAAGGCAAGTGCTCTGTACTCAGCTTCACAGGAGGATCTGGAGACAGTGTGTTGCTTCTTGCTTTTCCAGGATACAAGGGATGAATCATGGTAGATGCAGTACCCTGTAATTGATCTTCGAGTGTCTGGACAGGAGGCCCAATCTGAGTCATTGTATCCTTTGAAATGAAGAGTATTTGCAGCTAGAAAGAATAGTCATGTACTTGGGGCATGCTTCAGATATCTGAGAACCCGTAGTAGATCTTTGTAGTGTTCTTCACCTGGGTTTGCCATGAATTGGCTCAGCTATTGAGTGGAGAAGCTTATGTCAGGGCAAGTGGTAGTGAGGTATATCAGCTTCCCAACCAGTCTTCTATATAGTTCAACATCAGAGAGAGACATATCATGAGTTGCAGACAGATGGGATTTGTAATCCACTGGAGTGGATACTGGCCTGGACAGGAGAACACCGGCTTCTTCAATCACCTCAGTGTATACTGTCGTTGGGAAAGGTGAATGCCTGCAGAATCTCAAGAAACTTCAAGCCTAAGAAAGAACTTGAGATTGCCAAGATCCTTTATACTGAAAGTTGAGTGCAAGAACTCCTTGATGTGTGTAATCTCAGAAAGGTCATTACCACCAATAAGCAAGTCATCAACATAGATCAAGATGAATGTATATGATGTTGATGTGGCTTTGAAGAACAGAGAATGATCCACCTTGCTTGATTGATATCCCTGTGCATATAAACTTTCAGCTAGAGTAGCATACCACTGTCTTGGAGCCTGTTTTAGGCCATAGAGAGACTTTTTCAACAGGTAGACTGGGTTGGAAATACCAGGAGGGGCTTGATAGCTTTTAGGTAACTTCATATACACTTTCTCCTGAAGATCTCTGTGGAGGAAGACATTGTTCACATCGAGTTGATGCACAAACCAGTTTTTAGCAGCAGCAATGGCTAGGAACATTCTCACAGTAGTGAGTTTGATTACTGGGGCAAATGTGTCCTGGTAATCAACTCCTTCTTGTTGACTGAACCCTTTGGCTACAAGTCTTCCTTTGTGCAAGTCAAGATGTCCATTGGAGAGGAATCTCAGTCTAAATATCCATTTGTTGCCAATAGCTCGTTTGCCTTGTGGGAGACTCACAATTATCCAAGTCTTGTTCTTTAAGAGGGCCTGAATTTCTCTCTGGACAACCTCATTCCATTCAGGACACAAAATAGCTTCCTCATATGTGTTTGGTTCTTTGTGAGAAGATATACTGAGTACAAACTTCTGACGTGGGAATGAAAGAGTGGAATAATCAAGAACATCAGAAAGGGGGTAAGTGCTGGTTCTCTGAAGAGTGACTGGGATAAGAAGACTGCATGAGCAGGTTGCAAAGGTATTGTTGAAGTTTGGAGGTTGGTTTGGTGGTTATGGGTTGTTTCCTGAGGGCAATTGGGAGGGAGGATGGTGTAGGGTGCTCTGCTGGACAAGGGGAATCAGGCTGAGTAGTAGTGGGTTGACTGAGTGAGGCTGGTGGTGGTGGTAATGATAAGGGAGGGGAGGGAGTGGTTTGTGGAGGGGTTTCTAGTTCTGGAAATTCTATAGAGGGGTCAGTGATGTAAAGGGGAGGGTTGTCTGAGCTATCAAGGTGAGCTGGTTTAGGAGATTGTATTTGAAAGGGAAAGATGTGTTCATAAAAGATCACATCTCTGGAATAAACACTTCATGAGAGTTTAAATCATAATTTTTGTACACTTTAATCTCTGTGGGATAGCCTATAAAGACCCCTTTTCTAATTCTGGACTGGAATTTTGTTCTATGGCTGCTTAATGTAGATGAGCACAGGCAACCAAAGACTTTTAGATTTTGAAAGTCTGGAGCCTTTTGGCTAAACTTTTGTTAGGGAGTTAGTTCACCTAGAACAGAGGTAGGAACAAGGTTTATCAGATACACATCATGTCTCACACACTCCCCCCAAAACCCCATAGAAAGATGTGATTGAAATTTGAGAGCTCGTGCAATGGCCAAAATATGTTGATGCTTTCTCTCTGCCTTACTATTTTGCTTAGGTGTCTCAACACAAGACATCTCATGAACAATACTAGTGGAGGAAAAGAAAACTAGCATTGAGAACTCTCTACCCTAATCACCCCTAATCTTTTTGACAGATAGATTGTATTGTTTTTCAGCAAGGATGCAGAATTATTGCAGTTTTGATCTTGCCTGAGATTTGTTTTCCAACAAGACTATCTAGGTGAGTCTATTGAAGTCATCAACTATAGTTAAGAAGTATTTGAAACTATCAAAGGTGGGATAAGAACATGGACCCCAAATATCAACATGTATTAATGCAAAAGGATGGTCTGGAATAGTAGTACTATCTTGAAAAGAAGCCTTCTTTGCCTTGCAAAGTGGCAAACATCACAAGGAATGGAACATGATTTTTATCGATTTACAAAGATTTTTCAGCTGTGGTATCTTGAAATGAGACACATGTCCTAATCTATAATGCCAGAGATCAAAAGCTTTTGCAGTAGTAGTTGCTATGACTGGCTTAGGGCTACTGGGAACTCCTATGTTGGTCATGTGGTAAAGGCCATGGTGAAACTCAGCAGAACCAGTCACTCTTCTGAGTTCCATATCCTGTATCATGCAAAAATTTGATTAGAAGGTTAAGCAAATTGGTTTGTTGGTGATCCGTTTGCTTACTGAGATGAGGATGAAGGAGAAATGTGAGACAAACAGAACTTCTTCTAACACAAGATCAGCCACTGAGGTGACTCTACCAATGTGGGTAGCAGACACTTGATCACTAGTGGGAAGGGAAATGAAAATATTGGAAACAGGTCTGCAATTTTCTAACAGGTGCAAGGAGCATACAATATGATCAGATGCACCAGTATCCAAGATCCAAGTTGAACTTGATGGTTTCCTACCAGACACAGTGAAGGATGATTTACCTGGTGATCCTTCATAGCTGTTAAAGGCAACTACAGTGTGTTGAGACTGCTTCTGGGAGTCCTTCTCTTTGAGCATTGCCATGAACCGATCATAATCAGTTTTGGTCAAACGAAATTCTTGTTCAGTAGGAGTAGAGTCACTGGAAATGACAGCATTGAATTGAGGCCTGGAAACAGGAGCAGATTGAGTAGTACGAGGTCCTCCTCCATCAGGCCAGCCATGCTTATGATAGCATTTGTCCTCAGTATGGCCTTTTCTCTTGCAGAATGTGCACTCCAGAGGCTTGGTGGAAGTTGGTAAGGGTCTTATGAGTCCACTCTTCCCGCGGCCCAGCCCACTCGAAGATCAGTCCGGGTACGACAGCTCAATCGTCGTTACATGGGGTAGTTCAGAGAGGATACATGCACAAGAAGCTTGCCGTTGGGATTGTTGGTTGTTTGAATTATTTGTTTGAGTCAGCGACATTTGTTATTTGAAGTCAGCAAGGTAGTTAGAGTCTTGTTTGAGTTAGCAAAATAAGTGGAGCTAGGATAGCATCATGGTTAGCTGTTAGGGGTTCCATATGAATAGGACTTAGTTAATTCCATTTTGAGTCGTTGATGTATTTAAACTAAGAGCTGGGGTGAATAAGAAGGCAAGCAGAATTCTAGTGTCAAGCTCTGGTTAGTTTCTCGCCAAGAAAAGAGAAAGGCTGGCTCAATCCTGCCAAGAAAAAGGATCAATTCATTCGTATAATTTCAGCCCGTATCATTTGGTATCAGAGCCCGGAATGGGCACCCACGCCAATCGTTTGGAAGTTCTCGAAGCAAACGCGCAAGAACAACAGGCTACCCTCAAGGCTCTCTTCGATCAAGTGGCTGCCGTGCAATTGTCCTTGACACAGATCGCCCAAGAGCGGACCAACCGGAACGATGATCAGCATTCTGTTGAAGGCGGCGGATCTGTCAATGGCCGCCATCGCCGGACGATCCACGAGGAGGACGAGGAACGTGATCCACAACCCTTCTTCGGGTCGAAGCTCGCTCGACTGGAATTTCCCACCTTCGTCGGTGGTGACCCCACCGTTTGGTTCTCCCGGGTTGAACAATTCTTTGAATTCCAGGCTATCCCGAAAGAGCAAAAAGTGAATCTAGCTTCGTACCACCTCGAGGGCGACGCCAATCAGTGGTGGCAGTGGCTTCGACGTACCTATCAAATCGAGGGCCTCCGAATCACATGGGAAATCTTCTCCTCTGAGCTGTGGACTCGTTTCGGGGAAACCGCAGGCACCAGCTTCGACGAAGCCCTTTCTCGCATCCGACAGACGGGGACTCTTATGGAGTACCTCACGGAGTTTGAACGACTGGGGAATAGGGTCCACGGCTGGACTCAACATGCATTGGTGGGTACGTTCATGGGTGGCCTCAAGCCGGACGTGGCGGATGGGATCCGCATCTTCGGACCCAGAACTCTCAAGGACGCGATCAATCTGGCACGCGCTCGGGAGGACCAACTCTCCCGGTACAGAAGTCCACCACGACAACCCTTTCGATCAGCAATGGATTACACGAATCCCCCGCGACCGAAGCCACGACAAACCTTTGAGGCTTCCTTCGCCGCTCGTCCGAGACCAGCCGCCGACCCCCAACAAGGAGGTCGGATCCGTCCTCAATTGCCACCGGGAGCTAAACGAATACCTTACGAGGAGATCAATCGTCGCCGTGCTGCTGGTCTGTGCTTCAATTGTGATGAAAAATTCACACCCGCTCACCGTTGCGCTAAACCACGCCTGATGATGCTGCTTGATGAAGACGAGGAGGAGTTCGACGTCGAACTGGCCGAGGTATCCGTCAATGCCATTATGGGCCAGACTGGTGGGCGAACCATGCGCGTTTGGGCCTCAGTGGGCCAAACCAAGCTGGTAGCTCTCATTGACAGTGGCTCTACACATAACTTCATCAGTACTAAAATGGCCAACGCCCTCCAGCTCCGTGGCACTCCAATCTCTGCTTTCAACGTGAAGGTAGCTAATGGAGCTCCTCTGAAATGTCAAGGCAAACATGATGGGGTGCTCCTCAACATTCAAGGCCATAAGTTTCCTATGACTCTCTTCGCCATTCCCCTAAGCGGGTTTGACGTTGTTCTCGGCATCCAATGGTTAGCAACTCTCGGCACAATCCAAAGCAATTGGAAGACTTTGGATATGGCTTTAGAATGGGCGGGACACACCTGCAAATTACGGGGAATCACTGTACCCAGCACCCACGCCACGGATCTCCGCGGAATCTCACAAGGGGAACCAGGACTTCGAGCCATCAGTATCCCATCCCCGACCGACGAGGTCCTTACACCGGTTCCGGCAGCACTACAAGACCTCATCCGGGAGTTTGATGATCTCTTCGACGAACCTAGTAAGCTTCCCCCACACCGCCAAATCGCTCATCGCATCATGCTGAAGGAAGGAACGGACGCAGTCAACGTCCGGCCTTACCGCTATGCCTATTTCCAAAAGGAAGAGATCGAGAACCAGGTTAATAAGATGCTCGCTGCGGGTTTGATTCGATCAAGCTTGAGTCCTTTCTCCTCCCCGGTTCTGCTCGTGAAAAAGAAGGATGGGTCGTGGCGATTTTGTACGGATTATCGGGCATTAAACGCGGTGACCATCAAGGATCGTTTTCCTATCCCAACCGTTGACGATATGCTCGACGAGCTCCACGGCGCTGCATATTTCACGAATCTAGATCTTCCGGCTGGCTACCACCAGGTTCGAATGGCGGATGCGGATATCCAGAAGACAGCATTTCGCACCCACAACGGCCACTACGAATACCTCGTAATGCCTTTTGGCCTCTGCAACGCTCCGTCCACGTTTTAGGTCATAATGAACGAGATTTTTCGACCGGTTCTTCGTAAGTTTGTGCTCGTCTTTTTCGATGATATATTGTTCTACAGCCCCGATATGAAGACCCACATCGAGCATGTCCGCCAGGTATTCGCCATTCTCTGACACCATCAATTTTATGTCAAGTTCGCCAAGTATGCTTTTGGATTACAAGAAATCGAGTATCTCAGCCATATCATCACCGTCGTGGGCGTCAAGGTTGACCCGCGGAAAATCCAGGCCATGATTGACTGGCCAACGCCGACAACCATCACCGAGCTCCGTGGCTTCCTCGGTCTCACTGGCTATTATCGAAAATTCGTCCAAGGATATGAAGCAAATCTTCTCTCGGGCAGCATCAACCACACCAGGACACTACTCGATCCGTAAACGGAATGGCACTCTATCGCAATCGGATTGTGGTTCCTCCCCATTCGTCGTACGTCTGCCAGCTGATGGAGGAGTTCCACAGCACTCCCGTTGGCGGCCATTCTGGTGTAGAACGCACCTACAAGCGGCTCTCCTCACTCTTTTATTAGCTAGACATGATGGATGACATGAAGAGCTTCATCTGTTCCTGTGATGTCTGTCAGCGCGCGAAAGCCCAATCCCTCGCACCAGCCGGTCTCCTCCAGCCATTGCCGATTCCGACTCAGGTATGGGAGGACATCTCCCTCGATTTTATTGATGGTTTACCTAGTTCTGGCGGTAAATCGGTGATCATGGTCGTCGTGGATAGGCTGACCAAATATGGCCACTTCATCGCTCTGGCACACCCTTATTCGGCCCGAACCGTGGTGGACAGTTTCGTGGCTCACGTTGTCAAGCTCCACGGCCTTCCCCGTTCCATCGTCAGCGATCGTGATCGGGTATTCATGAGTAGTTTTTGGCAGGAGCTGCATCGCCAATCCGGAACGACACTCAACATGTCCTCTTCTTATCACCCACAAACCGACGGACAAACTGAAGTGGTCAACCGCTGTCTAGAACAATACTTACGCTGTTTCACTCATCAATAGCCCTGGCGTTGGCTCGCTTCACTTCCATGGGCTGAGTACTGGTACAATACGAGCTACCATAGCTCGACAGGTATGACCCCCTTCCAAGCTCTGTATAACCGCTTGCTGGCCACTATTCCTCATTATCGTCCTGGAACCACATCGGTGCATGAGGTGGATTGTGCCATTGTGGATCGCAACGAGCTCAAGACCAATCTCGCCATAGCGCGTCACCGCATGAAGCAAAACGCCGACCTCCACCGCCGCGAAGAGCAATTCCTCGTGGGCGATTGGGTCTACCTAAAGTTGCAGCCTTATCGGCAACATTCGGTGTTCCGACGGGCCTCTCATAAATTGGCGTGTCGTTTCTTTGGGCCATACATGATCTCCGAATGCATTGGTCTCGTGGCCTACCGCCTTGCACTTCCACCGGGGAGCCGCGTACATCCAGTTTTTCATGTCTCATTGCTTCGCCGTTGTCACGGTCCTCCACCTACTACTACTGTCGACATCCCTCCTATCGACAACGACGGCGCCATCCTTCTCCAACCAGAAGCGATCTTGGACATGCGTTGGGTGAAACGCGGCTCTCGCTGGGTTGAAGAACTGCTCATCAAGTGGAAGTCCTTATCGCATGACGATGCTGCGTGGGAGGTTGCTGGTGAGTTCCATGCACGCTACATCCAGCTGGGCATTGAGGACAATGCCAATACTTCAGGGGGTGGTAATGATGAGTCCACTCTTCCCGCGGCCCAGCCCACTCGAAGATCAGTCTGAGTACCACAACCCAATCGTCGTTACGTGGGGTAGTTCAGAGAGGATACATGCACAAGAAGCTTGTCGTTGGGATTGTTGGTTGTTTGAATTATTTGTTTGAGTCAGCAACATTTGTTATTTGAAGTCAGCAAGGTAGTTAGAGTCTTGTTTGAGTTAGTAGAATAAGTGGAGATGGGATAGCATCATGGTTAGCTGTTAGGGGTTCCATAGGAATAGGACTTAGTTAATTCCATTTTGAGTCGTTGATGTATTTAAACTAAGAGCTGGGGTGAATAAGAAGGCAAGCAGAATTCTAGTGTCAAGCTCTAGTTAGTTTCTCGCCAAGAAAAGAGAAAGGCTAGCTCAATCCTGCCAAGAAAAAGGATCAATTCATTCGTATAATTTCAGCGCGTATCAGGGTCTTGGAATCATACCAGGAGGCCAGCCATGCTTGTGGTAACACACATCCTCAGTGTGACCATTCTGCTTACAGTAGATGCAGTAGGTGCGCCTGCCAGGAGGTCCAGTATGTCTGCCTTGAGAAGCCAGAGCAAAGGAATCAGCAACAAGCACTTTGCCTAGTTGTGTTCCATACTGTTACCTCTCATGTTGAAGGAGCCTTTGAAAGACTTTATCAATCGAGGGAAGGGTGTCACCAAACAGGACTTGAGACCTAACAGTACTGTAGTTTTCATTTAGGCCACGGAGGAATTGAATGATATAGTTTGTATCTCTATAGCCAAGAACTAACTTAATAGTAGCACACAACTGAGGACTGGTTTCTGTGCAGGTGCAGAGTTCAATCGGCTGATACCCATCTAATTCATCCTGAATAGTAATGAACTGACCATAATATTCATTTAGGGTTTGAGTGCCTTGCTTCAAGCTAGAGAGGGCCTCAATTAGTTCAGCTATGCGAACAACGTCACCTTGACCATAACGTGCTTTCAAGCTTAGCCAGGCCTCCGATGCGAGTTTGAGAGACATAAGGGTTTTGCCAATACCTGGTTCAACAACCTGCTGGATCCAGCTAAGAACCATGATGTTGTTGCAACTCCAGGACCAGTAGAGGGCATCAGTTGCACCAGGAGGAACAATGGTGCCAACAATGAAGCCGATTTTGTTCTTCGCTCCAAGGGCATTAAACATTGCTTTGCTCCAATCATTGTAGTTTGTGGTAGTGAGTTTTTCACCTACCAAGAGAAGACCGGGTTGCTCTGACTCGTGAAGGTAGTAGGGATCGGACATCGGATTGACATTGGGAGTGGGTGGAAGAGTAGTGGAAGAGGTGTTGGCCTGTTGAGCAGCAGTGGCTGCGGCCATTGTTCATTAACGGCAGTTAGGGTTGAGGCTCTGATACCATAACAGCTGAGATGAATTGGAAACCCTAAAAACCTTCTCATTCACTTTGAAGCATATATATGGTTTCCAGTAGCTACAGTCCAAAACTTGAAGGGTAAACAAAATGAAAAAGAACAGTGTGAAAAACAGAGAAGACAACATTTGAAATCCAACATTACTATTGCTGACTTGGCGCCATCTTCTTCTTCCCTTGTACGACGTCGCTCCAAGTTAAGCTGGGCGTTTCAGCTTGTGTTTGATTTTGTTCAGCTGTTATGCTGCTCAGTCAGATTCATTTGTGTTTCTTTCTTATCTATCTCAGTCAGCCATGCCAACCCCAACTCTGTGCTGCTGTTTTTCAGTGTTTCACAAACAGAAGACTTGGTTCCCGTTAAAGCTTTGCTTCAATTACTGTACCCCACAATTGTAACCTAATCACAGAAACAAGACTCAGTTATAAATGCATAATCTAAGAAGCTGTTATGCAAGTTGGATTTCTGCATTTTGTAATGCATCAGATGCAATTGCAAAGCAATCATACAGCGAGGCTAAGATTGCCTCGACTGGCAGAAAAGCCCTTTCCCACTTAAGCTATATATACCACCAGATCAGCTACCTTCTTTCCATGGTTTAGAAAAAAAAAACAGGCACTCAATAACACTTCTCATAGTAGATAGCAAAACATGGGACAGAAACATGCTTTACTCAAACTCCATTTTCCCAAAAATAAAACAAGGTTACTCCAAATACAACATTTGTAATCCCAGGACAGGCCCTGGGTAATGTTTGATTTTTCTTCCATCATAGAAGAGAGTTAAGATGACCCTGTTCTTTTTTCCCCTTCTTTTTCCATTCACTTTTGAGTGATGTCTCAGTTCACAGTTTGTCATAATTTAGGACAAGTATACTTGGATGCTGGTAGTTTTGATCAACTGGCATACAGGGCAAACATTGACGAACATGTCGCAGTCTATACATAAGCACAGATGCCTGCACGGCATTAACAATACCGACACCTCCCTTGCTTTGCATGCTCTGCAGGTCATATGCTCTTTAGAGCCGCCTCGCCGAGAGAGAGGCTTTGATGAAGGCCCACAACCACCTGTTGTCATGTTCAGGTAGTTGTTGTTAGGATCAACGCAAGAGGAAGCATCGTCGAACTCACTGTCACCGAATCCTTCCTTTACTTGCTCAGCACCCTGAGAAATTGCCTGCTGGAGATTGGTCTTCAGGACATTGACCAGTGATTCGTTGTTCTTTGCCTTGTAGTACCAATTCTGGGCTTCAGTCGCCACTTGCTTTATTCTGTCAATCAACTCCTTGTTTCTACGGTTCACATTCTCTATCTCTAAGTCCTTTTCTCGAATTTTCTTCACAACACCCTTCTCAATAGCACCAAGAAATGAGGCAACATGTCTCTGTTTCATGTCCCTCACTCCCTTAGCCAGGTGCTCCTCCTATTTCATCATATGGAAACACCATCATAACAAATAACGACTAGACAACTCTTCTAAGAGCTCAAAACATATACCACCTGTTCTTTCTTCTAAAACAATCAACACATGGATTATATATGATAACATAACAGAGGGCGACATCACATCTACAAACAGTAATATATTAGTCGAAATCAATGATCATTACAGATGCTTACGAGCACAACCAATTTAATGGGAACTTAAGAAGGCTAGCAAAGCTAAAGAAAGATTTCTCAAAGACAAATGGGTCTACCAAACACTACAAGCATTAACTGAGGGAGGGGCATTAAGAAGAAGAGTACCTGAAGTTTGATATATTGATCAAATTCCTCTTTCTGGCGATCAAGCTCAGACCGAATATTGTCCCCAAGGGATGACAAGATCACTGAAGGTCCTGCTGCTGTCATACTCCCACTTGCTGAAGTCAGAGATGAGTTTCGTTCATCATCATCATATGATAGGCGTAACCCAGTTGACACAGCATTAGGATTGTTTGGAGCACTTGCTGATCGGTCAGCTTCATCTTGGCAAATGTTATAATTCAATGAAATTTGGAGCTTCTGTTGTCTACCAAAATCTTCCGCCTCCCTCGTTCGTTTATTGGGCTGAAGCATGGGAGATATATGCTCATTTCCAAAATAGTTCACAGCATCAACGTTACATCCAGCTGGCACTGACACACCACACGTAGACGACACTATCAGAAAATATACTTTCCCAAAGAGGTTAAATAGCCAACCAACCTTTCAAAAAACAAAGACAAGTTTTCACTCAACAATAAAATAACAGCTAAAAGGTACTAAATTAGGGAATACGATATCTTTCAATATCGGTTTCAGTTTAGACTATTTCAAGCAGTGCTAGATGAACTCCCTGTTGCAAATAACAAAACCACAAGTACAGAATATAGAGAATCAAGATCTTGAATGTCCATTGTCCAGCCAAAACCTTTTCCCACTACATGTTGCTCATTTAAGGTTGCTTCTCATGTTTGTCACATGCATACATAGTTACAAATATAATGCTGGGTAGCACCACAAAATAAGGACAAAGTAAGCGAAAGCATAATTGTGACCAAATCATAAATTTTTCACTCACAATTACCAAATAACTGCAGCTGGTTAGAAGCGTTGTTCTGATAAGGAATGCGGTTCTCATCCAAAAAAACTGGAAGAAGGGGATTGCCACTATTGCCTCCCAGCATTTTCGAGCAATCTATTTATCATTAACTTCAAAGGCTTCAATTATATAAACAGATGATTTCACCTGCAAAAGAGCAGAGCAACATCACTTTCAACTTCTCAAAGTTGTCCCCGGCAACGAAGCTAGTTATGAACTTCAACCATTGTTACTACTACCCAATTCATAAACAAATAAAAAATAATAAAGTTATTAAGTTAAAACATGTAAAAATCCAATTATCTACTAAGCATAAAACTGCCTAATTTGATTCAGATGTAAGAGCCTAGACACGTGTCTTCGCGCCAATAGAAAAGTTAAAAACATCGATCAAGCATCAACGTATCAATGTGCCAGCTGCCATCGATCGGCACATACAAGGTAAACAGAGAGAACTTTCAAAGCTCTGCCAGAACAGGCTTTTGGATCACTAATGCTTAAGTTACGTGGCGACCTATACAGAATACAAGGCTTAGAAACAGCTTTGTGTCGGTTATCATAATATCATCTGTACCACAAAACATTCCTATCCAGGTAGTAACTGTGCAACGAATCAACGTAACGCCTGCAAGTCTCAACTACATTAGGAAGACGTTACATGCACAGAGTTGCAGCGCATCAGGCACCTGATCTTCTAATACACTATGTGCGGTTTTAAGTTTACGGTCTGAATCATGCACCCACATAGAGTGGGAATTCACCACAAGTCTAATAAAGGGCTGAAAACCATGCTAAAAAGAGAAAAAGAAACAATGGGGCAAGGTCATCGAGGCATCAGACCACTTAGCTCAATGTGATCAACAACTCTCTTTGTCATATCCCTCTGCGAAGGAAACACAAATGCTTTGCGAAAGACTTCTTCCATCAAAATTACACTCACAGATGAAATTGCATAGCCAAACAAGACAGATGAGATCAAAACCTTCAAGTTCAATGAACTAATATTACGCAAAATTTGTTGGGAAAGTGAATTAGGTAGAAACCGCAAATGAAAGCTCCAGTGAAGTAGGTAGTACCGATCATGGGAAGAAGTGAAACAATCACAGAGAGATAAAATCGAAAAGCGATGTACAGGAAATGGAAGAAAGAACTTGTCTGACACAAATAGCAAGACTGATGAATGAAAAACGGAATGCAAATGGAAGGGTGCGCAAAAACCTAAAGATTTTATCTTCACCAAGAACCCAACAAATCTATCGAAACCCAGAACTTGTCAACCACTAAAAGGGAAGAAATCGGAAGACCATAGATAAACCAGAAAGCAAAAGTATGGATACCTTAAATATCAAGCCTCTTCAATTTGCTTTCAGGAACAAACAGAAGCAACCGATCCTGCAATTTCCATTCAACAGTGTCAATGATCGCTCGAAAAAAAGGGGGAAACAATGAAAAAGCGGAAAGCAGAAGCAAAGCCCAGAAATCAATTGTTCCATATTCCCATACACGCAAGCAAACAACAATATACCAAACCCCAGAAGAAGAAAAAGAGAACAGAAAAGACGAGACCTTTGCAATCAAAAAATGAACAGAAGGCGATGATCAGCTTATTGAGACGATCTGAGAGAAGACCCAGAAATGCACCCCCGAATATCTGCAGATAATTGGAGGACAAACACGAGATGACGATGATAACAAAGACGCGGGAGGGCGGTGGTGGTAGAGAAAAAGGCAGCGGGGATATGACAAAAAGAAAGTAGTAGGAGGAGGAAAGAGAATGAAGAAGAAGAATGGAGAAGAAAGCAGATGATCTTGCGGTGGGAGTGGGGAAGGAGGAGAGGCAGGGGAGTTGATAGATGAGAAAAACGGACGAAAACCCTCCCCCGAAAACCGAAAAAACAATCAATAAAATAACAGGCTAGAAAACAAAAACAAGAATAAAAAAATGGGCAGTAATGGAGAGGAGGTAAGCAAAGCAACAGCGAGGGTGGGGAAAGAGGAAGAAAGATAAGGTGAAGAGGGTAATCGCAGAAGAAGAAGAAGAAAGGAGGGGAAATCGGGCAGCGGGCAGACAACCACACCAAGAAGGAAGCTGGTAGCGGGCAGAGGGAGTCTATCTTTTTCCTTTCTCTGGACTGGACTGGACTGGACTGGAAGAGGAAGGAACTCCCTCGCTACGCAATCTATTGCCGGTTGCGGAGGTCAGTTAAATTTCTCTCGGGAGGAAGACGATGAAAAATAGAACATTTTCTGCATTTATTTTTTGATTTAAAAGAAAAATAGGTAAGCCGATAGAGTGGAATTGAATAAAGACGGGACGAGCTTCGTGACCGCAATTAACAAAGAATGGGTCCCACCCGTGAGATTGCAATTGAGAATTGAATTGATTTGAACGAGAATTTAAAGCGAGAGGGTTAGCGGCAGCGGCTTTCTCTATTTCATTTACTAGCTGTTACCTGACCACCCGTTGGTCGAATGAATTTTGGTTTATTTATGGTGATAAATTTTTTCATAAATAATTGGGAGTTTTCTAAAAATAGTTAATTCATTACTTCAAAGTAATCTTTATGGTATTTGTTGATTATGGCATTAGCGATAATTAATTAATATGTATTTTTTTATCAAGTCGTCATAGTTTATCTTAGAAAAAAAAATTGCACTTCTTATTGTCGGATATGAATATGGAGTTCGAAGGAAATATTTGTCATTTAGAATTTGTGGGAATTGAAGGTCTATAAAAAAATCAAGAGAATAACGAAAAGGTTATATGCTTAGAAATCTCAAATATGAAAAACAAAAAAAAAATGTTATTGTACAAATTAGTATAATTTAGTGTATAGACTTGTTTGAATAATAAGTGGAGTTATTAAGTGTTAGATACTAATGTTTATCGTCAACCCGATTTAGCCCGTTAGCTCGATCGAGCAAGTAGGTTGAGGGTTAATTGTCCAATCATTTTAGAAAAATTTCAAAAAACAATACACTTAAAAGGTCCAAAAGCAATCACTTGTTAGGCAAGTGAATGATCAGCTACCAATTAACCCTAAGCATTGAATAGGTGTTCCACATCCCTTCTCATCGTCACTCTTGGAAACAGAAACTCCAAGTAACATAAAGAGCATAAAAATGCACCAAATATTAATGGAATCAGAAATATTCACTATTTTGAATCAAAGAGCTTTAAACTCACAAAACTAAGTTAATTAGTCTTTTGCATACTCCCTCAATCACCTATTACACATAACGTGACTATAAGGAAACACAAATAACAACCAAGCGACATTCCATACACCACTATTCTAAAAAGAGAAAGAAAGCATATGAAACTTGGACCTGGCATAGATTGAAGTGCAGCTGGTGGGAATTCAGCCTCTTAGGAATCAGTTTTGCAGCTGGCGGGAAACAATGCATCATAACAAAATTATTTAAAAACATAACCACATAAAAAGGTTGACAAAGAACTAAATGACAAAACAAAAATAAAATAGGAAAAATTTAAATCAGATAAAAAAGACTCTAAAAAAGCAATCGCATAATAGCTAACTAAACAAAAATTTGATCACCTCTTTGACCTATTTCCTTCTCAGATTCTTCGTCTTTTGTCTAGCAAACCCAAAGTTGTTCTATTACGATGACCAAGAGCCTTTCATCATTTTCTCTTGGTTATTGAAATTTCACAGTGCACAAAAGTCATTGTTGAACAGTTTTATCAATAACTACAACCACACAACTTTTAATCATACAAAGGTACATTGTAGTTAAAAAATAAGCTAAAATAAATTTAAAGTTTTGAATACTTCAAAACTAAGCTGAGAAACATGAATTGCTTCATAGGCAAAATTGATCCGAGTATAAATAAACAGTAATATGTAACAGCATATAAACTAACTTAGGACACTAACTTTGGTTTGCTTGTTTCCCGCTCATCATTGGGTAATTGAAACTAAAAGGAATTATTGAATATATTCATATACATCGGAATCTCTAAGCAAAACAGGTATTCCTTTTAATTGAAAGATTAAAACAAAGTTACATAAGGGGAACTCTCCCAAAAGCCAAAGCAAACCTCTATCCTCAAGACACGACATAACATCTAAGCATACTACAAAAACATCTAGACAAAATAGGAGAAGAAATAGAAATTTAAGATACACATCCAAAATCATTTTGGAATTTTTTTTGGAGAAAAACTGGAGGAAAATATGGACAGAAAATCAACAACAGTAGGACGTATAGCGAGCACATGGCACAAAAGACCGTCAACCCTTTGTTCCCTATCATAAATGAACCTATCGTCTCCAAAATCCCAAAATTCTAATGAAGAAAATTATTGTATTAGCCCACACTATCTCTATATTTGTGGCCACCTCAATAATCTCATTGAATCATTTTCTTCTAATCTAATCCCGAGCTCTTCATCCCATTGAGTTCACAACACATATAAAGAGCCATGATTCTATAGAGTCGTATCAGTCCAAATAATCTCTAGATTCGTACCCACCTCAATATTCTCATCGAATATATCTCTTCCAATATATTCCCAAGCTCTTAATTCCGTTGAGTTCACAACACGTGTAGGGATCTTGATTCTACAGACTCGTAGTCGATCGCTGGTGATTAGTAGATCATCCATGTGCTATTATCTTTCGCTCGCATCCCTTAATTCGTGAATTTCCTTGCATGATTTGTGCTTCAACAAATAATAATTCGCGAATGTTTCTCGAATTCTTCAAAGTTTGGATTTTTTTGGGCTAACTTGATGTTAGACAATGTATAAATCATTTTAACATAAATTAATTTGTTTAAATCACACAGCTATACGCATTTAGGTAAATAAGTCTTTACTCGTTCCTAACATCAAGGTAAATGACACTATATAAATGCACTCATTACTTGATTTGGCTACATCAAGAAATACTACATTTCAACCAACTACCACTAATATGACAAATAATA
Organism: Linum trigynum; assembly: GCA_964030455.1. Taxonomy (NCBI): domain Eukaryota; kingdom Viridiplantae; phylum Streptophyta; class Magnoliopsida; order Malpighiales; family Linaceae; genus Linum; species Linum trigynum. The sequence continues at coordinate 48,367,145 of OZ034817.1, read as the reverse complement.
AGTATACTTTTTGTTACCCATAATTCGACAAAGCCTGATCTGGTTGGTAATATGATAAATCAGGCTGCACAATACCACAATGGTTCACTCCTGACCCAATCAGTCAAATCAAGCCCAGTGCGCACCTAGGTTTAGGAAGGGATGTTTGAGTACAATGGCGCACTGGGCGGACTGTCAGGGCACGAATGTTGTCACTACCTGAGGACTGGCTATTAGTTATTAATATTATTGCTCCTTTGTTGTAATGAACCATTTGTCACCTCCTTAGATTTACTTGGAATAAAAGGGTTACTCTTTGTTAAAAAAAACCCAACCCACTTATCTAACCTTACCCAACCCACCTGTATTTTTTGCTAAAATGAAGGTTTAAACTTGAGTGAGCCTTTTCTTTGGTGGAACCCGTCCCTTTTGGGTTGGTTCGAGTTTTGGGTTACACACCCACAGATACCCAGCACAACCCATATTACAATTATTTTCCTAAGTTTTTGTTCTCAAAACGTTTGTGTCGTATACAAACATATTTGTGAGGAAGTTCAGATATTTTGTCATATTTTCTTCTTATGGTCTCAATAAACTAATGTATTTTTCAGCTGAAAATTAAGATTTAGAGTTTATATAAGCCACGGTTCGCTTTTTTTTTTCTTGTAAACAATTATAGAAGTATAACATATTTTTGTGTTGAGTTGGATTATTACTTAAAGTTATTGTCTACCCGACCAAACCTAATAATAAAAAATTAGTAGGGTTCTAATTTTTTTGAGTGGGTTTGAATTTAGTATTTTCAAAACCAAAATGTATAAATCAAGTGATTAAAATGACTAAACCTGAAACACCTAAGTGCCATGTAGTTCAATTCTGATTATTCATAAAAGTAATGCAAGATATTTTGGTACAAATCTCATCTAGCTTTTATGTCATTTTATGGGAGCAGAGGGTGCTAGCTTTACCATTCTCTTTTCATTAGTTTAAAGTATATATATATTCATTACTTAGCGAGTTACACAAAAAAAGGTTACGTCCATGGGTTAGTGGCATCATAAGGAGTTGGACGGGATGGGAGCGGTTGGTGGTGGGTCGGGGACACTACAATACTGGGCGGATTTTTTTCACGCAAGACAAAGTAAATAAAAAACTGCCAAAATAAATAAATAGTTCTCCGTTGCTGTCTGCCATGTCAGCTTCCCAAAATACCTCTGGATGCAGGAAATTTTGAATGGTGGTGGCAGTTTTACTTTTCAGCTATAAATGATACTGTAGATTTATTAATTAATTAGTTTAAATTTTTTATGATTCATAGAAAAAGTCGAAAGGAACAAATTAGCGGGATGAATTTGAATGTTACAATTATTTTTTGAGGGATGGTATATGGATGTAAAATTGTTTTTTTTTTTTTTGTGGAAGATGTAATATTGTTGTTGAAATAGAATAAAATAATATATTTTACTAATATTATTGGTACATAGTAAAACTAATATCGATCAATGTGATTAGAAATTGCCAACATAACAGCTTAAAAATCAAACTAGATTAAATGGTATTTTCATAATATTATACATATTATACTAATTTGAACAACGATAGACAATTTTTATGATCCGACAAGTATAGTGGTGGCGTATTAGTATTCTTCTATAAATTAACGGTAGAATGATCAACTATTCTTGTTAAGAGGAAATTCTAGTACCCTAGGCGTCTTGAGGGTGGATTTTCCTCCTCTAAACAAATCGCCTATTTATTTAAAGCTGATGGAAAAGATGGCTCATACCTACATTATAGGGCGTGAGCATCCAGTTTGGTAAACTCGAACCATCCTGAAATCGAACCGTTTCAAACCGATTCGAAATCGAACCTACACTGAAAAAGGCTAGCTACGGCCTACGGGTAGAAATTCGGCCTTATCTCCACTGCTTTTGTTTGTTTGCAACCTAATTTCTCCATTTTTTTTTGCGCAAAAGGAGGTAGAGAGTCTCATGAGACAGACTTGAGCTCCCCCTCCACTCTCTTAATGTCTCTCAAACTCCAAAGCTTGGCTGCTCCCAGCCTCCCTAATCTCTTTCCTCAACTTTGGTCAGCGATCATCGTCGAATCAGCTCCGGGATCTGGCTCTCAAAAAGCAGATCTAGACTGGAGAAGGGCGGGCGACACTCCTAGTTGATAAGATGCCCACTGTTTGTACTCTCTTGGCCGTTGCAGCTCTCTGCGGTTAGCCTTTTCTTCACGGGGATCTTAAGGAGGTCATTTATATGGAATGCCATCCTAGTTATGAACTTAGTACTTTCAATCAGGTGTGCTTACTTCATTGATCGCTCTACAGGTTTAAGCAGGCCCCTCCTGCTTGGTTTGAAAAAATTTCGCAAACTCTCCTTGGTATTGGCTTTCGGTTGAGTACATGTGACCCGTCTCTCTTTCTTCATATGTCGACGTCTAGTTTGGTGGCTCTCTTATTCTACGTCGATGATATGGTGGTGACTGATGATGATTCTGATGGTATTTGTCAGCTCACATAAGGACTTCATGCTTCCTTTAACCTCAAGGAACTCGCCCATCGCTGCCTTTTCCTACTTCCTAGGCTTGGAGGTCACAGATTCTTCTTGTGGAATTCTGTTAAGTCAGCGTAAATATGTGGATACTTGTTGGTTTCCAATGCTTTTGATAATACTTGAAGTTCAACTTGAAGCTTGGCAAGCAATCTAGCAAGCTCTTAAGTGACGGGTCTCGTCATCGCTCCATTGTGGGTAGCTTGATTTACCTTACTCACACTCACCCTGATATATCCTACGCAGTTCATGACGCATCCCCATGATCAACACATGGGTGTTCCTCATTGCATTTTACGCTATCTCCTAGGGACACCTGATGTGGGGGATTTTTTACCCCTCAACTGGCTCTCTTACTCTTCAAGCTTTCTCCAACTCTGATTTTGCCAGTTGCATTGATTCTCATCCTTCGACGACAAGTTGGCGTGTTTGATTGGGTTCGTTTGTTTCGTGGAGATGTTAGAAGAAAGACAAGGTTTCTAAGTCATCTGCCAAGGAGGAATATTGTGCCATGTCCAATGTCAGTTCTAAACTTGTATGGTTGCATCGCTTGTTGGCTGAGTTTGGTGTCAATGTGGCTTTCCCTGAAACTCTATGTCAATAATACCAGTGAAATTTAAATCGCAGTGATCATGTCGTTTATGACTGCACCAAACATATTGAGGTGAACATTCATTATATCTGTGATCTCGTCAATGATGGTGTCATTTGATTGCATTATTTGAAGCCCGAAGAACATGTCGCATATCTGATAAACTTCATAAACATACATGTATTTGTGTATAAATGATTTATCTTTTATGTATGTATGTATGTGTTTAAATTGCTCTAAATTAGTTCATATTGACCATGGAATGACCCTAGTGTCATTACCACGATATGTAGCAATTTAATACAGATTGAAGTTAAGATTGTGAACAAAACAAGGTGCAGTGGACGAATGCAGGTGCAGTGGCAAAGTGCAGACGTGCAGTGGCAAACGTCCAGCAGGACGCCAAACCGATAAAGACCTAAATCGAATTATTGTTGGTTGGAATCTTCACTCAACTGTCAGCAATCCTCATAAATTATTGGGATTGGATCAGCTTTCTTGAAGTGGGCAAATGGATTTGGTGGCTCACCAATAGAGAAAATGATGCAAGAATTTATTGCAAAGAAAGAGACTTATTAAGCTAGCAGCAGCTTTATCTTGGAAATGGGATATGCAAGTGTCTTGTTTTGTGGGATAAAATCTGCAAAAAATGAATTTAAAAGGGGCAGCAACTAAGGACCTTAGGAGACACTTTTGGAGACAGATTTTGGTGAGAAAAATCAAAGGAGAGAGCTCACTTTGGCCCACTTTGGAGTTGAGCATTTTGAAGAAAGAAAGACTCTTGTAAGTTGGGGGTTAACTTCAACACTTAGTACTTTCTCTACTCCTTTGTTTTGGTAATTAGTTATGATGTTGGACATTAGCATTTTTTATGTTCTTTCTTTTCATCATGAACTAATCCTCCAATTTCTGGGGGAAATTATGGATTTCATTATCTAGCCTCGATGTTTTAATCAGGACTTGTTTTTCCTCCATTTGCTATCGTGTGAAATTGTTCCCTTTGTGTTGATTGGCCACCTTCACAATGATTTGTAGTTTTCTAGGTTAATAACGATAGTGAAAACCTAGTAACCGAACACATTTCACACGATATAATTGCCTATCGAAGCGATATAGGATTAAATAGGGAATTATGCAGTCATTTAGGGGTATCGTTCTTAAGGCTAATTAATTAATTCAGTTGACTACGATAGTAGAAATTGTCTTAATTAGTTAGTACGTGATAATTCTCGATAGAGATAGCTCTCAATTTAGAGGTATCCCGACTGTAGAAATATGAATTAAATTGATTGACAAGGGTAATTAAATTTACCGAGCTAAAATAGTAAAATCTTGTGTTTCCCCCGGAACTCTCCAATATTAATTTCTCCAAAATAGTTGATTTATCGAGTTACTTAATTTGTGTGTATCTTTGCAAATCATCACTTGATTACAACTTTTGCAATTCCTATAGTTTCTTGAACTAAATTTGTTAATTATTGAATTTCACCAATCCCCTAGAGAACTATAATTTTACTTACACTTTATTACTTGTACGACACTGTGCACTTGCAGTTTTGTCGCCACCAATATCTCTTTACTAAGTCATTAACTGGCAATCATCATTAATGCTACCTTTCTGAAAATTTGTTGTTGAAAGATCATCATCAATTTAGGGGAGGATGTTGAGGAACTGATCGATTGGGTTTGGGTTCTTGTAATAGTTCGGTACGTATATGTATTTGTTCGGATATGTCTATGGGCATTGGACCCTTACTTGGGTTTACATGGGCATGCAGACGATTAGGTACGAGGAAGCAAATTAAAGGATGAGCCTTGTGAGAGTGGTTTTTGTACATTGTCGAGGGTGGTCTCCTCTTACCAAGATCTAGTATGAGTACTAAATTTGTTGCACAAGAAAGACAAAGAAAGCCAAAGGTAATATAGCCTAGCGGTGAAATCGTTGGTCTGGTTGGCTCAGGATGTGATAAGTCCTGAGTTCGATCCCCAGCGACGTTGTTTGTGTGTTCTCAGAGGCATGCCTGAGTGCCGGGGACGAAGTCTCCCGATGTTGTGTCTTGTACAGGTCCTCACTAAGTACCGCATGAAGGGTGAAGGCTGACCAAGCTTCTACTTAGTCCCCCTTTTGTTTAGTTTGATTTTGCTTCTTTTATATGATAGATGAATCATGAATCATGATTCATGACTTCCTTTTGTTTAGGGTTACAATTAACTTCTTCATTCGCTAATAAGTTATGTGTAAAATGCGGTCAATTATGTAAGAATCATGTAATGACATTTTACAATAGTGACTTAAAATACAAATACATTACATAAAGGTTACGTTCTTACGAATCAGTTAAATCGGACCCTTTTGTTTAGTTTGATTTTGCTTCTTTTATATGATAGATGAATCATGATTCATGACTTCCTTTTGTTTAGGGTTACAATTAACTTCTTCATTCGCTAATAAGTTATGTGTAAAATGCGGTCAATTATGTAAGAATCATGTAATGACATTCTACAATAGTGACTTAAAATACAAATACATTACATAAAGGTTACGTTCTTACGAATCAGTTAAATCGGACATGTTACAGAAGACTTCTGTAATGACGATGTTAATACTCATTACATAAAAGAACAACCCATTAAGTAAAATTTACATAACATTTTCCCACAATGATACTATTCACATGGATTATGATCTCATGTACTAATTCACTGTACTCTTTTTATAGCATATTTAGTCGATGTGATAGTTTATATAACTTAATTCCTTTATTATCAACTAAAATATTCATCATCATTATTAATTTGCATTACACAAAGGTTACATATGGTACGTTAAATATTACATGAAAGTTTAATAAAATGTATTTATAACTTTATTTTATTATTAGATCATAAATTACGGAAGGTCTATCTATCACCAATCAATAATAGTTAAATAAATTATAATTACATTACAAATTACATAAGATTTATAGAGGGATCATTATTGAATGTATTTTGTGTAACTTGATTTTATTATTATTATTTATGAATAACTTGATTTTAGTATTAGACCACATATTACAATAAGATTTATGTTACACCATTCAATAAAGTTACTTCAATTACAAATTCATTACGTAAATATCCTAGAGGGATAGTTATTTTTTCTGTATCAATTAAATAAATGTATTATCTAATTTTCATGTAATGATTAAGGTACTACGTAAATAGATGGGTAGTCAATTAAACAAACTTGATACTTTTTAATAATCGAATTCCTTTATTATTAACTATTATATTAATCATCTCATCAATTTGCATGAACACAAGGGTTATGTAAGGTTAGTTAAATTCTACACAACAATTAATCAAATATGAAAATATTTTGTAACTTGATTTGATTATCCACACATTATGGAAGTTTAATGTAACGCCTATTTATAACAGTTACGTATCTGATGGATGAATAGTTATTTCTTATGTATCAATATTAACCAAATAAATTACGTAATTATTCCATAATTATTAAGACACTACATAAATATTATGAAAGGATATTTATTTCTTATATATCAACTAAACGAGCATGTTACATAAATATTTCATAATGATTAAGGCATTATGTAAAGCTTATGAAAATATATTGCCCGAATTATTTTATAATCATTTGATTTTACCTAAATTATTAAATGAGTGAACAAATTTTCAAATATAATTAATTTCTTACCGCGACAAAATGCGGGCTAAAAAATTAGTGAAATTAAAAAAGTGAAGCAACAAACACAATATGTGAAGGGGCACTTTTCATTGTTAGGCTACTATGTATATGAGCTAAGTGCCTTTGAAATTGGTCACCAAATGGGTGTCAAGGTCCAACAGAAACACACTGTGTCTGGGCAGGAAAAGATACCACCCATAAATGTGCAATACTGTGTCTTATCAACCTCTTGAAGAAGAAAGAAAGATTTCTCGGCCCTTAACTTGGATACCCACTAGATAAATTGGAAATGTCTGCCGATCTTAGTTCTGATTTGTTTGGGACGAGTATTACCTAATCTGTAGTAGTGGGAGGTGGAGTATGTGTATTGCGACCTATTCCGCTTTATTTTCAACTCATTCTATTATAATTTGCATCAATATCTATTCGTATGTGCGCTCTTTAGACCTTTCTAAAATCACGTTTTCTCATATAAAATATAAGAATGAATTGACCTGACTTACGCTTAGTGCAAGACGGATACGAGTATTGAGGTATCCGTCCTGCCCCGTTGCCATCACTACTGCCCATCCTTTGGTACCCATCTCCAATCTAGTCAAAAGCATGTAGAAGCGTTTTGGTGATCTGGAAGCATAAAATCATAAGTTTTAAAGCGTGTTTTTAACTACATTAGTTATAATAACTGTGATTTTACGTATAAGTCTTTTGGTGAATTAGAAGTGTAAAAGCGCGAGTTTATAAGGTGTAAAGTCATCTCATCTCTTAATCAGTAGCTCTTCTTTGGCTTAACCTTGGCCAGTTGTCTTCTTTCCATACATTGTGACTCTCGATCCTTTCCTTGTAATGGCGTCTTAACAATCTAACCATCATGACTTTGAGGCCAAATTTTCTGTTGTCTTTGTTCCTTTCCTCTTTTTGGCTCTCTTTCTGGTCAATACACTTTTGCTTTGTCCCCCTCCTCCCCCTTGTTTTGTCCATTAATTCTAGCTAATTAAAAGGATTATACACCAAATTAACAAGGACAGAATTATATATTCCATTCTCACCATTATCATAACACCCACCTCCACCAGCACCACTACAGCTGACAACTTCAGCAGCATCAGCATCATCGTCATGCTCTTCTTCCTTTGTTTGCCTCGCCGGCCGGCCGCCGGTATTCTTCATCAGACTTCTGAGTAACTAAAAATTATCAGTATTTAATCTCTTTGTTCAGTTGTATATAAAACGGGAATATAGTAGCTATAGTACAAATAGATGATATTGTTTAAAATGTATTTCGCGATTTTTTTCATGACTTGTAGCAACTCGACTCGTCAGGCGCTTATTGTACGAAAGTTTTGTGTCACTTCCGACCTCAACAGTGCAACTCATAGATTCATATATTTTATTAGATTCCTTTGCAAACCCTAGCCAGTTAATTGTAGATTAATATGATATATTCAACAACACACAATATCATCTATGTACATTTATTGCACGTTCAAGCTAGCTATAGGTAGATATGGATTGGAAATAGAAGCTGAATCATAAGTTTCTCAATCTACAGTACTGATGATGAAAGTTCAGTGAGTGAGTGTGCGCGCAGCTCAAAATACCTCAATTCCCAAGAGCATCTATATACATTCATGCCACAAATTGATATGAGACTTTGACAGCAAACCCTAACCCTAAAATGTCACAATGCCTTTACGTGATATATATATATATAGTTGTTTAATTATTATTGTACAAGAAAGAAGAGAGAGAGAGAGAAATAGAGAGAAGGTGTATGCATTCAATAATTCATTACAAAGGTGTCTTTCATATTGCACCAATTGGAACAGAACAGTAATGCCCCATTGGCCCTCAAAGCTCCAAGCTTTTCCTTTCACATTGCCATATGGAAAGTTCCCTCAAAACCCTTTGCCTTGTTTGTTCACCTGAAAATCTGCAGACCAGGAAATTTATGCATCCCAATTCTGTTGCACCATGGACAGTTACTAGTTCTACATAAAAAAAGATTCCCCTCCTTAGCTTGAGGCAATTGAAAAACTAAGCCATTTCATGAAGGTAAAACTAATTAATTATAGGGGATGGTTTTATCATAATTGAAAAAAAAAGACAATTTGGCTAATTGTCTCATTTTACAAAGTGGGTATTTAAAATAAGTCAATTCGAATTACTTGCTCTCATCCGATAAATTTGCAATTGCCTAAACAAGATAATTCAAAATTCGTCAGGTCAAATTGGTCCGTTAGAATTACTCAAACACACGAACCTAATACTGGTGTCGATTATAGTTTGAGAAGTAGATAGTAGTATTGTACCTCTTCTGGTTCATCAAAGCTGCTCCAAGGTGTTTTTGGCTCTTGATGATGATCTTCTTCTTCTACTTCTTGCTGCTGCTTTCGCTGGTGCTTAAACCCGATCTCATCTTCATCCGCATCATCATTATCATCATCTCCATCAGCTTTGTAATGGGCTGGTGGGAAGTGAGCCCACTATATATAATGCATAACCCAAATCAATATCTGTTAGACTTCATAAATTGCATGCACACATCCTTCAGAAAATGCAGATTATGATAATGATCACTTGTAACTCACATTCTTTGCTGCCATGCTGAATGCTTCTTTGTGTGCCATCTTGGGGTTATCAGCTTTCAGCCTCTTGATCTCCTCTCTGCACACATATACATTGTTGTAATAATCAAAACCCATCTTCCCAAATTAAATATCATGACAGCAAGTTGGGAAGATCGAGCTTGTTAATTTACTTGATGAAGCGATTGTAAGCAGATGGAGCCCTCTGCCTCTTCTCTGGAGCTGCAGAGATCGATCGAGGAGTAATTTTATAAGTGGTGGCTTAATTGTGTTGATTATACATGGATAATTCATAATTAAGCTCATTAATTAATTACATACGTTTATTGATGATGCGGTTGAGATGAACGGTGGGATCTTGATCTTCCTCTTCATTGTCGACATGATGATCAGAAGTAGCAGTAGTAGTAGTAGTAGTCGCCGTTATAGCAGCTGCTTCTTCTTCTTGTTGTTGGTGTTGCTGCTGCTGCTGATGATTATGATCATGGTGAGGAAGAGAGGCAGCAAGGAGATGGAAAGGAACGAAAGAGGCTTTCATCATGTTGACAGAGAGCAGGCTTGTGCAGTGACCACATCTCACAGTCACCACCATTGACATGCTGCTGCATGGCACGCTCACCTTTATAATTGCCAATTATGTACGAAAACACACAAACAAAAAATGATCAGACACAAAAAAAAGAAGAGAGAAGTGGAAAATTGAATCGGGTTTTGTTTCATAGTTTTTGTATATACAAACAGACCAGCAAAATGGTGGTGCAGAATCCACACTGGACATAGCAGATCTGCTCTCCTGCTGGAAGATCAAACAACTGGCTCAGTGTCGTCGTAGATGATGATGACATTTCTTTTCTTCTTCTTCTTCTTCTTCTTCTTCTTCTTCTTCTTCCTGTGGTAGAAGACGAAAGAGAGAATGAGAGAAGAACACTGCTAGCTAGCGAAATGGTGATGCCGAGATACTTGTGTAATATATATAGATCGGGAGAGGGTTGTTTTCCTTTTCTGTTTAATGAATGCATGCAATTAAGTATACTAAGCTGAGTGATTGATTAATACTTGTCATTCTTGCTAATGACACTTTCATTATATATAAATCCAAAGAAAACTCATGTAATTAATTAATGGCGACAAGCTAGCTATTGTAAGTGATCAAGCGATATAGTACGTTCATATTCATTATTAACCAATCGATTGAGTAATTAATGACTACAAGTTTTAGTTAGGTGGTGCAGATAATTAAAAAGGTGGGTGGTGGGGAGTGGGAATTAGTTTCTGATTACGAGATAAACACTCAACCAATGACTGCTCACACTAATGGCGACCTTTCAAAGAGTTTTTTTTTTTTTCCAAGTAATTAGTCGCATATATGTTCTCATCATTTCAGTTTTGAGTGTCACCCACCAAATTACTAGCTAGCTAGGAGAAGTGACCAACCATAATGTTTTGTTTCATGGGTTGTTGTCTGAGACATTAACTTGCTGCTGCTGCTAGCAAGCTGCAAAAGAGTTAAAGAGATGGAGGGATGGTGAAATTTTCCATAACAAGTTGGCAATGGTGGGTAAGTTTCTGGAAGAGAGTGCACCTCGTGTAACCCACAAGGAAAGGAGGCATCTTTTTTTTGTTACAGATTTGTCTCTCTAGCTAGCTAGCTAGTGAGTGCTGTCATGAACCTTATTACGTAGTAAATGCAGAGAGCTATGTGTGTATCAGTCAGTTCCCCCACATTATCTACCTTGCCAGGTTTCCATATCAATTCATGTACATAACCTTAATGTTCATCATCATCATCATCATCATGATTACGTTGATGGGTTGCTTAATGATTTGGGTTTGAACATTTGTGGTGGTGATTAGGAGCTAGATGAATGGGGGAAAAGAGAGGATTCTGCCATGTGAACGCACGTGGAAGAGTGGCCAGGAATGCTTGACTAGTGAGATGGAGAGAATGGATTAGAGCTGGAATAAGAATGGGGTGCTTAAGGTGAATGATTGGCCATTTTGGGAAAAAGGACACTTCGTTTTTAGGTTGAATATTGTTGTGTTAATTAATCTGCAGCAGATGGAGGAAAGGCATGCAACTGTGTTGTGTTATTAATTGCACCACTCCAATCCAACCACCCATATATGTGTCAGGAGGAGTCTGCAGGACCACTACTCCAAGGAAGGAAGGAAGAAGCTGCTAAGTCTTCAAGAAAAATGGAAATTGGAAGTTTCAGTTGCTGGCGGGGTGACTATGCATTATGATATGATCAGCTCGTACCTCGTGGTTTTATGTAGTGGTGAAATGAAGAAAGCTGATTATAACACAAATTTGTTGATTATGACTCCACAACTTTGTGATCACCCTTTATTTGATTGATCTCGAGATGATGAAACTTTGGTTTCAGTCCCATTTTTATATTTCAACAATTACTTTATCGTGTAATTTGTGGCATTTTTTTTTAAAACTATCGGAATATTGGAATAGTGTTTTTAGGGATTTTTTCGTTTTTGTTATTTGATATTTTCGTGATATGGATTAATTGCGGTTAGTTTAAGAGAATTTATTGGGTTATTCTATATATTATGCAATTGTAGTTAGGGATGACAAAACTATCTGTAACCGTGAGTATTCGTTCGACTCCGGCCTAATCGGGTAGGATAAAATCCGAATCCGAAGCACTTTTAGTGGGTCCGGGTAAAATTCGAACCCGAATATTGTGGGTAGTGGGTGGACATGTTTTCTTCACTATATATCCAACCCGAACTCGCCCGATTATACACGTGCATATGTATTTTGTCTAGAAATAATCATTATTTTTCTATAACATATTTTATATTTAGCATATAAATATAATATTTTCATAAAATTGTGTTGTTTTAATTAATTTTCTTCATTTTAATGAATTATTGTCGTATTTTTCCTCTTATTTAATGTGAGAATACGTGTGAATGTTAACATATTGGTTTGAGTTATAAAGAGAAATTATTACCCATGGATAACCGTGGATACCCCGTAACCGAAACCCGAACGGGTATGGGCATGGTTTTGATTTTCTACTCGTTTCTTATGTGGCTATGGGTATGGGTGAAATCGGAGCTACTTTGGGTAGGGTAACAAATATGCTATATCCGCCCCCGACCCGACCAGACCCGTTGCCATCCGCCAATCTCTAATTGTAGTATGGATTATGGTAAGCAAATACGAGAGCAGTTCATTTGCATAACCTTATGATGAGTAACCAGGCATAACACAATTATCATCCGCCACATCAGGGGCCCTTCTCTCTCGTAAAAAACCTTCAATTTTCCCCCTTAATCGTTAATGGACGATTTCTGACTCGTTTTATGTCGGATTTTTTTTTTTTTTGCACATTAGATCATATTAATTGTGCTCTTCAAAATGATATCCCTTTGATATATTTTTTGAACAAAAAAAATTGAGCCAGTTTTTACCAGTATATACCATATGGTATTGACTTTTATTAAATAAGAGCATACCATATGGTATGAAAAAACTTACCATGATGGTATGAACATACCAAGACCATAGGATGATTGAATACATGATAGTAGAAGTATACTAACTGTCATTTACGACTTTCAACATTGTGTACCACAAGATACCACCCCATACCAGGGTGGTATTGTGTGGCATTTTTGGTCATGTATTTTTTTCACCCATAAATTTGTAGATCCAATAGATCATGATAAACTCGTTCATTCTATGCAAAAAATTTCAAAAACGACTTAAAAACGAAGAAGATACCATATGGTGTGCAGTTGGTAACGAGAGGCAATAAAATTTTTTCTAAAAAAATATTGAAAATAAATCTCATTTTGTAGAGGACAACAAACTCGTTCCATCTGTGCAAAAAAATCTGAGTTAAAACGAAGAAGATATAAGCCGATTAAGAAAATAAGGAAAAATAAAAATATCTTTAATTCTCCACCATTAGATCTGGATTTTCTAGACCCACTTAATATGATGGTTGAGATATGGTTACTCATTTTTCAGTGCCCAGGGGTTACTGACCGTATCTAGAGCCCGCAAATACAAAAAAGTAAGCAGCCTTCTAGCACAAGCAAGGTGCCAGAAAAACAACCGTCATAGCAACTTTGAAACTTTTGTTTGAAGTCTTCCATATATTCAATCTTTCATGCAATGCCCTGCCTTTGTAGACAAATATACCTACTTTCACGTGGTAGAGGCCCCTGGATTCGAATCTCATCCATGCTTCTCGAATTGAGCTCCAAAGTAGGCTTCACAAACACGTTCCCAGGCATCCATTTTCAGGTAGTTTCCCAATTTTGGCATAGCCTTTTGATCAGGTTAAAAAAATGGTCTTCTTGACTTCCTATCGAGCTTCCAAGTACTTCAATGTGTAGAGAGACACTCCAGCTTCAAAACAACCCATTAATCTCCAATTTTCATCTAACCAATTGTAGGATATGAATCTCCAAAGTAGTCACCATGAAACTGTTTTTACACTGAAACAACATATTAGGTCGACCTAATCCTAACTGAGGTCGACCGAAAATTGCAAGTCACCGTAGCAAAGTCCCAATTGTTATTGTTGTTTAAACCATTTACAAAATGTATCCTGCAAACGGGCCGGGTTCAAATCTAGTATACTATAAAGATATGATATTGTACCAGAAATCATAATGTAACGGGAATGGTTTTTCCTTCGAGCTTGTTAGGTACAACTAGGTTGATAGCTCTATGCATGCACTATATTTCTCTTTTGACTTTCACCTACCATTGATACGATCCTTTTGGTCTCTTTTGTAGAAAATTCGTCATTCAATGATCTACAATTAGCGGTCGCTATTAGTGGTGCATGTTTGAACGATGGATTAGTATAATGTGGACATGTTTTCCCTTTTGTTTGTTTTACAATCCGAGACCATTTGGTGGTTGCTAATGCGGACGGTTTTGCCTTTCACAGTTCAGACTGATCAAATGTCGCCTATATAATACTTCAACTGATTTCTTGTCTGCTTCATGTTAATTGTAGTATGAGAAATATAACTTAATTACATTCTCGCGAAAAATAGAAAAAATGGGGTTTCATAGATGATAACTAGCTCAATGAGAAAATAACCAATGATGACTCGCTAAAATTAACCAAAACACCAATTGGTAAACTAGTGGTGGAAATTTGGTAGGAAAGAATCGGATTTAAAGCGTGAATCAATCACTCTTCTTAGAGTGTTTGTTTGGTCTCACTACAAATATTGGTAGGATTAGGCAAATTACTTTCAAGAGTCTCTTCAAATTGAATTTCAAGCAGCGGCTTGCAAATTTATGTGTTTGTGATACAGAGAAAGAAAACTTGAAAGAAAAAAATGTCCTCACATATATGAAAAATAGTTCTAGCAGCAATCTATTTATACCTGTGAAAACGAAAGTTATTTTATGAAGGGACATTTCTTTTCACATAATAGGAAGTCACCTTTTGAATGGACACGTTCTTTCATAATATTCAAACATTAATTAATTACTTAATCTCATATTAATTCGTCAATTAAACTGCCAAAAACTCAATTTCGAGTAATGACGTGCAAATAATCCATTGTACTTTCCTTCTCTCACCAATATGGTATTACAACTCTATCGATCCTCCATTTAGTCAAAAAGAGTTGAGAATACATGCTCCAAACAAGTAGTGCATACATAAATGTATTTTTTATTTGAAATTTTACTTAGTGTAAACAAATCAAAGTTAACATCTACTTTCTTTAGAGCATAACCACTCTAAATAATCACATATGTGACATTCTAGATGAACGCCATTAAGGTACGAATCCCACCCCTTTAGATTCCATTCCTTCTAACTATTTAAAGGGTATGAATTTCATCCCTTTAGATTTCTCATAGATCATGCCTCTTGACAATTCCTAGGTGAGAGGACCTTCCAAATTGTTTTTTTATCTTACATACACAATAAAAATAATTTTGTTAGCAATCAAATATCTAAAATAATCATGTCTTAGGTTGATATGTCTAGATTTACCATTGCAAATATTGTTATAAGGTCTATTTAAAAGCAGGAAGTCAGATACTCCTTAATGTCAATTATTCCCTTTCGGTTGCTCCATGTACACCTCTTCATCTAACTCACCATTTAGGAAACCTTTTTAACATATATTTGGTATACAAACAAATATAGATAGACGCCAAAACTAAAAACACTCTTACGAAAATTATTCTTGCAATTGGTGCATAAGTGTCTAAGCAATCTACTCCGAACTTTTTCCTAAACCTATTTTGCAACCAATCTAGCTTTCAAAGTATGTATTCATCCATCAATATAATCATTAGTCTGAAATACCCATTTACTTCCAATGGCTTTAGATCCTTGAGGCAAATCCACGAGAATCCAAGTCTTGTTCGTTATCAATGAATAGATCTAATTTTTAACGGGCTCATTAAAAAAGATGAATCTCTAGAAGCCATTGCTTCTTGATAAGATTTCAGATCAGCTTGTACATGGAACAAAATGGGTATCTTTATTGTAACCTTTTTTAATCTATCTCTCCCTACAAGAAAGACTATAACTCGGGGGATCAATGAATGTTGGACCAAAACTCTTTTTTCCTATCCCTTTGACTTCTCCTTGGTTTGATAGCAACAGGCCCATCTAAAGACCTTTTACCACTAGAACCAATGTCAATGGTGTAGAATAGAATCACATGGCGAATATGTCGACATAACTTGGCCTGGTTCTACATTTGTAGAATTACTTCTGAATTTGTTCTGAAAGAACTCAACATCCCTTGATTGCACGACCACATTAGATTCTAAATCTAGAACCTTATAGACTTTTGAGTTTTTTGCATACCCAAAAAAAAAACACTTTTTAAATTTTGAGGACCCAACTTAGTTCTCTTGGTGTGTGGAACTCTATAGAAAGCAATGCAGCGCGAAACTCTAATATATATTAAGTTTGTTTTTTATGTGATTCTGATCGGCATCAGACCCCCTGTCGGAGCCCGAAATTTTCAATTCCCAGATGGGGGAAATGGCAGGAGAAACCAGGGAATGTGTCCAGGGATTTTCCGCGACCAGGGCAGCAAAATACCCGACCGGGCATTTTGACCAGGTTTTGGTCCTGTTTATTTTTGTTACCTTTTTCATTTAGAATTCTTTCCTTTTAGGTATTTTCATTAGCTTTATTTTTCATACCTATCTAAAAGGGTTGTAAGCCACGAATTTTAGGAGATTGGAGGAGATTATTCAGACTTTGATAATGAAAAAATACTTTTCGGTTCATTGAGTTTTTACTCATGGATTTTGTCCTTGTTTATCGGTGGATCTCCAACATTCAAGCGAGCTTTGTATCAATCAGGTATTCCCCTTGATTGTGGTCAGGTTGCTACCCTTTATATTGTTCGAGCTTCTTCTCGATATGTGTTGAATTTGCACGACAATTCTGTCATATCCTTTACTTTTCGTGTTGTTAAGAGAAAATTCAAAAAACCCTAAAAAGATCGAAGTTGCGCGACTTTAACAGAAAAACGTAAGCTTTCACGAGCTGGGGATCTTATCAGGTGGTATCAGAGCCCCGTTCAAACTAAGCGGTAATTTGAGGTATTTTTATTTCGTTTTTTGTTCTTTACAAAAAAAATGTTTGTGATTTCGTGTACTATGCACGGAGGAAAAAATTTTAAAAAAACTTCGTTCATCATCCACAAAGTTGAACGTGAAAAAAAAGGAAGACGGATATTTTGGATTTTGATTGTGTGTTTGTGGTTCAACTCAGTGGCAAGGAATGGAGATCGCGAGCTTTCATCAAACCATGATTGATCCAAAGTATGCGGCGAACGTGAACACGTGTGTCGAAGCTAAAAAGAGGCTAGTCGACACGGATCTTTGGAAGGGTATGTAGAAGACGTTGATTGCCCTAGTTCAAGCAACGGTCGTCCGCAATAATAAGGAGAGGCAATAGAGTTTTGAGTCACGAGGAAGAGGAGGCAAATTTGGAAGTAAAGAAATCGTTGATCAACTGTCCAGAACCGGAGAAGAAAGATGGAGAGTTCTATGAGTTGATCATGGTAAAAAAGGAGAAGATAGTTTATCGCGATCCTTTTTAGGATGATTTTTCTTACATTATTTCCCAAGTTTTGTAGAAAAGGAGCCAAATTTGCAAACTCGGAGCGAGACTTTTATGGAGAGGAGCAGAGACGTAACGTTCACCTTTCTGTGGATGATTGTATTTTCTAAAAGCCGAGGTACAGGAAGAAGAGGCAAGAAGACGGTGAACCTTGCTAGAGGACTTTAGACAATTTCATTTGGAAGCCAGAATGGAAAGTTTTGAGGGCAAAGCTTCTTCAACGGAGAGGGACAACCCCATTCCGCAAAGTGTTCCAATGTTTGTTCACATTTTGCGGAAGCAGCTTCATATTTCCCACAAGCAGCACAACCACATTCCGCAAGCATAGGACAGCACCGGCAAAAATAGAACACATGCAAGGGATGCAGTCTCCAATCTCCATAATTAAGGGAGCATAAACCTTAAGAACCATAGCATCACTGTCCCCGCGGGACTAATGGTGCAGAAATACAAAAACGAGTCTACACACATGTCAGAAAAAAGAAATGTCCAATCACAAAACAATAGCTACAAGCCTATAGATGAGATTTCCAAACATCGTCAACGTGGATGTAAAACTGAATAAGAGAGCTACAGGAATAAAAAATCTGGCTTCAACTCTCAACAGGATTCATTTCTGTCAATATAGAGACACATCAATCAAAGCAATCAACTCCTTCAAGAGTTTCCCACAGAGAAGCAAAACCAACTCCTTCAAGAGTTCGCCAAAGAGAAGCAAGCAAATTCATCTAACCTTAAGCACCTAATGGATTAACATAGACCACACAGTGACAATCAAGTGCAGCGTCAGCTTCATCATCCTCAAACATCGATAAATTCTATGCTATTCAAATGCATAGGTTGGGAAAACAAGCAGCACACTATAAGTGAACCCACCTACAAAAGTGCCAAAACCAGAACATATCTGCACAAACCCTGGACTTAATCACAACAAGACTAAAAATTAGTACATCAATCACTTGTTACAGAGCACCCGTTGTGCACAAAGAAAGATGAAAAACGGAGAAAACTTCAACAAATCGAACCCTAACACCCTTTACACCAAGCAAAGAAACACTACAAACATTGCCAAGTGAGAACTTCAGAGAATCAACAAAATACATTCCCCTAAAGCAGATATCCTATCACTGTAAACAATCATTTTAAAACTTACCAGCACCTAAGAAACTAACATTTTGCTGGGTTGCCTTACAGATTACCCTCGTACCATTCACAACAAGCAAGAGCTAAGAATAGTACATTAATCAATTCAAACATAGCACCAGACAAACAAACCTGACACAGAGACATCTACAACAAATCATAACCCCAACACCCTCTACATTACACAAGCAAAGAAGCACCAACAGATATTCCCAATTGAGATCTTCAGAGAATCAACCAAAATACAATAGCCTAAAGCAGATATTCTATCAATCTACACAATCATTCCAAAACTTATAAGCACCGAAGAAACTAACATTTTGGTGGGTTGCCTTACAGATTACAACCATCTAATACATTATTCTAAACAACCGCTCCTAAACATCTGAGAAATCAACATTTGTGTGCGTTGGCACAACGATTATCATCATCTAATGTTCATTACCCGCACTAGACAATTTAACGATACATAAACCAGAAAAGAAACAAAATCAAGCAGAGACAAATATGGAGCAAATCGATGTTTTGCATATAACAGATCTAAACCATCAAAATTCAACAATTAACATCATCCATGGCAGCAAACATAAGAGTTTTGATCCATTCGCTATTCAAAACTGCAAACTAAAGACAGCAAAACTTAACAAAGACAGTAAGAGATATCCAGAATACTCTGAAAACAGCAGCCAAAGAGCGCGCCTAATCGGAACCAGCCTTGTTGTAGACATAGGTCATGCCACACTTGCCACAGTAGTGCCTGTCGAAGTGGTTGGCCATGAACGTCCCCGCCCCGCACTCGGCGTTGGGGCACTCCTTCCTCAGCCTCTGCACCTTGCCGGAATCCTCCACCTTGTAGAACTGGAGCACCGCGAGCTTGACCTTCTTCTTCTTGTGCTTAATCTTCTTGGGTTTGGTGTAGGTCTTCTTCTTCCTCTTCTTGGCGCCACCGCGGAGGCGGAGGACCAGGTGGAGGGTGGACTCCTTCTGAATGTTGTAGTCGGCGAGGGTGCGGCCGTCCTCCAGCTGCTTGCCGGCGAAGATCAGCCTCTGCTGGTCCGGCGGGATGCCTTCCTTGTCCTGGATCTTCGCCTTGACATTATCTATGGTGTCGGAGGACTCGACCTCGAGGGTGATGGTCTTCCCGGTTAGGGTTTTCACGAAGATCTGCATCGTTGCAGCCGAGAGGGTGAGCGCTCTAGGGTTGAGTGGTTGCAGAAATGGGAGAAAGTGTTGTTTATATACCTTAGGTTTTGAGAGGCTAGGGTTTTGCTTGATTGCTTTTTGGGTCCTTGTTTATCATGGACCGAGTTCAGGCCCAACATCTTTAGAACATTTAGATAGCTCTGTAGGCCTAAATCCAATCGTAACCAGAAGATTAGAATGTTGGGCCTTGTCGTGGGCCTACATTGATAATGAACTATGAGTCTATGATGGTGGTTTTCAGCGATCCTTGGATACCTTCTTCTCCACCATCTGTTCCCAAACCGAAAGCAGGAAGTATCCCTCCTCCTATTTATGTTTCTGCTCTCGTTGATCCTGGCACTAAATTGTGGAACCAACGAGCTTTGGAACATTTTTTCTCGCCTGAATCTATTGTTGATATTCAGTCCATTCCTTTATCTTTTCGCTCAGTTCCGGATCGAGTTATTTGGCATTATGAGACTTCGGGGGATTTCTCGATGAAGTCCGCTTATCATCTTGCTTTTTCCTTACTCGATTCTCCTGTGCGAAAGCTTGGTGCGTCCCTTTTGGATCAATCAATTTGGAAGTGGGTTTGGAGCAGGGTTCTTCCTCCGAAGTTACATTTCTTTCTGTGGCAATGCCTTCTTCGTATTTTGCCAACTAGGGAAGCTTTGTTTATTCGGGGTGTGGATCTGCTCCCTATCTGCCCTGTTTGTGGACGGAAAGAAGAGACAATCGAGCATCTTTTTTTCACCTGTTCGTTTGCTAGGAAGTTTTGGCGTTTGGTTGGTTTGGAGCATCGTCTTCGCCAATGGGAGACTAGATCTTTTTATGGGTTTATCAGGTATTCTTTATTTTCCATTGATGATATAGGGTCAGATTATCTTGTCCTGCAGGTTGTCTGTCTTCTATGGCGTCTATGGAAGAATCGCTGTTTGGTGCATTTTGAACTTAAACAGTTGCAGCTTCCCATTTTAGCTTCTCAATGGCGTCATCAAGTTGATGAATCGGACAAAGCTCTGCTCCAACCTAGGCCTCAGCCTTCACTTCCCAATAGCTTTCATTTTCCTGCAGGTTCTCCAATTCTTTGTTCGGTAAAGTTTGATGCTGCGATTAAGGTTGGATCGGGTGGTGTTGCGGCTGTTGTTTTGTTGGATGATTCAGGAGGTCTTCTTGCAGCTTCGGTCAATCATTATCCTGGGATTTGGGATCCTTTCATAGTTGAAGCCTTGGCTCTTCGGGATTGTTTACGTGATTGTCTTCGGCGCCAGTTTCAATCCATCAATATTGGTGGTGATGCAAAAGTATTGATTGATAAGTGTCGTCATCGTGATGTGTCGGATGCAAGGGCAGGATCAATCTTTCAAGAAATTTGCTCTATTTTGGAAGAATCTCCTGGATTTCAAGTTCATTTTGTAGGTCGTACTAGAAACAGAGTGGCTCACTCAGTAGCTCGTCATGCTCTGTTGTTGTCACCTCACTCTCATAGGGGATTTGACTATGTTTTATGGTTCAATAGTCGATAGATTCTTTGTAATCTGGGATCGTGGATTTTCCTCTTTTTAAGAGTGATCGATTGGAAAAAAAAAGTCTATGATGGTGGTTGATTTCTTCTACAATAACGATTCATTTGGAGAGGTGGACCCCACAGCGCCATAGCAGAGAGGCTGGAGTGGATGAATGAAAAATGTGAAGAAAGTCAGAAATAAAAGTTGAAGAAGATAACTGTGAGCCACCTGTCATGTACAATTTGTAGAAGCGCCAACTTGCTTGTGTAAAAGGTTAGAAATACTTTCAGAGTGACAATTGGCAAGGGATAGGAACATGATTGTCTTTGCACTATTGTCACAAAAGGTGGTGGTCGGGAATGTAGACCAAACCGTATGGAGAATCGCAGTATATATTGTATCGTATGATTTGGTCTGTAGTGTAAAATCAGAATTATGATTTGGTCTGGTTTGGTTTGCGATCTCATTCTTTAGTATGTGGTCTGAAGTGGTCTGGACCGGTTTACCGCAGTAAACCGTACACACTACCTACTAACTCAGACCAATATAACACTAAATTAAAACTCCATTTATGTATTTGAAGAACATAGTTAGTCTATTCTTCATCAAGTTGAAAGCCAACGGATTGCTCTAATGATCGCTTACGCATTATCTCCTTATCAAAGAACCACGCAAAAACCAGAAAGATTCGTATATAATATTCACCGACAATGTCTAGACTAAACTATAGAGTCTAAAACATAAACACTAGAAAAAATTCATTCAACTTGATGAGATAAGAAAAATTATTGAGAGATAAGCAATCATCTTAGTGGTTCAAAATGACTTCGACGTCATCACGATGGTGATCGACCGCGAGAACCATCATGTTCACTCGAGAGAGGGAGAGAAGCGGTAGCTCAAAAAAGGAAGAG
This sequence comes from Linum trigynum, assembly GCA_964030455.1. Lineage (NCBI taxonomy): Eukaryota > Viridiplantae > Streptophyta > Magnoliopsida > Malpighiales > Linaceae > Linum > Linum trigynum. The sequence goes on along the minus strand of OZ034817.1, from coordinate 48,344,891 downwards.
GAAAACAAAGCTATTTAAAGTGTGTTTTTTCTAATGGATAATAATAGATAGAGTGGTGGAGACGAGAAATAATTTGAAAATTGGAAAAACTCACTTCTCTACTCATATCTTTCTTACCATTTAGTTGATGGTAAGAATTCGTGTTGAATTCCATGATTCATTATTGGTCCTCCTATTTCGTCAATCTGATCTGTATATTGATGAGTTAAATTGTTCTAATTATGTGATTGGGATAGTATTCGGATAATAAAGATGGTGACTTGGTTGGTGTTAATTTTGGGTTATTGAAGTAAGAAATTTGATGTTTGCTCCATATCATAGTGGATACTATAACCATTAACTAGCCTCAAATCTAAACGTAACAAATTTAAATTTTATTTAAGTACTACCTAACTAAAATTAATAAAGTTATATCACCATGGTAAGTACTTTTTTAATTCTCCAAATACAATTCTTATGGCGATAGTTCATATATTTATTGGTGGGTCATTGCCCATCTGAGTGTGGGAAACGTGTCGGATCCGTGCGCATCCCGGTCCCGACCCGAGCAAATATGCAAATGGTCCCTTTCCGATTTGCCGAATCCTCTTCTCCGTCCACCAACAACCATCTGCTCTGCTGCATTCTCATTACGACACTTTTAACGAATTCGTTAATGCACCAGCAGACAAATCGGGTGCAGGGTCAAACTTCTCTTTCTTTCTGGATTCCATTCGTCTCCGTGGCAGAAAAAACTTCGTATTTACCTTCCTCTCCAATGCAATCAAGACCCATTTCTTCATCCAGTCTTCTCCGTTTATCTTTTGTTGATCACTGCCATCAATCCTCGTGCTTTCTAGTTTGTGTTCTGGAGGAGTTGGGTTCTGCTCTGCGCCCTCAGTTTGGCTTGTAATCAAGAGTAGGAACATCATCATCGCGGTGCGTCTTTTCATCTCAGAGCTGTAAGACCCTGCCAGAAACTCTTGATTCTTGCATTTTGATTCATGGTTGAGAATACAGAATCGTTGGTTTGGTTGGGCACAGAGTAAAGAATCCCCCTTTATGGGTTAGAAATTGCCATTATGGAGGGTTTGTGGATTGTCTCTGTTACTGCTTTTCTTCTGTAATGAGTTCCTTGAGTGCATCATGAACATATTGAAAGGAGGAAGGTGGTTGTATCAATTTTGTGACGCTTGGTTAATTCACACTTTACATGGTTTATTTAGCTTCATTTTTACTTGTCCTTGCACAGACTCGGATTCGTATCTCTTGATAGTAGCTCCTATGCTATTCCTAATTCATTGTCTACAGTACACACACGTCTATCATTATAAGCAACTTGAGTTCTTAGCTAAGTTCTTACCTGCAACACAAATGATAATCCTACAAGTAAGCTACACAAGCACAATCCACCTCCAGAAACCTACACAATATTTTTGTTTACCAAACTACCACAAGAATTGGTCAGTAAATTAAGCAGTAATCACTCTGTGTGGCCCTGTGGGTATTAATTAAATATATTCTGGAAATTTTTATATAAAGCAATTACCATGAGAAGTGGCCCTCATCGAGCAGCAGACGTTCAAGTTAAACTATATTGAGGAGCTTCTGCTTCTCGTGACAATTCTCAATGTTTAGAGAACCTCTTACTTCTGCATTACAAGTTTAGTGAGTGGGTAGAAGGTTGGTTCCTTTGTTTGCTGATCTGTTTTGCAGCCTTTGATTTGGGTAGAAGGTCTACTCGTCCTTTTTTTAGGAGATAGTTGGGCTACTTTCAATCCTGCATTATTATTTTTTTCCCGGTAATTATCCTGCATTATTCTTCAATGTAAAATTTCAAATTTGTGATCATACTATCCAGTAAAGAAATGTGGCTCTGGGAATACGGAAAGATTGAGTAAAAATGTTAACTGTGTGAGCAGGATCCTCAAAACAGACTACTTGACACCCCATCATGAGTGCCGCAGATACAACTGAGCCAAGTTATTGGTTGAACTGGAGATTCGCCATCTGTGCAGCTTTCATTGCAGTTGCTATTTCTCTGTCAGGTTTTCTAATATGGAAGAATGAAGGTTCCAAGGAATCGGATTCTGAGTGTGAGTCTGAATCCGTGAGAATAGAAAGTACTCCACCCAGAGTTGGGTCCTTGTATGCGGATGAAGCTTGGAAAACATGTCTCAAGACGGTTCATCCTGTTTGGTTGCTGGGTTTTAGGATAATTGCTTTCATAGTAATGTTCGGGCTACTTGCAGCAAATACTGTCAGGGATGGAGGAGGCATTTTCTACTTCTATACTCAGTAAGTTGTCCCTCTAGTAAACCATCATCTTCTTTCCCCTAACTTAAATTTAAACAAAAACATGCATTATCTAGTGGCTAGAAAGACTCAGTTTGGTATTTTCTACAGCCATTATGTGAATGCCTGTTCAAGATATTCTTTGTTGACTTGTTACTCATACCACTCCCCTTGATATTCTCATGTTTAATGTGCTCATTACATTAAATAATTCTTTCTTCTTTTTAGGTGGACATTCACTTTGGTGACCATCTATTTTGTGGTATGTTCTCTCAGAAAATCTGTTGATGAATAGATCACTTTTTCCAGCTATCCACTTCTCTATCAGTTACTTCTGTTCAATATTGATAGTGATGCACACTTTTAAGGTTGTAATATAAAATATAAAAATTGTCAAGCTTTGGATGGAAAACATCCTGCTAAGTATGATGGTATTACCTGAAAGAAATTGCTCATGGTGTCATTTTTATGTGAAGCTTGGATTAGCAATGTCCATTTACGGATGCTGCAAACATTGTGATGCTTCGGGCAGGGTTGCTGGGGAACGCTTTGATGCTGAGAGAGGAACTTACATGGCGCCCACCCTTGTGGAAATCGGAGACTCATCCAACCATATAAAAGGTTCAGCTGTCCATCGAGAACCTTTCACTGAGAAAAAGCAAACTGCAGGTGCATGGGGCTATATCATCCAAATCATCTTTCAGGTAATTTATCTTCTGCATGCAGTGTGGCTTCAGTTTAGTGGAGTGCAACTTAATTTCTTTTTCACGTGTATTCCTGAATTACCTGGCTTGGATATGTGGATGACCACGAAGGTGAGAAGTCATACCAATAATGAGGCTTCTCCTTACTTAAAGGACTAACTGGATAGTTTGTTCACTCTACTCATTGCGTAAGATAGTTTTGATAGCTTCCTTTCATTTCCGTCTTGCTCTTGTTTTCCCAGTATGCTTTCCCTTTCTGGTTTCTATATACATATATTTCTGAACTTTTGTCCTGCTACCTCACTCCCTTTTGGGGTTTTGATAAAATTGTTACTCAATTATCAAATACAGATGGGTAGTATGACTCCCATACCCTGTGACTTGTTTCGTGATCTTATTAAATAGTCATGTAAGATGCATATAATCCATCTGATTTTTCAGCTATTACGTGACAGACTTGTGCAGGTGCTGTAGTGCTCACCGATTGTGTATTCTGGTTCATCCTTTATCCATTTCTAATGGCTGCAGATTTCAGGCTTGAGTTTGTAAGTATTACATGTTTCTCCAGTCTCCATTGTTTGCTTGGGGTTTCAATGAGTGGTCTTATATGCATTTCTTTTCTGTGTATGATATTGTACTGAATGTATTGAGCATGGCCACAGAATGGTTTGCCAAAGTTTACAGTTTTCACGTCCCCCCATTTCATAGAGCATCGCAAAAGATGAAGTTCTATACTTGTGGGATTTTCATATCATTATTCAAGCCAGTCTAGGTTAAACAGCAGTAACCACCTGCTGTTCTTCGTCATTGCAAGTCAAACTGTTCGTCTGACAACTGTGCTTTTCCTTCCTCTCAATTGCAGATAAATGCCTGCATGCATTCAGTGAATGCAGTTTGCCTGCTTGGTGACACCGTGCTGAATGGCATGGTAAGTTCAACACTATCGACGGCTCTCTTTCTATATCTGATTCCTTTGCAGTCCAGTAACTAATATGGCACGTCATGATTATCTTCTCTATCCAGCGGTTCCCCATGTTTCGAATGGCGTATTTCATCTTGTGGACGAGCATTTTCGTGATTTTCCAGTGGATTATCCATGCATTTGTGTCGATGTGGTTAGTTTTATAGCACAAATTGCTCATTACTTTCTACTCACTCTGAATCTCTTATCTGGAATCTCTGTAGAACTAGGATTGAAACGTTTGCTTCTTCTTGATATAGGTGGCCATATCCATTCCTTGACTTATCATCTAAATATGCTCCCTTGTGGTATGAACATCATCATCACTTTCTCATCAACTATTTATCATTGCTTTTGGATCAAACTGACTCTAAACGTCGATCTGCTTACAGGTACCTGGGAGTGGGAGTTATGCATATTCCTTGTTATGGCTTCTTCGCTCTGATAGTTAGGTTGAAATATTTTTGGTTGGCAAGATCGTTCCCTGATTCATGCCATGTCTTCAGGTGAAAAACATGGCACTTGCTCTAGTAGCAGCAAGCTGGAAGAAATTAGTTTATGTGCCGAGAGGATACAGATCCTTTGATTAATTGTATCAGAGTCAATGTTATGAAACCAGGGGTTTCCGTAACTTGGCTCTCAAGTTTCTGTAACATTCTTATTTATTCCCCTCCAGTTTACAGTTAACAAGGAAATGAGTGATAGCAACTCTTCTTGAATCTATTAAACAACATTGAATCAAAAGAGGCCAAGCCACTTTCACCTCCATGGTAAACTGCCTCCAACCAGAATTAGTCATGGTAGTAGCAAAGCTGTTGCAGATTGCTCCATTAACGTTGATCCACGTGGATCCAGCTAGTAGGACATGGCTAACACATGCATGCGAAGGAAGGGAAGTCATAAAGGCAGGGATCTTGAGCAGGCTAGCTAACAGAGGGTTGATAATGCAGGGTTTGTTTCTCGAACTTGTAAAGTAAAATTGAACAAAGTTAATTACACAAATCCTGAATGGCTGATGCAATGAATGTCAGTCCAAGTACAAATCCTCAAGGCTCAAGATTGTTCGAAACAGAGAAAAAACCAGCAGCACCTACTATGGCTTTACATTGTCCCGGATAAACTGTTCGACATCCGCTATCTTACCGGTCAAACCAGAAGCTTCTCCGACAGAGACTTTGTTAGTGCATTGTGAGAATGAAAATGCTTTCCCAGGAGTACCAAGTGTGTGGTCGTTCGCAACATCAGCATCAGATACGGCACTTCTTGATGTCCGTAGCTTGTCACTGTGGGATGAATGAAATCGGATAATCAGGGTGAGCATACTAGTTATTATTAGAATATTAAGCAACGAGTTCTACATGGAACAGCTTTGTCAAGGATAATTGACAAAAGAATGGATGTAAAATAAAAGAAAAAAATGCAGTGCAAGGCGGAACAAGAGGGATCAAGAGCCATACATTTCTTTTTCAAGCTGTTTGCAGATGAAATCCTTTGTGTGTGCTGTCACCTTCTCTGTCTTGTTACAGCAAATCAAAACAGGAACCTTCTTCTTCACCACACTTGCTTTGGTTAGAATATCATACAGATACCTGTGACACACAAAATTAAACACGGTTAGAAACCAGTGTCCGATCAACAAACAAAAGTAGGTCAGATGTTTGACCCATTAAGGCAGTTCAAGATAAGGAAAAATACTCTGAAACTCCACGAAGGTTAGGTAAAAACTCCAGGGCATCGACAACAAACACAATGCCGGCAGCTTCAGGCAAGAACTCATCTAGCTTTGGCAGAAGACGAGGATGCCCGGGAACATCAACAATGTGGACAGGCTTCACCTTGCGCTCCTGTCAAGAAAACAAGAGAAAAAACACAAGCAAATACGTGGAAATTTTAGGGGTATCCAATTCCTCATGCAATCAACACGGCTAGAAGAAATAATACAAAGCAAGTGCAAACTGGTGGGACAGGTTATTAACCAACATTAGGCAGGGTTGAAACTGAGATAAGCTTACCTTACCAGCTTCAGAATGGAGAATGAAAGTTCCTTCATTGGGTTCCATTGAGGTGACAGTACCCTGGTGTGAAGAGCCATCCCGAAGCTACAAAAGAAGGCAAACAATTAGAACCAGGCATTGCAAGAATGCGCAAAACATAATCAATGACAGGAGAGCTCACCTGATAGAAAAGAATCGTTTTCCCGCTTCCACTGAGTCCGGATAAAACAATGGTATTAGATTTTGGCCGCCTAAGCAAGCGAACTGCACATCAGAAAAAGAAAAGGAGAACGAACGAACATATTAGACACCATTTACATTCTTACATTTTCCCCTGGAATGTAGTCATAGCTCAGTCATTCCCATCCAACAGTAAAAAATTCCGAGCATTCATAATAGCATAGCTCCGGCAATCAAATGCCAATTAGGGATAGAAACCTAAATCAACCGCCTACCCCTAGTCACACTTCACTGATCGCCCACATGGTGAGACAAGCAAGCAAGACATTCTTGGTTCTTTTAACCTTAATCCCTCGGAAATAAAAACCAAATCAACTACTCGAGCAAGCTCAACAATAATTTACAAAAAGAGGTTGGTTACAAGAAGAATTACCCAGAATGAGCAAAAGGGTAGTGAAAACCAGGACGGCAGCAGCGGAGTAGAGCTGAACTGGAGGTATCTGACGGCCGTATTCAATCCCTTTCTGAACTGCCGGTATCTGAGAGGCGTATTCAATCCCTTGCTGAATTGCCGGCAACTGAAGCACGTACTCGATCCCTTGCTGAATCCGTTGCTCCGCCTCGCTCTTCCACTGCTCAATCCCTTCCATGGTGACAGATGAAGACAACAAGATTCCTGCACCCAAAACAAAAGTTCCAAACTTTTCAGCCAAACCACATCCCAGATTTCAGTCACTGAAAATTCAGACGATCGCTCGACCTTATTGGACTAGATGGTAGCTGGAGTTGGCTAACCGGCGAGAGAAGAAGAGATATAGCTCTACCCCGGTACTCCCCGAGGTCGCCGGTGGAGCGGAATTCTAAACTGTGTTTTTGGCTCGGGTAGGGAAAGAGTTCTCGATCTGTGTGGCTTTGCCATTGTTTGGCAAGAAAAAAAACAGTGATGCAGAAAGTTCGCGAACTTCGAAGCTGGGCCGTGAGCCCAAAATAAATTCTAATGAGGGACGGGAACGTGTTAAGGTCCATGAGAGATAATTGGGCCAGTCAAACTGTGATCTGGCCCATGGCCTGCAACTGCAAGTCACCATCCTCAACCTCCTGACTTTTTCAATTCGACAACTGACAAAATTGATAATAATTTTTTTTTTTATAGCTAGGTCGCTGTATTGAATAAATGGTTTGTAACCGAATAAGCCCATTACTTTGGGGGAAATTGGTAAAAAAAAAAATACGGTCACTATATTAGATAATGATTTGTGAGCATGTAAGCCCATGACTTTGGCATGGAGCAACAATCAATAATATCACATAAAAAATAAAGAATAGGATGCCAATTGGATAGTTTATACAATTAGTTAGAGTTGTTTCCATACTCATATCAATGAAATGAACAAATAGTAAATCAAAACTCTACTGATATTATTATATTAAGTTTTGGATATCTATAAATATGAACAGATAATCATTTTTTTCATTGAAATTTTATCTAAAAACATTATACTAGCTAGTGAAAAAGTTATTACGAAGAGTGACCATATATTAAGAGAAATGTTTTAAAAAAAATAAATACCACTAACCTAGAACATGAAATTCCCAGATTCAAATTCTTTAAGTAGTACCTTAATCACAAACAATAACTTGTATCACCCTTATAAAAAAATAAGTTGAGAGAGAATAATAATACATGGTATGTTATAATTCAGTAATAAAAAAATATCGTTTGTACATTTTCGATAATATTTGAGTTTAAGTTTTATCTGTGCCAAGTTTTATGTTGTTTAATAAGGTGAATTTTCGGGTCCTTATAAAAAACTTGATATGGTGGGGGAATTTTGAGGTTTTGGGTTGATCATAAAATGTGTACGTTGAATTAAAACACGAGATTCCCATATGGGGAAAATAAAACAAGACAAGAAACAAAAACAAAAACAAAAACATCTGGTATGGGGTTAGCACCGAATCACTGCATACCAAGCTCAGTTAGCACACCATTTTGATTTTTAAATAAATTTGACTATGGATCTTGAGGTCACGTTCTAGAAACATATGCTCCATCCAGGCAAAAGCACTATGGGACCACTCTGGTTTAGAGTATCTAAGCCAGGAATCCTGCACCATATTTTTAATTGGTTCTCAAGAAGTTAGGGGTGGTTTGCTTGTTGGATTTTATAAAATGTGGGATTTGGATAAAACCTTGATTTTTGAGAGTAAAGGATTACGTCTTGTTACTGTAGTTTATAGCCCAAATAAAGTGCAGGATAAGGCAAAGTTGTATGTTGAGTTGAGACAGTTGGGGCTTACTAGTGAGCCTGGAGTTTGGATAGGGGACTTCAATGCTATTGTTGAAGATAGTGGGAAAAAATCCAAAAGTACCACTGTTTAAAAAAAAATTCCAAAAATACCACCCAATCCCAAAAAATTCCAAAAATACCATCCTTTTTCAAAAACCGCCACCCCACCCTGCGGTTTACATGAAAACCGTTTGTCGGGGGCGCGGTTTTCTATGCAAACCGCGGGCCTAGGGGGCGTTTTTCAAACTCCTAACTTCGGCCGAAACTTCAAACGAACGTAACTTTCCACTCGGGTATCCGATCGATGCAATTTTTTTTTTCATTTCGCATAACTTTTCAAGATCTACAACTTTTAGTAGGATAAAATTTTCAAAACAGGAACTATTTGTGGATATACGGGACCTTGAGAATAAATTTACCTTTACTTTTCACAAATCCATGTACATTTTGAAATTTTGATTATATTAAAAGTTTTAGATCTTGAAAAGTTATGCGGAATCAAAAAAAATTCATAACATTCGGATTTTGGAGCACAAAGTTATGACCGCCCAAAGTTTGACGAAATGCGAGACCCGACGGTATGCGGCTTGCAAGATCTCAAAAAGTTTGCGGCCTCCATTTTTTGAATCCGAATAAATTTTTGAGATCTTGCAATTTCGTCTCGAAAAACGACATTTGCCACCCGAACGAGCCTTTTTTATTTCGTCAAACTTTGGGCGGCCATAACTTTGTGCTCCAAAATCCGAATGTCATGAATTTTTTTTTATTCCACATAACTTTTCAAGATCTACAACTTTTAATATAATCATAATTTCAAAATGTACATGGATTTGTGAAAAGTAAAGGTAAAGTTATTTCCAAGGTCCCGTATATCCACAAATAGTTCCTGTTTTGAAAATTTCATCCTACTAAAAGTTGTAGATCTTAAAACGTTATGCGAAATGAAAAAAAAAATTTGCTACGATCGGATACCCGAGTGCAAAGTTACGTTTGTTTGAAGTTTCGGCCGAAGTTAGGAGTTGATCGAAAAAAAAAAATTTGGACCAAACCGCTTGGTGGGGTGGCGGTTTTGGGTCAAACCGCCACCCCACCCAGCGGTTTGGTCCAATTTTTTTTTATAACCGCCCCCTAGGCCCGCGGTTTGCATAGAAAACCGCGCCCCCGACAAACTGTTTTCGTGTAAACCGCAGGGTGGGGTGGCGGTTTTTGAAAAAGGGTGGTATTTTTGGAATTTTTTGGGATTGGGTGGTATTTTTGGAATTTTGTTTTTTAAACAGTGGTACTTTTGGATTTTTTCCAAGATAGTGAAGCCTCAAATTGTCCTGATTTTAATCAGAGTAGGGAGGATTTTCGTTGCTGGGTTCAGGAATGAAGCTTACAAATCATAAAACACTGAGTTCATGGTATACTAGGTGGAACAAACAGGTTAATAATCCAATTGCAAGGCGGATTGACAGGGGCCTGGTTACTGAGAAGTGGCTGGATAGGTTTCCAAATAGTCTAGTGCAGACTCTTTCCCCTGGGGTGTCAAATCATTGTGGATTGCTTGTGCAAACTGACTTTAGACTTACTTCACTTCCAAAACCTTTTAAGTTCTTCTTGTTTTGGAGGCAATATCCTCAATATGAAGATTTGTTGAGAGGGGCATGGAAGCTGGAGGCTACTGAGGAACCTTATCGAATATTATATGGAAAATTGGGAGAGCTTAAAAAAGGCTCACAAGTTTGAATAAGGCTATCTACTCTGATCTCTCAGTTCGAACAAGGGAAGCAGAAGCAGTATTGGAGGGTTTGCAGAGTGATATGCTTTTGGATCCCTCTGAAGTTCACTCACAGGCTGCAGGGATCTACAGTGTGCTGGGGAGTCTTTTTATAGGCAAAAGTCAAGGGTTCAATGGATCACTAGGGGGATGCTAATACTGGATTTTTTTTCATGGTATGGTTAAGGCTAGAAATCACAAAATGACTGTTATGGGCCTTTACGTAAGATCGGGTAATCGAACGATCGACTCCCGGCCAACGATCTGGTATTGGCAAAAGCCCTTTGTCTCTCTTTGGAGCTATGGCTGATGCTGGGTAATTAGATAAGAAAGAAGAGAGGTGGAGTTTGGGGTAGAGACAAAAGGAACGAGAAGGAAAGAATGGGAAGAAGAAGAAGAAGAAGAAGAAGAAGAAGGGGTGCAAGGAAGAAGTAGAGTGGTGGCTTAATTCGAGGAAAGCCTTCCCTCCGTGATAGCACTTAGTTGTGTAATTCTCTGCTGAAATCCGGGGTACGCATACCTTGAGTATGAAAACGCTATCTAGACCTCGAATTAGCAGGATTTTGGGCATGATACTATGTCCTAACCCTTAATGAGTGAACCTTAGGTCCTAATGATCTAAATCATAAACTATAAACCCTAAGATCGTGAATTGATTTTTTTGCCTATATTTGGACGAATCATAACCGTCGATTATTGTTTCTAATTAAATTGATCTTGTGGTATAAGATTTAGAGAATTAAGACCTAGATTTTGATCTTTAAGGGTTAGAGTGTAGTATCATGTCTGAAAGATCAGTCAATTCAAGTTCTGAATAACGTTTTCTTACTCAAGGTATACGGTACCCTGGATTTCACCCAGGGTACCGTAGAACTCCCCATATATATATAAGACTAGATTGAACTAACAGTTGCTAAAACTAAGGAGACTCTGCTCCACAATCCTATCTACTCGCCAACAGCAACAACTAAACTTGTGACTTATTCAAACAACAAAATAAACAAATATGCCCATAACAGTCCTTCCCCCTTATGAAGAAGAATCCTTGTCCTCAAGGATTATGGGTACTAAACGTGTCTGCATCTCCACTAGCAAGCTTCAAGCAAGAGACGTGAAACACAGAGTGAACTTTCGCATCTGCTGGGAGCTTAAGATGGTACGCTAGCTTCCCGATCCGCTCTTGAACTTGATATAGCCCGTAGAAGCGAGGAGCAAGCTTTGGGTGTGTATGAGAACCCAGAGTAAGTTGACGAAAGGGTCTTGCCTTAACATATACCCAATCACCAACCTGGAAAACCCTCTTCATACGACCAGTGTTGTAAACCTTCTGCATCCGTTCCTGAACTTTGAACAACTATTGGCGGAGGTCACGAATTACTTGCTCGCGGTGCTGAAGCTCGGTGTCCACAACGACGACTCTAGCAGTTCCCGTCACATAAGAGAGGAGAGTGGGTGGCAGCCTTCCATAAACAACCTCATATGGAGTACGGTTAGTCGAGGTGTCAAGACTGGTGTGGTAACAATACTCAGCCCATGGAAGCCATTTGAGCCATTCCTTTGGACGATCACCCGTAAAGCAACAAAGATACATCTCAAGAGCCTTTATTCACAGCCTCCGTCTGGCCGTCCGTCTGTGGATGATAAGAAGAGCTGAAATTGAAGTTGGACCCTTGCATAGTAAAGAGCTCCTTCCAAAACTTACTGGTAAAAGTGGGATCCCTATCACAAACAATACTTGATGGCATGCCATAAAGTTTGAAAATGTTCTTGAAGAAGACATCAGCAATTGTGGCAACAGAGTATGGGTGCTTGAGAGGAATGAAATGAGCCATCTTGGACAGGCGATCGACAACCACATATATAGCAGTTTTTCCTAGAGAGTTGGGAAGACCTTCCACAAAATCCATTGAAATATCCAACCAAACATGTGTTGGAATTGGCAGAGGGCTCAAAAATCCAGCCGGCTTCAAGCTCTCAACCTTGTTCTTCTGACAAACATCGCATTGCCGGATATAATCACGCACCATCTTCCGTTTCCCGAGCCAATGAAATACAAAATAAATCCGATGCAATGTCTTGTGAAAACCTTCATGAGTGCTGGAATGCATTTCCTTAACAATTGTAGGGATCAAGGAAGAACACTTGGAGAGATAAATCTTGTTTTTGTAGTACAGGACTCCATGTCTTTCCTCCCATGCTGCTGAAGTTTTCCCATCTCGGCAAGGAATGGGAAGAAGAAGAAGAAGAAGAAGAAGAAGAAGAAGAAGAAGGGTGCAAGGAAGAAGTAGAGTGGTGGCTTAATTCGAGGAAAGTCTTCCCTCCGTAATAGCACTTAGTTGTGTAATTCTCTGCTGCCCCCCTGCATCTTTATTGAATATATATAAAAGACTAGATTGAACTAACAGTTGCTAAAACTAAGGAGACTCTGCTCCAAAATCCTATCTACTCACCAACTGCAACAACTAAAGCTGTGACTTATTCAAACAACAAAAATAAACAAATATGCCTATAACAATGACTATTCAGAAGTTGCTCACTGAGACTAGGGAAGAAGTAACTGATGTGAAAGCAATGAGTATAGTTGCAGTGGATTTTTATAAGGGGCTGCTGGGAAATGCAGATGCCTCTGTTCAGCAACTCCCTAGTGGGTTCTTTGAGGATCTATTGTGCCTGAAGCTTAATGATGAAGATTTGTATTGCTGACCACTCCAGTTACTAGGGCGGAAATTAAAATGGTCTTCTTTGGGATGAGTAACGACAATGCACCGGGTCCAGATGGGTACATTGCATAATTTTTTAAGCTAGACTGGGAATAGTGGGGACTGAGGATGAGAACGTTGTGTTGGAGTTCTTTAAAACTAGAGTTATGCCTCGACAGGTAAATTCCATAGTTATCTCCCTTATTCCCAATTCAATTTGTTGAAAGAATGAAAGATTTTAGGCCTATATCCTGTTGCAACGTGATCTATAAGGGAATTTCTAAGCTTTTATCTAACAGGCTGTCATTGGTTTTACCATTACTAATTAGCAGAAATCGGTCTGTTTTTGTCAAGGGTCGTCTCATTAGTGATAATATATTAATGGCCACAGAGCTAGTAAATGATTATCATAGGAGTCGAATTTCTCCTAGGTGTGCACTCAAAATTGATTTAATGAAAGCCTTTGACTCGGTTGATTGGTTGTTTCTGTTTAAAGTTATGAGGGCTATGGGTATGCTAGATAAGTTTGTTGGTAGAGTCGTGTGTGCAGTATCCTATGCTTAGTATTTCATTCAATGGAGGATTATGTGGCTATTTCCCTGCAACTAAGGGATTGAGACAGGGGGATCCATTTTCCCCTTATCTCTTCACAATTGCTATGGAAGTATTTTCATGCATGTTGAATAGAGTTGTTAGGAGTAATCAGATCCCCTTTCACCCTCATTGTAAGAGTTTGGAAATAACACACCTATGCTTTGCGGATGATTTGCTAGTGTTCTCTAATGGATCACCTGTGGCATTGCCTGAGATACAATAGTTGCTCTCACAGTTTTATTCCATGTCTGGCCTTAAATGTAACCCTCAAAAGTGCCAATTGTTATGTGCTGGGCTTTCCCAGGAAGAAAAGCAAGTATTATTTGATCAGTTTGGGTTCCCTTTGGGTGAGTTACCTGTCCGTTATTTGGGCATGCCACTCCTCTCTGGAAAACTGACTTCTTTTGATTGTGATTGTCTTGTTGATAAGATCACTAAAAGGATCCAGACTTGGCAAGCTAGAACCCTGAGTTATGCAGGGAAATTGCAATTAATTGATTCAGTTATTACTAGTGTATTCCAATATTGGATGTCAATCTTTTTGCTTCCACTAAAGGTGCTCAGACTGATAGAAGATGCTTGTAATAGATTCTTGTGGGGAGTTGATGGTACTAAGAGAAAGAAAGCTCATGTAGCTTGGTATAAAGTTTCTTTATTAAGACAGGAGGGTGGATTGTGGATTCGAGACTTTAAGACATGGAATAAGGCGTGTGTAATCAGGCATTTGTGGAACCTATTAGCTTAAGCAGGGTCTCTTTGGGTGGCATGGATGAAGAAGTACAAGGTGAAGGGCAGGAGTATATGGTCTATTCTTCCTAGCACAGTTAGCACCTGGGTTTGGAGGAAGATCCTAAAGTGCAGGGTCTTGGCACAACAACATATAATAGGAGCAGTGGAATCATTGGCATGGGATGGGGTTGTTCTTGCTCGATATTCAATCAAGCAGGTATGGGAATCCATTCGGGTCTCTAGCCAACTTGTGTCATGGTCTTTTGTTGTATGGACCAAGCCGACTTTCCCCAAGCACTGTGTACTACTTTGGTTGATAATATTGGAAAGAGTTAGAACAAAGAAAAAGCTGGAAAGTTGGGGACTGCATTGTGATGTTGACTGTGTGTTCTGCCCTAGTGGGATAGAGACTCATGATCATTTGTTTAATGATTGCTCTTTTAGTAGGGCTATGTTAAAGGAGCTTTTGCAGGTTGTGTGTTATTTACATGATTTTTCATATTGGGCGGCTCAGCTTACATGGGCAGAGACTGCCTGGAGTCTCTCTACTGATGTAGCAGCAGTGGGGAGAGTCCTGCGGATCATGGGTATAAGAACGCTTTGAAAGGAGCGTTGTGCTAGAGTGCATGGAGAAACGGTGTCAATTTCCCCAGCTCAGGTAGTGAAGAAGGTGAAGAAGGAATTCTCAATATTTGCCAGCAGCCAAACCACGTTCCAGTTGAAGGTGCAGAAGGTTCTTGGAGCTATATAGAGCGATAGTTTTATGATTGATTTCTGGTTTAGTTTATACATTGTAGCAGAACAAGTACACTTTTGAGAGGGAGGATGCGAGTTGCACCTCTCCGGGCTTCAACGCAATTTTGATTAACCATAAAAAGGATTATTTTGGATTTTGTTATTTTGGATTTGTGTTGGATTTTAGAAATTGCATGTTTGCTTGTTGGATTTCAAAATGGATTATAGTATAATGGATTTATGGATTACATGATGAATGTACCATCATATCCTTATTCATATCATTAATAAAGTATTTTTATATTTTAGTTAAGGATACTTTGGTCATTTCATCATTAGTGGGGTCCATGGATTTTGGATTCTCTCAAAATTCTAGCTCATAAGGTAGGATTTTATAATCCGTGGGGTCCATGGATTTTGAGCCAAAAATAATCCCCACATCTATGGCCCCCACGGATTTAGGCCAACTTCATTTTAGTCAACAAACGTGGATTTAAAGACATAATCCATCATATGTGGGATTTTGAGACAAAAACCCTTATCAAAATCCTACAAGTACTGCTTGTGCAACCGAACCAAATTATGGCTGTTGAGTAGTTTTTTGACAAATTTGGCGATCTAGAAATTGGGTTCTCTTTGAAAGCAAACAATTTCGGATTTCTACATTAATGCAACAATTTCATCAACAAGTCCATGAATGGATTAGTTTGCCAAGAGACAGAATGATCTCCCCATCCCCAAGTAAGGACATCGACCTCGAGTGACCCAACCTCGTTCACTTGTATGTGGGACGGTGCAACAAGGTGTGGGTCCCACTCGATGGGAGGATGGTACTGAAAGACCTCAGAGAAACTGTTGTCTTGGTGTTTACCCATAAAAAAATCAGTTTGTACCACATCGATTAATTACAAGGGGATTAATGGATTTATAAGGCCAGCTCAACATTAATGATTAAAAGAGCCAGTTGGGCCTAGTTGGGTTCGATTTTTGGGCCTAAGTGGCCAACCCCCTTCTCCTCTATATGATGGTCGACCCGTCTCTGAGGCCCCCATAGCCGGACGATGCCTCCACCCCTTCTTATGAAATTTGGCCTACAAAAACTAAGTCTTGGAAACAAGGCGACACAACGGGGTGCCAAACGACCGGGTACCAAGCTTGGTACCAAATAAGGGGGCCAAACAAGAGGGTATCAAGCCGACAAGGCAGGCTTGATACCCAAGTAAGAAATTTACCAAAGTCTTGGAAACAAGGCGACACAACGGGGTGCCAAACGACCGGGTACCAAGCCGGCAAGGAGGGCCTAGTACCCAAAGAGAATTGGCTAAGTATGGAGCCATAGGGCATCAAGCCGACAGGCTTGATAGCCAAGCAAGGCGACAAGGTACCATGCCCCCAAGGTGGTATCAAGCCGGCGAGACTGACTTAGTGGCTAGGCAACGGGGGCCAAGCCAGGTACCAACTAAGAGAGTCATACAGAAACTAAGTATGGAGACCAAGCCACCAGGACTTGCTTGGTAGCAAGGGGTGTCAAGTTGATTACATGGGCTTGATGGCATGTCGGAAGGTATCAAGCCGATGAGCTGCCAAGGGTCGGATCGAGACCTCATCATGGAGGCAAGGTTGAGGGCTTCAACCTCATCCAGTCAAGACAAGGTGACAAGATCAACACCAACCCAACCCGGCATTGAGGCCATCAAGTACCCACCAACCCCAAGACGGGACAAGGGCCTCCAAGGCGATGGATACCAACCAGTCAACAAGACGGGTCAAGGAGCTCCAAGGCAATGGAGGTGAAGATCAAGACAACGGTTACCAATTGGCAACCAAGGCAACGTAAAGGGGTCCATAAGGCGGTTAGAGCAACAAGACGGATATAAGTTACCAAGGCAGTTACTCCTAGAAGCTATAAATAGAAGAAACGAAGAAGAAGCAAGGGTTCCACAACCAAACATTTGACGCACAATGTCAAAATTTATCTTTTCTCTGCAAATCAGCTTTTAGTCTTTCGGAGCTCTCACTGAACCTCCATAGGAGTAGAGTAACTTAGATTATTCCCAAAAACCATCAAAAACATCAAACACCCTCGTTCGAACATTGTTCGGAGAGGTGTGAACCGTGTTGATTGTCGTTGTTCCAGAAGTCAAAGGTGCAATCATTTAATTCAAACACCAGTTTTTCCTCGCCGGAAAACAAATTGGCACACCTGGTGGGACACTGAGTGTTTGATTTGATGGCTCCACGACTGAAAGAACAAGAAGGTGATCTTTCACCTGGATTTATAAAAGAGCTAGTGGCTAGGTATGATCTTGGCCAATTAGCAAAAAGTAACGCCGAAAACAATGGTGGGGCAAGTGGTCAGCCTTCTCCGGCGCCATGTTTGGGTGTTACCACCACCACTTTGTCTCTCCACCAGTCACTGGTGGTAGAAATGCAATTAATGGAGGAGGCTATGGTGGGATACACAAAACAAATTGTATCTCAACTTGATTGTTTCCATACTCGTCTAAATCGGCATTTGGATCAACTAGATGAGATTTGTGAGATAAATGAAAATAATTGTAAGAAGTTTCGCCAACTTTTGATGAAATCAGTATGGAGATCAAAGGTTTCTGCGAAAGATGGTGTAGATCCACCATCAAGCGTTGCTACTGGGGATACGAGTATTCTAAACTTCGGTGGCCGGACTACCCAGCCGCGGCCAGACAACTCATCGTCTCCGGTGACAAGTCAACCACCTCTTCAGCGTGGTGGTTGTGGCGAGAATCTCGCTCCCACGTTCACCACTCACATAAAGAAATTGCCTATACAGAAAATTACTTTAGAAACTGCCTCAAAGGCTAGACCATGCCTTAATGTGAAAGTTGGTGCAGGGTCACTCGCTACAAATGTGTTCCCACAAGCTTGTCCAGCACCACTGCTATCCACGCCCATCAAGCTTGGTGGATGCAACCCGCGAGGGGGGCAGGCAGAGGGGTATGAAAGCCTACCACCTGACAAGTTGACGGTGAAATATCAGGCTGGGGGGCACGTTGACGTCAAGGAAAATGAAAAAAGAACTTTGTTTAAGGACTCACCACATTTTTCATCTAAGTGTGGCAAGAATAACATGTCTCTATCTCCATGCAGCGGACAGGGGGGCATGTCATCAGACATAAAGGATGGAGTGAGTGGCAAGTCTAAGTGGGTGTTGCCTACCCATGCCATCTATAATTTTCATAACTTTGACAACGTGTCAAAGAGTGCACAAGGAGGCAAGGCCCCTTGTAGCATGCCACCCATGAAGGGTCGACAAGGGGGCATATCATCAACCACAAACAATAGAAAGATACACATGCCCAAGAAGCCACAACAAACCCAAGCCACACATGCTTGTAGTAAGAATGGTAGTGAAGTTGAGTTTGTCAAAGGGTGCACGTCAAAAACCATGAACAAGGCTATGGGGGGCATGTCTTCAACCTGTGGAAAGGGAGGCATGTCACCGACAGTGAAGAAACGAGTGGAGAACAAGTCTAGGAGTGTTCATCACACCCAACCCACTCAAAAAATTTCTAAGTATGAGATGGCGTTAAGGGATGGACGGGGAAGCAAGTCCATGCCTAAAGCCCCCCATTGCATGCCAAACATGAATGGCAAACAAGAAGGTATGAATAAGACATCTCGACACACACCAACCAATCATGGTCCTATAAAAAATCAAGGGATGGTACGTGTTAAGTGTAAAAACCATGAAGACATGGATTTTAGAAAGAGCAAGTTGCCCACAAGGGTGGTCGTCAACTCTGTAAGTCCGAACACCCGTCTTCTCAACCATATGGGAAGAGTAAGCATGTGTCTAGTTGGGGTAAAATAAGACAGATGACAACTCTTGGCACCTTTGATGAGTCGAAGGAGTTGAAAATGTCTAGTGTACCACCCAGGACGAGACAAACACATCGGGTTCAACATCAACCTAACATGTCTAGCAAGGTGGCCAAGGCAGTGGATCATGGGACCCCTTGCAAGCCCACTAAGTCAGGGCAAGTTGAGAGGGTGCCATCCATTGTTAAGTTGGAAAATTTGAAACCAACACCGAATGAGTTGTCTCCCCTAACGGAGGGAAGACAAGTAGTGTATGGATGGTTGGTCTGGTTTAACCCATGGACTTGGCAGTGGCTGTACACCTTTTAGCATGGATATTAGTGACGTTTGTCACTCTCTTCTATATTAAAATAAATAAATAAATAAAATATATTATTAGTAAAAAAAAGAGAAAAGAAAAATCAAAAGCCAATCATGGCTAAAAAATACGAGGTCGAAGTGTCAAGTTTCAGTTAGATTTGTGATGTGAGAACCTGGTCATAACTGATAAGCCACACTCATGTGGTGGCTGGATCCATGACATTTACATGGCATGAGCAGGTGATTCGCCGTCGGTGTAGACCCTTTATTGTCCATGCCACCTGTCCAAGGAGGCCTGCTTGTCGTAAGAGGATGGGATGCTACATGATCGATTAATCAATGGCAAGTATCTCAAGCCTTATGTCCCTTCTCTTTGGGACGTGAGGTGTCAAGGGGTTCAATGTTGGGCAGCCACCATGGTGGCCGGCATGCCAAGCCTCCCACACCCTAAGACATGGCATGATACCCTCGTGATAAAGCATGACTTGAGTAGCTAGCCATGACATGGAAAGGAAATTGAGTTAGTTAAGTTTTACTTCCTTCTGTCGAGGCCTAGCATTGTATAAAAGGCTATGGGTGCATGGCTTTGTAATCAAAGCCAAAATTTGGCTAAGGAAGGTGGTATTATTTTTAGGTGGTCAAGTTGAGTTCAACAACTTAGTGCATAATTCTTATACACTAAGTCATGGGGGGCATTTGTTTACCCATAAAAAAATCAGTTTGTACCACATCGATTAATTACAAGGGGATTAATGGATTTATAAGGCCAGCTCAACATTAATGATTAAAAGAGCCAGTTGGGCCTAGTTGGGTTCGATTTTTGGGCCTAAGTGGCCAACCCCCTTCTCCTCTATATGATGGTCGACCCGTCTCCGAGGCCCCCATAGCCGGACGATGCCTCCATCCCTTCTTATGAAATTTGGCCTACAAAAACTAAGTCTTGGAAACAAGGCGACACAACGGGGTGCCAAACGACCGGGTACCAAGCTTGGTACCAAATAAGGGGGCCAAACAAGAGGGTATCAAGCCGACAAGGCAGGCTTGATACCCAAGTAAGAAATTTACCAAAGTCTTGGAAACAAGGCGACACAACGGGGTGCCAAACGACCGGGTACCAAGCCGGCAAGGAGGGCCTAGTACCAAAGTATATGAGAATTGGCTAAGTATGGAGCCATAGGGCATCAAGCCGACAGGCTTGATAGCCAAGCAAGGCGACAAGGTACCATGCCCCCATGGTGGTATCAAGCCGGCGAGACTGACTTAGTGGCTAGGCAACGGGGGCCAAGCCAGGTACCAACTAAGAGAGTCATACAGAAACTAAGTATGGAGACCAAGCCACCAGGACTTGCTTGGTAGCAAGGGGTGTCAAGTTGATTACATGGGCTTGATGGCATGTCGGAAGGTATCAAGCCGATGAGCTGCCAAGGGTCGGATCGAGACCTCATCATGGAGGCAAGGTTGAGGGCTTCAACCTCATCCAGTCAAGACAAGGTGACAAGATCAACACCAACCCAACCCGGCATTGAGGCCATCAAGTACCCACCAACCCCAAGACGGGACAAGGGCCTCCAAGGCGATGGATACCAACCAGTCAACAAGACGGGTCAAGGAGCTCCAAGGCAATGGAGGTGAAGATCAAGACAACGGTTACCAATTGGCAACCAAGGCAACGTAAAGGGGTCCATAAGGCGGTTAGAGCAACAAGACGGATATCAGTTACCAAGGCAGTTACTCCTAGAAGCTATAAATAGAAGAAACGAAGAAGAAGCAAGGGTTCCACAACCAAACATTTGACGCACAATGTCAAAATTTATCTTTTCTCTGCAAATCAGCTTTTAGTCTTTCGGAGCTCTCACTGAACCTCCATAGGAGTAGAGTAACTTAGATTATTCCCAAAAACCATCAAAAACATCAAACACCCTCGTTCGAACATTGTTCGGAGAGGTGTGAACCGTGTTGATTGTCGTTGTTCCAGAAGTCAAAGGTGCAATCATTTAATTCAAACACCAGTTTTTCCTCACCGGAAAACACTTGGCCATATGGGTGCATTTTGAGGATATTGATGATCCAACCGTAGTAAGCTTTTAGTCATGCAGGAGGTCATCCAGTGGTGTCTGGTTTGTGGTCTCGTGCGGGTTCGTTATGAAAGAGATGTGAAAGTGCTCATTGATAAGATAAACCTGGCAGACAAGCAAGATAGTTACTCAGGGGCCATTCTAGAGGAAGTCCTATGTTTGTTGGTCGCTTCATAATAGTTTTCATGTGCGATTTTTAGGTCAGATTAGCAATAGGATAGCCCATTTGATTGCTAAAAAAGTCCATTTTTGTACCTGATCTAAACTCGTTCCTTTTATTTTTTGCACTGGCTTCATACCATGGTGTAATGTGGTTATCTATTTTCCAATCTGATTACCTTTTGTGGGGGGAAAAAGATCTTGAGGTCACATTCCTAGAAACGACTTTTTATCGTTTCCCATAGCTATCTCATTCATGACAAATTATTTTTTTTCAACAAAATCGAAATCACAAGTAAACACTTTCTTCTCTTTTTGTTTTCTCATTTTCATTTTCACAACAAAAAACAAAATGAAAAGTGAACGGCGCATAACATTTAAATAACACCAATAATAATTATACATCATCACAATTCAGACACACAAAAAATACTCATAATAATTAAGCGAAAAGAAAATATCCTTTTATGCTGGTTGGCTGGCGATGGTCCAGCTCGGTCGCCGCACCTTCACTGCATCTCCTCGCCTGACGCCAAACTCATTACTTTCCATTAATTTTCAGCTCCAACTAACTTGTAGTCGTTAACCTTTCTTTATGCCTAGTTTTCCCGTGTGGCTACTTTTAGAAAAATATAGTTTGAGAAAACTTGTTGATTATGGGTTGCAAACAGTTCTAAAGATAAGAAGTGGTATAAAAAATAATTTAAATCGATGTATTGTAATCTACATGCAATTAAGAAAAATGAGGTAATGTGTTTGGTTTTGATAATAGTTTTTTAGTATTCAATAAGTTATATTACTTTTTGTGGAAAAGTTCACTTTTGCCCTTGCTTTTATTAGAATATATAGATATAAGTAGGGGTATAATTGGAACAAAAAAAGAACCCAACAATCTTCTCAAAACTATATCAATAATCTCAAGTTTTAGAGAGATAATACTATCACTCATTTTGAGTGATAGTTTCCATCACATCAAGCAAACAATGCGTGTATTGTTTGTGCAGAAATTTCAAAAAAACAATGCGTTGTGGACAATACATGCATTGTAACTATCTCAACCAAACAATCACCAAAACCAAACGACCCCTTAAAGGACAAAGTGCATCTTGGAATACTTTTTTAAGCAAAATATAAGGAATCGTTTGGTTTTATATAGTAAATAGATGCATTGTCATCAATGCATGCATAATAAT
The DNA here is from genome assembly GCA_964030455.1 of Linum trigynum. Classification (NCBI taxonomy): domain Eukaryota; kingdom Viridiplantae; phylum Streptophyta; class Magnoliopsida; order Malpighiales; family Linaceae; genus Linum; species Linum trigynum. The sequence continues at coordinate 48,322,386 of OZ034817.1, read as the reverse complement.
ATACATGTATATAAGAAAATTGGTGTATTGTAGTTTGCGTCGTTTGGTTTATGTGATAGTTATTGTGTTGTTTAAATAAGTTATATTACTTTTTGGATGAAATGTCACTTTTACCCTTTGTTTGTAATATAAAAAAGCAAGACGCATAAAAAGGTAGGGACAAAGTTGGAAGAAAAAAACAGACAACAATCTCAATCAAATAATCTCAACAAAAACTTGAGATTTAACTATCACTCATTTTGAGTGATAGTTTGTGTCACATCAAGCAAACTTTGCATGTATTCTTTGTGCAGAAAAAAAAAGATGCATTATGAACAATGCATATATTGTAACTATCTCAACCAAACAATCACCAAAACCAAACGACCCGTAAATACATAACCAATTAACCATAAGTCTATACCTTTTGATATTTTTGTCGAATATAGTCTTTTTTTAAGGGTAAATGCCACATTTGGTCACTGAGATTACTAAATCATGTCATGTTTAGTCACTAGAAAAAATTAATATCAATTTTGATCACTCGAATTACTGAAACATTTCACATTTAGTCACTCTCCCATTAGTTTTCGTCCAACTCCATTAACGGAGTTCGAAGGAGGCTAACGGATAGTGATTAAATGTGACATGTTTCAGTAATTCGAGTGACATTCATAAAAAAAAAGTAATTCGAGTGACCGGCATTGGACGGAGGCTAACGGTAGAGTGACTAAATATGACCTGTTTTAGTAATTCGAGTGATCAAAATTGATATTAATTTTTCTAGTGACTATACATAATACTATTTAGTAATTTTAGTGGCCAAGACTTTTTTTTAATAATGATAAATATAGTAATTTCATGAGCCCAAAACAAATTCTAATGAGGGATGGGAACGTGTTAAGGTCCATGAACGATAATTGGGCCAGTCAAACTGTGATCTGGCCCATGGCAAGCAAGTCACCGTCCTCCTGGTATGACTTTTTCAATTCGACAAAATTGATAATAAAATTTGTTTTAGCTAGGTAACGGTACTAGCTCATTGCTCGGCCCTTGGCCGGATGTAGTCTCGGAAATTGACTCTTTGATTGTAACTGATGTTACTCGTTAACATGTATGTGGTGATAACCGGAGGTAGGTCAACAATACCATAATAATATGATGGAAAGTCATTATCCCATTGCATTACAAAAGAAACAGTAAAACATAAACACTATAATAGACAATCTAAACCAAGCCATTAGCCTTCAATATAGCCACTATTGCCATGCACCATGATGCCCCTAGAGTGAACATGAAAAAACTAAAGGAATACTTACCTGACTCCAACTATCGATGGTAAAAATGGAAGTCACCAAGAGATTTCATAAGAAAAATCCAATATAGATTGCCCTTAGACCAAAAACCACAGTGATACAAAATGCGATGAATCTCTGGCTGAGAAAACAAAAACCAACAATGTCTAAATCAACTCGATGGAATGCGTCGGTCAGTTTTTTCTGATAAATAGTTTTGTTAATTAAAATGACAGGAAAAAAAGAAATTCAAAGCATGCAATCTGCTGTCAATATACCTCCCCATTATTACGATTCTTATCATTCTCTACAACAAACACACTGATTCGTCCACTCTTACTCCTTTTTCGTGGAAGCTACATGACATTTTGCATCATTGCACATTAATTCAAACTACCATTCCTTGCTGCAATTTATGGCTTGGGATAATATCACTTCAGTCATAATACAAATTTACATGAAATGAAAGAAATGATCATTATAATAGTCTTGTAAAATTTAGAGTACCAATGGCGATTCCTCTCTTCTCCTCGGTGGCTTCTGCAATAAAATGAGATTGATGACTATCTCTACCAACGTATTTTATACGATCATTGTATGACCTTTTGTATAAACCATTTATGTCTCACACATTTTCGCATCACAACTCCAAGAGCTAACTTGTTGGGGTTCTCTTCTAGGTAAGCAACTCGTATCAACATCATGCATGAAAACAAAAATTGCTTTGGTTGAGATACTATAAGGATCTTGTGATGCGCGAAGAAGGCTAAACCGTTTCCTAGACATTGTCAACCCCCAATCAATTTGATGTAAGTCATTGCTCTCTTACCATCTAAATTAAATAGGAAGCTCAGGTTGACCACTTTTATAGCTTCGCTTGACAATTTCTTAGAGGAGATAAAATCACGATTCACAATTCTAGAACAACCACCTCAGATAATACAATCTTATGGAAACAACACTAATGAAGCACCCAAATTACAATTCCGTACATGTTTTCTATGAGGGTGTGCATGTGCAAATTAAGAAAAATAATGATTAAGGAGAGAGCTTACTTGGCACCCGGCTTTGAGGAGCAAAAATCCCTTCAATAAATTCCAGGTGGAGATGTCCAATCGATCGGGTCTAGACATGCGTATATATCAACATGCTATACTAAAAACACAAAGAGTTCGGTTTGTCCTTCCCATGACAACATATTCTCACAATGTATTTATTCCTTGCAGAGAGAATGATATCAAACCATCTTTTATCTGCTCCAATTATGGTTATCACTCGTATTTTTTATATTGTAGTAATTAGAACACCACTTTTAAATCTGGAAGCAAGTGACACTGTCACAAAACATCATATTGTAAATACTTATATGCAATCATGAGGTTATTCCACTCAAAAGAAACCATGTTTTATATGTTGAAGATTAGCATTATAGCTTGAATAGTTTAATTTGGAAATGATCTCAACTCTTACATATAAATTTTGTGTAAAAGTGTTATGATTGAAGCTATTCCCTATGTTAACGCTAATCAGAATAGTCATTGTTTACTGAAAACTAACCACAAAAACATTTCAAATCGGAAAAATGATGATACTAAACAGGGGTATCATAACAAAAGCAACAAAAAGTATAGCTATTTATCTTTAATCATCTCAAAAGTCAACGTAGAAGATCAGCCATATGAACTGATGTTAAGAGATCACACATTGCTCTCAAAGAAACTAAATAACCCATCATTCAGCTCTCCAAGCAAGAAGACTCAACCTTTCGATATTTACCCCTCTGAAAATTGCTTTGCATAACAGTATAGGTGGAGAAGGTTAGGCGGTTGTCGAGTCCGATTTAAAGGTTTGGAGAGACGACAATGGTTGAGTGTTTAGTAGGCCGGGAGCCCGGGACACTGTTTATCTTTAATCAACTCAAAAGTCAACCTAGAAGATCAACCTAGAAGATCAACCAAATGAACTGATGTTAAGAGATCACTCATTACTGTCAAAGAAGCTAAACAATCCACCAGTAAGCTCTCCAAGAACACTCAAACTTTCCATATTTACCCCTCCGAAAATTGCTTTGCGTAACAATATAGGTTGAGGAGGTCAGGCGGTTGTTGAGTCCAGTGGGAAGGTTTGGAGAGACGGCGATGGTTGAGCGTTTAGTAGGCCGGGACACCATTTAAACTCATTGACATTAGTTGCGTCTTTTCAATCCGCATTCGACAAACCAGCATCACTCAACCTTTCCATATTTAACCATCTTTTAAAGACACATGTGCCCCATATTAAATCAAAGCTTTTATGTTCAAAAATATTGTTGCTTTATGGTAGTTATATTATTTAAGTCCATGTCAAGATTTTTGCATCGCTTCTACACATTCAATATTGCAATTCGATGTCCAATATTTTCACCAATGACATTAGGCTTGTGATTTTAAAATTATTCTCCTTTTATAAGATAAATAGAAATAGAAATAATTATTAAATTTGAATTAAAATAATCAAAGTATGAGAATAGAAGTATCAAATACCAAAAATATATTTAGGGTAGAGTTAGTGGCTTAGCTAACTATGACGAAAATTCCTATGATTTTCCAGATTTATACTTTCTGTATGTTTTTAATTTAAAAAGTTTAAACAAATTTTTTTAGTGTAACTGATTATGTTTCTTGTCTTTTCTCAAAGAGATCACGATTCAAATCCCATCACCAATGTATTTTTCCTGTAAATAAGAAAATAATAAATGAGTGTGAAGACGAATCTACCCTTCCTAATTATGCTATGGATGCAAGGATTTTCTAATGGGGGAAACACCTTTCCCATTTCACTATTATATTAGGTTTAGCGAAAGTAACCCGGGTGGTTGAGCTTTTAGTGGGTCGGATACTATTTGGGCCCGTTTACATTAGTAGCGCCTTTTCCATCCGCGTTGGGCAAACCAACAACACTCAATCTTTCCATATTTACCCTTCTAAATTGCTCTAGCGTAACAATAGAGGCAGAGGAGGTTAGCCGGTTGTTGAGTCTAACGGAAAGTTTGGAGAGACGTCGATGGTTGAGCGTATAGTGGGTCGGGGCACTAATTGGGCTCATTTACATTAGTAGTGTCTTTTCCATCCGCGTTCGGCAAACCAACATCACTTAACCTTTCCATATTTACCCCTCTCTTAAAGACACATGTGCCCCATATTCACTCAAAAGTTTTGTGTTTAAAAATATTGTTACTTTATGGAAGTTATAACAATTAAGTTTATGTTAAGAATTCTACATCGCTTCTAGACATTCAAGAATGCAATTCGGTATGCAATATTTGAATAAATGACATTTCGGTTGCTAACCATGGTGGAAAAGTCCTATGATTTTTTAGATTTAAGCTTCCTGTATGTTTTTTTATTGGAAAAGGTCACACAAATGTGTTTATTGTAACTGGTTATGTTTCTTATCTTTGTTCAAAGAGACCACGGTTCAAATCTCATTAATGATGTATTTTTTTTCTGTAAATAAGAAGTTAATAAACAACTGTGAAGACGAATCTACCCTTCCTACTTTCACTCTGGATGCATTAAGAAGTTAATAAATAACTGTGAAGACGAATCTACCCTTCCTACTTTTACTCTAGATGCAGGAAATTTGAAATGGGACTTCAAGTTTTCTCATTTGTCTTTTATTTATTGTGTAGATTGAATAAATGGTTTGTAACCCAAATTTTTTTTTTGACAAAAGATAATCATATATTGATCAAAAAAATAGGTAACTACATCGTGGAAGAAAGCCATGCCAGGAAATCAAAAGAACGACTCGTAGTCGGGTACAAAGAGAGGGCTTTACGAGCCACCGAATGGGCTACCCTATTACTACTCCGACCTACAAATCGAACCCTAAAACCAGCAGAGCTATGAAAATATTGTTGAAGTTCCTCCAAAACAGCTCTGATCCGGTTATCTCTGGCATCCGCACGATTGATTTTATCAATAATAACCTTGGCATCACCTTCAAATTGGACCTCCGAGAGGCCTAGCTCCAGGCACCACCAAACTGCCTCCCGAAGGACAAGCAATTCTACCACCATCGGATCATCCATGCCAGGAAAACAAACCCCTTTCACCAGCCAAACATACCTAGTAGGAGTAAAAAGAACCACCCCACCAGCCGAATGAGATCCTCTCCAAACCGCCCCATCCCACATACACACCACCCTGTTCCCCCCACCTAGACCCATGAGGTTCGACTTAGAGGGTTCGGCTGCAAGGGGAGACAATCCTGGGCTAGTGTTAATTGGGAGCCGGATCCACTCCTCATACTGTTGCTGAAACTGACGCATCAAGACCGGGAACCCAAACTGCTTGCCTTCAAAGACAACCCAGTTCCGTGACCGCCAAATCCGCCAAAGGAGAGCAACCAAAGCCATAAACAGAGGAGGCTGGGGAATCAACGCCATTAATCTTTTCAGAAACAAAGGGAAAGTATGGCGAGGGAGCCCCTCCCCTAAGTAAGCCAGTCCAGAATAATCCCAAAAGGCCCGAGCAACTAGGCAATCTAAGAATAAATGCTCCAAAGTTTCTGCACTGTCCCAGCACACCGGCACCTGGGGAGCATCGGAACCTGCTTACCAATAAGGGCTTCCGTAGCTTTGGGGAAATTTTGATAAAAAAATAATAATGCGGTCACTATATTCGATAATGATTTGTGAGCCTTTAAGCCCATGGCTTTGGCATGGAGCACCAATCAATTATATCACTTAATATTTGGTCACTCGTCCTAATAACTTGTGCACTAGTATAATGTTTTTAGATACAATTTCAATAAAAAAATTATTATCCGTTGATATTCATAAATATCCCAAACCTGATATGATATACTAATATCAATAGAGTTTTGGTTTATTATTTGTTCATTTCAAAAAAAATTTGGTAGAAATTTGTTCATTTCATTGATATTAGAATAGGATGTCAAGTTTCAACGGGATAGTTTATATAATTAGTATTTATATTCATATCAATGAAATGAATAAATAGTGAACCAAAACTCTATTGATATTAGCATATCATATCATGTTTTGGATATCTATGAATATCAACGGATAATAATTTTTTGATTGAAATTGTATCTAAAAACATTATACTAGTGCACAAGTTATTACGACGAGTGACCAAATATTAAGAATCTTTTTAAAAAATAAATTTATTAAGGTGTTACATGCATTACAAAAATCGAATAAGTTGAGAGAGAATAATATTAACATTTCATGGTATTTGATAATTCAATTCAGTAATAAGAAAATCATGTTTGTTCATTATTGATAATATTTTAGTTTAAATTTTATCCATGCCAACCGATATTTCAAGTTTTATGTTGTTTAATAAGATGAGATTCCGGGTCCTAATAAAAAACTTGAGATGGTGGGGGAATTGTGAGGTTTTGGTCATGAAATGTGTACATCGAATTAAAACACGAGATTCCCATATGGGGAAAAGAAAACAAGACAAGAAACAAATACATCTGGTCTGGGGTTAGCACTTAGCACCAAGTCACTGACCAACAAGCTCAGTTAGCACACCATTTTGATTTTTTTTAAATAAATTGGACTATGGATCTTGACTTCTTAAGATCACGTTCCTGGACTTCCTTGCAACTGCGAAACACCTGAAAACAATTACAAACCCTAACGTTAAAATAACACTAAAATAACCATAAAAAATAACACTAATAATAATAATAATTAATTATACATCATCACACACACAAAAAAAAAAATACTAATAATAATTAAACGAAAAGGAAATATCCTTTTAGGCTGGCTGGCTGGCGATGGTCCAGCTCGGTGGCCGCACCTTCACTGCATCTCCTCGCCTGACGCCGATCCCAAACTCATCACTTCCTTTACTTTAATTTTCAGCTCGCGCCCAGCAAACTTGTACTCGTTAACATTTCTTTCTTTATGTCTAATGGATGATTTGGTTGTATTTGGAAGCAGTTCTAAAGATAACAAGTGGTATACCAATGAATACAAAGGACCAACTAGATAGGTTGCGGCCGAGCTCTGCAACGGTTCGAGATTTCTTTTATTTGTCTTTGTTGGTTAGTCGTTTGTGTGTTATTTGGTTTTAATGAGTAAAATCTAAAATCGTTATGCTTGCTTTTATGACTTATTTACAAAAATGAGTGTGTATATGCTATACGTCTACAAACTACAATCATTACTTGTCATCCCTATTTCTATCAAATGAACAAAATGAAAAAATGTTTAATAAAATTAGGGATGTCAACGAATTGAGGCGGGGACGGATAGTGCACATTCATTACCCTATTAAAAATAGTTCGAGTTTTACCCATACCCACACATGAATTGGGTAGAAAATTAAAATCATGTCCATATCCGATGTTTCGTGTATTCATGGTTATCCATGGGTAATAATTTTTTTTATAACTCTAGTAAACATGACATTACATAAGTGAAAAGTACTACAATAAATCATTCAAAATGAAGAATATACAGTAAAAAACATAATTCATAAAATATATTATATATGTATAATAAATATAGAAAAATATTGACTCTTTCTAGACAAAACATATATGCATAATGTGTATTATCGGCAGGTTTGGGTTGGAGAGTGAGAAAACCATACACATCCATTACCCACAAGGATTTGATTGTACCCATAACCACTTAAAATCTTTCATATTCGAGTTTTACCCTACCCGATTGGGTTGGATTCAAATGGATATCTACATTTATAGATATTTTTCTTATCCCTAGTAGAAATGATGATATAGCATCATTAGAAGTTCAGAACTCTCAAATTGGGAAACAATTTAAAGAATATGCGTGCTAAGCCGAATCCCTCATACAAAAAACTACAACTATATATTATGCAGAAGTTGCAAAATGCTAAAAAGGAACAGCATAAGCATAAAGAAAAGAGGCGCATATTAGCCGGATGGAGATAAACATAGAATTATAGTACATAATTGCAAAGGGGTTAGGCAACAGTAATTTAGTTTTAGCTTTATATAATATAATAATATATGGGGGAAAAGTTGAGAAGTTAGACAAAATGTATGTTGAAATGAAAGAAATGTATGAGCTCTTATAATGAACCGGGTGAGGACAACTTCTTATTTTTTGGAACTAACTTCTAATGAAGGTTCAGTTCTAAACTCTAGGGATGTTCAAATGGTTACCGTAGTAATAACCAAACCAATTAAGTCTAAATTTTATTAACCATGGAATAAAATGTCTTAACCAAACCGTCTAAATTAACATGAAAACCAAATTAACTAAACCGAAGTTTAATTAGTTTGGTTAATCGGATAATCGGATTAGCCAAATAACATAAGATTACATGAAAACAATTATCCTGTTAATGAATAAAACATAACCATATGTTATCACTATCTTAAACTATCATTATATATAAGCAATAATAATAAGACTAATCATTCATGAGTATCATCATTATTCGAGTTAATACATCATTCATCATCTCTGCACCTAATATAGTTAGCTTACAACAAACCCTGGGATGAGATACGGTGACAACCCCTAAGGGGGTTGTCAGATTCACAACCCACTTCATAGCCTTTGGATACACTCTCTCTCCTGTCTCTTTCTTCTTTTTTTAAATTAACGGTTAAGATTAAAGGAAGGATATTTTTGGAAGGGTAAAAATTTACCACACCCAATCATTCACCCTACCATATAAAAAGAACAAAAACCCTAACTCCTCCATCCTCCCTCTCTCTCTCCTCCCTCTCTCCCGTAGACATCACCGTCCGCCGAATTCTCCACCAGCCTTTCTTCCCCGTCGACACCCTCCCTCCCGCACCATCCCCTTCTTACCTCCCTCCACCTTCAGCGCCGGCCAAGCTCCCTTTCTCCTCCTCCCCGCCTCTACTGCCGTCTCCCTCCACATTCAGCGCCGGCCAAGCTTCCTTCCCCAATCCCCTTCCTCAAAGCCCTCCCCTTCCTCCTCCCTCAATCCCCTTCCTCAAAGCCGTCTCTCTCTCCTCCCTCAATCCCCTTCCTCAAAGCCCTCCCCTTCCTCCTCCCACCGCCACCCCTGACCTCCGCCGCGCCTGCTGTCCCCGCCGCCGTGTCGCGCCGCGTCTCTACTGGTACCAATACCAATAGTAGCGCTATTGGTACCAATACCACTGGTAGCGCTATTGGTACGCTACCACTACTCACTGGTACCAATACCAGTGGCTTCCCTATTATCTGTACCACTATCATCTGTTTTTTTTGTGTGTTATTCTCTACTGGTACCGCTAGTACCACTACCAATGCTAGTAGCGTTGTGTTATTCTCTACCAATGCTAGTACTGGTACATTTTTTACTGGTACCACTAGTACTAGTACATTTTTTAACGTACTGGTAGCGTACCACTAGCACTGGTATATTAATTACCAATAGACTAATAGATTGGTACACTTTTTAACGCACTGGTATATTTTTCAGGTTGCCGGAGAGAGTCTGCCGGAGAGAATTCGCCGGAGAAAAAGTTTGTCGGACGATGCGGAGTGGCCGCTGGAGAAAGGAAGAAAGAGAGATAGATAGAGATATTAATGTATAGGATTTAAATTTAAAAAAATGTATTTAATATGGGGTTTTAATTCCCAATATAATTAATACAAAAAAGATAATTAATATATTTCGTTTTTGCATACCCAAAATACCCTTGGTTGTGAATCTGACAACCCTCTTAGGGGTTGTCACCGTATCCCGTCCCACAAACCCTTAACATAAATATTAAATACATACCAATACCACTCATCAGGAAGTTAAAGCTCTCCTACAAAACACTTAAACTATACATAGTTTGAGGTGACTGTCATGGTATTGTACGTAATCCTAAAGTCTAGTAGCTGTCCAAAATATTTTGGTTTAGTAAATTGGCAGTCACATTTAATTTTTGACCCATAATGATTTGGTTTGTTGTGAACATGGAAATAAAATAGTGAATCACGAAAGTTTGGTTTGATTGGTTGCATGGAAGTATAAATAATTTTGTACATTAGGTGTATCATTAATTGGTTAATTGGTTTCATTGGTTAGCAGTGTTGAAACCAAACCAAACCACCTAAACCAAATAAGTTAAATTATTTAAGCAAACCAATTATCCAAACCAAATGCTACCAGTTAATATGATTACCACGGTAACCAATCCGTTTGAACACCCCTACTAAACTCCTTCTTTCTTATCGATCCATATGCCTTACTTTCTAAAGAGAGAACTTGACTTAAAATAAAACGCAAAGGATTTTTTTCCCTCTCATTTGATTTAGATAAATTGCTAACATGGTTTGGAGAGTACTTATGCTCAAGTTGTAGAGCAATTTCATGCATCCTAATGTCAACTATTAAAAAGTGGTGAGTAGAGATTTTGCATCAAAGGGACTAGGTTGTATTCGTCGAGCAAATGGAGCATATTCCTCAGCTCACGAAACAAGTTGAGTAACTAGTGTTCAAGAGGTCTACATCTCTTGTATATTTTATGCATTACAATTTTGTCGTTCTTTGTTGTGTTGCGACCATTTAAGCTCATACCCTCTTACTTTCCTATCTAGCTACCATCCAGGCTTGTTGGTGCATAATGCTGTGGTAAATAGAAAAACAGTGGTAAAATCGAAATCGTATGGTTTTAAGTTTTATATAAAAATTTACACCTACAACACTGGAGAGGATTAATAATGTATACCTGGAATAAAAACCAAATACACATAACTCATTCAAGTTCTCAATATCACCTCAAATTGTTAGGAAGAATATAACTATCCAAGTTCTCAAAATAATTATTTCTATCCTTGTTCTCGTCCTCATCATTATCGTAGTATTCATAGAATCTTTGATGAAAAACATAGGCATCGAAACACCATTGAATGATGTTGCTTACAACCGTCATGAAAGACAACTTTTTGTTATGGACGATGGATGCCGGTAATAGTGGAGCATATCGTGAAAGGTTTAGAATGGCGGCGGCAATGCAATGGAAATGAGGTTTGTGAGACGGAACGAGTAAAATGAGAAAGAAACCAAGGATCAGGTTTCTTTGCTAATTTTGGGCAGGGGGACACTCCAATTGACGTGGAGCGAAATCCAACTCAATCGGTCTTATTTGTTTTATTTCGTTTCAGACTTTAAAATCATAGAATATATGAATTATAAAAAAGTTAATTGAAATTTTAATGTCCTAAGATCTTATTGTAAAATCATGTTTTAATTCAATAAACAAGATCCTAAAAACGTAGTTAAAATTCAAATAAGAATTTTAACTACATTACTCATTACTTTAATATTTTTTTTATCACAATTTGTGAGAATATTATTTAATCAGAGAGAACTATTAAAAACATGTGTTCATTACCTCAAAACAATTTTCTTTTTTGAAAAGTACATCAAATTTTTTATTCGGAAAACAAGCCACCATTAAAAAATGTGATTAGATCCACATCGAGGCGGAGGTTGTTGACATAAGTGTTAGAGAAGCAAAACAGGGGAAGGGGCTATAAATATTTCCAACCAGACGACGAGACTCCCAAACCAAGTGTTCGTTGGTGTTTGGTGCCGCTACCAAATTCCCATCTACCGCTCCACTGCGCCTGCTCTCTTTAACAACTCCCGCTGCTCATTATCTTTCTATTCACCTCTTCTCTTCTTTGATCTTTCTCCCCCGATCCCGATCAGGTACCAAACTCTGTTCGTTATTCTCTTCTGGGTTCGATTCGTTTGTTGTTGTTGCAGCTCTAAATCCTCTGTTTGAAATACGATTCCATCAGGAACAATGGCACGGAAGAAGATCAGAGAGTACGATTCCAAGAGACTGCTCAAGGAGCATTTCAAGAGGCTCTCCGGCTACGATTTGCCCATCAAATCCGCCCAAGTAAGCGTCTTTTTTTATTGTACTTGGTTTCTGCGATGTTCTTCTCCCCACCCCACAATTTGTAACGATGAATTGGGGTTTATGGATTTTTCAGGTTAAGGAATCGACTGATGTGATGGCTCTAGCGGAGCAAGAGCCATGGCTGTTGTCCGAGAAACTGGTGGTGAAACCGGACATGCTGTTTGGGAAGCGTGGCAAGAGTGGGCTGGTGGCCCTGAATCTGGATCTGGCTCAAGTTGCTTCCTTTGTTAAGGAGCGGCTTGGCAAGGAAGTTGAGATGGGGGGATGCAAAGGGCCCATCACCACCTTCATTGTCGAGCCGTTCATTCCTCACCAGCAGGAGTTCTACCTCAACATTGTCTCCGATAGGCTTGGATGCAGCGTTAGCTTCTCGGAATGTGGAGGGATTGACATTGAAGAGAACTGGGATAAGGTAAACAAAGACTTGATCGAACAAATCTGATTTTGGGTTTTGATTTACGAGCTTGTTTCTGATGTTTCTTTTGGGGGGGTTTCGTTGGATCTTGTTGTTCAGGTTAAGACGATCTTTGTCCCAACTGGGGAGGCATTAACTTCCCAAGTCTCTGCACCACTCATTGCAACATTGCCTTTGGAGGTAAAATGAGTCTTGAATGTTGTATCTGGGTTTTTGATACGAGACTTTGGGAGGGTCTTATTGCCATGTTGTGAACTCTTTTCTTTCTGATCCCAGATTAGAGGCGAAATTGACAAGTTTATTTCACTGGTCTTTGCCCTATTTCACGGTATGCAGAAATGTCACTTTGATGCACTGATGCGGTGTTACCGTTCTTTGTGGGTGTCCTGAGATCAGTTTTCTTGTTTGGTGTTTTAGATCTGGACTTTACTTTCCTTGAGATGAATCCTTTCACTCTAGTTGATGGAAAGCCTTACCCTTTGGACATGAGGGGAGAGCTGGATGACACTGCTGCTTTCAAGAATTTCAAGAAGTAGAAACCCCATTGCCTTTGTTTTTTCTCCCTTTTCGCATTTCCTCTTCGTTTTTTACTTCTGCCATTAGCTCAAAACGGTTTCTATTATCTTTTGGCAGGTGGGGCGACATTGAGTTTCCATTGCCATTTGGGAGAGTGATGAGTGCCACAGAGAGCTTCATCCACACACTAGATGAGAAGGTAAAGTGTTAGCTCTCTGAGAAAACCCTCTCGTGCTTTAAGTTCTAATGATGATTTTACTTGTTCCACTGCTGCCATTCCAAATGTTGATTTCTGACTAGTGATTGGATTGCAGACAAGTGCATCTTTGAAATTCACTGTTCTGAATCCAAAGGGCCGGATCTGGACCATGGTGGCTGGTGGGGGTGCCAGTGTGATCTATGCTGACACGGTATGGATCATTTGATACTGGAAAAAGCTAATTTTGCTTTATCATGCCTTTTTCTGATGTGTTATTTGTTTCTTTTCTAATTACAGGTTGGAGATCTTGGCTATGCTTCTGAGCTTGGAAACTATGCGGAGTACAGCGGGGCTCCTAATGAAGAGGAAGTGCTGCAATATGCCAGAGTTGTGATTGACGTGAGACCATCCTACACCGATTGGCTTTGATTTTGGTGGATGGATTCCTTAAGATAGATATTCACATTAGTCTGAAAAATGCTCCCTTTTTGTCTCTGTGTGTTTGGTACAGTGTGCAACCTCTGATCCTGATGGCCGGAAGAGAGCCCTTGTCGTTGGAGGAGGGATCGCAAATTTCACTGATGTTGCCGCCACATTCAATGGCATAATCCGAGCTCTGAAGGAGAAGGTGAGTTATACTGGAACTCAATAGTTTTGACTAGGCAAGAACCCTGGAAGGAAAGAAATATGACAAGTAATGCAAAATGCAAACTTATCTGCGTTGGAAGAAGAGAAACCTTGAACGGAATTTCTTGCTTATTTTGTTTCTAGGAATCCAAGCTTAAAGCTGCTAGGATGCACATATTTGTAAGAAGAGGAGGTCCTAACTACCAGAAGGGGCTTGCCAGAATGAGGGCTCTTGGGGAAGAAATCGGCATCCCCCTTGAGGTACTGTACCCCGAAATCTCTCAGCATGACGACCACTGTTATCTTGTTTTCGGTTTATTTTTTCACTAGCCACAGACCATATGTGATTCTCGATCAATCGTAAGGAGGTTTCTCTTTTTGATTCTGCTATGGTTGCAGGTTTATGGGCCAGAGGCAACCATGACTGGAATCTGCAAGCAGGCTATTGAGTGCATATCTGCTGCTGCATAAGTGGAGCTGCCATCACTAAAGTTCTCACCCAGTTTCTGGCTGCCGTTATTTTCCTTATGTTTGGAACCAAGCCCCCTTTTTTCTCTGTTGTATCTTTGAACCTCAAAGGAAAAGTTTGCATTTCCCATTTTCTGTTCTTTTTAGACGGAATCTGCAGCAACAAGTGTTATCGTTTGCGATTGTCATGAATAAAAATTAAAAAGAGTGTTGCATTTTAGTATGCTAGTATTGTGATTTGTGAGTGTCAATAACAACATGCAAGTATCAAATTATGACTTGACTTTTATTTATTATATAAGAAGTAGAAATTCATGACCATTTTGTTACCGACCAAAACTTTTGTGAGCAAGTTGGACAATTACCCGAGTATTATTCAATACATTTTGGAAGCGAAAAGAAACTATAGCCCATGAAAGTTTGGATTTCCTCAAAAGAAAAAAAGCCCATGGGTTTGGATCAAAGCCCAAACGCACGCCACTCTCTTCAATCCAGAATCCCTAAGAATTGCCATCACTGAGACTCGTCTTACGAGAAGCGAATTTCCCGCCGTTGCCTCCAACTCCAAAACCGCCGTCAATCGCCGTCCGAACCCCCGCCGCCCGCCGACCGCTTACTGCTGCCGTGAAATCAGTCGCCTCGCGCCACCCAACTCTCCCCCCGATCTCGCCTCTTTTGTAGTATCTATTCCCGATTCACAAACCAGACCAGGAGCCGAGAACCCTAGGTACCCTTCATTCATCTCAGTTTTACTCTTTGCTCACTTCTAAGAAAGCTCTTAAACGTCTTTTGCCTTGATAGTATCATTTAGAAATGTGCTTTCTCCACCAAAAGTTAGTTACTTTACATCGTTGATCGGGTTCGGATTAACCTTTTTTCCCCTTGCTGAACTTAGTTGAGCTTTTAAGATGGTGATGTGGATGGGAACTCTGTTAGACCTGCATTGGTACGAAGCTTCTTCTATGAGTATAGTTGTAACATGACTTCTGAAGCCTGTTTTTTTAATAATGTAATAAACGGACAGGCAAGAGAAGAGATACAACAGAAAGTGACAATGAGGTTGGTGGACTCATCTGGGGATTTGTCAGGAGAAATGGAAGTGGATGCATTCAGGCGCCTCTTCCCGCTGCGCTACTATGAGCGCCACCTTGCCGAATCTATACGACCTGACGGTAGGCCTCTTGGAATGGCTAGAGATACCACATTGGCATTGGGTGAGTTCTTCATTTTTTTGTTGTTGCAGTTTTGTCCAGTGTTGCTTTTAATCTTATTCTCATCCAAACGAGGACATTTTGTCTCAGGGGCTGTTTCTTCAGCGGATGGATCTGCTCTCGCAAAGATCGGCTCTACTGTAGGTGGCATCTTCCTCTCGTATCTTTCTTTTTCTGTTGCTGATGCATTTGTTTTATGTTTCGAAAAATGAAAGTGAAAACCTAAACTCCTTCTCTGACTGCCTGCCTGTCTGTTTACAGACAATGCTTGCTGCCATAAAAATGGAAGTCATGACTCCTTCTGCAGAATCACCTGATGAGGGGTGTATAGGTATGTCGAACCTAGTGTCCATTTGTGCTTCTGTTTGCGATGTCTTTCACTTGTTAAGTTGTAATCCATTGAATGTATCTTACATGCAGCTATTGAGTTTCACATGCCACCAATTTGCTCTCCCATTGTCAGGCCTGGCAGGCCTGCTGAAGCAGCAGTAGTTGTGTCAAAGCAACTGTCTGATACCATATTGAGGTAAGAAAGAAAGGAATCACTTGATGTTTAACTTGTAAAGGAGGAAGTAATTGTTTGGTGTTTAATAAGATGTACAGTATTTATGAGAATAAAACAGCACCGGTTAGCCAATGTTCCTGCCAAAAGAGGTCCTAGACAGGTCTGATTAAGTATCTCTCATTGAATGAACAGGCCACTTAGTTTCTTGTCTGATTATTCTGCTGTTGCAATCTGGTGTTGCTACACTGAGTTGTCACCTGGGAGGATATTCTTTATGCTTCAATTTTTCTTGTTGTTACCCATTTGTGGAACTATACTAACTTCTGGATCATTTCCGGAAGATTGTTGGGATGAGTGGTAGAATGTAGTTGTTTGATTGATTGTCTGAAAGTTGCATGCTTTAGAATGCAAGCATCTCTTTTCCATTTTTGGTGCTAGGAACCTGAGTCTGGCATGTGAGCATAGGTAGCTTGAACTGGCAAAGCAGTTCTAAATATGTACTCGGTGGGGTCAATGTTTTTTTTTTTTTTTTTTTTGTCAATTAGATAACCGTACACATTCATTTGCCTTTTTGTACTAGTTTTTGTTGACGATAAGCAAGAACCATATGGCTCTTCTTTTGCAGTTCTGGGATGATTGATCTGAAGGAACTTGCTTTGGTCAGTGGAAAAGCTTCTTGGATGGCTTACTTGGTAAGGGGAATTGATTTCCTCGATTTTTAGTGTCTCATTAGGCTTGTAACTAAAGTTGGGAGCTTCTTAATGTGATACGCCAACAATGTTATTCTTTTCTACATTCTTAACAGTCGCAAGACATCATCACTGATCTTATTTCCATACCTGATGTCTACTGGGTGACAAACTTGCATCATCTCAATTGCAAGACATATATTGTTTAGATGCCGATGGTGCACTTTTTGATGCAGCATTGCTTTCAGCTGTGGCTGCATTCTCCCACTGTAAATATTCGTTTCCATTCCTGTAGTTTCTTCTTCCAATGCGGTGCTTCTTTCCCTAATCCGTAGACCCACTCTGTATTCTCTTGCAGTGCAAATCCCAGTAGTTTCCCTGAACGACAAAGGGAAAATAGTAGCCTTCACAGAGGAAGGTGATACTGTGGGGAAGTTGGAGAAAGAAGCAGTTAACAAAGAGAAGAGAAAACTAACACTGGGCAACATCCCTTTCTCACTCACATGCACACTGCATAAGAAGCACATCTTGGCAGACCCCAGTTCGGAAGAAGAGTCCATCATGGAAACTCTCGTGACAGTGGTCATGGACTCGTCCGACAGACTCGTGTCGTTCTACAAACCTGGTGGACCTGCTCTTGCCTATACGTCTCTTGTTACAGTGAGTGTGATTTTGTAACGACCTTTTCCCTCCATTGCAGTTCAAACGAACTATGAGGAACACTAAAGCTTGACGTCATTCCCGTCTGGTTGCAGGATTGTGTACGATTGACGAGGCAAAGAATGAAAGAACTCGAGAAGATCCTTGACGAAGCCTTTTCGGGGATGGAGGTTGACTAGTTTTGCTACTGCTACCCATTTGAGTTTTCCTTGGGGATGGATGAATCTGGTTAATCTTGATGTTCTCAATCTCAATGGAGTGGACACTGCTGGATGGCAAAATCAGCAGGACTGATTTCCCCTGTTTGAATATGTGCAGTTCCTAACTTCACAATGTTTGATTAGGTAGGGGAGAAATGTGCACTAATTTATGACATCAAATTTTGGTTGTGGGCAGACCATCATATTTTGTTATCTCTTCACGATGTGCCCACTGTCAAGGTTCGTGGAATCATGTTCGTCGGATGGCAAATGAAGCAGCGCATATCATGGCACACTCCAGAGACCTCTCGTCTAATGCAATTGTTTGGCTGGATAATCCCCCTTCTTGTTTAGTTCACCAGCTACAGCTGGATAACGCTATGGCGGATTCTGATTAATGGAAGTAAAGCAGATTTTCAGTAAAAAAAAAAAAAAAAAAAATTCACGATGTGCCCACTGTTACGACTTACGATCTGCTCATTCAATGAGAGAAGATAAAACCTAGAGGTGATTAATTACTTTCTCTCTATTCTCTAACATGGACTATGACAGTTTGTCAGTTTCTACTTTCTAGGAGTACTCATTAGTCATAACTGTTTGGTTGATAGTCATATTCAAGCGATCAACAACTTTATTGTTTAGGTTAAAGGTGATATGCTTTTGATCATTCAAACAAAACGTGATCAATGTAGATTGTTTGTACTTAAAGCAATGTAACCGTTGATCGTCGTAGTTAACAATAATGTAAGTTGAACGATTGATACTAAAGCTATGAACATCTAATCGCTTAGGACGAAAATAATCCGAGACAGATCGCTTAGGGCTAAATTACACGTTTGGTCACTCGAATTACATAAACATTTCACGTTTGCCACCCAAATTAATTTTCTTTCAAAGTAACCACTCACTTTACGAATCGTTTCACCGTTGGTCACCCTCCGTCAGACTCCGTTAACGCCGTCAGATTTTTGATGACGTGGCAAACGAAAGTGCTGACTGGGCTGACAGAGAGGCTAAAAATAACCATTTTCCCCATTTTCAAATACTTTTTACCTTTTTGGGAGGGAAAAAAACTCTTACTCACTATTAAAACCCTTCTCACCTCATTTTTGTTCTTTCTCATCCATCCAAATTTTAGACAACACCTCTCCTCTTCATCTTCCTTCATCTTCTCCATCTTCCTTATTCTTCCACTTTCCGTATTCTTCCTTCTCCATCTTCTTCCTTCTCCCTTGCAACAACTTGTGATCTCTGGAGGTTACCGATCTAAACCATGACTAACCCATATTGTCACTGTGGGTACCCAACAAGTTTGAGTAGTTGGACCGATGCAAATCCAGGGCAGAGGTTCTATGGATGTGGCAAGTTTGGGATAAGACCATTTCAATCGCACTTCCTTTCGTGCTTTATCTACCTTCTGTTTCGGTTTAGGTTCTGACCATTCCCCTCATTGTGCTTTCTTCTGTAGACGAATGGAGCATGCAATTATTTCTGATGGTATGAACCAGCCCTTGATGAGCATATGCGAAACGTTGTGCTCAGCCTCCATCATCGAATTCAAGATCTAGAGAGAAGGGAACCAAGGAGAGCTTACAAAATAACTGTCAAAATGGCTTGCATTTTCACTGTAATGGTCATTGTATTTGGTTTCATCTTGTTGGGAAAATAAGAAAATGTTGTTTCACTTGTATCACTCGAATGTTGTTTATGTTTCAATTGTACCATTGTAATGTACTTTTCGTTTCATCTATACCACCAGAATGTTATATATTTTTCACGGAAGCCACTACAGAGTTTTTTATATTTCATCTGTATCACTATGATTTTGATTGCATTTCATGAATGCCACTGCCTTGCTGGTTTTCTTTCGTTTGTATCACTCTGATATTTTCTCTTTGATATGTAACACCTTGTATAGAACAGAACAATACATAACATAAATGCAACCATAACCTGCTGAACATGAATTTAACCAAAAGCCAAAAACTTTACTGAACACCTAGAACTGTTTTACAACAACCATTAAGCTACCATTGCTGGTCCCCCTAAAGTTCAACAATTTGTTCAACATACGATTACGAGACAGCCATTCTGCTTGTCCTAACCAAGCACTACAATAGACATGAATGGCTTCAAAATAGTCAACAAAACAACCATTCTGCTTGTCCTAACCAAGCTCTACAATAGACATGAATGGCTTCAAAATATTCAAAAAAAAAAAAGCCATTCAGCTTGACCTAACCAAGCACTACAATAGGCATTAATGGCTTCAAAAGTCTACACCCTACTCTTCACAGATTGCTCCTATGTGAGTCTTGGCTTGGTTGCTGGGACACTTGACTTGCTGGCCTTTGGGAACTTCCCTGCAAAGTTAAACTACCTTAGTAGGCTTAAAAAAAAATATTGAATATGAGAAATGGAAAACAAAAGACAAGATAATAAACTTTTACATCTACCATCACTTGACTTGATGCTTGTTTGGCAGCTTTAGCTTGCAACTTCTTCAATGCCGCTAGCCTGTTTCTTTCTGCCCTTTCAAGCTGTTTCCTTCTCTATATATCTTCCTTTTCCTTCTGTTTTTCTTTTGCCCTCTTTTTCTTTGCCAACTCCTTTGCTTTTCGGTTTTGATGAAATGTCTTGTTGTGCCCAACTTCTCCGCAATCAGTACACTTATACTTCTTCTTTACTGGTTTTGCAACTTCTCTTTCAGGACCCTTTTGCCTCTTCTTACCAGAATCTTTTTCACCAGCTTTCTTTCTTCTAGCTTTCTTTGGCCTTCCTCTCTTAATAGAGTCACGAAGTG
Source organism: Linum trigynum (assembly GCA_964030455.1). NCBI lineage: Eukaryota > Viridiplantae > Streptophyta > Magnoliopsida > Malpighiales > Linaceae > Linum > Linum trigynum. Next base: position 48,301,923 of record OZ034817.1, on the reverse strand, counting down.
GAGGAACTCCAACGTCACCAAGTTGAGACAAAGGCCAATACTCTCTACTAGCCGTTGGTGATATGGAGTTCTCATAAATTCTTATGCACGAGTCCTTGAAGTAACAACCAGCCACAAAGACGTATACCTTAAGCTTTGCCCTACGAATTGCTTGAATGGCATGCTCACAAGGGATTCCAGTCAGATCCCACCTTCTGCAAGTACAATTCTTTTTTTTTCCAAGTTAACAACAAGTTGCTGATTTTGCCACCTCACCTCAAACTCCCCGTTGCCGTTTGATTCAGCAGACCACTTAAGAGCTTCTTGTCCTAGTTTTTGCAAATTCTTCTCAATGTTTTTACACAAAGGACCAGCCCACTTGTTGGCTATACGTCGTCTTTTGGCATATAGCACCATCAGCCTCCTCCTAATCCCTTCCCACAGGACTCATATCCCTCTCATCGACGATGACATTATTCCAGCTCTCAACCAGGTTGTTCGTGTCCATATCTGTTAAAACGAGACACTGAAAATGCGACCTGGACCAATGGTAGTATGGCTTGTCGACAAGCCAATCATAAGAGGGCTTGTTGTAATCCGACAAGCTTCTCATAGCAACTTGAAATTCAGAGACAATGGTGGCTCTAGCTGCTTCCCAGAATAGCTCCTTAACCCTCGTTGATGATCCACATGCAGCACTTAGATTGGTCACAAGATGCCTGGTACAATGACGCTTCTCACTAGAGGGAAACACCTCATCTAGTGCTGGCATTAGACCCTTCAGAATGAAAATTACAGCAATGGTTAACACCAATGTTTATTTTACAGCAGCTTGTCAACAAAAACAAATAATTTACAGCAACAACAAATAAATTTAAGGCAGCAAGAATGAGTAAAAAATGCACCTTTTGCTTGTGAGAAATGAATGTCCATCCAGGATTATCATTAATATGCAAATCGGTTCCCAACAGCTACAGGAACCAAAGCCAATTATCCTTGTTCTCCACCTCAACATGAGCAAATGCGATGGGAAAATATTGCTCGTTCGCATCAATACATACATGCGATTGAACACTTGTTCTCGTTGCTCAACTACAACAGTGGAGTTTGGGTTGCTCCTCCTCAACTCTGCAGCATAATGATATAAGCTTCTGTATTGGTCCCTAATAGATCCACAGACCTTCTCAATTGTTGTCTTCTTGATTCTCCATGCCTTCATATCCCCAATCTCCTCCCTATAATCTTCCTTCACAATTTGCTTAAGCAATTTCTTACTCATACTGTGATCTGCTGCCACCTTCTTAGTCATTTTATCCCCCAAGAACTTGTGTGTTGCAAACCTATTGTTGAAGGTTAAGGTGCAATCTGTTGTGTGCTCAAGTTTGCACCTAGTGATCTTCACAGCATCTTCATCTCTCAACTTGGATGCCCATATGTACCAATCACATGGTGCCTCGCACATCACTTGCAGCCTCTTACCATCACTTCGTTTGAAGAATATTGGCCGTTTCTCAATGAAAGAATATTTCTTGAGTTCATCTTTCAACACACCAAAGCTGCTGAATTTTTGAGAAATAGCAAAGGTTGGCTTCTCCATGTCTCGGTCCACCCGGAAATCTGGAACAATTGCAGCATCAGATTCGGAATCCGAACTATGGATAGATCTACGATCATCTGAATCTACAGGATCAGACTCCTCTTCGTCCACTTCTGCATCACCAAGGCCATCATCTCCTCCACCAAACATCCCCATATCAGCCTCTACGTCTAAATTACAATTCTTCTCATAGTTTATATCATCACCAATGCCTATGTCCGACTCAGAATCGACCTCATAGTTACTATCTTCATCCTCTCCTTCATAATCACTGTCACTATCTCCATCCTCGCCTACTGTTACTTCCTTTTCTGCAAGTGGAGTTGCATCTTCTTCATCATCACTATCCATAAAGTCCAGAACTTCATGCTCAGCCATAGCATAAAGTTCAATGATCCTGGGAGGTTCATTAGATGCTCCGGCCATTTCCAATAAGTCTTCATCTCTGGTGATCTCTGTCATTGATTCATCAAGAGGAGCTTTCCAATAAAACTTTGGATTCGGAATCTTCCCACCACACTCCTTGTAGATGTCTACCAAGTCCAGAATGGAGAGCAGATCGATATCAGCGTGGTCATAGTACACAATAGTCTCATCCTGCATAAAATGCTTCCCTCTCTTCTTTTTGATTTGATAATCAACATGAACTTCAAAGCTGAATTCTCCACTACAATCACCTATTTATTTGAAAAAGAAAAAGAAAAAGGTCAGAAAAAAGAATCATGCCTCCAAGCAGTAGTATGTACTAGCAATAAAGGCCATCCACCAGCATGTTAACTACCTATGTTCACCATAAAGACCAACTGAAATATCATACACTATGTTGTTGTCAACCTAATAAACAACTACTATACACACATTCCACCCATAAAGATGAGAAAGTGACCACACTTACGATATGTAGGGATGGGAGCATCTGGTTGCCGCACATGTCCCCCCATATTGCTCGCCAAACGTGACAAACAACCTGGAAAACGACAGCAAAATCCCCACAGTCGAGAACTTTTATCATTTTCTAACTTTTCCCCTTTCAACACTTCGCATGACTATCATAAAAAGGGCCAAAAGGGAACTAACAGTAAGCACCTTTGCGTCTGTCCCAAAAGCACCTTTGCGTCTGTCTTCTTGCCGAGCAACCACCACAAAGCGAATCAGAAGGTAAGGTTTAGGGTTTCTGTCGATTTCATATTGGGAAATTTTTAGGGTTTCAGTAAAACAAATTGGGTACGATAAGAAGAGTAAAGGAAGAAAGGAACGAAAAGGATGGAGAAGGTTAGAAGATTCGGCGGCCTTACCTCCACCTCCCATGCCCGATCGAGATACTTCACCACCGCCGATCGAGCGCCTCCACCTCCCCTGCCCGGAAACTCCTTTCTCTGCCCTAGTCGGACCTGTCCGACCGGCGTCTCCCCTTCTCCCCTTATCGAGATCGACGTCGCCGCCTCGGGTGAAAAACTCAGAGAAGAGAATACGAAGAGAAGAGAGAAGGACAAACCCCTTCCTTTTACTGCCCGATCAGTTTCACACTAAAAAGTAAAAATTCAAAAGATTTTTTTCAATAAAAATAAAAGAAAAGAAAAATGAAATACAAAGAAAAAAATGGGTCAATTAAATTGCTCGGTTGGGTATGTGGCTGACTAGGCAGTCAAAGCCGTCTATTTTATCCTCTGTGTCAGCCAAGTCAGCATTTCCGTTTACCACGTCATCAAAAATCTGACGGCGTTAACGGAGTCTGACGGAGACTGACGGAGGGTGACCAACGGTGAAACGATTCGTAAAGTGAGTGGTTACTTTGAAAGAAAATTAATTTGGGTGGCAAATGTGAAATGTTTATGGAATTCGAGTGACCAAATGTATAATTTAGCCAATCGCTTAGCCTTAAAGCGATCACTACCCAACACCAATTTGTGATTGTTCCTTGTAATGAAGTTTATAATTTGTGGTGTTTTCCTTGTAATAGTGTGTAAGCAATATACCGTTTTGGGACGAACAAGGACATGACAAGCATAAGAATTCATTCCACTTATATAAAACTCTAGTTTCGCCACTGAGAAGGATATAGAAACGACAAGTCGACAACTATCTCCAAACTACATCCAAAGGGAGCTTTCCATTTAATAATGACTGATAAATAGGGTACACATCTGCCCTTTCAGCAGTTGCAGTATATGTACATTAGCACTCATCTCAGAATACCAAACTACAGTGTCCGATTTAAAGCTCAAACCCAATTGGTGATTCTCTTTTCAACAACAACAACGTTACGTTGTTGTTGTACTGCGTCAAACCTCAGCCAAGAGAAGCTAATGCTAATTGCTATTCCTAATTGTGTGTCAAGCCATTCCAGGAAGTGTCGAAGTCTGTACACAACACACCTGCGTCAATTGCAGCAGGTTCAGGAGAAAATAAATTCAGATCCGAGGGTACACCTCCTGCCGAGGTCACTGGAACAGACTGGCCCAAATTCCAGCTCCGGTAGTTGTCATCCGGGTAATGATGTCCTGAACTGACAGGGAACTGAGGACTACACTGGTCAACCTTGGATCGATCTTCGTTGTAGGCCACGCCGTTATACTGAAAATCCTCAACCAAAGTTTGCCGATTACTCATTTCACCACCCCAATTGAAGTTGAAATCTAAAATTCCAGAATCAACAGAACTGCTAGTTTGATGAAGCTGGCTTACATTCTGGCTGTTACTTGGTTGATAAACAGGCTGCCGGAAAACCTCAGGTACGGAGGCCAGAGCATCTGCAACAAGGTTGACGTCTGGTTGTGAGGAGCCCGGACTGAACATGTTAGGTAGGGCAGTCGGCTGCTCACCAGACCCAAAGTTGTTTGGCACAGTAAATGGACCAGCAGCATTCCTCGTATATGTTGAACTGGGAATATAATTTATATCTGAAGTACCATAAATAGATTGATCGGTTCGAAAAGGAGGACCAACACCAAACATCTGATTCTTCATAATTGCACCAGAGGAGACAAATTGCTGGCCTAAATTACCAATTTGTGAGCCTCTATCTCGCCGTATCAAACTGTCACGTATACCAAGTGCTGACTGAGAAGATCTGCGAGGGAAGAGTCCGTTTCTCCCATAATCATAACCTGGCCGTGGGGCTCTACTCCGACTTATGATATTCGGTACAACAGATGTGCAAGCTCGAACAGTGGTTGGCTTTCTGAGTTGGCTATAAGTCACTGAATTGGCTGACAATCCCACCGCATTTTGAATATGTGAAAGTTGGTTGACCTGGTTGAAAGCTTCTGTAAGAGTCGGAACTTTTGAAACAGTCAATGAACCATCTTTGGCCCGCCTGAAATTTTCCCTCATAGTTTTCCACATCTGCTGATTATCGGTAGCGTGACAATGGTCACTACTGGAGAGACCGTTACCCCAATATGCACATGGAGCAACAGAATCACAGACATAGCAGTGACACTGTATTTGGAAAAACATAGGCAGAGAATAAATATCATGACATGAACAAGTGTATACATAAATATATTGAAGGAGCCCATATTTTTTACACAATCTTACCAGCTCACAATGCTCGGAATGCAGGGTAGAACTAAAACTGAATTTGAGACAGAGATGTCGAGAATGTGGGTAGTCTCTGCAAGCAACCTGAAACAACAAACATTATTATCTGAAACAATGTCCTCATATCTTCAGACTTTAAACAAAAACAGACTTCTCCATTAAATAAGATACCATCAATGACCAACAAAACAATTCATAAAGAATGGATAGGCTACAGACTTCTCAGCGTCAAACTGCTCAGATGAACACAAAGTCAAAACAAACAACAACCCATAAAATCTTCGAAAAGGATCTCTGAGAAACACCTGATCCAACACTATGGATCCAATTTGTACAGGAGGTTCCAGAATCGATCGTCAACTGCCAATACCATATTTCCTTGATTGTAACTTGATTTGCTGCCACAAAAGAAACGATAGAGAGTGCTTGATCTGGAACATGTAACTAGCACAATGGAACCACATTCACATAGCCTTTTCATATAAAGACATAGCAGAACAGCCGATTGACCGAGAAAATCTTTCTTCGTATCTATAAACAAGGTCATTTCACCCCAATCTTAAGGGGGATAGAATCAGTGATACAGATCTACCATGGCAGGTAGAACAAACATACATTGTTGTAACCAAAGCAAATTATCCCCATCCCAATAATTTGAAGAATTGCCAAATCAAATTGTCATGTCATTGCATTCCAAGACCTATAACACATACTAGTAATGGTATTTGGATGGAACATCAAAACTATTTCCCAGACGCATCCATCGGGAACCACTATTTCCCAGAAGAAGGAATATGAACATGTAATAGTTCAAGCGAAAGATACTAAGAGCCTTTCTAAATCATAGCGCCCGATTAGAATGATGATAAAAGCACCTCTAACTCCAAAAATCAGTTCAACCATAATTCAGTTTCCAGAAGACCCTTAATCAAAAAGGGCTAGTCCACAATCCAGATTCTCATTTCCCTCTAGGGGAAAATTACCTAATCTAAAGCTTCAAACAAACGGCGGAACTGATAAACACAGTGTGATAAAACATACAGAAACAGAACCAACTACAACGCAGACTGACCTGTCCCGTCTCGCCCACAACAAGCAGCTCATCCTCATCACTGTCTGCTGTATCCTTCACCTTCCCCGCAGCCGGCTGATCGGGCTTATCCGGATCGCCATCCAAAATCACGCAATCATCATCATCCTCAAAATCCCTGACCGGTTTAGACGATCTGCAGGACTTAAGCTTCGGCTTCGGGGGTGTGTACTCTCCAACTACCACCACATCATCGGAACCATCCGTGTCTTTGTCAACCGCCTGGAGAAGCTCCTCCAGCCAATTGTGATCGTCTTCCCCGCCGACGCCCGGTTCGCTGAAGGGTCCAGGCTCAGGCTCGTCATCGGAGCTGATGTCGAATATCACCGGAGCAGGGTCCATCGCGGCAGCGAAAAACCCGATGGAGTAGTTACTCTTCCAGGCCGGAGCCTTACCATACGCTTTTTTTTTATCTCGTCGCAGCCGCCGCGGCAACCCGAATCTTCCTGGAAAAAGAGATTCCAGCGGACGTGATACAAATGGGAATTTCAGGGCATAGAGAACGGTTGAGATTTGCAGCGCGAGAGAGGGAGGGGAGAAGGACTGTTTGTCGGCGAGAATTGATTTTTCTGGGAAGTTAGGGTTTGTGGAGAAAGAGGAGAGTTTGTGGGACAGGAGAGTAAATGTCACAGAGAAGAGAAGAACAAGCCGAGGCGAGGATGGTGAACGACCTCGTATGGTCCTCGAACTTCCATATGCTCTACCAATTTGACACTCAACTTTCAGAAATTGCTAATCGACCACTGAGCTTCCCTTTTTGTCTCAATCAATTACCATAAATCATCAAATATCAATCCATCAATTATCGTCATCCATCAATAAAACTAGCTTATAACCCGGCCCGTTGGCCGGAGGACATTACGTAATTCAATAATTAGGTATTTGTCGGGTCTATGTTGGAAATTAACAATCATGGTTCAAAATAGGAAATTTGAGAATCATAATAGGATTACCAATGCATTCCGTCTCGTCTGAATTTTTTGAAAATCCAACCCGCTTTCCCACGACCCACACATAAGTAAAACGACATCATTTTGTAACTAACCATAATAATATGAATAATTTATGAATGCTATTAGTCTTTAGAGCAATATAAACACAGTAATATGAACAATTAATGAATATTATTAGTCTTTATGGAGTTATATTTGTTGAAATTTGTTTGAGCACATAACGATGTGGGCATTCAAAGAAATCATTTATGGATTTGTTAGCAAAATCATGGGCACCCGTTAGGTTGGATTTTCACTTCTAAAATCATCTAATGAGTATTTTACTGGAATTCTTTTATGAATGCACCCGCTGAATTGAGTTTGATGTCGGAGAAACCCGACTCAACCAATCCATTGTCATCCCTAATTACTCTTTCATCATTGCCAAATTTAGCTAGCCAATGAGTTTTATTTAGGGAAAATTCTACGAATCTCGTCATATTTATAAACTGCGAAGTTGGTTAATGTTGATCCTAACATCTCCCACTCTTCAATTAGACGGATATCTATAGATTCTTTTCCTCACAAAGGACCAGGGATGCTAATCATGTATGTCTTAACTGGGGTAGTCTACGAATCATGACAAACCATGTAGAAAAGCTTAGCTAGCACGACAATAACCACTACTGAAGCACAACAATGTGTTTTTGGTTTCTTTGATGAGCACACGCCATAGCTTGGAAATATGAATAGTGGCGTTGATTAGAAATGTAAGAGCAGCGCTAGAAGCTTCTTCTTTGCTTGCAAAAAGTTGTACTCAAATGGAAGATAGTAAATTAGTTCTTTTCCTATTGTAGAAATGCCTGGGTGCCCATGTTTCAATATCAGAAGATCAAGAAAAACGGTTCAAATCAAATTACAGAGTTCAAAAAGAGGATGCATCTCAAAACACATAATTGGTTTATACATCAGGAGATGGTCGAGCTTCGACCAAAAGGTTTAAGATGCATCCACATTCCAGACCAATTCCCATATTGTTCACTTTGACCAAGTGGAATAAGCAGCCGAAGACGTTCCATATCAGTATCCACATGACATTTATAACTATCGTTGCAGCAAAAGTTGATTCATGAAGCAGGGCTAGAATGGAAAAAAGGATAGTAAGAGGCATACAAATACAAAGTAGAAAAGAAGCAATCAAACACATTTGCTATAGAACAATACGACTTTCTAGAGTTATGTTATCTATTAATAATGAACTTGCAATACGACACAAAATGGACATTGTGTGATGATCAACATGATCCCTCCTCTCTCAACCAATAATATCAATTGATATACCAATTGTACACATTCAAAATGAGTATTACTAAGTTTCTCTAAAAACAAATGGCATGGATTAGAGTGCTATGGGCTCTATCAATAGTTCAATACTGAGAATTCCAAGTTACACAAATCAATTGACATTAGCATAATAAAATTCAAAGGAAGTTCCAGAATAATTGCGATGGACTGCAAGCGTAGGTTAATGCATGGTTTGATTGTAATTTGCAGTCCATGAACATGACCCTCGTCTTCTTAAATGAACTCTGACCATACTTTGTTGATTTGATCATAAAATAAACTAAGACAACCTAATTAAGGTATGGGGATTCAGGAAATAACTACATTTCTAAGACAATGATAAGAAAGAGGGATAGTACAATTAGAAGACAGACTCACTTGATGCCAAGATCAGTATGCTTTTGGATACCGAAACTAAAGCAGTTAGTGTCGCTGAAGTTACTCCTAGTGAGCTCATACTCTTTAACCTTCCTTGTCACCTTGTGACCCGACATAGTAAGCACGAAGAACTCCTTAAAATATTGCTATAAAAATCATAATAAAAGCATACCCTCGGAATAAACTGGGGTTTGACCGCTGATTTGTTCCAGCACCTGCGAGTAAAGTCAAAAAGTATCACTATATGGGAATAATGGAGGAAACTGCTAACAATCTAGAGCAAGGAAAAAGTATCAAAGAGAAATACGCTGACGGGAACCTTGGCAAAGCAGTTGAAGCATTCTTCGTTTTTTTGTGGAGAAGTTGAGCACCAGTTAAGTGCTGGTTCTGTATCCTAAATTGTTCACATTAAAGATTTGCGGCAAGGATAAGGGTGACATAGTTAATCCATTTTCAGTCAATGAATTGGGAATAAAAGCAGCAAGAGGGAAAGATAGCTAGAACCAAATGAGCAAGTTGTGGTCTCATTTCAGGTAATCATGCAAGCTATGGTTATGGAACTTAAGAGTAAAAAGAAACAAAAAAGAATCAAACCTTACAAAATTGATGGAGTACGAAGTTGTCCTCGCCTTCAGTTGTGCAACCTCATCAATTTAGTGTTGCAGCTTAAGAGAAAATACAACCACGCCATATTCATTACAACAATAACTTCTCCAATTACTAAAGTACAACAAAAACTTCTGAAATACAAAAAAATAACCTTCTATCGACAATGCATGACAGCCTTTTCTATCAAGTAGGAGCAGAGCACATGACAGTAAGAAGTCTGATAAAAAAACGAACAGCGAAAAGCTCTGTTCAGAGTTTGGCTGTACAATTTGGCAGCTATGACTTGTGACCCTCTTCTAAAGTTAGTTAACCAACAATATGCAATTTAGAAGAGCATTGTGGAGCATAGCGAGAGGGAGAGAGAGAGAGGGAGAGCACACCTGAGTAATTGGTATCTAGATCGAGATATGAGTCTTGACTCTTGAAGCAACATATACCCTGCAGTTTGGATACTATCCTCCTCAGTGTCATCGTGAGTGAATTATCCAACGAAATCTCCATTTAGGTTAACCCTTACAAAGATGTCATCTGATGTAGCTGTTATACTTTCATGGCCCAAGATCACTTTCTGTAAGTGGAAAGAATAGGTTGAATTCAAGAGGTTTGATGTTTGCTTATCTATGTATAAGATAGGAAAACACGTACCTATACAAACACATCACACATTTATTATTGTAGTTAAGTAGTCAAGTGACGAAGAGCTTAAATCATTTTCTGAATATACCAAAGCAAGCTGGAAGAGCTTTCATCACGCAGCGCCGAGGTCAAAACGATATGTTTTGCAGCCGACCTTCAAGAATCCTGCAAAGTAGCAAAGACATCACTCCTCAAATCTACGAAAAGGAAAACAACCGTATAGTCCACCCATCAACACACAAAAAGACAGATCAGAATCAGCCCAGATGCTTGAAAATCCATCTACATGTAAAAAACACCTAAATATCCAGTTAACTCATTCAATTGGATGGTCTGCATTGTTGTTGAGTATTTGTCATCTCTAGAATCAACCTTAGAAAAGCAATCATTTAAGAAGCAATGATGAAATACATAACCATTTATTAGAGAAAAGAGTCGTTCCAATAGAATTTCACTAACATAGTACAATTTTAACCCCCCCACTTCAGCAATGAATTGATTAGAACACCAACCCCATTGTAGAAAGTAACAGCTAAAATCTAACCTTATGCTGGAAAATTGAGAGAAATTGGGACTTACCCCAATGCCAATAATGACTCCAGTCACAATAGGAACCGAAGTGAGGTATGTGAGCCAAGCCTCCCTCTTGAGAGTCATCACATAAGCAAAGACGCGAAGAAAAACAGGGTAAGGGTGCCGACGGCCTGATTAAAGGACACCGGAAGGAAGCGGAGGAAGATGTTCCCAAACACCATCGTTATCTAACAAACACCCATTGAAAATAAAGCTTAACTTCTAATTATGATGTATAATCTCGTTAACAAAAACAAACAAAATAAGGTCTAGGTGCCTAAGCGGAATGACATCAGCTTCAATCATTAATATAAGGAGCTGCATTTTATCATTCGAAGAAGCCAATCGATTATTCTCATATCCAGAAGAAGAACCCCTGGAACTTTAGGTACGCAGAATCGATTGATAGAGGTGAGCTATTGGTGAGCTATTGGTCTTGTGAAAATAACAGAAATAGATTTAGAATCGCGAGTTAAAAGGAAGATAAAAATCAAATATGAACCCAGCTATGAAGGGAATACCTCGGTAGAGCTGTCAGTCCCAATTGAAGCGATCGAAAGAACTGTATCACGGAGAAGAATTGGTTGAACTGCAGCCTGCAGGTATGGATAATCGATTGACAAAGGTGAGCTTGTGGTTTTGAGAAGAAGGAGAAATCATGCAAAGATAAATGAGGAGAGATGAACAACTGTCTCTGGAGAAACCGCTTGTACTGCCAGCGAAAGACCAAAAAAATTCCCCGAATCTGCAGAGGTGCAGGCGATGCCGAGGAGGACAGTCGGTTGGGGGGTTTCTTCCAAGTCTCTGGAACAGTTTTCTCTTTCTTTCCTCATACAACCACTGAGCCCGTTCAAATGCACGTGTGCTAGACGTAAAATATGAACTTTCCAAAATTGCCCCTCCGAGAGAGACTCTGGAGGCAGCAAATTTGAAATGGGGAAGTTGTTTTCCCCTTCAACGTATTATAAGTATAGTAGACTCGAGCTCCCTTTTTTGCTTCTGGTGGAACCTGCTTATGTAACTGAAAATAAGATAGAATTATGTTAGCATGGAGAAGTTCCTGCTACTTAAAGGTCGAGAATCCATAAAAGCAGGTTGCCCCTGTCCTAAACTGACACAAACGTGAGCTGTTGGGATTTGGGGCAAATTACACAAACAAATGGGATGCTACTGGTTTGTATCTATTCCTTCCCTTAAATTACATCACAGTCCTTTTTTCAAATGGTCGACAAAAAGATTCATGTATTGGGTGAATAGGCCATATCTTTGAGAGAAAAGGAAGTAAGGAAGGAATAAGCATTCAATTTTGAGTGGCTCTCCCATTTTCATGCCATATATGCATGTAGATAGATTACACTTAGCTTATTGTCAAGAGGTATAATTTATTGATTAGAGGGATCTCTAAATATTTCTCATAAGAAGACGCATAATATGAAAATTACAATAAATACCCAATTATTTACCATCTAAAACCCAATTATCCAGAGTAATTATTGGTTTTCTCTTAACACTCAGAATTCATGCATTTCAGAACCTCCAATCGTGACTGGCTCACTTTGAACTCATGAAATAAGCCTAGTAATCACATCATAGTTCAAAGTAAACAATGCCATTGTTAAGATTCAATATCAAAAGATGGAAAGCTATCAAAAGTGTTCTTACTATCATACAAAGCTAAGCGAAAGGCAGAGAGTCATACTTGGGACTGAAACAACCCGTACTGGATGAATCCGATGTACCATCAAAACAATATTCCTTCTCCTCCTAGCTAATGCCGAAATATGATCATCCATGTGAAGGAGGCGGCTTTCAAGTTGTCGATAACTAAGAATAAGAAAGATCAAAGCTTAGAACAACTAGTATTGTACTTCCAATTAATCAAATGTTGTAGATTCTCCCTTACCACCCTCGATGTGCACCCTCTTAGTGTCGACTTTAGCTAGAGTTGGACCTTCAGGTGAGACACATATATCCCTTCCTTTCCCTGACAAATGAACGATGGAACACACAAATCAAATAACTTACAATTTAGTGCATATACAACATACAATCTAAAGAAAACATCAAACTAATAACAAAGTGAGCATATTACATTGAGGAGTTGCAGAATTGGAAGTGGATGATATTGATTCTTCTGGCTAGAAGAAGTATCACTGCGAAGCCCCTTAGGTGGCATTGCTGCAATCTCCGCAAACCCAAAAGAAACTCACCAACAAAGATACCCAATCAGTCAACAAATTGTGTCTTAATATCGTCAAAAGTATGCAACAGTAGGTCAGTATCAAACTGAATCTCTGAAGGGAGATAGTTAGCATGCCATCACATCATCACATCTTGTTGATTAAAAACACATCCTCAACAAATTATCATGCCACACAAATATCTCATTATTCCCTAGATTTATTTCTAGGTCATCAATCCAAATTCATCTTAACCCAATTCCTCATGGTATGACTTTCATTAATCAAGTCATATATCGACATAAAATCGTAAACTTACCTCAACTCATGAATCCATCATATAAACCTTTCATTCAAAGTCAAGTCATCATTTGAACATCAAACATATCAATCATTCATCCATAGTCAAATCACAAATTTGGAATTAACCATATCAATCATTCATCCATAATCAAATCACCAATTTGGCATTAACCATATCAATCTTTCAATCAATCATCAATCGAATATAACTTCACGATTTCCTTTATGGAAATCATCTCCATCATATATCATATGCAATGCATGAAATGCAGACTCTCAATTTGTTATTAATTTGCGCGCTAAGGTCACCATACGCCCACCCCGCTCGAGCTCATCATCTTAGTGGTTATATAAAAAACCACAATCTCATCCAATCTAGGATTATCATAAATCCTTTCATTAGGACCGCAGCCCAATCAATCTCATAGGGGTAGGCATAGGCCCTTCTATGTCTATGTGATTTAACATGATCAAACAATATCAATTTCTCTCTTCCATCATATCTCAATCGATCCAAGAAATCAACAACGTCCCATTGATATTCCCAGTCCATGCATATCTCACATCATCTATGCATACTTTGATGCATTGCATGATCTCAATATAATGATCATCTTCTCAATGATATAAGTAATTCATTCTCTCCAATCAAACTTGACAAATCTACCAAGTACTCACTTTATCAATACCTCATTCACTCATCGTAATCATTTAACACATCAAATACAAATCGATCATGATAATATCTCATCCACATCATCATTAATCAAAGCATTCATCATATCAACATTGTCACAAAATATCTCGGTAATATTTATATTTACCAATCACATTTATACCAATCGATATTCTAATCACGTCATACTCATATACGTCAATCGTATCACTATCACTCAATATCCCTGTCATCATCATCATCATGCCATAATCATACATATCAATAATCAATATATATTTTATTCGTCATCAAATCATTTTATCATATGAACCATATAATAACAATAAAAATACATCAAATTATCCATATCATCCATTAACTAATTTCATCAACATATCAACTAAACATATTAGGATCAAAATCTTATTTTCATGAATTTATATTAATAACTTGAAACCATTCTAAAAAGGACCATACCCAATATATAATTCTCATGATTATCAAAAGTTCATTTGAAAAGATCTCCCTTAATAACACTTCTCTCAATAATTATTTTTTAATATACAATCTACATCATCGTTCGTCAAAATACATTAATAAGATTATCTTCAATATTTAAATTAAATACTCAATTAAGTATTACTACAAATTATTCTTAAAATGTAACTTAACTTCAATCTTAATTAAAATAACTCGTGATAATAATCTAACCATCATACTCAGTTTATAATAATTTTCCCTTAAGTCGCCATTATTCTAAAAATCGTAATATAATCTCTTTAATAACAAAACGGCATAGAAACATGTTTCATCCATCTAAAAATCCAACCAAGATCACAAATCCGTTGCTGAAATTATTATGACCAGAATTCCTTCTCATATCTAATCCAATTTATAAATTCACAATTTCAACCTTTTTAAAGTCATAACATCAATTAATTCCAAAAACTCAATTATTACCAATATAATGATTCTCATGGTAATATATCATGACTAATGTCGTCTCAAGATTCCTTAAATTTCCTTTCCTTATTCTGATCTCAATAGACATTTTCATAAAATATTCGGAGTTCACCATATACGTCAACAATTCCCATATGAGATTAATAATAATTATTATCATAAAAATCAGTTAACTTCATCAACAATTTCATCCAAAATCACAATGATGAATCAATCACAAATCCATAATAATCATTAATCATCAACTCAATCATCCGTATTTAGAAATAAACACGTAATTCCGGTTTCCTTTTACCGTAAGCCCACACACCTTATTTATGACGAAACTAATTCTGTGTCATCTCTGAAAATTCCAAATCTTGGTTTCAAAATATTCTCCTCGTTCTTACGATCCTGTAGGTGAAGACGGTTTGTCGTTTGGACGTCAAACGAACGATTATGAACGAAATACGAATTCCGTTAGTACTCAAAGTACCAGGGACTAAATACGAAGTTTACCAGTCAACTGAAATGTGTTGACCCGTCTCTGTGGGAAAACTACATAAAGGTCCTTTAACTTTTCGATTTATCAGAAATGGTACCTGGACTTAACAATTTTTGTGCCGAACTTCCAATGCTCATTTCTCCCTCGTCCGACGTCGAAACTCAATTTCGTCGAAACGTGCAAGCTCCTGGGATCTCCCTCTTTGCAACCATACCCACCTTTTGAAGTATGGTTGAAGTTCATTTTTCTGGTTTTTCCGGCGACCCTCCGACGAAACTCCGGCGAAAATCCGACGAGACTTCTAACCACCTCCAATGGAAATTCTGACTGCATAGATGGCTTTGGGACCTCCATATTACTCTATCCAAGCCACAGAAAGTGGTTTCTTCTTCTTTTCTGTTTTTCTTTCTCACACTCTCTTTGGTTCGTATATGATGGTCTGTAATGATAGTGGTGTAGTGATTGAAGAAAAAGGAGAATCTTCCTCTTTTCATTTAAGCTCTACAACCGTGCCTTTACTTAGTGCATAAAGTAGGTGGAGAGAGCCCACTTATCTTTACTTTTGTTTCCCTAATAATTCACTCATGCTCTCTCTAATTGATTAGTCTGATGCCCACCCTTGCAGCTCATTGTCGATAAGGTTTACAGCTCATTACAACTCCCATGACCCATACCATAACCAATAATATATCTAACCAAATGATTCATGAACAGTTCACATACCGGTACGTTCTGTTCTTTTTTTACTTCCTCTGTTATTGTCGTTTGTCACAAAGTGTTGAATTTGAAATGTTCTCCTCGAGGCTACGATCCTGTGGCGGTTCTTTATTTCTATTCCGAATGAAAAAGTTGTGCCCAAATTAGTGTCGGTACGTACGTTATTTCAATAACGAAATCTAGACTTCAAAATGACATATCTCACTCGTTTGAAATCCAAACTTAGTTCCATAAAATTCTACGTGATCGTGGAAGAATTTTCTAACTTGTGGAATCAAGATTTGTTCGCAATTTCTGATACATCATTCCAGAGTATTCGTCATGTCATAAACCATTCGGCGTGGTTGCAATTTCTTCGAGTATAGTTGAAATTCTTGATTCACCAATAAACCAAAATGATTTATAAATTGATCGAGGTTTGGGATGTTACAGTTGTATTCGATTTAATTTGGTGCGGTGCAAATATCAATTTGATCTATTTTCAGGATTTATAAAATTCAAAAGACCAAAGATCGAACCACATTATATTCAGTCTGGTATAATCGGGTTGTCTTACCTATTTTTGTGTAGTTTTCTTTCTGCTCTAGCTTCAAAGTAATAGTTTTTCTCCTAAAAAATGTGAAGAGAAAAACAAGATGCAGGCTAGCAGCCCAACATAGTCAATGAATGTTCTCTCTCCCCTTTCTACCACTGACAACATATATTGCAGAGGTAGAAATGGACCACTGACAACATATATTGCAAACCCGAGCATTGCTATTCGTCGCCCTAAAACACCTTATTCATCGCCTTAGGGTAAAGTCCATGTGTTGATCACTGGGTGAACTAAGAAGTGATAAGGTCTTAACCGATTCACTCGTCAGTAGCTAGTTGAGGTAGTTTCCTACTCATACCGTGGAACCAACTCAAAACGAGCTAACTCAAGTTGCGCTCAATAAGTCACTCAGTTGAGCTTGTTCACGAGCCTTATGAGCCGAACAAAGGCTTATCTCAAACTCGACACGTTACTAAACAAGTCTAGTTTCAAACGATTTTTTTTCCAAGGCCGAACAACAAGCTGCTCATTAATAGCTTGACTCATTTGCGCACTAGTCACAAGGGAAAACACAAAAATAAGACCCATTCTCTTCACTAAGCTACTTAGGGATGTGTAACAGTTGTGACCAAACTATGAAATCGCAATCCAATAGTAAAAGAAATTTTAGGACCAATAGTCTGATCATGGTTGTATTCGATTTAATTTGGTGCGGTGCAAATATCAATTTGGTCTATTTTCAGGATTTATAAAATTCACAAGACCAAAGATCGAACCACATTATATTCGGTCTGGTATAATCGGGTTGTCATACCTATTTTTGTGTAGTTTTCTTTATGCTCTAGCTTCAAAGTAATAGTTTTTCTCCTAAAAAATGTGAAGAGAAAAACAAGATGCAGGCTAGCAGCCCAGCATAGTTAATGAAGGTTCTCTCTCGACAACATATATTGCAGAGGTAGAAATGAACCACTGACAACATATATTGCAAACCCGAGCATTGCTATTCGTTGCCCTAAAACACCTTATTCATCGCCCTAGGGTAAAGTCCATGTGTTGATCATTGGGTGTACTAAAAAGTGTCATGTTTAATCACTAGGTAATACATAATTTCAATGTTGGTCACTCGAATTAGTAAAAAAGTCCATTCATGATCAGGTTAAAGTCAAACAGTTCGTGTTTGATCACTCTAATTAGTCAAACAATTCATTTTTGGTCACTCAAATTAGTCAAACAATTTGTCGGAGAGTGAACAAACATGGACTGTTTGATTAATTCGAGTGACGAACATTGAAATTAAATATTTATAGCGACTAAACATGACACTTCTTAACAAATTCAGTGACCAAACAAACATTCAATTTGCCCCACTAATAAATAATCAGAAAATTAACCCTAATTCTACTCGGCCATAATCCGCAGCCCACCCCTAACACTATGTTTCCGAAGGAAGGGAGGAAAAGGAGGGGAGGTGAAGGAAAATTAGGTGGGGAGGGGAGATTTGGAGGTTAAGGAAATAGGAAGGAAAATTGTGTTTTATGAAGGAAAGTGAGAAGGAAAATGTGTATTGGGAATTATGATGGATATGTTATTGGGTATATAATAGTAAAATAATTTGATTATATTGAGATTATTTTTATTGGTTATGAATTGTGAATTAAATTTGTACTTTTTTACTAATTTTGTTCATTATTAAAAATCAATTTGTACTTTCTTGCTAATTTGGTTCACGAGTAAAGAAAAATTTTTCCATTTAAAATACACTTCATTTAAAATATCGTTCGTTTTAACTCGAGTAAACATATAACTAGGAGTTTAATTAAAATTATAAAAACATTAATCAAATAATAATATTTTATTAGGTAATCCTAACAATTAGAGAGCTTACAATAAACAATAATGAATTTTTTTTTGCCTTATCATTACACCCACCGTGGTGTAGACAAAAAAGGAAAGAGAAAGAAGCAAGAGGAAAAAATTAATTACAATAAATGATGATAATTAATTATGTTTATACTTACATCTTTTTTATTGGGGTTAGACGTGAGTTGATCACTTTGTATTGGGGTGAAGAAAAGAAATAAAAGTAACGAAAAACAAAAAAAAGTACCCGCCCAACCCAGCTTTTCTTCCGATCTGGAGGACAGCTTTGAACAATATATTTTTTTGCCATTTTCCTCTCATAGCTACTGTTTCAGACATCAGACATAAAAAAACAAGAAAAAGTTCTTGAAAATGACATTTTCCTTCCACCATCTCCCCTCCCCTCCTTTTCCCTCCTATAAAAACACAGTGTAAGAATATTTCTAACACACTCTACTATCATCCGCACTCACATTTTAGCCGGCTCTACGTCGACCTTTCACAACAATAATGTGAGGTCTCAGTGCTCCTGTTCTGTTACTTCACTAGCATGTTTGGGAAGGTGGGTTTACTGGGTTTCACTCATTTCCCCCCCCTTTCTGGTTTTGGTTTCTTGGCAGGGACGGGAAAGGAGGAGGGTTGAAGCCGATGGACTCAGAGCAGCTGAGAGAGTATGGACACCAGATGGTTGATTTTATCGCTGACTACTACAAGAATATCGAAAATTACCCAGTTCTCAGCCAAGTTGAGGTTCGCTGCTCTAACAATGGCAGAATGCCCTCCTTTTTTTTTATAAATAATTTCCTGCTGTAGTTTTCGTAGTTTCGAGTAACTGGGGGTCATTGGATGATTGCTCATCTTGTGGCTGCAGCCTGGCTACCTTGTGAAATTGCTACCTGATGCTGCACCGAATCAACCTGAATCATTGCAGAGCGTCCTTGATGGTATGATCTGTAGTACACGGAATGCTTTCAGATTTCCTACTGTTTCCTTTTGGAACTTATTATTTTTGGGGGGTTTTCATTTGGTTATAGATGTTCGGTCCAAGATAATTCCAGGGGTGACTCATTGGCAAAGTCCAAACTTTCATGCTTATTATCCTGCCAACAGTAGTGTTGCCGGGTTCTTGGGAGAAATGCTGAGTGCTGGTATTAACATGTTGGGTTTCAGCTGGATGACTTCTCCTGCTGCCACAGAGCTCGAGATGATTGTGCTAGATTGGCTTGGTAAATTGCTTAAACTGCCCCAGGAATTCCTCTCATCAGGTAACTGTTGCTGTTATATATAGACTTGCGGATTCTCTTGTTCAATTCGTGAATGTTCATGCCAAAGCTAGTTAATTCATAGCAGTAAGGTCTTTGATGTTGCTGGAGTTAGTCAGATCCAGTTCTGATATGGCTTACGGTTTCATTTCTTTGGATGTCTGTCTGACAACCAAGAGTTTCTGTTAGTGAACTTGGAGAAGAAGTCTTGATATTTTCGAATATGAGTGTGATTTTTGCAACATTCAACGATTTCGGTGTTGTACATCGACCGAAAGTAACATCATGTTGGGAAAATGGACTTGGGAAACAGTTGCAGTAAATGAGTTTATGTTCTAAGAGGAAGCTAAACAGGTTGAAAAATTATCACAATTTTGATAGTAAGATGGGAATAGAGCAATCAAGTTTCTGAAGATTGCTAACTCATTATAACAGGACCTGGTGGTGGAGTGATACAAGGAACTGCAAGTGAAGCTATTCTGGTTGTACTGTTGGCTGCTCGTGATAAGAAGTTGAGGGAGGCTGGCAAAAGTGCCCTTGGGAAGCTAGTTGTTTATGGATCTGATCAAACACACTTTGCATTACAGAAAGCCTGCCAGGTATTTGTTGCTTACAGTCTGCCTTTCGTGGTTCTACCTTTATCATTACTATGAAAAAGTCTGGTTAGTGCTGCAAAATTCGCCCGATCATTCTGTTGGCTTCTGGTGTCTGATATCTTAGACGTCCATCCTTGTTAAGTGAAACTAGAATCAATACCCGCGGCTACGCCGCAGGAACTAAAGTTGCAACAACATAATCAAATGATGGTCAGTTCGTAGACATCCCACATTAATTGAAGCAAAGGCCTCTTAACTAAACTCAATTGTTTAAACCGGCTTACAAAACCGAAAAAGAATGCAAGCTTGAAACAAAAGTATCAATGATCATTGAGATTTTAAAAACTCACTTAGCAATTACAAATGGATACACTCTGCATTTCCAAGGTCAACATTATAATATCCAAAAGCAAATGTACGAAAACCTGGAAAAAAATTCGACCAAATCAAAAGGGGAAGCATAAAATATGAAATACATGCTCCTGTCGATCATGTATCCCTCCATATCTCACTGGAGTTGCTTTGGAGATACAATTGAAAGAGATGAACAAACACCAGGTTTATGTGATTAGAAAAGTTGCTTCCGACATATCTGTAGTGTAAGTGAAAAGCTCGGAAAGAATGTGAGACACATATGGAAATAGAAAGTTTATCTTGTGAGCGATTCCGGGTCCAATTTCAAGCAGTATACACCACAATGAGTACTGTCAAGTAAGAATAAATGCTTATTTCAGCCATCAACACAAAACATGGTACCCAGTAAACAAAAGAGACATCATGAAGACAAACTTCACTACAAACATAATGACTAAATTGAAATTCAACATAAATATAAAGCTTTTGTGGCACATATGGCATGGAAAACGCGAGAAGTCAAAAGTCAGAACAGTTGTGGTATGTACCAAATGACCTTTTCTTTCCAAACCAACTAATTAACATTGCAAGTCCAGCATAAACTTTCACCTAAAGTAGGGAGATCACAAAAAAAGCCAAGGAATAAAATTTCATCA
The DNA here is from genome assembly GCA_964030455.1 of Linum trigynum. Taxonomy (NCBI): domain Eukaryota; kingdom Viridiplantae; phylum Streptophyta; class Magnoliopsida; order Malpighiales; family Linaceae; genus Linum; species Linum trigynum. Next base: position 48,280,674 of record OZ034817.1, on the reverse strand, counting down.
GCCAGAAACAACATATATATACAACCCCACAAATTTAGAATCCAAACTTTATATTTGTATTGATCCATAAAAATAAAAAATAAAAAAGAACTGCAACATAGGGCTAACAGTAGCAAGTCAGTGGAGGCTGGAACTGTTCAGAGCCTGGAAAAACTCTGAATTCCCTAGGCTATAGATGTCTGAAAGCGACAAAGCAATCATATAACGGAATTTCACACTCTCGACTATCAGGCTCCAAACCTATCTTCATAAGTAGTGATGGAGGAATACCGCTCCAAACACCTCTATTGAATGTCTCCTTTGGTTCAATCGACTTCCTGTTGCGGATCATTCCCTGTATGAATGCTTAAATCATTCATACCATCATCATTGTCACAGTCTAACTCATGACTACCATGCCATCTTCTTTTCCCATGCTGTCTTTCCGCTGATTTCCTTCTGACCCTGATAATCAAAGTCATCGAAATCATGCGGTATGCTATAACGCAACTATCGTAATTCCACTTCTTTAGACCTTCTACTAAAGACGGTATCAACGGGAGATTTCACTCGTTCTTTCCTTACCCTCTGTCCTTGCCTTTTCGACCATCTCCGGTCCTTCTCTTGTGATTTGGTTGCCAATTTCAGGACATCTTCTTCCTCTTCTCATCTGAAATCACATCCTTATCACCATTCCTTCGATTCTCCTCATAATGGTGTCTCGAACTACCACTTCTTGATCGGTTGCTTCTTTTGTGGTCCTCCTTATCCTTGTTGGTCCCTATCTGACCAACCCTCTTCTTCAGATGTAGAATCTAGTCTACTACCAGAATGATAACAATCTCCTTCACTAAGCCAATTTTCATCCAATAGACAACAAAAAGACAAACATAATCTTGTAAACAATTTACCTAACCCTCCTGCAGCTCCTCTATCTCGCGAAGCAAAGGAACCTTTGATTCAATGAAATGCAGCAAGGGGAAACACTGCAAAAACGAATCAATCAATCAAAATAGCAATGGTCCAACCCAAATATCTCCTCCTGCATATTCACATACATGGGACCATCTGAAACAGGTCGGGGCATGTTTTGAACCAACTTTAACCATTTCTTACCCACCGGCGGGAGCTAAAACAAATCCAATTCCGTCAAATTCTTTTACTTGACGGCAACGGAGTTCTTTTGGTCCACGGCCGAGTCATCGTGGTCAACCCAAATTGCGAGAATGACAGTTGCCGGCGGCTTCGTCTTTGGGTCCTCCGTGTAACTGTACGCGAACTTGAACAGAGCTCCGTCGATGACGTAAGAGAACCCATCTAAGTTGAGCTTAACTTTAGCCGTCTGGTGGATGGGTTGGGGCCGTGTGGAGACCTCCGACCAGGTATCGATGTACTTGAGGGTGGAGATGGCGTCCCCACAGACATTAAATTAATCTTAGTTTTAGGTCCGGCGCGGGCGGCCAAGGGCGTAAGCGTTGACTGCGTTGTCAGCAGAATTGAAGCGTCGGACCCGGCGGATGTAGTCCTTTCGTGGAGCGAGCGTCGTCGCTCCTCTAATTGTCGAGGATTCGCGTTGTTCCCCCGAGAATCAGGGCTCCGAGGGAAGTCGGTAATGGGGCTATCATCGTCGTTTTCGTGCAAAAGGTTTGTAGAAGATGAAATTTTTTTCTCTAATAAGAAGATGAACTGTTGGCGGGATGTGAGTTCTTCTTTGTCTGGTTCTTATTTTTCTTCTCCTCCTTCAAGAGAGCTCCTTCATCCTCCTTGGCAGATCAAGAAAAAGCATGGCCATTGAAGTGTTTGCAGAGGTTGCTATATTGATAAGCAAATTGGAGTGGTGAGGGGATGTGACATGATTGAACGGATAGTGTGCGAATGCAGATTTGAGCACAGATTGTGAGAGGATGGGGGTATAGAAAAGCATGGTGGTCTGTAATTGATGAGATGGTAACAGAGGCAATAACTGATAGATGAAAAGGGATTTGGGATCGACCGGACAACGGGAGGTGGCTGTGGGAGCAAATCCTTAGGGGTTGGCACTAAAGGCCAAAGAATGAAACAGTAACAGACATTTTGGGCCAATAAAGTGTAGTAGTTGGCTTTTATATTTTATATAATAATAATATTCTTAGCTTAGCTTCTACTCTCTGTGTGATCTAATGCACTCCGAAGCTTGCAGCATATATCATTGTTTCATTGTGATCTATTGGACCAGTTTTCAAGTCCTCTTTAAACTGTTTTCTGCTTTGTATATGCATATACTGATTTGTAGATAACTACTAGTTACATGACACAATTGTGGATATTTCTGTTGATTTTGCCTATTTCTTGTACTCTCGGCTTATGGCAGATAGCTGGAATTCATCCTGAAAATTGCCGGCTGCTGAAAACAGACTCGTCAACAAATTATGCTCTTCCTCCGGAAATAGTTAGTGAAGCAATTTCACATGACATTTCTATTGGATTGATCCCCTTCTTTCTATGTGGAACTGTAAGAGACAAAACCTGCCTTCTGCTGTTAGTTGATAATTCCTTCATCACATTTATTATTGTTCTTAATCTGCCTCACCAAACTAGCTGGTTGTGTTTCCATATTTGAAGGAAAGAAATCGGAAGTTGTAGGTTCTATGTTTAGTCGGTTGAGTATATTCTCGATTTATTTGGACACTACCAAGGCTGCTAAATCATTTTAACATTCCTCGTTGTTTGGCCATGAACTTGTCGTACAGTGTTGTCGTGTTTGGTGGAAGTAGACTGGAAGCACATAAGATAAGAACAGGATTACTTCTGCCCTGCATTATGGAACCTGCAAACCACCATATATAATGTAGCAGTAAACAGTTCATATATCTTTTCTTTTATAACAGAAGTTAAGTAGACTGGAAGCATCTATGAAGAGGGTCTGTTCTGCATTACAAGATAACATTTAGAGTTGCGAATCGTTTGTTATTTTGTATGTCTGAAATTGAGATGCTACACATATTTAGTTAGTTGAATGGTATTTACACTAGTCTTACAGTGCACTAACAGGTCTAGTTGTTTATCAGTAGTATGTACCATAGTTTCTACCACATAACCTTTTGCATATATCTGCAGGTCGGCACTACTTCGTCTGGAACTGTTGATCCCTTGTATTCTCTGGCCAAGATTGCCAAGGTTAGTTATCACTTTTTATTTATTTATTTCATCAATCACATTTGTTTTTACCAATTCTGGAAAATATAGTGATTCTGAGTAATCTGACCTGTAATCATCCAGTAAGACTGATTAGAAACAGGTGGGGAAAAATGCAGAAATAAGCTTGTAAAGTTTTGAATTTTCCCCAGATAATTTGTCCTCATGATCTCCTTCTCTTCCTTATTATTCGAGGAACAAACTCGACTTTCTCATCCTTGTTCTACATCAAATGTCATTCTCAATATTACCAATTAACTGCATGGTATATACTTATGATTCACCTTATTATTATCCTATATACAGAGTAATGGCATTTGGTTTCATGTGGATGCTGCATACGCTGGAAGTGCCTGCATATGTCCGGAATACCGCAAGTACCTAGATGGTGTTGAAGAAGCAGACTCTTTCAACATGAATGCGCACAAATGGTTCTTAACCAACTTTGACTGTTCTACCCTGTGGGTAAAGGTATTTCATCAACATCTTTTATCACATTTTGATATGGATCGTTGTGCGGATTAAGTTGGCATCAGGGCCCCTTTCAGAAAAGGTAACAAGAATTCCTTATAGAATAATACATCAGAACATCCAGTTATTCAGGAACTTCTAATATAATCCCAAAATTTTCCTGCTGCTCTGCACTCTCCTAGAGTAAACAGTAGGTAGAATCAAGTCTGAAACTGATACTTTTCACTGGACTACTTCCATCTACTGCTAACTTTTCTTGTATAGGCTTGCCTCTAGTTGCATGGTTACCCTTTCAATTTACATTGGACATTAATTACTAACTTATTGCTTTGTTAATGTATGATGATACCAGGACAGGAATGCTCTCATCCAGTCCCTCTCCACAAATTCAGAATTTCTGAAGAACAAGGTAAGTTTTGTGTTTATTTACCTGCTAGATACCAGTTTTTGCATAGACGTTAGTGGTTCATAATCGAGAGATCAATTTGAACATTATCAACGCTTATCAAACTGCGGTTTAGGTAATGGTTACAAGCATTTAACATTGCAGGCCTCACAAGCAAACTTGGTGGTGGATTACAAAGACTGGCAAATCCCTCTCGGACGTCGGTTCAGGTTTTTGTTACATACCTTAGAGCTAGCTCCAAGAAATATATGATTCTTTATAATGAATGATTGGTCATTAAAACATGAATACAGGGGTTTGACACCTAACCTTGTAAGATTTATTTGTTACACCAACGCTTATCACTAGGTCATTGAAACTATGGATGGTACTACGATTATATGGTGTGGAAAATCTGCAGAACTACCTGAGAAATCATATCGAGCTGGCAAGATACTTTGAAGAGTGTGTTGGCCAAGACACAAGATTTGAGGTAAAGGCCATTCATCCCTTCCTCCATTAGGGCAGTATCGGATACCTTGGATCATTTTAATCATTTTCCGTACATATCTGTGTGAACCATGCAGATTGTTGCCCCACCTAAATTTGCTCTGGTCTGTTTTCGCCTCCTACCTCCTGTTGACGACAATGAAGCACGTGGCAGCAACAAACTGAACCAGGAGCTGCTGGAAGCTGTCAATTCAACCGGGAGAGTTTTCATATCCCACACTGTAAGAACGACAACACCTCTCCTCTGTAGTAGTTTATTATATCACTTGAGCCGCAAGAAACCCGCTTATATCATCGTTAATTGAATCACACGATGACGTTACTGAATTTTCAGGTCTTATCAGGGATGTACATATTGCGGTTCGTGGTTGGAGCACCATTGACGAAGAGGAGACATGTAGATGCAGCCTGGAAAGTACTGCAAGATGAGGCCTGTACTCTACTTGGCAGTCCACTTCAGGAAACTGGCTAAACTTACTTTCAAACCCCTTTGTTAAAAGTATCAGTGAGAAGTCCTGCTTCATTGACATTTGACAATTACACTCCTATTTTAAATGTTCTTTATGAGAGTGCAGGAATTGCAATATGTTATTGTATTTTTGAAATTTCTCGTCCTTTATCTTTGAATCTATGCTGCTCCCTCTCTCTGCTTCCTTGGTCTCATGAACCTGATGTTGATGATGGGTTTATTTTCAGATCTTAGCTCTGTTTACCGGAGTTTTGCTTGAAAAACAAATAGTGGTAATGTCCCCAGAGTTGATCATGTGCTCTGATAGTACGTTTGGGATCATGCATTTTGACATCTGAGATCACAAGTTCCAACCAACCCCTTATTATCACTGACGCTTTAAACTCTTGAGTGATTAAGAAGCTTGTTCTTGTGATGGTTTGCTTTATGGTTTGACATTTTCGTCCGACTCAAATTCCTCTGAATGCAGGGCGTTCTATCTGCTGCGGTGTTATCTCTGGTACCATTGATTCTGTCCATGTCCATCAATGGCTAAGTTTATTCCTTCCTGTAAGCTGCACTGCCTCTGAAATTGGTTATATTTTCTTGACATTCATGTTTCATCCTTACATGAAAGCAAGTTCACCTAGTTTAAGATCAAGTAAATCTTAAAGGGTGTTATATATGTATACCAAGTATTCAAATGGAGAAATATAACTTCCTTTTGAGTTGTTAACTGCATGAGACACAAGAACATGAAACTGCTTGGTGTTTCAGCTAAAATCGTCTAACCTCATCATCATTGATGTATTCAACGACCAGGTTCCCATTCCCTTGGCAGTTCCTCGTATATGTATTCATGGTTATTTTGGTTCGCAGCATATGTGGTTCCTTCCGCTAGTGAATTTGTGATTTTTGGAATAATCCTGCAAATGATTTGGAGAAAAGTTTCAAAAGGGATTTTTCGTTGTTTCCATGAATCTATTCCTTTTTTTGAAAATGCAGGTGAAATCATGTTAACTGCCTTCACTTCCCAGATACAAAGTGCTTCTCTCTAAACTTCGGCCAAACATGGGTGTAAACGAAATTAATGGTTCATGATATCTATTCTTTAATTCTTTTACATGGAATTCTGGCACTTCCACCTCACAAATACTTTGTCTGTAAATATAATTAGTGTGGGCCCCGGCCAGTTGGCCGGAGGAAGGTAGGATGGCAATGGGTCGGGTTGGGTCGGGTTTTGCCAAATTCAAATCCAAATTCATGGGTTTATCCGTGAAAAAAATTCGGGGTAAAATCCACTGGGTTTGAAAAACTCAAACCCACTCAACCCCATGGGTATCCGCGGGTTCATGGGTACCCACAGGTTTTTGTCTTAAAAAATTTACAATAACAAGTTGCTATCAAAATTAAAGTCAAATATCAATCTCTCAATACAAATTATCCATATAAAATACCATTCTAGAAAATTCAAGCAAATAACAAATTATCCATAAATAACATGATTAATTGAAAGCTTCTTCCTTTCAATTAAGTTTCTTCACTCTCCACTCGATAACCTCAACTTCATTCTACACAATTAGAAAGAAAAAATTAGACATGTCTCCACAAACATAAATAAGATAAGTTGTTTAGAATATTATATATATCGAGAAAATTAATTATATGGGTGTGGGTGGGTACCCATGGGTCGGGTTTACCTAAACCCAAACCCAACCCAACCCGATGAATATTGAACGGGTTTAAACCCAAACCCGGCCCAAAACCCGTCAACACGGATTTTACCCGCGTTGACCGAGTTGGGTAGGGTGGGTACCCGTGGGTTCGGATTTTGTTTTCATCCCTAGAGGAAGGTGAGGTATGAAATTTGATAATGTAATGGGGTGTATAACTTATTGTTGTATAGTTTTTTTGGGAAACACGTGATAAAAATAGTGAATTTTAGCAGGAAAGAGACATTAATGATGCAACAAATCAAAAATCGGCCTTATGAACCAAAATCAAGTACCTGTTACCTTGTGAAACAATATTGTTTCTGGTAATATGATGAGGTGGAGTAAGTTTTATAGACACTGAATTCCAGAAAATTGAATAAAAAATCGCCTATCCCGTCGGTTTTCGGGAAATGAGCATCTCACAATCGTTGCTAGCTTTTACTCGGCCCGTTGGCCGATTAATTTGGTTTATAAAACTTTCATCTTGTCGTCATTGTGCTTTCTGGTTTTTTTCAGGCTATGATAAAATCTAAGGAAATAAAGAACGAACAACATGATTTGGGATAGGAACCGTCGTTGTCGTATCCCTAGAAAATGGTGGTAAACACGGACTCACCTGCCAAACTGGTTTGGATTGAGATTTTTATCGGGTATCAGGGAACCATGTGATTATAAATTAGACTTGATCAAAAGGGGCCAAAACTTGAAATGCAGCCTGTTTGACCGACCCATGCCAAATTCTAATTATTCTTTACTTTTAAACTTTTATTTGAAAATAAAAAATAGTGAAAGAAAAGAGATGACTGCCATTTGCACATCACTTATTCGGGAATAAAACCATAGAAATTCAAAAAGAACTGAAAATGTTAGGATCGTTTTAATGTTTAAAATAACCAAATAGATCTTTCTGTTTAGTTTTTTACTAACAAATACCAAACGATTCCCTATAAAATACACTATGATTTGATCATTATGATATCAAATAATTATATAATATATATTTGAAATGATAAAAATTGGACTAATTGGGTTGGTCGAGGTTGAACCATTGAATAACTTTAAAATACATTATATTTTAGCCACTAAGATATAAAATAATAGCATAATATATTATGCCAGAGAAATAGCTTGTTTTAGAATGTCAAACCAATGATGTTCATTTGTTTTACTTGATGGCCAAATCCCGTGTAGGTCAAACCAACTCAACTCTTTTATTTTATGGTTAGCGGTTAGCCCATTAGATACCATGCATTAGTTTATTGTTAAATTTTTTATTTTTAGCAATAAAAAGAAGTATTGTTTTTGTCTCTTCATATATATTTTATCACCACGGAGAAATAAAAGGGCTTAATGAAAAAATTGACACTCTTGAACCCGTTTAAATCCGCATGTGTACGGTAAGTTGGCCCGTTCCACAGAGGAAAGAGGAAAAAATTGACACTCCCTATTCTATCATTCCTACAAACGCTCCTGGAGCAGGAAATTTGAAATGGGGGAAGGGTTTTTTCCTCTCTGCTATTATATCTTTTTAATTTAAAAAGATGCAACAAATGTACTTAGTGTGATTGGTTATGATCCTTACTTTTCCTTAAAATGGTCATGGTTCGAATCCCACTACGTGTCTTTTTAATGAATTAAAAAAAGTAAGTGTGAAGACCAAAATGTCCTTCCTACTTTCACTCTCGTTGCAGAAAATTTGAAATGGGGCTCCCGTTTTTCCCTTCGGTGTATTATATTATGTGTAGATTACATACCACCGAGGGTTGAAAGTTCTATGTAGTGATCTCTAATTATTGGTTTAATAATATAGGGGTCACTTTGTAATTGCCCATCTCCACGTTGCATGTAATCAGGAGTCGGGCTAGGGTTTGGTTTCTTTTAAATACTTTGGCTAGGGCAGCAGCCGATGGTAACAGAGAACAAGGAGAATAATAATTTTCAGCCCGAGAGCCTCAAGCTCTCCGTGGAGTAGTCCCGTTCACATCGAACGGGGAAACCACGTAAATCGCGTGTTGTCTTTTTCGCATTTTTACCGTTCATCAAATTTTACATGGTATCAGAGCTGGTCTGATTCGGCCTAGCCTTCATTATGTCCGACGACGAGAACTCTCCGACGTCGGGTTCAAAGTTGAAGTCAGTGGCCTCCGTGTCCATGCCGTTGCCGCCACATCTCCACCTTCACCCTTCCGATAGCCCTAGTCATGTCTATGTGGGCGAGCTGCTCAGTGACGTCAATTACGGTGAGTGGGTAGTGGATTTCACTGACTCTCTCATCGCGAAGAACAAACTATGCTTCGTGGATGGAAGCCTTCCCCCGGCGCAATCGCCGACTGAAGCTGAAGCGTTGCGGCAGTGTAACGCAATGGTCAAGGGATGGCTCAAGTCCTCCATGACGAAGGAAGTCCGCAGCAGCGTGCGGTTTGCCTCCACGGCGCGAGAGATTTGGGTTGATTTGCAATCGCGATTCGGCCAGAGTAGTGCGCCGCGATTGTACGAGCTCAAAGGGACAATCATCTCGCTTCAGCAGGAAAAATCGCCAGTCTCCGCCTTTTACACGAAGCTGCGCGGACTGTGGGATGAGATTCAATCCCTCACGCCCTCACTCGAATGCACATGTGCTGGCTGCAGCTGTGATGTTAAACGTCGACAACGTGAGGTACGTGAAAGCGAAAGGCTATTTGATTTTCTGATGGGATTGGATGATGCATTTTTGATAGTCAAATCGCAAATTTTGGCGATGAAGCCAATTCCCAGCCTTGGTGAAGCATATCAACTGGTGATGAATGATGCCCAGCAGCGGCAAATTTCTAGTAATCGGCATCCCAGGCCTGAAGCTGCCGCCTTCCAAGCTCAAGGAGAGCGTCGCCAAGAGCATCCCGAGCGTCCGCCTCCTCGGCCAGATAGAGATGCAGATGATCGTCCGCGTTGTGCTCATTGCCGTCGCCGGGGTCACTCCAAGGAGAGTTGCTATCAGCTGATCGGTTACCCGCAGCGTGGGGCTGTCCGAGCCGAAAACGACCGCGGCTCCTCTCGCGACGATTGTGCAGTGCGCTCCTCTTCTCAAGCAGCCCAAGTCGAGGCCTCGGCGAGCCCTGTGCCGGGTCTGTCCGCAACTCAATTTGCTGCTTTGAAGGCTTTGCTTGGCTCGGATATCTCCCATCCATCCTTGGCCTCGATCGAGCCTTCATCCAACATGGCTGGTACGTTCCCTACTCCATCTATTAATTCAGCAGCATGGGTTATAGATTCCGGTTGCAACGAACATATAGTGAATGACATTTCCCTGTTGGATGCCGAGTTGGATGCTTGTCCAACATTGCAGGTGAAAATTCCTAATGGTACAGGGGTTAAGGTTCACAGTATTGGTTCGACTAAGTTGTCGAACGAGTTATTATTGCGTCGGGTTCTTCATGTTCCTGCCTTCCAGTGCAACCTTGTCTCGGTTAGCCGGATTACAGCAGACCTACCAGTAGCATTGATTTTCTTGCGTGACTTCTGTGTAATCCAGGACTTACTCTCGAGGAGGCTGATTGGGATGGGTAAACATGTTGATGGCCTCTATTATCTCAGCTTATTCGATGGCAATCACCCCATGGCCAACACTGTGCGGAGAACGCTTGATGAGTCAGAGATATGGCATTCCCGGCTTGGACATCCATCCTTGGCGAAGATGAATTTGTTACAGAACACTCTTGGCTGTTCCTTTATGCATACTGCAGATCCTTTTCGTTCTTACTTACGTGCTAAGCAAACCCGTGAAGTTTTTGTTTCCAGTACTATCAAATCCAATTCATGTTTTGAACTGATTCATGTGGATATTTGGGGGAGTTATAAGACTGCTTCAACTTTTGGTGCTCATTATTTCTTGACCATCGTAGATGATTACAGTCGTGCAGTATGGGTATTTTTGATGAGATATAAGTCGGATGTGGGTCGACATTTATTATATTTCTTCAATATGATCGCCACTCAATTTGGTGGTCAAGTACGACGTATACAGGCTGATAATGGACCTGAATTTGCCACTAATACATTGGTAAACTATTATGAAGAGAAGGGAATCCTCCTCCAGACTTCTTGCACAAATACTCCTCAGCAAAACAGAGTAGTGGAACGCAAGCATCGACATTTACTTGACATTGCACGTGCATTGCGGTTTCATGCAAACTTGCCTATTCGCTTCTGGGGCGAGTGTGTTCTCACGGTAGCCTATCTGATCAACAGGATGCCACTGCTTTCTATCGGGAACAAAACACCCTACCATGTGATTTTCTGGAAAGACCCTGTGTCCAGTCATCTTCGCAGCTTTGGCTGCCTCGTTTACGCTCGGGATAATCATCATGGCCTTCATAAATTTGGCGAAAGGGGGAGAGCAGGCGTCTTCATGGGATATCCTTCCGTTCAACGAGGTTATCGCGTCTATGATCTTGAAACGAAGCAGATTTATACGTCTCGAGATGTTAAATTCCTCGAGCACGTCTGTCCTTTCCACGTGAACAGCGAGTCCGTGCTCAGTCCAGCGGCGATCTCAGGGCCTCGGTTTATGGAAGCCCCTGACGCTACTACCGACGTTGACACTGCTTCGCCAGTAGTCCCTTCCACTTCACCAGCTGAAGATGCGCCTCATGAAGTTTCAGTTCCTGCCGAGTCTTCTCCTGGACCTTCCACCGAGATATCTACTGCATCGTCTTCACCGAGTCACCCATCCTCACCGAGTTCTGCAGGTGACACCTCCTCACAGCCTGCTGCCGACGTGTCCCCGCCCGCGGAGCCTCCTCTCCGTCGTGGCGACCGAGTGTGACGTCCCTCCACTCGCCTGGCTGGTTATGACGTCGAGCTGCCTGGCATGGCTCACTCTGCCACAGCTTTATATCCTCTCGACGATTATCTCAGTTATCATCGGCTTTCCGTAGCTCACCATGCATTTGTTGCTGCAGTTACTGCTATCGATGAGCCCAAGTATTTTTTCCAGGCTGTCCGTTATAAGCAATGGCGAGACGCCATGCAGGTTGAGATTTCTTCTTTAGAAGCTAATGGCACATGGACCTTGGTTTTCCTTCCTCCGGGCAAGAAAGCTATGGACTGTAAATGGGTTTACAAGATCAAATTCAATCCGGATGGTTCTATTGAGCGCTATAAAGCGCGCCTTGTTGCTAAAGGGTTCACCCAGGTTGAAGGGATTGATTTCCACGACACTTATGCTCCTGTTGCTAAGCTGGTCACTGTCCGATGCATCATCACCATTGCTCTGCACCGAGGATGGCACATTCATCAACTCGACGTTAATAATGCCTTTCTTCATGGCGATTTAGAAGAAGAAGTTTATATGAAGATCCCACAGGGTTTTGCGCGTCCTAGTGAGACCAGAGTATGCCGTCTCAACAAGTCTCTCTATGGTTTGCGACAGGCCTCCCGGAATTGGTATAAGAAGTTTACACAGGCATTAGTCGAGCTCTACTTTGTGCAAAGTCGGGCTGATCATGCCTTGTTTGTCTATCGTCGTGGTTCCACCTTTGTTGTGGCCCTCATTTACGTCGATGATGTGGTTCTGACCGGGAATGATCTCTCGTTCATCAAGCAGGTTAAGTCTTTCCTTCATGATCGCTTCACCATTAAGGACTTGGGTCCTCTTAAGTACTTCCTTGGCATTGAGGTTGCGCGCTCACCTAAGGGTATGGTTCTCAATCAGAGGAAATATGTGTTAGACATTCTCACCGATGCAGGTTTGACTTCCGCTCGTCCCTGCTCCACTCTGATCGAGCAGCAGCATCGTCTGGGCCGTGACCCTTCTCCTCCAGCACGCGATCCTGTAGCATTTTGGCGTCTGGTTGGCCGCTTGTTATATTTGACGGTCACACGCCCCGATATTGTTTATGCTGTCAATCTCCACAGCCAAGCAATGCAGTCACCGACTCAGGCCCACGAAGACGCTTCCGTTCGAGTTCTTCGGTACCTGAAAGGGTCCCCTGGTCGAGGTATTTTCCTGTCTGCCACCACGCCTCTCACGTTGACTGGTTTTTGTGATGCTGATTGGGGTGGTTGTCCCACTACTCGCCGTTCCACGACGGGCTTCTTTATCACTCTTGGGGGGTCCCCCATTTCTTGGAGGACCAAGAAGCAGACTGTTGTTGCGCGTTCTTCCGCGGAAGCAGAATACCGGGCCATGGCCACTGCTGTCAGCGAGATCATCTGATTGCGCTGGCTTCTTTCTGATCTCGGTGCTCCTCCTTCTGGTCCTACAGTTCTGTATTGTGACAATCAGGCTACTCTTCATATTGCAGCCAACCCGGTGTTCCACGAGCGTACCAAGCACGTCGAGATGGATTGCCATTTTGTTCGTGAGCGTGTGCATTCCCGTGAGATTGCTCCTACCAAGATTGCCACCTCCGACCAGCCCGCTGATTTATTCACGAAGGGATTGAGTGTTGATCAGTTTCATCATCTCTTCGTCAAGCTCGGCCTTCTTGACTTTCACTCCTTCGCTTGAGGGGGAGTGTAGTGATCTCTAATTATTGGTTTAATAATTTAGGGGTCACTTTGTAATTGCCCATCTCCACGTTGCATGTAATCAGGAGTCGGGCTAGGGTTTGGTTTCTTTTAAATACTTTGGCTAGGGCAGCAGCCGATGGTAACAGAGAACAAGGAGAATAATAATTTTCAGCCCGAGAGCCTCAAGCTCTCCGTGGAGTAGTCCCGTTCACATCGAACGGGGAAACCACGTAAATCGCGTGTTGTCTTTTTCGCATCTTTACCGTTCATCAAATTTTACATTCTATTTATTAGTAATTTTGGCATCCCATTGACGGAGGTGGATCACAAAGTAGAGACGGGTTTGTATACTCTTTGACACCAGCTATAGCAGCCCACCATGTGATTTGAATGGGAGGTGGAAATCGGCACGACAATAGAATATCCTGAATAATTGAAATACAATCTAAAGTCAATATGGTTGAATACGAAATTGATTACCTTTGCAATTAATATTTAAATATATAAATAAATAATGGTTAGAACACCTCTAATCCCCGAGCATTTTATATACCATAGATTTGTAGGTTTAACCAAGTGAATTGTGATTGAAAATTTTGGTGATGAGAATTTGAGGTGAAATAAGTCTAATAAAAACTAATTGAAGTCCTCATTGGTTGGGAATCAAATCTTCATTGAACTGATTCATTATAGGTTCTTATTTATTTTTATGCTAATGACTATTTATTAGCTAAACCTTATTTGGATTCTTTTTTATTAGTCAAACCTATCGAAATACTAAGAATTAGTCAAATGCTAACTTCCAGTTAAAAATTTTGTTCGTAATATTGACTTGACAACATGATACTGACTTGGAAGAGACACATGGAGGTCAAGTATGTAGTCAAAATCGCGTTTTAAAACTTAAAAACTTACGATTTTACGTTTTTAGTTCACTAAAACGCTTCTACACAAAATCTCGGTTTTTATAACTTATGTAGTTAAAAACTCTACTTTAAAACTTAAAAACTTACGATTTTACGCTTCTAGATCACCAAAACGTTTCTAGTTTCTACGTAGAAACTCGCTTTTGACTACATTACTCAACATTCCAAAATTTAAGTATTTTAACTAAGAAAAGAGTTACAAAATTATTAACGATAACGTAAAAATGACTAATATTTTGATGCATTACAAAAGATTTGGCTAATTAATAGCATTTTAATAGGTTTTGATAATATAAAAGAATCTGAAAAATGTTTGGATAATAAATAGACATTACCCTTTTTTTTATCTAAGATAAGCCTCCAGGGCATGGTTGCACAACAAAATTATAAGACAACAATAATAAAGAAAGGTAATCCCAGGGGCGGAGCCAGGATTTCGAGACCGGGTGGGCCAAAAATAATTAAATATAAATAAAACTAAAATAATTATTTTAAAAGTACACAACGTTTTTTGAGATAATTGTTCAAAATAGCATCTAAACTAAAAATTTTAGCTATCTTTCATTTAATATAAATAACTGATTCTTTAACAAGAAACTCATCATTTTAATTCCATTGACAATCATATCTCTGTTAACCCCTGAATCATATAGTTTCTATTAAGGATAATGATCAGAATTTTAATTAGAAAAATCACCATGTGAAAATTAAATAGAGGTTGACTTTTTCATATGACGTTGGATTAAAGTAATATAGAGGTTGACTTTTTCATATGAAGTTGGATTAAAGTAATAAAAGAACAAATAAGGAGTGGCTAAAGCAAATGCGATGTAGTTGTGGATCGAACCTTTGTACTTCTCAATAAAAAGCAAATGCGATGTAGTTTATCTCCCAATAGACTACATCTCTATTACATGACACAATATACAACCGAGTTGTACTTATGCAAATTTTATCTGAATATATTTAGGGTCCTAGGGGCCAAGACTAATCCCGGGTGGGCCGGGGCCCACCCTACACTCTATGTAACTCCGCCCTCGGGTAATCCGTATGCAACCGGACTCCCGATGAAAGAGCATAGAACCATTTCCATCGCCACCACCTATACACTTTCCTTCATGGTCCCAAGTGCAAGTGGTCACTGGAGTCCTTCCAGGCCTAGCAAGCTTGGGCTTGATGACCTATAAGTAGAGGAAATGTGAAGATATCTTTTAGCATAGAGTCACATGTATTAGTTTAATACTGATTCAAACATATCGCAAGTCATTTATGCACTCATTTTGGAAATAAAGAACAATGCTGACTACATATGACTCCGTAACATTTGAGTAGATTATCGTGACTATAAAAATTATAAATCCATAGAATCCTTAAAGTGAGATGGGTAGTCTTCCATTGGGGTCTTTTGGTTGCCCATTAAAAGCTATTATATCTTGACTAAAAGGTTGAGTAAATTTCAGTAGCTTTGAAACGAAGGATAATTGCTCACAATGTAGTCCTCATATAGATCTGCGGGTCTCTATATGGGAAATCCTGGAAGTCTCCATTCAGAAAACAAGGATATCTTGAATGTTTTAAGTATATGAAAGCACACATGATACTGGACAAAGCAAGGTGTTAAGCAGATTGTGAAGTAGCCTCTCAAGACTAAAAAGTGACCAACCTGCTTCTTATTTTTGAAATCATTCACATTCCATATTCGCAGAGATCCATCATTTGATGATAAGACCGTCTCCCTTGCTTTGGGATGCCACTCTCCACAAGTCAACTCAGTAATATGATCCTTGGTGTTCTTCAAATCGCGAATGTATATGTGTTCGGGTTAAGATCACCCTTAGTCACTTGGCTAAGTCAATCCCAGCCTTTCATGTTCATTAAAATTTTAAAGCTACAATTAATTCATTTTAATGAAGGATAACAAAGTAATTATACATTTTAATTTTGTAATTAAAAAAAAGGGAGTCCTTCCCTCACCTGTTTGTCGCACGCGGAGATGGATCCATATAGACGACGGCGGCAAGGGACGACGACAGTGAGAGATGACGGTCAACAGCGTTTTGTGTTAGGGGAGAGAGAGAGAGGCGGAGGTAGAGGAGAAGAGAGAGAGGCAATGGCGACCGTAGAGGAGAGAGAGCGGCGGCGGTAGAGGAGAAGAGAGAGAGAGAGAGAGACGACGGTGGCGACGAGGAACAACGACGACGGCGGCGAGCAACAACGACGGAGAGCGACAACGACCGTGGAGGAGAGAGAGGCAATGGCGGTTGTGGAGGAGAGAGATGATGACATTGTCAGATTTGTTGGCGGCGACGATTTCGTAATTTTTATCGGCCTAGTTTTTAATCGATTATGTTTATATCTTTTATCATTTAAGTTTGTATTGTTTATATGACTATTTTCTATATATTGTAATTGAATGTTTGTTTGTCTAGTTTGTATACTTTATGTTATGATTTGTACACTTTCTATTCATTGATTTGTAATACAAGTTTACTGATTTGTATCAAAAGTAGTGACATTTTGTACTTTTAGTATGTTTTGTAATGTTTGTCGAGTTGTTTTGTAATGTTTGTAAGCTTTGTTATTTTTGTCCAACATATTTGTCATTTTTGTTATCCATGTTGGTAATGTTTTTTTATGAACAAATTAATAATACAAAACATACAAACTATACAAATCATACTGATATTATGTACAAAAGTACTAATGATACAAACTGACAACGTTTGCATTACAAACCATTATTCTTCCTTCAGACAACAAAATAGACAACAAAATATGATGTCGAGAGCCGACTCTCTCTCCACCACTGCCGCCACCGACGCTCTTTACAACCGTAGCTACCCCTCACTCTCTCCATCACTGTGCCTCTTCTCTCTCCTCCATCGTCGTCGACTCTCTCTCTCTCTCCACCACCATCGTCTCTCTCTCCTCTATTTTCCCGACGACCAGATCTGTTTTCTCTCTCTCCAACCCTGCCGCCTCCATTGCGATCGCCTTTCCCTTTCTCCATCGCCGTCGGGGCCGACGAGGTCTCCTTCCTCTCTCCATCGCCGCCGTCGCCCCCCTCTCTTCCACCGTTGTCGTCGCTGCCGTTCTCCGACGAATCTGTCTCTGGCGGTGTTTCTCGCTCCTCAACCGTCGTCGTCGCCATCTCTCTCTCCACCGACGGCGCTGCCTGTCTCTTTCTCCCTCTCCTCCACCGGCGCTGCGATCTCTCTCCTCCACCAGCGCTGGGTTCTCCTCCGCCATGTCTCTCTCTCTCTCTCTGGACAACGCAAGAAAGGGGAAATGAGAGACGGCTGAAGAGGAAATTCAGAAATAAATAATAATAAATAAAACAAAAAAAAAGGAGTTAATGAATTTCTGATAATACCAAAACTACCCTTCTCATTCAATAATAATTCATTAATTTATCTGAACCATTAAATCAATCCAAACGCTGAGGGTTACTTAGTCAAGTGACTAAGACCCCCCTCCCCCCAGTCACCAGATCCGGACTCCATATCTCCCTTTAAAAACCCGCCTAAAGTAGGGATTTTTCCAGAAATAGCACCTTTAAAAAAAAATTACAAAAATAGCACCCATGTAAAAAAAATTCCACTAATAGCACCCTTTTTAATAGAACGCACCTTGTAGATGCGTTTTACATATAAATCGCACCCTACAAGTGCGTTCCAAAAATAGATCGCACCCTAAAAGTGCGTTCCAAAAATCTGGAATCAAATCGCACTTTAGCCAAGCGATTTTTGGTCTGACCTAGTAAAATCGCATGGCCAAAATGCGATTTAGGTCTGACCTACTAAAATCGCATGGCCGAGGTGCGATTTAGAGCCAGACCTAGTAAAATCGCATGCCTGGGGTGCGATTTGTTTCTGCCAGACAAAATTGCATTGTGAGGATGCGATTTTAACATGCAAACCGCACCTTAAAGGTGCGGTTTTGGTCAATCAATTTCCGACATGCATGCAGACGTTACAGACGTGGGTCTGCATGGGCCTGCATGGCAGACGAAAATCGCATCTCTAAGGTGCGGTTTTCATCAAGATTTTGCCTATAAAAGGCCTCCCGGACAACCATTTCTCTTCACACCTCTCCTTCTCACTTCCCTTTTCAATTTTCTGTTGTAGCTCTATATTTCTTTAGTAGCTTTGCGGTTAACGTTAACTCGTAAGTTGATTTAGTATTACATATTTCTTTAGTAGTTTTGCGATTAACGTTAACTCGTAAGTTGATGTAGCTCTATATTTCTTTAGTAGTTTTGCGATTAACGTTAACTCGTAAGTTGATTTAGTATTACATATTTCTTTAGTAGTTTTGTGATTAATGTTAACTCGTAAGTTGATTTAGTATTACATATTTCTTTAGTAGTTTTGTGATTAACGTTAACTCGTAAGTTGATTTAGTATTACTTTGTATTGTTAATTTTTATTTTTGATTTTTATGATATTAACTTAACTACGGTTTTATCGCAGATGGCATTCCAAAAGTTCACGCTTGGCTTACGGTGGAATGGTTACACGGAAGAGACCGGAAAGGGTGCCACCTACGTAGGTGGCAATTTTCAGAAGATAAAGGTCGCTACCAGACCAATGCTTGAAGACCTCCATCAAATGTGCACTAACGTTACTTGCATGGATGGCACGAGAAAAGTTGATCGTATGGTGTACCGATATCCAAACAGAGAAAGTGGGTAATTGTGGCATGAGGAATATCTCATAACCACTCAGGATGAGGTAGACGCCATGCTCGAATTCATGAGGTCCAACAATCTTTCCAAAGCCGAGATGTTCGTTTACACCGAGCCGGTCGTAGGCGTTGGAGGTCATTCTGGACACGGTCAAACATCTGGTACCCATGGTGGAGGTGAATTATATGGCGATCATCCCTACCAAAGTTACCATGATCCTCATTCATATTTTCAGTACCAAGAGCAAGGTGAAGGTCATCATCAATCATATGAAGAAGAAGTTCAACCGGACCGGCCCAACCAACCTCAGTACAACTTCCTCTCAGGCAGCGGTAGTTTTCACAACTACCATTATGGAGCTGATGAAGGTGCCTTTTATGAGCTGGATCAGATGGAGGATGTCATGCCAGCACCAGTCAGTGACCCCTCCGACGAAGAAGGAGAGAACAACGTCAGTGCAGACAGCTCCGACCCTCTTGAAGGTGCCGATGATTCCGGACCAGAGTCAGACTCAGCTAATGATGATGAGGGGGCTCGTGACCGTGTACCAGTCCCCTACTACAATCACATTCCAGACGACAATTGGATGGTCGACAACGACATGGAGCCGCCAGAGGTCCCAATATGGGGTCCACTCACTGGGTTTATGAAGGGCCAACAATTTGGCTCGAAGAAGGATGTGCGTCACGCCATTGAGACAGAAGCAATGACTCGGCATTTTGAATGGGTCACAAATCATTCAAACACTAAAAGGCTCTTAGTCAGATGCTGTAATCATCAAGAGGGGTGCAATGTTAGGATTCGGGCCATCAACAGCAAGAGACACGGTTGCTGGGTCATATCCCGTGCGGTGAACACACACACATGTGTGTCATCCATAACTTCCCAAGGCCATCGACAGTTGAAATCCAGGGTGGTTGCTGCGGCTATCAAGCATCTAATTGAGCAAGAGCCAGACCTAAAGGTGAAAGTCATAATCGCTGACATTGCAAGTCGTTATGGTTATATGATTAACTATAAGAAGGCGTGGCATGGAAAGCAGAAAGCTCTGGCCGCCGTCTTTGGTGATTGGGAAGAATCATATGCATTCCTTCCCAGGTTAATTTTGGCATTGGAGGCGTCTAACCCCGGCACGGTTTTCTCCCCTCGATACCAAGATGAAGAGATACAACCCCCAGAGCCAGGTAACAAGCGCCATTTCAGACGACTTTTCTGGGCATTCAAGCCATGTATTGATGGTTTTGGCTTCTGTGTCCCTGTCATCCAAGTGGATGGAATATTCCTTACCGGCAAGTACAAGGGCACTCTCCTGATTGCCAGTGGGGCGGATGCAAACAGAAAAGTCTTTCCTTTAGCCTTCGCCATCGTTGAGGGAGAGAATGCTGATAGCTATGGATGGTTTTTCCGGCAAATTCAGATCCATTGTACTAGGAGGACGAACCTTACAATAATCTCTGATCGGCACGCCGGCATCAGAGCTGCCATCTTAGGTTTAGATCCAGCGTGGAAGTGGTCCCAAAGGTGGTGCATACGACACTTCAAGAGCAACTGGAACCATCATTTCAAGCGGAAGAAGCTTGCTGATAATTTGTGGTGGATTGGTAAGCTTGTAATTAGCTGTATAATTTAGTTCCAATTACAATATCTTAGTACATTTGGCGATACGTGCTCTGGTTAGACTCTTTCTAAAGTGATGCATGCCTAAGGAAATGGGGTTTTAAGCGATTATCATGATCCTCCCATTTCCTGGGAAAATCGGGTTTTAAGCGATCTTCGGATCCCCCCTTTTTCTGTCAAACAGGCTGTGTTTCTAAGGATATGTATACCTCTCCTAAGAGTATAACGAGAGTACTTTCGGGTTGTTCGAATTTGTGCTAAATTGCCAAAAATTGACTAACATGTATACTTTTCTGTGTCTTCCTCAGCGGTTGCCTATCAAGAGAAAAAATATCTGGAGAAGATGCAGAAATTGCGCGAGTTATGCCCTGAAGGGGCACAGTGGTGCACTGGACATGACCTATCCATGTGGACATTTCATAAAGATGGAGGGACAAGATGGGGTATTGCCACAACGAACTCAGGTGAGAGTATCAACTCTGTCTACAAGGCCGTTCGTGCACTGCCAATCTCTGCCATTGTCGAGATGACTTTTTGGAAAACGAATGCATGGTTCGTCAACTGACTCCACTGGGCAAGAACGAACGAGGCACAGGGTAAGGTCCATGCCTATAAAGTCATGGAAGTAATGGAGAATGACAATCGCAAGAGCAGTCGACATAGTGTAACCGTTATGAATCGGGCAAATGGCGAGTATAGCGTGACGACCGGGCATCGAGAGGACGGTAGACGGGGGGGCCACCACCATGAAGTTGTGGTCAATTTCAGGACAAAAGTTGGTGAGTGCTCCTGTCAGAAGTATCAAGGGAGAGGGTGGCCTTGTTCTCATGCAATGGCCGTAATTAAAAAAAGGAGCAAAGACCCACGTCACTTCGTTAGTCCGTTCTACAATATCGACTCACTCAAAAACACATATGGACGGAGTTTCCATGCATTGCCTGATGAAGTTTATTGGCCGATGTACGAAGGAAAATTGATCATCCCGCCGTTCGGACAGAGGCGTGAGCCGGGTCGCCCGAGGAAAAAGAGAATTCAGAACGAAATGGATCAAAGTGGAAGACCACCACGAGGCCCAAGACGATGTTCAATATGCAAAGTTCCAGGACATGATAAACGAAGATGTCCAGGCCCGATTGGTCCGCAAAATCCGGGTCCTGATGTGCCAGACTCAGCTAATGCGACATAGTTTGCTTTGTTCATTTTTTTTCATTCCATTCCCAACTCCAAGCTCCAGCTGGTCATGCCACAAACTCCTTGAATTCGAGCTCAAAGTTTGTACCTCAAACTGTTTTCCTGCCTTAGACAAAAACAAGCAGATTCCATAGTGCATGAGTAGGGTTTTGATGGCGTTGGAAAACAATCCTCCTGACCTTATTAATAACAAACCAAATGCATAAAACTATAAACAAACATCCAAGGTTCAAAATGCGACCCTAACCTTGCATTTCCAGTGAAGGGTTTTGAGAGATACGGCCTTCCAAAGTACCCTTCCCAAAACTGTCTCAACACTTTAGGAAAAAATCCAGCCTTGTTCGTATTAACTTGATGTTGGGTTAGAAGCCATAATTTTCAATCAAATTACTTATCTCCACTGTATTGTTGATTGAACTAATTGGGATTATATAAAGATAAAAGGCATAGTTCTAATGGGATAAAATAAGACCAAATTGAAACAACAATCAATTCGATAAACTAAGATAATAGGAATAGTTCAAATTACATATAAATTAAATTCAACTCTCATAAATCCGCTCAAGGAAGTCCACGAGCTTCGGTCGATCCCACGGTCTTATTGCTCCTTGTACGACGACCGATGGGAGTAGCAATCGGTGACGGCGGTAGTTTGGCGGTCGTCGGTGCTATGTCGGCGGGGAATCGACACTTCCGGGGTTGAGCGGGGGACATCCACGGAAGCTCGGTGAGTAGTCGGAGGGCGACCCAATGGCGTAAAATCGTGGTGTGCCGTCGCGGAGGAACCATCATGCCAAGTAACGGATGATGTATGCCGGGGAGATGGTGGGTAGACCGGGCGGTAGTCGTGGTAACCTCCTTGGCGGGGAGATGGTGGGTAGACCGGGCGGTAATCGTGGTAACCTCCTTGGCGGGGAGATGGGAGGTAGATCGGGCGATACTCGTAGTACGATCCTTGACGAGGATCGTTGTATGAGATCGGGGTGGGACTCGGAGCACCTTGATGGTATGTCGCCCGAGGATCGTAGTACGAGCCTTGGTGGCCAGTTTGGCTGGAACTCTGGCCGGCGCCTTGGGGTGAACTCGGGCCGCCAACTTGGGGAGAACTCGGGCCGCCGACTTGGGGGGATCTCGGGTCGACACCTTGGGGAACAACCAATGGAGTTGGTACTTTCCACCCGGGATATGGCGTGACTTCGGGCTCGATGGGCCTTTCCCGGACCCTCTTGCTTGGCTTCCTCTCGTATGGTGGTGGGGGATCGGAGACATCAACTTGTACCGGAGGTGGCGGCGGTGCGGGCATAGGCGGGTATCTACGATGATCCCTCCCTTGAGCTCTGATACAGCCAAGAAGACTGTTTGCCATCCGCCTGATGAAGCTCACATCTTCATTTCCAAGCTCCACTCTCCCGGTGGTAATGTCTTTAATCCGCTCAATCCCGTCAGTCTAAATCACAAAACAATAAGTTAGGAAACAATTTAGGAACTAAAATAATACATTTAATTATGTAGAGTCGAATATACTTACTAATGCACCATCGGCAGCACCCTCCGGAGTCATGTAACGGACCGATGTTTGCCGATATCGATCCAAGTACGGGTCATGATACCCCATTCTCCCCACTGCTGATGGAGTGACAATATCTTGCGATTGTCGTTCATTCCACAAGGCGATGAATTTCGCATGCTTCAAGGGCCAATCTCGAGTACCTTGCCGCCCATCTCGACCATGGAAGGCCTTTTGACTTTCGGGGACCTCCAATGGAATGCACTGCTCCCGACCAAACTGACGGAGGCATCGATCCGGCAAGTGCCACTCCACGATCCCAAAACAAATGAGAGGGACCCTCGTGCACCATTGGCCGATATGCTCGGGGAATTGCTGGAGATGCCATTGCACGATGTTCTCCGGGTATGGATCGAAGATGATCTACACACGCAAAATGAGTAAATTAAGATAGTTAGAATTGGAAAAATACATGTCTCAATGGCAAAAAGGTATAAATAGATCGGAGTATAGAAGTTACCTCTCCTTCCCAAAGTCGCTCAAACCTCCGCCGATACTCATCCAACTTGTGTTGGGCAAGGTTGTCACAAGTGGAGTGTCCGATCCACCTTATTAATAAAACAATAATCGAAATTACAATAAGCTAAAACACAAGGGAAAATCAACCAAGAAAAAACATGATGGGTATGAGAAGTTTACCTTGTTCCATAAGCTTCCCCTCTTAGGGGATGATCGATTGGCCAATCCCGGTCGGGACGTTGTACCGGTGCAAGCCATGGCATATGCTCCCAAGCCCAAAATTGGACGATGAACATTGCGCCGCCGACCTCCCTCACAGCTTTTAGAGAGGCATTGCACAAGTTGTGGTAGATATTAGCTAGGCAAGCGGATGCCCAACTATACTCCCCCCATCTCCTCCCAACTACCGAGGATGATCCTAAGCCATCCACAACTAAGGAGATTGCTTGCTTTTTTGGAGAAGAACACTCCTCCGATCATGCCAATGAGATAGACCCGAGCATATCTCTCGATCTCATCCTCCGGACTTTCCTCGGTTAGGGGATGACTCTCGTAATGCTCTCTAAAGTACCTCGTCAACCAAGTAATTGACACTTGGTGTTTCCTCATTGGTGGCAAGCGATCGGTCGCATCAACATGCCCCTTCACCGGTACTTTTACTCCCAAAACACTATAGATGAAATGAACCCAACCGGGCATACCGTCGACATCGTCGGGGGCATGATCACTCACGCACACGGGTTTGCCGTCGATGGGGAGATGGGTTAGGATGGCGACATCCTTTAGTGTGATGGTGGCCTCTCCTTCTCTCAAGTTGAAGCAATGGGTCTCCTTTCTCCATCTCTCAACTAGGGCGGTGATGAGTTGGCGATCAACTTTGATGCCGTTAAAATGCCTAATCGAGTCCAATCGTGCCCTTTTGAGAAAGGGCAAGATGGCTGGGTGGAATGGGAGCACATTGGTCGTACCCCTGTAGCGGATTATTGTTTGTGCCTCCTAGAGAAAATTTACACGTTAATTATTATATATTAGTAAGGGTTTAATCCTTATAACTAAATTACTTAAATTAAATTATTTAACTTCAAGCAGAATTTTATTATCATACTTTAGACATTTCATATAATTAACATAATAGCATTATAAATTAATAATAATCTAAAGAGATACATACATATTATCATAAAAACGAACATCCTAAATTAATTAACATAATAACATTATAAATTAATAATAATTTAAAGAGATACATACATATTATCATAAAATGTCATCATAAATTAATTAACATAATAACATTCTAAATGAATAATTTCATTAAGAGATACATACTAATTATCGTAAAATAAACATACTAAATTAACTAAATTAAATGACATTGTTAATGAATCAATATTTTAAAGAGAAACATACATATTCAATTGTTTGAAATTAATAAAATTCTATTTGTACACATAAAAATAAATAGTAAGGACTGTTTGGTAAATTATTTAATCGTTTTGGTTGTTTTAAATAATTTAATCGAATACAAAGCAACACTCGTTAGACTCTTAGAAGAGGTATACATCTTCTTAGAAACGCAGTCTTGTTGACAGAAAAAGGGGGGATCCGAGGATCTCTTAATACCCGATTTTCCCAGGGAATGGGAGGATATGATAATCGCTTACAACCCCATTTCCTTAGACGTGCATCTCTTTATAAAGAGTCGAAGTAAGTGGCGCAATGTATTCGATTAAATTATTGAAAACAACCAACACGATTAAAAATTCAACATAAATTTATTTTATATTTCAATAAATACATTAACAAAATAAAAGAAGGACAAATGGTAAAGAATTGTATGTACCGGGTGAGCGTTCCAAACATCCCTTGACCGATGGTTGGGTTGGTCGTACAAGTCGGTTGGATCCAACGGTCCTTGCTCGAGATAATACCGTTGGTTGTAAATATCGACGTCCTCCGCAGCCTACGAGAAAATAACAACGAGGTTAGTAAATAGATTAATTAAAAAGCAAGATAAGAACAACAAAAATTAAACCCGAATAATGAGTACGTACCGCTTGAAATTCATCAACAAAAACTCCTTCTCCTTGCCACCAATCGGCCATTTTTTCGGCGCAATTCGGACAGAGCTTCGGCTCGGCTCGGCGTGTTTTGAGGATAAAACCTAAGAAATGTTTTCTAATGGCAGATCGGACTTTGCCGCAACCAATAGACCACTATTTCCTAGGCTTTTGGGAGGGGGAGGGTTTAGAGAGATAAAACTTAGAGAGAGAAGGAAGAATGGGTTGAAGGTGTGAAGAAATGAGAGGGGGAGGGGGGCTATTTATAGTTTTTCAGATCGCAGGCTCCAGGGGCGAGGCGGTAACTTTGCCCCGCGCGGATCGCATTCTCCCAATGCGTTTTCCGCTTCCCCAGGCGCAGATTGCACCCTCCCAATGTGGTTTGACTGACACCGGCGGGGATCGCATTGCTGGAGTGCGATCTGGGATCCAAGGCGCGGATCGCTCCGCTGGCGTGCGCTTAGCCGTTGGATCGGCTATCAATCCGACGATCTGGTGGATCGCAACGCGTCCTCCCCAAATCGCATCAGTCTGGTGCGTTTTATATTGTGGATTGCACCCCTCTGATGCGTTTTACGTGTAGATCGCATCTGTAAGGTGCGTTTTACATTTAAAACGCATCTTAGGGGTGCGTTCCAAAAAATAAGGTGCTATTAGTGGAATTTCTTTTACATAGGTGCTATTTTTGTAATTTTTTTTTAAATGTGCTATTATTGGAAAAATCCCCCTAAAGTAAGTCCATCGCGATCATATATCTGAAACAACAAGGAGATCAGAGAGCATACTTTCGTTTTGGCCTTAAATTTCTACCTTCCTACCAAAGAAATCTGAATGGGGAAAGAAAAATGGAGGTTAACTTACGTTGTGATTCCAGTTCTTCCTCATTACCATTAACCAGATTATTGGCAATAGGAGCAGGTTGTTCTGGTTGGACACCATTTTCAGGGACATTGACATTAGGAACAGGATCCACATTCATTTGATTTGCACCTTCCATCTGAATAAAATCAAGTTATTTGAATACATATTAGTTAACGATCTGCAGTTTTACTTACTACCGTTTAGTTATAGTGTTCTATTGTTTTACATTGAGAAGATACACAAAATCAAGTAGCATTACCATTATCATTTCAAAACAGGTTACAAATTCATGAATCTAACCTAGTAAGTTTAACTTTTTCTTACAATAAATAAGTATTCAATCACAATAACCTAGCAAGTCACACAACCACGCAAGCAAGATAACAAGGTTATGAAAGGAGAAGAGGATTACCTACCTTGAGATTGTTTGTAGTCTGTAGATTGTTGATTGTAGACTGTACTTGGTCAATGATCTGTAGTCCTTGAGGATCTATTCCAAAGGTTGCTACAAACACCAAAAACAAATGGACAAGAACAAACGACAAACACAAAACCAAAGTTAGAACTCTCAATCCATGCATATCTCTTCATACACCACTAAACCAAAAAACAACACCAAGACCCCCATAGAGATTACCTTCTTGACAACTTAATGAGTCTTCTGAAGGATGTCGAGCACACAGTCCTCAGAGATTCCTTCCTTGATCTTCAATCCTCTAAGATTGAATTAAACCAAGTCTACAAAAACCAAAAAAGGGAATGAACAACAAACAAAACTAGTTAGTACTATGCATGCATGTCTATATTGACACCACAAACCCAGAAAAAGTACACAAGAAATCAAGACCTTACCCAGAAGAACTTGGTCTCGAGTCTCGTCTCTGCCTCTCTGTCTCTGCCTAGAACTTGGTCTCGAGTCTCGTCTCTGACTCTCTGCTCGCTGGGGACTGGGTGTTCTGGATGTAAGAAGATGGCCAGATGATGAGAAACGAAGGTAGAACACTCGCTAGGAAATTCCCCCTATATATAGCAGTAGAAGAATCAGTTCATATTTTGGGTCTAACCTCAAAAATCGAATGAAAATAAAAGAAAGAAAGAGATGAGAGCATGATTCAACTCCTAACGACTCTTTTCTCAGTTTTCTGGGATGTGGTCGATGAAATTGTCGTCGAATGGTTGCTCCTCTTGCCATTTGATTGGAGGAATTGAAGACAGATGACAATTGGAATAGGAGGAAGTCTTTGAATTTGGAGATTTGGAGAGGGGAAAGGGCGAAACAGGCCGTGCCGTCCACGGGCTAGCACGGCACGACACGATTAGAGCATGGCACGAGTACGGGCACGAAATAAATGGGCCAACCCGGCACGAGCACGAATAATTTATGGGCCGTGCCGGGCGTAAACTTCATGGGCACGAGCACGGGCACAGTACGGTATATAAGTGGGCCGTGTCGGGCCTAATATTTTCGAGACTTTATTGAATATAAGAACGAATATGACAGGAAAATAATTTATTTGATAGAAAATAAATATAAAAAGAATTATAGGTTCAAATATTACAAAACACAAGTAGAAAAATAATTATTTGTTGTTGTTAGAAGTGTCATAAAGATATATACGTAATTACTAACATAAGTAAAAATGGACAAAAAATTAAACAAAGCCAAATCGCACTCGCTATACTTCCAATTTTCTTTCCCCCTGATTTGTTACTTTTCTCAAACATTATCGGTTAATACTATCTTCCTTCGTCCAATTTTCACCTTCTTTTTCATTCTCTCTTTTGTTTTCGTCCTTTTCATTAAACACGAATACAAGCATGGCACGAGCACGTATAGGCACGGCACGATTCGAACCGTGCCCGGGCCTGGGCCGGGCCTAGCAAAATTAACAAATGGGCTTGCATGACACGGCACGAAAACTAACGGGCCGTACCAAGCACGACACGAAATAAATGGGCCCGAAGCGTGCCCGTGCCGTGCCGGCCCAAGCACGGCCCAGCGCCCGTATACACTCTAGACCCTGAATGATCAATTGCAAGTGCTGAAACGATCTGTCAAGCAACAATGGGGAAAGTTTTCAGACAAAGGCTAGCCGCCGCCTTCGGGGGCTTGCTCGGTTCAGGACTACAGGCGCAACTGACCATGGACGACGGGGAAGGCCGAATTGTGCCGGCGCCCGGCGGTGAATAGAGATTCGGTAACTCGTAAACAGCGTACACCTCCACTAGAAATCAACAATTCGCTTATTGGTCCAGGGCCCATCTTAGTTTACTTCCTCCAATTGGGCTTTTGTCGTGCCAAGTCTGAATGGGCAGTAGTCGTCTTCGTCTACCACGTTTCAGTTTTGGTTCAGCGAGAACTGTGCGAAGCAGATTCATGTTTTTCATGCCCAGGTCCTTCCTTGTCTTCACTTCCTCGTCGGTTCCCAAATCGACGACGGCTGGGGAGTGGGGGCTGCAATGCAATTATGCAAACAACTCTTTGTCTCGCTGCTATTTTGGAGACCCCTCCACTCCACTCATACATCGTCCGTTTCCTTATTCACGATGATTGGGGTAGCCATCGACTGACGACTGCAATGCAAGCAACTCTCGCCTCGCTGCTATTTAGAGACCCCTCCACAGCTCCACTCCACCATATCTTCCGCACTGACAATTTAGCCGTCTCTGCATCGACCTTTCACAACAATAATGTGAAGTCTAAGTCTCACTGCTCCTGTTCTGTTACTTCACTAGCATGTTTGGGAAGGTGGGTCTACTGGTTTTTCACTCGTTTTTTCCCCTTTCCTGGTTTTGATTTCTTTGCAGGGACGGGGAAGGAAGAGGGTTGAAGCCGATGGACTCAGAGCAGCTGAGAGAGTATGGACACCAGATGGTTGATTTTGTTGCCGACTACTACCAGAATATCGAGAATTACCCTGTTCTCAGCCAAGTCGAGGTTCGCTGCTCTAAGTCTAACAATGGCAGAATGCCATCTTTTTTTATATACTATTTCCTGCTGTAATTTCTTACTTTCGAGTAACGG
The DNA here is from genome assembly GCA_964030455.1 of Linum trigynum. Lineage (NCBI taxonomy): Eukaryota > Viridiplantae > Streptophyta > Magnoliopsida > Malpighiales > Linaceae > Linum > Linum trigynum. The sequence goes on along the minus strand of OZ034817.1, from coordinate 48,251,110 downwards.
GGTTCATGGGATGATTGCCAATCTTGTGGCTGCAGCCTGGCTACCTTCTGAAACTGCTACCTGATGCAGCACCGAATCAACCTGAATCATTGCAGAGCGTCCTTGACGGTATGATCTGTATTTTTACATGAATGCTTTTAGATTTCCTAGTGTTTCCTTTTGAACATAATTTTTTGTTGGGGTTTTCATTTGGTTGTAGATGTTCAGTCGAAGATACTTCCAGGGGTGACTCATTGGCAAAGTCCAAGCTTTTATGCTTACTATCCTGCCAACAGTAGTGTTGCCGGGTTCTTGGGAGAAATCCTGAGTGCTGGGATTAACATGGTGGGTTTCAGCTGGATAACTTCTCCTGCTGCCACGGAGCTCGAGATGATTGTGCTAGATTGGCTTGGTAAATTGCTTAAACTGCCCCAGGAATTCCTCTCATCAGGTAACTGTTTTGCTTATTATAGACTTTTGCAGATTCTCTTGTTCGATTCGTGTATGTTCATGCTAGAGCTAGTTAATCCACAGCAAGGTCTTTGACCGAAAGTAACAGCATGTTGGGAAAATGGACTCGGGCAGTAAATCAGTTTATGTTCTACGCGGAAGCTAAACTGGTTAAACAATTTACAGAATTTTGATAGTAAGATGGGAACAGAGACCACCATGTTTCTGAAGATTGGTAACTCATTTTAACAGGACATGGTGGAGGAGTGATACAAGGAAGTGCAAGTGAAGCTGTTCTGGTTGTACTGTTGTCTGCTCGTGATAAGACGTTGAGGATGGTTGGCAAAAGTGCCCTTGGGAAGCTAGTTGTTTATGGATCTGATCAAACACACTCTGCGTTACAGAAAGCCTGCCAGGTATTTCTTGCTCACAATCTGCCTTTCGTGATTCTACCCTTATTATTACTATGCAAAAGTCTTTTTAGTGCTGCAGTATTAGCCAGATCGTTCTGTTAGCTTCTGGTTTCTGATATCTCGGACAATCATCCTTGTTACGTGAAATATTCTTTGCTTGTATTCTCTATGAGCATATGTCATTGAGTCACCACATCTATTGGACCAGTTCTCAAGTCCTCTTTAAACTGTTTTCTGCTTTGTATATGCATATACTGATTTAGAGATGACTACTAGTTACATTACAAAAATTGTGGATACTTTGGTTGATTTTGCCTATGTCTTGTACTCTTCTAATTGTGGCAGATAGCTGGAATTCATCCTGAAAATTGCCGGCTGCTGAAGACAGACTCGTCAACAGATTATGCTCTTTCTCCGGAAATAGTTAATGAAGCAATTTCACATGACATTTCTATTGGATTGATCCCCTTCTTTCTATGCGGAAATGTAAGAGAGAGAACCTGCCTTCTGCTGTTCTTTGATAATTCCTTCATCACGTTTACCATTGTTCTTAAATCTTAATCTGCCTCACCAAACTAGCTGGTTGGGCTTTTGTTCTGTGTTTCCATATTTGAAAAGGAAACAAACTGGAATTTTAGGTTCTATGTCTCGTAGTTCGAGTATATTCTGGATTTCTTTTGGACACTAACAAGGCTACCAAATCAGTTTAACATTCCTCGTAAGCAATGAACTTGTCATGCAGTGTTATCGCTGTTTGGTGGAAGTAGACTGGAAGCAAGTAGGTACATGATTACTTCAGTCCTGCATTATTGAACCTGCAAACCACCATATATCACGTAGACATTTTTTATATTTTTCCTTTTATAAGAGAGGTTAAGTAGACTGGAAGCAACTATTAAGAAGGTTACTTCTGTTCTGCATTATGGAATGCTATTGTTAATTTACACTAGTGTTGCAGTGCATGAACACGCCTAGTTGTTTATCTGTAGTATGTTGACCATAATTTCTATCAGATTATCTTTTTGCATATATCTGCAGGTAGGCACTACTTCGTCAGCAACGGTTGATCCCTTGTATTCTCTGGCCAAGATTGCCAAGGTTAGTATAACATTTTTACTAATATAATGATTCTGACAATATAATGATTCGGACTAATCAGACCTGCGATCATCCAGTAAGACTTGTTAGAAACAGGTGGGGAAAAATGCTTAAATAAGCATGTAAACTTGGAATTTTCCCCAGATACCTTAGTATTATAGGAACAAACCGAACTTTGTTTCATCCTTGTTTTCTACATCAAATGTTATTCTCAATATTACCAATGAATTGCATGGTATATATTTATGATTCACCTTATTATTATCCCATGTACAGAGTAATGGCATGTGGTTTCATGTGGATGCTGCATACGCTGGAAGTGCTTGCATATGTCCGGAATACCGCAGGTACCTAGACGGAGTTGAAGAAGCAGACTCTTTCAACATGAATGCGCACAAATGGTTCTTAACCAACTTTGATTGTTCTACCCTGTGGGTCAAGGTATTTAATCAACATCTTTTATCACATTTTGATATGGATCGTTTTGCTGGTTAAGTTGGCATCAGGGCCCCTTTCAGAAAAAGTAACAAGAAATCCTTTCAGAATAATAAATCAGAACTTCTAGTTAATCAGGAACTTCTTATGTAGTCCCAAAGTTTTCCTGCTGCTTCACTCTCCTCAAGCTAACAGTAGGTGGACTTAAGTAGTTAAGTTTGATACTGATACTTTTCACTGGACTACCCTCATCCATTGCTAACTTTTCTTGTATAGGCTTGCCTCTAGTTTCATGGTTACAATTTCAATTTACATGGATATTACGACTTACTGCTTTGTTAACGTATGATGATACCAGGACAGGAATGCTCTCATCCAGTCCCTCTCCACAAATCCAGAATTTCTGAAGAACAAGGTAAATTTTGTGTTTATTTACCTGCTAGTTACAGTTTTTGCATCTACCAATAATATTGTATCCTGGTCAGTGGGTCGTAATCGAGAGATCATTTTGAACATTATCAAAGCTTATCTAACTGCGGTTTAGGAATTTCTCGCGCAGTGGTAGTTGGATAATGTTGCATTTAAACTAAACCGTTCTTCATGTTTTCCCCCCTATCATATTTATAGGGCAGTTGGTTATTGGTAATATTTACAAGTGCTTAACATTGCAGGCCTCACAAGCTAATTTGGTGGTGGATTACAAAGACTGGCAAATCCCTCTTGGACGTCGGTTCAGGTTTTCCTTATATACTTTAGGCTCCGAGAAATTTATGATTCCATATAATGAAGGGTTGGTCATTGAAACCTGAATACCCGGGTTTGACACCTAACCTTATAAGATTTAGTTCTTACACCAACGCTTATCATTAGGTCATTGAAACTATGGATGGTACTACGATTATATGGTGTGGAAAATATACAGAACTACCTCAGAAATCATATCGAGCTGGCAAGATACTTTGAAGTGTGTGTTGGCCAAGACCCAAGATTTGAGGTAAAGGCCATTCCTCCCTTCCTCCATTTGGACAGTAGCAGATACATTGAATCATTTTGATCATTCTCCGTAGCTATCTGTGTGAACCATGCAGATTGTCGCCCCACGTAAATTTTCGCTGGTCTGTTTTCGCCTCCTACCTCCTGTGGACGACAATGAAGCTCATGGCAGCAACAAACTGAATCAGGACCTGCTGGAAGCTGTCAATTCAACCGGGAGAGTTTTCATAACACACACTGTAAGAATGACAGCACCTTTCCTCTGTAGTAGTTTATTCTATCACTTGAGCCACAAGAAACCCGCTTATAATATCACCATTAGTTGAATCACATGATGACGTTACTGCAATTGCAGGCCTTATCAGGGATGTACATATTGCGGCTCGTGGTTGGAGCGCCGTTGACGGAGAGGAGACATATATATGCAGCTTGGAAACTGTTGCAGGATGAAGCATGTACTCTGCTTTGTAGTCCACTTCAGGAAAATGGCAACCTCCCCAAGTCTCCACCACCTATTGGGTTTTTTGGGAATGGTTCTAAAGCAGAACCATTACCACAAAAGTGATAAAGCTTCTGTAGTTAGAAATCTGAAATCTTGGAAAATCTGTAGAAATCCATTGGGTGTGGTGTTGTTAGAAATTGCATATTTGGTGATTTAAAGGGAGAAATTGGGGATTTGGGATTGAAGAATAAAAATTGGGGAATAACAAGAAAAAATGGTTGTTGGTCCTTTAGAGAGAGATACACTAGATTTGAGAGAATAGAGAGATTAAGGTTTGGGATACATTCTATAATATTTGTCATTGATTGATTCCAATTAGAAGTTACTGGAAAAATTAATTAATAATCTAATACTTTTCGAATACTGCCTACCTTCATAATTATTATCATTATTATTTAATTAAAATCACAAACATCAACAATAGGGAGATACTGTTCCTTGTGAAAAAAACGCATCCAATTTACTCCAATGATTTTCGAAGGTACTGTTCCTAATGAATTTAATCTCTTAGTTCTTACATCCCTTTTGCCTATAAACTCTTCTGTATTTGCATCCTACAAAAGGTAGACAAGGATAATATCTTCACCATGTACCCCTACACCCAATTCTACTATAAGCTTTTTGTTATTGCATTATACAAAAGGATATAAGCTCTATGTTATTTGAATTGTACAAAAGTGTAAACAAAAATAATATTTCAAGATTTGTATCTCCAACACCCAATTTTACTATAATTTGCAATATACAAATATTTCGTATTATGTGGTCTCTATAACAGTTACGTAAATTACAAATACATTATGTAAAATGTATGGAGGGATAGTTATCTCTTATATTAACTTAAAAAATCATATTATTTAACTCTTTCACATTCATTAAGATACGATGACATCATTTCTTTAACTTGATTTTATTATTAGACCATATAATACAAAATATTTGTGTAATGCTATTGTATAACAATTATGTAAATTACAACTACATCATGTAAAACGCGTTGAGAGATAGTTATATCTTATATATCAATTAAAAAAATCATATTACGTAAGTCTTTCGCAACTATTAAGACATTATGTAATAGAGTGATAATTATTTATTACGTATCAATTAAAGAAACTTATTATGCAAGTCCTCCATAATTTTCGTTCGAATGAAATTTCATTTATGATTAACTAAACTATTGATGATCTTATCAATTTGCATTAAACAAATGTTAGTAAGGTAAGTTGTTTTTAACATAACAATTCAATCAAATATTATATTTTCCATAACGTAATTTCTCTATTATTAACTAAAATTCCTCCGTTATTAACTAAAATATCTAACATATCATCAATTTGCATTACACAAAAGTTTCACAAGGAAAGTTAACTTTTATTTAATAGTTTAATTAAATATGATATTTTTATAATTTGATTTTATTGTGTAACCACACATGGAATGTTCATTACGTCAAACTTATGAGGGATAAATATTCATTATATATCAATTAAACACTTGTATTACATGAGTCTTTCCTAATGATTAATTAGACACAATGTAAAGCTTACGAAAATATAATGATTTTTTATGTATCAATTAAACAAACACATGCAAGTATTCTGTAATGACTAATGCATTACATAAAGCTTATGGAGATATATTTATTTCTTATATATCACTTAAACAACCTATGATGTATGTATTTCCGAATGAATTAGACACTGCGTAAAGTTAATGCAAGTATCTTATCCGAAAATTTTGTGAATTATTTGGTTTTAACTAAATCATTAGATACGTTAATGAAATTTTAAATATAATTAGTGTCTTACCACTGCAAAGCGCGAGCCAAAAAACTAGTTATAAAATAACAATAATAATAATAATAATTACTATAATAATAAAGATGATGTAAGACCGATTTCAATCAAAGACTCTGTTTTAATTATATAGAAGAATTGAACATGATACTTTCATATTCAAAACTCATGTTATTACCACTAGGAGCAAACTCTATTTGATTACCTCAATCCGTGGTGTACCCAATATCCGTAGCTACAACATCGTCCTTGTCATGGAGGTCGCATTTCAGTCTGTCATTGACTTCGCTCAACTACCCATCGAACTTGCAATCTTCTCCTCTTTATCTCCACGTACAACAACTTCACCTGGTACATGGGCTTCTTGCTTCTGTGCCTTGAATCAAGTTTCCATGTTCTCTCTGCTTGCTTTTCATAAGGCTCGACAATCTACACAATTTTACTGATTCTAGCTGCTATTGCTGGCTTTGCTGGAAACCTAGCTTTCTAAAACAAGAACAGAAATAGAAAAGAGTATGAAGGAAAGGAAAACAAGTTTTGATCGTGAAATGCACAGCAAGTTAGACAAAGATATGTTTATGGGTTCTGGATTCTATATGTCTTAATGGGCTCCAGTTCTCATACGTAAGCCCACCTAGATTAGTGTCTAACTTATAGATTAAATTAGGGGTGGCAATACGGTCCGGTCCGGTTAAATTGGCCCAAATTGATCCGGTCCAGTCCGGTCTTTTTGAAAATATAAGGACCGAAGATTGGATTGGATAAGTCCGGTCTTGATCCGGTCCGGCTTTAATCCGGTCCGGTCTCAATTCGGTCTTGATTTTACATTGATATTGTGGAATTTGAGTGGTCTAAGGCCTTAAAGGGTGAGGAGTTGGTTAAGTTTTGTACTAAGTGCAAATGTTTGTGACCGTTTATGCAAATTACCCTTAAGTTTTGGGTGTTGAGCTCTCTTATCCGGTCTTTATCCAATTTTTTACCTCAAATCTAAACCCAAAAATTGGATTGGATTGTTTACTATCCGGTCCCGGTCCGGTTTCGGTCCGGGTTATACGGTCCGGTTTCCGGTTTTTAATCCGGCCCGGTCCAAATAGCCACCCCTAGATTAAATTAACTAGGCCTAGCAAACTGTTAAGACACAAAAACCAGGCCACTTATATCATCAATTGAAACACACAGTAAGTAGAACGTTGCCGTTCTTGCTCCAACTCCAAGTTCCTCCCTTTAAGGATTTTAGATCGTAAATCGCTTCCCTGCAAGTTAGTAAGAACAACCAAGAACACAACTCTCTAAACCCAGAATACTAATAAAATTCAAATTATATCAAATCGAGTTGTATATCGATCCAAATAACTTGCTCTGGTATCTCGCTTGGACTTCCTTTCTTCTTGCCAATCTCTAGTCAAACTCCCTGCAAAAATGAAACTTAAATAGAGCACACACTCTGCAGCACAAACCAGATAATTTAACAACGGAACAGAAATTACACATGGACAATTTTTACGTGGTATCCAGTGTTGGGAGAAAATGAAACCCAACCCTGACTAATCCACGGTCAGAGACTCGTTGTTCGCGATCTCCGACGATCCACTAGATGTTTTCGTTGAAGCTCTTCGAATACAAATGAACACTCCCGATTAGCTCTCCAGCCAATAGATCAAATCCAATCCCCTTGATCAACTCCCCGTCGATCAAGAACCCGGTATCTCCCAGATACCGTAACCTCGATCAACTCCCCGTCAATCGAAACCCCTTTTCCTATCAAAACCACTAGCTGAAACCCTCAACTCTCTTGTTTTGATTTCCCCAGAAAAGTTTTTCTTCTCTTCTCACACTAAGACTCTTTTTGTAGCCTCACGAACTCGACCGTTGCAGTTGAGAACTTCTTGCCATGTTGAGTCGATTCTGAATATCCTTGGAAAAGGTAAGTTTCTTCTTGCTTCTCAATCTTCTCACTTTGCCGTTCAGTTGGAAAAGGTAAGTGTCGTTCAGTTTGAATCCTTTCCATCTTTGATCGAAACATACTGTGAATTTACTTGAGCAGCAAGGTTGTGGGATTGCGGTTAAAATAACTTGGTTATTCTTGAAGCGAGTTTTTATTCTAGCTTCGTATCATCTAGCTTTCTATTGTTTAGAATGCATCGTTTTTTTGTTTTTTTTCCAGAAACAATGCATGGATTGTTTCCGTGATGTGACAGAAACTATCACTCAAAATGAGTGATTGTTATATCTCAACTTTTCATTGTGATTGTTGAGATAGTTGAGTTGAGATTGTTTTGTCTCAGCTTTTAGCTGACGTGACATAAATAATAAGACATACCAAACGTTGTATTCTACAATGCATCACATTCGACAATACATGTATAATATTATACATGTATTCACAACAATACATCCATTTAACAATCACAACTTCCAAACAATCCCTAAAATTCAAATTATATCAAATCGAGTTGTATATCGATCCAAATAACTTGCTCTGGTATCTCGCTTGGACCTCCTTTTTTCTTGCCAATCTCTAGTCAAACACCCTGCAAAAATGAAACTGAAACAGAGCACACACTCTGCAGCACAAACCAGGTAATTTAACAACGGAACATAAATTACACAGGGACAATTTTTACGTGGTATCCATCGTTGGGAGAAAATGAACTCCAACCCTGAATAATCCATGGTTAGAGACTCGTTGTTCGCAATCTCCGACGATCCACTAGATGTTTTTGTTGAAGCTCTTCGAATACAAATGAACACTCCCGATTAGCTCTCCAGCCAATAGATCAAATCCAATCCCCTTGATCAACTCCGCGTCGATCAAGAACCCGGTATCTCCCCGATACCGTAACCTCGATCAACTCCCCGTCAATCGAAACCCCTTTTCCTATCAAAACCACTAACTGAAACCCTCAACTCTCTTGTTTTGATTTCCCCAGAAAAGTTGTTCTTCTCTTCTCACACTAAGACTCTTTTTGTAGCCTCACGAACTCGACCATTGCAGTTGAGAACTTCTTGCCATGTAAAGTCGATTCTGAATCTCCTTGGAAAAGGTAAGTTTCTTCTTGCTTCCCAATCTTCTCACTCTGCCGTTCAGTTGGAAAAGGTAACTGTCGTTCAGTTTGAATCCTTTCCATCTTTGATCGAACCATACTGTGAATTTACTTGAGCAGCAAGGTTGTGGGATTGCGGTTAAAATAACTTGGTTATTCTTGAAGTCAGTTTTTATTCTAGCTTCGTATCATCTAGCTTTGTATTGTTTAGAATGCATCGTTTTCTTGTTTTTTTAGAAACAATGAATGGAATGTTTCCGTGATGTGACAGAAACTATCACTCAAAATGAGTGATTGTTATATCTCAACTTTTTGTTGTGATTATTGAGATAGTTGAGTTGAGATTGTTTTGTCTCAGCTTTTAGCTTATGTGACATAAACTATCAGACATACCAAACGTTGTATTCTACAATGCATCAAACTCAACAATACATGTATTCACAACAATACATCCATTTTACAATCATAACTTCCAAACAACCCCTAAAATTCAAATTATAACAAATCGAGTTGTATATTGATCCAAATAACTTGCTCTAGTATCTCGCTTGGATTTCCTTTCTTCTTGCCAATCTCTAGTCAAACTCACTGCAAAAATGAAACTGAAACAAAGCACACACTCTGCAGCACAAACCAGGTAATTTAACAACGAAATAGAAATTACACAGGGACAATTTTTACGTGGTATCCAGCGTTGGGAGAAAATGAAACCCAACCCTGACTAATCCATGGTCAGAGACTCGTTGTTCGCGATCTCCGACGATCCACTAGATGTTTTCGTTGAAACTCTTCGAATACAAATGAACACTCCCGATTATCTCTCCAGCCAATAGATCAAATCCAATCCCCTTGATCAACTCCCCGTCGATCAAGAACCCGGTATCTCCCAGATACCGTAACCTCGATCAACTCCCCGTCAATCGAAACCCCTTTTCCTATCAAAACCACTAGCTGAAACCCTCAACTTTCTTGTTTTGATTTCCCCAGAAAAGTTTTTCTTCTCTTCTCACACTAAGACTCTTTTTGTAGCCTCACGAACTCGACCGTTGCAGTTGAGAACTTCTTGCCATGTTGAGTCGATTCTGAATATCCTTGGAAAAGGTAAGTTTCTTCTTGCTTCTCAATCTTCTCACTCTGCCGTTCAGTTGGAAAAGGTAAGTGTCGTTCAGTTTGAATCCTTTCCATCTTTGATCGAAACATACTGTGAATTTACTTGAGCAACAAGGTTGTGGGATTGCGGTTAAAATAACTTGGTTATTCTTGAAGCGAGTTTTTATTCTAGCTTCGTATCATCTAGTTTTGTATTGTTTAGAATGCATCGTTTTTTTTATTTTTTTTATCAGAAACAATGCATGGATTGTTTCCGTAATGTGACAGAAACTATCACTCAAAATGAGTGATTGTTATATCTCAACTTTTTGTTGTGATTGTTGAGATAGTTGAGTTGAGATTGTTTTCTCTCAGATTTTAGCTGATGTGACATAAACAATCAGACATACCAAACATTGTATTCTACAATGCATCAAATTCGAAAATACATCCATTTAACAATCACAACTTCCAAACAACCCATAAAATTCAAATTATATCAAATCGAGTTGTATATTGATCCAAATAACTTGCTCTGGTATCTCGCTTGGACTTCCTTTCTTCTTGCCAATCTCTAGTCAAACTTCTTTCCAATATCTGGTATCTCGCTTGAGAGGTCTTTCTACTTATTACTTTTACAATTGACGTTGAGACATGAGGGATATAGTTCCATTATTAGGTTGGGTTCTTTTTATTTTTTGCGGTAGAATCTTTTTTTTTTTTTGTCCCAGAACCAATCCTTTTTCTATTTTTAAGTTCAAGGTTATTATAGCATTTTATTTACCTACAAAGTAATTAAGAAGCAAAAATATCAAGCTAATTAAAATGAATTTGCTAATGCTATTTTTTTGAAGAGGAACGTGAACAGTTATCATAAAGCACACAAAATATATCACATATTATATATATATTCGTTGACCTTATCGATTAATTGGTCAATCAATGTTTTCCATTTGACTCCAAATAAGTTTTGGTTGGAGATTAACCAAATCATCATACACATCACTTTCCTTGACTCCCGGAAAAGCAAACATTTATTTTCCAACCCCATTAAGATTAACTTCAAAAATTTAAAAAGTTAAAGTGATTAATTAGGAAAATTTTTATCCGTGCATGTAGTACGTAATAAGAACTAAAATAGTATGAAATATTTTTTTTAGGATGATTTAGTTTTAGTTGAGCAAAAAAGGTGTTTCATATGTGTAATTATGTTACCATTAAGTTCTTGCCTTCAATTATATGTAGGAGAAGAAGAGCCTTTCAATGGTGGAAGTAGTCCATTCGGTGATGGAGATAATAATGTTGTTAAGAAGAAAGAAGAATAATTTATTGTCAAGATAGAAATATTAGCATTAGCAAGACATAGTAAATCTTAAACAATATTCCTTACTTGAAACAAGTAATATTTACTTTGTAAAATTATGTTTCATATTTTCAAAATATTTTGCAGTAAAATTTAGCTTTCAATGAAATTTAGGGGAAGGAAGAGAATGTTCAAATGAAAGAGACCAAGGAAGATTTTTGTTCATAGTGGGAATAGAGGTGTCATGAATAGAGATGAAGATGTTGTTATTGGTCAGGATGATAATGCTAATAGCGCAGCAATCGCGAAGTCCAAATTAAAAGTAAATTTATAGTAATTTATAACAACATGAGATTGGAACAAGTTTTTTAGGAGTTGATTTCCTTACGTGATTTTTATTTAACTTTTGGTAATGACGTTAGTTGATGAATCGATTAGTCTGTCACAAAAATATATGATTCATGCTCTTTTTAATTTTTCAATAATAAAGATTTTAACTCTTTTATGATAGTAATAAAAGCGTAGTTTTCTTCGGATAATTGCTTCGGTAGTTTACATCATTGATATAGCGTATCCGGCCAACGGGCCGGGTATGAATCTAGTGATAGTTGAACAGTTTCCATTCATTAAGCTTGCGATTTCAAGAGCATGTTTGTTTTTCCTCTTCCTCAACATCGAGGATCTTTCGAAGAGTCCAACGGCCCAACTTCCCTGAGGCGCCTTGTGATTTATAAATTGAGAGCGTTGGTTTGCCACTCCCTCATTGCAGTCGATTATTATGATGAGAGCTACGGTACTATGGTTGGTTAACATCAACTTCTGTGGATCTCCACTTCTTCTTCGGCGGCAAGGCCAGACTGTTGTACGTGGCTTCTGTAACCTTATTTCTTCAGCTTTTGTGCAAGAAGCTTTGCTATTTTTCACATGGCGAGTTGTTTTTGTAACTCATAACCCCCAACCTGCTTTGATAATGATACCACTGCCAGACACGACGGATCTAGGAGACTAGGACGTTCTCAGATTCGGTTACGAAATTGGAAATTGTATGAGCATTAGGGATTTGAAAAGAGAATTTTGGGATGAAGGATTAAGAATAAGAATTGGGGAATAAGGTGCGAGAATGGTTGGTGGCCCTCTAAAGAGAGATAAACAAGCTTTTAGAGGAGAGGGGAGATCAACGTTTGAATACATTTCTGTAAACATTCGTCATTGATGGATTCCAATGCAATTACATACTAAAAAAGTCATTAATATGCCATTGATTCATTCCTCGAATGAAATATCGGTATTCTAGGGTGTATTAGATGACATGTATATTTTAGATATAAAAAATGTGCACAAGTGTAGAGTTATTGGCGAAAACAGAGAGATCACTGATGACGACAGGGAGATCACGACCACTAAGTGCGGGCGTGAACCAAGGTTCAAAGATTGCAGCCAAAACAACCAACATCGCAGTCATGAAGTATGCAATCGAGGGTGAGAACTTGAGGAGCAACCAACGAGGGAGGTCCAAAAAGTCTCGATAGTCGACTCGCGGCCTTCGTTAGACCGGCACACGATAAAATTTGTGACTCTCGGCCTCAACCCCCAATATCACGACCGTGAACTTTGCCTCTCCGATCATGAACTTGTTGATGACTTGATATATACACATGTTTGTGTCCACCATTCCTATACCGTTTGAGTCTCTCTCTTGTGTTTTAGGTCGATTTTACGCTAGGTTGTTCTTGTTTGTGATATTTCAGGTCCTAGTACGTGAAGGAAGGTTTGGGCACGAGTTCGGGGTCGATTGGATGAAGATTGGACGTTTGGCGAGAAGCTGGGAAACCACACGAACAGACCTAAAAACCACACGGTCGTGTGATGTGGCCGTGTGTAATCCTTTCGCGTGGGCAAATTTCACTGGTCGTGTAATGGACCCTTTGTGGCCGTGTGGAAATCACCGAGACCTTCACACGGGCAGGCCGAGATTTCACACAGCCGTGCAGTTCTGGCCGTGCAGCGTGTATGAAGCCACTTAAGTGAAACGCCGCGTTTTGCACTTCCACACGGGCAACTGGAAACTCTACACGGCCATGTGGCCTGGCCGTGTAGTCGGGAAATTATGGGTTTTAACCCAATTTGGGGTATTTTAAAGAGGGATCGAGTTTTTGAGCAAAAAAAAAGAGCTTTAGAGAGAGAAAGTGAGAAGAACAAACCATATGAGCTATTTGGAGTGGATTTCTCACCATTGAAGCCCAGATTGCATCCCCAGGAGTGAAGATTGACATCCCATAGCAGATTATCCCCATCTTTATGAGTATGACTGCTCTGATTTCTGTTTTGCTCTCTCTCTCTCTATGGAGTAGAACCTTCTCTCACTTGGGTATGAAGAACCCTAGTTCCATGTGTTAGAAATCTTGATTATAATGACTTTGGATTGATATACTGATTGATTTTAATCGATTGATGCATGATTCATTGAGTCAATTGAAGCCTGAGGTGTCCCAATCATGGTTTCAATGATGCTTTCAAGGTGGGCACCTTCTACCACGCCCTCTTCCCAGAAGACAAGCAGCTGATTGACTCGGTTTGTGGCGGGAACATGCTGACCAAGACGCCGCCGCAGTTGAATAAGCTCTTTGATGAGATGGCAGAGAAAGGGTATGATTGGGGTACTGCAAGGAGGTCGAGGCGAGCACCAGGCCGGGGTGTACATGCTGTGGGCACCCACTCTTCTGATTTGGTGCAGGTTGTGTCTAAACTGGTCTCAGCCATCGATAGGAATAGGATGGTATCGGGGACAGGGAAGCAGCCGGCAATGCATTGCCAGTGGTGCGAGAGCGCCCATCATATTGTGGAGGACTTTCAGGCCATGCGTGAGTCTAGTATACCCCAGGATCAGGTGAACTTCATCAACAATGCCAGGCGCAACGATCCTTACAGTAATACCTACAATGAGGGATGGCGCCAACATCCAAATTTCTCCTGGAGTGACAACAGCAATCTAAAGCCACCTGGCTTCCAGGCTCCTGCAGCTAGTTTTCCAAACTAGAGGCAGCCAGACCAGCCTCGCCCGGGCCAGATGCAGCAACAACAACCACTTTATCAGCCTAGACAGGGGCAGGCTTTTCAACAGCCCCCAACAGCAGTACCAGCAGCATGGTGCATCTCCATCAGTCCCAGCACCGGGAAATCCCGTGTCAGAACTGAGGGATCTAGTGACTACCTTGGCCAGCATTAGTACCCAAAAGTTTAATAAATTGGAGTAATTCATGGAAGTGGCCGCAAGGAAATTCATGGAGATTGAAGCTGGCCAGAGAAACCAGCAGGCACTCTTGCAGGATATGGACACCAAGATCGGGCACCTGGCAGATGCCCTTGCTTCTAGACCGGCTGGCACACTTCCTGGCCAACCCTTGCCGAATCCCATAAATCATAAGGAGGGGTTGCACGCCATTATGTTGAGAAGTGGGACTGTGACTGCGGATGCACCGCAAAAGAGTGCCAAGAAGGTGACCCAAATCACCCCAGAGCCGGAAGAAGACCTGGTGATGGAAAAGGAGCCAGAGGCTCAAGCTCCAAAGCCACAACCAGTAATTGCTGAATATAAGCCTAAGCTCCCTTTTCCCACCAGGATGTACAAAGACAGGCTAGAGGCAGAGTTTGGCAATTTCTTATCCATGGTCAGGAAGCTGAATGTTCAAGTGCCCTTCATGGAGGCACTATCTCATATGCCTAAGTATGCAAAGTTCCCAAAGGAGCTTCTCTCGAAGAAGTGGAGGTTGAGCGAGCTGGCCACTGTGGAGCTTAGTGAGGAGTGCTCGGCCATTCTGCAGAACAAGCTTCCGCAGAAGCAGAAGGACCTAGGTTGTACGTGGGCATCGGGACGTGCCGCCCACGGGCTAGCACGGCACGACACGGTTAGAGCACCACACGAGCACGGGCACAAAATAAATAGGCCAGCCCGGCACGAGCACGAATAATTTATGGGCCGTGCCGGGCCTAAACTTCATGGGCACGGGCACGAGCACGGGCACGACACGGTATATAAGTGGGCCGTGGCTGGCCTAATGTTTTCGCGACTTTATTGAGTATAAGAACGGACATGACACGAAAATAATATTTATTTGATAGAAAATAAAAATAAAAAGAATTATAGGTTCAAATATTACAAAACACAAGTAGAAAAATAATTATTTGTTATTGTTAGAAGTGTCATAAAGATATATGTGTAATTACTAATACAAGTAAAAATGGACAAAGAATTAAACAAAGTCAAATCACACTCGCTATACTTTCAATTTTCTTTTCCCCCTTATTTGTTACATTTCTCAAACATTATCGGTTAATACTATCTTCCCCCGTCCAATTTTCACCTTCTTTTTCATTCTCTCTTTTGTGTTCGTCCTTTTCATTAAACACGAATACGAGCATGGCATGAGCACGAATAGGCACGACACGATTCGAACCGTGCCCGGGCCTGGGCCGAGCCTAGCAAAGTTAACAAATGGGCTTGCATGGCACGTCACGAAAACTGACGGACCGTGCCAAGCACGACACGAAATAAATGGGCTCGAAGCGTGCTCGTGCCGTACCGGCCCCAGCACGGCCCCTCGCCCATGTATAATCTAGGTAGTTTTACTATCCCGTGCTCTATAGGTAAATTGCATGTAGAGAGGTCCTTGGCGGATCTAGGTGCTAGTATCAATGTGATACCATATAAATTGTTCAAGAAACTAGGCCTAGGTGAACCCGGTGCAACGAGGATGAGTATTCAATTAGATGACCGATCTGTAGTCCATCCTAGGGGCATAGTGGAAGACCTTCTAGATAAGGTTGGCAGATTCTTTTATCCTGTGGATTTTGTTGTCTTGGACATCAATGAAGACGCAGAAGTGCCCCTTATATTGGGAAGGCCTTTCCTGGCCACCGTCAAGGCTCTCATAGATGTACATGATGGGACCTTAGTCTTGAGAGATTGCGAGGAGTAGATAACATTTTCCATTGCTAATACTCTTCCCGCTTCATCGCCTTTGCATGCTGTTTCTCACCAGGAGCACGAGTCTGTCGTGTATCCTTCTGTACCTTTCATTTTGCAAGATCCACCTCCCATACCTTCGCCGCCACTCCCGACCACCCCGTTCCTGAAATAAAAGATTAAGGAGGAGTGGCGGCCGAAACTCAAGGTAGCTAAGCCTGCTGAAAAGGAAGCGAGAGACCACTATGAGCTGGTCCCGGCTCCCTCATCGCCTCGACCGCTTTGGCCATCCGAGTATTCACTCGCTTACATCCTGCCGGATGGCCAGGTCGAGTTGACGAGTGCCGGTGGTCACACCCGTCGTGTGCATGGCCACCATCTGAAGTTGTACCTCAAGAGCGATGTGGATCCGCTCTTGGAGGCACCTGTTCCTACAACTCTCTGAGCATCCACCCTACTGGCTTCCAGCTAAAAGACAGTAAAGAAGCGCTTGTGGGAAGGCAACCCGACCAAGGTTTGTTTTCCTTTCGTTTGTTTTCGGTTTGTCCACTTGGAACTATGGTTTTTATCACTCAATGTGTTTTGATGACTCTAACCCTGCTGACTGGTCCCATTTCTAGTCCCCCGGCAATCCGTTTCCTAGGTAACATCGTTTCCCCTTATCTTTCCCTCTGCTCCATTGAGGGCAATGTCGTGCTTAAGTGTGTGTGTGGGGGGGGGGGGGGGTTGTTTATCTATTTTTGACTGCTAGATGAGTTGGTGTGCTTGGAGCCAGGCCCACTGTCCAATTTGATGAATTGAGGGCTCCAAGTACTGTTCCCTGCAAAATCCTGCTCAGTATGCTTTGAGTTGACAGTCTTTATGGTGATATGCAACCTAGGGAGGTAGTTGTCGCACTATGGAGGATGTTGAAGTATAAGATTTTTCCTATCTGTCTCTCTGCTGTGCTGGTTGATTTTGTGAACTAGTGGATTTAGGACCGTTGATTCGTGTGGTATTGATGACTCCTCTTATATCGTGTTGTGGAGTCGTGTATCAAAAGGGTGCTCAAGTGAAAAGCAGTTGGTCCTCCATGTCAAAAATTTAAAATTCTAAGACATGGGGTAAGCCCAACGTGTGTGGCACCGTTCATTGCACAAAATCGGGTTTCGGAAGAGATTTTAGTGATCCTTGGTGGGGTAGGCCTACAAGGTGAAGTTAAGTTGTCTCTAGTACAAGTAAAATTTCCACCCGTTGAACGGTTTGCCAACTTGAGGATGTGTTTTTAAGGGCACGGATAGAGCTTCCGACCCCCCTTAATTTCATTGACCCTCCACACGAAGTGAGGAATAGGAGTTAAAAGAAGTACTCTGGCGAGTGACAGATGTGCTCACCTAATATTGGTAGACCACGCATACAAACTTCAGTTGGAACCCCAACAAAGTAAAAAAAAAAAACAAAGAGTAAGAAGAAGAGGTTCCAAGAAGTGAAATGAAATGAAAGAGCACCCGATACAATGAGTCCTTGGTTGTTGAGTTGTGTGAGTCTCCTTATCCATGAATTGACTGTCTTAGTTCCATTGCTTCTCATGATCATGGCTTGAGTTTAGTACTCGCATTGATATAGATAGGGGGGCGTCTTAGAAGACAATTGACCTCGTAAGTTGCAAAATGATCTAGAAAATCCTCTGCCGATAATCGGGGTTGCATGTTGCTATAGAGGTATGGTGAGATGCATTGGTTTGAGTCAGGTTTACTTGGGGACAAGAAAACGGTTAAGTGTGGGGGAATTTGATAACTTGATATATACACATGTTTGTGTCCACCATTCTTATACCGTTTGAGTCTCATCTCTCGTGTTTTAGGCCGATTTCACGATAGATTGTTCTTGTTTGTGATATTTAAGGTCCTAGTACGTGAAGGAAGGTTTGGGCACGAGTTCGGGGTCGATTGGAAAAAGATTTGTCGTTTGGCGAGAAGCTGGGAAACCACACGGCCAGACCTAAAAACCACACGGCCGTGTGATGTGGCCGTGTGGAATCCTTTCGAGCGGGCAAATTGCACTGGCCGTGTAATGGACCCTTTGTGGCCGTGTGGATATCACCGAGACCTTCACACGGGCAGGCCGAGATTTCACAAGGCCGTGCAGTTCTGGCCGTGCAGCGTGTATGAAGCCACTTAAGTGAAATGCCACGTTTTGCACTTCCACACGGGCAGATGGGAACTTTACATGGCCGTGTAGTCGGGAAATTCTGGGTTGTAACCCAATTTTGGGTCTTTTGAAGAGAGATCGAGTTTTTGAGAAAAAAAAAAACCAGAGCGTTAGAGAGAGAAAGTGCGAAGAACAAACCCCAGGAGCTATTTGGAGTGGATTTCTCACCATTGAAGCCCAGATTGCATCCCCAGGAGTGAAGATCGACATCCCAGAGCAGATTATCCCCATCTTTATGAGTATAACTGCTCTAATTTCTGTTTTCCTCTCTCTCTAAATGGAGTAGAACCTTCTCTCACTTGGATATGAAAACCCTAGTTCCATGTGTTAGGAATATTGATTGTAATGACTTTGGATTGATATACTGATTGATTTTAATCGATTGATGCATGATTTATTGAGTCAATTGAAGCCTGATCATCTTTTCTTGATTTCTGCCGCAACCTGAGATAGATAGAATCTGATTAGGTTGTTAGAGCTTCATCAATCGAAAGTAGTAGATTGGTTATACGAGAGTTAATCGATTTACTGCTTTGTACTGGAATCCAATTCCAGTAGTGGAGTTTGGTGTTTATTTCCTCAGCTGTCTATCCCGGTGAAGGCTAGTCGCCTACCGGTTACTTTGTCTGAGAGGGCTTGGTCAGCATAAGAGATTCCAAGCTACTATCGAATCTTCCGTAGTTTAATCAACGGTAAATCAACCAAAGGTAATTACAACTTTGACCTAACTAAGGAGCTAGGGGGACTCATTCCCGAGTGACTCTTCCCTTGCTAAAGAACTTCGAACCATTTCCTGCTTTCTTACGGCTTTTGCTTAAAATCACAATCACTTGACTTAGTTTGCTAGATAATAGATAATCACGCAGTATGCAGTAGATCTAGACCCAGGTTGATAAATAAAACTTGCCACTATTCTGCATTTTTGGACTGCGATTACACTTGGTCGCAGTTTGGTGTTGTGTTTTAGCGTGTCACTTGCCTTAATCCTACAAATCTATAAATAAGGGGTTCCTCCCCCTACACGTTGATAGATTTTGATAGAGAATTTTTGGTTTTAAGAGAGAGGAAATTAAAGAGAGAAGTTGAAGGTAGGAGAAGATGAGAAGAAGGAAGGGAGCTCTCCCACATCAAGGCTTCTCTATTATCTTCTGCCGCCTTTATGGGGTAGTTCTCTAAGGTACTAGGGGTTAAACCCCCCAAACTCTAGATTTAGTTTTTTAATGTAGACGTAACTGTGTTAGGATTTATGTATGGATATGTTTGTTTTAGTGAATTTATGCTTCATTTATACTTAATTATACTTGGGTAAGTCGCCCAACACTTCACTACTAGCCTACAACTGAGTTTAACACTAGGTGGGAATTTTAGGGTTAGACTGGGTAGCTGTAAGGATAGATGAATGATCTGAGGGTTCCTTATTAGACGTGACGACCGAACACCTGCTGTAGGAATGTCGTCCCAAAACAATACTAGATAGGTCGCGCGCGTTCTGATCGAAGCACTGATCTAATATGCATGATAGGATAAACCTATTAAAAGGAACTATGAGAGCAACTCTAGCACGTAAACTTATATTGAGATGACATTGGGTCTTTGTGGACCTTGTTAGGAGGAGGGAGAATAATCTTTGAAATTCCCGGATTCGAGAGTTATGTATCATAACCCATAAACCCAACATAGTTAGTTATTTACATGATGAATCTAGTTTAGCGAGAGGGTGGCTCCCCGAAGTACCTTGATTTTATCTTAACTTCTTTCCACCAGTATTTCCAATCAACCTCCAACCCAAAAACCTAAACCGGTTGACTAGATAACAGCAAATTGAGAAGTAGTCTAGGTTATCGAGACTCGTGGAATACAACCTTGGTATCCACTATACTAACAATGCCATTATGAGTTATGCTTAACTCAGAATGAGGTAATTAGATGGACCATGCAAATAATTGACAGAACCCGCACAGGGGTAGTAGCACACACCAATAACCTAATATTTCCCAAATGAGCGATGAAGAATAAATGGAGCACCATTCAGTGTTGTTACAGTCTTAGAGAAACAATGTTGACTAGTGAGTAGGCTGCATATTGAACCTCGTAGGGGTGCACGAGAGAGAGAACCTAATAATGAAGAATTCGAGTATGATGAGGAGGAGATTGCTTCTAAGGATAGTGAAGATGAAGTATTAGATGGATGAACGTATTTGAACTATGATGAATGAAGTAGTTTAAAGTGTTTTTTGTTGGATTGTTTCTATGAACTTGTTATTTTGGTGAACTTGTGTTTTCATAACTTTGTGTTTCAAATTGTCTATGAAGTTATCATTTTATAAACTTGTGTTTTGAAGAAATTGGGACATATTTTGATTATTGTTGAGGGTTAGCTAAGTTATGAATTAACATATAGATAGACCAAAGTAAAAAGGTCTTATTGCATTTGAGAGACTACACTATCATGATATTTATCATTCTAATTCTTGTTAAATTTGTATAAGTCACTTTATTTTCTTAAGCTTTATAGTAAAATTTATGTCTTAATTTTCCTATGCTATAGAATTAGTTTTGTTTGACTTTGACTAGACTTTGGCTAAAGTTATAGGCACAATAACTTGGGATCAATTTAGTTAGTCTTCTAAAAATCAAGTGTAAATAATATCTTGCTTTTGTGAATGAAAATTTGAACTACTCAAATACATTTGTGGATTTGGTGTATTAATGCTTTACATTGTGGATGATGACCTTGTCCTAAATTGTTTTGTTTATTTTATTGGTTTACATGGGTAATTTGTTATTTTGATTTGGAATACAACATTGAAAATTATAGTATTTAGTAACAATGGTAAATATGCATTTGGATTTGGTTTGAATCCAACCTTTAAATTGAATTTTTGTATTATTTTATACATGGATTAGAATATTTTTGTTCTTTCTGAAACTTTGATTATTCTTTTAATATTTTTGTTGTTCCCTTGACATAAGTGAGATGAGGGAGAGAGTTAATTGTTGTTTTAAAGTTATATAGGTCTCGTTTATTTGTATGTGGTTAACCTTTCACAATTACATAAAAAATCTTTCATATATAGGGCATAGTTTGTATTTTTTTTATGATAAAAATTACATAAAAATTCTGAATTTTTCTAAATCCTACGTAGTAATTTTCCCCCTCTAAAACAAACATAATATAAGTTTAAATAAAAATTAAATTAAATGAAAAAATAAGAAATTGGAGTAGATATTAAGAATGATTGAAATTAAAAAAAAATGTTTCTCTCTTTCTCTTTTGCACTTTGAGATTATCGAAATAGCAATTTAATCTTTTTCTCCTTCATCTTATAATTAATGATTAATAGAATAAGTAATGTCTATAAAAACAAAGATATAAAATCTTGCTTTTATAACACATTTTCCCCCATCCATTTTGCTACTTCTAACCTATCATATTCTCTTTCAAATCAAACTTAAAGTTTAACTTATCATTTTGTCTTCCAACAAACAAAAAAAAAAATAAAAAAATAAACAAGCGTGTTTCGTTCCTATCTTTTACCTCAAAACAACATTACAATGAGTGGTCATTCGTGACAGTTTTCAAACTGAAGCTAGAAACATGGAGGAAAAACACAATAATCGTCCACGTTTTTTGATCTGTCTCGCTTTCCCTACTTCCCCCCAAAGTAAATAGGATTTTAACTTTTCACCATTTGTTCCTCCAAATTTAGCCTGAGAACAACGTAATAATGAGTGGTAATTGACCGACGGTAAACATCAAACTGAAGAAAGCAGCAGATAATACGAATGATAACAGTCTGAAAAGTACTCTCATGACTCTAGCTCATTCTCGTCGAATGAAAAATGCATGTGTCTCCTTTAAGGTTTGATTCATCCAAAAATGTTTTTGGACTGCGAGGACATGTTTTGTTATGTATATCAGGATGAAGTACCACTTTATGTATCACCACCCTTGTCTTTTAGATGCGGATTCCACCATACGGTTTATTATTTATGTCTATGACGTACACAAAACTAACACATAAAAAGTTTTAAGAAGATGGTGTTTCCACTTTTTTAATTTATTTCTTTGTCAATGCAGAGATTTTTTGACATAAATCTTTATGCTACACAACCAGAATCAAGTCTACGAAGCAAAAATCATGTTGAGGGAAGTCCTTGTAACGTCTCTTGTGAGTCCGGAGACATAAAAATTTGTCTTAGAAGCTGGTGAATTTAAAGTCCAACATTATATAATTGAAACTTCCCATACAGACAGTAGACTAGGATGATTTGATAATAGCTATAACAACGGTCTAAGAATAATATTGATAATTACCTAAAAGCACATATTCTAGCTGATGTGCAAGCTTTTATTGTTTTAGTTCAATATGGCGTTCACTATTAGACCACCAGAATATGTTTTATGCTTGTTATGTAGTGTCAAACCATTTCTTACTTTATATTGTTTTAATTATGTTGAGAAAAATAGAAATTTGATATACTATCATACTATGTTATGTATATTATGATGGAGTACCATTTTATTTATAACCATTATTGTTTTTTATATGGGGATTGCATTATACATTTCATTCTTTATTTCTCTGACACGCAAAACTAATTCAGTAGTAAATTGAAATATTGGGAGTAAGATTAAAAAAAATATTACCCATATACTTTTCTTGGAATCATGCCAACTTAAGTAAGTTAGTTTTGCCGGGCGGCTGCCGACTTAAATCATTTTGACTTTCGTTCGAGACATATTATATTTAAGGTTTAGGAAACCCTACCGTACCAGCCGGTAGCATCGTAAATACTGAATATCGGACCCAAAATCATAGGCTGTTTTAGCGGTAGGAAACGATTCAATCACGATTAAACCACGATTTTTCGTACAAAATATCATACCATGATTCTATCATGATTCATATGTAAGTATCTAACTCTTAAAACTCCTGTGTAACTACATTTTTTGGGAGGCCAAACTAATACTTTATTTTTTATTAGTATATAAATAACTCAAATTTGTTTAAGGAGTCTAGTAAGATGTATGAGGTTGTACAAAAGTACTTGTTAGAACTTAACTAAAAAAACAATTTGGTAAAATTTATCTTAAAAACAATATTTTTCTTAACACAAGTTTCTCTAGTTGTCAATTAGGCAACTATCCTATTTCTCTAAAACTTGTCTTAAATAAAGTTTTTTCTTCTTCTACCATGTATGGTTTTTACTCGTTAACTCACATTTTCTAGATGACGATTAGACAAGGTTCCCCTTTTGCGAGGATTTATGTTAAATGGCTTTTATACTTTCCTTTCTCTATGACTTACCTCAAATAAGATTTTTTCTCTCACGTATCTTTTTTCCTTAATCAATATTTTCTAACTATCAATTGGAAAAGTTTCTCATTTCACGAGGACATATGTTAATAAAATTTTTTCTACACGTTTTTTCTGTTGTTAATATATAAATAACACAAGTTTAGTTAAGGGATTTGGTAGGGTGTGAGAGGACGTATCAATATTCCAGCAGCAAATTATTGTTTGACTACAAAAGAGCGGGTGTTGCAAAATTTAGTTATAATGATTAGAATTTTATAATCACCAAATAATTAGAGGTTTCATAAATGAAAATTAGATTGAAATTAAATAAATAGTGAAAGTTGAGTCCCTTTTTCTTTTGCATGTTGCTCTGAGAAATCTTTCCAGGCCATTAATTTTAATGGTTCATTAAAAAAGAAAAGGAAAAGAAAATAGAAATATATTTCTTACTTTGACTACCCCCCTTCTCTTTTTTGCACCCCTTTTGATATGTCTCGCTTTCCATGCTCCCATTCAAAGCAAATAGAAATTTACCGTGAGTGGTAATTGGCCAACAGTAAAAACCAAAATGAAGGAAGCAACAAAAGAGTCAAATAATAGCGTCTGAAAAGCATTCTCAAGGCTTTACCATGCCATATATTTTGCGCTTGCTATTATTTGTATGTGTTGCAATGGAGTTGGGATTATGAGAAATGGATGATTGAACGATTACTTTTTGTGGTGGATGCTTGTTTTATGTGCATGGATTGAGGAAAAAGGGTCTATACTTGAGCCATGACACATAGCTGACATGCGTGGGTGTCTACCTCGACATTGGTTTCCTACTCCAATTCTAAGCTCTTTCGAGGCTCTTATATGGAAGGAACTAAAATGTGGGGTAATCAATTAGGATTCGTCTAATGACACTCTCTTAAAAAACGCGTCACAATGATTCATTATAGGTTCTTTGGTATGCCCTTGGAGATCACTCTTCTTCTTACGGGAGAGTGAGGGTGTAACCATTCCACCTTCATACATTTTCTCATAACCATTTGTTATGTATTTTCACACTTACGTGGAAATATAGGCACTCAACGATTCGTCCATATATGTGTTTAAAAATTATGACATCACGTAGTCAATGCCACTATGGTCTTGCCTTTGGTATGTCGCCTAGCGTTGAAGGCTCTCCACTCATTATCGAGTTGGATTGCCTTAAGAGAGCCAATTAGGTGAACCTCTTAAGTTTTGTCGTAGAGAAGGAGATGACGCACTTGCTCTCTCCGTTTTACACTTTTATTTTTTTTGTGAAGCCAATCATCCAAGGAACTGCGGATTTGAATGATGTTTGAAAAAATCGGTAACTTCGTTCTACTTCTACCCTTGTTTGGCCCAATGAGGACATTGTCCCATTCAAATTGTGGATGGGATTTCGGTAGTTTTTTTCTTCTTCATGTTATATAACCATGTTTGTATAAATGTTCATGCATTTGGGAAAAGGGTTTGTGTGTGCATTTGTGCCTCAAATTTCAAAATTTTCGAGTAATGCCACACCCCCAAAGAAAATTCGAAGTGCATCATGTTTTGAATTGCTAGTCTCTAGGATGGTACGTAATTTAGGGAGGCTAGTGTAGGGGCTATAAAGGATGTCCTTGTCATGGATTTGGATCCATCTTAAGAAAAACATATGGATTGGTGCTTCCTACCATCCTTTTCGAGTTCTCAAACTCCTCTTTGTAGGAAGGAGTCTTATGCGCTTAAAGCCAAATGGGGTCGATATGTAGCATCATACATTCGAAATCCTACCACGTTAAGTCTTAATCAAAATATGATGTCACTACAAATAAAGTGCGGGGTAAAAGCCAAGTTGGAGTCGTTCTATCCTTGGAAAAACTGGGTTTCGAAAAAGATACTATGGGTCTTGGTGGGTAGGCCTACTAGATGATGTTAGTTCCTCTCTAGTACAAGTAAAATTTCCACCCGTATGATAGGAATGCCAACTTTATGATGTGTTTTCAAGGGCACACATAAAGCTTCCAATACCCCTTGACTTCATTAGCCTTCCGCACGATCGAGGAAAATGAGCTAATAACTGCTCTTGCTCAATCAAGGCTTGCTAAGTACCAAAGTACAAAGAAGAACAAAAACCCCTTCTATGCACAAAAAGAGCACGATGTGTGCAAAGCGGCCTGACAACTTGACAAGATCGTCTTCATACGAAAATTGTTCAAATGAATTATGTGGACAGGAATACAAATACTTCCTAATCAAGCTACATACGCTTCGCCCCAACTTTCATATAAGAAGGCTCGAGTTAGAGAAAGAGAACTCCATCTTGTGAGAAACAAATCTATTCGTCCTTACGAAGTACGTTTCGAGCATCAGTGAAAGGATCAAGAGTTTCTAAGTGCAAGGGTTGACCTTGTAAGCTTCTTATGATCCACTACCTAAGATTGGCAGCTATGTGTCATCATAGAGTTATGGTGATTTAGAGGATGTTAAGTTTAGCTTTGCTTGGGGACAAGTAAAGTTCACGTGCGGGGTTATTTGATGACAAATAGAATGAGCTATTCTATACCACCATATTATGATTTAAAGTGCATTCATTTCATATCTTTATCGTCATAATACCTTGAATTCGTGCTTTGAATGCTTCAAGTGAGTTTTAGCAACCCTATGATTGCTTTTGCGGGTTTGATGCGCTTTTGGTAGCATTTTGTACATTTTTAGGTCAAAGCAGACTAGTGGACGACTAGGCAGCCGAAGGGGACATCTAGATCTAGTTGCTTGACCTGGAATCAAATAGAGGACAAGCTTAAATAATGGTGCCCCAGGAAGGAAAACAATGTTGTTGCCGCCGTTTTACGTGGCACCTCAACTTCGTTAGAAAGTTACCTTTGAGCTTCCTAATTTTTTGGCCATGTGTTTGGAGACTTTTGATTGGCGTGATGATGCAGGTGCTATGAGTTTTCCTCCCTATAAACCCTTATCGAGGACCTATAAATAGAGGTCTAGAGGTAGAACTAGGGAAATGAGAGACGAGATGCCCAGGAAGGATCGTTACTCTGTCGACAGAGCAACCCACCTGACTTAGAGCGAAACAATCCTCACGAGAGGAGTCGGCGCCAGAAACAACAACCATGGCCCTATTTTCTCTGTTATGGGTGTTGAATCCAGAGGTTTTGTGGGGACTTCATTTCGATCGATGATCTCCCAGAAATCCTTTCTCATGGATAACTAATTCCTTTAGTTACATAGATATGTGAACTCTAAGGGTTCTAGTCACGTAAAACTTGATGTTTGACTTTATACAATTGTTTTATTTCATACGTGTTGATGTTTGATTTCCTCTATTTCATTATTTGGTGATTCTAATGATTGCTTAGTCGACCTTGCACTCCTTTAGCTTGTTTTTGTTACCTGTTTCAGGAGTTTGATTTATGTTCTTGATTGTGTACTAATATGTAAGTGAACATTGTATCTTTCATTCTCCTTTCAGAAATGATTCAAGGAGAGAGAAAATGCCAGTAGCTATAGTCCCTTATCTTTCATTTCCATCCCAATCCAAAGAAGAGTAGGAAGATTGCTTTATCTCGCTAACATAGTAGTCGTTCACTTCCACATGTTTGATAGACTCGCCAAAAATCGGATTACTCGTAGTGTTCAAATAAGCAACTTAATTGTCACATAGTGAGACGATTTGTCCGAGAAACGACGGGTTCAAGAAGTAAGCAACACAATTAAAGTACCTCATTTACGGTGCTCACCATGGCTCGATGTTATGCTTTGATTGAGAGGGGCACAACATCAACGAAGCTTAGAATAGATATACTGCTCATGGAAATTGGGGTATTGAAATTGTACTTATGCGATGGTGTGTAGATCCAGCTTTATGTATGAAACAGGAGAACAGGCGTGGTGTTAATTAGATTTGCAATTGCTATCAAGCCATCCCATTTTCCTTTCTGGAAATTGACTGGCCATGCCAAATGGTTTAGGAGCACCCATAAAAAGAAAGAAAAAGGATTAGTAACTAATATTGAGTTCACATCATCCATAGAACACCAATTTCCTTTAAATACGGGTGCTTCAAAATTAAACGAAGAATGCACGATGGTATAGATCTGCTCCAAACAAGGATCTAAACTTAAAGGCCATATTGACTGTTAGAAAATTCATTGGCAAATCTGTGAGATCAATGCCTTGCAACATAATAGACAAAACAACTTAATAAACAATAGTGTTCTTAAGAACAAAGGTATCAATACTCAAATTTAATTCTGTCAAGACTCTAATTTCATTCAGGCTCTTACAAAACATAGGATAGACTAACATTCATAGAGAAAAAACTTAGTCAAGATTGAAGACGAGAATTAAATGACTGTAATGCCACATTCTTCTTTACATAATAAATATGAGAAGCCATGCACATTAATGGTCTGCCTCTGCATTGTATATGTCAAGAGTGTATAGCAAACTCTGCATTATTCCTTTGACCTTGTAGCTTTGACTCTTGCACTTCGCTAAGAGCCATTTCACAACTTGTGCATCCTAAAATGAATCCCGCTACTCCAAAACAAAACAGAAGTCACTCATTAATGTACGCAATTGTGATCACTATATATTCTAACTGTTCAAACCTCTCCAAACAAAAGTAACGCCCGCGTCACCTAAGAAAGATCCCGATGGACTGATGGAGATAAAAAGATGAGAGTCTAACCATAAGTGTCAAAGATATTCACTGTGAATGAAAAGATGAGAGACTGATCAAGCATCAGCTTGGCACAAAGAACAACAATTTGCAAATTTCAACGCATTTTAAGATTGTACAATATATATGGAGATCTTCTCCAAATGACTGCCAAAGTCCAATACTATTCAAATACAAAACTATGAATTGGATGAAATTTCAAATGCATCTTGTTTGAAATAAATGTATTTGAAAAGGTTTGTATTGAAAAATGAAATTCATTAAATGGATAAGCATCGTGATATTATACACACAAAATACGGGATGCACTACAAACCAACTTGTTCCATCCCTGGATGTGAAATCCAGGCTTCATTTCAATGCATCAGGTTCAATAATTCCATCCTGTTCCTGTCCTCCATCATAGTAGATTCCCCTCTAGATCACTAGAAACTTAGCTAGAGCCCCATCAATGAATTAGTAGACTTGAGATTCCCTTGTGTCCGTTACTATATTTGATTATGTCCCACGAGTTGCAAAATCAGAACACTATCTTGGAATGGCCTACATATTGCAAAATCTTGGAATGAACCCATAATGCACTACTTCCCATAATTCACAAGAGGAAATGACTTGCAGTTTGTGAAATCTTCCAAGTACTTGAAAGTCATTCCACCTACATCCAAAAAAAAAAATTGAGCTCAACTAAACATAAAATTATCATGTAAAATATGCATTCCATATACACAAGTATATATGTAACTATGGTTTAATATCAAGTGAGACTATAAGAGCATAGTTCCATCGATTAACCTAGGTTACTTTCACACCTTTTCATATTTGACAGGCGACTCACTGAAAAAGAATTGCGTTACATAGTTTGGTATGTCGACTATTGGTTTTGAATGACGCAAGCTCGGGGACTTCAATCTTTAAAAGGAGAAATTCGATCCCTCAACAAGCCACAAGCATCAAAGACTTCCTAAAACAAGAGCACAAAGCAAACAAAAATAAACATGGTAAAGTTTAACATTTCTACCAATTCTCCATGAAATAAACCCAACTTACGTAACAAGTAGAGACCAACAACGACTTTCGTAAGAAATGCAATCACAAAAATTTGATTGATAAAAAAATTTGAAAAATATATTGCAACATATATGACATGCTATATTGATATGATCATGTGCACATTACACTAGTTACAGGAAATTTACCTTGGTGGTGTCGAATTGGAAGACAAGGGACATTGCTCTACTCAGACCAAGGAACAAGTTCGCATACTGTCGATTTGCCACTTGCTTATACTCATCGACCAAGTCATGTATCCCAACAACTTGATATTGGCATGCTCTAAGGAAGGGACTTTGAACAAGACTTATGTTATCATAAAGAAGTCACAAATCTTATTCTTGTAAATACACCGTTTGAGATTTGGAGCAAATATTTTTATCTCATGGAAACCAATTAAATCATCGACTTCCAGGCTAAGCAATTAGAGGCCAGTAACTTTCAAACACTTCATCGTCTCATCATCTTCAGGATCGTCACCGAGAGAACAATTGCAAGATATCAGCAAAAAATTCATCAACATGGGGAATCGAGCAACAGGTTGAGTGGTTGGTTCCAGCAAGATAAATCCAAGTAGCATTCAGACAAGGTCAAATTTGTAAGCACTTTGAAGCTAGAGCATGGCAACCCAAATGCCATATTATTAAACTGGACTCGTTTTAAGTCCATAGTCTCAAGCGATTGGTTGTAAAGGGAGATTGAGCAGTATAGGGAGGTGAAGATATAAGACCTCTTCCCAAAGAGAAACCTGCATCCAGACAAACAAACTAACAAAAATCAAGTATGAATTCCAAATTTGAAACTGACATGAACAAACCAAAAGTTAACAATGTATTAAATTCTGTCAATGATCAAGAATTTCATCAACAAGGGGAAACTGGAAACATCGCGACGAAGCAAACAAAAAGGCATATTGCATATCTCATAGTTTGAAATCTTACTAGGAAGAAGAAAGAGTTTCTTAATTATATAAAGGATGACTAAGAGGGAAAATCCTTTGAAAACGTATAGCTATGAAAATAAAAAATGAACAAGGGTGGCCCGTTCAAGAAACGATCAACAATTTGTTCCCTCTATGTAGTGGTGAACTAGTAGTCAACTTTGAAATAATAATCGACGAACCTAAGCTAAAAAAGAAAAGACGTTGCTCGTTGGAGAGATTGAGAGACAAGAGAGAGACTAAATGCAGAGGCAATGACGGAAATTATGGATATGGGGAAGTGAACAGACACTGGGAGTGAGAAAGGTTTTCTTCATTTTTGCAAGGAGGGGAGCAGAAATGTGTAGAAGGTGAAAGGAGTCAGAGTGAAATTGAAGGGATGTGGGCAGGTGTGTATTTAGGACCATTTATCGCATATCAAGTGGTGACTTATCCATTTGTGAAATATTTACCACCTATGTTATTTGGTTAATCCAATTATCCGATTAACCAAACCAATTAAATTTTGGTTTGGTTAATTTGGGTTTCGTGTTAATTTGGACGGTTTGGTTAAGACATTTTATTTCATGGTTAATGAAATTTAGGCTTAATTGGTTTGGTTATTACCACGGTAACCATCTGAACACCCCTAAGTATAAGGGTAGCAACTCGACCACAATCAAGGAGAATATTTGATTGATGAAGAGCTCGCTCGAACTAGAGATCCACCAACAAACAATGACAAAATTCAAGAGTAAACCCTCAATGAACCGAAAAGGTTTTTTTTTTTATTTCAACATAATCTCCCACACAACAGAGTTAGGTAACCAGTTCGTGGAGCGTGAGCGAGAGTGGGAGCGAGAGCGCAAGAGCGTCTGATATAGAAGAATTCATTATTGAGAGCGTGAAAAAATCGTTAATATTAATTATATTTAATCCATAAAGTCATATATATACACTGTATCCCAAACTAAAGAGTTGAACTTTGGTAAAGCATAATGACAAAAAAAAAAAAAAAAAAATAGAAGGAACCAGAAATGACCAAGAAGGCAAGAATAACAAAACCTTCATTCCCAAATCCCCTTAAATGATTAACAATTAGAAATTACATATTGACATATCATGACTGAACCGTAGGTAGCTATATTTATGAGGACTTTATAACATTTTTACAAGTAGTATGGAGACCAGTTGTAATTAAAAGGGATACAGAACAATATATCTATTTGGAGTCTTTGACAGTTCGGCTTCAACTCTCATCAATCTTATTATCTCTTTCTCTGGCTCATTGGAGCCAAACCCGCCTGAGAATTGTCGATCCAACACCAACCACCACACAATCCCTTCTTCCTGGTTATTATCAATGACTGCGCCGAAACCCCGAATGCATGCCCCTCATCCTCAATACCTCTTCTCCATGGCCCTGTACTTGCGGGTTGTCACCCGACCCGGCAACTTGTTACTCGTCGATATGTTATCACCTTGAAAAGATTCCAATCATTAGTGGTCGGGAACGAATCGACGGACCACGACGCATTGAAAGCCTTGCTTGGGGTAGCACATCTCGGCGGCGGCCGACTGCACGAAGGGAAAAGAGAAAGTTTAACGAGGAAATAGGTGGAAGCTCTGGTTAAAATGAATTCGACGCTTTTCTAACTGAATCCGCGATCCATCAAGCTATAATTTGCGAATTTGGAACAGATCCCAGCAAAATCGCACTTTTGCCGCGCTAGAGCGGGAGCGCCACCCTTTAACCCACGAATAATGTAACCTAACAACAGAGTCTGCAACCTTTTAAATAGGTTTTAAAAATAAAACTACTGAAAGTATAAAAAAAGAAAAAAGAATCCTAAACCAAAAAAGTAACTAAAACTCGTCAGCCTATCGAGTATTTTAACCTCTTGACCAGGAGTCCTTCTGAGTTCTGACCCAAATGCCCTATCTCAAACCTTAGATCTCCTATAGGGGATTTTAATCCACCTGATAGGGTATTTTTCTTGATCTACATACAATATTTAGGCTGATCGTTTGGTGTCTAGGAAGCTTCAATCTTCTCATACAATGCCTTCACGATCTTTAATTGAACTTATATTTTGATGTCCAACTCCAAACTCCCATCAATTATCTTCCAATATGAAGATACAAGCCTCCAAAGTAGGTATCCTGACACTGTTTCCACACTTGGCCAAATTTTCAGCTTCTTCTTTCCTTGATTTGGTTTCTTCTTTGAACATCAATGTGAATCGTTTTGGGTCACAATCCATGATCACATCATGCAGTTTCTTGTTGATTTGTTATTTTTTGGGTTTGGCTAACAAATGTAAATAAGGAACTATAAAAGCCAAAAAAGTAGTCCATGCATTCCATACAGTTAGTGGCGAACCCAAGAATTTTACATAGGGGTGTCCTCTCTTAAGAAATAAATTAAATAAAAATAATTCTTAAATAATTAATAAAATCTAAATAATTTTAAATAAGAAAATACTTGACTCGTACAACTTAAAAAAATTCCACGATGTATTTTCATATTCCGAAATAATTGTAGAATACACTTGGTGTCTACACTAGTCAAAGAAATTGTTTTTGTATCTCTTACTAGGCAATTCACGAACTAATCACATATTCGATTTCTGAACTTGTTCTTGATGTAATCTAAATCTGAAAAGACTCTTTCAACACTTATCATGTAACCATAAAATCAATACAAATTAAGAATAGCTTGAAATTTGTTTAATTGTTAGGTTTTGAAAATAACCAGAGATAGGGAATGACATTTTACTATTACACAGTGTTTAAAATCGAATAAAAAATAAGTTGTAGCCTAATGGAAATTATGTTTATTAATAATAATAGTGTCCTACGTTCGAATTACCCAAACAACCACTTATATTCCCATACGCAAACTAAAAGACGAGAGTAGGATAATCATTTTTTCAAATTTCTAGGGTATCCCTGTCTATCAATTATAATTTTTTTTTCCATACGTAAATTATCATTGGGGGGTTGGATAATCGTTTTCCTAAAATTTAGGGGTGTCCCCGTGGATCCTTCCTACATGCAGTTGAGAACTTGGAATAATTAAGAAGAAATCTGGTGGTATTTATGGCCGAGACCATGCATGTTCTCTACCAGAGTTTGTTTGACATTAATACAAATCTTGTCATAAAATTATACATGCATATAGAATCAGAACCGCTACATTCTAAGTGTCACTTCCCCATCCACCCCAAAAAAAAGATGAATTGTTTATAGAAATTTGGCTAAGGTGCTTGCAACATATGGGGAAAGGTTCATACAATATGTTATAGTTGTTGGATGCTTGTCGATTGTTGATGGATATCTTATTTATAATGTCGCCATCGTATTTATCTAATGATGGTAAAATATGTTATATCGTATATACTTACTATTGATCATGCCACAAGAAGATTCAAGATTTACAAGATAAAATTATACTGGACAGGACCGTCAATCATCTTGGGAGGCCCTGTTCAAGCAATAGTATGTGGTTCACATTTTTTATCTAAGAATATGAAGTATTTTAATTATCTTCAAAGATGTCTTATAAAATATAAATGTTCCTGTTATAGGTGGTAGTTTGACTCATTGGATGTTCAATGACTAAAGTACCATTATTCATTCCAAAAGTATCATTAAGAAAATATTTTTTTCTACAGCGGGAGTTAATGGGACACTGGAAGTTTAAAAACTAAATTTTGTAAATATTGAAGTAATGGACTAAATTGATATTTTAGCCACGGTAAATTAAACAACTGAGTTCATGTAAGTTAAATGGACACACTTTCAGGTTATTAAAACAAGTGAAATATTGATCAATTGGATTGTTAAAGTCAAATTTTACTAAGTTAAATTAAATAAATTGATATGAAAATATTTAAAAAAAAAGATGCAATAACTAATATTAGAACCTATGATCAAGTATGCATTATCCAACTAGACTAAAAAACATTAATGTTCTTTATTTTTACTACACCTTATATAGATGAAGTTTTCGAGAACCTGAAGCCCCCAATCTCTCACATAATTTCATCATTAAATTGGAGGCCTTATGTTGTAAGATCGGCCACTAAATGCTAATGGCAGGTTCTGACAGCGTGACACTAGCAGCCGATGTTCGTCTCTCTGAGCAGCATCTACAAATCTGAGCGCCATCCTTTACCCAATATTTTATAAATTATAAAAAATGCAAGTGATTCACTTATAAGTGTTAAGATTTGTCCTTCAATGTAACGGAACCTGTCAATTTGTGAACAATGAAATAAAAGAGTTTTTTGAAACACAAGTTTTACTTGATTCCAAATTAAAAAGTAAGAATTTGGGAAAAATTTTAATGAATGAATGGAAAAGCTGGTTAATAAATCATTATCAATATAAATATAATTTATCTAAAATTAAATGGACTAAACTAATACCCAAAAATGGGAAAATAGAATCGCTGTCGATGTTCGTCTCTCTGAGCAACATCTACAAATCCGGGACAACGCTTAACCAGAGCCATATTCTTCTTCCTATAACTTCCTTTACTTTGGTTTCTTTCTTTTTTTGGCTATTAGCAATCAGTAGATGAGATTTGTGTGTTGCATTTGTACTGATTATTTTTCCTTTTCCATTGCGCGTTTGATCCAATTATAGACCATTATGTTTCGCCGGTTTTGTGCTACAGTGGAGTGTGTTCTATTTCTTGGATGAGATGTTGACCCAAAGACATTGCATCCCAAGCAACGGTGGTAGAGTGCAGTGAATGAAGGTTCCCTTCTTCTTCACTTAATTTTTCCCTCTACTCTCTTTATTTTTAGTGAATCTTTAAGTTAATTAGATGTGTTAGTTGATTGAATGTGGTGACTGGTGAGTAAATGGTATAGCTATGGCACCACTTTGGGTTGAAGAAGTAAGATGTCATCTCCTACTTACCCCCAATGTTCAAGGATTAGTCGGCTACCTACTCCGATCAGGATGAGTTCCTTGCTTGGGACTCAAGTTGGAGGTTCGTATTTCTTTGTAAAATTAATTTTAAATTGTCAAAAGGTTGTAGGCATAAGTGGTTAAAGTGTTTGAACTGAAATTTGTGGTTATATGCACCATGGCTTCGTGAATTGTGTCTGTGAGAATCACAAGAACTCGATTGGATTTCCGAGTACTATTCACCTAGGATGAAGACGATGATGAATTTTGATGTTCTATGATATGTAATTTTGGATTTATGAGTTTCATGTTTTTCTGATTCATGTTTGACCTTTGAAAGTTTTGATATTTTCTTTTTTGGTTCTCTTATTCGTTTCCCAGTTATGGATAGGACAGAAGCATGCCATTGGAACCATCAATTATAGATGTTACACTTGCTAGAGTTAGAGTTGCTAGGAAGTAGGAAGACACAAATCATTTTGTTTACTTGGTCTCATTATTTAAATTCCATCAACTCATTTTTTGTTTATCTTCTAATCAAGTGAGGGATATCAACGAAAAATCAATATGTTGCCTTTTACTTTCCCTCCACTATAGAACCTATTTGATTGATTTCCTTTCATCAATATAAACTACAAACTATTTGGTTCTCTGTAGTAGGTAACATGATAGCTTTTGAGAACCTGTGGTAATACCCTCCCCATACATCCAACATCATTATACCTAAGATTTTACATGTAAATTTGAAATTATAAAGCTAAATAGGCCTACTATATCATGAAGTCAATAAAAATATAATTATTCTTAATACGATTCAAATCATATGATCCTAAAACATCCATTAATAAATAAGATAGAGTACAATATTTTTCATATCATTAGTGTTAAGTCGAATACATCTACTAAGTAATAATAAACTAACATGATTATCTTGTTTTTTTTTTAGCAATAGATAACTGGTATTACCAAATCAAAGATAGCAAAGTTTTACAATCCAAAATGAAACCACTGATCAAAATCAAAACTCGCAACAACAGCAGATAACAAAGAGAGGGTCTTCCTGGCTACCTCATGAGCCACCCGATTGTCATTCCTGCCAACAAAAGAGACACCAAAAGACCGATACTGCCTCCGCAACTCCTCAATTTCCACAAGTATGCGCCCCCCTTCATATCCCGCGCATCCCGCCGCTGAATCTTCTCAATCACACCTTTGGCATCTCCATAAAACCAAACTGCATCCATCCCCTTCCCTAAGCACCACTGGACAGCGTCCCGAAACGCCACTAACTCCACGAGAAAAGGATCCACAATACCTGCATAATAAAATCCCTTGACCATACACACCCGTCCCATGCCATCGCGGATAACCAAGCCCCCCGCACCATGTGATCCCGGCGCCACTGCCCCATCCACATAACAAGAAAACGGCAACGCCAGATGCAACTGGACCGGACCCCGTCCTCCAGACGAAATTCGCCGCTGAAGCACCGGTACTTGCTCTGGCTGAACAAACGCCATCCATTCACGCACCTGCATCTCAAACTGACGAACCAAGCATGTTAAATCGTACTGTATATGCTCAAAGACTACCCAATTCCGGCTCTTCCAAATTCTCCAAAGCAGAGCCACCATACGTACAATCCGCTCTGTCCCATCATCTTGTTCAACCATACTACGGAAGAACAAAGCAAAGTTAGACACCCCCGCCATCCCATCCACACCTGTCACACCCGAGCGATTCCATAGGTCCACTGCAACTCTACAAGACAAAAATAAATGCTCCAGGGTCTCCACCGGTTCCCAGCAGACCGGGCATCTGGGAGAGAGTGTCTCACCATCTTCAGGGGGGTCCCGGACCTCAGTCGGATTTTGTCCCCTCTTTTCAAAGATAGCCTCCGCAGTGGGTAACACCCGCCTAAGAAGTTGCCATACAAAGAATTTCAACTTAGGAGGCAGCGGAAAACCCCACACTTTCTTCCAAAATCCCATATCAAAGAATGAAACCTCCTCCTTCCATCCCGGAGCTGCACGACTGATCTGAAGAGCCAGGTGGTACCCCGACTTCACTGTATACTCCCCATCTGACTCCCAAGCCCAAACACACCGATCCGGTATCTGCCGAACTGGCAATGGAATGGAGCAAATCCGCTGCATCACCGACTCAGGGAAACACTGTTGGAGACACTCAACACACCATTTCCCCGACCCAGGGACCAAGAACGACTCTACCCTGGCTTCTGTCAACACCGGGGCGGAGGGGAGTATACAAACCTCCTCACGCCTCACCCCTGGGATCCAACGATCTTCCAGCACCCTCGCGTCTTTCCCATCACCAATCTGCCAAACTAACCCCTGCTGCAATAAATCTCTGCCATGGAGCACACTAGTCCACCCCCAGGACGGTCTAGAACCACGCTTCGCTTGTAGTATCGAAGTTTGCGCAAAGTACTTCCCCTTCAAGACCTGTGCCAGTAGAGTATGCGGTTCCTGCCAAACCCGCCAAGCCACTTTTGCCAACAAAGCTTGGTTGAAGTCCTCGAAGCGTCTAAACCCAAGCCCACCATCGAATTTGCTACGACACAGGTTCCGCCAGGAAACCCAATGCGCCTTTTCCTTATCCACCGAGTACCCCCACCAAAAGCGAGCCATATGCTTGTCCAATTTTCTACATAAGGTTACTGGCAAGAGAAAACAAGACATAACATAGATTGGGAGTGCTGCGTCTTTCTCTGTTATGATGAACGGAGTGCCTGCATGGTATTTCCGCTCGACGAGAGGGCTACGACAGGGGGATCCGTTATCTCCGCTATTATTTGCCATTTGTTCTGAAGGATTCGCGGCTCTGTTGAGACAGGCTATCTCGGAGAAAAAGCTAGTGGGGGTTAAGGTGAACCCAAGATGCCCTAGCATTTCCCATTTATTTTTTGCAGATGATTCTTATCTGTTCTTGAGAGCGTCTCGACAGGAGTGTGACGCATTGGTGCAGTTGCTTCACAGGTATCAGGAGCTGAGTGGGCAGAAAGTTAATTTGAATAAGTCGGCAGTATGTTTTAGTGGGAATGTAGACCCGGTAGAGGCAGATGAGATGGCGGGTGTGCTGGGTGTTGGGGCTGT
Organism: Linum trigynum; assembly: GCA_964030455.1. Classification (NCBI taxonomy): domain Eukaryota; kingdom Viridiplantae; phylum Streptophyta; class Magnoliopsida; order Malpighiales; family Linaceae; genus Linum; species Linum trigynum. The sequence continues at coordinate 48,212,851 of OZ034817.1, read as the reverse complement.
AGGAGTTCAGGACAAGTACCTAGGCCTGCCCACTCTAGTGCAGCGGTCTAAGGTGGAGACATTTCGGTATTTGGAGGAGCGATTATTGGCTAAGCTTCAGGGTTGGAAGCAGAGAAATTTGTCGTGGGCAGCAAAGGAGGTTCTGCTTAAAGCAGTGGCGGCTGCACTCCCAACATGATTATCTTGTTAACAAGAGGAAAAAGTGAAAGAATTAAGGGAGAATTGAAGAAAAGGAATTAGATTTGGATTTGGGTGGCCACTCAATTGCATTTCTATTATTTATTTTCTTGACTTATCTTCACTATCATTGATAGGTTACAATTTGATCCATGTATTTGTTATATGTGAAGAAATGTTCTTCGTGGGATGGGTATGGGGTATGGGCGGGGGAGGTTAAACCCATACCCGCCCCATACCCATAAACCTTTTGCGAGTTTTATCCATACCCGCCAGTCAATGCGAGAATTTTGTGCATTGATTGGATCCGGAACGGTTGGATATCTGCAATCATGGGTTTGATTGTCATCCCTACTTTAGTATAATATATTTGTGGATTTATATTTATCATATTAGTTCAAGAATAAAATAAAATAAAGTCTCTCCACTAAGGTGAAATTCTACGAGCGCCAATATTCTTTTTCTGCCAAAGAAATTAGTGAATATCTAACAACCAAAATGAAACACAGTGACGTAGTTGTGGGCCTAAGTTTAATTGGATTATATTAGTATATTCTCGGCCCAAAGTTTTTTCTTTTTGGTGGGAGCCTCGCCCCAAAGTTGGCTAGTGACGGAAAGTTACGAACTGAAATAGAACCGAATAAAATTACCATTGAGGGTCACCAAAATTTGCTCTATGATTAGACATTTTTAGACGCTAAAAAACGGATGACTCTGCTATAAAATATTTGCAGATTTATGACAACACATGAGTTATGACCCTAAAAACAAATAAAAAACTAAAACTAATTGCAATGACAAGGCCAATCATATTTGGCTCCGATTCTACGATACTATTGTTAAAAGTGCGGTCCCAGTGCAGTCACTTCCTATTAGGCGACGTCATGCGGATCGGATCTGGTCCTCCCACCTACTGTTGGGAGGACGTCCTCTCACCGGAGAATATAATATTTGTGTAATGATAATATATTATACGATTTACAGGAATACATATTCGTCCAACAAGAAAAATGTATTATTATAATAGATAGTAGTATGAAATCAAACCGAATAAAATTACGACCTGAAATAGAACCGAATAAAATTACCATTGAGGGTCTCCAAAATTTGCTCTATGATTAGACATTTTTAGACGCTAAAAAACGGATGACTCTGATATAAAATATTTGCAGATTTATGACAACACATGAGTTATGATCCTAAAAACAAATAAAAACTAAAACTAATTGCAATGACAAGGCCAATCATATTTTGCTCCGATTCTACGATACTATTGTTAAAAGTGCGGCCCCAGTGCAGTCACTTCCTATTAGGCGACGTCATGCGGATCGGATCTGGTCCTCCCACCTACTGTTGGGAGGACGTCCTCTCACCGGAGAATATAATATTTGTGTAATGATAATATATTATACGATTTACAGGAATACATATTCGTCCAACAAGAAAAATGTATTATTATAATAGATAGTAGTATGAAATCAAACCTTCAAGAATATCATATTCTCGTACCATAAATATAATCAAGCCTTCAAGAATATCATATTCTCATAGCATAAATATCATATTCTTGAAGGTTTGATTTCATATTACTATCTATTATAAGAATACATTTTTCTTGTTGGACGAATATGTATTCTTGTAAATCGTATACTATATTATACTTACACAAATATCATATTCTCCGCTGGGAGGACCTTATCTTTTCTGCGACGTCATGGTCCATGTGGCAGGTTGGATTATGAAACCAAGTCCAAAGGCAAAACAGGTCGATTCAAATTCAAACCCCTCATAACCAAACATGCGGAATCTCTTTAATTTGCGGAATATATTGGTTTGTTTTTGGAAAATCTTGAAGACAAAAAATACTGAAAACAACAACACGTCGTGTTCCCCTCGTCCCTCCATCTCCGAGTCTCCGTCGATCTGCAGCACTGGCACCGGATCCACATGATCTCGCCTTCGCCCCCTAAGGCCTTAACCATCCGACCAGGAATGAATCCGTCATCTCCATCGGGCCTCCGTATGCGTACTGTTGCACCGCTAGCCGATCCACAAGATCCCACACCAAATCAAATGTAAGATCCCTTCGATGGACGTATGAAGATGAAGCCGCCGAATACAGGGAGAGCGGAAACTGAGAGAGAACTTGACGGTGAGACTGAAACGATTTGGCGAGTTTAGATATTGGGTTGAGTTTTGTGTACCAATCGCTAGACTTCTCCCTTCTTCAGTTTCATCAACTAGCGGTCTCCCCTAGAAATCGTCAATTCAGGAAGAAGACTGGCTTTTGTCATCAAGCATTGGATTCGCCGAGTTTCAGAACTGCATCAACCATTTCCATTACAGGGCATCTCAATCCGTTAACTCTTCAACCAGGTAAAACCCCTGTAAGTGTTGTTATTGAACGCCTTTTGAGAGATGATTGAGATAAAGCACAAAAACTATGAGATGCATGCTCTCGCAAATCAACATGTAAGGTAAGAACAAATTTTGCTGCCCATCTACCATATCTCACTTGTACAGGTCTTTATTTTATAGCGACTAACTCACCAGTGTTAAAGTTCATCAATTCCTCTTGTTAGGTATGACATGATTGAGGAGAGGTTATGTATCTCATCATACCTATCGTGGACCTTCTGATCCTGCACAACTGGTATGATTTGTATCTTTTGCTGTTTCTATTACAGTGCCAATCACAGAAAGTAGAACACAATAGTGAATACAGAACTGGCCGTACTACTTGTTAAAAGTAATAGAATTATGCTAACTGAATCTAATAATTTGACTGCTATAAAATGGGCCGGAAGAAGATTATAAAGCGTTGTCACATTTTGTTGAATATTTATCATGAAAGACTAAGACGAAGCCTAATCCTGATTTCTACTAAGAACTTAGAAGTTGCGAGATTGATTCGATTCACTGTATTGTACAGATGACTGGTAGTTAAATCTGTCGCCACTACCCAAATTGCTCTCTTTCTCTCATAATGCCGAATTAGGGAACATGAAACAATTGGTGTTCGTTGGAAGCTTCACTGCACCAACCAGATTTGAACGCAGTGTGATATTGGCCAGTATTTTACCTGTAGATTCGGGATGTAGATGCAGCAGTTGAAATAGGCATGAAAGGTGTGCATTTCAAGAATGCAGATTTGCTGTGCAAAGATCTTGTTTATCCTATTTTGTTCTCTAGGTTCTGTTGGAAAGGATTTAATCGATTGGGTGAAGGTTTGGACATTTGGTTTTTCGACTTGGTTTCCAGAATCCAACCTGCCACATGGACCATGACGTGGCCCAATAGGAAGTGGTTGCGCCGGTGCCGTACTTTTAACTAGGGGTGAAAGTTTGGTTTGCGGGTCGCGGGCAACCCTCAAACTGCACCAATCTACACACTTTGTTGTGGATATCCATACCCACAATTTGTGGATATTGGATTGGGACCATTGGGTGTGGGTATCAAAATATTGATTTTTGTGATTAGTGGTTAACCACTAACTACAACGATTAACCCACAAAATCCACAATAACCACACTGGTTAGTTTATTCAAAATACTTTGCAATATTAGTTTGTGAAACGTGGAAGGATAAAAATTAAAGTAGCCACCAAAACCAAATACACACTTATTTTATAAAACAAAATCAAGTCAATATGCAATGCTTGTGTGAGATACTTTTATCAAATAAACATTGTTCGTGTGATATATGTTTATTATTACAAAATGAAGTCAATATATGTAGTCGGATAAATTAATCGATTCGTTAAAACATAGGAACAATTGATAAAGGTTAGTCTGATACCCAAACTCGTTTCCAGTTCTCCAAAAACTCACGAATAATGCAACAGACAGCTCATAGTAGTACAAGACTATAATCGAGAGCTGGGAATAATCGATCCATTAAAAGAGGCGCCTCCACTTGTCGAGCCACTTTCGTGTTTTGCTGTTGTTGTCGTCGGAGGGCGCCTCCACGTGCAACGATGTTTGTCTTGTAACACGTCACTCCACCTCTCCGTTATCTTCATATCTCCTTACAAATCCATCTCTTTTCAATTTATACTAACTAACCTATTGTATTTGAGATTTATAATTTATTTAACTCTTCAATAACTTTTTTATGTATTTTTTATTAAGTTTTTGTGTGAGAAAAACCACAACATCATTATGTAATTATCATATTACTATATTTAATGATGAAGTTTTTGTGGGTATCCACAACCAACTCGCAGTGTGCGGGACGGATTGTGGGTAGCATAATTTTATATTTGTGGGTGTGATTAACCACAAAATGTGGGGCAGGCAAGTTCACCCCTACTTTTAACAACGATACCAGTATTGGCCCTCTTTTAATTGAAGCCAACGGGCGACTTTATTTATGCTTTTGCGCCCAGCCCAGCCCAAACTAAGCCAAGCCAAGAACCTGCAAAGAAGAAGAAAATACGATTGCATCCTCCATAAAATCTATCTTCTCATGTGTTGATAGCTTTGAATATCTTTTATGTTAGATGAATTGGACATGACCATCTTTCACAATCGAACACTAGTCGATTGAACTTCTATGGCTCTTAAAAACAAAAATCTCCAAGACCCACTATAGCATACTAGATTTAATAGACGTCATACATAAGGTATGATGAAAATCCATCATAACGATCAGATAACTCACATAACATGTAAATCTGTCAAACCCAATGAGTATAATTTATGACACCCTTGATTACTCTCCGCTTTGATTGTAGATTGTGGAAGGTCTTGTGGAACCTCACCATCATTCCTAAGTTGAATAATTTTTTTTTTGGTAAGAAGACATACACCAATAGGCGTCTAGATCATATTGAAATCAAACGCTTTGTGGCAATGCCTACAGAATCATAGAGAAGCCAATGACCCAAATTAGGGTAGCACACATGGAATGAATGTGTGCCAAAAGGAGAAAGGTGGCCCTTTCCAGCCAAAAAATTAGCTGCAAAATTACATTCCCTAAAAACATGGGAAATCTTAACTTCCCAATCTCGATCCAGAATCCTGCACAGGTGATCCACAAGTGGCCCGTGATAGTGGTTGGTGTCATTTCTCTTCCGAATGAGTGCAACTGCAGTGGAGGAATCAAGGTTTAACTCCACTTTCCTGAACCCCTTCTTCCACGCACGCTCAAGTCCTTTAGCGGCTCCTTTGATCTCTGCTCTTGTGATTGAGCAAATACCTAAGTTACATGTGAACGCATCCAAACATCTACCAAGATGATCTCTCATAAGCCCTCCTGCTGCTGCTTTGCCAGAAGCTCCCAGAATCGAGCCATCTGTTTGCAGCTGAATCTAGCTTTTGGGTGGAGGTCACCATGCTAGAGCTCTTGATTCCTGATTTCTTCTCAACGGGAGGATGCTTCTTTGCACATTCTCACTTGCCTGTTTGTTGATTTGTAACCAGGCAAGGGCTCTGTGAATTGTCCTTTCATCAATAGGGGTCTTCCCTTCAATTGCCTCTTCGTTTCTTTGCTTCCAGATAATCCAGCAAACAAGGCCGAAGTCAGTGCTCGTATCATCAGCTTTAAGGTTCTCACCTAGCCAAGTCTGAAAGCCAGTTGTGGGTGATTTGCTCTTGAGAAGGCTGTCAAAGTGCCTCCAAATGCCTTCTGTTCTCTTGCAATCCCTTAAAATGTGCTATGTTGTCTCTTCAATTCCTGGACAGGCTATGCAGTCGCTGCAGGTTGTTAGCTTCCTCTTCTCCCTCTGCTTGTTGGTGAGAAGTCTGTCCTGGTTTGCGAGCCAGTTGAATAATTTTTTGTGCAGGGTGGTTCACAACTTTCCCATACAAACGGTCCTACACACCAAAACTCTACCTTCGAATTCTATTTGCCCAATATGTTCAACGGATTTGGAAATCTTCTCTCATTGTTTTTTTCAGTTGCAGGGTAGCTATTGGGTTGTGGCAACGACTCAAGATAGGGTGCATAACTAAATATGAACCCTTCATTTAGAAAATCCAGATTTAAGGATGGAGAATTAAATATACTTCTACTATCATGTATTCAACCATCCTACAGTCTTGGTTTGCTCATACCACCATGGTACGCTTTTCAAACCATAGGTATGGTCTTATTTCAATACCAGTCAATACCATATGGTATAGACTGGTAAAAAATGGCTCAATTTTTTTTGTTCCAAAAATATACCATAAGGTTAATGATTTTCGCCAACATTAGTCTCATTGGGAGCCTAAACAAGATTCTTTCCAAACTACTTTTCTTAAGGTTACAACCTTTTATGTGTAGAGCTGTATCTCGACTACAGTTTACTGGTATTAAGAACAGACAGATTCATGAAGCCTGTCTAATTGCAAATGAGCTGCTGGACAGCAAGCTGAGAAGTGGGCGTCTTGGTCTTATTTTGAAACTTGATATCAATATAGCTTTTGATTCGATGAGCTGGGGTTGTCTCTTTAAAGTGCTTAACAACATAGGCCTTCACCCAAGGTGCAATAAGTGGATTCAAGGAATCCTTTGCTCCTCCAAACTCTCTGTGTTGGTTAATGGTTAGGCGGGAGGTTTCTTTGGAATGCAAAGGGGTCTGAAACAAGGAGACTCCCTTTCCCCGTTTTTGTTCAGCTTGGTCATGGATATATTGCATTTCATTCTGTAGAAGGCTCAGGAATCATGTCTTATCAATGGGTTCTTCATGGATGATTTAAATAGAACCGAGACTGTTAACAATTTATTGTACGCTGACGACGCAATTATTTTTTGTGGATCTTCGGAAGAGGAAGTTTTCAACTTATCAGCTGCCTTAATATGCTTTCAGAATATAATTGGTCTCAAAGTGAATCTTCATAAAATCTTTCTCTTTCTTGTGGGCGAAGTGGAGAACATGGATAATTTGGCTGAGATCATTGGTTGTGATTGGAAATGTTTGTCTACCATTTACCTCGGTATGCCGCTTGGTGCTAGCGCCTCTTCTATCTAGATTTGGAATCCTATCATTGAAAAAGTGGAGAGTAAGCTGGAAGGATGGTGGGGGAAATTCTTGTCCCTTGTGGGCAGAATCACGCTTTGCAATGTGGTCTTGGCTGCTCAGACGCTTTACAGGTTCAGTCTTTTTAAGGCCCCTTGTTCGGTGATCAATACTCTTGAAAAGCTTCAAAGATCTTTCATCTAGTTTGGAGCGAAAGGTGAAAAGACAATCCACTTAGTTTCGTGAGATAGATGTAAAGCACCGAAGAAGTTCGCGGTTTTGGGTGTTTCTGACTTGTCGTTACGCAACCAGTCTCTCCTATGCAAATGGTGGCGGTGGTTTGCTTAGGAGAGGAATTCTTGGTGGAGGGAGCAAATTAACTTGAAATTCCTGAATGCTGGGTCTGAGTGGTCGCCGGGAAAACTCTGTGGTCCTGCAGGTATTAGCCATTGGAATCAAATTATGAAGTTAAAAAGTCTTTTTTGGAGGTTTGCTTTCATATCTCCAGGATCGGGAACTTGTGTTTCTTTCTGGTATGATGTTTGGCTGAAAGGAAGTTTGTTGGCTAAGGCCTTTCCTCGGGTTGCCGCTGCCACTGAATCGCCGAATTGTCGGATCGCTGATGTCTACAATCTGAGTGATGGGACATTATCTTGGGAATTAACTCTCAATCATTCTCTAAGAGGTGGGGCAGAAAGAGAGCGAGTGAACCTTCTTAATCTAATTAAAAGTATGCCTTCTAATTTCTTCTTTGCAGGTGCTACTAGACCGGTGTGGTTGCTTACTGAAAAGCAAGGCTTCTCTGTTCGATCTCTATATTCACAGCTTATTACTGATCACCATCCAGGGGCTGCCGACTTCCCCTTCAGAGTTGTTTGGCAATTTGTTGTCCCCCACAAGGTGTGTGTTTTTCCGTGGATTGTTTATCATAGGAAAGCGCTGACACATGATGCCTTGAGAAGGAGAGGATGGTCTCTTCCAAGCCTATGTGCCCTTTTTGAAGCTGATGAAGAATCGTTGGACCACCTATTTATCTCATGCCGCTTTTCCTTCCTGAGATCGGCAGAGTTTGCTTCTTAACTCTTGCTTTTAATTCTGAATGTTTTTCACCATTATATAAAAAAAATACTAGGAAAATTAACATACTTTTAAATCCATCCAAGTTATGCATATGCAATTCATGAAAATGTTTTCACTACAACTTGGCAACCACACCAAACCAATCATTATAGCGTTCTGTCTTGTGCTATATCATATGCGAAAATTGATTGAGTTGTTATTAACATAGGCCAACAGGCTAGGTATCAAGCTCGTATGAATAGTTTACCACTTTATCTACGCAATGTGTATTGAGGCTCTTATCAATTAGGAATTAAGAATCATTGGCTAATACTAGGTGTGGAATTGGGGTACTCAAATCCAACCATGGCCTTGCAACTACCCTACAAAAAATCTGGCCATGTAAAGTCAACCATCCAACTTGACCAGGCCTGACCCTATTATCATTTGGTAATGTCTAGCCCATACGGGCAGGGCTAGGCCAGACATGCTAAAGCAGGGTTGGTGACTTGGTGTTCCAAATGGTAAAATGGGGTATCCTTCGTTTTGTTCTCGCACAAACATTCATATGTTTAAAAAGGAAAGTGGCATTGCTATCTACTAAGGAATGCCTGGAGTGCGAGTATATTATGCTGAGCTTTCCTTTATATGAGTCATCCCCCGCTCCAAGGACTACAAATCAGTAATGCTAAGCCCGGTTTAACCTAAATTATGTTTAGATCGTATAAATGAGTAAAGTTCGTTCACGAATTCTCTACATAAATATTGAGTTGCATTTATTTGATTGAAATTGGTGTCAAAGCAAATATGATACATAACGTCTCCCATTAATCAATTGAATTCTCCAAAAATGGAACCCTATTTTTCTATCGGATATGGGGTAGAGGTGGAATATTAGTTAGTTTGGATTTGGAGAGTGTGTAACTTCATTATAAATAAAAAGTTAACTACAGAAAAGGGAAGCGTGAATTAGCACAAGATAAAAGATTTATGTAGAGTTGGTGATGATCTTTAACCGCTGTTCAACTACCAAGGACAAGGAGAACACATTGAATTAGACTGTTTTATGCACAATCGTAGCTGTGGTCACAAAAGTTCAACATCCATAACTAGCTACTAGTGCTACAAGTTCTGGCACTAAAGGAGTAGGTCACGTGTACAGTAGGGACATCTTGGTCTTTTCTCATGTCCCTACGTAGTAAACCCTAGCCGAGAGTTGAGATAGGGTTACCTATAATTGTATCTTGTTTGCGGAATAAGAGAAGTTGAGAAGGGTTTCCTTCCCCGTGGATTAGTCTCGTTCAAGAAGAATGAGGATACCACGTTAAATCGGTGTGTTGTTTCATCGTTGGTTTCTCAAATATTTCATGGTATCAGAGCACGATTGTTCTCGAGGATTGTTTTCAACAATGAGTGGCGACGGAAATGACAGTGCGACTAACGACGCAATAATCAGCAGCAGCGGCGGAAATAGTGTTCAACCAACTTCGAATATTCCCGCGGCGCTGAGGCTGTTGTCCTCTGAAAACCCTGGTCAACTATTCGTTGGAGAGTTACTCAATGATTCCAACTATGGGGAATGGGTAACGGATATGACAGAAGCTCTTATTGCGAAGAACAAGATGGGAATGGTGGATGAAACTATCCCTAGTGAGTGCTTGGCTTCAGTGTGCTGCCCTAGTGAAGGGATGGCTAAAGATGGGAATGGAAAAGGATATTCGCAACTCAATTAGGTATGCTCATATGTCAAGGGAGATCTGGGTAGATCTCAAATCGTGGTTTGGACAGGGGTCATCCCCTAGGGCTTATGAACTTCCACAAGGATTGAGCTTGTTGAGGCAAGAAAAGGACATCTCGACATTCTTCACCAAACTGAGAAGCATTTGGGAAGAGATGCAACGGATCATACCCATTCTGATATGCACGTGCGGTCTATGCACATGCAACGTCGAGAAACAGGTGCGGGACAACCTTGACAGATCATCTATTTGATTTTCTCATGGGCTTAGATGAGGCATTCTCGACGGTGAAGACACAGATCCTTGCCATGAAGCCGACACCCATTTTGGACAAGGCATATCGTCTGATTGCAACATAAGAACATCACAAAAACATAAATGCAAGCAGAAGACCAACAGCCGAATCCGTAGCTTTCCAAACACGTCAAGGCCGCGAGCAGGTCGAGTCCGAGAAGCATGGTGAAACACATGAGCGAATGGACAAACCTCCTCGCTGCACTCACTTCCAGAAGACTGGGCATTCAAAGGAGAGCTTCTATGAGCTTATTGGGTTGTTAGAGAATAAGCCTCGACAATCTGAGAAGGGAGGACACCGGAATCAACAACGTGACAACCCTAGGGCTGCTCAAACGTCCTCTGTGGTATGTGTTTCTATTTCAGGATTATCTTCTGAGAAAGTTTAACAACTTATGGATTTCTTGAGTCAAGCTAATGGCACCAACAATTCGGGAGCTAACTCCGAACCGACAGCCAACATGGTGGGTAAGTTCTCCTCTGGAACCGAGTGGGTTATAGACTCAGGATGAAATGAATATATTAAAAATAATGAAAATTTGTTATGGAGTTCACAGAATGCATCGAGTTATCTTTCGGTTAAAATTCCGAATGGGGACAGTGTGTCGGTTACACGAGTTGGGGAAGTACAATTGATAAATGGGATGAAATTGAGTCATGTATTAAGCATTCCACTATTTAAATGCAACCTTCTTTCTGTAAGCAGAATGACGCTGGACTTTGATGTTGCTAAGATCTTTTTGCGCCATTTTTGCTTCATCCAGGACTTACTCTCCAAGAGGATGATTGACAGTAGTGTGCTGCTAGACGGGTTGTACTATCTTTTATTGTTTGATGTGGCTGGTCAGAAGTCATTTGGTGTTTCTAGAGATGAAGACAAGAAGGGAGAGCTTTGGCATTCGAGGCTGGGCCACCCGTCTCACCAGAAGACTCTGTTTTTATTTACTTCTATTCATAATAAATGCACGATAGACAGTTGTGATTCCTGTATTCGTGTTAAACAGACTCATTTTCCCTTTCCAAAGAGCTCGATCAAGACTAGTCGTTGTTTTCAGCTTATTCATGTGGATATTTGTGGAAGTTTTAAGGTTTCAACATAGAATGGAGCTAATTATTTTCTCACCATTGTGGACAATTTCAATCGTGCTACATGGGTTTATTTACTGAAATATAAATCGGAAGTTGAGCGGTTTCTCGAGATGTTTATTACTATGGGGCGAATGCAATTTGGGCAGGAAGTGACGCGGATTCAGGCCGCTAACGACATGAAGTTTCAGACCACGCATTTGCGTGCAATTTATGAGGCACGAAGAATAGTTCTGCAAACATCCTTCACCGACACACCTCAGCAAGATGGTTTGGTCGAGCGCAAGCACATGCATCTCTTGAAGACAGCCCGTGCACTCCTTTTTCCAGCTAATCTTCCCTTGAGATTTGGGTGACTTGATTCTTACTGCTACTCACCTTATCAATTGATTGCCTTCTATGGCCGTAGGGAATCGTACTCCTTGTGAGGTGTTGTTGGGAAAGCTTCCTCAGTAATCACATCTTCGAGTTTTTGGGTGCTTGGCCTATGGAAAGGATACCCATAAAGGGTTGTCGAAGTTTGCTGAGCGAGGAAGACGATCGGTGTTCGTGGGCTATCCTGCCAATCAAAAAGGTTATCGACTTTGGGACTTGCATGCGAGACGATTTTACATTAGTCGCAATGTGGTTTTTGTTGAGGATACCTTTCCTTTCCAAGTGTGCTTCTCCTACAAATAGCTCTCCCGTCATTACAGCAGAGCATAGCACTCCTTCGGTTGTTGATATGCCCGAAGACTCACGTCATAGCTCCCCTTGCTCGCCTACCACTACCGAAGACACTTCACTTCGGCCTGACGAAGCTACTCTTCGGCTTGCCGATGTTACTTCCACTCGGGGTGCCGATGCGGCTTCCCCTTGATCGACCCCTCCTGAAGTTGTTGATGCTGGTTCCTCGCCATCCCCCTTGTGTATACCTCGGCGAAGTCTCCGTGAGCGCACAGTCCCTAAGCACCTCGATGTTTATGATACCGAGTTGCCTCCTTCTAATGTTCCTCATCCCATGGCCAAGCATGTCACTTATGATGCCTTTTATGAGGGTCATCGAACTTATCTCGCTCCCATCTCTAAGATTCCCGAACCTACGTATTTCCATGAAGCCATTCGTTACATTGAGTGGCGGGAGGCCATGAAACAGGAGATGCAGGCGTTGGAAGCGAATGGTGCCTGGACGCCTGTTCTGTTTCCCACAAGTAAGAAGGCTATTACCCCTAAGTGGGTGTACAAGATCAAGTATCTGCCTAATGGTGACATTGAACGATATAAGGCTTGGTTGGTGGCGAAAGGTTTCAGATCGAGGGGATCGACTATCATGATACCTTCGCACCTGTCGCAAAGTTGGTAAGTTTTCGCTGCCTTCTTGTCGTAGCTGTAGTGAAGGGTTGGGCAATTCACCAGTTAGATGTAAAAAACGCTTTCTTGCATGGGGATCTTGAAGAGGAGGTCTATATGAAGATCCCTCAAGGTTTTGCTGCCCCAAGAGATAACCGGGTTTGTCACTTGAAAAGCGCAAGGATCCAGGGAGTTTTACTATCCCTCTTACTATTGGCAGCATGCATGTAGGCAAGTCCTTGGCGGACCTAGGCGCTAGCATAAATGTCATGCCATATAAGTTGTATAAAAAGCTAGACCTAGGTGAACTTAGCCCTACTAGGATGAGCATTCAGCTAGCTGATCGTTCCATTGTGCATCCTAGGGGGATCATAGAGGATCTGCTTGTTAATGTAGGTGCATTCACATATCCTGTTGATTTTGTTATTCTTGATATACATGAGGATGTGGATGTGCCTTTGATTCTGGGTAGACCATTTCTTGCCACCGCCAAGCCACTTATTGATGTGCATGATGGTAAACTGATCCTGCGTGCTGGGAATGAACAGGGTACTTTATTCTTGATATACATGAGGATACAGCTGCTCATGTTGCCGCGGCTGAGCGTGTCTTGCGATACTTCAAACAGGCACCTGGTCAAGGTATTCTTCTCCCTGCTCATGGTAATCTTCAGTTAACAGCTTATTGTGGTGTTGATTGGGCAGGTTGTCAGATGACTCGTCACTCCACTTTCGGGTATTTTATTATGCTTGGTTCTGCGCCTGTGTCCTAGCGCACCAAGAAGCAGACTGTCATTGCTCGTTCGTCTGCAGAGGCCGAGTATCGTGCCATGTCTCACGTCGTGAGCGAGATGATCTAGTTGCGCGCCTTACTGCGTGACCTTGGTGCTTCATCTTTCGGTCCTACCTTTCCGCATTGTGACAATCAGGAAGCGTTACACATTGCTGCCAATCCCATCTTCCACGAGCGTACTAAGCACATGGAGCACGACTACTATTTTTTCAGTGACCATGTTGTCTCCCAAACTGTTCTCCCGCGGAAAATTGACTCCCACGACCAAGTTGTTGATCTCTTTACTAAGGGTCTTGGTAGTGATTATTTCCATTTTCAACTCAATAATCTAGGCGTTTGTAACCTCCATGCCTCACTTCGCCGCGAGGGGGTGGGGTGGGGGGTAAAGGAGTACGTCACATGTACAGTAGGGACATCTTGGTCTTTTCTCATGTCCCTACATAGTAAACCCTAGCCGAGAGTTGAGATAGGGTTACATATATATTGTATCTTGTTTGCAGATTAGTTTTTCTTGAGCTTTCCGCTGGTGAATAATGAGAAGGGTTTCCTTCTCTGTGGATTAGTCTCGTTCAAGAAGAACAAGAATACCACGTTAAATCGGTGTGTTGTTTCATCGTTGGTTTCTCAAATATTTCAGGCACCATATATCAATATGAAACATACATTCAGATTTAGTACCGCTTTGTTCAGCAATCAAGTCAAGCTTCAGGACCTTGTTCTTTTTCTTGGATCAATCTCAAGCATCACAAAAGTGCTACAGCAACATCATCAAAAGAACTTGGCACCAAAAAAAAAAACAATGAAAGAGTGCAGCAACAACATATGGTCGTATACAAAATTCCTGTGTGCATCAACAGGAGAAGGAACCACTTCATGAGGTAGTTCTGCATATATCACCGGGTAGAGTTAGGTCTGCTGCGGTTTGTTGATTGTTCACACTCTATACCCTTAAAGTCTTCAATCTAGGAGATGAGAGAAGAATCATGCTCAATATCGGCAACTACTACTACAAGTTTTGACACCATACCACAGCATACAATCAGTAAGTACTTCTTTCAATCAGCAATGTGCTCCAGCCTAAAAGACTGTTCGTCGTGCATGTCAGGATAGCCTTAAAGAAAATAGCCTATCACTTCAGGAGGTATGACTGGCCGGATCTGTTGATTTGCACATTGAATTGTCAGGGTCTATAGTCTAGTAAACTGACAATCTCCATGTGATATAATCCAAATTGGCCACTTCTACTAGTCACAATTACTTGCCAAAGAAGCTATCAAGGTTGGAAAGAAGAAAGGCGGAATTGGGTTAAGTGTTGGGACAGTTTCGAGATGCCTACTTAGGACGCATGGTTCTCACAATTGGTTCACTGAAAATTGTATTTTAAGAACTTGTTTTACAGATAAAGTTGCCATGTTTCCAATGGTATGCTTTGAGGATACAGAAGATGTCATTAAGGTTGTTTTCCAAGGCCTCAAAGTTGCTACCTCAAAACTGGAAAACTGCCAGAAAATGGCTAAGGCAGAAAGCTGTTTTGTGACGCCTACTTTGGAGCTCAATTCAAGGAGCATTTATGGGATTCAAATCAAAAGGCTTCCACAACATGAAACTATGTATGTTTTTAAACAAAGGGAAGGAATTGGATGAAGAATTGGAGCTCTGGAAGGTCTCGAACGAAAGGCGTGAAGTTACTACGAAAGCTGCCTTTTGACTGTTTGCTGGCAGCTTACTTGTGCTTCAAGAAAGGGAGTTTAAACCCAAATTTTGTGTCCTTTTTAGTGTAGACTTTTACTTTATTTGTTTCCTTGTTCATCTAGATTTGTATTAGGTTTTATTTGCTATAAATAGCCCTCTATTTACGTTGTAAAAACATAAGACTTTGTTGATTAATCAAAAAAGAAACCGTTTTGGTTTTGTTCAAGTTTGCGAACTTGTTCTTGGGTTTTGGTTGAGATCAAAACTTGCTGACCTGCTTATTGATCGAGAAATCACACTAGATTATATCTAAAGCTTCACTATAACGATTGTGCATTCTTCCAGGTGTAAGAATTCCCTTTCGTTTCCGTTTTATCCAATTTTCGTATTATGAACGCATTGTTCTTGATTCGAGTTCATTCAATCTTCAGATTGATCGTGTTGGTGCGTGACTTTGATAACATACACCCCTAGGGGCGATCGGGAGAGATTCGAGCCAAACCCAGGATGCAGAATCGTTCACGGAGGCTCTAGGAACGTGTAGGAACGATCAATTTGTCGCGGCGATGTCAAAATAAAAAATGCCTCATTTTTGTTTGGACTCGTCGGATTCTGGGTTTCCTTCGCCGGAAACTGGAAATTTCGAAATTCCCGACGGCGGGAAAATCACCAATCTGAAATTGCAACGATTGGAGCTGATTCGAAGGCCGGGAGTGGTGGTGCTCGATTCCTGGGATCCTGGAAAGTCTATCAGAGGCAACGAATTGAATAGTGGAGGCTTCGAGAAGAAAGCCCCAATTTATGTGCCCTCGCCGGAAACCTCGGGTTCGCCGGAATCTACAAAATGTTCGTCGGATTCTGGAAAACGGCCAACTTCGATTCTGGATGTATTCGAGCACATTGATTGTGTGGGGAAGGTCCTTTGGAGCCCTACGAATCTAATGAAGCTCAAATCATGGAGAACAGAAGCCAATTTACGGGCTGGAGAAGAATTTGAAGTTCAAATTATTTTGCCGAAAAGTGTGTTTGGGCAGTCCTCTTTCGATCCAATTTGGGATCAATTTTGTGGCAATTTTGAGAAGAGGCCTGAACAAGCTTTGAGGGCAAAGCTTTTTGAAGAGGGAGAGCCTGATGTGATCCAAATTGGCCACTTCTACAAGTCAAAATTACTTGCCAAAGAAGGTATCAAGGTTGGAAAGAAGAAAGGAAGAATTTGGTTCAACTGTTGGGACAGTTTCGAGATGCCTACTTTGGAGGCATGGTTCTCACAATTGGTTCACAGAAAATTGTATTTTAAGAGCTTGTTTTACAGATAAATTGCCATGTTTCCAATGGTATGCTATGAGGATACAGAAGATGTCATTAAGGTTGATTTCCAAGGCCTCAAAGTTGATACCTCAAAACTGGAAAACTGCCAGAAAATGGCTAAAGCAGAAAACTGTTTTGTGAAGCCTACTTTGGAGCTCAATTCAAGGAGCATCGATGGGAATCAAATCAAAAGGCTTCCACAACATGAAACTAGGTATATTTTTAAACAAAGGTAAGGAATTGGATGAAGAATTGGAGCTCTGGAAGGTCTCGAACGAAAGGCGTGAAGTTACTACAAAAGCTGCCTTTTGACTGTTTGCTGGCAGCTTAATTGTGCTTCAAGAAAGGGAGTTTAAACCCGAATTTTGTGTCCTTTTTAGTGTAGACTTTTACCTTATTTTTTTCCTTGTTCATCTAGATTTGTATTAGGTTTTATTTGCTATAAATAGCCCTCCATTTACGTTGTAAAAACATAAGACTTTGTTGATTAATCGAAAAAGAAACGGCTTAATTGCAAGTTTGGTCACCCGAATTGCTTAAAAAATTCACGTTTGCCACCCGAATTGATTTATTCCATTTATAGTCACTCGAATTAGTTGAACAGTCCATGTTCGGTCACTCTCCGTTAACCTCCGTTAATGACGTCCGTTAAGTGATGACGTGGCTAACAGAAAGACACAGTCAGCACATTTAAATATTAAAAAAAGACGACCCGACCCGACCCGCCAACTCAGCCTTACTTGCCCAACCCAAGAACCAACCCGGCCTAATTCACCCTAAACCCAGACCCGAGACCCAACCCCCCCTGAAAATTAAATCGCAGATGGATTAGGGCATTTCCCTTCCTCCATCTTCATCCTCTCGTCCTCCCGCGCCGCCTCTCTCCTGTGCACACCATCCAAAATCGCCGTCGAAGGGATGGAGGCCGCCGCCGCCCTGAATCCCTCACCCCTCCCGAGGGAGAGAAAGCCAGGGAGTCCTTGGTCTCGGTGTCGAGGGCCTGGATTTTGCGCTTCAGGGCATCGGACGTCTTCTGGAGGTTTTGCTCGAGAGTAGTGAAATGGTCGGAGAGCTCCTTCCAGAGGAGAGTGCAGCTGGTCATGAGAGAAGTCTGCCGCTGGAAGTCGTCAAAGCTCGGCGGCGGAGGAGTTAGGTCGGCGGTGACCTCGCCTGGATCAGGAATCGACCCCATCGGAAATGGAAAAGGCTCTGATTGCCGTCAAGTGAGACCGGAATTGTGGTGGTGGTGGTGGTGCGCAGTGGTGGGAGGGGAAAATTGTAAAGAGGGAAAGGGAACCCTAGAAATAGGGAGCGAGAGAGAGAGATGAAGCTTTTGTTTACTTTCACTACTGCAGAAAGGAGTCTGGAGATGGAGAGAGAAAGGGGAAAAGGTGGGAAGGATTAGACCTTTTGTCTCCTTCGTCAACCACGACCGGAGAGAAAGCGTCGATTTGGGGGGAAAACAGCAGCGCGCGTCGCGGCGGAGGAAGAACAGACGCGGGAGGGGTGAGGGATTCAGGGCGCGAAGAACAGCAGCGCGCGAAGAAGAAGAGTCGCGGCGGAGGAAGAACAGACACAAGAGGGGTGAGGGATTCAGGGCGGCGGCGCGGCGGCGGCCTCCATCCCTTCGACGGCGATTTTCGTTGGTGTGCACAGGAGAGAGGCGGCGCGGGAGGATGAGAGGATGAAGATGGAGGAAGGGAAATGCCCTAATCCATCTGCGATTTAATTTTCAGGGGGGGTTGGGTCTCGGGTCTGGGTTTAGGGTGAATTAGGCTAGGTTGGTTCTTGGGTTGGGCAAGTAAGGCTGAGTTGGTGGGTAAGGTTGAGTTGGCGGGTCGGGTCGGGTCGTCTTTTTTTAATGTTTAAATGTGCTGACTGTGTCTTTCTGTTAGCCACGTCATCACTTAACGGACGTCATTAACGGAGTCTAACGGAGGTTAACGGAGAGTGACCGAACTTGGACTGTTCAACTAATTCGAGTGACTATAAATGGAATAAATCAATTCGGGTGGCAAACGTGAAATTTTTAAGTAATTCGGATGACCAAACTTGCAATTAAGCCAAAAAGAAACCGTTTTGGTTTTGTTCAAGTTTGCGAACTTGTTCTTGGGTTTTGGTTGCGATCAAAACTTGCTGACCTGCTTATTGATCGAGAAATCACACTCGATTATATCGAAAGCTTCACTATAACGATTGTGCATTCTTCCAGGTGTAAGAATTCCCTTTCGTTTCCGTGTTATCCCATTTTCGTATTAAGAACGCATTGCTCTTGATTCGAGTTCATTCAATCTTCGGATTGATCGTGTTGCCGCGTGACTTTGATAACATACACCCCCAGGGGCATAGTACCATGCTCAATAAACTGTTGAATTATGTTAAGAGGAAACTGGTGTTGTTCCCATTTGTCGTCCCCTACCTGCCATGGAAACACAAGTAACATATAAAACTGACTAAATTAGATGTTGCTGCTATCATTATTAAGTTATATATGTCTATTTTATTTATATGTGATTAATCTTTCACCATTACATAAAAAATCTTTCATATTTGGGGGATTTTTTGTATTTTTATGATAAAAATGACATAAATTTTTTGAATTTTTCTAAATCCTGCATTGTAATTTTCCCCCTCGAAGCAGACATAATATAAGTTTAAATAAAAATTCTATTAAATGAAAATATAAGAAATTAGATTAGATATTAATAATGATTGAAATTAAAAAGTAAATGTTTCTCTCTTTCTCTTTTGCACTTTGAGGGTTTTCGAAATAGTAATTTAATCTTTTGCTCACTCGTCTTATAATTAATGGTTAGTAGATAATGTAAGTATTGTCTATAAAAAAATATATAAATTTTTTGTTTTTTTAACTCACCTTTTTTTTCTTCCATCCTTTTCATATTCCCCTCCATAACAAACTTAAATTTTGACTTATCATATGGTCTTCCAACAAAACAAAAAGAAAAAAAAAAAACAAGCGTGTTTTGTTTCTATCTTCTTACCTCCAAGTAACATTACAATGAGTGGTCATTCGAGACGGTTTTCAAACTGAAGCTAGCAACATGGGGAAAAACACAATTGTCATCCACCTTTTTTTATATGTTTCGCTTTCCCCACTTTTCCCCCAAAGCAAATAGGGTTTTAACTTTTCATCTTTTGTTCCTCCAAATCTAGCATGAGAGCAACGTAATAATGAGTGATAATTGACCGACGATAAACATCAAACTGAAGGAAGAAGCAGAAGATAAGAATAATTACAGTCTAAAAAGTACTCTCATAACTCTAGCTTGTTCTCGTCGAATGAAGAAGATATGTGTCTCCTTTAAACTTTGATTTATAAGATTTTCTTCCCATTATAATTTTTTTTTGTTTGGACAGACATGACCTCGCAACTTGGACAGTTGTAATGACTCAAATCGGATGTTAACATCAGAGGCCAAATCTATGTTGAGGTAACTATTAAGAGTAAACTGATAAGTTTTAATTAATGAGCCAATTGAAGTTAATTGTTTTCCTTTAATGTTAAGGGTCAGGTATGGGTTGTTTGTTGAGCAAGAAAAATTGATTAGTTGTTTAGTCTAGGTAGTTAGAATATTTTTGGTTGTGAGTAGCTTGTATTAAGGGTAATGTGCCAAGTAAATAGGGTTACGTGTTGTTTTCTAGTAAATAGTTTACATAGAATATTATTGTATTTAAACACTCTTTGTTCATTCAATATACTAATTAAATTTTTGTACATTCGATATTTACAGTAACCCAATGGTTTATTTCTACTTAACTAAAACAAAATAAATTTTAAGAAGATGACGTTTTTACTATTCTAATTGATTTCTATGGTTCATCCAAAAATGTTTTTGGACCACGAGAACGTGTTTTATGTTTGTCATGGTATGTCAAATGATTTCTTGTTTTATATTATCTTAGTTATATCACGAAAAATAGAAATTTGAAATAAAATAATGCGTTATTATGTATGCAGGATGAAGTACCACTAAATGTATCACCACCCTTGTCTTTTAGATGTGGATTGCACCATGAGATTCATTATTTATGTCTATGATGTACGCAAAAATAACACAAAAAATGTTTTAAGAAGATGGTGTTTCTACTATTTTAATTGATTTCTTTGTCAATGCAGAGATTGTTTGACATAAATCTTTATGCTACACCACCAGAATAAAGTCTGCGGAGCAAAAGTTACCTTAAGGGAAGTCCTTGTCACGTCTCTTGTGAGTTCGGAGCCAAATATAAAAAATTCAATTTAGAAGCTGGTGAATTTTAAGTCCAACATTATATAATTGAGACTTCACATATAGACACTAGACTAGGGTAATTTGACAAGAGCTATTACAATGGTCTAAGAATAGCATTGATAAGTATTTAGAAGTACATATTCTAATTGATGTGGAAGTTTTTATTATTTTAGTTCAACAGGAGGTTCACTATTAGACCACCAAAACATGTTTTACGCTTGCCATGTTGTGTAAAACTATTTCTTATTTTATATTGTCTTAATTTTGTTGAGAAAAATAGAAATTTGATATACTATCATACTATGTTATGTATATCATAATTAAGTACCATTTTATATATAACCATCCTTGTTTTTTAGATGGAGATTGCATTATATGGTTCTTTCTTTATTTCTATGACGTACGCAAAACTAATTCAGTAGTTAATTGGAATATTGGTGGTAGGATTAAAAAAACACTACACATATACTTTTCTTGAAATTATGCCAAGTTAGGTAGGGTAGTTTTGTTGGGCGGGTGTCGACTTAAATCATTTTCACTTTCATTCAAAACATATAATATACAAGATTTAAGAAATATCCTACCACTCACTTTTTCGATATAACCTCCAATACAATTTCCTGAACGTGGATTATATCATAAGTATGCAACTCTTAAAACTCCTGTGTAACTACACTTTTTGGGAGTTTGATTTTTATTAGTATATAAATAACTCAAATTTGTTCAAGGAGTCTAGTAAGATGTATGAGGGTGTACAATATTACTTGTTAAAAAACAACTTGGTAGAATTTCTCTTAAAAACAATATTTTCCTTAACACAAGTTTCTCTAGCTGTCAATTAGGCAACTATCCTATTTCTCTAAAACTTATCTTAAATAATTTTTTTCTTCTTATATCATGTATAGGTTTTACTCGTTAACTCACATTTTCTAGCTGAAGATTAGACAAGGTTTCCCTTTCACAGGATTTACGTTAAAGGGCTTCTATACTTTCCTTTCTCTATAATTACTTTAAAGAAGTTTTTTTCTTCTCTCTCACGGGGCTTTTGCCTTAGTCCATATTATCTAACTATCTATTAGCAAAGTTTCTTATTTCACGAGGACTTATGTTAAAAGATTTTTTTTTATTCTACACTTTTATCTGTTGTAGATATATAAATAACACAAATTTAGTTAAGGGGTCTGGTAGGGTGTGATAGGAAGTATCAATATTCCAGTAGCAAATTATTGTTTGACTAAAAAAGAATGGGTGTTGCAAAATTTAGTTATAATGATTAGAATTTCATAATCACTAAATAATTAGAGGTTTGATAAATGGAAACTAGATTGAAATTAAATAGTGAAAGTTGAGTTACTTTCTCTTTTGCATGTTGCTCTAGGCAGTCTTTCCGGGCCATCAATTTGAATGATTTATTAAAAAAAGAAAAAGAAAATAAGATAGAAGTATATACCAAAATGAAGGAAGCAATAAAAGAGACAAATAACAGCGTCTGAAAAGCATTCTCAAGGCTTTACCAAGCCATATATTTTGAGCTTGCTATTATTTGTATGTGTTGCAATGAAGTTGGGATGAGAAATGGATGATAACTTTTTGTGGTGGATGCTTTTTTTATGTGCATGGATTGAGGAAAAAGGGGTCTCTACTTGTGCCATGACACATAGCTGGCATGCGTGGGTGTCTATCTCAAAATTGGTTTCCTATTCCGATTCTATGCTCCTTTGAGGCTCTGATATGGAAGGAACTAAAGTGCGGGGTAATCAATTGGGATTCGTCTAATGACACTCTCTTCAAGAACGCCTCACGATGATTCATTATAGGTGCTTTGGTAAGCCCAAGGAGATCACTCTTCTTCTTACGGGAGAGTGAGGGTGTAACCATTCCATCTTCATACATTTTCTCATGACCATTCGTTATGTATTTTCACACTTACGTGGAAATATAGGCACTCAGCGATTTGTCCATATATGTGTTTAAAATTTATGACATCACGTAGTCAATGCCACTATGGTCTTGCCTTTGGTATGTCACCCAGCATTGAAGGCTCTCCACTCATTATCGAGTTGGATTGCCTTAAGAGAGCGAATAAGGTGAACCTCTTAAGTTTTGCCGTAGAGAAGGAGATGACGCACTTTCTCTCTCCATTTTACACTTTTAGTTTTTTTTTGTGAAAGCCAATCATCCAAGGAACTGGCGGATTTGCATGATGTTTGAAAAAAATTGGTAACTTCATTATACTTTTACTCTACTCCTTGTTTGGTCCAATGAGGACATTATTGTCCCATTCAAATTGTGGGTGGGACTTAGGTAGTTTTTTCTTCATGTTATATAACCATGTTTGTATGAATGTTCATGCATTTGGGAAAAGGATTTTGTGTGTGCATTTGTGAATCAAATTTCAAAATTGTTGAGTAATGCCACACCCCCAAAGAAAATTCGAAGTCCATCATGTTTTGAATTGCTAGTCTCTAGGTTGGTACGTAACTTAGGGAGGCTAGCGTAGGGTCTATGAAGGATGTCCTTGTCATGAGACTTGGATCCATCTTAAGAAAAACATATGGATTGCTGCTTCCTACCATCCTTTTCGAGTTCTCAAACTCCTCTTCGTAGGAAGCAGTCTTATGCGCATAAAGCCAAATGGGGTCGTATTGTAGCTTTGTACATTCGAAATCCGACCACGTCAAGTACAAATCAAAAGATGATGCCGCCACAAATAAAGTGTGGGGTAAAAGTCAAGTTGGAGTCATTCTATCCTTGGAGAAACTGGGTTTCGGAAGAGATACTATGAGTCTTGGTGGGTAGGCCTACGAGATGATGTTTGTTAGTTCCTCTCTAGTACAAGTAAAATCCCCCCCCCCCCCCCCCCCCCGTATGATAAGATTTTCAACTTAATGATGTGGTTTAAGGGCACATATAAAACTTCTGATACCCCCTTGACTTCATTAGCCCTCTGCACGATTGAGGAAATGAGCTAAAAAACTACTCTTGCTCGAACAAGGTTTGCTAAGTACCAAAGTACAAAGCTGAACAAAACCCCCCTTATGTGCACAAAAAGAGCACGATGTGTGCAAACCGACATGACAAGATAGTCTTCATATGAAAACTGTTCAAAAGACTTTTTGCGGACAGGAATACAAATACTTCCTAATCAAGCTACATACGCTTCGCCTAAACTTACGTATAAGAAGGCTCGAGTCAGAGAAAGAGAACTCCATCTTGTCAGAAACAAATCATTTCGTCCTTACGAAGTACATTTTGAGCATCAATGCTAGGATCAAGAGTTTCTAAGTGCAAGGGTTGACCTTGTAAGCTTTTTATGATCCACTACCGAAGATCGGCAACTATGTGTCATCATAGAGTTCTGGTGATTTAGAGGATGTTGAGTTTAGCTTTGGTTGGGGACAAGCAAAGTTCACGTGTGAGGTTATTTGATGACATGTAGAATGAGCTATTCTAGACCACCGTATTATGATTTAAAGTGCATTCATTTCATATCTTAATCATCATAATACCTTGAATTAGTGTTATGAATGCTTCAAGTGAGTTTTAGCAACCCTATGATTGCTTTTGCGGGCTTGATGCGCCTTTGGTAGCATTTTGTACATTTTTAGGTCAAAGTAGACTAGTGGACCACTAGGCAGCTAAAAGGGGACATCGAGATTTAGTTGCCTGACCTGTAATCAAAGAAAGGACAAACTTAAATAACGACGCCCCATGAAGGAAAACAATGTTGTTGCTGCCGTTTTACGTGGCACCTCAACTTCGTCAGATAGTTACCTTGGAGCTTCCTGATTTGCTGGTCATGTGTTTAAAGACTTCTGATTGGCTGGATGACGCAGGAGCTATGAGTTTTCCTCCCTAGAAACCATAATCTAAGACCTATAAAAAGAGCTCTAGAGGTAGAACTTTGGAAAGGAGAGAGGAGATGTCAAGGAAGGGTCTTTACTATGTCGACATTGTAACCCACCTGATTTAGAGCGATACCAGCCTCACGGGAGGAGTCGGCGCCAGAAACGGCAACCCTGTCCCTATTTTCTGTGTTATGGGTGTCAAATCCAAAGGGTGTTGTGGCTAGATATGTGAACCCTAGGGGATGTAAAACTCGATTGATAATCTCCCATAAATCCTTCCTCATGGATGACTAGTTCCTTTAGTTGCATAGATATGTGAACCCTAGGGGATGTAAAACTCGATGTTTGACTTAATACAATTGTTATCTTCCATTTCCATCCCAATCCACAAAGAAGAGTAGGAAGATTGCTTTATCTCGCTAACATAGTAGTCGTTCACTTCCACATGTTTGATAGACTCACCAAAATTGGATTAGTCGTAGTGTCCATCCCAATCCAAAGAAGAGTAGGAAATTGTCACATAAAGTATAGCGAGACGATTTTTCCGAGAAACGACGGGTTCAAGAAATGACCAACACAATCAAAGTACCTCATTTACAGTGCTCACCATGGCTCGATGTTCTGCTTTGATTGAGAGGGGCACACCATCAACAAAGCTCGGAATATATATACTTCTCATGGAAATTGGGGTATTGAAATTGTAATTATGCAATGGTGTGTATCCAGCTTTATGTATGAAACAAGAGAACATGTGTTGTTTTAATTAGATTTGCTATTACTATCAAGCCATCCCATTTTCCTTTCTGGAAATTGATTGCCATGCCAAATGGTTCAGGAGCATCCATAAACAAGAAAGAAAAGGGATTAGTAACTAATATTGAGTTAACATCATCCATAAACACGATTTCCTTTAAATAAGGGTGCATCAAAATTAAACAAAGAATGCACGATGATATAGATTTGCTCCAAACAAGGATCTAAACTTAAAGGTCATATTGACTGCTAGAAAATCCATTGGCAAAGCTATGAGATCAATGTCTTGCAACACAATAGACAAAAAACTTAATGAACAATAGTGTGCTCAAGAGCAAAGGAAATGATACTCAAATTTAATTCGCTCAAGACTCTAATTTCATTCAGGCTCTTACAAAACACATGATAGACTAACATGCATAGAGAAAAAACTTAGTCAAGATCGAAGACGAGAATTAAATGACTGTAATGCCACACACTTCTTCACATAATAAATATGAGAAGCCATGCACATTAATGGTCTGCCTCTGCATTGTATATTTCAAGAGTAGCTTTGGATCTTGCACTTCGCCAAGAGCCATTTCACAACTTGTGCATCCTAAATTGAATCCCGCTACTCCAAAACAAAACAGAAGTCGCCCATTAATATACGTAATTGTGATCACTATATATTCTAACTGTTCAAACCTCTCCAAACAAAAATAACGCCACAAGCGTCACCTAAGAAAGATCCCGATGGACTGGTGGAGATAAAAAGATGAGAGTCTAACCATAAGTGTCAAAGATATTCACTGTGAATGAAAAGATGAGAGTCTAACCATAAGTGTCAAAGATATTCACTATGAATGAAAAGATGAGAGACTGATCATGCATCAGCTTGGCATAAAGAACAACAATTGGCAAATTCCAACGCACTTGAAGATTGTACAATATATTTGGAGATCTTCTCCAAATGACTGCCAAAGGCCAATAATATTCAAATACAAAACTATGAATTGGATGAATTTTTGATAACGATGTAAATGCACATGTTTGCGCCCCTAGTTCTTATCCGTTTGAGGAGTATAGTCGTGTGTTTTGGCCTATTTTACGCCGGGTTGTGCTATTTTGTCATGTTTCAGGTCCCAGGCGTTAAAGGGGAGGCTAACCGCGAGTTTCGGGGCATTCGGAAGTCATTTCGGTGAGCTGGAGCCAAAACACGGGCAGACCCAAGGCATTACACGGCCGTGTACTGCTGGCCGTGCTTTTTATGCCGAGAGCAAATTTGGTTTGGCCAATTCAGTTGCAAACACGGGCACTGAAGCACGGCCGTGTTCAGTCAAAGCACGGCCGTGTCCATCGCGAAGCACGGCCGTGTTTCCACCACCTGCTGGCCGTGTAATTAAGCCCTGGCCGAGGCACGGGCGGAGTCAGGCAAAGCACGCCCGTGCCCTCGACCGTGCTTTGGCCACTGATGCTTTTAAGCAGATTTTCAGCCACAAGTCAAGAGGATTCGAGTTTTTGAGAGAAAGAACGACTTCTAGAGAGAGAAAGTGACGAGCAAGAGTTCCCAAGTGCCCTAGATTGATCTTCAACACCATTGGAGGCCAGCTTGAGCTTGGAGAAGTGCCAATCAACGTCCAGAAGCAGGAATCCATCCTTCGCAGTATGAATTCCGTGTCTGATTCTGCTTTTGCTTTCTTCTCTATGGAGTAGTTCTCCCATTCATCTGGGTATGGAGAACCCTAGATTTGTATGTTAGGCTTTGATTGTATGAACCCAAGTACTGATTCTATGATTTATTATATTCGATTGAGGTTTTAATGATTGAATGACTTGAATCCTGATCAAATTCCTGTTGTTTCTGCTTTAACCTAGAATGAGAATATCTGCCTAGGTTAATAGAGTATCCTTGATTGAAGGTAGGGAGTTGGTGACTTTAGTCGAGGAGCCAACTCACTATTCTGTACCGGATTTACTCCGGTAGTGGAGGTTTTGTTCTTAGGGCCTCAATCTGTCGACTCCGGTGGAGGTTAGTCCCCCGTTAGAGAGTCAGATTGAGAGGGTCTGAAGACCTTTAGTCGAGACTTCAGGCTGTTTAAGAACCTTCCGCAGTATAACTATCATAGAAACTGAACTTGGTAATTACAATCCGGCTTAACTGCAGTCTAGGGGGAACCATATCCGGGTGACCTCTTTAAGCTGAATACGACAGTTTACTTGCTTTGTTTGTTTGGTAGTTTAGACTTGCATGCCAGTTTCATTGCTAGATGACAAGAATTCACTGAGTAGTCATCAGATCTAGGACCCGGGTTGATAATTAAACCCAAACCCGCTATACTACGCTTTAGGAAGTGGTTTCACTTGGCCAATTCCTGGAGTGACAGTAGAGTCGAGTCAAGTTTTTGGCGCCGTTGCCGGGGACGGCTAGGTTGTTGAAGAAAAGTGATTTCTGTTAATTTAGCTTTTCCTTTTGCTTTGTTTGCTTTGTCCCACTTGTGCCTTCACGGGTTTGCTTGCTTGAGTGTGTGCAGGTAGTGCATGACCCGTAGCCAGTCAGGAGGTTTACTGCCGTTGAATCCAGAGATTGACCGCACCTGTCGCCAGCTCAGGAGACAACAGCGAGCTAGACTGGCTACGGAAGAGCGCATAGACAGCCACCTGAGTAGCGATTCTGAAGAAGAGCACGGAATGGACGGAGACTACAATCAGCACCAGGGGAATCCTCAGCAGGTTCCCCCGGTGAATCAGGTCCTGGGGAACAACCCCATACCCCAGGATCATGGAGTTCATCATCCACCGCAGCCGGGTCCCACATTGGAGTACTACTACACTCCGCGGATTGCTGACATCCGCCCGGTCATCCTCTACCCGCCTATCCCAGCAAACAACTTCGAGATCAAGCCATGCTGGATTCAGCTCATTACATCTTCTATCCAGTTCCATGGCTTGAAGAATGAGGAGGCCAGGGTGCATCTTTCCCGTTTTCTGCAGCTGACGAACGGGTTCAAGCTGAATGGTGTCCCGGATGATGCAATCCGCCTTCATCTCTTCCCCCATTCTCTGGCGGGGAATGCTAAGAGGTGGTTGGAGACCCAGCCCCCATTGTCCATCACCTCTTGGGACGATCTGGCTGACAAGTTCGTGCACCGGTACTATCCGGCATCGAAGACTACAGAGATTCAGCGGGAGATCACTCACTTCCGCCAAGAGCCAGATGAGTCCCTTCGTGATGCTTGGGAGCGGTACATGGGCTATTTCTGGCAGTGCCCCCATCATGGCTTCAGTGATGCATTCACAGTGGGGAACTTCTACAGTGCCCTTTCTCCAGATAGCCAGAGGGTGATTGAGTCTCTATGCCCAGGAGGAGATATTCTCACCAAGACTCCACCCGAGCTGAATCAGATGATTAATACATTGGCTTCCAGAGATCATTCTTGGGGACAGGGTAGCCGAGGCAGACAGTCCCGAGACCGTGGTGTGGACGCCATGGAAACCAGATCCGGGCTCGAGCAGCAGGTAGCTGAGCTAGTGCAGACATTGAAGCAGCCCAACAGTCTGATTCCGGGCAGAGGTTTGGCTACACCTCCAGTAGCTCAATGTCAGTGGTGTGAGAGCTCCAATCACCTAATGGAGGACTGCCAGGCTATGAGGGAGTCTACCACACCCCAGGAGCAGTTGGCCTTCATCGCCAATGCGAGGCGCCTCGATCCATACAGCAGCACATATAATGAGGGGTGGCGCCAGCATCCCAACTTCGCCTGGAGCAGCAACACCACTAAACCACCTGGTTTCCCAGCACCAGCAGGTGGTTTTCAGCAGAGGCAGCCCTTCCAGGCTCACTAGGGGCCAGACCCACAGCAGCAGCCCTACCAGCCTAGGCAAGGCCAGCCATTCCAGCAGCCCCAGCGCCAGTTTGCCGAGCCAGTAGTAGCTCCGGCCCCAGATGACAGGATGACGAAGCTGGAAAACATTCTAGCTTCATTCATGACCAGCACCCAGGCTGCTATCACATCACTGGAGGCAGGTCAGCGGAACCAGGGTGCTATTTTGCAGGATCTGCAGACCCAGGTGGGCATCTTGGCCCGCCAGAACACCACCAGGGCACCAGGGACTTTGCCTGCCACCATTGTTCCTAATCCTTGAGATCCTCACCAGCATCAGCAGCTGGATGCCATTTTTACCAGGAGCGGTAAGGTCATATCTGCTGATCCTGTCCCGGCCAGACAGGAGGAACCACTACCTGCTTCAGCACTTCCAGCCGACGATGCAGAAGTGCGGGTGGAGAAGGAAGCCCCTGCTCCCAAGCCACAATCAGTGGTTAAGGAGCATGTACCCCAGCTTCCCTTCCCCACTCGCCTACACAAGGACAAGCTGGAGACTGAGTTTGCCAAGTTCATGGCAATGTTGAAGCAGCTCAACATCAGCATACCGTTCATGGAGGCACTGTCGAAGATGCCCAAGTATGCCAAGTTCATGAAAGATATATGCACCAACAAGAAGAAACTTGGAGATCTCTCGACAGTGATGCTGAGCGAGGAGTGTTCTGCTATCCTGCAGAACAAGCTGCCCGAGAAGCGCAAGGATCCAGGGAGTTTTACTATCCCTCTTACTATTGGCAGCATGCATGTAGGAAAGTCCTTGGCGGACCTAGGTGCTAGCATTAACGTCATGCCATATAAGTTGTATAAAATGCTAGACCTAGGTGAACTTAGCCCTACTAGGATGAGCATTCAATTAGCTGATCGTTCTATTGTGCATCCTAGGGGTATCATTGAGGATATGCTTGTTAAAGTAGGTACATTCACATATCCTGTTGATTTTGTTATTCTTGATGTGCATGAGGATGTGGATGTGCCTTTGATTCTAGGTAGGCCATTTCTTGCCACCGCCAAGGCACTTATTGATGTGCATGATGGTAAACTGATACTGCGTGCTGGGGATGAACAGGCTACTTTTTCTGTGACTGAGTTTGATCACTGTTCTATGATTGATGTCACGCCTGTGCATGCTATGTCTGATCAGGTACACGAGCCTGTCGTGTATCCTTCTGCACCTCCTATTTTGCAGGACCCTCCTATCATTCCTTCGCCGCCACTCCATCCAGCCACGCCTCCGAACAAAAAGCTCAAGGAGGAGTGGCGGCCGAAGCCGCAGGTTGCTAAGCCTGCACGTAAGAAGAGTGGAGACCACTATGAGCTGGTCCCACCTCCTGCACCACGACCACCCTGGCCGTCCGGGTACTCACTCGCCTGCATCTTGCCAGATGGGCAGGTCGAGCTGACTGATGATGGTGGTCGCATCCGTCGGGTGCATGGCCACAACCTCAAGCTGTACCTCAAGAGCGACGTGGATCCGCTCTTGGAGGCACCTGTTCCTGCACCGCCCTGAGTATCCACCATGGGCGTCCAGCTAATACGACGGTAAAGAAGCGCTGG
Organism: Linum trigynum; assembly: GCA_964030455.1. Lineage (NCBI taxonomy): Eukaryota > Viridiplantae > Streptophyta > Magnoliopsida > Malpighiales > Linaceae > Linum > Linum trigynum. The sequence goes on along the minus strand of OZ034817.1, from coordinate 48,182,161 downwards.
TGGGGAGGCAACCCCACCACGGTTTGATTTTCTTTCTTATATTTTAAGTCGGATTGTAACCCGGTTTGGGTTTGGTTTGTTTTTCTTTTGGTTTGGATGATGTTTTATTGGGCTGACCATTGAACCTAACATATTGTGTTTGAGCTCTTCTGTTTCCCTTCGGCTGTGCTTGCCCCGATTGGCCCGTTTCCAGTCTCCTGCAGTCCATGCATACCGGTAACATCGTTCCCCTTTCCCTTCCCTCTTCTCCATTGAGGGAAATGTCGATCTTAAGTGTGTGGGGGGGGGGGGTGTTTATCTTTTGACTGCATTAGATCTGTTTGTGTGCTTGGAGCCTAGTCCACTGTCCAAATTTTTAAAATTTGAGGGCTCCAAGTACATGTTTCCTTGCAATTACCTGCTTAGTATGCTTTGAATTGACAGTCTTTATAGTAATATGCAACCTAGGGAGGTAGTGTAGCACTATGGAGGATGTTGATGCATTTAAGGAGTCTCATTTCTTCTTCATATTGAGTTGGATGATTGAGTGAATTAGTGATCTTAGGCCCCTTGAATTGTGTGGTGTTGTGGATTCTCTGCCTGTCATGGACTCTTGTATCATGTTTTGAAAATAACAGGTGCTCGAAAATGTGCTTTAAAATAACGTCTCCCGTGCGAATAGGGCGAAAGTGTGTAAGGGGAGACGGGAATTCGTTCCCAATTTCCACCTACTACCTCCAGCCCCCTTACATGTCTTTCCCCCGCACGAGGCTCGAGACATCCGCTCCTGGCATGGCCGGTAAGAGCAGGTTGGGACCCTTGAAAAGAAAAGAAAAGAAAAATAACAGAAAACAAGCAAAATAGAAAAAAGGGGTTCCAACCATCTTCAAAGAAAATCGAGCACCTTGAAAAATGTGAGTCCATGATCCTTTGTTTTTGAGAATCTCTCCATCCACGATTCATTTGTCCTCTGCTCACTTTTTGCCATGATGCCGACTCGATAAGAAGCTTTGAGATGACTTGTGCGTCGGTTGACCTCGTAAGCTGCTAAATGATCTAGGAAGTCCTCTACCTACGATCTGGGTTGTTTGTTGCTATAGAGGTCTGGAGAGTTGCATTGGTTTGAGTTAAGTTTGCTTGGGGACAAGCAAACGGTTAAGTGTGGGGGAATTTGATAACGATGTAAATGCACATGTTTGCGCCCCTAGTTCTTATCCGTTTGAGGAGTATAGTCGTGTGTTTTGGCCTATTTTACGCCGGGTTGTGCTATTTTGTCATGTTTCAGGTCCCAGGCGTTAAAGGGGAGGCTAACCGCGAGTTTCGGGGCATTCGGAAGTCATTTCGGTGAGCTGGAGCCAAAACACGGGCAGACCCAAGGCATTACACGGTCGTGTACTGCTGGCCGTGCTTTTTATGCCGAGAGCAAATTTGGTTTGGCCAATTCAGTTGCAAACACGGGCACTGAAGCACGGCCAGTCAAAGCACGGCCGTGTACATCGCGAAGCACGACCGTGTTTCCACCACCTGCTGGCCGTGTAATTAAGCCCTGGCCGAGGCACGGGCGGAGTCAGGCAAAGCACGGCCGTGCCCTCGACCGTGCTTTGGCCACTGATGCTTTTAAGCAGATTTTCAGCCACAAGTCAAGAGGATTCGAGTTTTTGAGAGAAAGAACGACTTTTAGAGAGAGAAAGTGACGAGCAAGAGTTCCCAAGTGCCCTAGATTGATCTTCAACACCATTGGAGGCCAGCTTGAGCTTGGAGAAGTGCCAATCAACGTCCAGAAGCAGGAATCCATCCTTCGCAGTATGAATTCCGTGTCTGATTCTGCTTTTGCTTTCTTCTCTATGGAGTAGTTCTCCGATTCATCTGGGTATGGAGAACCCTAGATTTGTATGTTAGGCTTTGATTGTATGAACCCAAGTACTGATTCTATGATTTATTATATTCGATTGAGGTTTTAATGATTGAATGACTTGAATCCTGATCAAATTCTTGTTGTTTCTGCTTTAACCTAGAATGAGAATATCTGCCTAGGTTAATAGAGTATCCTTGATTGAAGGTAGGGAGTTGGTGACTTTAGTCGAGGAGCCAACTCACTATTCTGTACCAGATTTACTCCGGTAGTGGAGGTTTTGTTCTTAGGGCCTCAATCTGTCGACTCCGGTGGAGGTTAGTCGCCCGTTAGAGAGTCAGATTGAGAGGGTCTGAAGACCTTTAGTCGAGACTTCAGGCTGTTTAAGAACCTTCCGCAGTATAACTATCATAGAAACTGAACTTGGCAATTACAATCTGGCTTAACTGCAGTCTAGGGGGAACCATATCCGGGTGACCTCTTTAACCTGAATACGACAGTTTACTTGCTTTGTTTGTTTGGTAGTTTAGACTTGCATGCCAGTTTCATTGCTAGATAACAAGAATTCACTGAGTAGTCATCAGATCTAGGACCCGGGTTGATAATTAAACCCAAACCCGCTATACTACGCTTTAGGAAGTGGTTTCACTTGGCCAATTCCTGGAGTGACAGTAGAGTCGAGTCAATTTTCGAATGCATCTTGTTTGAAATAAATGTATTTCGAAATTTTTATATTGAAAAATGAAATTCATAAAATCGATAAACATCGTGATATTTTGTATACACACAAAATACGGGATGCACTATAGACCAACATGTTCCATCTCCGGATGTGAAATCCAGGCTTCATTTCACGCATCAGGTTTAATAATTCCATCCTGTCCTCCATCGCAGTAGATTCCCTCTAGATCACTGGAGACTTAGCTAGAGCCCTATGAATGACTTAGTAGACTTGAGATTCCCTTGTGTCTGTTACCATATTTGATTCTATCCCACGAGTTAATGGACTAAAGAAGAAACTCCACCAAAGACAAAGAGAACACTATCTTGGAATGACCTACATATTGCAAAATCAGGCATTCATTGCCGGTTAAATGGATCTTTTCTCCCTTTTATTCTCTCATTCCCATCCACCAGCTTATCAGTATGGAATCAAATAATTGAACCCATAATGCATACTTCCCACTTCCCCCCGCTATAAATTTGGGCCATAGTTGGCTCTAGGTTTCGTAGCAAACCAAACCTTTTTTTTATCCTTAGATTATACAAGTACAACTGCAAGAAACTTGTACAATGACTTCAATGAAATGATACCACCTTGCTGATCATGATCCCTGCCACCAGGCTAACCATCAGCCGCAGCACCACAATTTCAGGCATGCTGAGCCCCAATACCACACTGATGGTGCCCACCACCAGGTCTCTAGCAACTGCAATAGCCAGCTCAAGCACTCCCACAGCCAAACTGGTCCTGGCCATGGCACGATGATGAGCCATCACCAGAAACAATCCAGCTCGAACTCTCTACTTCCAATGGCCACGAGCATGATTGGGCCACTGGCTTCATGGGCCATCATGACACCTCATCTGGCCATCAAAAGCATGGCAATGCATCAGCTGGCCATACCGCTCTTGCCATAACCCACAGAAACCATGCCCATGCCGGTTTCAAGAGTGGCCATGAGGCTTCAGGCCACCACAAAGTTGATAACTAGGGCTATGCTCAGGCCGACTTCAATAGTTTCCATGAGACTGCAGGTCATCATAAGGCTGATAGCTGGAGCCATGCTCAGAGCGGCTTCAAGAGTGGCCATGAGACCGTTGGACATCATAAGACTGATAATTGTGGCCATGCTCAGACTGACTTCAAGAGCGGCCATGAGGCATCATGCCATCTCTATAAGGCTGATAACTAGGGCCATGCTAAGACCAGCTGAAAGAGTGGCCACAAGATCACGTGACATCATAAGGCTGATAACTGTGGCCATCCTCAGACTGGCTTCAGGAGCGGACATGAGACGGAGGGCCATCATAACTCTGAGAGTCATGGCAATGGGATGCTTAAATTCATCAAGAATGCTGCTACTACTCTCGGCCATGGCAAACAACATGGCTCATTGGAATGGGTGCTGCAACTGAGTACTACAGGAGTGAGAAGAAAGTTGAAAAGAAGTGCTCATCAAGCGAGATTAAGATGAAAACAAAGAGCGGCGACCATAACAACAAGGTCAAGAAGAATAAAGAGTGCGGGAAAGACAACGACAATAGTAGCAGCAATAGCAGCGACAATGATTAAGCATCTACAATAGCAGAATGCTTGGGGACAACTTTATTCGCATCTAAGTATGCAAAGTTAAGAAGATGTTGCTTTTATAAAATAAAGGACCAAAGTGGCGAATGGCTATCACTAGCAGCTTAATTTCACCATTGGAATAAACTTGTTGAATTAATACATATAACAGATCTTTACTTAACATGATACAACTCCAAAGGAGCAGACACATAGAGCTAGGCAGTCCCATACTGACCACAAAATTAGCTACGGGATTGTTCAACATTACTGCAATTGTATTCGCCAACTATAAATCCTTATTTCCCCAGGGAACGGTCACCCAGAATCCTGTCTATGATACTACAAACATATACCAAAAGAGAGCTAGCTAGGTGGTGGAACAAAATCTTAACCACAATGTATGATTTTCTTATTTTAAAGATAATTTCTCATTCAATTTTTTATTATCTATTTTGATACTCAATTATCATTCATTTAAGCAAGACAAGGCAAAGACCAACAATACCTTTGTTCGGAACCATGTTGTAGGATGTAACTTGTAACAAGTCTTCGTCTATCGGGAAGGATCAACTACATTAACCATGACAACAAATGGCTACAACACTGTTGAAAGCCACTCAACTAGTGATTAACTGTAGAAACAAGATAGTTCCAACAGTAATAGAGAACACACAATTTAGCAAACGACTATACAAAAATGATTCTCGACATTCATATCAAGCTCAAGTCGTAGACGTAGGAATCCATCCCTTGGTTTGAGTTTTGTCCCTGACACTGAAGAGCCTCACTTACTCGTGTTTTGGAGCCTGTGGCCACTGATTAACACAAGACAACATGGAGCAATTTCGGAACTTTCAGATATTGATAACAAGTGGAGGTTGAGGGGATAGAACTGGAGGATATGTAATGATAACTATGAGAATGAAGGACGAATAGCTATTGAAAACCACAGGAGCCCGCTCATTTCATCACCCTATCAAAAAATCCCCATTCATTTGGATGCGAAAGGTGGTGCTAATCTTGCGTACAATACAGTGAGAGCAGAGAGCTAAAACTTGGTCCACATGTCACACAAAACCCAGCCTAATTACTTCAAGGAACCTTCGCAGAAATTGAGAATAGGAACATGCTCCCATACAAAGCTCCACCAGGCTGACAAAACTCTATCTTTGACAGCGGATTTGGGGTCCAGAAGTAGAGAATGTAATTATGGTAGGATTTGTGTCTAGGGAGGAGAGAATGTGATGAAGAACACCATTAGGAAAATCACATAGTATGCCAATTTTTGAGTCCTACCTCCTCTTCTTGTTATTCGTCATGGAGCATAGCTTGAGTTTCACACTTCTCTGCTGCCTGGATCACTAAACCTTAGAGAGATGTATCCTTATTAACTCAAGCAGATAGCTTTCATGAATGGTGAAAGACGTTAAAATGCAAAGTTTGAACATCAACTATAAGATTCCATTCCATATACAGAGAAATTTCATCTAACCTTCCAGTGGAATCAACTTTCATTAAGACCAGAGTTGGGTCGAAGGGGTACATTCACAACAGAAAACAAAATAACTATGGATAACGGGTACTGAATCGCCTCCAAAGTTGTATTCCCCTTTTCTTGCGAGAGACATGCAATAAAGATTTGTACCAAGCTTTCTCCTCTTACCCAGAGAACCCACAAAAGATTATTTGAACCAGGCATGTAGTCACTACAGAAAAGAGGCACAAGTAGAATCATATAAGAAAATTACACGTATATGTTTGTTTATCCAGTTAGTTCACATGAAACGGCCTGGATGTACCTGCAACTAGTGGGCGGGGATGAAGCTTTCCATTCCTCTACTTTCATTACAAATGCAGAGATCTACCAAGATTCCAGATCTTGGAAGGTTGAAGAAGTGCGCAATAACATGGATAATTTGGAAAGGGCCTCTACATTAACACAGGAAAAACAAACTACATTTAAGATGACATCTGATGCCACAAATGACCGACTCTAGAAGGTGAGTCAGGCCACACAAAGTAAACCATATATCAAGTGAATTAAGTCTAACAAATCATCTTTTTACCCCGAACTGACTTTAGGACCCGCAGTAGAACAGTGTGCCTTAATAACTTAGCTTCTCAACCGAGACACGTTTATCTTATCAAGGAAGCAACATATTCTAAAACACACTAATCTAGACATTCATATGAAGTCGTTGTAGTTGCAACAGGCAATTGCAAAGGTAAAAAAAGACTCATATGATAACAGAATTAGCACTGGCAATCATGAAGTGATCATGGATATGGACGGCTTGGAATTGGCCTCTGCATAAACACGAGAAAATGTATAATTATCCAGTTATCTCAGAGATTGATGCCAATATGACTACACAGCGTACACGCATAAACATGGGTGTTCTTGGATATAAATGAAATGATGGGGAAAAATAATGAAACTTTAAGTCTGAAGGTGAAGTTAATGGGTGAACACATTATTTAGTTCAATTTTCTAGTGCCACAAATGTGTCATTATCCCTCACACCTAACTTGTGTGTGATTGTATAAATCCAATTCTATTCAAAACCGAAGATGAAATAGAGTTGAGCGTTATCCACATACCCTTTCAAGCATCACAAATGCATTTTCTAGATTAGGAGATAGAGCCTTTGAGAAAGTAACGGATCACTTGGTAAGGTAAGAGAGAAGATCCTTCGGCATACATCAAACATAAGGACTTCAGCTGCTTAAAGGGTGAAGGTTGATGTTTCACCAATTCATAAGCCCGAATCAACAACTGGGGAGTAGAACCAAGGCAGAATGACATAAACAGAAAGGCTTCTCAATTTTGTACCAAAACAAATCTCGTATGTATACTGTAAAGGGATTGAAATGGTAAATATCTTGCACCATGCATGAATTGTATCATAAATTATTGTAATATTTGGTAGGATTATGCTCATCTCATACTATTAGGGATCGCAGATAACATACCTCAATGGTATCGATGTGCAAGGAGAGGGACTTCACATTATGCAAACTATGGAACAAGTTTGCGCACTGCTTGAAAACCAGTTACTTATGATCATCATCATAGACACTCTTGTGAAATAGATCCTTGTACCCGACATGATGATTGTTGCATGATTAACCAAAGGAATGTTCATTTTGGAGACTTGTGGTGAAAAAATACGAAAATAAGTTCTTCCCGGAAGTAGAACGATACAAGTTTAGGAGCAAAAATTTCCAAGGTGGGGCATGCTGCCCAATATATCTCCAAAGTAAGAAAGTGGAGTCCATATATTCTCAATCCACAATCAGGTGAAAAGCAATCGAATAGTTTCAGGTTTTCCAATCTGGAAAAAGTAGCAAAAGGGTTAGGCAGGTCATCCAAGCTACCAAAGTCAACCTCGCAGTCACGTAAAGTCAGAGTCTTGAGCAGTTACAAATGAGACCAAAACTCAAGTGCACTCTTGTCTAGAACCGCCCACTGTAATTCAAGAACTTTCAGTGCTCGAAAACAATTAGAGATTAAGGCAACATCTTTAGTTAAAATGCGGAAATAATCGTCTCCTTCCTTATGAAGCACATATAGCTGTTGAACACGATGAGCGGCAACATATTTCATGACTCTGAGAAATGGAATCACATGTGATTGAAAGTCAAAGAAGATGCTAATCCTACGAACATTACAGTCAAACCGATGGGATAGTGTTTGGTCCACATGCCCTTCAAAACAGTGCTGCTACAGCTTAGCCCTACACGAGCGTCCGTGGAAAGTCAGGACAGGGATGTCTTTCCAGACCCATCTCCACATCCGTGACAAAATGCTGCTTCGAACAACATATTCAGTGTCCAGGAAGGAGAGAATGTGGTGCAAAATACCGTCCGTAAGATCACTCAGTCTACCGGCTCCTAACACATCTCGCCTTCTTTTGCCATCCTTCATGTTCGAAACTGATCGATCAGCACGAATAATCTAATTGGCAGACCCAATTCCAACCCAGAACGGATACCTAGATTCCTAAGAGGCTAAGATATGAAAATGCATAATATGATATATAGTGTCAGAGTGGAGTTGCAGGCTTAACCTTGGAACCTCATTATTTCCACAAAATGAAGAAACTGTGACTTACCTTCCAGCAATATGAGTGTTCTCCTAAACGCCGAGTTAGTTAAAGCATGAAGAGTTTGCGAGTTGTATTACGAGTCACAGTGAGATAGGCAGCAAGTTCGCTAAGAGGGCACCGAGTCGCCGCGAATCTTGATGGCATTGAACAAGCAGGGAAATTGCTAAGTTTAGTTGGCCGTCGGATCGGGGTGTGTGTTCCAAATATTGTAGCCCACCTTCCCACTCGCGAGCTCCAAATTGCATACGTGAAAAGTAAAAAAAGAATGTTTAGGTGTAAAAACAATATTTCTTCTTGCCTCGAAGAAGAAAAAAAATCTTTCTTTTGTCTGGGCTTATTGGCCACGAGAGGACCTTCGGCCCAATGAATCAAAGAAGGTCGTCAAATACACTTTTATTCGATAATTAGCGTTTCATTAAACTCTCCTGACCGCTATCTATTGGTAAAAAAAAAAAAATTAAACTCTCCTGACCAAATGAATCAAGCATCCAAAAAACAAAGACAAACGTCCACGTACTGTTTGATACACAATCAAACTAGCCAACTAAAGGATGGTAGTAGGTAGGGATGGCAATCAAACCCATGACCACGGGTATCCGACTGCCCCCGACCCAGTCAACGCAGGGAATTCTCGCTTTGACTGGGTATGGGGCGGGAATGGTTTTAGCCTCCCCCGCCCCATACCCATACCCGCCCCATCAAGAGCATTTCTTCAAATATAAAAAATATATTGATTAAATTGTAATATATCAATAATAGTGAGGGTAACTTAAGAAAATATTTAGTAGAAATATAATTTAATTTGGTGGCCACCCAAATCAAAACCTTATTCCTTATTCTCAACTCTCCCTTCATTCATTCATTTTTTTCCTTCATGTTTAAATAGATTATGTTAGTTAGTTATTACTTAGCAGATATGTATTAGAGTAAGAGAATAATGATTTAGATTACGTTGTATTCTATCTTATGGATTAATGGATGTTTTAGGATATTTTGAACCGTGTTAAGAATGATTGTCTCTTTGTCGACTTCATTGTATAGTAGGTGCGTTTAATGTTATAATTGAAAATTTACATATAAAATTTTAGGTGTTATAATGTTGGATGTACGGGGCGGGTATTACCAATGGGTATCCGAAACCCACGTGTATGAGGATGGGTTTGCAAAATCTTCCCCCACATGGGTATGGGGCGGGTATTGGTTTTGATTTTTTAAAGCGGGGATGGGGGTGGTTTAGGCAAACCCTCCCCAAACCCGCCCCATTTCCATCCCTACTAGTAGGGCTGAGAATCTGGACTAAACCGTATGGGGAACCGCAATCTAGACCGTATCGTATGGTTTGTTCTGGATTGTGAGACCATAACTATGGTCTGGTTTAGTTTGCGGTCTCCTACTTTAGTGTGTGGTCTGAAGTGGTCTGGACCACGGGCTACCACAGTAAACCGTAACAGATCGCGACATACTACTTACTAACTTGGACCAAAATAACACTAAATTAAACCTCTAATTGTGTATTTGAAGAACAAATATAGTTAATTCTTCATCTAGTTGAGAGCAAACAAATTGTCCAAATGATCGCTTATGTGTTATATCCTTATCGAAGAACCAAACAAAAACCAGAAAAATTCATGAAGAATATTCACCAACAATGTCTACACTATGGAGTCGATAAAACATAAACAGTAGAAGAATTCATTCACCTTGATGAGATAAGGAAAATTATTGAGAGAAAAGTGACCATCTTAGTGGTTCAAAAACCTCGACGTCATCACAAAGGTTATCAACCGCGAGAACCTTCGGATCACTCGAGAGAGTGAGAGAAGTGATAGCGGGAAACAATGTTATTTGATGTGTGTGTTTTTTAAGGAATACTGGATAGAGCCGTGGAGACTAGGGTGAGAGTTTGAAAATTGAAAAACCCCACTTATATCCTCATATATTTCTTCTCATTTAATTACAATAACATTTTTTTTTGTTTCACCAGCATATTGGTGGATGGAATTTATATTTTTATAAATACTGACGAATGGTTGGAGATCCGAACAAGTGTGAATATTTTTTAACATGGTCTGCTTGGTCCAGACCGTACCGGACCGCACCGTACATGCGTGGTCTGGTCTAGACCGTATAGTATATGGTATGGTCCATGGTCTGTGTTCCAATCTCTCGGTCTGGACCACAAACCGTCTATGGTCTGGTTTGGTCTGTACCGCACCGTTTCCCACCCCTAGATGGTAGACTCCGCACCTCATTTTTAAACTCAAAATTACTCATTACAAACAATAAAAACACATCCTTAAACTTGAAAAAAAGCATATGTCAATCCTTGTTCAAGCTGCCAAAGAGACGCCCACACCTTTCTTTCCATAAGAGCCCTGTAACCCAACACCATATTTGTTTTCCGGTGAGGAATTTTTTATGGGTAAACAATATTGCTCCATAAACACGACCATAGGCTCCACATTTATTCACTTCCCACTCAACATGACTCAACATATCGTCCCACGCGGATGGCTAAACCTGCAGAGTCCTACCAAATACAACCATAAAGAATTGCTCTGCATAAACACGTTTTCAGAATAAGTGTGATCGTGTTTCACTGCTTCCACTGCACATCACACAATTGTCATACGTGATTTTCCCTCAACTTTTGCGCATATCATGAGTAACTTTTCTATTTAAGATAATCAACTACGAGATAACACTAAATCATGGCATCACAAACCTACCCCAGATCACCTGCCACCAACTCACTCTAGGTCACTTCTCATGGATAGAGGCCCAGATTAGCTAAACTGAAAACTTCTGCATAATCTATTTGATTATGTAGCCAGTCTGGAAGACAAGGGACATTGCTCTACTCGGACCAAGGAACAAGTTCGCATACTGTCGATTTGCCACTTGCTTATACTCATCGAGCAAGTACATGTATCCCAACAACTTGATATTGGCATTCTCTAAGGAAGGGACTTTGAACAAGACTTATGTTATCATAAAGAAGTCACAAATCTTATTCTTGCAAGTACACCGTTTGAGATTAGGAGCAAATATTTTTATCTCATCAAAACCAAATACATCATCGACTTACAGGCTAAGCAATTGGAGGCCACTTGCAAATACTTCATCGTCTCATCATATTCAGGATCGTCACCAAGAGAACAACTGAAAGATATCAGCAAAAAATTCATCAACATGGGAAATCGAGCAAACAGGTTGAGTGGTTGGTTCCAGCTAGAGAAATCCAAGTAGCATTCAGACAACGTCAAATTTGTCAGCACTTTGAAACCAGAGCATGGCAAGTTGGCAACCCAAATGCCATATTATTAAATTGGACTCGTTTTAAGTCCATAGTCTCCAACGATTGGTTGCAAAGAGAGATTGAGCAGAATAGGGAGGCGAAGATATAAGACCTCTTCCTAAAGAGAAACCTGCATCCGGACAAACAAACTGACAAAAATCAAGTACGAATTCCAAAATTGAAACTGACATGGACAAACCAAAAGATAACAATTTATTAACTTTCGTCAATGATTAAGAATTTCATCAGCAAAGGGAAACTGGAAAAATTGCGACAATGCAAACAAAAAGGCATATTGCATATCTGATAGTTTGGAATGTTACTTGAAAGAAGAAAGAGTTTCTTAATTCTATAAAGGATGACTAAGACGGACAAGCCTTTGAAAATGTATAGCTATGAAAACAAAAAGAGAACATGAGTGGCCCGTTCAAGAAACGATCAACGATTTGTTCCCTCTATGTAGTGGTGAACTAGTAGTAGTCATCTTTCAAACAATAATCGACGAACCTAAGATAAAAAAGAAAAGACGTTGCTCGTTGGAGAGATTGAGAGACAAGAGAAAGACTAAATGCAAAGGCAATGGCGGAAATTATGGATATGGGGAAGTGAACAGACACTGGGAGTGAGAAAGGTTTTCTTCATTTTTTGCAAGCAGGGGAGCACAAACATGTAGAAGGTGAAAGGAGTCAAGTGGGATTGAAGGGATGTGGCCAGGTGTGGACTTACGACCATTTATCGCATATCAAGTGGTGACTCATCCATTTGTGAAATATATACCACCAAGAGAAATAAAGTCTCGATTTATGGATGATATATTGAGTGACCAACAAAAGGGCATATTTGCATATCGCAGATTTGATAGTTGGAAATCTTACTAGGAAGAAGAAAGAGTTGCTAACCTCAACAAAGGATTAGCTGAGAGAGGCAAGGCTTCAAAAATATATAGCTACGAAGGCGAAAAGAGAACAAGACTGGACCTTTCAAGTAATAGCAGTTTTTTGTTCTCTCATTGTAGTGGTGAACTTGGTCTCAATCAGCTTTCAAACAATAATCGACGAACTCAAACAAGAAAAGAAAAAATGTTTTTTTAGAGAGATTGAGAGGCGAGAGAAAGACTAAAATGCAACGGCGAGGATGGAAATAATGGATATGGAGGAAATGAACCGACAATGGTAGGGAGAAAGTTTTTCACCATTTTCTCACAAGCAACGGAGCTGAAACGTTGAGAAGGTGAAATAAGTGAAGTGCAATTGATGGGATGTGGACATGTGTTGATTTAAGACTGTTTAATCTCACATAAAGTGATGATCATCCATTTATGAAAATATATGCAACATAAAACTTAAATAGCATATAATGAGAAGAGAGCCGACATCTAGGAATTTGTCGTCATCTTTGCTGCCAAAAAGGAAGAAGGGAAAGAGAGGAACAATGGTGGCAGATATGATCACCACCACCAAAATGCCATAGGAGAGAGATATCTAGAAGCAGAGAGACGAAGGTATCAAGCAACACAGTAGATATGACCACCATCACTGGAAACTCCGAGAAGGAAGAGAGAGAGAGCCTGCTGGAATTAGGGGGGAGAAAGATAAAGGAGCGATAAACAATTATAGATTTAGAGAGAGAAAGATGTTAGGCGATAAAGAAGGTTAGAAAATTTGAAATTAATTAATTACATTTAACGAACTTTTCAAAATTTCAAAACTATAATTTGTGTCATTAATTGTTAATGCATATTTTGAATAATCATATTGAATAATATTTGAATTTATAGTCATTCTTGTGGTGAGAATACTTTAGCCATTTGACTAAAGGGTCATTTGGATGAGTTTTTTGGTTTTGAGTTTTTTGAATGAGTTTTTTGGTTTGAGTTATTTGTAGGTTGCAATAACTCACTTTATGGAAATGTGATATTTGTGTGTTATTTTATAATTTGAATGTGGTATTTGGGTTTAAATGTCTTGTTTGGCTGATGAGTTATTTTAAATGTGATATTTCATATCAAAATGGCCCCTAAGCAAATAGGCTCATATGATATTATTTTCTTCTAACGTCGCCTAAGCAAACTAGACGCTAAGAAAGACCCAACACCCGTCTTATGCTTAGTGCCTTCTTGAATCTTGGTTAAGAGACGATGAAATCTTAGTTTCTCTAGCTATATCGAAGATCTTATGTGTCTTTTTACTTTTATATGTTTTATATTTTGTGCAACATTCTTTGTGTATTATTGGATTGCATTTTCTATGCACAATAATCTTGAAATTTTTATTTACGCGAGACATAAATTAACTTTCGCGCCAAATTTATAACAAAGCTATAAGGGAAATTTAAAGAACTGTCACGTGATGTCAACTAACTTTTGATTTCAATGTGATGGCCTCATCAGGTCACGCCCTTTAATCATTAGTTTGGCGCTCCAAGAAGATGCTCTTAAATGTGGCATAAAAAACTGCCTACGCTCTGCAAATCGATTTGTTTATGTTACCACCTAAAAAGTCTATTTGCACCGACTTCAAAATGAGGCTATAAATAAAATCATGAATTCCTTACATGAGTTAGTTCACTGACACAACCCTAATAAATTTTCAACGTCAACTTCAAAGGAAATTTTACTCGAAAAATAGACTTTCATATCTTATAATCAATAAGGCATAAACCTAGTTAATATCCTGTCATATATGTAATTGGTTTCAAATTTTATGTCTATGTTGAATACGTTGACATATATGTAAAATTAATTTCTAATTTCCACATATATATATTTAACTACTTGTCATATATATAACACTCATATTTGAAGTACTCACTGATTCATAAATTTCTTCTTCTTTTTCTGAATTATCAATAATTGTAACTCACATGCATATATCTATTCATAAAATATCATACACAGGAAAGATCACCAAAAACTATTTTTGAAGGGATAGACATTTTATAAAGGTTGGGAATTTTAAGAGTAAACTAGTGAATCACCGTTGTGAACACTAAATGTTGCACTTGCAGTTTCCTCGACACAACTAGATCACGATGACCTTGCACCATCGCACATAGTGATAAAGAAAGCTTAGGTTCATTTGTCAAAGTCGTGCATCTCCGATCTTTTTAGGGTTTCTGAATTTTCTCTCAACAACTCGAAAAGTAAAGGATAGGGCGGAAATTGCCGTCAAATCTCAACAAAAAATCAGGAGAAGGCTCAAACAATATAAGGGTAGCAACTCGACCACAATCAAGGGGAATACCTGATTGATGAAGAGCTCGCTCGAACTAGAGATCCACCAACAAACAAGGAAAAAAATCAAGAGTAAAAACTCAACGAACCGAGAAGGTTTTTTTTATCCAACATAATCTCCCTCAAAACAGAGTCTACAACCTCTTAAATAGGTTTTATAAATAAAACTAATGAAAGTACAGAAAAAGGAAAAAGAATCATAAACAAAAAAAAAGTAACTAAAACTCGTCAACCAAAATACCCTATCGACACCCTCAAATACCCTATCGAGTATTTTAACCTCTTGACGGGGAGTCCTTCTGACCCAAATACCCTATCTCGAAGCTTAGATCCTCTATAGGGGATTTTAACCCACTTGATAGGGTATTTTTTCTTATCACCATGCGATTTTTAGGTTGATCATTTGGTGTCTAGGAAGCTTCAATCTTCTCATCCAATGACTTCACGATCTTTAATTGAACTTATATTTTGATGTCTAACTCCAAACTCCCTTCGATTATCTTCTAAGATGAAGATACAAGGCTCCAAAGTAGGTATCCTGACACTGTTTCCACACTTAGCCAAATTTCCAACTTCATCTTTCCTTGATTTGCTTTCTTCATTGAACATCAATGAGAATGGTTTTGGGTCACAATCCATGATCACATCATGTAGTTTCTTGTTGGTTTGTTCTATTTTTGGGTTTTGGTTAACAAATGTAAATAGAAACTACAAAAGCCAAAAAAGTAGCCCATGCATTCCATGTAGTCAGTGGCGGACCCATGAATTTTACATAGGGGTGTCCTCTTTTAAGAAATAAATTAAATCAAAATAATGTAGAATACACTTGGTGTCTACACTGGTCAAAGAAATTGTCTTTGTATATCCTACTAGACAATCATTCATGAACTAATCACATATTCGATTTCTAAACTTGTTCTTGTTGTAATCCAAATTTGAAAAGACTCTTTCAACACTTATCATACAACCATAAATTGAACTTATATTTTGATGTCTAACTCCAAACTCCCTTCGATTATCTTCTAAGATGAAGATACAAGGCTCCAAAGTAGGTATCCTGACACTGTTTCCACACTTAGCCAAATTTCCAACTTCATCTTTCCTTGATTTGCTTTCTTCATTGAACATCAATGAGAATGGTTTTGGGTCACAATCCATGATCACATCATGTAGTTTCTTGTTGGTTTGTTCTATTTTTGGGTTTTGGTTAACAAATGTAAATAGAAACTACAAAAGCCAAAAAAGTAGCCCATGCATTCCATGTAGTCAGTGGCGGACCCATGAATTTTACATAGGGGTGTCCTCTTTTAAGAAATAAATTAAATCAAAATAATGTAGAATACACTTGGTGTCTACACTGGTCAAAGAAATTGTCTTTGTATATCCTACTAGACAATCATTCATGAACTAATCACATATTCGATTTCTAAACTTGTTCTTGATGTAATCCAAATTTGAAAAGACTCTTTCAACACTTATCATACAACCATAAATTTAATACAAATTAAGGGTAGCTTGAAATTTGTTTAATTGTTAGGTTTTGAAAATAATTAGATATAGGGAATGGCATTTTACTATTACACAGTGTTTGAAATCGAACCACAAATAAGTTGTAGCCTAATGGAAGTTATGTTTATTAATAATAATAGTGTCCCACGTTTGAATTATCCAAACTACCATTTATTTTCTCATACGCAAACTAAAAGGCGAGAGTAGGATAACCTTTTTTTCAAATTTCAGGGGTATTCCTAGGGCTGTTAGCGGTGCACTTTCGGTTTTAACTGAAACGCAACCACGGTTAACCGCAGCCGACGAGTACCCAAAAACAGCAACCGCCACCGACACCGATCGACTTATCGGTTAGCCGAAAACCGCCGTCGACGGTTTCGGGTCGGTGTCGCGGTTAGCTGAAGACCGACGGAAGGGATGGGTTGACGGGATGACGGCGATTTCAGCTTCAGGGACGGCGGTGAGGATGGAACAGGGCGATGCAGGGGACGATGACGGCGACCAAGGATCGATCTGCTGCAACTGCCGGCGACAGAGGATCGATCAAATCGACCTGCTGCTACTGCCGCCTGACCTTCGATCTGGAGGATGAAGAAGGACGGGATGGAGACGAGATGGCGACGACGACCGGCGATCGATCTTCACCCCTGCAGCTACCCCTTCTCCTTCTTGGCCTTCGTTCGCTGGATTTCGATGGCGGACGGAGGGGTTGAGACTTGGAATCGGAGGGAGATTCGGGGAAAAAGAGCGGCGGGACGGTTACTCGGTGCACCGAGTTTATCTCGGTTTCTCCACCTGCGGTTTTCGGTGAATAGAAATCACCAAAACAGCACACCGACACCGCCACCGAAGGCAAGCTATCGGTTTTCGGTTCAGTTAATAACCGTTCGGTTCGGGTCGGTTTTCGGTTTAGCCAAGAAACCGCCAACCAGATTATCACCCCTAGGTATTCCTGACTATCAATTATAATTTTGTCCATACGTAAATTACCACTGGGGTTGGATAATCATTTTCCTAAAATTTAGGGGAGTCTCGAGACACCTCCAAAGACCCGTGGATCCACTACCTGAATTCAGTTGGCTGTTTAGAATAATTAAGAAGAAATCTGGTGGTATTTATGGCAGAGACCATGGATATCATCTATCAGAGTTTGTTTCACATTAATACAAATATTGTCATAAAATTATACATGCATCTAGAATCAAAACCTTTGCATTCTGCGGTATTACTTCCCCATCCACCCCAAAAGAAGATGAGTTGTTTATAGAAATTTGGCTAAGGTGCTTGTATCGTGTGGAGAAAGGTTCATACAATATGTTATAGTTGTTGGATGCTTGTCGATTGTTGATGGATATCTTATTTATAAAGTTGACACTGTATTTATCTAATGATAGTAAAACATGTTATACCGTATATACTTACTAGTGATCATGCCACAAGAAGATTCAAGATTTACAAGATAAAACTATACTGGATAGGATCGTCCAATCATCTTGGGAGGCCCTGTTCAAACAATAATATGTGGTTCACATTTTTTGATTTAAGAATATGAAGTTTTTTAACTATCTTAGAAGATAGCTTATAAAATATAATTGTTCGTGTTATAGGTGGTAGTTTGACTCATTGGATGTTCAATGACTAAAGTACCATTATTCATTCCAAAAGCATCATTATGAAAAATAAGTTTTTATACACCGGGAGTTAAAGGGTCACTGGAAGTTTAAAAACTAAATTTTGAAAATATTGAAGTGATGGACTAAGTTGATATTTTAGCCACGATAAATTAAACAACTGAGTTCATGTAATTTAAATGGACACACTTTAAGTTTATTAAAGCAAGTGAAATATTGATCAATTGGATTGTTAAAGTCAAATTTACCAAGTTAAATTAAAAAAATTGATATGAAAAAATATTTGCCAAAAAATAAAAAGGATGGAATAACTAATATTAGAACCTATGATCAAGTATGCATTATCCAACTAGGCTAAAAAACATTAATGTTCTTTATTTTCACTACACCTTATATGGATGAAGTTTTCGAGAACCCGAAGCCCCCAATCTCTGACACGATTTCATCATTAAATTGGAGGTCTTATGCTGTAAGATCGGCCACCAAATGCTAATGGCAGGTGCTGACAGCGTGACACTAATGAGAGGATCCTTCATAAGCACTAGGCTCTTTGGCAATCTACAACAACTAAAAAATCTCAAAAGTGTCAAATAACCCCTCTAACAACCTAAAATTCCAAATTTAGAGGCCAAATTTGTCCCAGATGAGACAAAAGGGGCTAGATTGCCAAACCCCACCCGCAAACGGTAACAGATCAGGTCAGTAACTCTATGGTCAGTAACCATGAGTAACCTGTCCACATCAACATGACATCAGTATTTTCTCTCTCCTGAAAAGTCTTTTATCTTTTCCCTTTTAATCTTTAACGGACGATTTCTTTCTCGTTTTCAGTCGAAATTTAATTTTATTTTGCACAGATAAATCAGATTAAATGTGCTCTTTAAAATTATATCCACTTTGATATATTTTTAGTACAAAAAAAATTGAATAAATTTTTACCAGTCATTACCATATGGTATGCTCCAATTTAATACCATATGGTAAGAAAGCGTACCATGATGGTATGAACATACCAATATGGTAAGAAGGTTGAATACATGATAGTAGGATTATATGGAATGTCATTTACGACTTTCATCATTGTTTACAACAAGTTACCACAACTTACCACTCACATACTATAGTGGTAAAGTATGACAATTTTTTATCCAGTATTTTTTTCACCTAGAAATTTATAGATCTGATAGATCATGATGAACTCGTTTCTTCTGAGCAAATGTTTTCAAAAACGACTTAAAAACGAAGAAGTTACCATATGGTATGTAGTTGGTTAAAAAAAGTTTCTCGAAATATATTGAAATTGATCTCATTTTGTAGAGCACAACAAACTCATTCCATCTGTGCAAAAAAAAAAAATTGAAATCCGAGTTAGAACGAAGAAGATAAGAACCGATTAAGAAAACTAGGGAAAATAAAATGTCTTTAATCGACAACTCTTAAATCTGAATTTTCTGGGCCCACTTAAATCTAAAGGTCCATATTTAGTTACTCATAGGTTAGTAACCATTGGTTACTGACCCTATCCTAAGCCCCCACAAACTATGACTATGAAACACCAAATGAGTGATTGTGTTGCACGCATCGAGGAACCAATCCGCCTAGCAAATGAATACATTCCCTCCACCTGTGTGTACGGCTTATTTACATGCGTAGTCCAATCCACCTCCTCGCTAATTAATTATGGAAATTCTAGTCTGCTTATTAGAGATGGCCTTATGGTCTTCGAGACTTAACTCAACAAGACCTTGATCTAGTTTTGTGCTCATAGTACTAGTTAGGGCTCCAGTCTCAACCTACAACTTGGTGGTGTGGTAGTAGTTCGTGTTACATATCAAAGTGTACATATTTTCTTTCGTGAAACCACAAACTAACATTATGAAGTGTAAACACTATGTTTCTTAATCAATAGATTTGTAGTAAAATTATATCCAGTAACATCTTGTGACGTTGTACTCGTTTGTTTGATCCCTAACAAAACACTTTATTCTCCTTCCTTTAATCGAACAAAAAAAAACTATCAACAAGATTTACAAGATAAATCGAGCCAAAAGTATTTTCTCATTTGATGAATCCATTGTTCCTTCTGGTAACAATGTATGATAATCAAAATGTACATCTTTATAGATAATCAACCAATTTGGGTTAGGGTCGAGCATTTTGTCCAACCAATGGTAAAACAACGAATCTAAATTTTTGTCAACGAGCTTCAGGTAAACTCCATTGTCTTTGCCGATCCAATACGTGTGCGTTTTGAGGATAATCTTGCGGGCGGAGGAGGAGGCAACGACGACTGTCAATGAAATTAGCAGAAGCCTGTCCAGGAGCACCTAATCATGATTTTGTCTCAGTGTTTTTTTCCTTCTACTTGAGATTTTGGTTACTGTTGCCGATGGTTTGGAAGATAGAATAAAGGATTTATATAGATGGCAGAGTGAGGTTAAAAATTGAAGAATTCTACAAGAACTCTGAAGTTAAACATGCTCACTGTGAAGCACTACAAAGAAAACATGGGCGGCCTCCTCGCTGTATTTTGTTAAGCTTTATAGTAAAATTTATATATTAATTTCCTATTTGTATTAGATTGTCCATGGATAGAAGTAACATCCAACTGTGGTTTATGGAGTTTCATTTTCTATGCTATAGAATTAGTTTTGCTTGACTAGACTTTGGTTGGAGTTGTAGGCACACTAACTAGCGGAACAATTTGAGCAACAAATATGTTTGTGGATTTAAAGCACTGTCGCTCTACTTTGCGGATGATGACCTTGTCCTAAATTTTTTTTATTGAGTATACTTTCTATTGAATTTCATTCATGGTGTCCATGGATGATTTGATATTTTGATTTGGAATTCAACATTGAGAATAATAGTATTAGGTTAAAAAGTGAAATATGCATTTGGATTTGGTTTGAAACCAACCTTTAATTTGACTTTTTGTATTCTTTTGTACATGGATTACAATATTTTTTTTCTTTCTTAAACTTTGATTATTCTTTTAGTTGTTCCCTCACGTAATGAGGGAGAGTTTAATTGATTTTTTTCTAAGTTATATATGTCTAGTTTATTTATATGTGGTTTATCTTTCAACATTACATAAAAAATCGTAATGAGGGAGAGTTTAATTGATTTTTTTCTAAGCTATATATGTCTAGTTTATTTATATGTGGTTTATCTTTCAACATTACATAAAAAATCGTAATGAGGGAGAGTTTAATTGATTTTTTTTCCAAGTTATATATGTCTAGTTTATTCATATGTGGTTTATCTTTCAACATTACATAAAAAATCATAATGAGGGAGAGTTTAATTGATTTTTTTCGAAGTTATATATGTCTAGTTTATTCATATGTGGTTTATCTTTCAACATTACATAAAAAATCGTAATGAGGGAGAGTTTAATTGATTTTTTTCTAAGTTATATATGTCTAGTTTATTTATATGTGGTTTATCTTTCAACATTACAGAAGAAATCATTCATATCTAGGGGATTGTTTGTATTTTTTATTATAAAAAATGAAATTAAATTTGTGAATTTTGACAAATTCTATGTGGTAAAAACTTCTCTAAGACGAACATAGTATAAGTATAAATAAGAAGTCTATCAAAATAATAAAAAATGGAGTAAACATTATTAATGATTGAAATTAAAAAGTAAATGTTGCTCTCTTTCTCTTTTACACATTGAGGGTTACCGGAAAAAGTAACTTAATCTTTCCGATCCCTCATTTTATTATTTATGGTTAGTAAAAAGTAAGAATTGTCTATAAAAAAGTAGAAATAAAAGTCTTGCTTTTAACACATCTCTTCCCTCCAAAGCAAACACAAGGTTTAATTTGTCATATTGTCTTTCTAACAAAAAAAAAAGACCAACATTTTTTGTCCTTTTCTTTTTAGCACCAAACTTAACCACACAACAAAATTACAATGAATAGTCATTCGTGATAGTAGGTAAATCTCAAACTGAAACTAGCATAAGAAACATAATAATCGTCCACAATTTTTGTTTCCCCATATCTAGCCTAAGAGCAACATAATCATGAGTGACAATCAACTGACCATAAACACCAAACTGAAGAAAGCAGCAGAAGATACAAATTATAGTAGTCTAAAAAACACTCTAATGGCTCTAGCTCGTCCTGCTTGAGTGAAGTAGGTATGTATCTTCTTTAAGGTTTGATTTATGAGTTTTTTTTTCATTATAACTTGTTTTATTTGAATAGACATGGTCTCTAAACTTGGATAGTTGCAAAAACTCATTTCTGATGTTAACTTCAGAGGTCAAGTTCTTGTTGAGGTAATTGCTAAGACTAAAATGATAAGTTTTAGTTAATTAGTCAATTGAGGTTGATTGTTACTATTGGGGGAAAGACTACTGAAAGTGTGTGAACTGCACTACCACCACGCTTAGCCATTCACTCACGTAGTAATCTACCGTGCCATAGGCAAGCTATCTCTTGTTTTATATTATTTTAATTATATTGTGAAAAATGGAAATTTGATATACCACCATTCTGTGTGATGTATATAAGTTGGATTATTACTTTATGCGTTACCATCATTTTCTATTGGACGTGGATTGCATCATATAGTTTGTTCTTTATATCTAAGACGTATGTAAAACTAGTTAGCTGTCAAGTTATCTCTTGTTTTATATTGTCTTTTATATGTTGTAAAAATTGAAATTTGATATACCACTATACTTTGTTATGTATATCAAGATGGATTATCATTTTGTGTAACCATCTTTATCATTTGGATGCAGATCACACCATATGATTCACTTTTTATATCTAAAACATACGTAAAACTAATTCAACAGTTAATTGAATACTAGTCAATGTTATGTTGCAAATGTGATATATATATACATACCAGAGAAGATACGAATGAAGAAGTGAGAGGTAGGATTGAAAAATACTACACATATGTTCTTGTTAAGTTATGAAAAGTGAGGGTAATTTTGTTGGATGGGTGTCAGCTGAAGTTATTTCGAATATCATTCGAGGCATATTATATCATGATTAAGATGTAAGTCTTGAACTTTTAAAACTCCTATGTAAATACAACTTTGTGTGTGTGTGTGTGGGGGGGGGGGGGGGGACTAATACTTCATTTTCTATGCGTAAGTTTGCTTAAAGAGTCTGGTAGGGTGTGGAAGGGTTCACCATAAGACCTGCTATAACTGCTATAACTTACCTTAAAAACAATTTGCTAAAACTTACCTTATAAACAATTTTTCTTTAACTTACATTTTTCTAGCTGTCCATTAGGCAAGTTTCCTCTTTCTCTAGAACTTACCTTAAATGTAGTTTTTTCTTCTTCTCTTACATATTTTTCCTATTAAGCCATGAGAAATTCTTAGGTGCTCCCAGAGCACCACGTTGGCTTGGTGATGTGGTGCATTGGGCTAATGAACCTCTGCCACCTGTTTGTATTAATTAATTAACCAATATTACTTTTGTTTGAGATCAATAATCAAAACAAACGGATAAATAAAACAACACACCAAGCTGAAAAAAGCTCTGGGTCATATATATGTTCCTTCCAAGGAAATATTCTGGTATAATACTTCACCCTCTATTATTTACAGTGGCGTACTCCAAGAAGCTTAGGTCCGCCGAACTGTGATTCCTCGATTAGCAAACCTAACGAGGCGTGACAACCATTTTCTTTTGCTCTGCCTTCTTCGTTTTGGATCCGACCAGAGTTAAGGGATGATTTCGATGACGAAGGAGATTCAGGCAGAATGGTGATTCCAACACTGATGAAGATCCTGATTCCCGACACAGTATAGAAGCATCATCGCCAAAGAGATTGATTTTTCCCCTTTACCTATTCTACTTTTCTGATGAAGTTGAGACCCTTCTTCTAACTACATAGTAACGAAGAGTGGCGGTGGTAAACTCATCGATGGTCATTCTGCATGAAAGATTCGATGAATGAATAAAGAAGGAGGTGGGGAATTAATTAGGATTGATTTCGAGGAGACCTTAGGGTTGAGCATTAATAATAGCAAAAGTGTTATATTCTTTAGTGGGTCCTCAGATCAGTGCAAACATGTTGTAGGAGTAGGCAGTTCATAGAGGAGTCCACCTTAATTCATGCACCCAAACAAAACTTTCTATTTTCCAACCCATTAATTAACTAATTAATATAAACAGATGGCAAAAATTCATAGGCCTTGGTTCATGTGAGGTGGAGTCTTATTAAGCATATCTCTTGGCCATAATGAATCAATCAATATGCCTATCTTCAAAGAACATCATGTTGTATAAGCATGATACATGGTACCAGCCATCAAAATGATGGTGCAGGCCATGACTTCTCCATGCAACACACAATGTATCATCCTCATCTTGGAAAATTTTGACTAATCTCCCTCCCAATTGAGATATCTTGGATGAGGGAAAGAGCAGACCATGAACTTCTCTAAAAAATCTATTCATGAACTGATATATAATGGAGGTTGGTTGGTGAGCCAATGCTTTGCCCTCCCACTCAAAGAGAACGGAAAGAGTCTTAGTCGGATGGCATCTTGTGGCACACCATTCACCTTTATTCCATAAGTTAGTTTCAGAAAATGATGGAGATGCTCATGAGGTTTCTCGGTCTTTAACCCATGGAACTGGATGGAATTCTAAATTATAGAGATCACACTGGTCTTGATCTCAAAGTTGTTGGCTAAAATCAACGGATGCACGATGTTGGCTATATATAATCAACCTTCGAAGGGAGAGGTTGTATCCCACGACCCTTTCAACTTGTGGCAACTGCGCCAAAAACTTGGTGGCTACAAACTATACTCCTAACTTTGGTCAAATGAAATAAAAAAAGGGATTGCAGTATAGTAGCACAAGTGTCTCTAAAGTTACTATTACTAAGCTTTGGTCAGTTATTTAGCATATCATATTAAAAATGATTAAATGAAACAACGAGATCTAATAACATAGTAAGAAATTTTATTAAGTTTCAGAAAGAGAAAAGTCACTCGGGTATTGATTCCCCCCAGTCAGTAGTCAGATTAATGGTTGATGATGCCCTAGTTTGTTTTACTCAGTATTTATACTGTGGAAAATCATTAAGTAGCCACGAATATGTTTAAAAGCAATCAATGCCCTCTTGAATAAACAGTATTGAGGGACTCTATCCTCGACTAAAACATAATACCAAGGAAATGCACTTTAGTTTCCTTCTTCGGATCAAAATCCAATACATAGTAGTGAATTGACTCAGGGGTCATTTGGAAGTTGTTATTTCAAATGGTGTATTGAGCTAATTCATGTATTTGTAAGATTACTTCGTTTGTTTCTCTTATATTGAACTAGAATACATGTATTAACTTTTTGGAGGCCCCATCCCACCACAATCACTAAAAATTGAGTGATTGTTTATCTCTACTTTTTGTTGAGATTCCTTACAATCACTCAAAATTAACTTTTGTAGTCTTACAAAAAATACAAAATCTAAACCTCCAAACAAGTTATTTGTCTAATACACCAATTGATTCAATACATCAAATGACAATACACTAATTGACTCAATACATCAATTTGAAGAATCACAACTACCAAACAACCACTCAATCTCGTACAATCGATCCCCCCATTTCTAATTTACGATGCTCTAAAACACATATTGTCTCTCTTAGGTTAAAGTGTAAATCATAAGAATGTGATTAAGGCTCAAACAATTCATTGAGTAAAAGCATCAATAGGATATAAAGTCTTAATTAAAACACACTAGAGCATCAAACAATCATCGATTCAACTTCCAAGACTAGGGTTCCTCATACCCAAGTGAGAAGGGAATCTATTCTATAGAGAGGAAATGAAGATGAGAAGATGAAAAATTCATTGTGATGATAAGATTCTTATTCTAATTGGTAATCTCCACTCCTAAGCTTGATTCTCGAGCTCCAATGGTGAAGTCGATCTCTCTCTCTCTCTCTCTCTCTAGAACTCTCCCTCTTTCAATTTTGTATGTCTAAAACTCATATCTCCTTTGAAAAAATGGCAAAGATCTCTTTAAACCCGAGCAATGACAAAGCCATGGTTGAGGTCGTGGTTGTGGCTTCTACACTTTAGACCTTGAATTCTAATACACGTCGTTTCACTTAAGTCTTCAAGGGGAAGTCACGATCATGACTCTATGAAAATTCACAACTGTGACTATTCAAGCTTATTCGTGACTTTCAAAATTTCTCCTGCCTCTGTACCTTGTCTTGGCGTCTTGGATATGGAAGTCATGGAAGTGACCGTGACTTTAATTCTTCAGGTTGTGAATTCTCCCTATTTATCCTCCTTGGTCCCGTTTTAGCCTCCAAACATTCCAAAACTTGCTCTTATGCTTTATCCACGTGCTAGGACCTGGAATGTGACAAAATACAACCTAGCATAAAATAAGCCAAGGAACTAGTGTTTCCAAGACAAATGGTTAAGAACAAGGGGAAAAAATGTCTAAATTATCACTTATAAATGAGGAGGGTTGGGATTTACTACATTGAAATATGTCCCATCGGTGTTTGCCATGAATTGCTTGAATTCCAATTTCCATGTGGTCTTAGGATTTGGTGGTACTGGAGGATGAATTGCTATCTCACGCTTGGTGATAAATCCATCTATTTGAAACTCAAATTGGCTCTTATTATTTGGGTGGACTGGGGAAAGTTTTCTTAATGGCCTTGATTTGCCATGCTCGGGGTTGTCACCATCATGCGGCCCATGGTCCATGGAAATATCCGACTCTGATTTAGTCTTAGGTTTTGAAGGACTTTCTTAATTAATCGGTGGGGGAATTTGGTGACCATGGGATATTGTTGGTGAGAATAGAGAGGGGTTTTTTCTTCTGATGAGTAACCTTGGCCTTCACTTCTCCTTGAAGCTTCAGGGTAGCACCATTAGGGAGTTAGTTGATACCCTACACTTTGTGGAAGCCACATGGGTCCATGTTTCAAAGCTACAAATACACTAAAACACAAAAAGCAAAGATCAAACAAACACAAACCACCATTCGGGGAGAAGAGTGGTGCAACATACACAAAGAAGAAACACAAACTACACAAGAACACAATTACAACTACCACACTCAAACAATCACAAGCACAAGGCTAAACTAGTAGCTCAAAACCGTTCATAATAACCTAAATACTTCCGTCAATGGCGCCAAAAACTTGGTATAGGGTTGAAACTCAACTCAAGTCAAGAATTTTGGTTTAATATAATACTAATTACTCTGGTCTATGACAAGTGCACCCAAGATTGGCGAAGTAGTAGAGTCTACTAGTGACGAAGATCGTATTTCACGGGCCTTTATGTCTACTACCACTCTTGGCTTCAAGCTACTATTTAATCAACATGATGAAAATTTTGAATGTTAATTGAACTAAAATAACAAGGAAAGAAACAAAACTAATTAACATGGATATCAATAGAGGGAAGATGTTGCTTAGGGTTGAATCCCTCTAGTAATATGTTGAGATTGGTTTAATATGTCAATGAAGACCTCTCTATCTTATAAATTGCTATGAAAGTCAATGTTCATGCACTTAATTTCAATTCTAGGGAACTATTTGGCTCAACGGTCAGGCAACCAACTAATCGCATAAAGCTTTAGGATTAGATTCCTTAAACACAAGCAAATGAAGCTACAACTCAATGCTCGTTAAGTTACAAATTCATCATAACTTGGCTCAATGTTCATGCAAACCAACTAATCCCATATAGCTTTCAGATTAGATTCCTTAAACACAAGCAAATGAAGCTACAACTCAATGGTCATGCAGTTACAACTTCACTTTATTGATGGGTGTTCTAGTCCTTGACCTAATTACATGGTCTCCCTCCCTCTCTCGCTATCTCTCTTAATTAGGTCAAGAAACCCTAAATTCAAATCCTCAACACAAGCATAAGAAAACATGAAAATCATCAATTGATATAGGAAATAGGTTCACAACCATCTCTTACATACAACCCAAATCAAATCTACCTTAAGGCTGGATGTGAGACCTATTGATCTCTCGTTGCACGCATTCATGGCCGAAGAATAGTGCAATCGTGATCATTGCTCGTGATGTAGGTCATGACCGTGACTCTGGTCCTGACCCAACCTTGAGTATTCTTTTCACCTTCAAACGTGTTTCGGTTGGCACGAAATTTGGTACACACCATCCTCATCACGCTAGAGCTTAAGATTATGAAAGATCACACAACCTAGCATAGATTTTAGTTGGAATGACCAAACTACAAACTAAATGGCTAAAACCCTATATATATCATGTTAAATCCTAAGATATCAACATTTAATCATGTATAGTACAATATCAACCAAAATAATCATTATTTTAGTATTCAAATACTTAAGAAATGAAATCTAAATATATATAAAATGTGTATCATCACACATCTTCCACTTTCCATAGCTCAAAAATTATATTTTCCATTCTAAGTGTAAAGTGTAATCTATTACCTTATTTGTTACTGACTCGCTAAAACACAACTCCTTACAATGACTAAGTGTAACCAATGAAATGGACTGCAGTACAGTGGCACAAGTAATAAATATCAAATGTACGGATCTCTAGAGTTACTATTATTCAGCTTCAGTTCATTATCTAGCAAATCATATTAAGGTTTGATAAACTAAACTACTCTACAAGCTAAACTAGGTAAAACTACTAATTACATGTTGGGAACTCACTTAGGTAAGATTCCCCCTAGCTCCTCAATCAGATCCAAGTTGTGATTTCTTTTGGTCGTTTTACTGTTGATTAGATTGCGGAAGGTCCAAAAATAGCTTGGAATCTCTTAAGCTAACCAAGCTCTCTCACACACAATACCCAGCAAGCGACTAGCCTTCACTGATCTAGAATACTAAGGCAATTAACACAGATCTCCACTACTTGAAATGAATTCCAGTACAAAGCAGTGAATTGACTGACTCACACATAATCAATTCCCTACTATCAATAAAAAAGCTCTCTTAACCGAATCAGATTTTATCTATCATAAGTTAAAGCAGAAATTAAGAGAATATGATTAGGATACAATTGACTCAACAAATCATGCCTCAATCGATTAAAGTCAAACAGTATAGCATCCAAAAGTCATTACAAGCAAGATCCCTACCACATGGAACTAGGGTTCCTCAAAACCTAAGTGAAGGGAAGTTACTCCATAGAGAAGAGAGAGAATGCAGAAATCTGATCTAGATCTTCAATCTCCGTCTCCAGACTTGATTCTCGAGCTCCAATGATGAAGAAGTCATCCAAAATAGTTCCAAGAATGATTCCAAGTTTCTCTCTCTCTCTCTCTAGGGTTCGTCCATTGGGTATTTGGGATCCAAAATCCAACTCTCTCTCTCCAAAAATTGCAAAACAGCTTTATACCTGCTAAAATATGCACTCCCTGATTCAAAGCCTTTCAAATTGAGGTTTAGTCCGTGCAAAGCCTCTGGAAACCTTGCACGGCCGTGCATAGCTCGTGCACATTTTCTAGCATGCACTTCTAAGCTCCGTTTGAGCTCGTTTGACCTTCGATTCATGTGTCGTTTGATCCTAAATGCTCGTGGTCTCGTCCTCTTTCTTTTTATGACAAGATTACATAATTATGTGTCCATAAAATGAGGTATAAATCCATTCTTCTTTCGTACATGCCCAAGTTTATTCTCCTGAGTCGCCATTTGATCTCCGATTGACTTGAAACTTGCGCATTTGCTTCACTTTGTTGAGAGAAAGCCTGTCAATGGTCCCAAATGGATCATAACAAAGAGATGGATTGTTTATCAAACTCAGAATAGGAAAGGAGGATCAACCTGCAAGGCTGGCCGATTACAGGAAATATCACTCGAGCAAAGATGGAAAGTGTTCAAATCAAATATGTGCATAAATGGAAGGTGATCAACGACTAGTAGATGATCAATATAAGAAGCAAAGCATCGTAGAAAGGACGATCATCTTTTCGTGAAATCAAAACCAAGAGATAGCAAGGAAGAGCTGTAGTGTTTTGAAAGAAAAAAACCATGTTGAGAATTCGGAGAGAATCTCGGTTTAAAAGGGTTGGGGAAACTCTTATGGGTTCTTAGCAGGATTGCTAGATTAAAATGTGAGACTCAGATTTTAGTTCAGGAGTGGGTTAAACTCTTATTGTTAGGATAACCTTTGTATCGAGCTTCACAGATACATATTCGTAGTAAGCTGTCGGAGATCACAAGAGAGTGATTCTCTGACCATGGATTAGTCGGTATTGCACTTTGCATACCAGATACCACACAAAAATTATGTGTGTCGTCTCTATGCCAAGCTTGATTTACATACTCTGTTTTTTAATTACTAATTGGGTTACAGGGGAAGGAGATTTTGATTGATTGAAGGAGAACGAAGACCAGACATCAAAATGACAGCGTCGTCGTTGAAGATAGGCACCAGATCGGTTGAAGGGGGCCTAAAAGTGTTCTGATACAAATCTCAGCCCACGACCTCTTCGTCAATCCCAAACAATCTCTAAACCTCCCTTGTCCATTAGCAACAAACCTGTTATACAAAAATCCTTCTTAGATCAAAATATCATTCTCATTCATCTGCTTTGTGTTGCTAGGGTTCTTCAGAAGAAACTATCCAACCCACGCACAAGAGAAAAAGAGGAGGAATATCGCGCTCGATTCCACCAACATGTGGTATCAGAGCCCCTTGCCATTAAAGAAGGTCCAACTGATCTTCGATTATATCCACAATGGCATCAGGATCTACAAACAATGGTCAATTGTACTTGGCTTATGGTTTTTCACAAAATCGCCCTTGGTGATTTGAAGGAGTAAACTACGAGTATCAGAAGAATCAAATGGAGTTGTTTGTTGGATCTTCCAACCCAAAGCTTTGCGCTAGGGTAATCCAGGGTCCACACAAGCTTAAAGCATATCAAGAGAAGTGGTACAATGAAGACTTTGAGAAGTTTTAGCAGAATTGCAAAGCGACAAATCTAATGTACTGTGCGCTTGGTCTAGAAGAATTCCACAAAGTGGCGGAATGCAAGAATGCCAAAGAAATCTGGGACAAGCTGCAAGTGACTTATGAATGTACATAACAGGTTAAGAGATCTTGTAAAAGATGGAAGAAGGTGAAATGATTAGAAAAATGTACGAGAAGTTCACAAATATTGTAAACAATCTGGAGAATTTGGGAAAATCCAATGAGAGTGGAGATCTCGTAAGGAAGATTCTTTGGAGCTTACCTGAAAATGGACTCTTAAGGTTACTTGCATCGAAGAGGCAAAAGACCTATAGAAGTTGGCAATTGACGAGCTGATTGGTTCTCTAACCACACATGAATATAAACTGAACAAGACTGGTCGAGAGAAGGAAAGTGTCGAGAAGGGAAAAAGAGGGGTGGCCTTCAAGGTTACCAATTCACTAGAAGATTTAGAAGAGCTCGACAAAATGGAGGATGAAGAGTTGGCGCTCTTAAGTAAACAAATAAGTCGTCTACTTGGAATAAGAAAAGAGAAGCGTCTTGGAGGACCTGGAAATAAATCCAAGGACTATGAGAGAAATGAAGGAAGTGCTAAGGGATTTCAAGCTATGACTCAAGCTAGAGGTCCCAGCAAACTCACCCATAACTTGAAAGGTGTGAAGGCCTTAGAGTGCTTCCAATGTGGAAGAATAGGGCACATCAAAGCTGAATGTTCACAGTTGAAGAAAGAATGAGCTCTTACTGCCACTTGGAGTTGTAGTGAAGATGAAGGAGAGGAAGATGATGAAGTTACAATTCATAGATAGTACATGGCCATCGCTGAAGTAGAGGAAGAAGCAACACCTTCAACCATTGACCCAAATTAATTAAGTATCTTTGGAAACTCACTTGAATCATAATACTATAGTGATGATATACTAGTTGACACCATAAGAGACATTCATATTGATTTTAATAATGTTAAAACCAAGTACCACAAACTAAAAAGGGATATGAAATGAATATAAAGAAGATAGCAGAGTTAGAATCAAGTTTGGCAGCTAGTAAACTAAGTGAAATTGAACTCAGAAACAAGGCACAGAACCTGCAAGTGGAAAATGAGAGATTCAAAATGAGTGCACATACCACAGAAAGGAATTACAACTTAATCAAGGAAAATCATATTATCACGGGAGTAATTACACATTTTCAAATGTAAGTTCTAATGAAACTTGATGTTACTATTATCATAAAGCCGGTCATGTTATTAAGAATTGCAGAAGAAGGTTGTGGTCAGAAGCAAAGAAAAATACATACAGTACATATCCTCATTATTATTTTAGTCATCCGAATAGTAGACACTCCTAAGACTATCAAAACACAAGGACCCAAGAAAATCTGGGTGCCAAAAACCAAATGAGTTGTCTGTTTGCAGTGTTGTCTTCAAGTGAGCATGGAGGCAACAAAATGGATAGCGGATGCTCACACCACATGACAGGTAACAAGTTACTTTTCTCTACTCTTAAGTTAGGAAATTTTGGGAAGGTATATTTTGGTGACAACAATTCAGCAAACATTATAAGAAAGGGTCAAGTTGGAACTAGTCCATCCATAAAAATGTTATGTTGGTTGATGGGTTAAAACACAATCTCATGTCTATTAGTCAAATGTGCGGAAAAGACTGTAGAGTCATATTTGAGCCCACTTGTTGCTATGTTGAAAACATTAAGAATAAACAGGTCTTGTTCACTAAAAAGTGAAATGGAAAGATCTACACAATAGACTTAAATGATAAAGATAGCTTTAATGAAACTTGTTTGGTAAGTCTGGATAGAAGTGAACAAGAGGAATGGCATAGGCGTCTTGGTCATGTAAATGTTAGCATTCTGTCAAAACTTGTCAGATTAGAACTGGTTAAGAACCTACCTAGAATCAATAAAAAGGACTTCTTTTGCGATGCATGTGCTAAAGGAAAACAGACTAGGTCTAGTTTTAAGAGCAAATCTGTAATTTCCACTACCAGACCATTAGAGCTGCTTCACTTGGATCTGTTTGGTACAGCGAATGTGATAAGCTATGGAGGTAAATCTTATGCCTTTGTGATTGTGGATGATTTTTCAAGGTTCACCTTGGTAATGTTCTTAACTCAAAAGGATGAAGCCTTTCTGAAGTTTAAAAACCTGGTGAAATGTGTTGAAAATGAGAAAGAGTCAAAACTCTGTAGCATTCGTAGTGACCATGGTGGTGAATTTTGCTCAGACCCCTTTGAACTATTTTGCATTGATCTAGGCATTTCTCATAATTTTTATGTCCCTAGAAATCCTCAACAAAACGGATTCGTTGAGTGGAAAAATAGGACTCTTATTAACATAGCTCGTACCATGCTTCATAATTATGGAATTCCCAAGTACTTCTGGGTTGAAGCTATAAACACTACGTGTTATATTATGAATAGAGCCTTATAAGATCAGGAATTAATAGGACCCCTTATGAACTCTGGAAGGAAGGAAACCTAATCTTGGTTATTTCCACCTTTTGGGTGTTTAAAGTTTTGTGTTAAACACTAAGGAATATCTAGTTAAATTCGACTCGAAGTCAGATGAATCTATTTTTCTAGGTTATTCCACGACAAGCAGGGCTCATCGAATTTTTAACAAACGGGCCCTCAAAGTGGAGGAGTCCGTCAACGTGATATTTGATGAGTCTGTTGTTGAGGTTACAGATGACTTGGATGATGATGATTTTTGCCTTGAGAGAATTTCAGCCTCCAACCTAAATGGAGGGTCAAGTGATAAACAGACAGGTGAAGCACAAGGGCAGAAGTTAACCATCCTTCAGCTGAAGAAGATCTGCACCAGAAGAACATTGAAGACAGCTCTGAAGGAAAGGATGAAAACTCAGGCGTGCAACCTCCAGCACACATCATCAAAAGGCACCCTTCTACCCAAATTATTGGATCATTGGACCAAGCTATGACTACTCGGTCTAGGGCTATGCCCTCCTTCATTGCCTTTGTGTCTCTAATTGAACCTGGAAATGTCCAAGAGGCTCTCCAGGATGAATTCTGGACAACTACTATGTTTGAGGAACTGCATCAATTTGAAAGAGCCAATGTGTGGGAACTTGTACCCAAACCTGAAAAATTGGGTAATCATAGGTACCAAGTGGATTTAAAAGAACAAGTCGAATGAAATAGATATAATTCTTAGAAACAAAGCTAGGTTAGTAGCTCAAGGCTATTGTCAAGAAGAAGGAATATACTTCGATGAAACCTTTGCTCCGGTAGCTCGTCTAGAAGCCATTCGCATGTTGTGTGCATTTGCTAGTTCTAAGGAAATTATATCAAATGGATGTAAAAAGTACCTTCTTGAATGATGATTTAAAGGAGGAAGTCTATGTCTCTCAACCTCCTGGGTTCGAAAATCATAGATTCCCCAATCATGTCTATAAATTAAAAAAGGCCTTATATGGTTTAAAGCAGGCTCCTAGAGCCTGGTATGATAAACTAATGGGCCGTTTAGTTGCCATTCCATTTCTGTTAGCTGTCACAACAGAAAACAAAATTGAAATGAAAACGAAGCTGCCATTTTCTGGAAAACAAAACCTGAAAAAATCTTGTTTAGCTGAGAATTTTGGTGAGTTCTAAAACTGAATTCTGAAGATGAAAACATGTTTAGTTGCTTCATATTGTTTTCTGATTCTTGAATACCACAATTTTGTTCATTGAGTACCATACAAACATAGCCATGATTATAATTCGAATTAAATAGTTTTTAAACTACAAATAAACACAATACAAGTACAACATCTTATATTAATTAAGTACTAGTACAACATAAAAATTCAAATAAGTCCAGCTTGAAAGCCATGCCACAACTTGAGTATCATACAACTCTAGTCATGATTATATATTTTAACACGAATCAATAGTTTAACCACTAATAAACACAATACATGTAGAAACAATGTATATACTAGTTTATTTTTTATATGATAGTGAGTAAACACAAAATCCTATCATTATAAACACATTTAAAATAAAATAATGTTTTTAATCTTTATTTAATTTAAATTCATATATTTTATAATTGAGGTTAAATAATGTAGAAAAGTGAAATTTTGTAAACGGGTAAACAATTTCGGTGGGTATACATAGAAAAAAAAAAGTTTGGATTAAAAAATTTACACATGGTAAATTACTATTTGATGGGAAATTACTAAGCCAAAACCGCCAAGCAAATTAACTAAAAAAAGCTAAAACGAGAATTGGGGGAAGCCTCCCAGGCTTGCAAAACAAGAAAGGAAAAAAAAGAAGTAGCTGGCAGGATTCGAACAGGGGGACTCATAAGTGCACAGTGACAATTTTCCGCCAGGCAACGGGGAGAAACCCGTGTCATAGTTTCCCCAAAACGTCTTTTTATTGTTTTCCGCCAGCTACCTCATTTATGGCATTCTGGTTTCCCAACGAAAATAGAAATTAGAAGTGAACATGTTTTCTGCTATTTGTTTCTTGATTCCTATTTTCACAACAAAAAACAGAAAACAAAATGGGAAGTGAACAGGACATTAAAGTTCCTTCCTTTTGGAAAATGGTTTTCGAAGGGGCTTAGTGGATAAAACCCTGTTTATCAAACAAAAGAATAAACACATCTTGCTGGTTCAATTCTATGTCGACGACATAATTTTTGGAGCCACTTGTGATAGTTTATGCAGAGAATTTGAAACCAAAATGAAAGGTGACTTCGAAATGAGTCTAATGGGTGAATTTAACTTATTTCTCGGTCTCCAAATTAAGCAAACTTCTGCAGGTATTTTCATTAATCAGTCTAAATATATAGTTAATATGCTCAACAAATTTGATCTCGAAAATCTAAAATATGTTGTAACTCACATGGCGTCAGCGATTAAACTTGACAAGGATGAGTCAGGATTAGCTTTGAATGAAGAACTTTATCGTGGGATGATTGGGTCCCTACTCTATCTAACTGGTAGTCGTCCTGACATCAGGTTTAGTGTGTGCATGTGTGCTCGATTTTGAAGCTCTCTCAAGGAGAGTCATCTGTCTGTAGTAAAATGGATTTTTAGATATTTAAGTGGGGACTTGTAGTTTAGGATTGTGGTACTCTCGAGATTCCAGCCTAGAGCCCATAGGTTACTCTAATTCTGCCTATGCTGGATGCATAGTGGATTGCAAGAGTACATCAGGCACATGCCATTTTCTAGATTCTCCTCTCATGTCCTGGTTCAGCAAAAAAAAAATTCGGTGGCTCTCTCCACTGCAGAGGCTGAGTACATTGCAGCAGGAAGCTGATGTACTCAGCTAATGTGGATGAAACATCAATTATAGGACTATGGTTTAAAGTTCGATCGACTTCTTATTCTATGTGATAACACCAGTGCAATCAACATGACTAAAAACTCAATTCAACATTCTCGAAAAGTTTCGTTATCATTTTATTAGGGATCTAGTTGAGGAAGGAAAAATCTCTCTCGAATTTGTTCCCACAACTTGCCAGTGGGCTGATATCTTCACCAAACCCTTGGGATCAAAAGAATTAGGAATATTTTCTTGGTTAGAGGTGGATAATCTCTTGATCTTATGATTTTCACTTTCCTTAGTAAGGTCGTTTTCCCTCTTATTTAGGGTCAACTTTCTTTCTTCCTTCCTAGTTGCCTCGTCTGTTCTCCCTGTTACCCTTCCTTAATTGCTTATGACTTTCCATATTTCCCTGCTTCCAAGCCTATATTAAGTCTTGCGTCAGATTCTAGGTTTCTCATCTTTTTACTCTCATTCTTCCATCATCTTCTTGCAAAAATGGCGGTCGCTCAACCCCAGGTTCCATTGCTTCTGGCCCAAGCTGTTATCTTCAATGGAAAAGGGTTCAGAAATGATGAGGAATATGCTTGGTATTTGCTCAAATTTCAAGATTTTCCTCTGTGTCCCTCGG
The DNA here is from genome assembly GCA_964030455.1 of Linum trigynum. Taxonomy (NCBI): domain Eukaryota; kingdom Viridiplantae; phylum Streptophyta; class Magnoliopsida; order Malpighiales; family Linaceae; genus Linum; species Linum trigynum. The sequence continues at coordinate 48,145,370 of OZ034817.1, read as the reverse complement.
TCTCCCTAGATCACTCCCGCTTCAATCGGTATGGGATGAATATTCCTGCTCTAATTAATGCTATTGGTTGGTCAGAACTGCCTCTCGAGCAATCCTTTAGCTTTTTTTCCTGAGCAGTATGCATGTTTTAAGCTAACATGCCGCCGTGCTACAACACAAACCCTCTCTCATTCACTACCATAGTTTACAAATATCTGCTCACCGTCTTAGTGGATATTTTGGCGTACCTGCTTGGGATTCCTATCACTGGAATAGCAGTCATGAATGAGGATGATTTCATGGATGTTGCATTCAATAAGATCGAAGCCATTCAGAATTACACTCTTAATATTGGAAATAATTATCCCTCGATGTTTTCCTCCGGTCATCTTCCAGATGATCTCAAAGTTTTGCACTTCTACATCACTAGGTTTGTCCTCCCTTGTTCCCATGGTCTTTCTACTATCTACCCCATTGATCTTTGGATTATGGCCATTGCTAAGGAAAATCGCCTCATAAGCTATCCTCACCTCATGTTCAATCCTATGATCCAGTACTATGATGATAACTATAATGAGGCCCTTCCCTTTGCCCCTCAAATCACCTTGATGCTTCGTTCCCTTGGCCTGGATATTCGCTTTAAGGTCTCTCGCGTCAATCGCATGGATACTCTTCGTGCTCAGTTTGTTCTTCGCAAGGTGGATGCCCTTGTTGGCCGTCGTCATCCCAGGGTCAATGCTTCAAAGGAAGATAACACTACTGCCAATGTAGTTCCCTTACCTGTGAGGATGGACTTAGTCTTGGGTAGAATCTCCAACCTATCTGTTCTAATCTAGGTAGAATCGCAGGGGGAGTTCCTTTTCGGGTTCAAGCTAGGTAGATTAGTAGGGGGAGTCTTTTTTTGAAGGTTGAATGTTGGAGTCTTGTTCGGTCAATAAATCTCAGTTGTTGGCAGAGCATTGGAGTGTGTTTTCCCTTAGAGTTATCTGTCTTTTCGTTTCTAAAGTCAGGTTTCTTATGTAGTCCATCTTTTCTGAAGAATAATAAAAGAACTCTCTTCTGTGTGAAATACTTGTGTTCTTAGTATAAAATAGTCTGCACGTAACCGTGTGTTCAAGTGTGTGTAGGAACTACAGGTGCAACAAGAGGAACCATTGACTGGCTTATGGGGAGATTGTTGAGAGCAAGCCTGTCAATGGTCCAAAATGGATTAGAACCAAGAGATGGCTTGTTTATCGAACTCATAATAGGAAAGGAGGATCAACCTGCAAGGCTGGCCGATTACAGGAAATATCACCTAAGCAAAGATGGAAAGTGTTCAAATCAAAGATGTGCAGAAAGGGAAGGTGATCAATGGCTAGTAGATGATCAGTATAAGAAGCAAAGTAAAGTAGAAAAGAAGATCATCTTTTTCTTGAAATCAAAACCAAGAGTTATAATGTTTTGATAGAAAAAGCCAGGTTGAGAATTCAGAGAGAATCTCATTTTAGAAGGGTTGGTCAAACATGAAAAAAAATTATAAGTTTCAGGATGTGTTTATCTTCTTAAAATTTTATAAAATACAATCATCATGCAATTTATGAAGGATGTTAAAATACCATAGCGAAAAATCGTTCATGATTCTGCAACTCATTTTATTTTGAAGGGTTTTTTTCACTTTGTTCATTACGGTCTCTTTCAACACTTACAATGACAACCGATAACAACAAATATCCATAAGTTTCCAGTTTTTGTTTATATTAAACTCACTTACAGAATATATGATTAAAATTTTACTCTACATTTTTTGGGCCAATGTGGTGCAAATGGCAATACGTTTTTCATAATATTATGTACAATAATATGAAAATCTTGTACTCAATCCACAATCACCTAAAAAATTTACTACATTTATTGGGCCAAGGTGGTGCAAATGACCCACCTTGGCGACCAGTGGTGGACCTAGAGATTTCATAAAGTATACAGATTCATCAATCATCAAAGCAAGCAACAATGTGTTTATATAATAAATTTTTAAAAATAATAATTACATTTTCATGCTTCCGCCATTGACCTAGCTAAGATTGATTTTTTTGAAAATAAGGGTGGTATATGTTTGTCTTTTTTATAGTTAGGTACGACTTAAGAGATTCGAATCTGTGACTTTTAGATTCCAGACCAATGGTGCTACCACTATACCAAGCCTTGATTCTTCGCAATCCTTTGAAGGCCTCAATCATATGGACATACGTAGCCTTAATCTTTTTTCTTAACATGAATTAATTTAGATTCTAGGAATGAAATCAGTAGTAAATACATTTGATTGTATTTTTATAACAATAATGACATTGTAGCTTACGAAAACATTCAGTTTAAAATTGTAAGGGTTGTCAAAGGGTTAAGTGTTCAACTACAATAACTGCCAATAAAAATTTCAACACTGTAACTTTGTCCCAAATTTATAGTTAAGGTTTTTCAATTGACAACCCTAAACTATAAATAGGCCCGCCCCTGTTGGCGACAGTGGCTCCGCCACTATGTGGACGGGTGTAGATTTAGAATCATTTTTATCTAACATAAAGTGATGACTCATCCATTTATGAAAATAAATGAAACATAAAAATTGAATAACAAAAGAAGAAGCAAGCCGACAACTACAAATTTGTCATCATCTCTGCCGCCGAAAGGGAAGAAGGGAGAGAGCAATGCAGTCAAAATCGCGTTTAAAAACTTAAAAACTTACGATTTTACGCTTTTAGGTCACCAAAACGCTTTCGTTTCCATATGAAAACTTCAGTATATAAAAACGGACTAAATTGCGCTTTAAAGCTTAAAAGCTTACGGTTTTACGCTTCTAGTTCTCCAAAACGCTTTACGTTTTTACGCTTTTAGTTCACTAAATGAGTATTCTTTTCATGAAATTAATTATAAAAAGTATATTTTAAAAGTAAATCACCAATAATATGATACATATGAGATTAAAAGATACATATAAGGTACTTGTATGCATTCTCAACTTCGATAGAGTAATCTAATTCACCCGTTAGGCTTTTCCCAAGTTCATTAGCATAGTGGGAAAAGTGGCTTATTGTTAAAAATTTATGTTTACAAACTTATTATTAAGATGCTATAAGTTGTTCTACTTTAGGCATGAATCGCATGTACTTATTGACTTATTTAAATTCTGTGCATTCATATTTTGCATAGCATATGCCCTACTTAATACATTTTTAGTTATTTTTCAGTATGCGTAAAAAACTTACGCTTTTACGCTTTGATTCTATGCTTTACGAGTTTACCCCTTCTCCGCTTCTAGGTAGAATCACGCTTTTGACTGCATTGGGAGAGAGAGAGAGAGAATAGTGGTGGCATATATGATCACCACCACCAAAACATAAGAGGAGATATATATATATATATATATATATATATATATATATATAGAGAGAGAGAGAGAGAGAGAGAGAGAGAGAGAGGGAGAGAGCTATAATCAGGGCGAGATAGAAGGTATCAAGTAGCAGAGACGGTAGATATGGCCATAATCACTGGAAATTCAGAGAAGAATAAGAGAGTGGCAGCTGGAATTAGGGGGGAGAAAGATAAACGAGCGATGAAGAATCACATGTTTAGATAGAGAAAGATATTAGGTGGTAGAGAATGTTGGAAAATTGGAAATTCATTATTTACATTTAAAGAACTTTTCAAATTTCAAAACTATAATTTTCTCTCATTAATGGTTAATGGATATTTTGAACAATCATATTGAATAATAATTGAATTTATAGTCATTCTTGTGGTGAGAATACTTTAGTCATTTTACTAAACAAATAAGCTCATATGATATTCACTCTCAGGAGTTAGATATTGTGATTCAAATTTTTAACTCATATAAGTGTCTTGTCCATCAAAATGCAAAATATTTTTTTTTTCTTCTAACGTCGACTAAGCGACCTAGGCGTTAAGCAAGACCCAACGTCCGTCTTACACTTAGTGGCTTCTTGAATCTTGGTTAAGAGACGATGAAATCTTAGTTTCTCTAGTTATATCAAATATCTTATGTGTCTTCGTACTTTTATATGTTTTAGATTTTGTGCAGCATTGTTTATTTATTATCGGATTGTATTTTATATGCACAATAAACTCGAAATTTTTATTTACGCTAAACATAAATTAACTTTCGCGCCATTTTTAAACCAAAGCTATAATGGAAATTTAAAAACTCTCACGTTATGTCAAATAACTTTTGATTTCAATGTCATGGCCAGACCGTGTCACGACCTTTTATCATTAGTTTGGCACTGCAAGATGCTCTTACATGTGTCATAAAAAAACTGTCTGAGGTCTACAAATTGATTTGTTTATGTTACCACCTAAAAAGTCTTTTCGCACCGACTTCAAAATGATCTATAACGGAAAAATGCTCATAGTTGTTATAAATAAAGTCTTTAATTCCGTACACTAGTTAGTTCACTTTTGCAATCCTAATATATTTGCGGTGTTAAATTTAAATGAAATTATACTTAAAAAGTAGACTTTCATGTCTTGTAATTTATAAGACATAAACCTACTTAATTCCCTGTCATATAAGTAATTGGTTTCAAATGTCCATGTCTATATTTAATACGTTGCCATATATGTAAAATTGGTTTCTAATTTTCACGTATACATTTATCTACTTGTCGAGATTTGAACAGGTAAACTGTTCATTGAATGAAAACGCTCTGACGGATGGAAATTGATTTACGACCGCCGACGACCGTGATTGACCCCTCTGGCCGGCCGCCAGACCCTCTACCGCCTGGGGTGAGGATACTGGGAAGAGGACCGGGAGGGGGAGAAGCGACGAACTTCTGCTATCCGCCGACGAGCCAGGAGGGTATCAAGGATCTGCAAGGTTTACCTCTGAGCCAACCGAGAGAACCAGGTTCTTCCCAGCCTCCGACAAGCCAACCGGCGATCTCTTACGCCGGAGCAGACTCAGGCAGGAGTTTGGAGGAACAGAACAAGGTAGTCCGATGGACACCAGTGGGAGCAAATGATATATCGCCAGGGACACACCAAGGTGAGCCTGCACTCATGGTTTCAGAGGATTTCAGATCGCGTCTCTGCGTTCCCTGGCAAAAAACTCTGGTGGTCCGGATTCTAGGGCTCCGAGTGTCATATACAACCTTTTACAATAAGATCAGGGCTCAATGGAGGCCGACCGGAGCCATGGAAATATGGGCTCTAGGCCGAGAATGTTTTTTGGTGAAACTTAACAATGAAGCGGATTATCTGCGTGCGCTTACAGATGGACCATGGACTATTTTTTATCATTATATGGTGGTGCAACGGTGGACGCCGAGCTTTAGACTCTCTGATAAGCTCCCAAAATCAATGGTGGTCCCGGCCCTCCCTATGCATTTTTATCACAAGGAGGTCCTGTTCTGTTTGGGGAACATGATTGGAAGAGCCATCAAGCTGGATTATCACACCTTGCATCATGAAAGAGCCAAATTTTCCCGGATTGCGGTGGAGGTAGACCTATCCAAACCTTTAGTCCCCCGCATATGGCTCGACGGAGCTTGGCAATATCTGGAATACGAAAACCTGCCGGTGGTGTGTTTTGAATGCGGCAAGGTTGGCCACACGTCCAACACCTGTCCCTCTCTGCAAGCTAATGTTCAGAACAATCCCGAGAGGAGTTTGGCAACGGTACCGACAAACACTCCGGCGCCGGAGAAAGGTGACGACGAAAAATCTGGATTCGGCCCTTGGATGCAAGTATCCCGCAAATCACGGCGGGGGAACAGGATCGGGGAGAAAAGGCAAGAGGGTACTTTCACGGGTAATAATTTTCGCAAGGAAGAATCCACGGGGGGGGGGGGGGGGGGGGGGGGGGGGGGTACAAATAGGAAAGGGAGATGGGTTACAAAAGGAAACGATGGGCAAACATGGCAATGGACAACGGTAGAAAGCAGGAGTCGCACAACGGCAAAAGGAAAAGACGGAAGTCCCGGCAAGGGTTTTAAACGGTACAATAACACCAAAGGGGAAGGAGGTTATGATGGAAGGGGGCTCTTCGTAGGGGAAGATGGTGGAAGGCATCTTGGGCCCCCACCCTGAAAAATTTATTCCCCAGCCTGCTGAAACAATAACCAACTCACAGCCCGGGCCCTCTGGATCGGCCCATAACACAGGAAGCTCCCCCAAGAGTGGGCCGAAGTCTCCAAACGGAGGGGTTCGACAGGGCCCACTGTGCATCCGAGATGTTGATGGCCCACAAGGGGTGAAGATCTGCTCTATAGAGACAGACCCTCCCGGTCCTCCCCCGTCTCGGCAACCGGACCCACGAGCTCCGACAGCGGCGACCAGAACTAAGAACCAAAATAAGAACCGTTCCCCAAAAAATAAACAGAAGACATCGGCCATCAGATCTCCGAAAGCTCTTCATATATGGACGCCTGTGAAGGATAGAAACGGAAAGCGAAGTCTCAAGCTGCGATGCTTACCTTGAGGGACATCGAAGTGTGGACGGAGAAGGCTAGATCGGCAGGGGAAATGAATCCGGCAAGCCAAGGAACTGCTAGGGAAGAGGCGATGCAGATACGGGATACAGAGGCCCCAACCTCTCAATGAGCTTTCCACCCCCTGTATATGCTTGCCTTCCTCTCTCAATTTTTAGCTTTATGTCGATAACTAGTAATACCTTTTCTTGTTCTATTCTCTCTTGGAACATAGGTGGAGCTAAGAGCCCCGCGGCGTCCCGATCCCTGAAATTCATCACCCAAGTCTACCGCCCCGACATCCTCATCCTCTTGGAGCCCCAAGTGAGTGGAGAGTCGGCGGACTGCGTCTGCGGGTGGTTGGGATTTACAAATGTTTTGAGGGTGGAAGCTCATGGTAGGAAAGGAGGCATTTGGCTGTTTTGGAATAACTCAATTCTCCACCTGGAGTTGTTTTCAGCTTGCTTCCAGCATCTGTCGGTCAAGGTCTCAAGCGGGAGGGCGCCCCCGTGGCTGCTCACACCCGTGTATGCTACCCCCCCAGCAACGCCTTCAACACTCTCTATGGGAAGCCCTCGCGCAGACTAGCAGAACTAACGAGCTTCCCTGGCTGGTCACCGACGATTTTAATGCGATCCGAAGCCCGGAAGAGAAGACGGGGAGCTGCACGCAGAGCACCTTTCGAAGGTGTAGGATCTTCAACGATAGGATCGACAGAACAGGCCTTATTGATCTGGGGTTCTCGGGAGCCAGATTTACTTGGACCAGGGGGGATCAGCCCAGCTCTTATAAAGCCAGTCGTATAGATCGCAGTCTATGCAATGATATCTGGAACCAGAGCTTACCCAACACCTCGGTTACTCACCTTCCTCGGCTCCACTCGGACCACCATCCCATCCTCACTACCGTTAATCATCAGGGAGCTCCCCCCATCTCTCTCCGTCCCTTTCGTTTTGAAGCCGCGTGGCTTACTCACGAGACTTAATCTGATTTTCTTGCAGGAAACTGGAATGATGAGGCCCTTTTACCGGAAGCTCTGAATAATCTGGCCGAGAAGATGAAGGATTGGAACCGCCTCACCTTTGGAAACATTTTCCGGCAAAAGAGGAGACTTCTCAAAAGGATAGAAGGAATTCAAAACAGAATGGCGCAAGGCTACTCCCCTGGTTTGGCTAAGCTGCAATCTAAATTGGAAGCCGATCTGGACAGAATGTTAGAACAAGAGGAGTTCCTTTGGTTTCAGCGAACCAGAGAAAGATGGGTTCAAATGGGCGAGCGGAACACGGCGTATTTCCATCAGCAGGCGAACATCAGGCAAAGGAAAAACAAAATCTTGAGCCTCAAAAACCAGGAAGGCAATTGGATCTCCGACCCTGCTCAACTTGCTGACATGGTTTTCGAGTTTTTTGTTGCCCTTTACTCGCAGGATGAGCAGGATTATGTGGATAGAATGCCGTGAGGAGCCTTCCCCAGAATCTCTCAGGAGGATCTCCTTCAGCTGCTTCGCCCGTTCAATGGTGCTGACATCCACCAGGCAGTGCATGAAATGAAACCCCTGCAAGCTCCTGGGCCAGACGGTTTTCACGCCATCTTCTACCAGCATGGTTGGAGGCAGGTGGGTAGAGCTTTGATTGACATGGCCATAAACTTTTTATCCACAGGCACGCTTCCCTCAAGGGTGATGGACTCCACTGTCGTTCTTATCCCAAAAGTTGATCACCCTGAGGTAGTGACTCAGCTTCGGCCAATATCTCTGAATAATGTGTGTGTCAAAGCGATCACGAAGGCGATCACCAATCGGCTGAAGCCTATTATGAGGAAACTGGTCTCACCTCGTCAGAGCAGCTTTATTCCGGGCAGGCAGACCACAGACAACATTATCGTGCTCCAGGAGGTGCTGCACTCTCTTAGGAAGAAGAAGGGTAAAAAGGGGGAGTGGTGATCAAGATTGATCTGGAGAAAGCCTATGACAGACTTTGGTGGGACTTCCTCAGAGACACTCTCATCGAAGTAGGCCTGCCTAGCTCCTGGGTTAACTGCATCATGTTCTGCGTGGAGAAGAATAACATGCAACTACTTTGGAATGGAGAGCTTTCTCCACCGATTGTCCCTTCTCGCGGAGTCGGACAGGGAGATCCTCTCTCTCCTTACCTTTTTGTACTGTCCATGGAACGCTTATCTCACATGATCGATCAGGCCGTTCGAGACAACCTCTGGAAACCCATCCGACTTTCCCCGAACGGCCCGGCTCTCACCCATCTATTTTTGCCGATGATTTAGTTTTGTTTGCAGGTGCGGAGAGCTCGCAGATCAGAATCATTAAAGAATGCCTAGATGACTTCTGCCATTGCTCGGGACAGAGAGTTAACTTTGCCAAGTCAGCCATGTTTGTTTCTGCAAATATCCTCCGCCGTCAAGCTAGGATGCTCAGCAGGAAGGCTGCTATCCCTCTAACGGTGGACCTAGGGAGGTATTTGGGTGTTAGAGCAATCAACGGTCGGGTGACGAGGGCTCGCTACCAGGATTTGCTGCTTCGGATCCAGAGTAAACTAGCCCCATGGAAAGCAAAGAGACTATCACTGGCAGCTCGCATCACGGTTGTTAAGTCCATATCCTCTTCTATTCCTATCTACCCTATGCAAACCGAACTCCTTCCAGTTAATGTTTGCAACAGGTTGGATCGGATAAATAGAGATTTCATATGGGGAGATACTGATGAGAGAAGGAAGATGCACCTGGTGGGATGGAACAAGCTTCTGGATCCGAAAAGCAATGGAGGGCTGGGGATTAGGCCATCCAGGCAGGTCAATGTTACGATGCTAGCGAAAGGTGGTTGGCGCCTAATTCAGGAAAAAGATAGCCTCTGGTGTCAAGTGATGCGGGGCAAATATCGGAAGCAAAGAGATCATTTGGACATACTGCGACCAGTTCAGGGAAGTTCCTTCACCTGGGCTAGTATGGCCAAAGCTTCCGACTTACTCCGTAAAGGAGCTGATTGGAATATTCATCGAGGGAATCGTGTTCACTTTTGGTCTGATATTTGGATTCTGCAGGTTCCGCTAATGGAGGTGGCAATTGGAGATATCCCCCAGGAAGACCGGGACGCGATGGTGGCTGATTATGTGGACGAGGAAGGGAGATGGCTCACCCACAAATTTAGCAACCTGCTGCCGCAGGAGATTCAGGAACGAATTACAGCGTATGCTGTCGACCCGCTGGCAGCCGAGGAAGACTCTTTATTCTAGAGACCCTCAGCCAATGGCCACTTTTCCTGCAAAACGGCGTTTCAGCTCACTAGACCAGCACCTTCTGCAGAAGATCAGCAGTTTTGGAAGAAGTTGTGGAATCTCCAAACCCCGGAGCGAGTGCGGTGTTTTGCGTGGCTGGTGGCTTTGGGCAAGATTTCCACCAATGAACTGCGGCACACCAGGAAGATCGCACAATCAGCAGCTTGCTTTAGATGTTCGAGCCAGGTGGAGACAATACTTCATGTGCTTAGAGATTGCCCGCCTGCAGCCTTTTTTTGGGCGAGAACGGTACCAGTTGCAGATCAACACCTCTTTTTCAGTTTGCCGGAGAAAGATTGGCTGAAGGCAAACATCATGAAAGAGGAACTATCCTCCTCAGGTACCCCGTGGAATGCCCTTTTCAGCATCTCTATCTGGCTTCTGTGGAAGAACAGGAATGAAGGAGCGTTTCACGGGATCAACAAAACCCTTTCTCCGAGTTCGCTCACCCAGGCTATCAATGTCAAAGCCAAACTTTGGTATGATGCTTGGGTGGCGCCGAGGGTGGACATGAGAAGAGGAACTCCTCCTGTGCATCGCGAGCAAGCGGAAGTTGGATGGAAACCTCCCCCTCAAGGTTGGATGAAGCTAAATGTTTATGGTGCTTCTAATGGCAACCCGGGGCTGGCAGGAGCGGGCGGTATCATTCGAGATCAGGATGGAAGGTGGGTGGCTGGTTTTTGTGCGAATCTTGGAGCGTGTACAGCAGCTATGTCGGAACTTTGGGCGCTGTTCCATGGACTGTCTTTGGCGTGGAAAGGAGGCTGTAGAGCACTCCAAGTGGAATCAGATTCAAAGTTGGCTCTGGAGCTAGTGGAAAAACGTACAGATCCCGTTCACCCCTATGCGACCCTTTTGGCTGCGATTCGGAGGTTGTTGGCTCGTGACTGGGTGGTGCGACTTTCCCATACATATCGGGAAGGGAATAGAGTCGCGGACGGGCTCTCGAAGCATAGTCTTGTCTATCCCTACGGTATGTATGAATTGTCAAATCCTCCCAACGAGCTGTATAGTCTCCTTAATGATGATGATAGAGGCTTCACCTTCACCCGCAATGTGGTGGTTACGCCCTCCCCTCCCTCTCTGTAATCCCTTTCCTTCCCCCTTGTAATTCTGCTTCTTTGGCTTTTTGCCTCTCCTGATGCAAAAAAAAAAAAAAATTTAAACTACTTGTCATATATTTAATACTCATATTTGAAGTACTCACCAATTCATAAATTTCTTCTTTTTTTGAATTATCAATAATTGTAACTCACATGCATATATCTATTCATGAAATAATATAAAGAAGAAAGACCACCAAACACTATTTGTGAAGCGATCAACATTTTGTAAAGGTTGAAAATTTTAAGGGTAAATTAAAATTAGTAAATCACTGTGTATAGACACTAAAAGTTACGCTTGCAGTTCCTCGACAAATTTAGATAACGACGACCTTGCACCATCGTACGTGTAGTTTCTTGTTGGTTTATTCTGTTTTTGGGTTTGGGCTGGCAAATGGAAGTAAGGAACTGCAAAAGCAAAAAAAAAAAAGTAGTACATGCAATTGACAACTTGGAATCATTTATAAGAAATCGTTTGGTATTTATGGCAGAGACCATGCATGTTCTCTATCAGAGTTTGTTTCACGTCAATACAAATCTTATCATAAAAGTATACATGCGTCTATAATAAGAACCACTACATTCTAGGGCAGGGACGGAGCCAGCCCATAGGCAAGAGGGGTCATGGCCCCCCTAAAATTTTAAAACTTTTGTAAGTTGCACATACACAGTCTTGATTATAGTCTAAGTGGTAATTATGCTAACTTGAGTTCGTTTGAGAGTTTGATGTCAACAGTTTGAACCACACTGCTCTTTGTTTTGAATGCATTGTTTATGCCTATTCTTCATTTATAAGTTCTCTAAATTGCAAATTGTTATAGACGGTGGGAGGTTAGTTCAACCCACACGGCTACTTTTTTTTTTGAACGGCTTGTTAATAACTAATCTTGCTTCATTAATTGTTTGCTTGACATATATATAAGCTTAATTTTATTGATACATCCAAAATGTCATCACTTTATGAAAAAATTCAATTCATCATTACATTTTATTTTGTTAAATTAACTACATTTTCGTAACAAGAAACAAAATACTCTAATTGATAAATATATTAGTGACTTGCATTCTAGATATTAAAAAGGTATATGTTATATCTATAGTATATATATTATTATTTATAGTTTAAATAAATATTCATTGAAACAAATCCCTAAAACAATATACCGTAAATTTGTTATTTTTAATATTTTTCAAGAATATGCGTATTCATTTTTTTATTATGTTATCGTGAAAAAAAATTTCGACCCCCTAATTTGAATCATGGCTCTGTCCCTCTTCTAGGGTGTCAGGTTCCTCATCCACCCCAATAAATGATTTGTTCATAAGAATTCGGTTACAGGTGCTTAAATCATATGTAGAAAGATTCATACAATATGTTATAGTTGTTGGATGCTTGTTGATTGTTGATAAATATCTTATTTATAAAGTTAGCACCGTATTTATCTCACGATGACAAAACACTCATCGCAATCCAATCCATTGACAATGAACGATGTAAGGATATCGATCCTTTTTAGATTGTGTTGTAAGCACCATAGCGACTTGCACTACTATTGCTATCACCTATGAATCAGTTATGTAAAATGTGTTATGTTGTATATATACTAGACTAGTGATCATGCCACAAGAAGATTCAAGATTTACTAGATAAAAGTATGCGGGACAGGATCGTCCAATCATCTTGGGAGGCCCTGTTCCAGCAATAATATGTGGTCCACATTTTTTATCTAAGAATGTGAAGTTTTTTTTTAACTATCTTCGAAGATTTCTTATAAAATATACATGTTTGTGTTATAGGAGGTAGTTTGACTCATTCGAAGTTGAATGACTAAAATACCATTATTCGTTCCAAAAGTATCATTAAGAACATAAATTTTTATATAACGGGAGTTAAATGGACACTTGAAGATTAAAAAATAAATTTTGAAAATATTGAATGGTCTCATTGATATTTTAACCAGGGTAAATTAAATAACCGAGTTCATGTAGGTTAAATGGACACACTTTAAGTTTAATAAAATGAGTGAAATATTAGATTGTTAAAGTCGAAATTTACTAAATTAAATTAAATAAATCGATATGAAAATATTTGAAAAAAATAAAAAAAAGATGCAATAACTAAGATTAGAATATATGACCAAGTATGCATTATCCAACATTCTTACCAAATAGAAGAAAAACATTAATGTTCTTTATTTTCGCTGCACCTTATATGGATGAAGGGTTTGAGAACCTGAAGCCACTAAACTCTCACATGATTTCATCCTAAAATTGGAGTCATATGTTGTAAGATCGACAACCACATGCTAATGGCAGGCGCTGACACTAGCAGCCGACTAATAGTGGGGAATTAGAGGGATCCTTCATAAGCACTGGGCTCTTTGACCATCTCCAATTACAACTAAAAAATCTCCAAAGTTTCAAAGTAACCCCTCAAACAATAACGACTAGAAATGTCGGCGATGATGGTTTTAACCTTCAGGTCAGGCTGCTCCTCAATTAGATGTTTGATAGCAGCGAAAACCACCCTTGATTTCAACTTTCGATGGCCTTGGGATGTTATTGATGACACACATGTGTGTGTGTTCACCGCAAGGGATATGACCCAATGGCCGACTCTCTTGCTCTTGATGGCCCGGCTCCTAGCCTTGCATCCCTCATTTTGATTTTTGCATCTAACCATCAGCCTCTTCATGTCATAATGGGTTGTGTGTCATTCAAAACTCTGAGTCATTGCTTCAGTGGAAATAGTGTGCCAAACCACATTCTTCGTTGCAAATTGTTGGCCCTTCGTAAAGCCAGTGAGTGGACCACATACTGGCACCTCTGGCGGGTCCATGTCGGCATTAACATACCAATCTTCATTTGGAACGTGATTGTAGTATGGGATAGGTACACGGTCACGAGGTACCTCATCACCGTCTGCATCTGAATCTGGACCGGAATCATCAGCACCTTCAAGAGGATCGAAGCTGTCTGCACTGACATCGGCTTCCTCTTCTTCAACCTCAGGGTCACTAACTGGACTTGGATTGACCTCTTATTCCATCTGATGATCATCATGAAAGGCGCATTCACCAGCTCCGTAATGGTATTTGTGGACTTGTGGTAACTAACGCCGCTTTGGTAGAAGTTGTACTCGGGTTGGTACTGGTAGCCTGCTTGTTGGTTCCCATCCTCCTGTTGAGCTTCTTCTTTATATGATGGGAAGGATTGATGATGACCTCCAGTTCCATCATAATACTTCTGCCTCCAGCTCGAGTCTTGGTACTCCTGGTGGGGATGATATTCGTATAATACACTCCCACCGTGGATACCATATGTTTGGCCATCTCCAGAATGACCTACACTGCCTTTGACCGCCTCGATGTAAACGAACATCTCCGCTTGTTTAATGTTATTGGTGGTAAAAAATTGGACCATGGCATCAACGTCCTCCTGAGTGGTAATGAGGAATTCCTCATTCCACAATGACTCGTCATATCTGTTTGGATATCGATATACCATACGATCAACTCTTCTAGTGCCATCCATGCAGGTAACCTCAGTGCATTTTTGATGGAGCTCTTCAAGCATCGGTCTCGTACGGACCTTCATTTTATAAAAATTGCCACCCACGTAACTTACACCCTTTCCGGTCTCTTCCGTGTAACCATTCCACCACAACCCAAGCGTGAACTTTTGGAATGCCATCTGCTATAAAACTGTAATTAAGTTACTAACATAAAAATCACAAATGACAATGAAAAGTAATACAAAACAAACTTATGAATTAAAGTTAATTGCAAAAACTAAATAATTTAAAGGTGCACAACTGAAATTTGAAGAAGAAGGAGTGGAGTGAAGATTTTGAGTTTTCTGGACCTGCCTTTTATAGGCAAATTTTACACTGGAAACCGAGGGGGGGAGCGGTTTTAGTCTGGCATGCAGCCCCCACCCCTGCAACCTCCTGCATGCCGACATGTCGGATGTCGGATAACGAGGCACAAATCGCTAGGGGGGCGGTTTATGTGGCGACATGGTAAACCGCTTCCTTGTGGAGCGTTTTACCTTGCCGACACATAACCGCTCCTAGAGGACGCGGTTTGTGCTAGGGCAGCCATGAAAACTGCTCCTTCGTGGAGCTTTTTTCTCAAAAAAGACAAACCGCCTGTCTAGCAAGCGGTTCCATGGTAAACTGCCCCTGTGTGGAGCGATTTTTAATAAACAGTGGTAGATTTGGAATTTCTTCGAAATGGGTGGTACTTTTGTAAATTTTTTTAAATAGTAGTGGTTTTGGATTTTTTCCAAATTTGGGGGCCAAATTTGTCCCATATGAGACAAAAGATGCTAGACTGCCCAGCCCCAGCAGCAACCCATGGCTACGACGTACCAAATGGGTATTGCGTTGCACGCGCATCATGGAATCAATTTGCCCAGAGGATGTAGTACTCTCTATCCACCTACGTGTGCGGCTAACATACATGTGTTGTCCAATCCACCTCCTTGCTAATTAATTATGCAAATTTTGGTCTTCTTATTAGAGATGGTCTTTTGGGCTTCAAGACTTACCTCAAAGGGGCCTTGATCTAGAGAGGTTTTATCACATAGTACCAGTTAGGGCTCTAGTCTCAACCTACAAGTTGGTGGTGTGGTAGTAATTCGTGTTACATATCCTAGCGTACATATTTTCTTTGGTGAAACTACAAGCTAGGTCAGAGTTGAATTGTGTCTTTTCCCGTTATTAGTACGGTAGGTGCAGGTCCATCATAATACTCTTTGCACTTTTTTACCTATGCTGTGATTTTTTTCTTTCTCCTCAGGTCATTTCCTCCCTTTCCCGCCTCTTCTCGAATCTTCATGTGACATTTAATCAGCAACAATGTAGTCAAAGTCTATTTTAGATGTAAAAGTGAAATGATGGGTAAAAGTGGAAGAGCGTGCCACCTCTAGGTAGGGATGGTAATAAAACCCGAACCCACGGGTACCCATCTGACCCAACTGGGTCAACGGGGGTAAAATCCGTGTTGACGGGTTTTGGGCCGGGTTTGGGTTTGGGTTTAAAGTTTAAACCCGTTCACTATTCGCTGGGTTGGGTTGGGTTTAGATTTAGGTAAACCCGACCCATGGGCACCCACCCACACCCATACAATTAATTTTCTCGGCATATTTAATATTCTAAACAACTAATCTTATTTATGTTTGTGGTGACATGTCTAATTTTTTCTTTCTAGTTGTGTAGAATGAATTTGATGTTATCGAGTGGAGATTGAAAAACTTAATTGAAAGGAAGAAGCTTTCAATTAATCATGTTATTTATGGATAATTTGTGATGTGCTTCAATTTTCTTGAGTTTTCTTGATTGGTGTTGAACTATTTGTATAGTTAATTTGTGATTTGCTTGAATTTTCTAGAATGGTGTTTTATATATGGATAATTTGTATTGAGAAATTGATATTTTACGTTAATTTTGATAGGAACTTGTTATATGTTTTGCGACTGAATTAGTTTCTCTCGGGGCATTCTCGGTGAATCAATGTACATCAAGGGCATCAAATCTAAGCCATTGTGAGTATTCTATTTATTCATCCATTCGTTTCCTACCTGTTTTCTAAACAAATAATAGTTGACATTAGGATGAGAGTGTTGTTTTTTTTAATTTGAATTTTTTTTATTGGTTGCATACTTTTGAATTTTGATCAGTGGTATCAACTAGGGGTTGGTGTGGTTACCCGCCCCCATTTTGCGGGTACCCACACCCACAAATTTACAATTATGCTACCCACAATCCGCACCGCAGTGGTTAGTGGGTAATCACTACCCACTGTGGGTTTGTGCGGGTTGGGTGTGGTTACCCACAAAAATCCATCTTTGCAAGCATAGAGTTCTAGTCGCCAGTAATGTATTTGTTGTTCGTAACTAGACTATAGTGATATACATTTGTGTTGTTCGTGGAGATACAATTTTGTACATATATCTTACTCAACGTTAAGATTTTTTCTTTTTGAGTTTGATATTCAACTTTTGTGTCAGAGAGCTGTGATTTCATATTTCCTCGACCATGGGTGAAATATGACAATTAAATATGATCTTGTATTTTTTTAACACAAAAGCAAAAACATACTGATAAAAGTTACAAAATGTGTTCACTTTTAATGAATTTATTATTCTCCACTCTATCGATTATAGTGTTTTATAAACTAAAAAATTCTTGCTTAAAACTGATTAGGTGTGTCTTTTTTATTTGGTGGCTACTTTAACTTTTATCCTCACACTTTTAACAAACTATTATATTATAAAGTTAATTCACTAAATAAATATAATTAGTGTGGTTATTGTGGATTTTGTGGGTTAAATGCGGTGGGTATTAGATAGCCACTAACCACAAAAATTGTTATTTTACTACCCACACCCAACCCACTACCCACAACTTGTGGGTATGGTTACCCCCAATAGGTGCGGGTTGGTGCGGTTTGCGGATTATCCACAACCCGCAACCCAAACTTCCACCCCTAGTATCAACTGTACCCATGGCATTGCCAGAACAACATAAGGTAGAGTGACCCAAAAACGTATCTCGTGGATTTGTTAAAAGAGGTAGCTCCATTCTATATTTTTCACTCTCTTATGGTTCTTATTTCTTTCTACCGAATTGCTATTATGCATACTCCTCTTATTGCTAGGGAGTTGACAGTTGAGCATTAAGATAAATGAGCAAACGACCTTTGTTGTTGCAGAAGTTATGTAGATGGAGATCCAGCTTCACGTGCTTTCCTTCTAGACAGAGTTAACACTCCAAACCCAATGGAGATTAACATATTGAACCGTTTTTATTTTTTTATACACTACTCAGCATTCAGATTTATTAGTATAGGGATTGATTTGATGGCTTGATGATCACACCATCACATTTCAGAAGTACCGTGTGGTTACAACTTAGACTGCTTGCATTTATTTTGTTTATCATTTAACATGTGCTGCGTACATGGGTCATGCTCATGGATCATGATTATTCAAAGTTGTGAATTAGGTACTCTGGGAGGGTAAAGAGTCTTATACCAAATTGTATTACCATTATAATGCTCTATTATTTCTATTTCTGCTTGAGGAGCTCGAGCTCCATCGAGATACGGTTAGTTTTTCTTCTTATAGAGATAAGCTTTCGTGGCAATTAGATTAATAATTATAGCATCTTAAATAACAGTATTGTAGAAATATGTTTTAAGTGGGATGAGAATAACAATCTGCGAGCTTCTTGATAGAGATTGGGAGGTAAAGATCAAGTTTGTCAAACCGGATTAAGTCCTATAACCGATTTAACAAGGGGTTTGAGGTTTAATGGTCGAATCGGGGTTCAACCGGATTAAGCCGGCTGACTTGATACATTACTCGATTCTATCTATCAACCTGTAAAACAAGTAAATAATTAACAAAATAACAAAGTATCATCAATTCCATCAACCAAATTAACCTGCTGCATTCCTTACTAACTCCTAATTAACAAACAAACGTCAATGCTCTTTCTTTCTTTCTCCCCCACTCTCTCTATCTAACAACAACCAATGCTCGATTTCATTGTGGAAACTGAAAATGGAAACAGAACCAAGATGTGCTTTTCCAATTCTGAAACTACACAATAGAAACCTAATTAAGCACCCACCTGAAACGATCTAAGCTAGTATTGAGGCAGGGGCGGGACTGCTGTCGAGGCGGCGGGGAGTTGGGTCGATGCGTCGGACGGAGAGCGGCGGCGAGGAGTTGGGGACCTGGGTTGAGACGAGGGGGCGAATGAGCAGCGGTGAGACGTGCGGCAGGGAGTTGGGTCGAAACGAGGGAGCGGCGGCGGCTGCGCTGGTTGTGGCCGCGGGCGAGGGCTCTGCTGGCTGCTGCTCGGCAGAGGAAGAAAAGGAAGGGATGCGATAGTTTTGCTAGGCCTAGGGTTCAGGATTCAATTCAGATTTCAGAAGAAGCTCTAGAACAAGCCAAACGACGTCACTTCCTCATGGCCGGTAGCCGGATAAGTCCGGTCAGACTCCGGTTTTGACCGATTTTAACCGGTCTTGACCGGCTACCGGCTAATTCAAATTATGGCTGGCACTGGCCCTTTTAGTGCCCGGTTCCGGCCAGACCCGGTTTGATCGGCCGGTTCGACCCCGGTTTGACAACCTTGGTAAAGATTGTTCATGTTTTCCGAGAAAGCGATGTTGTTTCGGATTATTTGGCCTCTCTCGGCCATAACTACCATATAGGAGTTCATTTCATTAATCCCCCATATCAGTACTGAATTATTGGTTGTATTACGATATTATTGGGGTTCAAAGTTCAAACCCCCCGCTTGGTGAATAAATAAAGGCTAGGGGCTAGGGCGCCCTCTTTCGCTCTGTTTCTTACCCAAAAGAATTTATTGAAGACGGAAAAAGAAAAAAAAATATAAATGTGAATAAAGTTGGAATAATGGCATATGTAAGTATATATAAAGTTGGAATAATGACATACGTTGATTCACATATTTAATAGGGTTAATACCTTAGTTTGACCCGAACTATACACAAACTTTCTACTTCGGCCCGTGGTTTTCGAAATTGCTCTTCTGGCCCAAACTATGTACCATACTTCCTAACTTGACCCGAAGCTGAATTTGACCGTCAAATTGGACGGTCAACTTCATTGACCGTTATTCAATGGCCAGCTCACTTGCCACGTTAGCAAATACGAAATAATTTTTTTTTATTTTCTGTATTCATTTTCCTTTCTCATAATAATAATAATAATAATAATAATAATAAAAGAAAATAATTAAAAACAACAATTTTTCAAGATCTGGGAATATAGAATGCTCTTCTTCCTTCGTCCCACACCATGAAACCTATCACTTCGGAGACATCCAGCTGCCAGAGGGTGATGGTTTCTGAAACGTTGCTGTGTGCTGTTTCTGGGTACATGTATGTTTCTTGTTTTGGCTGTTTGGTGAGCTAATGAGGGTTTTTGGGCGATGAAAAAATAGAAGATAATGAGTGGATCTGCAGCGAAATTTGCTTGAAGTTGGGTGTTTAGAGGACTGGCCGCCTAGCTCGATTGAGCCTTTTGGTCAGATCGATGATCAAATGATTTTCTTGAAAGGGTTGGCGGAGTTGGGGTTTTCTTGGAGCAAAGCATCCATGGGGGATTTGCGAAAACGAAAGAAAGCATGGACTTTCTGTTCAGGGGTAAACTGAACCACCAACCGCGATGATGATCGATGGACTCTCAAACCGCCATCAATCTTCGCCGCCTCCTTTGCCTCCAAATTTTTCGATACCAGCTCACCTGCCTGTCGGACAAATATTTCATAATCTCTCTCTCTCTCTCTCTCTCTCTCTCTCTCTCAAAATAGCAAAAAGCTCAGAATCTCGCTCTCTCTCTTTCTCTCGACCGGTTTGCGATTGATCAAGATTCCCAGATCTTGAAATATTGTTGTTTTGAATTATTTTCTTTGTTTATTATTATTATTATGAGAAAGGAAAATGAATACAGAAAATCAAAAAATAATATTTTTATTCAGTATTTGCTGATGTGACAAGTGAGCTGGCCATTGACTAACGGTCAATGAAGTTGACCTTCCAATTTGACGGTCAAATCCGGCTCCTGGCCAAGTTTGAAAATATGGTACATAGTTCGGGCCAGAAGAGCAATTTTGAAAACCACATGCCAAAATAGAAAGTTTGTGTATAGTTCCGGCCAAACTAAGGTACTAACCCTATTTAGTATATATATATTTTAGGATCTCTAGATGCGATAGTTATACAAATCTAATAGGTGTTGGATTTATATACCATTTTCCACACTAAACTTTGTTATCTAAATGACACATATGATATTCTTTTCTCGAAATCATGAAATTTGAAGAAAATTAAATTTTCACAATAAGTGGTTGTATGTTTGAGTCATTGAGTGCTTTATTTAACATAAAAGTGTAAAAATGTTAGAATATTTTAGATTTATGACAAGTATAATTGGCTTAAACAGTTGTTGTCAGCCCTTAACAATCCCAATTGTTTTAAGATATATATTAGTTATTAATCAATTGGTATTTAATAATTTATGTGTTCTTAATTATTATTATCATTTCAAATGATCATTGACCATAACGTTTTAACCCATTAGATGATGAGTTATCCTTTCATATTAGCATTAGGCTAATCCTTGAAGTTTCTAATTACTATTTTAATACATAATTGTCTTAGTTTCATTTGGATTTAATAGAGAAAAAATATAATAATATAGGTATGAATAAATATTTTAAGCATTTGATGGTTACAATAAGGAGTGCAAATTGTTTTAACATGAAACATATATAGACAGTAGTGAGTTAGGATAATTCGATCAACGAAAATACATATAAACTTATTATTACCAATCTCACAGTTGATAGAACCGTTAATGATATATAACATATAAGACTTGTATATTACACTAATTTAAGAATGAAATTATCATTGACCATAAACAAGTTCAAATTCATATCATCACGAAAATATCTAATAAATCATTCCAAACATCTCCCAAAAGAAACCACATTTTTTAATTCAAATTAAAAATTACGGTTCTAGTTGGTAGTAGACAATGTAAAATAGACAATAAGGTTGGGGAAGCATATATAAAATTAATAATTATGATTTGACGGTCTTAGTTTATGTTAAAATATTCTTTTTTGTTAAAATAGTGAACCAGTTGAACCGTGTCGGTTCATCTGATTTTATGTTGAACCGTGAAAAACCATTTGGTCCATCAATAACCGTTCAAACTATGAACCGGAGCGCTATCGTAACTGGTTTGACGGTTCTACTGGTCCGGCCGTTGATCATGTTCGGTTCTTATAACAAGGGTTCTTCCCCTCTCTGCCCTCCCCTACTCCGCTCCCCTCTATCCTCTTTCATTCGTGGGAGCCGACGAAATCCTCTATTTCACTTCCCTTTTATTTTTCTGGTCGTCTTCAATCGCGGGTTGGATCCGGTCCTTAAGCCTCATTGTTTAAGGAAGTTCTTAAACCATTTTTATGGGAATGGATCAGGTTAGTAACCTTATGGTGAGTAACCATGAGTAACCCGTCCACATCAGCATCCTCTCTCTCCTGGAAAGCTTTTAATTTTCCCCTCCTTAATCTTTGACGGACGATTTCTCACCCATTTTAAGTCGACATTTAATTTTTTTTGCACAGTTAGATCAGCTTAATTGTGCTCTTCAAAATGATATCCTTTTTGATATATTTTTCGAACAAAAAAAGTGAGTAATTTTTTACCAGTCTATACCATATGGTATTGACTGGTATTGAAATAAAAGCATACTTATGATTTGAAAAACGTACCATGGTGGTATGAACAAACCAAGACTGTAGGATGGTTGAATACATGATAGTAGAAGTATATTAATTGTCATTTACAACTTTTAACATTGTATACCACAAGATACCACCCCATACCAGGGTGGTATTGTATGGTATTGTGTGGTATTTTTTGGTCCTGTAATTTGTTCACCCAGAAATTTGTAGATCCAACAGATCATGATGAACTCGTCCCTTCTGTGCAAACGTTTTCAAAAATGAATTAAAAACGAAGAAGATACCATATGGTATACAGTTGGTACCGAGAGGCCAATATTTTTTTCTAAAAAAAATTGAAAATTGATCTCATTTTATAGAGCACGATGAACTCGTTCCATCTGTGCAAAAAAAAATTAAAATCTGAGTTAAAACGAAAAAGATATGAGTCAATTAAGAAAACTAGAAAAAATAAAAATGGTCTTTAATTATCCATTCTTAGATCTGGATTTTCTAAATAAAGGGTCCAGATTTGGTTATTGATTGGTGCATAACCCATGGTTATGCACCCTATCTTGAGCCCATTTTTATTGGCTAATACTAGATTAGGTAGTTAATGAGGGGTTAGTAGTTAATAGTTAGTTGGAATAAATAAGATATTATGAAAATATAATTAATATTACTCGATTCTCTTTCTCTCTCCCCCTTGATCTTCTCCATAACCCTCTCTCTCCACTACAATTAAAAGGAAATTCGAAATTAATTTAATTAAATATTATTATTTAATATTTAATAAATTCGAACTTAATATTTTTATTTTTTAAAATGAAAATTGAAAATTAAAAATATGCTCTCTCTCACTTCGTGGCAACTTGCAATACAGTATTAACATTTTGCAATGACATTATCAACATTTATGAAATGAATCGTTATTATTATACCTCAACATTATTAACGACTTCAATATACTTATCAATTCCTTACAATTACATTATTAAAATTTTTGGATCAATTGTTATTGTTTTATAGTTTCGTCATCAACACCTATGAATGAATCATTAAAGTTATGTAACATAGTCATTAATAGTTTGAATAACAATATCATTGATTTACAACATCTTTAATACTAATGATTCACATTTTCACATCATGTTTATAAGTATCTAGTCATGGCCTCTTCCAATGATTTCTAATGACATTATTAACGTTTTATGATCAATTAATATTGCTTTACATTATCATTCTCAATGATCACAAAGCACAATACTAATTTTCAACATCTTGGGTACTTGTTACATAGTGCACCTGTGTGATTCAGTCAAACAAACATTGTCCAGAAAAATATTAGCTTAAGCAAACCAACATTCACGCCTTAACACCAAACTTTTAATAACAATACAATAAATCATTGATAACGAAAAGTATTTCGTTGAGAATAAACACAAAACATCAATGTAAAAATGTCCGACTTCAACATTATAAATGACATAAAACTTTTAATAAAGATACTAAAAACCATTAATATCGAATCAAGTCACTGATAAGGAAATAGATTTTTGTAATATAAAAATATTAATAATATTCCGATGCAATGTTTAATGTCAAATAGCACTAAAAATGCATTAATAAGTAACATGTGTTTAATAGATAATGCATCCAAAAACTTTGATAATGATAGCAACTAATGATTGTTAAGTACCTTATTAGATATTATTAATATCTTATTTTCAAACATTGATAATGCTTATACAAGCCTATTAATAATGACACCAACTACGTTACTAACTTGGACTGAAAGATTAATAACCATAGTTATATCCTTAAACGTAAATTCACTATTGATAATGTCATAAACAAACGAATATCTAACAAGTATGTTTCTTGATAATGACATTTGAAAAAGTTACAAACATAAACGAAAAAATATTAATAATTCAAATCACTAAACATAAGCAATCTTACAAATGAATTAAATTTTTGCTAATGGTTGTATTGTGCTTGGAAAAAAAATTGATAATAGCACTTCAAATGATTATAAATCATTGCGAACCAAAATGATAATACGATGTAATAGTAAATAAACTTTAAGTACCAACAAATTGAAAACACAATTTCACTTTTGCTAATGTTACAAACATAACATAACATAACATAAAAAGTTAGGGTATGCCTACTATGACATGCATGTCCCGGTGACATGCACTTTTCGGTCGATCTATTGCTGAAGGCGGTCGACCGAATCGACTAATTTGGGCAGCACGAGAAAGCATTGCGGTCGACCTCAACGACCACCTGGTGGACCGCACTTAGTTTAAGTTGTTATTTTTGGTCGACCAGGATAAAACCTGGGTCGGCCATTTCGTTGGCGTCAGAAACAACATGGTCGACCACCTAAGGTATATAGGTCGACCACTTGATGTCAGTCATTAACAAAATGGTCGACCGGATGAGGAAAGAGGTCGACCAGATAGAAGATAAGTGTTCTATCAAAGTGTCCAATTATTTGAGGTAAAATCAAGATCAAGTGTTGGTTTCGCGGTCGACCTAATCCGGTACGAGGTCGACCAAATACAAGAAAGTCACCCTATGCCCCGTGTCTTTTTTGCTTATGTATGTCGATTTGTGTGGTTCTTTTAATCGTATAAATTATGTTTCAAACCATCATAATTAGTCATAAATAATTATAACAAGGACTCATCAATTCATAGCATAACAACTAAAAATAAAACAGAAATCATAATTGTTCACACATAAAAATAAAACTAAAAAAACAACAGAATAACAATCAACAATCGTTTTGACCACTAAAACACACAATATAAAATCTCATTTCTCCTACTCATCTCCCCCCTCTCTCTCATCCACATTTTCTTCATTGGTGGTGCTAGCATGATGGTGGTCGGATGTGGTGGGATGCATGTATCTTCCGCTGAAAGATCGCCACTCATCTCGCATCTCATTCACGGTCACCTGCATTGTGCTCATCTGGGCGGTCATTTGCCCCATGTAGTCGTGCATGCCAGTCATCTGGGTGGACATCTGGCCCATGTACTCGTACATGCCATCCATGCGCTCCCACACACGCTGTAAGGTGATCGGTGGAGTTGAACTCTGTGCCTCCGCCATTGGCTCGTCTCGAGCTCCTTCATCACCCTCATCATCATCATCATCATCACCACCATGAGCATTGTTTACTCTGACATACTCACCATTACGCAGCTCAAAGCCCATCTTTTTCAGAGATGAAACAGTATAGAACTCCTGCCTTGAGATTCTTAACCCCACCTCTTCACTTAAATTCACATTAAAATTCTCAAATAGCACAGTGAGGATCATCCCATAGGGAAGATTCCTGTTTGAACTCTCTGCAGCAGTAAGCATGTGGTTAAAGATCAAGTATGGCAAGTTCACCTTCTCGTTTAACAGTAGGTTGGTGAGGAGCTCCATGTCGAAGTAGGTGACTTTCTCCCGATGTCCACCCTTTGGCAGAATGTTGTAGGAAAGCATGTGGTGAAGAACTCTGGCTTGAACTGTCAGGTGGTTACTCGTTGGCCTATTGCGCCCCTGAGCATCTTCCTCTTCATCAAGACCACATATCGTCTGGATTTGCTTGGCTCTCGTGAAATGCGTTTCATTCCAAGCACCGTAAGAATTGATTCTCTTCCCCTCGTTTGGAACCTCAAGTACTTGCGCCAACACATTCTTGCTGATGCGCATCGCCACCCCATTCACATAGGATTTGAATGCGTGAATGGATCCATTTGCATTGCGCTCGTAGACGATGTTGTTGTAGAAGTACTGTACCAGTTTTGGGTAGTATGGTACATTGAGAGATATCACCTTCAGCCACTCTTTCTCGATGAAGGGTCCCAGAAACCTGTAATTCTCGAAATGAGAATACGCATCCATCGTCATTGGCCTTCCATGAGCCACCCTGCGGTTGTGCATTCTCTTCTCTTCATAGTTGTCACTTTGATCCTTGGTCTGGAACAGTTTGGGATTGAACTGTTCCCATTCCGAACTTGAGGCTGCAGCTTTTTGTGACTTTCTTTTCTTATTTTTGCCAAACATCCTGCGATTAAACAAGCAAGAATACACGTTAGTCACATTTTCGAATTGAACAATACGCGGTCGACCACTCCATAAACCGGTCGACCTCTGTTAATTTAAAACGAGAATGGGTCGACCTCAGAAGAATCATAGGTCAACCTCAGTTAATTTAAAACGAGAATGGGTCGACATAAACCCGTAACAATTCAAGTACAAAATTTAAATCGATTGAAAATCATAGGTCGACCTCAGAAAAAACATAGGTCGACCTCGGAAAATTTAAATCGATTGAAAGCCAATTGTGACTTTCAGCAGGAGTGCAGTTCAGGACATTAGACCACCTTGCTATGCACTCGATGACACAAACGTTTGTGTCTTCGAGTGCATTGCAAGGTCGCCTAATGTCCTGCACTGCACTCCTTCTGAAAGTCACAATTGGCTTTCAATCGATTTAAATGGCCCGAGGTCGACCTCAATATCATCACAGGTCGACCTCAATAAGTTTAGCACAAATAAATAAAACTTTTGCCTTCATAGGTCGACCTCATAAGCATCATAGGTCAACCTCGGCTAAATTAAAACGAAAAGAAATGGCCCAAATGCTCGTAGCAATTGAGTGCAAAACAGATTCGGTCGGCCTCATAAATAGAAGAGGTCGACCAGTGTTAGTTTCGCACAAATAATTCAAAGACAACGGCACAACTCGAACTTTTTCCTTCATAGGTCGACCTCAGAAGCATCATAGGTCGACCTCGGCTAAATTAAAACAAAAGAAATGGCCCAAATGCTCGTAGCAATTGAGTGCAAAACAGATTCGGTCGACCTCATAATAGAAGCGGTCGACCAGTGTTAGTTTCGCACAAATAAAACAGAAATAAGATCGCTTGAAAGCTAGATGCGGTCGACCATGATTATGAAAAGGTCGACCTCATCTGGCAAACAGAAGGACAAAATCCCCCTTTTCAAGCTATAGATGTAAATAATATCGTAGCAAAACTTCACAGGTCGACCTCAATATCAATATAAGTCGACCTCAGTCTATACAACAAAAGGAAAAATCGATTTAAGGCCAAATGCGGTCGACCACGAATATGAAAAGGTCGACCGCATCTGGCAAACAGAAGGACAAGGTCCCTCTTTTGAAGCTATAGATGTAAATAATATCGTAGCAAAACTTCACAGGTCGACCTCAATATCATCATAGGTCGACCTCAGTCTATACAACAAAAGAAAAAATCGTTTTAAGGCCAAATGCGGTCGACCACGAATATGAAAAGGTCGACCGCATCTGGCAAACAGAAGGACAAAGTCCCTCTTTTGAAGCTATAGATGTAAATAATATCGTAGCAAAACTTCACAGGTCGACCTCAATATCATCATAGGTCGACCTCAGTCTATACAACAAAAGGAAAAATCGATTTAAGGCCAGATGCGGTCGACCATGATTATGAAAAGGTCGACCGCATCTGGCGAACAGAAGGACAAAGTCCATATTTTCAAGCTACAGATCTAAATAATAAGGCCAGAAATCTCAACTCGAACTTCACAGGTCGACCTCAATATCATCATAGGTCGACCTCAGTCTATACAACAAAAGGAAAAATCGATTTAAGGCCAGATGCGGTCGACCATGATTATGAAAAGGTCGACCGCATCTAGCTAACAGAAGGACAAAGTCCATATTTTCAAGCTACAGATCTAAATAATAAGGCCAGAAATCTCAACTCGAACTTCACAGGTCGACCTCAATATCATCATAGGTCGACCTCAGTCCATAAAACAGAAATAAAAATCGATTTAAGGCCAGATGTGATCGACCATGATTATGAAAAGGTCGACCGCATCTGGCGAACAGAAGGACAAAGTCCATATTTTCAAGCTACAGATCTAAATAATAAGGCCAGAAATCTCAACTCGAACTTCATCGGTCGACCCCAATATCATCATAGGTCGACCTCAGTCCATAAAACAGAAACAAAATAGATTAAAAGCCAGTTGCGGTCGACCACGATGATGAACAGGTCGACTGCTTCTGACGAACAGAAGGAAAAATTCCTCTTTTACATCTTTAGATTTTTTGAAAACAAAAAGAAGAAGACAAGAATTGACTCAAATGAAAAAGAGGAGAGAAAGCTATACCTTGTTCTTCTTCTAAGTGATGAGGATGAAGCTTTCTTTGAGTTTTTGGAAAATGGAGAAGAAGATGAAGAAGGGAAAGGAGAGGAAGAATGAGTGGATGTGGTGGGATAGGGTTCTGATTGTGGTGTAGAATGAGTGGGAGAGGGTTCCTTAAATAGAGGATTGGGGGAGGTTTGGTGATGTTGCAAACAAACCGGTTTGGTCGGCCGAATTAAATACGCGGTCGACCTCACTAACTTGTTCGGTCGACCGTGTATGTTCAGGTCGACCGTTATTTGTATGAGGTCGACCGTTTTATTGCTATTGTTTATTTCAACCAACAATCAATTAACTCATAAATTATTAAGATAATTCGAAGAAATTACAATGCAATCACAGTTATTAAAATATAAATAAACTCATAAAAAACAATAGAAGAAATTTAAGATCGTTTTTTGGGACTTTGTTTCGAGCACTTAGGGCGAAAATGACCATATTTCCCACATTTCGAACACTTTCTTAAACTTTTTCCCGATGCAGTTCGTGCTGACTTGAATGTCCCCTTGGTCTTCCCAATTTTTGGATCTTTCACACTTCGAAGGGGTGCTGGAGGGTTTGCCGGTGTGGTGTTGTCCGTTCTCTCCCTCGCGAACTCAATTGCCCATTGAGTAAGGTCGTCCAACGTCTTAGAGACATGATTAAAAGCAGATTCACTACCACACGCGATGTTACATAAACGCTTACACTTTAGAGCCAATCCTCCATGTCTTATCAGTCGACCAACTTTCTCTCCCACATCACCTCCAACTCCAGGATGACGATTTAGTGTCTTCGCATTTTGGGTCCATCGTAGCTTGAACCACGACGAGGGTAGTGCGGTGTATCCCATATTTTTTATTACTGTAAGCATGTGTCTGCATGGAAACCCCTTAGATTCAAATAATGCACACTCGCATTTTAGATCTTGATCGGACGTAGTAAATGTTAACCGCCTTATCCGATCTGGGTTCATGTAGTTCTTCAGTATGAATGTCTCTGTCCCATCAGATTCAGTTCTTCTCTCCGCTAATACATAAGAAGCTTCATTCTCTAGTTCAGACTTGAAGATAGCAAATGTACGATGAGTGTAGATACTTTCAGCTTGCATTTCCCAAGTGCGAAGGGCATGCTTGCCTCGTTCCATGCATTCATCTACTACATGCTTGAAAAGATTTTCTCGTGCAAGGTTTTCAAAATGTGTAGCCAGATACCATAGAATCTCCTTTCGAGCCGGTAATTTGTGTTCTTCTCCTATCTGCATTATGCCATGTAAGATTTCGTTACAACTAAAAAAAGTGTAAATTAAACAAGTTATTTGTTTGATGATATACTCACCACTCTATCAAGATCCTTGGATCCATAGCGCATCCACTGCATGACGTGCACACCACACTTAGTACTATTCCTTTGCCGTTGAACTCGTAGCTCATCAAAATTGAAATCTCCAAAATTTGGTACTCCTACATTGCTCATGCGCTCCGGTTTGAAAATATCATCCAAATTGGACAACTACACACAAATAATGAATATTTTAAGTTTCTAGCATAATACGTGACGCTTAACAGTCAGAAAATTATAGGAAACACTTACCAATTTCTTGCATAGTGCTGATTTACGCCTACGATTCGCCTCACTAGTTGAAGGTAGACTGTCAAGATAAAATGCAGTTTTTTGCTGGACATTGACGAGATACAGAAACCAATGATGTGCTTCATAGTCAAGAACTGTCATAAATATCTAGCAACGAAACACTCACTATATGTTATAAACAGCGAATACAAACAAATGCACTTTCGAAATTTAATGATAGAGAGACATTGACTAGACTAACCTTCTGGCATGCACTGACATTCGGCATAAAGACCACGCCATCATTCATCAACTTGTTACGAATTTGTCTGGTCTTCATGTTAGCGCGTACCATTTTCTGCACCATGTTTTAGTTGAGATGAATTGACATGGTACAATATAAATAACTAGGTTATGACAAATAATTTGACATTACGGCTCTTACAAAAAACATATTGGCAAATACCACACATTTGGCTCTTTCACATCATGTTTTTCAGACATTGTTAGTGCCCTTGCACACAAATCCACTACCTACCATCCAACAATCAAACACAAAATCATCATAAATCGTAACATAAATAGTGCACAATTCATACGAAATTCGTAGTAGTATAGTACTTACTGATGAGCAAACCCAGCTATTCTCGCTAATGACCGAACTCAAATAATGTCGTTGCACGTTTTCAGAAAAAAAGTCCACAACGGTCAAACTGCAAAAATCAAAATAACAGAAATGTCAATTGTGATTTGCAACGTACAGGTCGACCTGTTCACAGTCACGGTCGACCTTATTGGAAAAGCGGTCGACCTCATGACCGATCCGGTCGACCACACGTACTAAAAAACGTCTTACTTGTCCCAATTCTTGTCCCCAGCCTTCTCTTTAGTAACAACATAATACAAGTCTTCAACTGGATTTTGAAGATTTTTGGTGAATCCTTCTAGACCCTC
Organism: Linum trigynum; assembly: GCA_964030455.1. NCBI lineage: Eukaryota > Viridiplantae > Streptophyta > Magnoliopsida > Malpighiales > Linaceae > Linum > Linum trigynum. Next base: position 48,114,532 of record OZ034817.1, on the reverse strand, counting down.
CACTTTCATGACCTATAAATCATAGTTAAAATTAAAGTAACATATGAACACAAACACACATTATAGATGAATATGTAAAGTAAACTTACCCCGTGCTTTTCGAAAGGACTCTTAGATTCATCTTCATCGCTATCATCACTAAATAATCCTTTTCTTACAAATTGATCCTTCTGTGGAGTGGTGTAGGAGTCACTTTCATATCGCGGTCTCTTGTACTTAGGAGAGGAACCCTTGCTGCCATTCGTTGTTTCACTCTGTCAAACATATAAACAAAACAAATTAGCACTAATGATAGTAATACTAATATCTTCAATCACATATGAATATACTTGGATACCTTTAAAATGTGCTCTTTCAATAAATCGTCTATGCTCTGGTAGCAATTTTCAGAGTCATCATGGTCTTCTTCCTCTTTACCAAAGTCAAATTTCTTTCCTTTACCATTTCTTCCGCCATTCTCCATTCGTTCTGCACTTATATAAAACACCCTAACCCGGCCGGGTACTATTTTTACTAAAATGCCCTTGATAAATAAAGTGCTCAAACCTTAAATTGCAGCGGGAAATTTTTTCATAAATGAAATACTGAAAACACACACTTGTGGTTCAAAGCAAAGCCCTAACACATGGGCAAACTAAACTCAAACATTAAAATCTCAATCTGATCTCAAAATAATCTCCAGTCTGTACTCATAATCATAATGTCAATAACTAATAATCTCTGAAGTTGTTGCTACTGAAAACCTTGACTAAGCATCCTCTGTGAGGCTTATACTGCTCTCCTCTAGCTGGCTTCCCTCGAACTCGCTGCTCACTAACTGCTCCTCTAGCTCCTCAAACTGGTGAGTGAGATGGGGTCAGTCTACGCCCTTACGTCTTAAACTTTCTAATAATTTTGCACTTCTTCTCAAACACTTAAACTCAAACTGAAGGAAGCTGTTTGTACTTCCAAATCTTAAAATCTTAACTCTTAAAATTTGAGGGAGTTGCAGTTACTCTCCTCTCTTAAAGCTCAAATCTTGACTTAAAAACTTGACTGACACGGGGATCCCTCCCTAGCTAGTCCGGTTGCCAACTCATACGTATGAGAAGCCAATCAGGCTTTCCTTAAACTTAAACTTAGTTAGGGAAGTCGTAACGATTCATCCCCCTAACATCTTAAACTTATCGTGGTGGCTCTTCACCACGATTCTCAAGGGCATAACTGCTGCCCATCTTAAATATCTGAAGGGCATAACTGCTGCTGTCTCAAAGATCTCCAGAGCATAACTGCTGCTCTATCTGGAAATCTCAAATGGCAACGGACTGACGCTAGTGACTAAAAACACTTAAAACGACTCCACTTTCTTGAAGGTGAGTTACTTCTTAAAAAGAACTTTTTTCTTACTCTTTAATAATAACTTATACTCGTAAAGCTTTAAATTAAAATAATAACTCAAGCACCTTCACATCAAACATAGCTCAAACAAAATCACATATCATCAACAATAATCATGCAATCTCAAACATGAATCAAATACTGCACATACATCACGTAAATCAATACTCGAAAATACTCAAGAAAAATACTTGAAAATCGTAAGGCGTAGAATTTACCCCCTTTACACTCACCACCAATCCGTCAAAACTAACTCTGAATATGCTCCAAAATTTCCATACTTGCTCCCATTAAATTCTCCTCGTTCACACGATTCCATAGGCGCTGAACATTCCTCGTTCGGACGTCAATTGCTCGAGTTATGACCAAAATAAATATTCTGTCAGCTTAAAAGTTTCAGGTACCGAAATGAGAATTTTTCCAGTCAACATAGTTGACCACAACCCTGCTGTAAAAATTACCGAACTGATCCACTAACTTTTCGAATTGTCCGTAACGATACCTGAACTTGACAGATTTTCATCCAAACTTTCGATGTTCGTTTCTTCCTCGTCTGACGTCGGAATCCGATTTCGTCGACGCGGTGATGACCCTGGGATTGCCCTCTACGAGATGATACCCACCACTTGACGAATGGTCGAAGTCGGCTATGCCGGGATTGTCGTCGGGGCTACGATCATAGTGGCCATTCATCGGGTTAGTCGAAGCTTTAAAAAGGCCTTAGGGACGGATGTGATCGAGAACCTTACCCCTACAACTGACGTCGAGGATGGTGATGGTGGCGTTCAGGCTAGCATCTGGGGTAGGGATCGGCGGTTGCTGTTGCTCTCGTGCGGCTACTTTTTCTTTTCTTTTCTCTTCTGCTGCGGCGCTAGGTGTCTTTAGGGAGTGGGAGGTTTATTTGCTGAATATATATATGTTGGGTCTAGGGTTGGGATGGTAAGGGTTTTGGGGTTGAGAGTCTGCTGGGGAAAAGGTAACGGGTGAGTGGTGAGGGCAAAGATGATTATCATAATAATCATCATATTAATTGTGTTTATGTTGCTGATGGGAAACGGCAGTGATAATAATAATAATAATATTATTATTATCATCATTATTGCTATTATTATTTATAACTTACGGTTGATCCACCCTTTCAAATGTAATCGACGATCCAATCGTTTGGTCGAACCTAAAACCAAATGTCGGGGTGTTACATTATATCTTTGATAGCACCTTCTAGCCTCTCAAACCCGTCATGCATCATCCCAGTCATATCTGTCAGTCGAACTGACAATTGCTCCACTCTATCACACATGGACTTCTGAAAGTCATTGACTTGTGTTTGACACACCACCAGCTTCTCTTGTGTGGCTTTCAACAATTTCATGATTTCACCCAAATCTTGATGCAATTTCTCATCATGCGTCATTGTCTAAACAATTTCAAGAAAAATTTATATCATAATTCAACTACAAATTTCTACAATTGACCAAAAAACAAAGACGTGGTCGACCTGACAAAGTATTAGGTCGACCTGGAAGACAAATAGTGACTACCACAACCATTAAGGTCGACCTCTGTTATTCCTAGGTCGACCTATCCAGCAGGAAAATAACAATTAACAACAAAAAGTAAGTTCAAAATTAAACCGAAAAAAGGATAGGTCGACCAGATATCTGGCGCGGTCGACCTTTTCAAGCACAACATAGTCATACAATCAAAGCCAAAGTCGACATTCAGGTTGAATAACCAAAAAAACAGGAACGATCGACCTTGAAACCCATTAGGTCGACCAATTGGGTTACCTCGCAAGTACAGAAATCCAAGTGTTGTGGCCTAAATTCAAATACGCAGAATTGTCTCGTCAGGTCGACCTGGTTGACGTCATGGTCGACCGAATAGAATTCTGCACCCAACAATATATCAAATTAGCCGGTAGAAATCACGCATTAGAAAAGAAGACGATGAATGGTACATTAGGTCGACCTCACCTTAGACCTGGTCGACCACTTCCAACGCGTACAACAACAACCGCGAACGATCTTCTTCACAAAGGCTCTTAATCGGAAAAAAACCTAATTCAGACTTGGAGGCGTTGAAGGGGACTTGTATTCGTATTTATAGAGATTTAGGACGTCAATGGGTCGACCCAATTCGTTTCCTTGTCCAATTGTGGAACCTTTCTGGTGTTGGAATCCATATCCAATATTACGGATACGGCGTGAATGCGGTCGACCTCTTCATAATGCGGTCGACCTGTTAGGTGCACAAGGGTCGGCCTATGAGATATTTGGGTCGACCTTTCATTCTGTTAGCCCACCAAAGCGGTCGACCGTATTATGTAAGAGGTCGACCGCGTCTCGGAACCCCACATACATGAATTAGTCCATTCGGTCGACCGCACGTTGGATTAGGTCGACCGAAAAGTCCATGTCACCGTAGCAAAATCCAAAAAGTTAATAATGTCATATAGAATTATTAAAAAAACATGTCAAACAACATTAATAAGAACACAAACGAATATCTAACAATGAAAAATCTCAAACCCATGCAATAAAAAGCCCTAATGATGGTTCAATTTATAAATATTGATAATGTCATTACAAAATGTTAATACTTAATACTAATCGGAAGTTGCCAAGATGTGAGAGAGGCATATATTTTAAATTTTAAATTTCAAATTTCCATTTTAGAAAAAGAAAATTATTAAATTCGGATTTTAGTAAATATTAAATAAAATTAATTTCATATTTCTTTTTAATTATAATGTAGAAAGAGGGTTATGGAGAAAATCATGAGAGGAGAGAGAAAGAGAATCATTAATTATATTAATTTTAATTATATTTGCATAACCCTATTTACCCTTAACTACCTATTAACTACTAAACCCATTAACTACCTAATCCACTATCAACAAATAGGAAGACTTTAAGATTTTCTTTAAAAAATGAGTCTTAAATACTTGAACTCAAGCCCTTCAATCGGTAGAAAGCAAGACGGAGTAAACGCAGACGAATTTACCCTCGTTGTTGATTCTTTGGTGAGGTTAGGGTAAAGCCAAACAATGTCCTCGGACTCGGACTCGGCGGTAGAGTCGCCGGCGCACAAGAAGCCGCGGCGGAGGTGGTGGGATAGTGGAATTGTTTCTGGTTCCAGAAAGAAGGTGACCGTCGCTCTGATGGGTCGAAAAAACAAGACGGCGGCCTCCTATGACAACAACGACACTATCCGCACCGCCACCGTCGTCGCCCCCAACTGCGATTTTCGCGGTAAATTCTCGACTATGGGTCTCGCAGTCGTGGATTCGAAATTATATGCTTTTGGTGGTCGTCAGATAAATACCTCTCCTTCTGGCAATGACGATTCTGATGATGATGGCTTCTCGTACTGGAAATATCCGCGAGATGTATTCGTCTGCGATCTTGGAACGGACCCCGACATCCAACAACAACCACTCAAGTTTCAGCAATACCCAGCTCTGCTGAAGGGACCCAAGGTCGAGCCGATCCACGTTCCTTACAATGACAAGATTTTCATCTTGTCGAGGGTTTACGACCCCATGTCGTTCAACGACCTCTATGCTCCTTGTGAGGTTTTGGACCTCAAGGATATGTCCACGCAAATCGTTGATCTGCCATTGGATATGTGGGATCCCAATTTGATCCAATGGTACAATGGGCTTCCAGATTACCTGGGTCATGTAGTTGTAGGGAGGGAATTGATTGTTTATATGCACACTTTTGTTGGCTCCTCTGTGTTTGCTCTTGACATGGAAGAGCTAAAGTGGCGTCCAATCATGACTGAACATGCTGATCATGATGACATCTCACCTATGATCCCCAACATGATGCTGATGATGTACCCATGGGATCGGCTTCCTGAGGCGCACTGTTCGAATCTTGTTCACAATGGTCGGTTGTTTATGGTGAGCATGCCGGATCATCGCCCCTTCCAAGTCATCCGTGTTAAGTACGTGTCGAATCCTTCGGCGAGTTATGATCATCTGCTGCTGCAGCAGGAGCAACACAAGATTAGGGATATGCGTTATCTTTCTGATTATGCTCTTGGTCTTGTACCGGATGATTGTAAATTTGGGGACGCAAGGGTGGTTCCTTTTGGAGATGGTGATGTCTACTGTCTTTTTCTTTGGTGGGGACTTACTACGTACGAACTGCGGAGCCAGTTCAAGGTTTGCAAGTTTAGATTGGTTGGCGAAGATGGTGGTTGTGAAATCTTAGGCACGGTGGAGGATTTCAGTGCTTTTTCACATGATTTTGATTCCTCTCGTGTCACGGCCTTCACTCACACCAGCTATATAGGTCCTTAATTTCTTTCCCTTGTATGAGTTCTGGTTTCATCCATTGTTCGACTACTCATTAACACGAGATTCCTATAATTTTGTGGATGGGCAGAGATGGGTGTTTATTGAAGGAGCTGGATTGCTCAGCCATGTGAAATCGTTGCATCGGATTCTCTCTATAGTGGTAAGTTTTTTTGTTCCAAGTACCAGTTTCTATCCTTCTTCCTTCCTAGTATTTGACACTCTGGATGTTTCCATGTGGATACTATGGTTGTTTAACTTTCCATGTGGCATACCACTGGCATGACAACCATGCAAGAAGGGCAAATCCACGATCGGGGATCACGGACGTCAACCGGGGATCTAGTCCAGAAGACCCCCCCGGCCATGAGCGTTGAGTTCCCCCACCGGCGATCCTAAGATGGCTGATTTTGGATCGGTACCTAACGAGTTCAAGTTACCTTTTCGGTTTAGGATTTCGTTCCTTTTCTGTGTGTTTGGTTATTTTATTTGCCCAACACTATATGAAGGGGTTGTAAACACGAGTTTTAATTAGTTTTTGAACTCTATTGATTTACTCATGTTCTTTGAGTTTTAGACTTGAGAATTTTCTGCTTTGTATCAATCAAGTTTTCCCCTTAATTGTGGACATACTTCTGTCCTTTTATATTGTTAGAGCCTTCTCCCATTTTGTGTTGAGATTGCACTTTCAATTCCATCATATCACAACAAAAACACTAAAAATAATATTTCTTGCTCATTCTTGAAACTACGTGACGTTGATAGCTACTGGTATCGGTTTTGTGCTCGTATCAGGTGGTATCAGAGTCACAGTTCAATACAGTGGTTATAATAGGAACAAAGTTTCTATCGAGTTTGATATTTGAGGATTATGATTTATACGAACAGAGATCGAGATTGGGATTTGGAAAAGAAGAAGATAAAGATAGAGAATTATCTAGGCCTTAGAAGAATTGAGAGGATAGAGAGATTACGATTTGGAAGACTTTTCTTATTCTTCTTCTCATTGATTTGAATGACTAACCCAAATACATATTTATGGGAAAATAGCTAGAAACCCTAATAATAAACCTAATTCTTTTAAAAGACTACTAACCATAAGAATAATCCTAATAATGGTAACAACAACAACAACAACAACAACAACAACAACAATAATAATAATAATAATAATAATAATAATAATAATAATAATAATAGAAACAGAAGGTTTCTATCATCCCCTTAAGACCAACATTGCCCACAAGATTGACCGACTTGACCCATTTCTTCCAACCTTCCTGCCCAATTCGATCGTTGCTTCTACAATTTTTGAGCTCCCTTTTCTTCCAATTATGCTCCATCTCCGACCTAAGACTCCTTGCTCTGATTATCTTATTATGAGCCAAAAATATAAATTTCATTCCCATGGATCCAATCATTGCTTCCTTTTGCTCAACCTCGTCCTTGATTGGACATTGTTCTAATCCAATAAGCATGTCTTCTAATTCTTTGAACTCATATCAACGTGGCTCAATTCGAGACCCAAGTAGCCTATCTCTCCAATGAAACCTATTGTACCGTTCTATCGACCCGGAGCACCGCCCTTGCTCAACCCATTTTGTTCCCAGCTCTAGGCTGACGAGTTTCTTCTCATGAGCCATCTTGTGGTCCGTAATTGGCCGGCTTTTCTCAACAATTGGGTTTGGCCTAACACCATCCAAAAATCCCTTTTGAGAAAGCCCATTTTAGGTCCAATAATTGTTCCAAGAGAAACCCATGCCTCCCTCTTCATCAGCCCACCCAATTGATCAGATCGGCTTACATCATTTTTCTTATTTGGCTTGCTAACCCTCAGTTCCTCGGGTCCAAAACCTGGCCCTTTCCATTTGTGAGTTCGGACTGCCACATCCAAGTAGTGATGGCAATTTCAACTCAACCTGCGAGTATTACCCTACCTGACGCACGATGGGGTGGGTATTACTCGACCCGCAGTAGCGTGGGGTGAAGCATGGGTATCTACTTCCGACCCGACCCACCCTGCCTCATTCTAGACTCATTTTATCTCAATTTCTTTAAGCATCTATACATATTTCTCCTCTTTTGCCTTTTCTTCAACTAGTTAAAGTCGATCTTTCAACTTGTTAGACTCAATTACCCATTCTATTATCACTATTTTCATTCTTAACGTGTTTTTTCCTTCGTTTTATCGTAAAAAGTAAATTTACCTGTATTTTTTTCGAATAACATGTAAGAGTGGGTCGACCCACCCCGCCCCGCCCAGTAGTAGCGTGGGGCGGGGCAAGGGAATTGAGGTACCCGTCCCGCCCTGCCACATTGCCATCACTACATCCAAGACCAACGAGGATTGACGCTGTATTGGCCATCCCAGAGAATACGAGGGTTCGCGTGCGGGAGAGATGAGACCACCGTCTTCCTCCTTCATCGATGGCGGCTCTCCTTTCGCTTCTGTGTCTGGAAACGATCCCTCCAATAGTGACCAGCCCATCCGATGGAGGTAAGGTAAGCCCATTTACACGCCACTCGCCTCCGACTCCAACTCCTACTTCGTCTTTTCGGTGACTAACGCCCCCACTGGATATGTAGTCCTTGGCATGCCCAGAACGGCCGCGCGAATCCCTTGATCCGTCTTCCTTTTAGGCATCAAGTAGTTCCACCGGCGGCAAGGAGGATTTGAGCCAGATTCTCCTCCTTGGTGATTCCTTCCAGAACCATCACCTCGCCTCCGCGCCGGAACCCTCGTTGACCGGAATCTCCTCATCCGCCTCGTCATCGCTGCGGAAATGGCATCATTCGGTCGTGTCTTGGGTCCCGTACTCGTTCGAACGGCTGCAAGAGCGCCCGTCGAGCCACCAACCGCCGTCGTCTTCTCTAGTCAGATGGCTTCTAGTGTCGCTCCAACTGGTCCAACAGTTCCTTAACGATGAGTCGTGATGTACTCATCAATGCTCTGATACAAAATGATAGGAACAAAGTTCCTATCAGGTTTGATATTTGGGGATTAGGAAGACTTTTCTTATTATTCTTCTTATTGATCTGAATGAATAACTCAAATACATATTTATAGGAAAATATCTAGAAAACCTAATAATAAACCTAATTTTACTAACCATAAGAATAATCCTAATAATGGTAACTATAATAATAGAAACAAAAGGTTTCTATCAGGCGAGATCGCAAGTGAGGTGACCTATTTCTTCTCGTACGAGGTCCAAAGACCCCATTGCAGAACACAGAGAAGAGGAAGAATTGCTATCTGAAGAAGAAACCTTAATCGAAGAACAAGCCATGAGAGAACAGAGTCTTGCAGAAGCTAAGCAGTGCTTATCGCGCATATGGGAGCCTTGCTTGAGACATAGCATGATGTCACCAAAGGTCAGTTGGTTGAGACTAATAAGTGCCTAGATATCCTAATCACCAGGTTGGAGATGCAACCAATGGCTAAACCACTACAGAATCCAGTGGTTGTAGCAACTTAAACTGGAGTTGAGAACTGAGAGGGTCCAAGAGCATATCGAGTTTACCTTTTCCTGAGACCCTAGATTGGCAGATGTAGAGGCGTCAAAAAACGGGGCATCGTTGTTAGGTAATCACTCAGTACAGACCTCTGTCTAATGACTTTGAGGATGATTACCATAATCATGGTGGAAGATCACTAGAACAAGGAGGCTATATATGGCGGTGATCCGATTCGAGGGATTAAACTCTCAATCTCGTCATTTCAAGGATCTAGTAGTGCTTCGGCTTACCTCGAATGGGAGAGGAAGATGATTTCATTCTTTCAATGAAATCTTTACCTAGAGCATCAGAAAGTTCTGGTAGCTACCTATGAGTTTATAGATTATGTAGCAGTTCGGTGGGAACAAGGTCAGCTTTGATGAAGAAGAAATCTGCAGCATGTTGTCTCTACTTGGGAAGAACTCAGAAGTTTGATGCGTGATCGGTTTGTGCCTCCGTTCTATCATAGAGAGCTTCATGATTCCCTCCAAGGAATTTTAAAAAGAGCATGATCGGTTGATGAATATTCCAAGGAGCTGGATCTGCTCTTGATGAGAGCAGATGTGAGGGAGGAAAAGTAAGCAACGATTTCTTCGTTTCCTACATGGGGCTCAATAGAAAGATCAAGCAAGAAATCGAGCCTCGTCAATTCGTGGAGTTGGAGAATGTGGTGCATTTGGCTATGAAGGTAGAGAGGCAGTTGAAGGTGAGGTCGGGAAGAAGGTACCCACCTTCGCCCAAACATGTTACAGAGAGCATTCCTTAGGCTAATATGAATTACCTAGACAAGAAGGTGACAAGCCAGCTGCTAGGAACACGACCCCCCATCGTCCATACAAGAAATTAATGATCCACTAAAAGAATCTAATGCCTCAAGTGCTTGGGATGAGATCTCAAGGCAAACTAGTGCCCAAGAAGGCTCTAGTCTTACGAGATGGAGAATACTTTTCCGAGAAGGAGTATAAAGAGAAGCCCATGGGGAAGAGAATCGACTCTAATTCTGATGATGATATTGATGAGCACATTCACGGCTGAAAAACCTCCATAAGGTAACTTGATGAGCACATAACGGTTGGAAAACCTCCATCAAGTAAACTTCTTGGAGTAAATCGTAGAGCTTTATCTATTGAAGCTTATACAAAGACAAAGCAGAGGGATAATATTTTCCACTCTCGTTGCTTGGTTGACGAGAAAGTGTTATCGGTGGTTATCGATGGTGGTAGTTACACCGATGTAGTTAGTCTGAATGCAATCAAGAAGTTGGGATTGAGCACCATCAAACATCCTCAACCCTACAATCTGTATTGGTTGAACAACTATGGAGCTATCAATGTCAACAAGAAGGCCAAGGTTTGTTTCCAGATTGATGAGTATGCGAATGAAATTTGGTGTGATGTTGCTCCAATGCAAGTTGCTCATATCTTATTGGAACGTCTATGACAATATGATCGAGAGGTTATTCATTATGGGAGATCTAGTCCAAAAGAACCCCCAGTCATGAAGGTTGAGTTCCCCGACCAGGGATCTGAAGATGGTTTACGGGGATCGGGACGCTGACGAGTTCAAGTTACCTTTTCAGTTTAGAATTTCGTTCCTTTTCTATGTGTTTGGTTATTGTATTTTCCCGAGAATAGATAAAGGGGTTGTAAACACGATTTTTAGTAAGTTTTTGAACCCTATTGATTTATTCCTATTCTTTGAGCTTTAGGCTTGAGAATTTTCTGCTTATCTTATAGAAACAAGGCTATTTCGGATTTGATATTTGGGGATTAGGATTTATACGAACAGAATTATGGATTGAGATTAGGAGAGGAAGAACAGAATAAAGAATCGGCTGAAGCCTTGGATTAGGGAAGAAGAGAAATTAGGAGATAGGGAGAGCTTAGGGTTTGGGAAGATAATTCTTTTACAGATTTCTCCTTATCCGAACAAAAGACCCAAATTACATATTTATAGCTAAAGACCGGAAAACCTAATAGACTATCTTAATATGACTCAAACACTTAATAATTAAAACACACATAATAATAACTAGATTGGTGCCCGGACTTTGGTCGGGTGTATTATACATGGTTGTCTTGTTAGACTGATGGAAAGTCGGTCGGTTGAATCTGGATCAACCAATATCGGTTTCAAAATTAGTGTGAATGGCCAACATGATCTATTTTTCGACATATAAATATCATTTTAGTGAATTTAATTGATAAAAAATTTAAATTGAGATTTATTTTATAAATTTTAAAACTAAAAGTTGATGGTATTTGTTGGATTCAAATATAAAAGTATGGGTGTTGATGTTAAATGTTGCATTTAAATATGAATATTTGTTATTTTGTTTGGAATGTTTTATTTCATTTAAAGGTGATTATATATTCTGAGTAAAGGGTTTTGAACTATGTTTTATAAATTCTTAAAATCATCAGTTTGACAACATTGTTATCATGTTTCAGTGTTTGTGCTAATCTTTCTTATTTTATAGCTATATATAGGAATCTGTCATAACTCCTATATATATAGATATCTTATCTAGTCTAGCTATGTATATAGTTTATAGAAGTTATTTGGGCAATGAGTTATTTCGAAATAACTCCTTTTATCACTTCGCTTTTGCCAAATACCACACGCCAAATACCAGATTTGCATGGTTATACTAAACGAGATACTTTAATCCAATTACTACTGAATTAATACAAAAATATCAAATAAACAATTAATGGGGTCTTTTGGTTGCAAATATTGATATCACCATTACTATTAACTAGTGTACTTTACCAATTATGATTAATTACATAACAAGTTAGCAAGTCATACAAATTGATGCGCTGGCCCGAACAACCCGAAACCCGATTTGCGCGCAACCCGCCCGACCCAAAACCCGATGAAACTGCAACCCGATTTGCCCGCAACCCTATTGAACCCGAACCCGATGAACCCGCAACCCGACTAACCCGCAACACATTTGAACCCGAACCCGATTGAACCCAGCCCGAACCCGCCCGATTGACACCTATGGCTACCATATTCACTTCCCTATAAACATGAGTGATTTGGAGTTGCCAGTCACTGTGTAACCATCTTTGAACCTCAACAGCACTCAAATAGTGGAGATGCTCGGAGTGGCTGTGACAAGTTGGACAAAAATTTGGATGAAAATGGACAAAATTGAACGAGTTGGAATTTTGTAACTCTTCTGAAAGAAATCCAAAGGTAGGTGACCATTTTGATAATTAGAAGAATGCTCCACAAGTCTCTCCATTGTTGTTACGTCTGTTGTTAGTGACCAGTAGTGGACCGTTGTTGTCCTCCTTTATTTGCTCTTACTGTTACTTGATTTCTGCTGCACAGTTACCTTCCATTGTATTATAAAAGCTGAACATCAATAATAGAAACCTCACGCTGTGAGTTCCTTTATGGTATCAGAGCCCAAAATTCTCTAACGAGTCAAACCTATTTTCTTTCTTCTTCTTCTTTCATCTCCTGATTCTTCTTCCTTCTGCAAAATGGCTACTGAATCATCCTCTGTTTCATCCACCTCTGCCGCTGCTGGTTCCAATTCCCTGCCGATGTCTTCCTTATCTCTTCCGGCCAATCCACATCTGTCCTTCATGCTCACATCGACAAACTACCTTCTATGGCATGCTTAGATTACTCCTCTCCTCAGCTGTCATCGATTGATGGGTCACGTTGATGGCTCTCTTCCTACTCCCCCACAGCTCGTCGACGACAGTCCCAACCCTGCTTACTGGCAAGGTTATGACCGCGATCAATATGCCCTTACCTGGATCAATCTCTCCCTCTCTGAAGCGGTGCTGCCAAATGTTATCAACAAAGCCACGGCTTATGAAGCGTGCTCAGTGTTAGCCCGGATCTACGCCTCAGGGTCAAAATATCAAATTCGGCATCTCACCAAATCTCTGCAACATCTTCGTCGGGGCACCGCCACTATTCATGATTATCTTCAGGGCGCTAAGGCCACCGTCGATCAATTGGCAGCTCTAGTTCTCAGATTTCCAACGATCATCTTACCGGTTGGATCCTTGATGGATTGGGCGAAGATTATCGCCCATCGTGAGGCACATCGAGGCGCATATGGAACCCATAATCTTCGAAGACCTCCACTCTCTCCTGCTCAGTGAAGAGCTTCAGATTCAACGATATTCCTCGCACACTGAATCTCCTGTGTCGACCGCCTTCTTCTCCAACACTGGTGGCTCTCATAGACGAGGCGGGTGAGGCCGTGGTTGGGGCTCCTTCTGCGGTGGCCGTTTTATGACTAATCATTTTGTGTCTTCTAACAGGTCCAATCCCACTAATGGCGTTCTTGGGCCTCGTCCACTGGTGTGATGGTTGTTTGTCACAACTGCGGCGAGAGAGGGCATATTAAACCTAATTGCCGAAGTCCTTTCCTCCCCTCCACTCTCTCGGCCCAATCTGCCTCCTCTGCTGGGTCGGCCTACCATTATGGCTCTAACTCCCCCTTCCCAAGCCCATATACCCATTTTGCCTCTTCCTCGGCCCAAGTTTCAACCCACAGCAATGGTTATTGGATTATGGTACAAATTATCACTTGGCGTCTGATTTAGACAATCTTGCCCATCATTCTGAATATAATGGAACTGGTCAGGTCACGTTTGGAAATGGTAACTCTCTTCCTATCTCCCATTATGGTGCTTCTAAAACTTCTTTATCCAATTTTTCTATTTCCTTGGATAACATTCTGCGTGTTCGTAATGCTCCTTTCAATCTTCTTTCCATTAGCTCTCTTACTTGTACTAATCCAATCTCCATCGAATTTTTTGACACTCTTTTTGTCATCAAGGAACGACTCACGGGGAATGAGCTCTACCACGGTTATGCAGTCGATGGCCTTTATGCACTTCCTCTTCAAATTTCTCGTCGGCTGTCTCCGCTTGCTTGCGTGGCTACCTTGCATGTTTGGCATCAACGTCTCGGTCACGCCAACGAACGTTATGTCAAGCAGGCTCTTAATCATCATAAAATAAAATTTCTTCCCACTTCCCCTTTCTTATGTCATGGTTGTGCAGTTAGTAAGATTCACAAACTGCCATTTTCTTCATCAACATTTTGTGCTTCTGCTCCTCTTGAACTGGTTTGTAGTGATGTTTGGGGCCTTGCTCCTACTCCTTCTTACGATGGCCAATCCTACTATATTCTTTTCAATGATCATTATAGCAAGTTTTCATGGATCTACTTCATTCGTTACAAGTCTCAATTCCTCAATGTTTTTAAACAATTTCGGCAATTGGTTGAAAAGTATTTTGGTACACCCATCAAAACTTTCCAGACTGATTGGGGTGGTGAGTATCAAGCGTTATCCACGTATTTACTCGATAATGGTATTGCTCATCGCTCTTCTTGTCCTTATACCCTTGAACAAAATGGGTGTGTTGAACGCAAGCATCGTCACATTGTGAATAACGGTCTTGCCCTTGTTCATCATGCTCAGGTTCCACAAAAATATTGGCCTCTCGCCTTTGACACTGCCTGCTATTTCATCAATCGCCCTCCCACGCCCTTGCTCAATCATGATTCTCCATTTCACTTCCTCTTTAAACGTCTTCCTGATATCTCCAATCTTCGTGTTTTTTGCTGTCTCTGCTATCCTTGGCTTCGTCCTCTTACGTCAAATAAACTTGAATCTCGCTCTCTTCCTTGTGTTTTTCTTGGCTATAGTAAACTCCATAAGGGTTATCGTTGCCTGAACATTGCTACTGGCCGCATCTATATCAATCGGCATGTTTTATTTGATGAATCCAGATTTCCATTTGCTGAATTAATTTCCCACCCTACACCCTCTGTTCCCCCACGGTCTCCCAGCCCAATACTTCTTCCCTCACCACCCCCATTCCCATGCCCCGCCCCTGCCATTCGGCCCACATCCATTCCATTAACCCAGCCCACTATCATTAGTCAGCCTACTGCCCAAGACCCTTTACCCGGCCCATCCCCACCCTAAGCTTCCCCTGATCTGCCAACCTCCCCTTCCCCACGCCTCACATCCCCAGCTGTTCCGCTGCGTTCCAATCCACCCAAGCCCATGTTACAATATCACCGTCGCCGCCCTCCTCCCGCGGCGACCGCCCCATCCTCCACCTCACCCTCTCCCGTTCCCTCTTCCTCTCGTCCCACCCCACTACCTCCTTCAAGACCTCTTCCATCCCGCCCTAGATTTACCACATCCCCTCGTCCTCTCCAAATTGTCAACCCCACCAGCTCACTTCACCCTATGGTAACCCGGATTAAAACCAACCACCTCAAACCAAAAGCCCTTCACTCCCAGCTCCCCACTGATGATACGCCTCGCACAGTGGCTCAGGCCCTCCGCCTTCCCCATTGGCGCGCCGCTATGGCCGACGAAGTCTCCGCACAAATCCGAAATCACACCTGGGACTTAGTTCTTGCGCCGCCAGATTGTAACATACTCTCCAATAAATGGGTGTATCGCACGAAGGTCCATCCTGATAGCAGTCTCGACCGTCACCGTGCTCGGCTGGTTGCTCGTGGGTTCGAGCAAATTCCGGGGTTGGACTTCGATCAGACATACAGTTCGGTTCTTAAACCGGCCACTCTCCGTCTCATTCTCAGCCTTGCGGTAACACAGGGATGGCCTCTTCACCAAATTGATATAGCTAATGCTTATTTTCATGGATAGCTGCAGGAAACTGTGTATATGCAGCAACCACCCGGTTTTGTCGACCTCGAAAGGCCTGATTACGTTTTTTGCCTTCGCAAATCGATTTACGGTTTGCGCTAGGCGCCATGAACTTGGTTTCAATGTCTTGCAGCAGCCCTTGGCCGGTTTGGCTTCTCAGCTTCACGAACTGATCCGTCTCTGTTCATCTACAAGTCCTCCTTAGTGCGTATCTATATGTTGGTCTATGGCGATGACATCGTCATCACCGGGAATGACGACTCCACTATTCAGCGGCTAATGGTGTTTCTTCGAGACAACTTTGCCCTACGTGAGATGGGCCCTCTGTCATATTTCCTGGGCATTGAAGTTCATCGGACTTCCTCCGGCATAGTCCTCAGCCAACGCAAGTTTATACTTGACTTGCTCGACCGTGCCACTATGTCTGCTGCCAATACTATCTCAACCCCCTGACCCTTGACATCATTTAGCAGGCTGCGCAGGACAACTCCCCCATGTTCGCTGATCCGTCCCTCTATCGAAGTCTGATTGGTGGTCTCCAGTATCTTAGTTTCACTCGACCGGATATCTCCTTCGCCGTCAATCATGTCTCCCAGTACAACATGCTCCTACTGACACACATTGGGCTGCCGTAAAGAGAATTTTTCGATATCTCAGGGGCACCATTAATCGCGGTATGGAATTCTCTCGTTCTTCGTCTCTTCATATCCATGGTTACTCCGATGCTTCTTGGGCGAGTTGTCCCAAGGATCGAAAGTCAATTACCGGGTTTGTTGTCTTCTGCGGGTCGAACCTGGTGTCCTGGTCCACTCGGAAACAAAAGGCGGTCGCTCACTCGTCCACTGAATGCCAGTACCCTGGCCACTCTAGGCTCCGAGGTTCTTTGGCTTCGCACCTTACTTCACGAGCTAGGCCAGTCCATTCCTTCTCCTCCGGTCCTATGGTGTGATAATCTTGGCGCTACATTCCTCACTCACAATCCAGTCTTTCACAGTCGTTCTAAACATATGGAGATTGAGTTCCACTTTGTCCGTGATCAAGTAAGCAAGGATCAGCTGTGTGTTCATTATCTTCCCGCGACTGATCAACTTGCCGATGTTCTCACAAAACCTCTGCCTCGTGTGTCCTTCACCCGTTTTTGCTCCAAGTTTCACCTCACCGAGCCTCAACTTGCGGGGGCGTGATAATGAGAAGAATGTTCCACAAGTCTCTCCATTGTTGTTACGTCTGTTGTTAGTGACCAGTAGTGGACCGTTGCTATCCTCCTTTATTTGCTCTTGCTGTTACTTGATTTCCGCTGCACAATTACCTTCCATTGTATTATAAAAGCTGAACATCAATAATAGAAACCTCACGCTGTGAGTTCCTTTACATTTATACTAATTATCCTCTCTTTTTTTTTTTAAGGAAATTTATGCTAATTATCCTGGAGGGTATCCTCTCCCACGAAATCACAATCAAATTTGTTGTCACGTGGTAAATGCACCTTGGTAATCAAGAAACTGAAGATTGACACGGCCAACTATATATACCTCCGCTACAAGCCTTGGCGTTTAACAAATAACAATGGTAACAACACCATCACATGTGCAGAGCTCAGACCCTCCATGAAAATAGTAAGAGGACACGAGCCATAAACCTGGAGGATGGCACCTTGGATCTTTTTTGGCCACGAAAAGCAATCTGCAAAGCTGCTCCATGGCTGCTGTTGTGCAGTCGGGCTAACTATGGGCAATGCGACAGTTTGATAAATCTTCAGTCGAAGGTTAGAGGACACAGACTTTCTACTTCCCAGTGATGATAAAAGCTCAAAAGTATATTGTTTCATTTAACAGTGGAATCTATTGCCTTGTTTGTTACATCATGACATGGACCAGAAAAGTACGAAAAGATGACACTTTGCTACACCCACCACAACAAAAATTACAAAGAATCGCCAGCCGAGGTAATCAAAAACCCGAAAAGCCAGCGCTGGAACTGTAAATAAGAGTTTCCTATGGAATCACAAAAGTATAGGTTCAGGCAGCTCAGAGAATCTACTTTCTTGTTGACTTGATAAAGAAAGCAGCTTTGACCACATATGTAACACTTACAAGTTACAACCTCAATTTGTAACCCTGCTCAAGGTCTCATCTAGTGCAAGAATGCTGTAGCTATTCTAACCAAAGGCAAGGTCTGCTTCCCATGAAAAAGATTACCGCAATGCTTGGGTCTAGGGAACCACTCTAGCTTCTGCTTTGTTTCTGTATAGTTCATTGATTCATTTGATACTCTACCTTCAACATCATTTCTGATCCCTTTGCTCGTTTTTCCATGAATTTTTCGCCGCCTCAGCTGATGAACCAGTAGAACTATCACCACTACTTTCGCCCTTTGGTTTCGAGAAGAACGGATCCCATTCGTGCCATCCAGCCTCCCGTTGGCCATCTTCCAGCAAGGCGTACTTCCAGCTATTCTCCTCCACAAAATTGTCGTACTCAGTTCGGCCTTGGATGATGTTCTTTCTCAACCTTGTCACCTTGTCAATCACAGCTTGGACAGCAACATCAAACGCGTCTTTGAGGGTCTCCAACTTCGACCGAGGATCTGCATATATGAGTTGGGGGATGAGGTTTATAACATTCTCCCTCATGATCTGAACCTGCTCGGGAGGAATCTGACTAAGCCGTTCCTCGATGCTACCATTCCTTTTCCGGATATCGTCTTCCGGAATGAACACAGAATACGTAGTGAAGTTCTTAGGGAGATGCCATGTGTATTGAGTGTATGCTGACCCGGGATGGAAGAAGACAGGAATGCAACCTGCCAACATGGAATCGAAAGCTGATCTTCTTGTGTATGAATCTCCCTGAGGTTGCAGACAGAAAAGGGAGCTTTGAAACATCTGCATTATGCTGCTGGGAGAGTGACACTTGCTCTCCCCAAAATCACACTCTAACAGCTTACACACCTTAGAACCCCTACACTGATCTATAATCTGGCCTCTGATAGACTTGGGGTTGCCAGGACGTGGCGCCCCAGCAAAAGAGAAGAGATACTTCCTCTCCAGCTTCCTCATCCGGTCTTGCCAAACAAACACATCAGCATCCTTAGCAGGATGGAAATAGGTCGGATATGGAATCCCGAAATCATTTGCATTCCAAGGGCTGGACTCAACAACAAGCATTGACATATTCTTTGCAGCAGGCAAGAACAAAAGCTTATTCCCCCAATCACCTTCTTCATCAGAGAGCCTCCTGAAATCCCAGGTAATCCTCCCAGCCACCAGGAAATGATCCCGACCTTGCATGATCTTCCACTCAGGCCTCTTCATAAGCCAATCAACCAGATCAAGAGAAGCAGCATCCCTCCTCGAAATGTTATATCCCCAAAGGTACTTTGCGATATCGAAACCAGCATAGAAGGGCACAAAAATCGCAGCAGCGAGAGAAGAATCATTGGTCAAGCAGTCATATTGCTTCATCCTGTTACTAAAGATCACATCCACGGCAAATTGATTGGTGGCGTACCAGCCAGTGTTGGAGAACACACCTTCCACATTCTCCAATGGAGGGCCCATGCCAGCATTGGTAGTGAACTTGCACATATTGGTCCACAGACTCAGGCTCCTGCACTCCTTCAACATGTCGTCATTAAACCGTGAAGGCAAATCATGGACATAGATATACCTCCCACCGCACCGATCGGTCTTGTTTTCTAAGGTTCTCAGAGCTCTCATGAAGGGGAAAGTCTTGGGCTGCTGCTGCTGCTGTTCAGTGACACGAGGGGTAACAACTTCTTCTTTGGCGGCGGCGATTTTGGGTAGCGGGGCCTCTTCAACTACGCGGACGGGGACTGGGATTCTGGGATCGACGACCACCGGCGGATTGGACTGTAATCTGAGCGATGATTCATCACCGCCACCGGTACGGCCTCCCAACACAACGAAATGGAAGTAGAGCAACAGAATCCAAAAGAAAGCAGAGAGGGATGCCAACATACACAGACGGTTCTGCTGGTTCTTGCCATTGCCTCTCTCCATTTGCTCGAAAGGGATAGTAATTGCAGGGCGGCGTCTGGTTAAAAGCTTCAAATCGCCCATAAATTCATAAACACAAAAAGGATCCCAACCCAAAGCAGGCCCTGATTAACAAAACCCACCTCCCAGAATGAGAGAATCGCCCCGAGGAAATGAAGGAAGAACCAATTTCAGCTCTAGCTCCTGTGTCGAAGGAAGTAAATTCTACAGGGGGAATCGAGTCAATGGAGGACTCAAGAGCCGGGAGTGAATCTGATAGCCCAAGCGATCCGGCTGGGAGCAGGAGAGAACCCACAAAACCCAATCAAACGAACAGATGAAAAGATAAATGCTTGTTTGAGTAAGAAAATCAAAGAAGCCTGCACAGGGGGAAAGAATTAATGGAGCTGCTGAGAAGAACTCACAAGAGTTACTGAGAGAGAATGGAGGGAGGGAGACTAGATTTGCTGCTTTTGAAGATCCGAGCTTTGCGAGAGGGAGAAGTGAAACGGGGACTACGGAGGGAATCAGGGGAATGGTGATGAGAATGCGATTGAGAAAAGAGAACAGAGAAGGAAATAGGAAGAGATCGGACGGTAAGTTAGGGTGAAGGCTCGAATTTTCCCTCGCGTCGGTGGCCGCTGGATTTTCTACCGATCATGGTTGTCATGTCGAAAGCAAAGCCCACCCGTAGAATCGGGTTCAACCGGTACTATCACAAAGTCGTGTGGAATAATTCCAATATGATTTGCATTATTGATTTTTGAGCTTTACACAAAATTATGTTGGTTTTTTTTAATTAAGGTAATGTTTATTTTTTATTCAAATATTTATTAGATTTTTTATATTATTCAAATCTATTGAAATACTAAAAATTAGTCAAATGCTAACTTTCAGTTAGTAATTTTGTTAGCAATATTGACTTGACATCATAATACTGACTTAAAAGAGACACATGAAGGTCAACATTCTAAAATTTTAGTATTTTTAGTAAGAAAAGAGTTACAAAATTATTAACGATAACGTAAAAATGGCTAATATTTTGATGCATTGTGAAAGATTTGGTTAATTAATAGCATTTTAATAGGTTTGAAAAAGTTTTGGATAAAAAGTAGACATTAACCAAAAAATTATAAGGAAAGAATAAATGATGTTTTGTTTCTTGAATTGAAAGTTGAATGTTGATGTTAATTGTTGGATTCAAGTATGAATGTTTACACTATAGATGTTTATATTATTTGTTGGATTCAATTATAAATTTTTGCATGTTGGTGCTATTGAATTGTATTAAAATATAAGGATCTTTTATTTTGCTTGGAATGTTATATTTTATTTAAATATGAATGTAGATTTTAGAGAGATTTTCTTCTTATATATATGTCTAAACTAATAAAGTGTTGATGATTTATCACTCCCCTACATATTTTGCTAAAATCGGAATGAACTAGCATAAACCAGTTATATCACAGGCCGAATCATTACACATTCCAAACCAACTAACGGTATAACCGGTTTGACAATCTTGCTACGAATACAATTTTTTGTTTCTCATTTACATCAATACCTCTTGAAAACAAATATAAAATATAACACTTTAAGCGAATCCCACATCGACAAAAGCATGGGAGAGATTCATGGTTCATAAGTAAGAAACCGATCTTATATGACAAGACGCGTTTTGGGTTGAAATTGTTATAAGAACCGAACCGGATTAATGGCTGGGCTAGTAGAACTGTCAAACCAGTTATGGTAGTGGTCTGATCTATTGCTTGGAAAGTTATTGATGTACCAAACGATTTTTCACGGTTCAACATAAAACCAGATGAACCACCACAGTTTAAGTGGTCCATTGGTTTACTATTTTAAACGTGCTCGCAGTGGATCATTGCAAGAATGGATGACCTTATGGAAAATTACCTTAGTATGCACACCAAACAAAAACCATTATCATTATTATTATTATTATTATTATTATTATTATTATTACTTTATTAGTCGGTTTTGGTTATTGTTTAGGAATAGTATTAATTATTAAAGTATTTAAGGTAGTTTCTTTAGGATTAAGTTACCGAGTCCTTGTAGGATTAGTAAGTCATTAGGTTTTCCGGTTCTACTATAAATATGTACTTTGTTTCTACGTTTTAGTAAGTCAATGAAGAAGAAAACCCCTAATTTAGTTGTTTTAGTTTATTTATCGTTCTTGTGTTGCGATGCTGGATCCGTCAATGCATCAATTGGTATCAGAGCATGGTTCGAGAGAACCGAGCTCGTTGCTGCATCTCCCGGGGAAAGTACCAACGTTGGGAAGAGGTCCCGCGAGCAACCACGCCACCACCAAAGTTCCCAGGGCCGACGACAGGAAATGTCCATCAGGAATTGCTGGAGGTCACGACCTCACCTGCTGCTGTCGCCGCCGTTGATGAACGGTGTGCAAGAAGATGTGTGCCACCGTTGGAACCACCCAACGAGCCGTGTGACGCAAAGATCCCACTCTGCGCGCTAACAGGGGTCACCAATTCCGCCACACTACAATTCTCAGCTCAACTCATGGACGAGAAAGTCATCGCCCTTGTTGACGTCTTCTCTTCCCACAATTTTGTGAGTGCCGAGGTCGCCAGAGCCATGTCCTTGACAGCCACACCGATTCCACAGTTTCGGGTCAAGGTCATCAATGGAGAGTCCCTCGACTGTGGGCGTTGCTACAAAGCCGTAGATCTCACCGTCCTAGACAAAACCCCCAACGCCGTAGAACTATATGAGCTGCCGATCAAAGAACACAACGTGATCTTAGGCGTTCAATGGCTGAATCAACTTGGACCGACGTATGTCGATTGGGAACGGCACACGATGCATTTCAGAAAACCGGGACGCTGGGTTGACTTGCAAGGTTTGAACATGGAAGCAAGGGCGATCGAGGCCACGGACACGGTCGAGGACCCGGCTTCCCCGATCGCAGGCAAGCTCGTCACGCCGCCGCCGCCTCACAAGACCACTACCGTCGCTGCTGCTACGAAGCGGGACCTAATGGAAGAGCTAACCCTAGCTCCGGTTCCACTTCTCATCGGGGAGAGAGTGAATTCTACTGCAACGAAGCCATCGATGTCGAAGTTGCGAGCTGCTGTCGACGTCGAGAAGGCCCGAGAGAGAAGGGCTACTCCTGCTGCCGATTCCTGGCGTAACCGCACCACTGCCGAGGAGGATGGGGTTTCCAAGCCATCGCCGCCATTAGTGGAGCTGCGGGACGCCCCGCCTGCCGTCGTCAATGCTGAAAGAAGTTCTTTTGAGCTACTCCAAGCCAACTTGAAATACCGGAAGAAGCCGCTGGAAGGTGGTGACCGCCAAACGATCACGGAGAATGGTCGTTCGGTTTGCGGCTGTATCGGGCCAAGAATGGGAGGACTGGTTGGCGGTTTGTTGTACGGAGTTGCATCGGAGGGTTTTGGTTCGTTTGCGTCGAGGTCCGATCAAAAGGGTAGAGATGTTCCGGAGAGTTTGGGAGTTCGCATGAGGGGTTCTCCCTCCAGGGTGGGACATGTTCGAAAACCGGCGAGATCTGAGGTATGCAGGCGAGTGCTGGAGGAAGAGGTTCGAGAGGGCCTGAGGCTTGTGACCAATCTCAGGCGACAAGAAGAAGCTATTCCGGGGTGGAGGAAGCCCAAATGCGGCGCTAGTTATGATGGAGATGAACTTGGCAGTGAGCTACGTATGTGGGGTGAGTTACCTTCTCATGCATTATTAGTTCAAAGGCAAAAATATATTCATGGTGGAATAGTGTACGTGATGCAAGGAAGGATGGGTTTGGAAGGGGAAATTCGTAGCCTGGTGTTGGCAAATACAGGAGTTGAATTTGTTGAAGTAACCCATTTGATGAAGTCCTTAGGAGCTGTGGAGATTGAAATTGTTCGACTGCCCGGGCGTACTTGGAAGTTCCGAAAACGAGGTCGATATCAATGAACATCTGTTTTCTTCGTTATCGTCAACAACTTTTTCATCGATCCGGGTTAAGACGATGCTTGAAATTCCGGGACGAAGTTCTTCGAAGGGGGGAGGATTGATGCATTATCATATTCGACCGGCCATTATAATTATTATTATTAAATTTATTAGTCGGTTTTGGTTATTGTTTAGGAATAGTATTAATTCTTAAAGTATTTAAGGTAGTTTCTTTAGGATTAAGTTACCGAGTCCTTGTAGGATTAGTAAATCATTAGGTTTTCCGGTTCTACTATAAATATGTACTTTGTTTCTACGTTTTAGTAAGTCAATGAAGAAGAAAACCCCTAATTTAGTTGTTTTAGTTTATTTATCGTTCTTGTGTTGCGATGCTGGATCCGTCAATGCATCAATTGGTATCAGAGCATGGTTCGAGAGAACCGAGCTCGTTGCTGCATCTCCCGGGGCAAGTACCAACGTTGGGAAGAGGTCCCGCGAGCAACCACGCCACCACCAAAGTTCCCAGGGCCGACGACAGGAAATGTCCACCAGGAATTGGTGGAGGTCAAGACCTCACCTGCTGCTGTCGCCGCCGTTGATGAACGGTGTGCGAGAAGATGTGTGCCACCGTTGGAACCACCCAACGAGCCGTGTGACGCAAAGATCCCACTTTGCGCGCTAACAGGGGTCACCAATTCCGCCACACTACAATTCTCAGCTCAACTCATGGACGAGAAAGTCATCGCCCTTGTTGACGTCTTCTCTTCCCACAATTTTGTGAGTGCCGAGGTCGCCAGAGCCATGTCCTTGACAGCCACACCGATTCCACAGTTTCGGGTCAAGGTCATCAATGGAGAGTCCCTCGACTGTGGGCGTTGCTACAAAGCCGTAGATCTCACCGTCCAAGGCAAAACCCCCAACGTCGTAGAACTATATGAGCTGCCGATCAAAGGACACGACGTGATCTTAGGCGTTCAATGGCTGAATCAACTTGCACCGACGTATGTCGATTGGGAACGGCACACGATGCATTTCAGAAAACCGGGATGCTGGGTTGACTTGCAAGGTTTGAACATGGAAGCAAGGGCGATCGAGGCCACGGACACAGTCGATGTGATGACCCGACGCAGGAGGTGGGTTGATTGGAGTACAGCTGGCAACAGGGAAGGAGGAAGAGTATAAATAATGAGAGGAAGCATTGTTAGAGGGATATCTGGAAAAACGAATGTCAATTGTATAGCCTAGTATAGCTACTTTACCAATTTCCCTACTCCACATTTCTCTGTAAAACTCTGTTCTTCACTTCGCTGGAATAATACACGATCCTTTGTCCTTACAAGTGGTATTCAGAGCCTTTCTTCCAGCAACAATGGCGCCCGAGCAGACTCACAATACTCGTCTTTCCGTTCTGGAAGAGCAGATGTCGGCTGTCGACGAACAAATGACCTCCGTCGTCGCTTCCATCGCCGCTCTTCAGGATGCTCAGATCCACCATTCTCAGTCTTTTGACAAAATTGAAGCTTCTTTACAAATGCTTCTCAATCGTTCGTCGCAGTCCTCGTCTCCTCACAGCACCGCGGAGCCTGGCGATCGGACTGGTGGCCGTCCACAACAGCGCCGGTCGTTGTCGTTCGATCACTATCCGCGTCTCGATCTTCCGTTCTTCAATGGCACCGATCCTCATGCGTGGCTTCGGAAGTGTGCTAGATATTTTCAGATCCATTCCATCGCCGACGCAGAGAAAGTGGAGGTGGCTTCCATGTATATGGAGGGCCGCGCGAACATCTGGTATGAGGGATGGGCCTGTAACCGCCAATTTTTTCAGTGGGACATCTTCGTCGGCGACCTTCTTTACCGATTTGGCGATACGGATCAGCTCAATGTCGTCGGTGCTTTCAACAAACTGCGACAGGACGGGTCTGTATCCGAGTATCAGGAGGCTTTCGAAGATCTCCGAGCTAGAATGCTTCGATTGAATCCAAGCCTCTCGGAGTCCTATTTCATCATGAGCTTCATCAGCGGTCTCGATGAAGAAATTCAGCCTCGCGTTCAGATGTTGATGCCGCCGCACTTATCCATCGCGTTTCATCAAGCTCGGTTGGAAGAGATGTCGATTGCTGCTCGGAAGAAGAAGAATCGACCTCCTTCCAAGTGGTTGCCATCGGCGGCCACACCAGCACCAAAGCCTGTTATGGCTGAGTCGTCTTCCTCAAAGTCACTGTCGACCAATCGCCCTCCCAATCCTCGCAGCCAAGGTCTTTGCTACAAGTGTGGTGATCGTTACTTTTACGGCCATGTGTGTGCCAAGAAGAAGCAGATCCAAGTTCTACAAGCGGATGAATCTCCGGGGGAAAGTGATGAAGAAATTGTAGATCTGATCCAGCCTGCCGCCGACGTTGCGGATGTGGAGGTCTCGATGCAGGCGTTGGGATCGGGTTATGTTGGCCGCGCGTTGCAGATTCCGGCGCGCGTTGGCCGTCAGGAGGTGGTGGTCCTCATTGACACCGGGAGTAGCCATACATTTTTGAGCGAATCGCGAGCTTCCGAGTTGGGGTGTCGTCTTGACTTAGTGCCGCCGATGAAGGTCAAAGTGGCGAACGGTGCCGCGTTACTCAGCAACTCAGTGTGTCGAGGGTTTCGTTGGCAAATGCAGGGGACCGAGTTCACCTTCGATGTTCGGACTTTGGACTTGAGGGCCCATGATTTGGTGTTGGGCCTGGATTGGCTGGAGTCTGTCAGCCCAATTCGGTTGGATCTCAAACAGAGGCAGATGTCATTTGAGTGGAATGGCAAACAGCTTACTCTCCAAGGCCTGGTAGGGGAGGCCCATTGTAAATTGTTGTCGGGCAAGTTTTTTGGGAAACTGTTGAAGAAAAAGGTAACCCAGTTCACAGGACATCTCTTCTCCCTGTCCCCTGACCTTTCTTCTTCCTCTGCTCCTTCAACCCCGAGTTTCCTTGCCCCTCTTTTGTCCCAATTTTCCGATGTCTTCGCCTCACCTAATTCTCTGCCACCCTCTCGCCCATTTGACCACGCCATACCCCTTGATCCTTTGTCTAAACCCATCAATCTTCGACCCTATCGGATTCCTCACCATCAGAAAGCCGTTGTTGACAAGTTGGTCGGCGAAATGCTATCCTCTCAGTTCATTCAACCGAGTCAGAGTCCATATGCAGCCCCTGTCCTGTTAATTGGTAAAAAGGATGGAACGTGGCGCTTTTGCGTTGACTATCGTCAGCTCAATTCCGTCACTATCAAGAACAAGTTTCCGATCCCTATTATTGATGACTTGATCGATGAGCTCCATGGTGCGAAGTTCTTCTCCAAATTGGATTTACGGGCGGGCTATCATCAAATCCGGATGCGGCCAGAAGATAGACACAAGACTGCTTTCCGGACGGCTGAAGGGCACTATGAGTTTTTGGTTATGCCTTTCGGCTTAACCAATGCTCCGGCCACGTTTCAGGCCTTGATGAATCATGTTTTTGCAGCCCACCTCCGCAAGTTCATCCTTGTTTTTTTTTTACGATATCCTGGTTTATAGCCCTACGGAGGAGCTGCATCTCGAGCATTTGCACCAAACGCTGCTCTTACTTCGTCATCATCAGCTCTTCGCGAAGATGTCGAAGTGTTCCTTCGGCCAGCCTCAAGTGGAGTATCTGGGTCATGTTATTGGGGAATCTGGCGTAGCGACGGAACCTAACAAAATTGCAGCTATGGTCAGTTGGCCTCAACCAAAAACAGTAAGGCCTTGCGGGGGTTCCTGGGTCTTACAGGGTACTACCGCAAGTTCATTCGCCATTATGGAATCATCAGTCGCCCTCTCACAGAACTATTGAAGAAGAATGCTTTTAAATGGACGTCCGAAGCTACTGCTGCTTTCGTTGCTCTCAAAGCCGCTATGAGTCGTGCCCCAGTGCTGGCCCTGCCGGATTTTACTATTCCTTTCACATTGGAGACTGATGCTTGCGGTTCTGGTGTGGGAGCGGTCCTCTCTCAGCAGGGGCGACCAATTGCTTACTTTAGCAAAGCTCTGGGGGTCAAGAATCAAGGACGTAATACATATGAGAAAGAGTATTTGGCGGTTCTCATGGCCGTTGATCAATGGCGTCACTACTTGGAGGGGCGGCCGTTCACAATTCTGACCGATCACGAAAGTTTGAAGTACCTATTTCAGCAGAAGATTCACACAGAAATTCAAAAGAAAGGGTTGGTCAAACTTCTGGGTTTGGAGTTTCAAATCAAATATCGGCGGGGGAAATTCAATGGCGCGGCGGATGCTCTTTCACGGCGGTTTGAGGATGACAATGAGTTGGGAGAGTGCTCGGTCCTCTCTACAGTATTGCCCGAGTGGCTGGTTGAGGTGGAACAGACATATGAGGGAGATTCTTGGGTAACTGATAAAATTGCAGAGGTGGTGTGTGCTCCTTCTGGCCCTTCTTTGTGGTCTTTTGCGCAGGGGGTTCTTCGTTACAAGGGGTCTATCGTGGTCGGTGCTTCCGGTGGTATGCGTTCCAAGCTACTGAAGTTGTTTCACTCGTCGGCTGTTGGTGGTCACTCGGGGGTTCAGGGTACTTATCAGCGCCTGAAATCTCACTTTTACTGGGTTGGTATGAAAGCGGCGGTGCAGTCCTGGGTACGCGAATGTGATGTGTGTAGCCGCTGTAAGGCAGAGGCGGTAGCTTCTCCGGGCTTGCTTCAGCCCCTGCCCATTCCGGAGAAAGCTTGACAGGATATCTCGATTGACTTTGTGGAGGGGCTGCCAAAGTCGAAAGGGAAGGAGGTTCTGTTTGTGGTTGTGGATAGGTTCACCAAATACGCTCATTTCTTCGCCCTCTCTCATCCTTACACGGCGGAGTCGGTAGCCCAGGTCTTCTTCGACGGTGTGTTCAAGCTCCATGGCATGCCTAAATCCATTGTTTCGGATCGGGACTCGACCCTTCACTAGTTCTTTTTGGACTGAGTTCTTCCGCCTTCAAGCAGTTGATCTCCACTTCTCCACGGCGTACCACCCTCAAACGGATGGCCAGACCGAGCGCGTTAACAGGTGTTTGGAGGATTACCTCCGTTGTATGTCGTTCCATCGTCCACAAGATTGGGCAGCCTGGGTTACTCTTGCCGAATGGTGTTACAATACCCATTATCAGGTCAGTCTCCGTCTCACTCCTTTCGAGGCTTTATATGGCTTTCCACCATCCTTGTTTGGCCTTGTTCCTTCTGGTTCGACGGTGGTGGTAGCGTTGGAGGATCGGCTTGGTCCTCAGCAGCAGCTTGTTCCCCTGTTACGTCACAATCTTACCCTGGCTCAGAATCGGCAAAAGCAATTCGCCGATAAACACCGCTCGGAACGCTCCTTTCAGATCGGTGACAGGGTGTATCTTCGCCTCCAGCCTTATCGGCAGGGCTCGGTGGTGGGTCGCCATGGCAAACAAGCTCGGCCCACGATTTTTTGGTCCTTATGAGGTGCTGGGTCGAATGGGGGCAGTGGCTTATAAGTTGCGGCTGCCGGCAGATGCGAAAATCCATCTGGTGTTTTATGTATCACAGTTGAAGCGTTGTTGTTCGAAGTTTGTACCTACTGTGACTTCCTTGCCTGGTATGGATGATGATGGGGCTCTGAAGCTGGTACCGGAGGCCATTGGTCGCAGCAGGACGAGAGGGCTGTCACTCAAGTTTTGGTCCATTGGTCGCACCAGACACCGGCGGATGCTACGTGGGAAGACTACTGGGATTTCAGGGCTAAGTTTCCTTCTTTTCCAACTTGAGGACAAGCTGTGTCTTTAGGGGGGGAGATTTGTGATGACCCGACGCAGGAGGTGGGTTGATTGGAGTACAGCTGGCAACAGAGAAGGAGGAAGAGTATAAATAATGAGAGGAAGCATTGTTAAAGGGATATCTGGAAAAACGAATGTCAATTGTATAGCCTAGTATAGCTACTTTACCAATTTCCCTACTCCACATTTCTCTGTAAAACTCTGTTCTTCACTTCACTGGAATAATACACGATCCTTTGTCCTTACAGTCGAGGACCCGGCTTCCCCGATCGCAGGCAAGCTCGTCACGCCGCCGCCGCCTCACAAGACCACTACCGTCGCTGCTGCTACGAAGCGGGATCTAATGGAAGAGCTAACCCTAGCTCCGGTTCCACTTCTCATCGGGGAGAGAGTGAATTCTACTGCAACGAAGCCATCGATGTCGAAGTTGCGAGCTGCTTTCGACGTCGAGAAGGCCCGAGAGAGAAGGGCTACTGCCGCTGCCGATTCCTGGCGTAACCGCACCACTGCCGAGGAGGATGGGGTTTCCAAGCCATCTCCGCCATTAGTGGAGCTGCGGGACGCCCCGCCTGCCGTCGTCAATGCTGAAAGAAGTTCTTTTGAGCTACTCCAAGCCAACTGGAAATACCGGAAGAAGCCGCTGGAAGGTGGTGACCGCCAAACAATCACGGAGAACGGTCGTTCGGTTTGCGGCTGTATCGGGCCAAGAATGGGAGGACTGGTTGGCGGTTTGTTGTACGGAGTTGCATCAGAGGGTTTTGGTTCGTTTGCGTCGAGGTCCGATCAAAAGGGTAGAGATGTTCCGGAGAGTTTGGGAGTTGGCATGAGGGGTTCTCCCTCCAGGGTGGGACATGTTCGAAAACCGGCGAGATCTGAGGTATGCAGGCGAGTGCTGGAGGAAGAGGTTCGAGAGGGCCTGAGGCTTGTGACCAATCTCAGGCGACAAGAAGAAGCTATTCCGGGGTGGAGGAAGCCCAAATGCGGCGCTAGTTATGATGGAGATGAACTTGGCAGTGAGCTACGTATGTGGGGTGAGTTACCTTCTCATGCATTATTAGTTCAAAGGCAAAAATATATTCATGGTGGAATAGTGTACGTGATGCAAGGAAGGATGGGTTTGGAAGGGGAAATTCGTAGCCTGGTGTTGGCAAATACAGGAGTTGAATTTGTTGAAGTAACCCATTTGATGAAGTCCTTAGGAGCTGTGGAGATTGAAATTGTTCGACTGCCCGGGCGTACTTGGAAGTTCCGAAAACGAGGTCGGTATCAATGAACATCCGTTTTCTTTGTTATCGTCAACAACTTTTTCATCGATCCGGGTTAAGACGATGCTTGAACTTCCGGGACGAAGTTCTTCGAAGGGGGAAGGATTGATGCATTATCATATTCGACCGGCCATTATCATTATTATTATTAAATTTATTAGTCGGTTTTGGTTATTGTTTAGGAATAGTATTAATTCTGAAAGTATTTAAGGTAGTTTCTTAAGGATTAAGTTACCGAGTCCTTGTAGGATTAGTAAGTCATTAGGTTTTCCGGTTCTACTATAAATATGTACTTTGTTTCTATATTTTAGCAAGTCAATGAAGAAGAAAACCCCTAATTTAGTTGTTTTAGTTTATTTATCGTTCTTGTGATGCGATGCTTGATCTTTCAATGCATCAAAAAGATTCAAAATGTTACATCAAATTCGTTAAAAAAATTTGACAAACAAGAAAAAACAAAATACCAAATTTTTTGGATCAATTCTCTCTTTAATTTTTATATATCATTCATGGTTGCTTCTCCTCCTGGAATTGCCTTGCCATTAGAGGTGCACATGGGTCGGGTGGTTCGGGTTTATCTATTTTAATCACCCAACTCATGCACTATAGTTTGGGAAACATTAAACTCAAACCCACCCAAAAAAATTTAAACCCTACGATTTGTTTCTAATTGGGTTGGGTTGGGTTGGTAATATTTTTAAGTAAAAACTCAACCCAACACAAAATATGTAATTATTCTACACCATAAAAATATTTTATAACTAATTAAAATTTCAAACGAATAAACCGAGGTGAAAGGTATGAAAATTCACAAATGTTGTTTGAATTTAATAAAATGTGATTTACTTCAACATGTGACTAGTTTTTTTCACGACATTTGTTGAAATAGGCTAAAAAGGTTATAAACGAACGCATCCATAATATGTTATTCTAATAAAATTTTACACAAGTAAAAGGATTACGTGAATCTTAGCTATATTAAATTTATGTCTAAACTTTAAGCCAAAAAATGCATTGGATTAGGGAGACCATGACAGAAAAACATGGTGAAATATCTTAATTTTCTCATAAGTATAGCTATATACGACATAAATATTTTTTTGGATACGAACTCATACCAATAGTTGGAACACGGGTTGGGTCGAGTTCTACGGTTTGTGTAATCCAAAATCCAAACCCAACCCAAAAGAGGCAGGTTGTACAAAAGAGAACTCTCACCCAACCCAAAACCTTCATTTTAGCGATAAATACGGGTAGGTCTGGTCGGGTTGGACGGGTGGGTCGGTTTGCGGGTGTGTTTGTTCACCCCTAGTTGCCACCTCTAGGAAAGGGCATGTGGGGGCCACAGGTTTCTCACCCCATCTGGGATTCTTTTTGGCTTTCTCGATAATATGGTGACACGTGTATGCGTAACATTTATCGCCCGTAGGCCATAGCACTCAAATGTAAACTTATTTTAGACAAGTAATTTTGCTCCATTTTTTTATTGTTGATTGCTAAATTCCGTATTTAGTCACTCAATTTAAAATTGCATCGCTTATCAGTCACTCACCTGCATAATTCGAGGTCGCAGATGTGTTTTATTTTTCTCTCATCAGATAGTGGTGGTATTCTATTTTCTCATCTTCATGTGGCGGTGAGGTAAAAACTTAAAAAAAAATTAAAATTTTTAACAGTCGCAGCATCATCTATCTAACTGTCAAAGATTATAGTTAACTGTCACTTTAAATAAACTTAACAAAATTGAACAATATGTGCCCATCTTAAAAACAGAGTTTAAATTGAGTGACTACGTAGCAAAGAAGTTCTTTATAACAAAATGATAAGGAGAACATCCAATTTAACCGTGTATCACCCAAATTTTTTTGAAAATAATGTATTCATTTTGTGATTTGTAATAGACGTGTGTGCACAAATCACAAATGTAAGAGTTAAGACCATACGATGCCTAAAAGGACAGCTGACTTGTTCGAAGACCTAATCAAGATTTAACGTGTTAGATTATATCATGGGTTCATTATTGAGACAAAACCAAAAACAGTGGGTTGTTGCGAGGAGACATAAACCAGATTGAGGAGGTGGTGGTTCCGCATGATCTCAACATCATTCGACAAAAATTGTCAAATCTAAAGATTTGTGCTCTGAACTTGGACTAAGAAAGACCAAGTCAAACTCCAAATTTCCTAATTAGTAATAACTCTTCCATTCATATTATTATTTTTAGTTGAGGGTGTTTGTATTTTTAATATTAAAAAGTCTGAAAGTTATCATTCAGAATGTGGGAAGCTGGGAACACCTCCAAATCAAATGGTCCTCCCTTAGAGATTTTCCACAAATATTCAAGAGCCCGGTTATGACATCATATTACAAGATGCAAATTGACATTTGTGTAGATTTTTCGGGTGGGAATTGCGCATGCGGATCTATACAAGAGGGCAGAGGCTGAAGCAAAGGCTTTGGTGATGACAATTTATGAACGGACTCGCATGACTTGTTCAGTTCTAATTGTTTGAGAGGGTATTATCCAACTCGGAGTAGTGTGAACGAGACATGAATACTTGTTTCCAATCTGCCACACCCTGTTATCAACCCATTTTTTTCATAACTCATATGAATGATTTGCATCAATATCTGATTCTACGAGACTCCACAACTCGGTTGACATTTGACGAGATGGAAAATTTATCCACGAGGATTCACGACCACTATATATGAATTTTTTTTGTAGGGTGGGGGTTTGAGGGTGAACCAGAAGCAACAGATCCCGCTAATAAAATCATCTGATCAACACTTACTGCTGTTAAATCACACCTGGGGAAAAAACTGGTGGAAGTTCATTGGTGTTCTTATTGGCTCCATGAAACTCTACAAAAGATACCATGGATTACAAATGCAATTCTGATACACAGTCATAAACATGTTTCGCAGTGAGGCAAGGTTATTTGGATGGATGTTCTTGCTTCTGTATCGCCATTAAGGGGAAAAGATTCATGGACCTGAAATCAGACCTCCACACCTTCACGTGTGTCAAAAATTTACCCCAACAATTTTCACAGACTGTAGACGATTCGGTAATCTGAATATTTGATTTAGGGCAAAGAATCTGGTGATACACCCTCACTGACTGTAGAGCCCAATTGTGGACCGCCCTTCCGGTACGATAAGAGAAACTCGATAGGGTACCCCCTCAGTTTATGTGGCTCAATCCCAAGATCAAGGAATGTTAAAGCTGCAAACCGACCCAGTGACAGGGGAAATTGTAAGCTAATAGATTCAGTTCTAAACCAGAAATCGCTGAAATCATTTCACTGAACTAACCATTTTCTGAGACAAGAGTATCTGTTGAAACTGCATTTATCTTATCCAGGTTGAAAACACTCGGGGTAGGTAAAGGAAAAGGAACCTTGTTGAGTAGGAATTCTCTTGGCATAGCAGCTGCCTGCAAGCATTCAACAGCCATTACTGCTCTATCATATTGTCATGGAATTTACTAGCTTAACTAAGAAACAGTTCCATTATTCTTTATATCCAACAATACTACCTTGGCAACAGGCAGCGGAATTTTGACATAGCGAGGCCATTCACGGATTGTCTCGAACATGACCTCTGCCTGTAGAGCACAAAATAGCCTTTGAACAACTATCACCTATTGATAATCGCTGCAACAAAAAAGACAGAAGACAAATTACCAATTCGTGCATGGTAAAGATTTCTGGTCCACCAAGCTCATAGACTTTTCCCATACTGGTTCCGTCATCTTTCAAAGCTGCGATAACTGCACCCGCAACATCAACAACATATACAGGTTGGAACCTGCAATAAAGATATGGTTAGGAGATCATAAATACATTCGTACATATTAAATAGATAAATAGTCTAATAAGTAATAAGCAAACTCTAGATACTTTTTTTATGTAGTACATACTTGGTCGATCCATCTCCAAAGAGAGGAACAAATGAATACTTCTTCGCAAAGTGAGCCCAGGTGTTCAACATACGATCTTCTGTACCAATCATGGTAGCTGGCCTCAAAACTGTGGCCTACAGCATATACTTGTACATCAGACATGCACAATAATGGCAGCCAAGTAAGCATCTAAAGATTCTAAACTGAAAGAAATACATAAAGTTAAGTAAAAGAAAGGAAAAGACAGCAAGAGTTCCATGGGAAAGGAACCAACTTGCATCCCTAGGATAATTCATAAAGGAACAATTACACAGTTGATTTCACATCTCTCATAAGAATTTCAGGCACTAACAGACAGCAGCTAAGATATACTGAAATATCCATCCTGGCCTTTTCCTTATCTCATCAATAAGAATTTTCACCAAGTAGAGTTACTTATAAAGCAAAACACCAATTTTTCTGCAAGATAACAGACATGACTCTTGCTTTATTATCAAAAATTCCAGAGCAAGATTTTCAACAACTGATATCCATATCTTTCGGGAACCTGATGAAGAAAGATGAATATCGAGTTTCATCAGATGTTTGCATAAGTTAGTAACAACGCTTTACTAGTTGTAAGAAGTGCGCAATCAGTCACAAAATAATATCCCATACTTTCACAAGGCAATAAAATAGACCACTATAGATTCTAACCTCGGGTATTTCTCTTAGAACAGACTGCTCTGCAGCTGCCTTAGCTTTCAGATATCTCGATGGAGATGATGGTGAAGCTCCGAGACAAGAAACCTGAATAAATCTCATGATACCTCCATGCTCTTTTGCAATCTGTGCAAGTCACCAACTAGACCATTACTTTGGGGAGAGATCTCATATCATTTTGGTGCTTAAAAGAAGATAACCAAGAAAAGGTGACTCTAAAGTCTAAGAACAAAACTCTTGATGCTAAGGCATCCTAACCAGTCATTTAGGAGTTACGGATCAGAACAAAGATACACATTTCCTCTTCATATACATACTGGTAAAGATCTGTTCACATCTATGATTACTAGTAGTTTTCTTTTACTATAACAATGAAAAGGAAAAAGAGTTAGGCCCACATTGTACTCAACTGATTCAACACTGCAAACTTTCTAATTGCTAATACAGAAATGTCACAACTTTTGTTTGAATGACAATTAGTCATACTGGATGGACTTGATCTCTACATATTTTCTCACTGGTTTTCCCTACATAAGATTGCAAACATGAACCAGTTGAAAATAACATCTCCATAAACAATGTCAGTGGTCTGGAGCTTCTGAAAGCTTACGCAGATTACTAGGTAAAGAAAGAATTACCAGAAGGTTACCAAATTCAACAGATTATAACAATTTAAATTAGAGGCATGTAGGAACCTACCATAGCAAATTTTTCAGCCATTCCATGGTTAACTTCCTCAAAGCTGTAGTTCCTCGTTTCATAGTCCCTTCCTGTCAACAGGGCAAAGTAACTTATTAAACTTAATTAAAGCACTCCTGGATTTGGACAAGCCTTACAGGCAACAGGTGAAAAGCATTACCCATAAGATTGATAACGACATTAGCCTTTGCCATCACAGCCTTAACAGAATCTTCATCTCTTGGGTTGAATTGCATTGGTACAACCTGAACATGCAAATACACAAAATGGCGACATCATAAGAGGCATTGAATGAAAGAAACTATTAAAAGCAAACATATCGAGTGCTTCCACTCGAAGTTGACTAGCAAAAGCACATTACCTGACCCAAATCTCCCATCAACTTAAGGTGACGATGGGCATCTTCACCGCCACGAAATGGAACTAAAACCTGCGATCCCATTTTAGCTGCAACAGTAAGAAAATGACAGTAAGTCCTAACATTAAGAAATGGGGAACGGCCGAACAGGGGAGCAAAGGTAAACGCAAGATGATAGGATAAAGAGAAAGGGAGAGTGGAGGGGGGGGGAAACGCTGAAAGCAGAGCGCGATACAAGAAACATCAGTGGAACTTCCATGTGGTAATGTGTGAAAGTTGGCAGTAAGAAACGACTCACCAAGTTGCTGCACAACATAACGACCCAGAAAACCCGTAGCTCCAAAGACTACAGCAACGATTCCACTGCAGCAAAACACAAAAGCCAAAACATTTCATGGCTACTAGATTCCGCAGCGGCCAACTGACGCTATATTACCAATTCACATAACATACTAACTAATCCTTGTGGAAAAATCGAGGGGGGGATCAAATTCTTACCTGACCGACGATCTCCCGCCGGTTCCCTTACGGACGAGGTGACCCACGCCCTTCGGGGTTATAGTTGAGACGTAGCGCGGATGTTCAGCTCCATAATCTGCCAGAAATTAAAAGCCCATTGGGAAAGGATTTCAGATGAAGCAAATTCGAAGGGATTGGGGCAGAGAACCATGAGTAAATTGGAAGAAATGGAGCATTACAGTGATCGGAGAGAGGGTAGACCGATTTGAGAGATGAGATGGAAGCAGCGGGCTTCAGGTAACGGTGCCCTAATCGCCTCGAAACCGCCTGCATCGTTCTGGCTTCAACGGAGAGACAGAGATTCTTTTTTTGGTAGAAGGAGATTGATCGAAAGGATCTGCAGAGAAAGAGGGGGTGAGTGAAGAGGAGAAAGAAACTCAGAGCAGAGGAAGGACATCTGGGTTTGGGATGGGCCGATTTTATGGGTTGATATATATTGCAGGCCCATGAAATTACCCGATAATTGCATCTCACATCCTCACTTAGAGCATCCACATTGGTATTGCATTCTCAATTGCAAAATGACATGGCATAGGTGTATGCAATTGCAAAACCAATTGCATTGATATGGCTACCAATTGCATATTTGAAAGCTTGCAACAAATGCAATTACATATGCAAGTCAAAAAAGCCTTAAAAAATGAGGATTTTTTATTTTATATTATTTACTTTTCTCTTTTACTTAGTTTTCTATAATTTAAACATAATACTTAATTACATTTGCAATTGCAAGTTAATTGCATTGATGTAGGTGAATGAAATAAATGTGACGTGGATTACAAAAAATTTGAGTTGACAATGAAAATCACAAATGCAATTTCTTTTGCAATTGTATTGATGGAGATGCTCTTAGATTGCGCAATTACCATGGGCTCACCATCCATCATCCTGGGTTCGTTTGCTTCCTAGATTTGGAAAATAAAATTTTTTGGTAAAACTTAAATTTTGTAAGACCATGAATATATGAAAGTTTTGGATTAATTATGGACTTGTAAAATATCATTTTTGTTTCATTGATATCATGATGGGTTTGGTTAACTGGAATTGTGTGCAAGAAGTGAAAATGACTTACATTACCCTCATTGGTATGAGATGAGAAAGATAAAAGGAGGGATAGTTTGGTCATAAATAATGGACTTTAAAGTCCATGATCAAGTCCCACCTTAAGAGGTGGAATTTTCAAGTCCGTTGCACCTACGGATTTGGACCATTAGACCATCCATTATGTTTGGGTGGGAATTTTGGGTGGGTTGAGGGGGAATTGGGTTTTATGGATTTGAGGGTGGGAAACCCCACAATGGGTTGGGAGGGAAAAGAGAGAAAAGTGAGAGATGTGTTTTTTTATGAATCTGATTTAGTGTTGATTTTGTCACTTTAGTTAAATAATTTGATTGCTCTTTTTATATAGGTAGTAATAATTAATTAAGATGAACATTGTGATATAATTTTTATGTAATTTGAACATAAATTTTTTCGACATTAATGAAATATGGTCGTTTATAGGAGTGGGCAACGGGAAACGGGTATTTGGGTATACTCGTCCCCGTCCCGTTTTTTGAGGGTTACGGGTACCCAAATACCTGTAAATTTTTTTAAGAGATGAGACATGGGATCAATATATTCTATAATGAGTACCCGCGGGTTACCCGTTAATACCTGTTTGGGTATTACGGGTACCCGTACTACCCGCCCACCCATAATTACTAATTAGATATTAATTAAGCATGTTATTTCATTCTATTACTTCACCTGGCAAAAATTGACTCTGCATAACAGAAGATTACCATATCAATCCCCTAATTTGATTTCAGAGTAGTTGTTCTTAGAGGCCGAAG
This sequence comes from Linum trigynum, assembly GCA_964030455.1. NCBI lineage: Eukaryota > Viridiplantae > Streptophyta > Magnoliopsida > Malpighiales > Linaceae > Linum > Linum trigynum. The sequence continues at coordinate 48,075,689 of OZ034817.1, read as the reverse complement.
AAGCAATCTCCCAAAAGCAATGGTGTTGTTCTTTTTTTTATATATAAGGTTGACATCAATTTATTAAAGAATAAAAACAGATGGCACAAGGAAAAAAGGTACAGATGAGTTTTGACTAAATCAATCCCAGAGAAAGAAAGAGACAGAGGAAATCGTACCAGACTAAAGAGCTGGATTGCTAGCACGCATAAATAAAGATGGCAAGTTCACTATCTAAGCAATGGTGTTGTTCTTAGAGGCAGTCAGGTAGAGGAGAAGCCGAAGTGGTACTTCTTACTCATGTTTGGGTATAGAATGCCCCAATTGTGCTCCCCTGCTGCAGCGGCAGCTGCTTCGGGTAGGATTCAACCCGCTCGTAGATGTATGTCTAAGAAAAAGCTTCGGATAGTAGATGTATGCTTTGGATCGGATTCAACCAACGGGGGGATTGAAATACTGAAGAAAAAGTCAAAATAACAAAAACCATCTTAATTTACGGGTTACCTGCGGGTACCCGTTATCCGTCCCGTATGGATAATGGGTATCCGTTAATCCGTACGGGTATGGGACATGGGATGGAGTTTCACCTGCAAATGGGATTGGGTACCCGTTTAAAACGGGACGGGTACCCAATCACGTCTCGTTGCCCACCCCTAGTCGTTTATGGTTGTTGAAAAATATAAACATTGTAAAATATGTCTGTTGGAATTCAATTATGATCGTTAGATCACATTGAAAACGATCTACGGTTTAAAAAACCCCAAACTGAAACGAAAAAAAAAAGCTAAAAGTATAAAACAACTCTGGCACGCGGACCCCGCCAGTCCACTCCCCCCTCTTCCTCCCCCCTCCTTTTGTCCTGTTGTGAGGGAAAACCATCACAAACCCACCCAAAAAATACTTCTTTCCCCCTTTTTCAACCCCCATTGCGTGTGTACGTGGGCACCGGGCCGGGCTGCCCACGGGCTAGCACGGCAAGACATGATTAGAGCACGGCATGAGCACCGGCACGAAATAAATGGGTCAGCCCGGCACGAGCACGAATAATTTATGGGTCGTGTCGGGCCTAAACTTCATGAGCACGGGCACGACACAGTATATAAGTGGGCCGTGTTGGGCCTAATATTTTTGAGATTTTATTGAGTATAAGAACGGACATGGTACAAAAATAACATTTATTTGATAGAAAATAGATATAGAAAGAATTATAGGTGCAAATATTACAAAAATACAAGTAGAAAAATGATTATTTGTTGTTGTTAGAAGTGTCATAAAGATATATACGTAATTACTACCACAAGTAAAAATGGACGAAGAATTAAACAAAGCCAAATCACACCCGCTATACTTCCAATCCCCCCCCCCCCATTTGTTACTTTTCTCAAACATTCTCGGTTAATACTATCTTTCTTCATCTAATTTCCACCTTCTTTTTCATTCTCTCTTTTATTTTCTTCCTTTTTCAGTAGGCACGAATACGAGCACGGCACAAGCACGAATAGGCACAACACGATTACAACCGTGCTCGGGGCTGGGCCGGGCCTAGCAAAGTTAACAAATGGGTTTCACGGAACGGCACGAAAAGTGATGGGTCGTGCCAAGCACGATACGAAATAAATGAGCCTGAAGCGTGCACGTGCCGTGCCGGCCCAAGCACGGCCCAACGCACATGTACAATTGCGAGCCCCCATTTGCAAAAGACCCTTCTTTTGCTACTTCCCACCTCCCATAATGGGTGGTCTTAAAGTCCATTGGCCCCACGGATTTGTTACCATCAAATACATGAAGCAAACAATAGATTTTGGACAAAGTCCATATAGGATCCAAATCCATTAAGCAAACATCTTAACCATGGTCCTCGAGTCTTTTTCAAAGATAACCGGCTTTTATCCAATTCATTGGTCGGATGAATTCAATATTATTTGTCATTACTCATTACTATGATAATCGATTGGCCTCATTCATAATATAAAATTATTTGAGACATTTTCAATAATTTATTAATTTGTGAGTTGACGTTGTTGGTGCAAGGTTATATCAAATCGCATCTAAAATATGAGTAATAACATATAACATTACACTAAAATAACATTTCGTGTTTGGATCCAACATATAGTGAAAATTCAAACACATTGATATAACATCAATATTCAAATATTTAACTTAGAATTTCAAAAATAGAGTGAGGTGAAGGATAAAACTGAAAAAGATGCACATTTCGCAAATCAAAAAGAAAAATGATGTCGTGTGACTTCCAAACCGGAAACCTTATTGTGGGTTGGTTGACTTGCGAATTAACCGGATCAATTGACAGTAGTTTAGGGTAATTAGCATAAATGGTAACAAACCTTTGCACTTAGTACAAAACGGTCACAAACCTTTAATTTGTAACAATACGGTAACAAAACTTTGAAATTGTATAAAATGGTCACCGCTATTTAATTTGTGACCGTTTTGTGTTAAGTGCAAAGGTTTGTTACCGAATCGTTACAAATTAAATGTTTGTCATGTTTTGAGGTCGGGTAGTTTGTTCGTTAAGTATATGACACTAACCACTTGAACGACATATATGATGTCAGGTCATGTGTTCATCGACATATTTGCTTTGCCGATACGAATGCCCTCAGTTGACCTTTCAATTTCGATACCAAGAAAGTAAGAAAGTAGACAGAGTTTTTTCAACTAAAAAGCAGTCCGGAACCCATTTGTGAGCCATTGAATTCTCTCATTGTCATCCTTTATGACGATCATATCATTCACATACATCAACAAAACTACCATACAACCAGAACGAATTGTAACGGTGATTGAGCGTTCAAACTTTTGAACTTAATTTGTACAAAACGATCACCAAAAGTCTAATTTGCAACGACACGGTAACAAAAGTTTGAACTAGTATGAAATGGTCACACTGTTTAATTTGTGACCGTTTTGTTCTAAGTACAAAGTTTTGTTATCAAATGGTTACAAATTAAAAGTTTGTGACTGTTTTGTACTAAGTGCAAAGGTTTGTGACCATTTATGCTAAATACCCCAGTAGTTTATTATCAACATTGGTTGAGTTGTGGAGGGTTTGATTCCGTTATTTGGCATTTTAATACTTTTTTTGCTAATTAAGTAATTACTAGCTTTTTTTCTAATTAAGTAATTACTAACTTTGAGGCCGCCTGATGGGAGGGTTAATTTGTGAGTTGACGTTGTTGGTGCAAGGTTGGTAGAGCACACATGATGATATAGTTTTTTTTAAGGTACTAAGTAATTAATAGATTCGAACCCGGGACCTTCAGGTTCTAGGCTAGTGGTATTACCACTAAGCCAAGTCTTTGTTCGTCATGTTCACGAGATTTTTCTAGAAATAGCACTGTTTAAAATTTTTTCCAAAAATAGCACTCAACCCTGAAAATTTCCAAAAATAGCACCCTTTCCCAAAAACTGCCACCCGAACAAGCAGTTTTCAATGAAAACCGCAGGGTTAGGGATGGTTTTATGACCTCCTGGGGTCGGACCGGTTCGGTCCAAAACCGCTGCCACACCCGGCAGTTTTGGTCTCTTTTTTTTTTTAAAAATCCTAACCTAGGTGGAAACTTCAAACGAACGTATCTTTGTGTTCGAGTATCCGATCGTCACGATTTTTTTTTATTCCGCATAACTTTTCGAGATCTTGCAAGCCGAAAACTATCGTAGCCTCGTAGCTCCCCTAATTAAACCTTTTAGCTCCCCCCAATTAAACCTTGGGCCAGATAGGCCCAATGATCGTAGGCGGATTGATCCCGCCTTCGTCCCGAAAAAGGGCCACCGTGCTGGAATTCGTTAGGTCGCCCATGGAGGAGAATCGGTTGATCAGTGGCGGCGCGGTCATGGCGGAAACCCTAGATTAGATACTGGGAATTGGGGAACGAGGAAATTGATCGGAGAAAGAAAAGGTGGGTAGGGACTAGGGAGAGAAGCCTCACGGGTTGGGGAGCAAGCCTCGCGAGTCGGTGGTGGTGGAGCGGAGCGTGTCGGTTCGAGTTTAGACAGCGAGGAATATAGGCTTTACGGCCGTCCAATCAGTCGAAGAAGGGCTAGGACGAGACGAATTCGTCGTTAGCGGCCGCATCCCGAGTCTTCTCGACCTTGTATTCTTGCAATGGACGTCGGTGCGGCGCGTCTTTTTGGCAAGGCCGTGCACGACCTCGGCGGCGGAGGTTCCCCGGCTGAGCTCGACGTAGAGTTGCCCCAAGCCTCAACGAGCGTCGTCGTTGGGAAAGGGAGGGAGTTAGGGGTGCCACCGTGCTGAAATCCGTTAGGTCGCCTATGGAGGAGAATCGATTGATCAGCTGCGGCGGGGTCGTGGCGGAAACCCTAGATTAGATACTGGGAATTGGGGAACAAGGGAATTGAACGGAGAAAGAAAAGGTGGGTAGGGACTAGGGAGAGAAGCCTAGTGGGTTGGGGAGCAAAGCCCACATGGAGAACGAAAATAAAATAGTTTTTAATTTGAATATTAATATTTATTTTATATTATTTTTAAATTGCCACATCATCAAACTAACGGTCAAAGGGTTTAGTTGACTGTCACGTAAGATAATTTTTACGGACTTGGACGACCGATGACAACGGTGAAATGATTCGTAAAGTTAGTGGTGAATAAAAAAGAAAAATAATTCGAGTGGTAAACATGAAATATTTGTATAATCTGAGTAACCAAACGTGTAATTTAGCCATATATTTTAAGATGATCCTCCCACATCTAGTTTTATCAAATATTCCTTTTCAATTTATAATTAGCTTCTTTGAAATCACTTTTTTAGTTTTGATCACCCTCTCTTTTTTCAAGTTATATAAAATATTCATTTTCAATTTAAAATCATGGTTCAAAAAGGCACGCTTCACATTACGATTAGGCATACCTAGGCGCAAGGCAATGGAAAAATGCCTCGCCTAGGGTTTCGCGCCCTAGTTAGATACTGGAACACGTCAATTGAGTAAGACAACATCTAAGTCTCTCCTAAACATAATTAGATGGAGCTAGGAGGTCAATATTAAAGGAGGAAATTATCAAGTTAATTTCTTTGAAAATTTATCATATTTCCATTTATAAATCATCAAATCTTGACTGCTATATTTTACGGTTTGATATAATTTAATATTTGGAATCGTGATAATACTTTTATTTTAAATTATTAAATCGGTAAGTATAGGAGACTGTGTAAGACATTACTCTTTTATAAATGATTCATGTAGATATATAATTTTTGGCAGTTTTATTTAAAATGTAAGCGAGTCTTATATAAAAATAATTTCAAATCGTATAATTTTTGGCAGTTTTATTTAAAATTTAAGCGAGTCTTATATAAAAACAATTTCAACGATTAAAATGTGATTTGTATATGTGTCTAAATGTATATTGAAAATTTTTTAGCTCCCCATAATTAAACCTTGGGCCATATAGGCCCAACGGCCGTAGGCGGTTTGGTCCCGCCTTCGTCCTGAAAAAAACGTCGTTTGCTATTCCGAACGAGCCTGTTTTTGATTTCGTCAAAATTTGGACGGTCATAACTTTGTGCTTCAAAATCTGAACGTCATAAATTTTTTTTTCATGAATTTTTTATTAATTTCGCATAACTTTTTGAGGACTACAACTTTTATCACATAATTTTTCATTTCGCATAACTTTTCGAGTAATACAACTTTTATCACATAATTGGAGACATGACGATACAATGATTCACACAAATTCCAAAGACTCCAGAAGTTGGCCAAAGCTTTAACATACGTGAAATAAGCAGAAACAGTCGAACAGAACAAGGAGAGCAACACTTAAAAGTTTTTCTATTTCTTTTCCAGGACAAAACTTCTTACAAGTTCTAACACTGACAAAAGCTAGTAAAGGGGAACTATACTGCTGTTCCGACTTCGCCACTTCACTACACTTTTCCAGATTTCCTAAGTAACCACTGCACTGAACTTACCACTACAAATTAATTTCTTATTACTACACATTGTTCTTTCGACAAAAGTGGAACCCCAACCCCCCAACTAAAGCTCTTATTCCCTCTTATACACAGACTACTCTGCCTGAATTCTGGGAGATTTTCCCCAACTGGTGCTTCAGCTGCGGGGCAAAGGGTTCCTCGGTTCACTTCACCCTTTCTCAGACTAACCTTTGTTCTGTTTTTCTCCATCAGAAATTTGCTGCGGCATATCCACTCCACCCTTATCTCATCAGATGTGGCCGGGAAACTTCAGCTTGGAACAACGGACACTTGCTTGCTCCGCTTTGGCATATTGTCTCATTGAGTTCAGAAGTCAGGTATGCCACTTGACCTTGACGAGTATTCTGTTACCAGCTTCAGGAACATGGAGGATTTATCCTCTAACAGCCGCATCGGAGCATCAAATTCAGCCACACGGCCTGCAAAATCCAGAGTCCCAGGAGGATTCTATGAGCATTTGAAACTTGTGTAGATAGCAAAAATTAGGTAACACGGTTCATACATTACATACCGTCGCTTAGTACCAAAACAAGATCACTGTCAATCACTGTTGGGATACGGTGTGCAATGGTGCAGACAGTGCAGTTCTTGAACTCTGTCCGGATGATCTTTTGGATGAGATTGTCCGTTGCTGTATCAACTGATGCTGTTGCTTCGTCCAGTACCAGTATTCTAGCCTGTTTGAGCAACGCACGCCCTAGTGCAACAAGTTGCCTCTGTCCCACGCTCCAGTTATCTCCACTTTCTAGCACTACAAAATCCCGCAGAAACCATTATTTCACTGAATTGGTTACAGATAGCTCTCTTAGACAGTATCAAGGAGTTAGCTACAAAAATGAAATCATTATTCATTCTCCAATTCGTAGAGGCTTATATATACCTGGCGCATCAAGCTTTTCATCTTTCTCACGGATTACATCGCCGAGTTGAGACTTATCAAGAGCCTGAGCAAGACAAATTAAATTAAATTATGTGATCAAATGTGTTAATATCAGCTAACTACTCATCCAAGTATCTGGAGAAAAAGGATAAAATAAATGGAAATAAGTAGGCAGATCATGTGTTTCCGATAACAGAGTTGCCAAAAGGAGCTGAATAAGTAAGTTGGGGGTCTGAACCTGCCATATTTCCTGATCAGTATGCTCTTGGAGAGGGTCGAGATTTCCCCTAATGGTTCCTTCAAACAAGGTTGGATCCTGAGGAATGATACTGAGACAGCTGCGGAGATCATGAAGGCCAATTTTTGCAATATCAATGTTGTCTATAATAATTCTCCCACCAGCTGGTTCAATTAACCGGAACAAGGCCTGGATCAATGTAGACTTCCCACTCCCTGTTCTCCCAACAATCCCAATCTTCTTCCCACCAGGAAAGCTGCAGGATACCCCATGAAGCACCATAGGAAGATTCTCACCGTAACGGACCTTCAAAAAATTGCGTCAACAGCAATATAGTCAAAATTACGCTTTAAAACTTAAATGCTTACGCTTTTACACTTCTGAGTCACCAAAACGCTTCTATGTAGAATCGCGCTTTTCACTTACAATTGTAGCAATATCTAAGCTTTAACGCTTACGTTTTTACGCTTCTAGATCACCAAAAGGTTTCTACATAAAATCGCGATTTTGACTGCATTGGTGAGCAAAACACTTGGCCGAGAATTTTGACTGCTAACTTTAGATCTTTCAGGAAAGTAAAGTGAACATGAACGGCAAACAAAGAGGCTTGCTAGAATAGAAATGAGTCCACCGAAAGTTCATACCTTCAAGTCAATCATGTCAATTGTTCCAGTCTCTGGCCATGTGGATGGTGGGCGAGACTGCTCAATAACTGCTGGTGCCTCACTTTGAATTTGGCTGTACTGATATATTCTCTCTATGGAAATGATTTTGTTTTCAACCTTGCAAAAGCTAAGTACCCATCGTGATAAACGAGCATTAAGATTAAGGCCATATGTCACAGCAAGGCCTGCCATACCTGTTGTTCATATAATAATCGTTAGCCAAAAAATATCAGTAGATACTCTATTTGTTGCTAAATTTATTCATTTTTCCTCAATCTTAGCTCTTAAAGCTAAAACTTGAGTAACAATACATTGTTATTAAAGGATAGAACATTAACTAGCTGTACCCAACTTACGTACTTGGATCGATACTTCCTTGGGGAAAGCTGACGAGTAAAAGCATGCAAAAAGCAAACACGAAGGTGGAAAGTAGTTCCATGCGCAGGCAGAGCCACTCAATGGCAGCCAGACTGCAAAAGAAAGGACGAGTGAAACAGTCAAGCAGATAAAGATTCCTTTTCATGAACCTCTTCTCTTGGCCAAAGCCTCTAATTGTGGCTGCTCCAGCAATTGACTCGCCAAAAAGATGGAAGATAGGAGACTTCTGGATGCTGACAATGCGAACCAGTTCCCTTGATGAAGCCATATAGTATTTCTGCATGTAAACATACACATATTAAGCATAACTCCCTCAGCACCATTTCAATACAATAGTCAGCTGCTTTTCCTATCTTTGCATCGTCAACAAAGGCTCATAATTACCCAATAATATCATAATGGAAGTACATATATATAAGATGTCCTAGATCCCCCCCCCCCCCCCCCCCCCCCCCCCCCCCCTCTTCCATTGTCAGCCTCATCACCGCATAAATGTAAAAGTTGCAGTCATCATATGGTTTACTAGAGTAAATTCATTGTACACATTCAGAAGAACATATGGTAAAGACTCAAATGCATTTTTTCCGGAGCATCTATTTCAGTAAATGCTTTGCAAAAGAACTTTAGCTTATCCTTTTGTGAAGTGAGTGTTATAACTGACCTGCATCCATAAGCAAGCTACAGCCATTGGAATGACAAGAAGCAAAATTTGCCAGGTGACTTGTGTCATTACAGCAACAATTCCAATAAGCTGAATTGTTGTAGACGCAAACCCACCAAGCCTAAAAGGTATATCCAGATCCACAACACTTTGGTCAATGGATACCTGAAAGATCAGATAAGCAAAAGTAACACACATAGTCACTCTGATGAAGTATGGATAACAGCAAGGTTAAGACAATTTACTTCTCATTGATAGGAGACAACTTACACGATTCAAGATCCGTCCTGCTGGAGTAGAGTCGAAGAAAGACATAGGTGCTCGAAACACACATCTAAGCATCATCAGAAACAACTTCTGTGCAGCAGCTAGACCAAATGTAGCAACCAGAACAGCTCTTGCAAGTATAAACACTGAGCTACCAAAAGCAAGGCCCATATAAACACCAAGTAGGACCATGGGACTCACTTTGGGGTTTCCTCCTTCCATCTGGGGATTCGCCCAAGCCATCCACCAATTACTAGCTATTTGAAGAAACTGAAATAGTGCCTGTGACAGAATTATGAGGGGGACTAACATTCCCTTATATGCAGCAGCCATATATGACAAATAAACCTTCATGCTTACTCTTCCCCTAACCCTTTCCTCCTCCTGGACAAGCTGCTTTTTCCTAGAACGTTTTGCTTTCTTTTTCTCTTTGATTGCTTTCTTATCCGAAGAAGATGCAGTTTCTTGCACTTCTTTTGCAAGATTGTCAACATTACTTACTGATGCTTCACAAATTTTATGATGAATTGTGGGACCATCCAAAGCCACACCCTCATCAGAATCCTCTGATGAATGAGTAGGAATATCCATAGATCCAATTGCTTCCTGGTGAGCACAGACCAAACTTCTGAAATCTGTTCCTGCTCGTAGAAGCTCTTCATACTTGCCTGCTTGTGTTATCTGACCTTCCTTGAGAACCTGCAAGGATAATACTGACAAAAATCATATATTGTTTACACATTAATGAGGCTAAGAAAAAACATGTAAACCAAGTCCCTGTTCTGGGGTCCTGCCCACGACATAAGCCTCCATCCTTCCAAATAAAAGGTGAAAATTTCTGCCGTAGAAGCAGAAAAGGTGATACAAGTTCATATCGAGCAGACATGACATTCTTACACAAGGCAACCACTACCTCAACAATACAGGCTCCCATGGGTTTGTCAGCTATTCATGGGCGGGCAGGGTAGCCTCAGAAATGTGCACCGAGGTCTAGGTATAAATAAAAAAAAATAAAAAAAAAACAAATAACCATATAATTGGGTAGCTAGTATACCCTCTGAACTATCTTTAGTTAAACCAATAGTAGCTCAACTCCTAGTGATATATATTTCAAAAGATAATCTTTCTTGCTGGAAATTTGCTAGAGGGGTTGCTGGACTAAAAACATGCAATGGAAAGAAACAGTAAGCTAATAGATAGCAATTGAAATCAAACAAGATGGATATATACTAACAAGACTGAAAAGCTAGAGAGCCCTCATAGGATATGTTGCAGGTGAAACAGCCCATGGTTATATTATATGGAAGTGAGAAACCTTAAATATCATTGAAGCATGCGGGCAGAAATGAGTTGGATGAAACATCAACATATAATGATTTCGTACCAGTATTAAATCTGCAGCTGGCAAGAACTCAACTTGATGAGTGACATAAATCACAGTTTTAGCTGCTAGTGCTGTTAATATGTATTCCTGCAATTCCAGAACATTGTTTGAACAAAATTTTTTCAATTGAATATCATTATTAAGGAAATGCAGCAGAAATCAAACCTTGAACAATTCCGAACCAGTGTGTGCATCAACAGCGCTGAATGGATCATCCAGCAAATAAACATCTGCATCTTGATAAAGTGCCCTTGCAAGCTGAACTCTTTGCTTCTGGCCACCACTCAAATTTATACCTCGGTCACCGATTATGGTTTGATCACCATGTGAGAAAAGCTCCAAATCCTTTTTGAGTGAACAAGCATGAATAACTGATTTGTACTTCGCTTTATCCATTGGACTGCCGAATAGGATATTTTCTTCAATATTTCCTGATTGTATCCAAGCAGACTGAGGGACATAAGCAGCAGTGCCACAAACTCGCACCTGGTTAAAGCAGCATTGAGTGCAAGGAGTCGATAAGCTTTCATTTGAAATATGCAGAACACAGGCAAAAAGTGAAACAGTAGAATTTGATATTGTAAATTCAGAAAACAAGGCCAACTAAATTGACCTACTTCACCAGAAATTTTCGGGATCTCGCCAAGAATGCATGAGAGGAAGCTTGACTTGCCAGAGCCAACTTTGCCACAAACAGCTACACGCATTCCAATTTGAACTTTCATCTCTATCCCGGATAAGGTGGGCCTTGGAACAGAAGGGGTCCAGCAAAACTCGCCATCTTTAATTTCGATGGCAAAGGCAGCTGTACCTCGTGGTAGCACAATGGTTGCATCTTCCTGTAACTCTTCCTCCTGCAGGAATGTAGAAAGTCGATCAAGGGATACTTTTGTTTGGGCCATCATAGAAACCAAGTCCGGGAAGTTCCTGAGTGGCTCTTGGAGAATTCTGAAAGTGGCTAGTGAAGAAAGAACGCCTCCAGCTGTGAGCTGACCACCCAACATTATGGAAGTACCAAACGTAACAACAGCAACAAATATAGGAGAGCTCCAAAAGAAGAATGTTATGAATGATTGTGAATAAAGGGCTTTCTGTAGCCACTTGAATTCCACACTCCGCATGTCCTCCAGTTCTCGTCGATACCTATCCTCCCAAGCCTGCAGCTTCAGGATCCTCATGTTCCTCAGGCACTCAGAGGTCTTCCTCATCCTTTCGTCCTTTGCGGCCATGAGTTTGTCTTGATAATTTTCTTGCATCCTAGCCAGAGGGATGGTAACCACAATAGAGAAGATGGTGGCGAGCAAAGTCGCAACTGCAGCAATTCCAACATTCTTATACAAAATGGCCAGAGCAAGAATTATCTGCAAGGGAAGCATCCATATGTCATGGAGATACCAAGAGTAATCCCCTACTCTCTGGACATCAACTGCCATGTAGTTCACAATTTCTCCACTGGTATGGCTTTGCTTGGATGTGCTTGATAGCTTGAGTCCTTTACGATACACCATGGCAGTCAAAGCCGATCTCACATGCATACCCAATATGTCAACCCCAAGATACCATTGGCGGGTTGTAAACGTCTCAGCAAGCTTGGCCGAGAAAAATATTCCTGCTAGAATGTACCCCTCATGGCGGAAAGTCTCCTTCCCCCCCAGATACTCCACAAAGTAACTAATCAAGTATGGGCCAACATATGAAACTACAGTATTCAACATGGCAAAGATAGCATTCCGAAATGCTTCTCTCCAGAATGACTTGAGAATTGCCCAAGCTAAAGAAGGTTGCTTAGAAGGATTCTCAGCTTTCATTTTCTCCCAATTCGAATTCAGAAGCTTATAATTGGCTTTGGCTCGATCTTGTGGTGCAAGAAGAGGAATGTCCTTCAGTTCTAGAGGTCTCTTTGCACCGGTGGAAAGAAGTGGGTTCAACCAAGAAAGAGTGAGCACGCTAAAGAACCCAGCATCACTGTAGGGAGTTATTCTGAGACATGCAGAATCTTCTTCCAGAAGCAGTGGTTCTTGAAGGTCAGAGTTCCTCATTACTAGTATGCCAGTAGCGCCTCTGATAGCAATAAAGCACAGAAAAGCCAGAGCAGGGGTTGCAGCGAAATTCACCAGAACTGGAGCACTCAAATGTCCATAGCCTTCTGCCAGAAGGCTCCTCCCATCAACATACAAAGTAAACAAGCACATCAGGAACGAGAACAGCCACCACAACCTGAGCAAGAGCGGGAACTTCTCGCATGCCGTAAACTTACAATGAAGAGTCCAAAAGCTCAAGACAAGCCATGCTAAGCCTTGAGAAGCAGGTAAGCAAAGCACAGTCCACTCCTGAACTTCTCCACTAACGGCCTCTCTAACCAAAACAATACCATCGTATCCCAGCGCCAGAAACTGCAGAAACAAGACGTAGAAGCAACAGAACAAAGAGAACTTGAAGATAGTTCCCACAACAACATCACGGGTCTCTCCATCCCCAACACCAGTCCGTCGAACTGGGCTGGAGCCAGCAACCGATGGGGCATCATCTTTCAGCAGCCTGATCCTGCCAACACAGACGAAAAGCTGCCTGGCGGAGATGATCAACAGGAACACCAGAAACAGTGTCAAATTGACGCAAATTGAGGCGAGTTCCAACTCGGGAAGGCCGTGGATTGCCCTGAATGCAGTTTGGAATGATAGCCTATTGTGACTATCAACCCAATAGGTGGAACCCATTATAGAAATAGAAAACGCAAGTTGGCGGTGGGGAGTTATGGTGACGACGGTGGAAGAGAGAGTGAGAATGCGGCGGTATTGATGAGTAGAATGGTGGGTTTACCTCCGAGGAAGGAAATATCACTGAGCAGGGAGAGGAAAGAGAGTAGAGATCAAATCGAGCTAAGAAGGCATTTCAGTTTTTCACCATCTGGGGCATTGAATGGGAAGAGGATATAGCTCATTTAGGAGATAGAATCATTGCGCAAAGAAACAAATACGGTTGTCACGCAAGACGAAGAGCAAAAATCAAAAGGCGGATGCAGAGCGCGGGCGAGAGATAGAGAGAGATGCAGGAAGAGGCGGTGGTAGAGGAGAAAGGGAAACAAAAACGACCGTTTCGACGAACACACAGACACACTCCCTCTGTATCTCTCTCTGCCCGTTCGTGTCTTCTTCTCCAACGAGCACAAGGAGACAAAGCAGAAGAGAGAAAGGGGAAAAGGGCACGTCGCAGAAATCTGCACAATCTGGCTGCAATAACCCAGACGAGAAAACAACCAAAAAGATCCGACCTTGAAATTCGTTTCCCTTTTTTGGGGTTCCTAGGCCGAAGAACACCAAAAGCCCACTCCACGCCAGAAAAATGGTAGTGAATTATGCCCACCGGACGAAGATACCCCCTTCCTTTCTTAAAACTCTTGAGGTTTCTTCAAATCAAATCACCCTCTCCATGCTCGACGAGTCAAACAGAAAGCAACGGGGATCATATCCCCAACCAATCAAAATTCCAGAAGAAACCCAATGTGCTTTACAACAAACACCTAGAGCGCACGAACTTCATTTCCTCCCTTCTCTAGTTTCTTTTTTCCTGAGACAATATAAAAAAACAGAGGAAGGGAAAGAAACCCAACGGGGCGATCTCTCGCTGTGTAATCACTGAGATTCCCCTCTCAGGCTCTCACTCATCAATCGTGGAAGAGAAACCAAGATGGGGATCTCGCAAAATTAGTAAGAAAGCAGCAATGCAGAGAGTTTTAGAGTAGAAGAAGGAAGAAACTCAGAAAGGCAAAAGAAACGAAAATTAGGAAGTGGGTCGGTCGGTCCATCAATGGGTGGGCATTGCCGTGTTGGAGCTGTGTGGGTGTGAGTCAGTGAGGCTGCGGAGGTGGCACCCACCACCTTTTTTCCGCCCTCTTCTCCTTCTCCTCCTCGGTTTTTCGTTTCTGTTTTTCAGCTATTGGCTTTTTGCGTCTTTGGTGGGTAAAGAGTCACTAATTTCTAATAAAGGCACTGTACTCTGTTTTCTGAGGTTTCTGGCCATGGTCCTGAAATTTGCATTTGATAATACGCGGGGTGAAATGGATGGATGGCAGGCAGCGGAAGAGAAACAGAGTACAGTGCTTTGGCTGTAGGATACTGACAAAAACGAAAACACCCCACAAACTGAGAAATTTCTGTACTTTTTATTTGGTACTGAGAATCTGTGAGAAAGAGGGAGATGGGCAGAGCACAAGTTTAGGAGTTCATCTCTTTCACCATGATAGAGTGTGTACTACTTTCTCTTTCTATCGAGACCTAATCTGAATTATAGATGCGTTAATGACAAATATAAACATACATTAGAGGCAGTGGCGGACCCATAAATTTTACATAGGGTGTACTCAGTTAAAAATTAAATATAATAATAATCATAATAAATAAATAATTATTCAATAAGAAAATATCTAAAAAGTTCACGATGTGTTTTATATTTCGAAATAATTGTAGAATACACTTGGTGTCTATAATGCTCAAAAAGATTGTCTATGTATGTTCTACTATACAATCATTCACGAAATGATCGCATATTCGATTTCTAAACTTGTTCTTGATGTAACCCAAAGCTCAAAATACCATTTCAACACTTGTCCTACAACCATAAAATTAATGCAAATTAATGGTAGTTTGAAATAAGTTTAATTGTTAGATTTGAAAATAATTAGAGATCGAAAATTATATTTTACTATTACACAGTGTTTAAAATTAAACAACAAATGAGTTGTAGCCTAATAGAAATTATCTTTACTATTAATAATATTGTTTTAGGTTTGAATTATCCAAATTACCACTTATATTCACATACACAAACTAAAAAGTGATAGTAGGATAATCATTTTTTCAAATTTCAGGGGTGTCTCTCACTATCAATTATAATTTTTTGTCCATACGTAAATTACCATCGGTGGTTGGAAAATCGTTTTCTCAAAATTTGGGTGTGTCTCGGGACACCCTCAAACACCCCTCGGTCCTCCCCTGATAAGAGGAGTGGTTAAGATTCAATAAAAAAAATTCATATACTTTCCCAACAATTTGAGGTATTGCAATTAGTTGGTTTATGATATAATATCAAAATTAATTTGATCTTGATCCTTGAGATTACTCATTCAAGTCCTCGCGACCTCAATCTTAACAATCGTCTTTAATCCATGGTATGAGAGCTAAATGCAAACTTCAAACTTATGAATTTGTTTACAATTGAGCGGGAATGTAAGGAAGAAGTTACAACTTATACATAGACCTTTTACAATAACTCGAATTCTTAAAATCCGTTGATTCCTTCCATTGCTGTAAATCCATCACAAAGCGAGTTCAACGAGTGTGAAAAATGAAAGAAAATTATTAAAAGTTTATAAAAATAAATGAAGGAAAAGTCCACATAACCCTTTTGGATACATGTCGTCGCACACATGCACATTGCACAAGAGCTCGACCAGCCATATAATATTTCATAATCACTAATAATATCACACATTCCTTAGTAGTAGTTTATTCATGGGCATTATTTGGTGATTATTGTAACAATAAAGGTAATTATTCCTCAGAATCAGAATGTGATTTGTGTGTGCTTTTCTGTGGGACAGATGGGGGCAACTGGCCCAGATCAGATCTCAACTCAGTTCATTATAATTGTTTTTGGCTGGGGGTGACGATTCAAGGCCAACTTGTTTTTAATCTCTGGCGATGCCTTTCCAGATCCACTTCTTGTTAAATCTAATGCAATACTTTTTCATCTTTCTTTATAGACTTTTGATACAATGAGTCATACTAAACTCCAAGTGTCACTAGCTAAAGTTAGGATGAGGTTTCCTATCGACTGTTTCAGTGCACAAATTGAAATTTTATCAGTGATGCTACGTTCAATTGTTTGTCTGCGACTACCTAATTCAACAAAACTTATATAAAGTCTCTTCTTAAAAAAAACTCATGTTGTGATATTGCGAATTTCATAGGTAAAATAAGTGTGAATAATGATAACATTAAAGAAGTACGAACGTAAATAAGATATGGTATTTCAGTTATTAACATGGTACCAAAACAAACTAATCTGCCACCTATCAAACTGATACATAGAAGGAGGGAATTTTGAGCTGCACCGTTCAGTTTTGAACTCTGTAAAAGGTGGTCTACAGAAACAAGAGTATCAATCTTGGCCTAGACGGAACGAGTCTGGGTAATCTCCTCGATCTGACTGACTATTCCTATTCTCCACCAATTTTTGCCTAAACTACATGTGATTTTACTCCAATTACTTAGGATTTTGCTTTTATGAACTCATATCATAATTTATTAATATTTAGGGTTAATACCCGCGTTTGGCCCGAAGTTTAGCGTAAGTGACAGTTTTGGCCCCATTTTTTAAATAAGACGTTTATGACCTACTTTTGAAATTATTGGACAGATTTGGCCCGAAACTTGTGCTGACTGTTAATATTAACGGTCAAACATTTATTCCGTTAATGACTCAGCAATCAACGCTAAAGTGGCAGTGATGTGGCTTCCACCTCATTTTTATTTCAATTGTTTCTTTTTTTCTAGTCTTTCTTTGTTACTTGAAAACTTCAAAAATAAAAATATAAAACTCATCAAAGCTCAACCGCAAAAATTACAACCCCTAAAATTTTGTTCTATCATTAGCAAAAATTACAATCCCGAATCCGGTGTAGGGGAATAGAGAACTCTAACGACGAACCTCCAGATCCCTCGATTCTCCCTCATCCATTGACTGGCGACTGGTATCATTCAGCAGCAGTCTGCGAAGAGAAGAGGCATAGCAACGTCGGTTGCGGCGGCGGCGGCGGCTAGGCTCTAGCTGAAACTGGATAATCGAAGCAGAGATTTCGTACCTGAACCATCCGATGTTCGGGGAGTTGCTCGACATGGCGGAAGCAGAGTTCGGGTTCCATCACGCCATGGGAGCTCTGACTCTGCCTTGCGATGAAGATTCTTTCCTCCACCTCATCTCTTCCCCTGCATTTTGGGATTTTATGATGTAATTAGAAACAAAATTTACAGACAAAACTAGCTGTATGGTATGTAGACCAAGAGATTTTGATTGGTTTTCATATTCATGTAGATCAAAGTAAAGCTAGTGTAGAGGGAAACAGAGATCCATCGCCCAGAGTTGCGCCCCCGCGCTCCTGCACGTCACGGCAGCGGAGAAGTCGCAGGGCTCGAAGCAGTTCAACACGCGCACCACCAGCGCGTCGAGGGTCGTCTCCCCCGCGTCAAACCCCATCGCTTTGTAGCTGGCGTAGCTGAACTCCTCCTCCGAGAAGTTGAAGAATTCGTTCAGCGCGGCGACTTCCTCGGAGAAGCTGCGGTGCGGCGCCGGCTGGACGCTGGGGAAGATGAGCTGTCGCGGGAGTAGAGCACATCGTGGACGGCGAGCGAGCCGTCCAGATCCAGAATCGGTTCGACGGCGGCGAGGAGCTTCGTGGTCCCGCAGGTCTCGATGACGAGCTTCAGCGGGTAGATGAAGAGGCTCGATTGAGTACACCGACGGCGTAGTTGAGGATGATAAGGAGCGGTAGTGTTTGATTTAGATTTAGGGTTTGGTTTGGGAATTTGGGAGAAGAAGGGATTTATTTAATTTGTTAACTTTTAATTTTAATTAAATAAAAAAATTAAAAAAATTATTTAATGACGAGGCATGCCACATCAGTTATTTTTTGCTGAGTCATTAACAGAATAGTGTTTGACTGTCAATATTAACGGTCAAAGAGAATTCCGGGCCAAATCTGTCCAATAATTTCAAAAGTAGGCCATAAATGTCTTATTTAAAAAATGAGGCCAGAATTGTCACTTACACTAAACTTCGGGCCAAACCAGGGTATTAACCCTAATATTTATCATATTATAGTTTATTTTTGAATTTAATGAAAAAACAAATATTTTTAATGGTTTCCAATTAAATTACATACTTATATGTCCCAACCCGCACTGAGTAATAAATTATCCAACCTGAATCTGATATGGCAAGGTGCAAGTATGGATATCAAGATATTCACCTCGGGCCTGTCCCAGATACCGCCCCGAACCTATTCCATTGTCATTCCTAGTAACCTCGATGATAAGGACAATTTCAAAGCAACTTCCCTAATGTCAATGGAGAAAATGATCAAATAGATTAACATAAAAAATTACCTCATGTGAGTATAGGAACTTGCTAAAACTAGGAAAAACACAAATTTTATCTCATTTGAGACAATTACAATATGATCCATAGCTTTGTAAATTATATCATTTAACGAAACAAAATAATACTAGTGCCCAAAAGTACTCTCTAACAATTATATACAGGATTCAGGCTTTGATTGTTGAGACTGGAAATGGATTTACATATATTAGATACATGCATGTTTTCTCAAATATCAATACATTTACTCCGATGCAACAGCCTGACCCTTTACCCAACAAAGTTATGGACAAAGAATAACGCAACTCCACAAACTGAAAAACAGCAGAAACAATATAGGCACACCTTAACAAGAACGACGGAGTCTTAATAGGCATCGAATCAGCACTTTCTGCACGCCAATCAAGTTAAAGCATACTACTATAGCCATCTTCATCATATATGCTAATGTAGCACATTATGGCTATCACAAATATGAAAAATGATGACAGTTCCATTGCCAGTGCTCCCTACCCAATAATGCCAGCATGCTTTAAGATTGCCGGTATGGCAATACTTCCAACAGTAGATGCTCCAGTGAAAAACTTGCTTGCATTCATCCAGCTGTTCATTGTTCATCATTAGCCACAGAAACAGGTTGGTTAATCCCATGTTCAATATGCAGCTCGAATTGGCGCATCTCAGACCGTGGGTATCTCTTGAAAGCAGGGGATATGGAACATTACCTGCTATCAGATTCTTGAAAGACAGATTCCGAGCCAGCAAAGAACAACAAGGGCATTGGAAGAAGCACATACATCACAACTGCAAGAAGCCAAGAACTTACGAGGTTATAGAACGCTGGTTGTGTCGGCCCTTCAAACTTTGAAGGAAGATTATAACTATGAGCCGATGAAATCATCATCGATCCACATAAACAGCAAATGGGGAGTTGCACGTATAGACCGTCAGCATATCGAACAGTTGCAGTTTGAGGAATGTGAACCAACGATGATGCGAAGTCAGCTTACTGACATCAAGTCCCTTCTAGAACAGCATACGGTGCTAGCTGACGTCAAATTTGATGTGTTTTTTTTCCTTCTAAATGCAGCAGATAAGGAATTCACAACATTACATAACTAATATAGCATGTGAGCATTCTCGAAAATCATGTACTCGTAGCATCCAGTAGGCAAAGACATTTGATGAATACTGCATTTCCTTCAGCGAAATGCATTTTCGTCCGTAACTATTCTACCATTCACTGACACACCGACTGGAGAAATAAGCAATCAAATTAAGGTCATGGCGGATTGGTCGTGTTCGTCAACTGGGAGAGATGTTCAAGCAATCCTCTTCAATTATCACTTACCAGTCAGCATTGGCCACCAATTATTGTACAGAGCACACGCCTGCCATGTCAAAAAAATGATCATAAGAGAAGCTATGGTATGGCCACCTCAAAAGCATTTGGTTAAAGAATCCATTCTGCAAAAATATTCAGAGTGCTACTGACCAGGACTTGGAGCACAATTCCCCCCGAAACGAGAATAGCTAGCATAGCAAGGTGACCAGTTTGCAAGCAAGAACGCACGTAACCTGGTAAGTCTGCCATCGCCGGACTTGAGTTGCCTCAGCTCATATATCGGATCAAAGCAACTGATAAGAACACAGAACAAAATAAGTAGCAGCAATCACAGCAAACAATTTTGGGAATCTGTTAACCACGATTGATGCGTATACACGAAGTAAAAGGGAAGAAAATGGAATAGAATTACGGAGATTCTGTGTAATTCGTCAATCTACGATTAACAACCAATTTTGTTGCGAAAGGAGAAAAGGAATAAGGATAACGAAGCGTTTCTCACCGACCGCCGTCCGGTAGCCCAGAGCACTGCCGGTTAACCGGCGTGAAGTTTTCGATCGGCTACAGATCCAAAATCAATAAGCCCCTGCTCCAAGATCGGCTACTCTACAGTCTCCACTATTTTCGCTTTTGGACCTTTTGGTCTTAAACGCTTCTTCCAGAAACCCCTCGCTCGCGCCAGGTTCGGGTTGTTGAGTTTACCTAAACTACGTGAACCAGTTTATCCCCGATAACTCGAGTTGTTGAGTCAATCATATATCATATACCACATATTAACACTTTTCCCGGATTTTCCACTCTGATTCCTAGTTGTTTGGATGTTTTCCTAGTTCACAACTTTCTAAAAAAGTTACTCAAAATAGTTGTAAAAAAACAAAATGTTATTAAATTTTTCCAGAATACCTAAGTTTGAGCAAAATTGTTGGAATCCATAGTGATTTTACTTGGATTGCTGCAACTCCACTTGATTTGGCATAATCGCTATCAATCCCAACAAGTTTGTCACAAAATCGTTAGAGGTCTCATCATTTTCACCTAATATACGGTCAAACTTTTTAAGTTGCTAATATTGTGCTCGATTATTCGATTGACGCAATTATTTTTATTTTGCACAACTCTTTAAAATCTACACAGCTACAAAAGTCTAAGACGATTTTATCCTGACTTTTAAATCAATTTTCATATGGTATTAACTTTTGACCTTTGTTACTCGTGATCGAAAATAATCTCATTCCTTATTGCGACAGTTTCATTATGCTTCAGTTGAAATTCCTCAACGACAGATGTGCGGAATCCCAATGGTAGTCTTCATAGCGACATTTAATCCTTCACCCCTATCCTTTCATGTTTCTAAAACTTGTGAACAACCCTAATTTCATATTTTTTAGGATTACAAACTGGGATCAAAATTATGAAAGATTGAGTGGTGAATTTAATGACATGCCAATTTGGTGTCCGTACTATTTTCATGGTCAAAACGTTTTGCTGCTCCTCTTCAAACACACTAAAACCATGAATTTGTGAAGAAGATAGAGGCAGACAATTCGAATTTACAAACCTATTGAATGCCACCAAAAAAAAATTCCCTCAAAATGATACGCTGCAACGAAGATTTGAACCAGGATCGTTCCTTTATTGCTTGCTTCACCAAACAATCTCCAAACAAAAACGCTAACAACATTGGCCGCACTGTCACAGCCTCACAGGTAAATTCAGCAGGCAGATACAAAAAAGAATAAAACAAGGAAAAAAAGAGGAAGTATTCCATTATCCCAACCGCCAGTTGTTCTGTGATTTTGAAAGGACACCTTTAACTCAATCCCTTCATTCGTAGCTTCAGCCGAACTCTTATGTTTTCTCTCCTTTTGCTAACAAATGAGAAAATCTGAAAGGAAGAGAACCAATAGAATACAAGGGCAACCTTCCTGTAAAAAAAGTCACTTTGTTTCTGGTAAGAAAGGGTCATCCTCACTTTGATATTTGATCATTTGGTTTCTGGTTTCTGGGTCCGGGGGCAAGCCGTGCATGGCTGACATGCCGAAGAGCTGTCCAACAGACTAATTCGCTGTGTTTGCTGCTTCTCTTCATTGCTTGGAATGTTAACCAGGGCATCCATTATGAGGATTTCCCAGTCTCGAGGGAGTAGATACGATAACCAGTTGTCATCTGCAACAAGAAAATGTTGAACCTCATCAGGCTACAAAATGAAGCTCCATCACCAGTCGGATATGTGGCAAGGTATGTTAAGAATGCGGCAAATGCTATTTATTTAGTCCTGTTAACAATTCCATGAGAGCGATTGATGAAAAGAGTAAGGGTTGAAGGACAAAGCATATGATTGAACAACAAACCAACCTCCGCCACGAACAGCTTTCATCTGCACGACTCCGTTTCCACGTGGACCAGCGACAGGAAATGAACAAGAAACAGATTGCCTTCTGTGAGATACTGCAAGGGAAGCACTGTACCATGGCCCTTTGGCTATTGGTTCACCGAGAGCTACTTTAATTTTCTCGTTGTTGTTTGCTCTCTCCATTGCCTTTCTGAATATTGTGCAGAGGTAAAATGGTCAAAGATATGATCTGTGTAAGCATCTACAAAATTTCACCATCAGCCCACCAACTACCATCAAGGCGACAGTGACTCTCTTCTTCATCCTATCAAATGGAGTTATACTAAACAAGAATCCATAACTGCACCAGAATGGTGTCCGGCTAAATGACTGTTTTGTCCAACCAAAGAGCTTTGTGCATTGCAAAGTAGGCAAAACCTTTCTACCACTATATACAAGAAGGACTATAGACTAGCAGAAAATTTCCAATTATCCTAAATCATAGAGTATGAAAGCTTTGAGAAACGAGCAAATAACAGAAGTTCATCTTTTCACCTCATCCAAGTGTGCAAAATATCTAACACCATCACACTGCTAATGATACAACCCTACAGCCTCACAAACCAAGCTGTAGAACGAATCCACTAGATCACTTCACTAAACATTTTCACCCATTCACCAAAGAGCAGTTACCGAAGGAAGAAAATTTCCATGCAGAGGCACAACCAATTCTTTTCCTTACAAGTTACAGCACGAGAACCATTCTCCGTATCTATTTTCTTAGCAAGCAATCAAATCACATCAGCAGTTCAATTAGTCGCATAACTACAAACATCATAAGCCCACAGTTATATGTCAGTCTAAACTCCAGAAAGTAACCACTCCTTCGCAAATCACACAGCCAACAGTTGTGAATCCGTAACGAAACATTTTTTAATTTCTAGTACACCATTCCACTCAAAGCAAACCATATGAATGAAGGTAGTGATAAAATTCAATCATTCTTGTTCAACACATTCCTCTCGGCTCTTCAAATTAACACAAGCAAGTATCACAGAAAGAAACCATTCAAGAGGTTCCCCCCAGAGACGGTTGAATCCTAACATGGTCCAGACTAATCTAAATAATTCACTACAGTTTTGGCACATCTCCTAGACATTCTTAACAATGGAAAACCACAAGTAGTAAACTCTAATAGAATCAACTTAACAGCTAGAGCAATCAAGAGCACACCATTACCTGGTGCAGCCATAATAGATAGAGAGATCGTCCAGAGCGCTCAAGGCAACACCACCCGTAACAGTAATCAATACAAAGGAGACTGCTTTACGTCCAAATGATGATGCTTCGCTCTTGCCTTCCTCTGCCGGCTTCGCAGCACTGCATTGGCAAAATCCCGCAGCAAGGTCACATAATGGCACTCCACCAGAATTCATATTTGAAATTAGCAATCAGCGGTGATATCAGTTATTAGTTAGGGATTAAGAAAGGGAAGGACACAGAACCAAGCAGAATTAGTTTACCTGGAAAGTAGCGATCTTTGGGAGCCCTTGAACACGGAAACAAACCTTCTGGCCAGCATAGCTCCCGCTCTCTAAGATAGTGTCGATCTCTAGAATTAGCGGTGAAATCTCTTGCTCTTGAAAGTTTATACACTCAGCTGTTGCAAGCATCCAAATCTAAAGCCCCAGATAGAAGTCGCAATTGCAGATCGTTGCAACCTCCCAAGTCCCAAGGGTTTAAGACGCCAGGAAAAGACGGGTTAAAATTGAACGTCTGCCCAGAAACAATAATACGAGTCGAATAGAACCGGGCTAATTATCACAAACAGTAAAAAATGTGTAAAAAAATTAATATTTTCGTATGCCCTGAACTTTGACCAAAATAAATATCCTGATCAATCTTTTCGATTATAACATCTTGGCCTGAACTATACACAAAAATAAACAATTTGGCCAAATCCGACTTTCGACCGTTAACTTAGACGGTCAAACGCGTTGACCGTTAGTCAACGCGCCATGTCAATGCCAAGTCAGCATAAAATATTTAAAATAATTCACAATTTCTATACATTCCCTAATTTTAAGTTATTATAAATTAAAAAATTATCTAATACCTTAGTTAAACCAAAAATAAAAAAATTAAATATTTATCAGATCTTCTGACTTGGCAGTGATGTGGCAGTGACGTGGCGCGTTGACTTTTAGTCAACGCATTTGACCGTTCAAGTTAACGGTCAAACATCGGGTTTGGCCAAATTGTTTATTTTGGTGTATAGTTCGGACCAGGATGTTATAGATCGAAAAGATTGACCAGGATGTTTATTTTGGTCAAAGTTCAGGCCATATGAAAATATTAACCCTAAAAAAAAATTACAGAATTTATATTTTGCATGTTTCGATATAACATGTTTAAGCGAATAACAAAACAATAATTTTGTTCAATCTCAGTCTGAAATTCTATTAATTTTGTCCAGACACCACGTCAAGTTACAAAAAAAAAATTAATAAAAATAATCAAACCTACCGAATTAATCCCAAACGAGGGCAGACTCAACCCGAAGGGCAAAGGGAGAAGGGTCGCCCGATCTCTGCGCGTGGTTCATTGTTAAGAATTTTGTCCCCAAAGAGTTATATGTATAATTTGCCCCTCTACTTTGTATTTTACTATTTTTCTTAAACATGCCCCTCTACTTTGAATCACATCAAACCTACCCTTATAGTATTAAACGCTGTTCAAACCTACCCTCGATTTATTTTTCCGTTCCAGAACCTCCAAATCGGTTCAACTGAATTCGGTCAGTAGGATTTCATAAAAATGGAAGTCAAAATGACTTTGATGCCCCCTTATTTATGATCCTCCGTTGAATGAAAACCCTCCATTCAAAGCCCTTCCCCTTTAAGGACTTCGACCATCCCAATTCTTCCGATGTATGATTTTCGCCGCCGCCACCACTTTGCATTCATAGAATTGTCAACGCCTTCATCCTTATAGACTTGCATCGATTCCCTCCCTAACTGCCGACCCTAACCTCTCCCACCCTTTGTTTCCCCTTCACGCCGCTGCCACCGCACCACCATCGTCAATCTTGAATCTCTACACCCATACTTTGGATCTTACAGCAAACCCAACCCTAATTTCACCCATCCGGCAGTCTTATTAAGACCATCATCACTCTAACCTTGGTTACGTCTTGATAACTATGGTGCTTCTCTGTAGATAGAGATCCAATATAATTAATTTTACGGATGGTGAAATCAAAATACAAACTAACTCACAAAAGAGCCTCCTATTTGTGGTCGCTGCTGCATCGAAATGTGATTTTGCAGAGGCTCCAGAATGTGTTTTGGGAATGCGGGGGAGATTAAAAAAATTAAGGGGTAATAAAGTCATTTTGCCTTCCATTTGTATGAAATTCTGTTGACCGAATTCAGTTATGGACCGGGTGGATCGGAGGGTTAGGTTTGAGGAGCGTTTAATACTAGAAGGGTATGTTTGATGTGATTCAAAGTAGAGGGTAATGTTTGAGAAAAATACAAAGTAGATGGGCATATTATACATATAACTCTTTCCCAAAATACACAAGTTTGGTGTAGTTCGCTACACTGTTCAGTGATTTAAGATCCGGCTTATGTCGGACAACATCGATATATGTGGATCGCTGCAGTCTGTCGCGATCTGCTAGTGGATTGCTCCTGTTACGATCTACTACTAATATACGTCAAAACTTCATATGACCGTAGCTTTACGCTCGATTATATGATTGATGCAATATGCAAAACTTTCCAAGAAGTAAATCTTTTATTAGAGGATAATCTTGAGAATGTATGGTGCAAATTGGAAAAAAAAAAGTTACAAAAGCATACTCAAAATATCTACAATCAATGAATATGTCATTTCTAAAAATGTCCTTAATAAAAATTATAGCACTTGAAAAATTATGGAAGCCTTTTTTTTCCCTATATGATGAAAGAGCATAAAATTACAATTGTCTAAAAATTTTGGCAAAATCACAAGGTAACAAATTACCTTAATCGCAGTCAAATGAAACACACCACTCCATAGAAACTTTCCAATTTTTCCCCGATTCTGCTTCACCACCACCCATCGTTGCCGCCGTTTAACCGTAGTCATCATCCAAGGAAACTTCTAAGCCATTAAACCCCCCCCCCCTCCTTTGTGCGCTGAATAGGGCTGCCAAACGGTTTTGCGGTAACCGGTTTAACCGGTTACCATACCGGTTGCCGCGGTTACCGGTAAACCGGTTACCGAAAAAACGGTGAGCGGCAGAGATTTTGTGGCAGGCGGTATGCCGACACCGGGCAATCAGTTTACTGACGGGTTATCGGTAATCCGACACCGAATAGAAAAGGGATTTTGTCAAGCCCGCCACGGCGCCACCCCACCCTAAAAGCCCAGCCCTAGTCGATCAAAACCAGCTGCCCTGCCATCCTAAATCCTAATTCCCCTGTCTTACCGACGCCCGCCCCCGACTGCTGCAACTTGCAAGACCACGAAAGAGTCCACGATCGCCGATCCCTTCTCCTCCGTTCACTTCATCGTCGTTGGCGTCGACCCCTCCTCCTCCGTTCAAGTTCCTCTCATCGCCGGGAACAGGACTCAGCAGACAGCACAGCAGCCCAAAGACAGGCTCTGTTTCCGGCAAGTTCCTCTCATCGCCGCTCCGCTGTCCGTTGAACTACGTGAGACCGTCGCCGTCGCCGTCTCCGGTCTCCGTCCATTGTAGAGGTAACTTCTCCGGTCCGGCTGTGATCCCTTACTTTTGTCGCCGTCGCTAGAGGTAATCAACCAGCCCTAGCCGTCGCCGTCTCCAGTGTCCGTCCCTTCTCCGTTGTGCCTGTGATCTCTGACTTTCATGAAACAATGAAATTAAAATACCATTGGACATTGGTAGCCCTATGATTTGGACATTTGGTAGCTCGATTTTCTTATGATTGGAATTGGAGGATTGGTTACATCGAGGTCGAGCGAGTCAGTTGACCTCATGCTTTGGGAATTGGCCATTGGGGACTGTGGGGGGTGGGGGGGGGGCAGTCTGGATTATGTTTTCTTTAGTTGCATTACACTTTACATCGACACTCATAGTTATAGGGGAAAGCTGTCGTCCATCGACATCAATTTGATACTATAATTGTCATTTCACTCATTTGTCAATACTAAATTTTCATTGACTAATTGATGAAGCAAAGCAAGTAATTTAATTCAATTGTTTGATTATTAACTAATAAATACTAATTACTAATTAGTTTGCTTTAATTTTCATTTTTGCAGGTTTACATAGAGGCAGAGCCGAGCAAAGCCCCTGATCCCAGCATAAGAACTTGGGTTATGAAATGAAACTCTAGAACCTTGGGTTTTCTCATTTAACATTTAGTTTAAATAGTCCAAGAGTGGCACTGCATGACAAAGGTGTGCCACCTTGCTTTTTTAGAACAAAAGACAAAACATAACCAAAACTAAAGTCAAAACTCAACATTGCCATTAAACAAAACTTCTTGTTGATGTTAATTTCCTCCAAACCTTGTCGATCCACTTTGATATTTGTGGTCGTCGGTTTGAGTCTTGACGATAACTTGTAATATCTCTTGATACCCCAGCAAGCGGGTGAGCACAGAATGTGCACACCAAACTTGGAGAGAGAATCCAGTCTTGACTTGAGAATGTTGCTACACTTTGGCTAGCTAACTTCACTTCAATCTTCAATTGGTGAAACTATAGCATCTTGCTAGTTGGCTTCCCACACATCTTCTGAATGACGGTTGCATCTAGGGCTGGAAGTTTGGTATAGGTATTTGGGATATACCGAATACTGTACCGAATTTACCACTATTTGATATTACCGAATACGGGTTTATTTTTTAGGGATTGGGATTGAGATTCATTTTGGAGTGCTATTCGGTTTTTGGGATTACGGGATTGGGATTGATATATACCAAAATACTGAAAATACCAAGAAATACGGGATTGAGATTGGTATATACCGAAATACCGAGAAATACACAACTTTAAAAATTAATGAAATATAGCACAAAACCTTTAGCCATTCCTCACTCTTTCACAACATAGAAGCCCCCATCCAACTCAATTTTGACTTTTCACTTTAAGTAACTCTCGTTTCTCACCTATCTCTTGTTATTTTCATAACACCAAAAAGCATTAGTCGTCTCTCAGCCTCCAATTCGTCAAATTAAATATTACCAATGACAAAATTTTGAGATGTCACCTCTTCTCCATTCTTCTTATCTATATCCTAGTTCTAGGCAAACTCAAGACTCTTTGCTTAGTTTCTTTGTCCTAAATTAAACAATCAAATCTAATTTATATATTAAATTATTAAATACAAAGGTAATTAATTTCATATTCGATAATACCGATTGGGATACCGAAGTACCGATTGGGATACCAAAATATTTAGGGATTGAGATTTACTTTAGGGTATAATTTGGTATGCGAGATTTCAGTATTTGGTATTGGGATATCGATATCGTACCGATTTCCACTCCTGGCTGCATCTATGGCTGGCTAGCTAGCTATGAAATCTTCTTCTTCAACCGGTGATACCAATGCATCTTTGGCTAGTTGGCATGCCTTCTTCTTCTTCAACTCCTCAACCCCCAACTTCAGCATTGTAGCTTCAGTTTCTCCAAATTAATTCAGATATGCTGCTGTTTTTTCTTGGCTGACAAGCACTCCTTTCTTCTTCATCAACTACTCAACTCCCAACTTCAGCTACTTCGCTTCAATTTCTCCAAATAAGCAGGAAATGTTGCTGCTTCTTTTGCTAGCTGGCACTCCTACGATCTTCAAATAAAAGTCGCTGCAACATTGCTAGCTGGTTGACTTTTCTTTCTTCTCCTCCATCTTTAGCTGTATCTTCAACATGGTTCGGATATGATGTTGCTGACTTTGCTAGATAGCATTCCATCTGAGAAATAAATTGAAATCAACAAATGGAGTGCACTGTTGGCTACTTCCCCTGCTTCAACAAACTTTGGTTGTTGCCTTCTCTTCACAACTTCTGCTTCTATTTCCTTTATGAAACAATCAATTCTGCTTGAATTTTGCAGCTCCTTTTTTTAGTTCATTACTTACTTCGAATCGGCAAGAAAGTTGACAACCTTGTCTGTTGGAGATTGCCTCCAACCAACCCATATTGACATTCTTCTCATTCTCAATCACAGTCTTCTCAACATAAAATAACTCAATCACAATTTTCAGAACTTGCATTTCACTCATGGACAAAATGACATTCACACTAATCTGAACTCTTTCATGATTCTAAAAAACTTTCTTCGGCACCCTTCCTTTAATCATTCAATCCATCAATTGCAACCATAGGTTCAAGAATCTCACCTTCAATCATAACATTCTTTTGACCCTTTTCTAATTCATACTTGAATCGAAGGTGTTGTTGAAGCCATTCCAAGGCTGGTTTCTGCTTTTTGTCTCCTTTCATGAGCTTCAGGGACTTGGAGAAAACAAGGTACTTATCCTCATCCTCAATCTTCTCTTATGGGAGCAAGGTAGGTGGAAACAGAACAACCAGAA
The DNA here is from genome assembly GCA_964030455.1 of Linum trigynum. Lineage (NCBI taxonomy): Eukaryota > Viridiplantae > Streptophyta > Magnoliopsida > Malpighiales > Linaceae > Linum > Linum trigynum. The sequence goes on along the minus strand of OZ034817.1, from coordinate 48,045,859 downwards.
TCTGGATCTTGGGTCATGGGTTTGGAGATCCAGATCGTCAGCGGTCTGGACGAGTAAGATGCGTCGACTAAAGCTCACTACGACAGAGCATTTGTGGTCGCCGGAGAGAAGGTGTGCTCGGACTGAGTACGAGCGCCGGGAAGTCTAGGATGTTGTGCAAGTCGGATCTCGTTGCCGGTTGTCATCGTGTGCGACTGGATCTACCAGTTCTCGGTCGAAATCTTGTTTTGCTTCTGTTCTTCGGATGTGCCTTGACGATCCTGCAGTGAGTGAAATGGGATTTGGGGAGTGACAAATGGTTTTTGCGGAGAGGGAGAGTGAGTTTTGGTTAAAATAGCTTAGTTACAACTCAAAGTATGAGAATTGGGGGAGCTATACCACTTAACTAAGAATAGGGCATCGCATATCACTCAACTCTATTATATGGAGCGGCTAAACGTGATCAAGGGGGCAGTATCGGATTTGTTGGATTCCAAGTATCAGGTATGCTGCTCTTTGCCTTTGGTAAGGCCTATGAAGGCCTTTCAGATCCTTTTACTATGGAATGTTTGGCGCTTAGAGATGCTTTACAATGGTGCCTAATGCATGGATTTGTTTTTGTCAAATTTCATGGGGATTCACAACAATTGATCAATCGGATGTTGAGGAGGGACTTTTCTCATGATCGAAGTGGTGCGGTCCTGGAAGATGCAAGGGAATTGGCGGCACAGTTCAGCTGGGTCTCTTTCTGCTTTGTCTCGCGTCGACTTAATAGGGCTGCCCATCTTGTGGCACAAAAAGCCCTCTCATCGGGAGTTCGACGATTGGTCGACTCCCGCAGTTTTCTTTCTTCTATTTATGACTGAATTGTTACCGCTACTCTTGACAAAAAAAAAAAAACTCTATTATATGTGCACCCGGTACCACTTAAGTTTACTATTAAGTGTATTCCGTTAAAGTTGACAGAATATTTTTGAAATATTTCGTTTTCTAAATTTAATAGTTGGTCCTTCTACTTTTCTTATTGTAATTCTCCATGTTGTATAATTTTCCATTTTAAATATCTTTGTAATTCTCTAATATTATATTGTAGATGTTCCATATTAGTTAAATTCACTAATTTTAATTCTCTTCCTATAGTCATATTTTTTTCTAGATTTGTTACTCAATATTGCAGCTTTTATAGTGTGTTTATTACTTGTTTTCGTGTCTTTTCGTTCTAATTTTTTTCAATTATTGGAATATGTTTAATTTTTTCTAATTGCGTTCCATTTATCATTCTTTGATTTTGATGTATTGATGATCGATTATTTTTTATTTTAACTATTTTTAATGTCACTTTTAATTGGATTAGTTGTTTAGATAGATCTTCTGATATTGATTCAAAATATTTATTCTTCTGGTATATTTATGATTCCTTCTTGATATTTTTTTTATTATTTTTAAAAAATTATTTATTTTATTGAAAAATTTCAGTAGTCATTCTATTAATATTATATTTAGAAAATTTTCTAATTTTTATATTAGGTTTGGATGTTTTTAAAAATTTTGGATACCAAAAAGTAATTAAAAGTTTGGGTTGGATGGAAAACTAGATGGATGCACAGTTTGGCGACTTTCAAGGTACCTGACACCATATTCAAACTAAGTGGTAGGTCTACCCCAATTTTCAAAGTTAAGTGATACCCGAGTTATTTTACCCTAAGTTTTGGATCTGCAAATTTTGGTGGAAGAAAAGAAATCTGGGAAGGATTTGTGGGTTTTTATTTTGGTTTTGGAGAAGATGGGAAAGGAAGATTTGAGAGAGTAAAAGATTGGGTTTGGGAAAAAGAAATCAGATCATTATCGGCGCCTCATCAGGGTCAGGTTTGAGAAGACGGATTGAAGATTGCGGCAAAAGGTAGGATGGATTTTGGGGAAAAGATGCAATGGAGGAGAAGAAATGTTTTTTAGGGTTTACATATGAAAATTTCAGATCTGGACAATCCTTATTTTTGTGGGTGAGAGGTTCCTAGAGTTCTAATCAAACAGGCTCTGATACTGTAACAACAAAGATGAGTTGTGAAATGGAACCCTAGAACCTTGGTTCTCATTCAACATTTGGTTTAAGTAGTCTAAGAGTGGCACTACATGACAAAGGTGTGTCACCTTGCTTTTGAAGAACAAAAGATAAAAACATAACTAAAACTAAAGTCTAAACTCAACATTGACATTAAAATATACTTTTTTGTTGGTGAGAATTTCCTCTAAATCTTGTCGATCCACTTTGACATTCGTGGTCCCCGGTTTGAGTCTTGATGATTACTTGTAATATCGCTTAACAGTGGTATAGTGGTGGGGGAGCATCGTCGGGATCTGCATTAAGTAGATGTCGTACGTGATAGTCGGAGCAACCTGTCCAAGCCAAGAATGGCTTGTTGCTGCCCGGAGCTTGCTGAACTTGTCGATAGCAACCCAGTAGGCCTTGCACGTCTGCTCCTCCACTCCTCCCGTTAATGCTATGTAAATTGTTTAGGTACACTAAATCTTGCAAAAAAGTAACATGTAAGATCTTGAAAAATCATGCAAACATATGCAATCTTCCTAGCCGACATAATTCAATGTCTCTCCTTAAGGAATCTTATTCCCCTCTAGTACCCAAGGTTACAGAATGATTCCTCCCAAGATAGAAAGGATGTACCTTTTCGGCGTAGCAGTATCTCAAACCCCGAAAACCATCAAACGCAGCAAAACAGCGAGAACCACACTTGACTCAATTTTCTCTTTTAGAAAAAAAATGTAGGAAAACCTAGTTTGGACTTTGGCAGAATTTCGGTACCGGGAATAATGTCTCAAAATCATAGGGGTTGGTGCTTATTTATAAATAATGAAGGGGTGCGTACGAAGGGAGGCAACTCTTCATATGAGTGGTTATACCCCAGCCATTACATTGGTTGGTTCAAAATTTCTCAACCATTGCATTAGTTCAGCCCATGGAAGTTGGACCGGTTTGGTTATTCCAACCACCATATCGGTTCGGTTCGGTTTGATTCAACTCAGTTCGGTTTGGTCCAGTTGGTTACACAAATTAATTTAACCGATTACCCACATGTTACACCAAATCAATCGAATTAGAGGTCACGCCTTCCCACATCTTACCAACATGGTACTTCAAGAGATTCTCTTGGATATTTTCACTTTCATTTCTATTCACATGATTAAAAATCCCAACAGTAAGCTTGTATGCAAGTACGCACTTAAATCTTTTTGTTAGAATACGTTCACGTATACCATGTTTTTTGCAACACAAGTCACATAAAGAAATCAAAGTAACAAAAGATTAAGGAAAAGAAATCAGGACTCATGCATAGAAAGGTTATCAAAACATGCATAAACATCGTCCGACCCAATATAATACACTATTTCTCCTTAGGGGTCGTTTGGATGCAAGTTTTTAATTTGAGTGATTTGAGAGGAATTTGGGATTAAATCACTCGTTTTAAAACCCAGATTTTTAATTCGAGAGATTTATGTGGGATTTGCATCAAATCACTTGTTTGGCTACAAATATGACATTCTTAAATGAAAATGTAAAATCACATAATTACCCTTATTTAGTCTAATACTTAGGCAACAACTCAAACATCCTGCGCATGCTATCCTTCTTCCTCTGCGAGCTGTCTCTTTTGCTTTTGTCCACCTTTTGGTTTCTTTGAGTGTGTAGTGGAAGTTTATTATTTGTGATGTAGTTGCTTCATACTATTGTATTAGGATGCTGATCTAAATCACAACATGTTGGGCGTGGATGTAGTTGTTAGGATGGTTAGTTTTGTTGAATGAATGTATTGCAGACCATTTGCAGTAATAATATGCAGGTCGTTGCTTCTTTATAGTTAAGGAAGACAGTCAGATGAAACCCCACTACTGTGATACCAAAAAGAACTGGAATTAACAAGGATAAACAAAGTGCAGATGAACATGGTTATTCTTTTTGGCAGTTTTATACGCTGCAACCTTAAACAGATTGACAGATTAAAATCAGATTGACAGCAACCTTAAACAAAGTGCAGATGAACATGGTTCTTCTTTTTGGCAGTTTTATACACTGCAACCTTAACAAATTTGCAGCAACCTTAAACAAAGAATATTAAGCATTTGAAAGTAGAGTTACCCTTAAACAAAACAACTCAAAAGAGTTACCAATGCAACCCTCAATACACAAACCTAATTCTGCTCTCCTTTGCCAAACACCAACAAAGAAAGCCATAAAACCCAGAACCCAAAAGATTCTGATTGAGACAAAGGCGAATCACACCAAAACAAGCCAAAGAGGATGAAGGGAGAAGAAGGATTTCGCGAACTCACCATTGAATGCTCTCCGGAGCTGAGTTACCGCCGGTGAGCACTTCTCAGCAGCAGCTGGTTCATCTTTCCGCTCCTTCGTTTGGGTTGGAGTGAAGCAAAATGAAGGGTTCTACGAATGGAGATAGAGACAGACAGTAATTGGAAGGGTTAATAGAAGAATGGCAAAGTTGGATTTTCAGAAAATAAACATGGACATATATGGAACAATTTGGCAAAATATTGAGGAATTTCAAAATAGCTGATGGTGATCAGCTATTTTACAATCCCACATATGTGGGTTTCTTAAATCTGGAATGTTTAAAATCTCTGATTAAAAAATTGTTTGCCAAACGAGTGATTTTAATTAAAATCTCTCACTATGAGGGATTGTGCCCAAATCCCTCAAACAAAACCCTGATCCAAACGACCCCTTAATGAATTCAGTTTCCCTCTATAGTATGAAACTTTTCCTCCCAGTATAGATTGGACGTACATTTTTTGGCATACCGGTATTTGAAACCCCAGAAACCAACAAACAGGAAGAAGTCACATGAGTCTGTTTTTCTTTCATGTGTGTTTTTTTTTGTGAGAAACAGAGGGTAGGGGGCCGTTCTAACCCTTAATCATTAATAATTCGAGACGTTTGTACACCAAGAGAATCAAACAACAACCAGTAGCGTAAGCTAGGACCCTGGGTATCCAATACATGTATCCCAGTCGGTAGTGAATGACCCACAACGGCCATGAAATTAGCAACGTAATTGCTTTCACGAAAGACATGTTCTGCTCTAACCTCCCATTGACGGTCGAAGAGCTGTCGGATCAAAGCTGCCAGCGTCCGATGCGGGTGGTTAACTCTATCCATCAGGATAATTGCTAACGCCGTCCTAGAGTCGGTCTGAAGCCGCACTTTTCGTATCCCCATATCCCAAGCGGTAGTAAGGCCAAGATAGATTCCGGCCAGTTCGGCATGTGTGATAGATCGGCCACCCAGATTAGCTGAGAAAGCCCGCATAAATCGGCCCTCGCTATCCCGAAGTGCACCTCCCGCCGTGGCACTCCCCGTAGCTAATATCACTAATCCATCCGTGTTCAGAGCGATCCATCCCGGAGGCGGCCTCTCCCAGCTGACCAATCTCGAGCTCCTCTCACCTCCGGAGCCCATGACTTGGTGCACCTTATTGAACGCAAGGTGGCATTGCTGCTTCATCTCTTCTGCTTGGCGAGCCAGTAGTGATGACGGCGCCAACACATTGTCAAAGACCCACGTATTCCTATTCTTCCAAAGCTTCCCGCATAGAATGGCGAAGAGGGAAGCATCCACAACTGCACTCCGATCTGCCAGGTAATGTAGCGCCCATTTGATGCTATCCTACATAAAAAAAATTCACAATCCGGCTGATAGACCGTTAGTTACACATGTTTTCACCCCCTGTTCTTACACCGTTGGAGATGTGGTTTCTCGTGTTTTAGACCGATTTCACGCTAGGTTGTGCTTGTTTGTGATATTTCAGGTCCTCGCAAGTGAATGAAGGTTTAGGAGCGAGTTCGGGGTCGATTGGGCGAAGATCGGGCGCGAGACAAGTCACAAAGGAGGTCACACGGGCTGCCCTGATGATCACACGGCCGTGTGAAGGAGTAGTCTGGCCGTGCGAGTTTCGCCGAGAGCAAACACGGGCAGAGCAGGACATCCACACGGCCGTGCAGGAGGCCAGTCTGGCCGTGTGGAATTCTGCGTGAGCAAACACGGGCAAAAAAGAAGTTCACACGGCCGTGCCACTCTGGCCGTGTGAGAGGCCTGGAATTCGACAAAGTGATACGGTGCATTTTGCCTCACACGGGCAACTGGGTAGGCCGCACGGCCGTGTGGCCCTGCCCGTGTGAGTCAGGATTTCCTGGTTTTAAGCCAAATTCCGAACCAAAGAGGAGGAGAGCTGGGTTTTGGATCCCAAACACCCAAGGGACGAACCAAAGAGAGAGAGGGCGATTTGAGTGCATTCTTGGAGTGGAGTTGGAGGATTTCTTCGCCTTGGAAGCTCGAGGAACAAGCCCGGACTTGAAGACTGATCATCTGAAGATTCTTACTGCAGTCTCTCTCTTCTCTATGGAGTAACTTCCCTTCACTTAGGTTTTGAGGAACCCTAGCTATGTTTGTTTGATTGGATGATTGTATGAGTACTCTGACTTGATAATCTAGAGTTCATATTCAATCTATGCATGGTTTCATGATTCAATTCTGCTTTAGTCGAGATTATTGATTCTGCTTTGATCCTATGAGAGGGAATACCTGATTAGGTCAATAGAGCACCATAGATTGATAGTAGTGGATCGATTGCTTTAGTCGAGGGTTGATTCACTGCTTTGTATCGATTGAGAACCCCTTTCGATAGAGGGAGTCTAGTTCAGAACGCCTTGATCAGTTGTTCTAGAGAAGGATACGTCCCTCTAGGCAATTGACTCAAGAGGGCCTTGTTCCTTTAGTCGAGACTCAAGGTCTAGTCAAGGATTCTCCGCATTGTGAATGAAAGTGAAACAGGTTAGAGATCATCAATCATTAATCTGGCTAGTGGCTAGGGGGAATCATACCTAAGTGAGTTCCCAACCTGTAATTAGATTAACTTTAACTGTAGTTTGCTAGAGTAGTTTTAGTTCTTTCATCTTAATCTGATTTGCTAAATAATAAACTGAAGCTGAGTAATAGTAACTCTAGAGACCCGTGGATTCGATATTTATCACTTGAGCCACTATACTGCAGTCCCTTTCATTGGTTACACTTGGCCTTTGTTAGGTGTTGTGTTTTAGAGCATCAAGTTTTTGGCGCCGTTGCCGGGGACTTTCTAGAGTATTAGGAAAGGCAGAAGTTTGTTACTTTAGCGTTTTTCGTTTCTTTTCTTTTCCACCCTTGCTTTTCACTTGGGTGTTTTTGTTTTTGTTGGTGCAGATCTGAATCATGGATCCTAATGGCTTCTCCAATCATTGGGGTTATCCACTGCCATCTGGGTGGTATTACCCCGAGACTCCCTGGAGCAATCAAGGAGGAGAAGACTATGGATTCGGCTTCCAGTACCAACCCCCTTACTACGGAGAACAACCGGACCCATGGGCATATCAAGAACAACCTCATTACCAAGAAGAATTTCTCCCACAACCAGAAGGGCCATTGGAGCTGGAGTTACCCATGGCGGCCTTCACGGGCCATTCTGCAGAGCCATGCTACACTCCACAGCCAGATCCACACTATGATTTGAAGCTTCTCATGGAGAGATCATGCTCCAGTATGGACCATTGTGTCCAGGCCTATCGTGAGACAGAGGGGATCCTCCTGAGCCTTAAGAAGAGCGTCGATGATTTTGAGCGATCTTGGGCGCAACCTGATCCAGATCACCCTTCTGCTACCATACAAGAAGATGAGGAGGAAGAAGAAGGCTACAAGGACATTGTGGAGCACACTGAAGCTGTCACGGAGAGCTCCCGTGATGATCATGATCAGGAGTGTCATGTCGTAGCCGAACACACCTTCCCACACCCCAAACTGAGCTTTGAAGAGGCGGGCATGAGTGCGGAGATGCAAGAAGATCTCATGAAAGAAATTGCTTGGCAACTTGCTCTCCAATCCGTGCTAGAAGAAGAAGAGCAACAAAGGGTGCAGAAAGAAGTTGTGGAGGATGGCGAAAGTGAAGCTGGAGAAGTTCTTGATCATTTCCCAGGGGTGATACCACATGAAGAAGGAAGGGAGGTTAAAGAAGCAATTGGCGTCCAGGCTGAGGATGAAGTTGAGGTGGAAGAGGCCTGCACCGGCCATGAGTTACATGTGATATCTCCACCAAACTTCGAGGAACTGCTTAGCAAGGACCCATTTGCAGTGTCTCTTTGCCAGACCAAGGCCACCTCGACATCGGTCCCTCTTGGTGGACGCGATGGTGGCCAATCGATGCTGTCATATCTGGTTTGGGGCAATGAGACGAGAGTAGAGAAGGAGAGGTCTCGAGGGTGGAGACTTCATCTGCATCAAGTACATGAGCCTTCATCACCTGCCACACCACATGCTCATGACTTGAGACTCCACCTCATCGACGAGAATCTCAACTTCAAGGAGGTTCTAGCATGGACCGAAACTTAGGAGCCATCGTCCGGCTCACGACGTGAAAGAAGCGCTTGTTGGGAGGCAACCCAACCAGTCGGTTTGCATTTCTTTCTCTATTTCTCCTCGGTTGAGTCAGTTTTGTTATTTGATTTTAGACTCAATAACTCAACCTTTGTGAGATTTTGTGTGGTGTTTGTGTTCTGATTACTCTCTCTTTCTGGAATGCACCGCCTGACCCGTTCATCATCATTCACCCTTGATCTGGTAACTTCGTTCTACCCTCCTTATCTTTCCTCCATTGAGGACAATGTCGTGCTTAAGTGTGGGGGGATGTTCGATTATGTATGCGGGTGAATGTTTGGCTGTTTGTGTGCTTGGAGCCTAGTCCACTGTCCAAATTTTTAAATTTGAGGGCTCCAAGTACGTGTCTCCTTGCAATTGCCGGCTCAGTATGCTTTGAATTGACAGTCTTTACAGTAATATGCAACCTAGGGAGGTAGTGTAGCACTATGGAGGATGTTGATGCATTTAAGAAGTCTCATTTCTTCTTCATATAAAGTTGGTTGATTGAGTGAATCAGTGATCTTAGGACCCTTGAATTGTGTGGTGTTGTGGATTTTCTACCTGTCATGGACTCTTGTATCATGTTTTGAAAATAACAGGTGCTCGAAAATGTGCTTCAAAATAAACGTCTCCCGTGCGAATAGGGCGAAAGTGTGTAAGGGGAGACGGGAATCCGTTCCCAATTTCGGCCTACTACCTCCAGCCCCCTTACATGTCTTTCCCCCGCACGAGGCTCGAGACATCCGCTCCTGGCATGGCCGGTAAGAGCAGGTTGGGACCCTTGAAAAGAAAAGAAAAGAAAAATAACAGAAAACAAGCAAAACAGAAAAAAAGGGGGTTCCAACCATCTTCAAGAACAAAATAGAGCACCTCGAAAAATGTGAGTCCATGATCCTTTGTTTTTGAGAATCTCTCCATCCACAATTCATTTGTCCTCTGTTCACTATTTGCCATGATGCCGACTCGCCGAAGAAGCTTTGAGATGACTTGTGCGTCGGTTGACCTCGTAAGCTGCTAAATGATCTAGGAAGTCCTCTACCTACGATCTGGGTTGTTTGTTTCCATAGAGGTCTGGAGAGTTGCATTGGTTTGAGTTAGGTTTGCTTGGGGACAAGCAAACGGTTAAGTGTGGGGGAGTTTGATAGACCGTTAGTTACACATGTTTTCACCCCTGTTCTTACACCGTTTGAGATGTGGTTTCTCGTGTTTTAGACCGATTTCACGCTAGGTTGTGCTTGTTTGTGATATTTCAGGTCCTGGCAAGTGAATGAAGGTTTAGGAGCGAGTTCGGGGTCGATTGGGCGAAGATCGGGCGCGAGACAAGTCACAAAGGAGGTCACACGGGCTGCCCTGATGATCACACGGCCGTGTGAAGGAGTAGTCTGGCTGTGCGAGTTTCGCCGAGAGCAAACACGGGCAGAGCAGGACATCCACACGGCCGTGCAAGAGGCCAGTCTGGCCGTGTGGAATTCTGCGTGAGCAAACACGGGCAAAAAGGAAGTTCACACGGCCGTGCCACTCTGGCCGTGCAAAGAGCCTGGAATTCGAACTAATTGGAACGCAACGTTTTGACTCACACGGGCAACTGGGTAAGCCACACGGCCGTGCCACCCTGCCCGTGTGAGTCGGGATTTTCTTTTTAAAACCCGATTTTCAGCCAAAGGAGAGGAGGAGAGCTGGGTTTTTGGATCCCAAACACCCAAGGGACGAACCAAAGAGAGAGAGGGCGATTTGAGGGCATTCTTGGAGTAGAGAAGGAGGATTTCTTCGCCTTGGAAGCTTGAGGAACAAGCCCGGACTTGAAGACTGATCATCTGAAGATTCTTACTGCAGTCTCTCTCTTCTCTATGGAGTAACTTCCCTTCACTTAGGTTTTGAGGAACCCTAGCTATGTTTGTTTGATTGGATGATTTTATGAGTACTCTGACTTGATAATCTTGAGTTCATATTCAATCTATGCATGTTTTCATGATTCAATTCTGCTTTAGTCGAGATTATTGATTCTGCTTTGATCCTATGAGAGGGAATACCTGATTAGGTCAATAGAGCACCATAGATTGATAGTAGTGGATCGATTGCTTTAGTCAAGGGTTGATTCACTGCTTTGTATCGATTGAGAACCTCTTTCGATAGAGGGAGTCTAGTTCAGAACGCCTTGATCAGTTGTTCTAGAGAAGGATACGTCCCTCTAGGCAATTGACTCAAGAGGGCCTTGTTCCTTTAGTCGAGACTCAAGGTCTAGTCAAGGATTCTCCGCATTGTGAATGAAAGTGAAACAGGTTAGAGATCATCAATCATTAATCTGGCTAGTGGCTAGGGGGAATCATACCTAAGTGAGTTCCCAACCTGTAATTAGATTAACTTTAACTGTAGTTTGCTAGAGTAGTTTTAGTTCTTTCATCTTAATCTGATTTGCTAAATAATAAACTGAAGCTGAGTAATAGTAACTCTAGAGACCCGTGGATTCGATATTTATCACTTGAGCCACTATACTGCAGTCCCTTTCATTGGTTACACTTGGCCTTTGTTAGGTGTTGTGTTTTAGAGCAGTCAACCTCCGACCAAACAGCCCGGGCGTAAGGGCAATCCCGAATCACATGCATTGTCGTCTCTGGTCCACTGCCGCATATTGGACAATCATCAACCTCAGCTAGGTGTCGTCGACGGCGCTCCCCAATAGTAAGTAGCTTGTTATGAAGCACAAGGCGACCTATACAAAGCTCATTGATTGGATTGAAAAGAGGCTGGCAGGGTGGAAAGTTAAATCTTTGTCTCTGGCAGGAAGGATTACTCTAGCACAGTCGGTCCTATCCTCTCCCCCATCTTATACGATGCAGACATAGCTGCTCCGGCTTCTGTTCGAGAGTATATTGTTAGGAAGTTCCGAGAATTTATTTGGGGGAGCTCCGATCAGGGAAGGAAGATACATCTAGTGGACTGGGATACACTATGCCAGCCAAAGGATGAGGGCAGTTTGGGTCTGCGTAGTGCCACCTATATGAACGAAGCATTCTTTTATGTGTTTGTAAAGAGGAAAATGAAATAAAGAAAAACTATTTTCTTTCTTTTGGCCGAAAATATCTTTTAGATATGAAAATAGAGGAGGTTGGTGCTATTTATAGAATTAAGGGGTGTGTGAAGGGATATGAGTCTTCGGGTGGGTGGTTACACCCCAACCATTGCAATGATTCATTACAAAGAGCCTCAACCATTGTAACAGTTCGGCCCATGGTAGTTGGACCGGTTGGTTCACTCCAATTGTCACATCGGTCTGATTCAACTCAATTTGGTTTGGGTTGGTTATACAAACCAATTTAACCTAATACCAACTTATTAGATCATATCGACCGAGTAAAGGCAACACCTTCCCACATCTTACCTCGATTTGTAATTCTATTATTACAGTAACTTGTTGGTCAATCCAATTGTGTACAAGGACTTTGTTTCCAAGTTGGGAAACAAAAACTTCATTATGCAATATAGGCTTTTGAGGACCGAATCTGGTCAGTAACCATGCATAACTCAACCAACAGCCGGCACATCAGCACCCCTGGCCACTTACTGGAAGACCTCTAACCCTTCTTTCCTTAAATTTTTAACGAACGATTTCTATCTCGTTTTAAGCTGGAATTTAAATTTTTATGCATAGATAATTCGGATTAATTGTGCTCTTTAAATTGACCACATTACAACATTCCAAATATATGTTTTTCCAATAATTATATATTTCCATTAATCACCGCCTGGGAACCAGGACCTGCAAAAAACCCAGAAGCAAAGCTGCTCCATAGTTCTGTGTACAATTACTAACAGAACAACATAAGTCGACTAACTAAATGATAAGATACGATTAAACTGAGGCATCATCCTAAATTCTGCGAGGAAATCAAAGTTTCCCATAGCATAATTGAAGTCTTCAATCAGCTGTTGAATCAATAGCCTGGACTCCTTCTTGCTACCTTGATATATACGAATACAGCGTTCCTTCCAAATGACACTTGGACACCAGCGCCAGATAGCACCCTACACACAACCTTTACTTCCATCTTTCCTTACTTTCCTGCAGATCTACCGGAGCAAGACTTCCTACGCGCTAGGCCAAGAACTTGAGCCAAATATGGCTTCGAAAACCTGTAGTGAAAACGGACATGTGCAGAATAAATGTGTTCTATTTTCCTCTGTTCCACACAACACACATGAGGCGTCATTCACTTTTCCCAAACTCAAATATGACATAGCAAAATAGTGCAACATTTTGATTCGAAATACCACAGAACCAAAATGATGCATCCAAACGAAGATAAGGTTTCCCTCAAGCCTTTAGGTGTTATTTTCCTCACAATAGATGTGTTATCTTGTTTGCTAGTATTGCAGGACCTCGTTCTATTGTTTTCTCCTTTTAATGAGAAGAAGTCTAGAATTTCTATCATCTCATTAAGAGAGCTTTCTTGATAGAGGCTTCTTATTGCGATTTTGTTCACCAAGCTTCATGACATTAGTGTCATTTAGGTAGCCCATCTCGTTGCATAAAAAGGCTCTATTATCGATAATTCGACTTTCTTTTTTGGATTTCATTTATTATGACTATATTCGTATCTTTTGTTCCAATTCGAAATATATTTGCCAACAAATAAAAGATACACTAAATATATTTGGGCTTTTGTGCATGCTTAGATCTAAATAGAATTGCTTCAATTGGATAATCGAGTGCAAAATTATGTCGTTTGAAGTTTTTATTTAATATAAAAGTGTTTTTTATGTTAGCGATTTTGAATATATTTAGATTTTTTTTCAATTTCAACATACATTATGAAAATTATTCTCTAATAAAAGTAGTATTTCTTGAAAATTTATGCAAAATATATATTATATATATATTTTTACATAAATTGGATAACCGAGCGCAAAATTACTGTCGTCTGAAGTTCTAACATTTATAGTAATAGATAGCGGCAAACGGGAGTGATCCATGTCCGCTTCCCAAAATCACTGAAAAGTTCAGCGAAACACCCCAAAGTTGTGTATTTTGAGAAATTTCATTCGAAGTGTGGTATTGTGAAAAGTTATTTTAGTAGCTCTTCGCAAATCTATTGATGGTCATTGCTAGACTTCTCGTGACCAGTACCAGAAGTTTACGCAATCTTTGATGACTTTGGGTTACTCTCAAAGTCGGGCCAACCATTTATTTTTTATCCAAGGCAAGCCCAAAGGGCATGGGACAAAGACTCGACACAATTACACACTAGCTCAAAAATTGCATGATAGTCCGTATGCAACCGGACTACGATGAAAGAGCCTGATAAGCCACTACATGGGCAGCTCTGAAGAAGCTCTGGAGTTATCTTTTTCTTCTTTTAATGATGTTCTCTTTTATTCAATAATTCTTTTTAATTTTCATATTATATCTATGTTTGTAGAAAAGACTAAAGTTTGTAGAGTGATATATCACATTTAGTTAAACAAAAAATATATTATTAAACTTGGTCAAGTAAATTTTCTACTTTTTTTTACTGAAAGTAAATAATAAGATATATGTTATTGAAAATTTTAAACAAACACACACATAAAGAAACAGTTTGTGGAATCGGTTGATGATCTGGATAAGGTGGAGGAAGCCAGCCTCGAGTGGCTGATAGACCGTTAATTACACATGTTTTCACCCCTGTTCTTACACCGTTTGAGATGTGGTTTCTTGTGTTTTAGGCCGATTTCACGCTAGGTTGTGTTTGTTTGTGATATTTCAGGTCCAAGTACGTGAATGGAGGCTTGGGAGCGAGTTTGGGGTCGATTGGACGAAGATCGGGCGTGAGACAAGTCACAAAGGAGGCCACACGGGCACACCCACAACTCACACGGCCGTGCAAGTGACCACTTTGGCCGTGTGAGATTGTGCGAGAGCAAACACGGCTTGCCCTGATATCCACACGGCCGTGTGAAGGAGTGGCCTGGCCGTGCGAGTTTCGCCGAGAGCAAACACGGGCAGGATGGAAATCACACACGGTCGTGCGACCCTGGCCGTGTGGGAAGCCTGAAGATCGAGCTAATTGGAACGCAGCGTTTTGACTCACACGGGCAACTAGGTATGCCACACGGCCGTGTGGCCCAGCCCGTGTGGCCCAGCCCGTGTGAGTCGGGAATTCCTGGTTTTAACCCAATTTCGGGCTGCAAGAGAGAGAATCGGACTTTTTGAGCAAAAACAGAGCCCTAGAGAGAGAAAGGACGAAGAACACATCCTAGAAGCCATCTTGGAGCTGGGTTTCATCAAATCAAGCTTGGAGATCGTCATAGGAGTGGAAATCATCATCCCAGAGCATATTCTTCCCATAATTATGAGTATGACTGCTTTGTATCTTGTTTTCCTCTCTCTCTCTCTCTCTCTATGGAGTAGAACCCCTCTCTCACTTGGGGATGAAGAACCCTAGTTCTATGTGTTAGGGATTGATTGTAATGACTTGGGATGATATTACTGTTTGATTTTAATCGAATGATGCATGTTTATTGAGTCAATTGAAGTCTGATCAACTTTTCCTGATTCCTGCTGCAATCTGAGATAGATAGAATCTGATTAGGTTGCTAGAGTCTCATCATTCGATAGTAGGAGATTGGCTATACGAGAGTTAGCCAGTTTAATGCTTTGTACTGGAATCCAATTCCAGTAGTGAAGTTCTGTTCTTACTGCTTCAGCTTTCTATCCCGGTGAAGACTAGTCGTCTGCCGGGTAGATAGACTGAGAGGGCTTGGTCAGCTTAAGAGATTCCAAGCTACTGTCGGATCTTCCGCAGTCTAATCAACAATAAATCAACCCAGGGAAATACAATTGAAACCTAACTAAGGAGCTAGGGGGAATCATTCCCGAGTGACTCTTACCTGCTTGAGAAAACCGTATCAATTCCTGCTTTCTTTCTGCTTTTGCTTTTAAACAATAATCACTTACTTTAGTTGGCTAGATAATAGAGAATCACGAAGTAAGCAGTAGATCTAGACCCCGGGTTGATAATATAACTTGCCTGTTACTGCATTCCCGGTCTGCGATTACACTTGGTCGCAGATTGGTGTTGTGTTTTGGCGTGTCAAGTTTTTGGCGCCGTTGCCGGGGACCCCTCTAGGTTATTGGGAAAACGTGAGAATTTGTTACTCTAGCTTTTTATTTACTGCATTTTACCTCTTCCACCTGTGTGCCTTCACTGGTTGCTTCTGCTGATTGTGTGCAGGTAGTGCATGACCCGTAGCCAGTCGGGAGATCTACTACCACTGGACCAGGAGCTTGAACGAACCTACAGAAACTTCAAGCGGGCTCTAAAGGCGCGACTGGCTGCGGAGGAGGCGCTAGCACAGCTACAGATCACTGAAGAAGAGGAGATGGCTGATCCACAGGGCCATGCTGTGGTCGATCCCGAGGAGCAGACCATGGGACATTACTGGACCGCCAGGGCTGCATACATGAGGTCACCCATTCAACACCCTCATGTCCCAGCCAATAATTTTGAGGTGAGCACCTCAGTAATCACCATGCTGTGCGGTTCGGTGATGTTCCGTGGCAAAGAGGGGGAGTGCCCCCGATCACATCTCAGGCGATTCCACGAGCTCACCGATGGAATCAAGATCAACGGAGTCCCAGCAGATGCCATCCAGCTGAGGTACTTCCCATTCACCCTGGAGGGGCAGGCCAAGGAGTGGCTAGACACTCGACCTCCAGGCTCCATCACCACGTTCGCCAACCTGGCGGACAAGTTCCTCACCCGCTATCATCCTCCATCCAAGACAGCTGACCTGCAGAAGCAAATTACCCATTTTGCTCAGGACGAGGATGAGACCATCAGGGATGCTTGGGAGAGATACACCAGTCTTTTCCTCAGGTGTCCCAATCATGGTTTCAATGATGCGTTCAAGGTGGGCACCTTCTATCATGCCCTCTTCCCGGAGGACAAGCAACTGATTGATTCGGTTTGTGGCGGGAACATGTTGACCAAAACACCGCCACAGCTGAATCAACTCTTTGAGGAAATGGCGGAGAACGGGTACGATTGGGGCACTGCCAGGAGATCGAGACGAGCACCAGGACGGGGTGTGCATGCTGTGGGCACTCAGTCATCCGATTTGGTGCAGGTGGTATCGAAGCTGGTTTCAGCTATCGACCGTTCTGGTTTGATTGCAGGTACAGGATAGCCGCAGGCGATGCACTGCCAGTGGTGTGAGAGCTCCCATCACACCGTAGAGGACTGTCAGGCGATGAGGGAATCGTCTACTACCCAGGAGCAGGTGGACTTTATCAGTAATGCCAGGCGCTTCGACCCCTACAGCAACACTTATAACGAGGGGTGGCGCCAGCATCCTAACTTTTCCTGGGCTGGGGCGAATCCCAAACCACCAGCTCCCCAGGGACCACCTGGCTTCCAGAGGCCTCCGTACCAGCCCAGACAGGGGCAATTTCAGCAGCCACAGCAGCCACTCTACCAGCCCAGACAAGGGCCAGTTCTACCATAGTCATAGGTGCGACCATTTCAGCAGACAGGAGCAGCACCTGCAGCTCTAGTACAGAGTGACCCGATGACGGAATTGAGAGATTTGGTGGGTTCTCTGGCCACCTCCAGTGCGAACAAGTTCAATAACATCAAGCAATTCATGGAGAAAGCTTTAGGCAAATTCTTGGAGCTAGAAGCTGTCCAGAGAAATACACAGGCTGTGCTGCGGGATATACAGAACCAGCTTGGGAGTGTTGCCCAGGATGTAGCTCAGAGGACTCCTGGTACCTTGCCTGGTCAGACCATTCCTCACCCGCAGGATCCGAATGCCAACTGCAGTGCCATCACAACCAGGAGTGGCAAGGTGACTGCTGATCCACCTGTTCGGGCAGAGGAGAGAGAGAGCCCTGCTTCAGCACTTCCAGCTAATAAGGAAGAAATGGAGGAGGATGTTGAGGTGCCTGCTCCTAAACCGCAACCAGTGGTGAAGGAGTATGTACCACAACTTCCCTTTCCTACTCGGTTGCACAAGGACCGACTGGAGACTGAGTTTGCCAAATTCATGGCAATGCTGAAGCAGGTAAACATTAGCATGCCCTTCGTGGAGGCATTATCGAAGATGCCCAAGTATGCCAAGTTCATGAAGGATCTCCTCACCAACAAGAGGAAGCTTGGGGAGCTGTCAACGGTGATGCTCAACGAAGAGTGTTCTGCCATCCTGCAGAACAAACTACCAGAGAAGCGAAAAGACCCAGGGAGTTTCACTATCCCTTGCATGATTGGTAGTTTGCATGTAGGGAAGTCCTTGGCGGATTTAGGCTCTAGCATAAATGTCATGCCTTATAAACTGTTTAAAAAGCTAGGCCTAGGTGAACCCAATGATACTAGGATGAGCATCCAGCTTGCTGATAGATCCATTGTGCATCCTAGGGGTATAGCAGATGACTTGATAGTCGCAGTAGGGCCATTTTCATATCCTGTTGATTTTTTTGATTTTGGACATAAATGAGGATGTTGATGTGCCATTGATACTGGGTAGACCTTTTCTCGCCACCGCCAAGGCGCTTATTGATGTTAATGATGGAAAACTGATTTTGAGAGCTGGGGGTGAACAAATCACCTTCTCTGTTTCTGATAATATGAAACACCCCCAGCTCCATGTTGATCTAGATTACTGTGATGTTGTTGCTGATTTTGAGACCGCACTCGCCATCACGAGTGCGGGTACTGATGATTTCCTTGAGCGTTGTCTTTTGCTAGGGAAACAGGCATCACAGGATGTGCAACTGGAGGAGCAGCTGGCAGAGCTGGACGAGGCCATGATCGAGGGGCGAGAGATACCATTCAAGCCGATCCCCATCTCGCCCCGGCTCGCTACATCATTGGAGGAGCCACCAGAGTTGGAGCTTAAGCCCCTCCCATCTCACCTGGAGTATGCATTTCTCCGGGAGGGAAATAAGCTCCCGGTCATTATTAGCTCGGATCTGACACCCGAGCAGAAGAGCAGGCTGGTGGCTTTGCTGCAGAAGTATGCCCGGGCCATGGCATGGAAGATCACAGACATCAGAGGCATTAGCCCATCCTTCTGCTCCCACAGAATTCTGATGGAGGATGAGGTTAAGCCAGTCAGGCAGCCGCAGAGGAGATTGTCTCCTAACTTGGAGGCAGTGGTCCGGGCAGAGATTGTAAAGCTCATGTATGCAGGGATCATCTTTGCTATATCTGATAGCAAGTGGGTCAGCCCCACTCAGGTGGTCCCGAAGAAAGGCGGGATGACTGTGGTCCCGAATGAGAAGAAGGAGTTGATCCCGATGCAGACCGTGACCGGCTGGAGAGTCTGCATCGATTACCGGCGCCTGAATGACGCCACCAGGAAAGATCATTTTCCCCTACCTTTCATTAATCAGATGCTGGAGAGATTGGCTGGCCATGAGTTCTATTGCTTCCTGGATGGCATGTCTGGTTACTTCCAGATTCCTATTGCTCCGGAGGATCAGGCGAAGACCACATTCACTTGCCCCTTCGGTACCTTTGCTTACCGGAGGATTCCATTTGGGCTGTGTAATGCACCGGCGACCTTCCAGAGATGCATGCTGGCGATCTTCGACCAACTGGTTGGAGAGATCATGGAAGTCTTCCTGGATGACTTCTCGGTTTATGGAGACTCATTCTCTCCTTGTCTCCATAACCTGGAACTCGTTCTGAAGAGGTGTGAAGAGACGAATCTGGCACTCAGCTGGGAGAAGTGCCATTTTATGGTCCGTGAGGGGATTGTGCTCGGGCACAAGATCTCCAAGCAGGGGATTGAGGT
Source organism: Linum trigynum (assembly GCA_964030455.1). Taxonomy (NCBI): domain Eukaryota; kingdom Viridiplantae; phylum Streptophyta; class Magnoliopsida; order Malpighiales; family Linaceae; genus Linum; species Linum trigynum. The sequence continues at coordinate 48,026,637 of OZ034817.1, read as the reverse complement.
GGATCGCGCGAAGATTGAGACGATCAGTAAGCTACCTCCTCCCGTTTCTGTGAAGGGGATTTGCAGCTTTCTGGGTCATGCAGGCTTCTACCTAGGGATGGCAAAAATATCCGTAACCGTGGATATCCGCCCGAACCCGGCCTAATCGGGAAGGGTAAAACCCGAACCCAAAGGACATTTAGTGGGTACGGGTAAAACCCGAACCCGAATATTGCGGATAATGGGTGGGCATGGGTTTCTCAGTATCCAACCCGAACCCGCCCGATTATACACATACATATATATTTTGTCTAGAAATAGTCATTATTTTTCTCTAACATATTTTATATTTAGCATATAAATATAATATTTTCATGAAATTGTGTTGTTTTAATTAATTTTCTTCATTCTAGTGAATTATTGTCATACTTTTCCTCTTGCGTAATGTGAGAATACGTGTGAATGATAATATATTAGTTGGAGTTATGAAGAGAAATCATTACCCATGGATAACCGTGGATGCCCGAAACCCGAACGGGTATGGGCATGGTTTTAATTTTCTACCCGTTTCATATGTGGGTATGGGTATGGGTAAAACCCGAACTACTTTGGGTAGGGTAACGGATATGCACTATCCGTCCCCGACCCGACCCATTGCCATCCCTACTTCTACCGGCGCTTCATTAAAGATTTCTCGAAGATTGCCCTGCCTTTGACCAAGCTGTTGGAGAAGGATGCACCATTCCAGTTCACTCCCGAGTGCACAGCTGCATTTGAGACCCTGAAGGAGAAGCTGACCCATGCCCCTATCATGGTAACTCCTGACTGGTCTCTCCCTTTTGAGCTAATGTGCGATGCGAGTGACTATGCAGTAGGAGCAGTTTTGGGTCAGAGACGCGAGAAGCACTTCCAGCCCATCTACTACGCGTCGAAGACTTTGAACGATGCACAGGAGAACTACACCACCACTGAGAAGGAGCTCCTCGCTGTGGTGTATGCATTTGACAAGTTCCGGCCATATCTGGTGCTCTCACATGTGGTGGTCTACACAGATCACTCGGCGATTCGCTACTTGATGAGCAAGGCTGATGCAAAGCATCGGCTCATCCGCTGGATCCTGCTTCTGCAGGAATTCGACATAGAGATCCAGGACAAGAAAGGAGCCGAGAATGTTGCTGCAGATCATCTTTCACGGTTGGAAGCCCCTCCGGTGGACAACTTCGTGGAAGAGATCGATGACTCCTTCCCGGGTGAGCGATTGCTGGCGATGACACTGGTGGACATCGTGACCCCGTGGTATTCTGACTTTGCCAATTATCTGGTGGGCAAGCAGTTACCCAAGGGGATGGCTACTCATGCAAAGCGCAAGTTCTTCTCCGATCTGAAGCACTACTTCTGGGAGGATCCTTACCTCTTCAGAATCGGAGCAGACGGCGTGATCCGGCGCTGTGTCATGGAGCACGAGATGGGAGACATCCTGTCTCAATGCCACGAGGGACCTACTGGAGGTCACCATGGAGGAAACCGCATGGCGCGGAAGGTGCTACAGTCGGGCTTCAATTGGCACTCGCTCTTCAAGGATGTAGACTCCTTCGCACGCCAGTGCGACCACTGCCAGAGGTCAGGTAACATTTCTTCCCGGGATGAGATGCCCCAACATATCTCTTTTATTTGTGAAATTTTTGATGTTTGGGGTATCGATTTCATGGGCCCATTCCCTCCATCTTTTGGCAATCTGTACATATTGGTTGCAGTGGACTACGTCTCGAGGTGGGCAGAAGCTCAAGCCATGCCCACCAATGATGCAAGACGAGTCTACTCCTTTCTGAAGCAGCTGTTCTCCCGGTCGGGACACCCCGCGCCATCATTAGTGATAGAGGCACCCATTTTCAAGGGCAATTCACTAAACTTCTCTCTCGCTATGGTGTTAAGCATCAGGAGTCGGTGGCCTACCATCCCCAGTCAAATGGGCAGGCCGAGCTGACGAACCGGGAGCTAAAACGAGTTATTGAAAAGACGGTGGATCAGTCTCGCAAGGATTGGTCCACCAAGCTCGATGATGCTCTTTTGGCATATAGGACTGCCTATAAAAATCCGATTGGCACTTCTCCCTATAGGCTTGTCATGGGAAGGCGTGCCATTTGCCGGTAGAGCTAGAGCACAAGGCCTTCTGGGCCATTAAGCTGCTAAACATGGATTTGAGTGTTGCAGGTACAGAACGTAATTTGCAGCTGCTGGAGTTGGAGGAGTGGCGTTACCACGCCTACGAGAACACCTTGCTCTACAAGGAGCGCACCAAGCGTCTCCACGACGCTCGGTTGAGGGGCCCGAAAGAGTTTCAGGTAGGTGATCGTGTTCTGCTTTTCAATGCACGCCTGAAACTCTTCCCGGGTAAGCTCCGTTCGAGGTGGTCGGGTCCCTTCACGGTCACCCAAGTTTTTCCGCACGGTGCGGTGGAGATCAGCAATGCTCAGACTGAGCCATTCAAGGTGAATGGCCACCTCCTAAAGTTGTATTTGGGAGGTGCTGTCGAGCGCGCAGAGCTGCTGATCAAGCTCGAGGACCCTTAGTTCCTCTACTGGCGTCCAGCTAAAAGACGGTAAAGAAGCGCTTGTGGGGAGGCAACCCCACATAGGTTTGCATTTTCTTACCTTTTTCTTTTTGATTTTTTGTGTTTTTTGAGTCTTGAGGGGTTTTTCACGAGTTGTATGTCGTTCTGGAGTGAAAACATGTCATTTTCGGAGTTCAGGCAGCTCACACGGCTAGCCCTGAATGTCACACGGCCGTGTGGAAAATAGGTTTGGCCGTGTGAGCTCTCGCAGAATTCCACACGGCCAGACGAGATGGTGGCACGGCCGTGTGGGAATTTGCCCTGGCCGTGTTTGCTCTCGCATAATATGGCACGGGCAAATGAGCACTCGGCACGGCCGAGTGAAATTCCTCGGCCAGCCCGTGTCGGCCGACACGGGCAAAAGTGCTCATGACACGGCCGTGCGAGTCAGGCCGTGTGGCCGAGACACGGCCTATATATTCGGCCAGCACGGCCGAGTCGTCAGAAATTTCAAAAATCATCGCCGGAATCCTCTGTTCCTCGCCCGAAAACTGCGACAAAACCACACTTTTCCATTTTTTCGGCCATTTTTTGTCATTTTTCCACCAAACCAACAACAAACCCACCCTTCCTACACCAAAAGCGGCCTATCCCTCCATTTTGAGCGGATTTGGCCGACGTTTTTGTCACCGGAGGCGATTTCCGGCAAGGCTCCGACGAGCATTTCCGGGCACTTTTTCGGCTTTTCGTCGCTTCCATCGCCTTCCCCTCATCATCCCCTACACCTCTACTTGAGTCTCCAGGTTTGATTTTGCCTTTAACTATGTTAATTGTGGAGAATTGGGTGTTAGGGTGCATGTTTAGAGAATCTCATTGAATCTTGTGATTTTTGTGCAATTGATTGAGGGGAATGCATGGAGTGTGTTTGAATTGTGTTGGGCAAAGTCCCTCTTGATTGTTTGAGCCCTTGTGTGCAAGAATTGTGCCAATTTCATGCTTACCTTAATAGTGCACACAAGGTGTTCGATGAAATGCCTGTTTTTCATGCTATGTTGTGGGCACCGGTCGTGGCCCTTATTGATGTGCTTTGAGGGTGTGTTTGCTATGGATGTGAACCTTAAGTTACCTACTTTATCATGAATGTGCACCCCCACTTAGATTATGCTTGATTTATCGAGTTTTTGACCCCCGAACTATGGATGAAACCATGGTTAGGTTGTTTTCTGTTCTTAAGTGTGGGGGTGTGATTAACATTTTCCTTGGCTCTTTTGGTTCCACTTTGGGCTGTTCTTTTGCAGGACCATGTCGAAGCCCAACCTCCGGCATCAATATGTTCAAGATTTGAGACGGGGACCCCACCAGGATCGTTTTAAGAACGTCCTGGCCTGCAAGTTTGGGCAGCATCATTACTGGTCCAAGCGCGAGTTGGAGAAGCTGAACTGCTACGAGCACCTCTCCCCCGTTGTCACCAACCGCTACTGGCGCCGCCTACTCAGCATTCGCGTGAAGGTTTACCATGAGCTCGTGCTTGAGTTCTACACTACCTTCAAGCACGCAGCCACGGCCGATTGGAAGGACGAAGCTGCAGTCCAGTTCCGACTCGGCGGTGAACCACGCTCCATGAGTTACGACGAGCTGGCGGACGCCCTCGGCCTCAACTTGGTCAATGACAGGACCTTCATCACCGAGATCGCCGAGCCAGCAGGGGTGGACTTCGGGAGGCTGTACTTCAGCCTCGCTCGGCCACGTCTCTTCCCTTCAAGGCGGGGAAGACGAAGGCCAACACATTGCAGCTCGAAAACCGTCTCCTCCATCACATGCTAGCCAAGTCTTACACCCCAGCCTCAGACAGTGCCAGCGCCATCACCAAGAGATCCCTGTACTTCATCCAGTCCATGCGCTAGAGGGATCATCCCCTACACTTGGGCTCGGTGGTGGCGAGGACCTTCGAGAAGAGTGCTTCTGAGCTGAAGAAACTCCAATGCACTCCTCTCATCACCTGCCTGGCAGAGTACTTCCAGATATCCCTGCAGGGGTGCACAGAGCAGGGAGAGACCACTCCCTTTGGCCGGGTTACGCTCACCAAAATGCTCCTGCTTCGAGAAGAGCGAGGTGTCATGTGGATCGAGGGGTTTCCTCAACCTTAGATCCCGGAGGCGGTCCAGCAGGAGGCTCCCGAGGGTGCAGCTGATGAGGAGGTCCAGCCCGAGGACGTGGATGACACTGCTGCCGCCCGCCCCACCACCTTCGAGTACGGGGGTGGCAGCTCCAGTTTCCCCGGGCAGGATTACTTCACCTCCCAGTTCGAGCAGCTGCGTCTCCAGAACCAGCAGATCCTCGACCATCAGATGCAGTTCCAGCAGCAGTACGCGGCTCACCAGGCCGAGTACCACCAAAGGATGGCTGTTTACGATGAGAGATTGGACCAGATCCAGACCCAGCAGGGAGTGACTCTCGCACCCATCGAGCGAGAGAGGCGCCGTTCACGGAGCATTCAGGAGGTCCAGCAGCATTTACTCCGGCTGCAACTGGGCGAGCAGCCCGTTTGGAGGACTCCCTGGGAGGACTCTCCACTTCCACCTCCCCCAGCGGATGGTGATGATGGTGCTGATGGTGGTGACGCCTTCATGAACGACATCGACTTTGGTGATCTTGGCGACGAGTAGGCTGTACTCGTTGCCCCTCTCAGTGTGTTTTGTTTTTCGTTTTAGACTTGTGTGTGTTTGCTCCATGTGTGAGGAGCTTGAACTTAGTGTCGTTTATTTTTGTTTCTGTTTGTTTCTTTTGTGGATTGTTTTTGCTGTAGCCGTCTGGGCTAACACTTATCCCTAACACAACGTGTGCTAGTGTGTTCTTGGTGTTCGATTCGTGCAGAACTGTCCATCTTCCCGTTTGTTTCTCGCTGACTGGTCCACTTCCAGTCCCCCAGCGGTTTCAATCCGGTAACATCGTTCCCCTTCTCTATTCCTCTGCTCCATTGAGGGCAATGTCGTGCTTAAGTGTGTGGGGGTGCTTTGTATCGGTTGGAATGTATATATGTATGCTTGGAGCCTAGTCCACTGTCCAAATCTTGAGATTTGAGGGCTCCAAGTACTGCTGTTTGATCATATTGGCACTGTGCTTTGATTGATGAATTGAATGGTTTTCGGATTGATGCATGACAGCTTGATTGTGACTAGGACAACCTATGATGAGGACTAAGACGTGCAGTAGAGTTGTGTAGGGGTTCAATTTTTCAACTGTTTGCTTACCAACTGTGACTTGGATTGATTACTTGTTCTTGACAGTCTCTTATGCATCTAGTTCAGGGTATCAGAATGTGAGATAGAGCATATAGGTAGCCATGTGAGATTTGAGCCTGCTCGTTTCTTTCTTGTGCGATAGATCCCTCTTCCATGATGTGTAGCATTCACGTTGTCACTAGCTAAGATGATGGGGGCATAGGATTAGCCCACGACCAAATTTGACTGTCCTGATGTGTCATATCCCCTAGTCAGCCCTTTTGAGCCGTGTGTTATCCTTTCTTTTGGTCTGAAATGAAAAAAAAAATCACCCTGTTTGCATCTTTTAGAAGGTTCCACAGAGTGGGTTTTACATGTTCTCTGCTGTTTCTGCTAAATTTAATGTGAGTGTTGGAGGTAGTGCTTAAAAGTTGTGCTGGGCAGGTGTTTGAAATATATGCAGAAGTGGTGGCTCTCTTAAGAAATGAAAAGAAAATGAAAGAAAAACAAAGAAAAATTGGAAGCAAAAGAGAGCCACTACCAAAAATCTGAATAATGCCCAGTAAGTAGTGTTTCTTAGCAGTCTGGCTTGGAAATGCTGACATTTATACCTCCTTCGCTCTTGTGCTCTTGAGATATTGAGTAATGCAGAATAGCAGAATAGCAGAAAGGAAATACCGGTTTGTTTGACTGCGATTGTTTGGGTTTGGAAATGTGAAACCTTGTGCTATGAATACTGCCACCACCTAAAAGGCCTTTTCCCCATGTCCAAGACCCTAGCCAGTCATTTGAACCTGTGTCTAAGACCTCCTGATTAGTTAGTGGTGACACCCCATATGTGAACTCTAGCGTTTAGAGGCTGCCATCATGGTGAAGAGATGTTAGGGATTGAGAGAAATAACATGCGCATTTTTCGCATCAAATTGTCCTGACCCCACTGGTCGAGAGTGAGTGATTCATTTTCATATTCTATATACTCTTGTACCCCGGTGAGGACCTAGATTGCTCGGTCTCTATTCTGTTGTCTTGAGTTGGATGCATGAGTTGACTGTTTTGAGTAAGTGGTTGAGTCAAGTCTAGGTTGGTTGGTGAACAGAAGGGAGACTCTTCCTTTACACGATTTTGCTGCACTCGAATGTCCTTTGTGGTGGTTGTCCAGGTTGCTGTTGAAGTTGGTCATGTATTGATGTTTGAAAACCAATACGATTCACGTGTTCTGTGCCTTTATGACTTGTCCCCAATGTTGGTTGATTGAAATATGTGAGCTTACCTTGTGTCTGACTTCAAGCAAACGGTTAAGTGTGGGGGAGTTTGATAGACCGTTAATTACACATGTTTTCACCCCTGTTCTTACACCGTTTGAGATGTGGTTTCTTGTGTTTTAGGCCGATTTCACGCTAGGTTGTGTTTGTTTGTGATATTTCAGGTCCTAGTACGTGAATGGAGGCTTGGGAGCGAGTTTGGGGTCGATTGGACGAAGATCGGGCGTGAGACAAGTCACAAAGGAGGCCACATGGGCACACCCACAACTCACACGGCCGTGCAAGTGACCACTTTGGCCGTGTGAGATTGTGCGAGAGCAAACACGGCTTGCCCTGATATCCACACGGCCGTGTGAAGGAGTGGCCTGGCCGTGCGAGTTTCGCCGAGAGCAAACACGGGCAGGATGGAAATCACACACGGCCGTGCGACCCTGGCCGTGTGGGAAGCCCGAAGATCGAACTAATTGGAACGCAGCATTTTGACTCACACGGGCAACTGGGTATGCCACACGGCCGTGTGGCCCAGCCCGTGTGAGTCGGGAATTCCTGGTTTTAACCCAATTTCGGGCTGCAAGAGAGAGAATCGGACTTTTTGAGCAAAAACAGAGCCCTAGAGAGAAAGGACGAAGAACACATCCTAGAAGCCATCTTGGAGCTGGGTTTCATCAAATCAAGCTTGGAGATCGTCATAGGAGTGGAAATCATCATCCCAGAGCAGATTCTTCCCATAATTATGAGTATGACTGCTTTGTATCTTGTTTTCCTCTCTCTCTCTCTCTCTATGGAGTAGAACCCCTCTCTCACTTGGGGATGAAGAACCCTAGTTCTATGTGTTAGGGATTGATTGTAATGACTTGGGATGATATTACTGTTTGATTTTAATCGAATGATGCATGTTTATTGAGTCAATTGAAGTCTGATCAACTTTTCCTGATTCCTGCTGCAATCTGAGATAGATAGAATCTGATTAGGTTGCTAGAGTCTCATCATTCGATAGTAGGAGATTGGCTATACGAGAGTTAGCCAGTTTACTGCTTTGTACTGGAATCCAATTCCAGTAGTGAAGTTCTGTTCTTACTGCTTCAGCTTTCTATGCCGGTGAAGACTAGTCGTCTGCCGGGTAGATAGACTGAGAGGGCTTGGTCAGCTTAAGAGATTCCAAGCTACTGTCGGATCTTCCGCAATCTAATCAACAGTAAATCAACCCAGGGAAATACAATTGAAACCTAACTAAGGAGCTAGGGGGACTCATTCCCGAGTGACTCTTACCTGCTTGAGAAAACCGTATCAATTCCTGCTTTCTTTCTGCTTTTGCTTTTAAACAACAATCACTTACTTTAGTTGGCTAGATAATAGAGAATCACGGAGTAAGCAGTAGATCTAGACCCCGGGTTGATAATATAACTTGCCTGTTACTGCATTCCCGGTCTGCGATTACACTTGGTCGCAGATTGGTGTTGTGTTTTGGCGTGTCAGTGGCCCCCAGAGGATAAATGAGGCTTCTGGCCTGGAATGTGAGAGGAATTGGGCCTTGCCTCACCTTCCAAACTGCTTTAGGGCTAGTTCATTCTAATAAACCGGATGTAGTGTTTTTTTCTGAAACACGATCGGGCTGGCGTGTAGTGTCCCGTCGTATGCGGGGTTTGGGTTTTGATAGTTCTCATTGTTTTTTTGTTGATGCAGTCGATGCATCGGGTGGGTTAGTAGTAGCTTGGGCCCCCGGAGTTGACACTTCGGTGTTTTGTCATTCCAATTTCTACATTTGTTCGCAAATTAATGAAGGAGATTTTTCTTATTTGGTGTTTTTTGTCTACATTAGTTGTAATGTTGTTGTTCGGGCCAACCAATTGGCTCATTTGCGTGATGTTTGTGCGACTAGTCCTCACCCCTTTGTGGTCATAGGTGATTTTAATACTACCCTCCATGAGGGGGAAAAGGATGGGGTTGGGCTTGGAATGCGGCTCAAGCCATTAGCCTTCGGGAATTTGTTCATGACTTGGGGCTCCATGATCCAGGTTACCAAGGGGATCAGTTCACTTGGACCAATAAGCGTATGGGGAGGGCATGCATTTGTGAACATCTGGATAGGGCTATTTGCTCTCAATCCTGGATGGATACTTATCCAGAGACTTTGGTCAAACATTTCACGGATCAGGGTTCGGATCATCGCGCCCTGTTTTTTGACGATAAACTTTATACTCAGAGTAGTTGACCTCTTTTTCGGTTTGATGCTCGTTGGGCGGATAACCCAGAGGTTAGGGCTATGGTCCATTATGTCTGGCAGGAGGAGATGCAAGGAACCCCTATGTTTCGACTGTGGGAGCGCCTAAAGAAACTCCGGCACCTGCTCTATGATTGGAGCAGGGCGGGCACAACTAATTCCCTGCGCAATATCAAGACGCTCCAAGCTGAGATTGATGGGATAAAGTCGATCCATCCGGTGGATTGGGATGTGATCAGGACGCTGGAAACGGAGCTCTCCCGCCAATGGGAAGCAGGGGAGGTTTTTTGGAAACAAAAATCAAGGGTTAAGTGGCTAAAAAAAGGAGATCAGAATTCTGCCTACTTCCATACGGTCACAAGGGCGAGGCGGAACAGGAACTTTGTTTCTGGGCTTCGAAAGGCGGAAGGAGAATGGGTCACTGAGGAATCCGGGAAGGCTTCTATTGCCACCAACTTTTACCAGACCTTGTTTACTTCGGAAACTCAGGTTCCTAATATGGCTGAGAGGGTGGCGAGTCTGACGATTGCCCATAAGGTTACTCCGCAAATGAATGCGCAATTGACGGCGGAGGTTTTGCCTAGTGAGGTTCGGAGTACGGTCTTTTCCATGGGATCAAAGCAGGCCCCGGGATCGGATGGCTTCACGGGAAAGTTTTTTTAAAGCTTTTTGGGACATTGTGGGCACTTTGGTGGTTGAAGTAGTAATTTCCTTCTTTGCCTCGAGCCGGATGCTGCGGAGTTTTAACCATACCTGGCTCACTTTGATCCCTAAGGTGGACTCGGTGGAAACAATGAGACAACTGCGGCCGATTAGCCTCTGTCAGTTTGTTTACAAGGTGATTACTAAAATCATGGCTACACGGTTGGCTAGTTTGCTCCCTGGGATCATGTCGGAGGGCCAAAATGGGTTTATCAAAGACCGGCAGATTATTGATAACATCCTTTTAGGGCATGAACTAATGCATTATCTGAAAACAAAAAAGCAAGGGAAGAAGGGGTATATGGCTCTGAAGGTTGACATGGAAAAGGCCTATGATAGAGTCGAATGGCCCTTCCTTCTTGCAGTTTTGGATAAGATGGGCTTTAATTCAGTCTGGCAAGGATGGATTCATGAATGTCTTTGATCCTCTTCTTTCTCGGTTCTGATGAATAGTACGCCCTCGGGTTATTTCACTGCCTCTAGGGGCCTCCGCCAGGGGGATCCGCTCTCTCCTCTTTTGTTTGTGCTCTACACAGAGGGTTCTGCAGCCCTCCTCCGGAAGGCGATCACAGAGAAAAAATTAGAGGGGTGAAAGTAGCTCCTCGGGCTCCAAGAGTCTCGCACCTGTTTTTCGCGGATGATTCTTACTTATTCTTGCAAGGTTCCCTACAGGAGTACGAGAATTTAATTGAAGTGCTGAATGAATATGAGGAATTGAGTGGCCAGCGCATTAATTTGGAAAAATCGGCGGTGTGTTTTAGCAGGAATATTTCCACGCCAGATCAAGAGTTCTTGGCCACGATCCTAGGGGTGGGTGCAGTGGGGGTCCATGATAAATATCCGGGGCTTCCCACGCTGGTTGCTCGATCCAAGTTGGCTATGTTTAGATATTTGGAGGAGAAACTCCTAGAGCGGCTTCAGGGGTGGAAGCAAAGGACATTATCGTGGGCTGCGAAGGAAACTTTGATTAAATCCATAGCGATGGCTCTTCCCCTTCATGTTATGTCCTGCTTCCGTCTTCCCCTAGCCCTTTGTCGTCTTCTTGATAAACATGTGGCCCGCTTTTGGTGGGGTGCTGAGGAGGGTAGTCCCAAGATTAGATGGGTGTCCTGGCGAAACATGTGCAGGAGTAAGCATGATGGGGGGATGGGATTTCGCTAGTTTGAGCATTTTAATCAAGCTCTTCTGGCAAAGATAGGCTGGCGTATTCTTAATGAACCTCAGTCGCTTATTGCCCAGATTTATAAAGCCAAGTATTTCCCTCAAGGGTCGTTCTTGACTGCGGCTACGAGGTCTCGTCCCTCTTGGGGGTGGCAAAGTATCCTTCATGGGCGTCAGTTATTGGAAAGGGGATTAAGATGGCAGGTTGGTAATGGCTAGTCGGTCTCTCTCCTTCATTCTAACTGGATTCCTAGGTACCAACTAGATCCCCCATGCTATAATCCGCGGATTTTGCCTGAGGGGGGGATCCCTTGGTGGTCGAGGTTATTTGTCAAGGGGATGGGAGGTGGTCTGATGAGAAGCTCCGTCAGTGGTTTGACCCGCCCACCTGTAGGGCTATCAAAGCCATTCCTCTTCCTAGATAGGATGTGGCGGATAAGCTTATATGACATTTTACAGCCGACGGGGTTTTCTCGGTGAAGTCGGCTTTTCATTTGGCTGTCGATTTGGATAGGAGGAGGGGTGGGTGGCGTTCCTCGGTAAGCTGGATGGATAAACCGAGTTGGATAAGAGTGTGGGAGCGAGGATCCCTCCGAAGTTGAAGGTCTTTGTATGGAAAATCCTTAATCGGGCTCTACCAACTATGGAGGCGCTTATTGAGAAAAAGGTTCAGGTTCTCCCTAGGTGCCCAGTTTGCTGTGGTGGTCCGGATACGATGGAACACTTATTCCTTTACTGTCCGGTTGCGCGGGCCCTCTGGGACTATGCAGGGCTGGAATATTTGGGGGAGGGGTTGCCTCGGCACACTTTTCCTTTGTTTCTCAACCGTTTGTTGATGCTAATTCATCAACCGTCGTTGGTTATGGTTGTTGTTGCCGTCCTTTGGAGGATCTGGCGTTCTCGGAATTGGGTTGTCTTTGAGGGTAAACAATTTGGGATCCCGGCACTCATGCGACAGTTTCACCAACAGTATGAGGAATGGGTGGGTCTCCCAGCGGATCAGACTCCGAGGATAATTAACCCGATAATTCAACCAACAATGCAGGTGGGTGATTCCCATTTGGTTTGCATGTGGGATGGGGCTAATAAGTGTGGATCGCATTCGGCTGGTGGAATGGTTCTCCTTGACCCAGCGCGGCCGATTCTTCTGGCTAGAGGGGTTCAGTTTTCTCAAATGGATGACCCGGTAATGGTGGAATTGATTGTGCTTAGGGAAGCTATTATTTGGTGTATGGAGCAAGGCTTGTCGGAGGTCCGCTTTGTGGGCGATGCGAAGGTGGTTATTGACAAAATTAATCAAGCCAACACGAGAGATAGCCGGTTGGGTGCTGTTCTGGAAGAGATTGGTCATTACTTTCTTACTCAATCTGGTTTTAGTGTGCGTTTTGTAGGTCGGGAGAACAATAGGGTAGCTCATTTGGTAGCTAGGAAAGCCTCTCTTTGTTTCCGACTATGAGTTGCTTTTTTGATTTCCAGTCCTGGCTGGTTTCCAAGGTGTAACTATCTATTTTTTGATCAATACATGATATCTTTTGACAAAAAAATACAATAATATTTTCATCGATTAAACAAAATATAACGATGGAAATAGAGAAAATAAATGTTAAAAAATCAATCTACTTTCAAAAATGAACTATGTTATTATATATTTTTGGCTATTAAACACTCTCTTATTTAGAGATGGCAACCAAATCCATGGTTGCAAGTACCCAACCTTCTCCGACCTAGTAAATACGGGGAATCTCCGCATTGATTGGGTATGGGGAAAACCCGCAAAATTTTTGATGGAGATGGACGGATATGCTTTTGAAATCCCCATACCCATACCCAAACCCGCCCCACCGAGGATATTATGTTATATGCAGAAAATATGATGACAACCAAACTGTAATTTCATCCACTTATGTATCAGTTCCATAATTTTGGGCAGGTAGTACCCATATTTTTTACATATTTTTTTATGGTGAGTATCTGATGGGGTGGGTATTATCCATGGCCATGGGTATCCGAAAACCGCGGGTATGGAGATGAGTTTGTAATACCTTCCACCGTATGAGTATGGGGCGGGTATGAGTTTAGGTATTTGAAAATGGGGATGGTGATGGTTTAGGCAAACCCGCCCCATTGCCATCTCTTCTCTTATTTCTAATTAATATATCTATAAAATAAAATAAGTATTATATAGTAAAAGGTCGGGATAGAAACTTGATGATGTACACGTAATATATGCCACGTGAGTGTTAGAGAAATCTTTGTTAACGATGTACGATAAACATTATGTTTCATCAACCACTGACCTAGCATTAATAAAACATGGGTTGACAATTTTCGTTTAATAGTTGAATGTCTTCTACATTAAAGGCCTTTATAGTTAGAAGACTCTAAATCGAGCTATTAGGTTAAAAATGAAGAATCTTTATAAGCATGAGATCAACAAGGCAATTCTAATAAGTCATTTAGTTGCATGGTTGTGAGTATGTGACTCCATACCAATATTTGGCAATAAAAAAAGATTTTACCATATCAAAATGTCAAAACAAAAATGTTAGTTTGTAACCGTAAGCAATATGTATACAGATCGAGTTATCCTATCCACAAAATTTTGTTGCGTATTCCATTGAACGAGGTGTGTTCAAAGGTCTTAATTAGGGTTACAAAACAAAGTAAACTCTTTATATACGCTTAGATATTAACAATAGATGTGTCTATAATACATCCAAGAATTCATCCCTGTGAAATGTCACAATGTTTGTATGAGTTTTAATTTTTTTTAAATCAACTTTGTCAAACAAAAATTAATTCTTTAAATGATACGACGTTTAATGCACCTATATCTATGTGCATTGTAGTTGTTGACATGATTTGTCAATTATTAAGATATATAATGCAAAAAGTTTTTCCAGAAGTAACACAAAAAATAAGGAAAATTTTGCAAATGCACATTAAAAAAGTTGGAACGTTATACACTAAAGGATCATGTTAAGACGAGAACCCTTGAAAGTGTGTAAGAGTGTCTTGGTTTGAGATTCTTACAAGCTAACATGTAGACAACAACCATGGGTTGAAGGTTACTACAAATTTCAAGAATTAGCAATTGGTACAAATTGAGTAAATAAAATTTAATAGCTATACCTTTCAGAATTTTCAATATTTTAACCAAATCTTTTTTATTAAATCTTTTGTATTGCATCAAAATATTAACCATTTTTCCTATTATTTTTAATAATTTTTTAAATCTTTTCTTAATTAAAATACAAATTTTTTTGAAAGGTATGACTATTAAATTTTGCTAACATAAATGCTAACGGGGAGTTAACGTTTGGCTAATACTTTGTATTTTGAAAGGTATGGCTGATAATTCAAAAGTTTGAAAGATTTGGTTAATAAATTGTCTTTACTCTATTGTATAAGATACTAAATTTGAGTGTCTTGATAGACAAATTTTGACATAAGATCCTCAGCAGAGACTTAATGAACATTCACATAAAAATGAGTCAAGATTAGATAATTTGATCATCGTAAGGAGTATGGCGTGTGTCAAGTTTCACTTGGGATAAACACATTTTATCCAATAATCAAGTATTTCTATCCAATAATCTGGACTCTTAATAATTGTTTGAAAGTTTGTCCTAACTCGAGAATCACGAATTGTTATATGTATTATAATATTAGAAATTTGAGTGGTTTGGTTGACAAACTTTTGTATATTTTCTAAATGTGACATGATAAACCTTTAAAATATGATTTATGATTGGAGAATCGAAACCTATGAACATCATAGGTGGGTGTGCTAAATATTGAGAATTTTTATATGAATATATAGCATACTCACTTATAAAGTGTGAGCATAAAAAAAGTTAGAAGATTAATAATGTTTTAAACATATAGATAAATTAATTTCTATAAATGATGAAATGAAATTTTTCGGCCAACGGGCCGGGTAAAAAACTAGTAAAAGAAAAGGACATTAGCAATATTGGATAGAGCATGCTTAATTACTCTCATAAATTTATAAAAGCGAATAAAATCGAAGTCGGGCCGACCATTCCTTGTTAACTTACCTCAGTGGCCAGTGGGACTGCTTTTGTGGTATTCTTTGCTGACTATCCAACTATCCACTCCAAAGTAGTGTAGTTTGGAATTTTTTTACAAAATGTGGTATGATGGGATTTTCTTAGCAACTCTTGTATTCATGAAAAATTACATTGAGCCTTGTTGGTTATACATGAGAAAGTGAGACCCAAGTCTTGTTTATGATTCAAAAATAAAAATTACTCAAACGGTTTCTGATACTCAATCGAGATCATATATATTTGATAAGCGATGAAAGATGAGAGATCGAATGCGCTAATCTGTATGCAATCGGATTAGCGATGAAAGATCTTGTTTTACCACTAAATGAGCATTTCGGTTGAAGTTCAAAGAAGAATAATGATACGAAACTAACACGATAGGTAAGAGAAGTAATGAACTCCCTCTACAAAGATGAATGTTAAGGAGTCCTCTGCATAGCATCCCAGATGACCAGTTGAGAATAGACACAATAAACAACAAAAAATCATGGATCAGACACAATCTCATAACATCACAGGGAAAAAACAATTGGTCAATGTAAGAATAAGAACTACCATCATAGAATTTTATACAAGAAGAAGTGATTTGTTCCATCACCTCAAAAATTGACGACGTCAGTTACGCTTCCTTGATTTATCTTCTTGGCCCCATTGAATTGGGTAGAGGAGCCTTCTCTATTGCAAGGTATATCCCACTCTGGAAAATAAAATCGATGAATCGAGACGCATTTCCTTTGTCATCTTTGGGTGATTCACACAAATATTGTAAATAATATTGATATTGCCACAAATATAGCGATTTAAAAACTAATGACAAAGATATTGTCTCAACCAAGTCAGCTCAAGCGTTTCCGCACGAGTTGACCAAAAATCGGTAATTTAGCTCACCTAAGGCGTTTACGCGCTAGCTGAGCTTTAACGAAAACAAGCTCGCGTGGAAACGTTGGGCTCATTTTTGTACTCCTTCTCGCTCGGATCCGCTTGGGCTGCCATTAAAATCTTGATTGCAGCCAACACACACGTATTCGCCTGTTTACGATCCCAAGACGATTCACTTTCTCAGGGCCATAAGGGTTTCTGTTCCAATATTCACACCACAAAAAATATATGTTACGAAGAGCTATTGGTTGATGCGCTGCTGGTTGCTGTAAAGATGGCTAATAGGTAAGAGACACATTTATTTTGTTTTAATTAGATTCTTAAAATGTTATTATGATTTTGTTTAGTTAGTAATTAGTGAATATGTTTTTTATGTAGTGATTTTAGACGATTTGAACTAATCGTTCGATGGAAATCGGAAGAAGTAGAGAACAATTTGGGTATCAATTTCGTTGGTGGTAGAAGCTTTCAGTTGACAGTTCCATGCAGGGTAACATATCACCACTTTCGTGAGAATCTAGTTCTGAGGATACGAGGTAATGACAAACTTACAAACTAGTGACATGATCACAATTTTCACTTACAAACTTCAGAATGGCAAAATAATGGCGTTCTAATTCATTATGATATTCCTATTGGGGATGATGATAGCTTGAATGTGCTCTTCAATTTTATGGCACAAAACCTTTATTGTTAGGGTGCTGAGATTAGTTATTTGGAAGATGAGACATGGAGTTTGACATCTGATCATGACTATGATGACGAAGAGGAGGAAGATGATGATTATGAGGAGGAGGAGGAGGATCCTAACGATCCTCTATACTATTACTTGCAAGGTAATGAAGAGGACGATAAATTATCATATGTTGATTCATATGGCGTAATTCCAATGCCTATTGTTCTTGGTTTCAAAGGAGAATTCTACAAGGGACAGATATTTCACTCCAAACAAGTTGCACAAGTGGCAATTAAATATCGCACACTACAACGCAACTTTCAATATGTAGTGGGGGAGTCATCACCTTCAATCTGGAAGGTCAAATGCTTGAAGCACAAGCATGACAATTGTGCTTGGATGGTGAAGTTTGGATATCGAGATGTTTGAAGCAATGGACTGCGAGAAAGACCAAGTTGATGCATTCTTGTAGCACTACGACTCAACTAACGGATCATCGTCATCTTGATGTCGATGTTATATTTGAGTTCGTGAAGCTTTTGATACGTGCCCAACCAAATATGAGTGTTCTAATTGTGCAGGCCAAGTTAAAAAATAAGTTTCTATATGGAAGTTACTTACAAGACGGCTTGGTATGGGAAACAAAGAGCATTAGAGAAGTTGCATGGAAATTGGGAAGAATCCTACGATTATTTGCAAACATACTTGCGGGTGGTAAAGAGAAAAATGCCAACATCAGTGATTGATTGGGTAAGGATTCCCTCATCGCATCCAGGTCATCTGATCTTTTAGCGAGTATTCTCGACATTTGGACCTTGTATAGATGGATTCAAGAATTGTCTAGAAGTTATGGTTGTTGATGGAACATTTCTTATTGGGAAGTATAAAGGAGTGCTACTCATAGCAAGCTCATTTGATAGTTGAAAGAAGATTTTTCCAATTTCATTTGTCATAGGAGAGAGTGAGAATACTGATAGCTGGTCATGGTTCATAAGACACTTTCAAGGTTTGACCGATCAAAATAATGTATGCATACTCTCAGATAGACATGAAGGACTATATGAAGCCATGAGTGATATCAGAAGAGGTTGGGAGTAGAGGTGGTGCATGCGACACTATGCAAGCAACTTGCAAAGGAAGACTAAAAGCAGGATTATGTATAATCAACTGGTTTGAGTCAGTAAGCCTTCAATGTTATGATTATTTATTGTTATGAATTATTTATTGTCATTTAATTTTCTCATGAATATATTTACCTCTTGTGGTTATTTATTGTGTTATTCGAAGAAAACCGTTTGAAGAAGTTCGATCGTCAAGTTGAGCAATTTAAGAAGATGGTTGTTGATAGAAATATTGCATGTGATAATTTCATGGACCAGAATCAAATCCGTTGGAGCTTAGCATGTGATAACCATAATGGTGGGCACCGATGGTCTATCATGACATCTAACATGGCATAGAGCATCAATGGTGTTTTCAGAGGTATTTGTTCACTTATTGTAGCTTCTCTTGTGCAACATACTTATTGGTGAATATTGAAGAAGTTCGATAAGATGAGGTTGGAGACAGCATCACAAATCAGAAATGGTCATTCACAGTACACCAAGACATACGAAGATCTTATGAAGAAGAATGGACAAAAGGCAGTTGGACATTCTGTGATGGGGGTTTATCGACGTTAGGGCATCTATATAGTTCAGAATCCTCCCAATAATTTCAACATGACTGGTTCAAACACACTCATGGTGCACTTCGACAACAACAATGGGGTGCGGTTTTGCACGTGTGAGAAATACAAGGACATAAAATTCTTTGCTCTCTTGCCATTATAGCTTGCAACCGAATGGGGGCTAACCCATATAGGTTTGTAAATGACAACTACAAGCTTGAAAGAGTATTTACTTGTTATGGGACAAGTTTCACACCTCTTGGTGAACCTAAGGGTGGAAGAAGCAATATCAATCAGGGGTTTTTTTGCTGAGTCACTAACAGAATAGTGTTTGATCGTCAATATTAACGCTAAAAAAATTGGGCCAAATTTGTCCAATAGTTTCAAAAGTAGGCCATAAATGTCTTATTTAAAAATTATGGTCAGAACGGTCACTTACGCCAAACTTCTGGCCAAACTAGGGTATTAACCCAAATTAGAATAGTACATTTACACCTCCCTCCAATTACACTCCCTTACAACTATTGCAAAACATCCAAATGAGTGAAAATGTATTGGGATGTGAGGAACTCTTATTTCCATTGGTGCCCCTAAGAAAGGAAATTCGGGAGTATTTTGCTAAACTGTTCTATCAATGCTATATATGTTTATAATCAGTTATTAATGTCCACCTAAAGACAAATTATTTGAATTCAAAAAGAACATAAACCCACTATTTAATATAAATTTAGTGTGCTTAAACATAAAATTTAATTCACACTAAATATGTGAGGAATTATCGATAGTCTAGAGGATGGAGACACGCAATAATGCACATATCATAAATTAACCATCAATGTCCCTCGTCGCCTTGCGAGCGGTGAGCGACGGAGAGATAAAGAGGAACAGACTAATGATTTAGCATTTGTAGTTCACTTCAACTCTGTCGAGTGCTTAGATCGAAAAGTGAACCAGATAAAACGTGGACAATAGGCGGAAGGTGACCGTGCATAGCTCCTGAAAATCAAAAAACCATAACTACACCATACATTTTATTATTTCGCCATAAATCACAGATGAAGAGTATGGCGATGGTGAAGTCACTAACTTCTTGTGCTTAAAAATGGTAACACTTGTCTAGTATCTCGTGACGGAAGAATTGGTGTACAGTCACATAGCGGTCAGACGCTTTGCCAGCTCTACAACATCATAAGAGGCTTCGTCAGTGGAGGGATTCTCATCGTCTTCCCTCAGAAGAAGCAAGAGTTGGAGGGCCTTCCTTCCGATTCGGCCACTTTGGAGTCACAGTAGGTGGTAGAGCTGATGTGATTGTGCTAGGGCTCGGAGATGGGGTGAATAATTTAGGCCTTTGGGGAAGGGTTTTTTAAGAGATTTGATGGCAGTGGTCGCTTCCGTAGAATTTTAGTTTACAATGTTTATGAAATACATGAAGAACTTTTGTGTGGATAAGTACACTCACGAAATTAATGGTTTATGGTACAAAGAAAATCCAAACTTCAAGTTGAAATAAACAACAAATAATTTAAACTAGACTAAATTGGATTATGCGGGTTGGATCCGGTCCTTAAGCCTCATTGTTTAAGGAGGTTCTTAAACTATTTTTATTGGCTTATACTAGATTAGGTAGTTAATGATGGTTAGTAGTTAATATTTAGTTTGAATAAATAAGATATTATAAAAATATAATTAATATTACTCATTAATGATTCTCTTTCTCTCTCTCCCTTGATCTTCTCCATATCCCTCTCTCTCCACTACAATGAAAAGGAAATTCGAAATTAATTTAATTAAATATTATTATTTAATATTTAATAAATTCGAACTTAATACTTTTTATTTTTTAAAATTAAAATTGAAAATTTAAAATATATGCTCTCTCTTACTTCGTGGCAATTTGCAATCCATTATTAACATTTTGCAATGACATTATCAGCATTTATGAAATGAATCGTTATTATTATACTCATCACTATTAACGATTTCGATATACTTATCAATTCTTTACAATTACATTATTAACAATTTTGGATCCATTGTTACCGTTTTATGGTTTCGTCATCAACGCCTATGAATGAATCATTAAAGTTATGTAACATGGTCATTAACAGTTTGAATAACAATATCATTGATTTACAACATCTTTAGTACTAATGATTCACATTTTCACATCATGTTTATAACTATCTAGTCATGGCCTCTTTCAATGATTTCTAATGACATTATTAACGTTTTATGATCAATTAATATTGCTTTACATTATTATTCTCAATGATCATAAAGCACAATATTGATTTTCAACATCTTGGGTACTTGTGACATAGTGCACTTGTGTGATTCAGTCAAACAAACATTGTCAAGAAAAATATTAGCCCAAGCAAACCAACATTCACGCCTCAACACCAAACTTTTAATAACATTACAATAAATCATTGATAATGAAAAGTATTTCGTTGAAAATAAACACAAAACATCTATAATAATGTCCGACTTCAACATTATAAAATGACATCAAGCTTTTAATAAAGATATTAAAAACCATTAATAACAAATGAGCAAGTCATTGATAAGGAAATATATTTTTGTAATAAAAAATATTAATAATATTCAAATTAATTGTTTAATATAAAATAACACTAAAAACACATTAATAACTAACGTGTGTTTAGTTGTTAGTGCAATAAAAAACTTTGATAATGATAGCAACTAATAATTGTTAAGTACCTTACTATATATTATTAATATCTTATTTTTTCAAACATTGATAATGTTTATACACATCCATTAATAATGACACCAACTACGTTACTAACTTAGCCTGAAAGGTTAATAACCATAGTTATATCATTAAACACAAATTCACTTTTGCTAATGTCATAAACAAACGAATACCTAACAAGTATGCTTCTTGATAAATTGATAATGACATTTGACAAAGTTACAAACATACACGAAAAAATGTTAATAATACAAATCAATGAAATAAATTGTTGCTAATGGTTGTATTATGCTTGCAAAAAACATTGATAATAGCACTTCAAATGATTATAAATCATTGCGAACCAAATTGATATACTATGTAATAGTAAATGAACTTTAAGTACCAACAAATTGAAAACACAATTTCACTTTTGCTAATGTTACACACAAAACAAAACATAAAAAGTTAATAATGTAATATAACATTATTAAAAAAACCCGTTGAACAACATTAATAATAACACAAATGAATACCTTAAAACGAAAAATCCTAAACCATGCAACGAAAAGCCCTAATGATGATTCAATTTATAAATATTGATAATGTCATTACAAAATATTGATACTAAATTGCAGGCTGCCAAGATGTGAGAGAGACCATATATTTGAAATTTTAAATTTCCATTTCTGAAAAGGAAAATTATTAAATTCGGATTTCATTAAATATTAAATAAAATTAATTTTGTATTTTTTTATTATAATGTAGAGAGATAGTTATGGAGAAAATCATGGGAGGAGAGAGAAAGAGAATAATTAATTAATAATATTAATTATATTTGTATAATCCCATTTACCCTTAACTACCTATTAACTACTAACCCCTTTTAACTACCTAATCCACTATCAACCAATAGGAAGGCTTTAAGATTCTCCTTAAGAAATAAGACTTAAGGACTTGAACTCAAGCCTAATAAAACACAAATCAAAAGCACTTTCGATGAAGTCAATTTATTCAGATCTTGAAAGCAAACACTATAGTTTGAACCATCAACATTTAAAAGAATTTTTATTCATATGCCTTGTGTGTTTAATCATCACCAAGAATGCATTTCACATGTGATCGTCTATCACACTTCTCAACGGACAATCCAAATAGTTGTGAAAGGAAAGTTTCTAGAAAATAGTCTGTTGGGGGAGTGGATCCAGTCAATAACCTTGTGGTCAATAACTATAATTAACTCAATCAGAATTCGGCACATCAGTGCCCCTTTTCTCTCGTGAAAATACTTTAATTTTCCCCCATTAATCTTTAACAGACGATTTCTCACTCGTTTTAAGTCAAAATTTAATTTTTTCACAGTTAAATCGGATTAATTGTGCTCTTCAAAATAATATCCACTTTGATATATTTTTGGAGCAAAAAAAATCGAGCCATTTTTTACTGGTCTATACTATATGGTATTGACCGGGAAATAAGAGCATACCTATATTATGAAAAGCGTAACATGGTGGTATGAACAAACCAAAACTGTAGGATGGTTGAATAAATGATAGTAGAAGTATATTAACTGTCATTTACGATTTTTAACATTGTGTACCACAAGATACCACCCCGTACCATGGTGGTATTGTGTGGTATTTTTTTGTCCTGTATTTTGTTCACCCAGAAATTTGTAGATCCAATAGCTCATGATGTAACTCGTTCCTTCTGTGCAAAAATTTTCAAAAACGAATTAAAAATGAAGAAAATACCATATGGTACGCAGTTGGTAACGAGAGGCCCGAAAAAAAATTCTAAAAAAAATTATTGAAAATGGATCTCATTTTGTAGAGCACAACGTACTCGTTCCATCTATGCAAAAAAAAAAATTGAAATCCGAGTTAAAACGAAGAAGATATGAGTTGATTAAGAAAACAAGACAAAAATAAAAATGTTTTAATTCTCCCCCTTAGATTTGGATTTACTAAAGGGTTAATATCCTAGTTTGGCCCGAAATTTAATGTAAGTGACAGTTCTGGCTCCATTATTCAAATAAGACATTTATGGCCTACTTTTAAAATTATTGGACAGATTTGGCCCGAAACTTGTGTTGACTGTTATTATTAACGGTCAAACATTTATTCAGCCAATGACTCAGCATCCAATGCTGACGTGGCTTCCATGTCATTTTTATTTCAATTTTTTATTTTCCAATCTCTTTTTTAGTTCTTAAAAACGTCAAAAATGAAAATAAACCCTAATTCTAAACTCACTTCTCCGATCTCTCCCCACCGGACCGCCGCCGCGGATTCCTTTAGCTCCCTCCTCTCTCATTCCCAGGCGCCCCATTGTCGATGGGACATCCATTCCTCCTCCCCAGTGTCCTTTCTCGAGAGCAGCTCCCCGCTGGCAAGGCTTTCTGTTCTTCTTCCCAATCCTCTGCTGATGACGACGACTCCACTCCTCGTCGCTGACAATCTAGGTCAATCATCGTCGTTCACCAGTTGGGTTCGCACTCTGCTCGGATCGCAGACTCCGGGACTTCGCGATTGGTTCTTGTTCGAATTAGAGCCTGGAAGACGGAAGACAGCAGGAGGGAGAGGGACCCGGCACCGGCGGCATGATAATGGCGAGCTCCGCGGGCACGATTGGGCTGGCGGTGGCCAATCGGGTCTTGTACAAGCTAGCCCTAGTTCCGATGAAGGATTACCCTTTCATCCTCTCTCAATTCACTCGATTGATAATATGAGAAAAGGATTTTCTGATAAATAATTGACGACGGGTATGTGGTGATTTACTCGTCGATATTGCATATGCGATACTCCTTTCAATCCATGGTGGAGGAGGAGAGGGGGAGGGTCGGCGGCTCGGCGGTGAAGTGAGATCTACAGAGGCGGGGGAGATCGGAGGAGGGAGTTTAGATTAGGGTTTTTATTTTTATTTTTCAAGTTTTTAAGAACTAAAAAAGATACTAAAAAAAGAATTGAAATAAAAATGACATGGAAGTCACATCTCTGCCACTTCAGCACTGGATACTGAGTCATTGACGAAATAAATGTTTGACCGTTAATATTAACAGTCAACACAAGTTTTGGGTCAGATCTGTCCAATAATTTCACAAGTAGGTCATAAATGTCTTATTTGAAAAATGGGGCCAGAACTGTCACTTACGCTAAACTTCGGGCCAAACTAGGGTATTAACCCTTTACTAAATAAAGGTTCCAGATTTAGTTACCATGGGTTATGCACCGTATCTTGAGCCGCCTGCTGGGACTTTGAATATACTAACATGTGACTAATCAACAATTCAAGGCAAAAAGTATCTCCCACTAGAATTAGCATCAATGAAAAACGAGTAAATTGCAAGTTTGGTCACTACAATTGCTTAAAAAGTTTACGTTTGCTACTAAAAGTAATAAATTTTATCTGTCGTCTCTTAGATTAGTACAACAGTTCAAGTTTGGTCACTCTCCGTTAGTCTCTGTTAAATTTTGCTGATGTGTCAGTCAACTAAGTGACGTGGCAATTTAAAAAATAAAAATTAATTTTTTAAAAATGCCACCTCATTATCACAATAAATAAAAAAATTGCAATAAAAATTGAAAAAACAAAATCCATCCCCCGACCGGCTCCGGAGCCTCGCCAGCGGCGGGACACCTCAAATTGAGCATCGAGTCCAGCCCCTTGGGAATCCCCCCTTCCAGCCGATTCGGCGACAGGTCCACCGACTTGACCTGCTTCAGGCTGGCCAGTCCGGCCGAGATCGGGCCGGAGAAGGAGTTGGAACGCAGGGTCAGGGACTGGAGGGAGGCGAATGAACCGATGGAGGCAACTAGCAAGAATCGGTCCGGAAAAGAGGTGGTCGGCGAGGTCAAGGGTTAAGAGGGCGTTGAGGTGGGAGACGAGTGGAGTGAGCTGTCCAGAGTAGCCTACCGGGTCGAGGGTGAGTTGGGCGACTCGGGAGGAGTCAGGGGAGCAGGCAACGCCGCAGACGAAGTGGGTGAGTCGAGGGAGGGAACATGGGTCAGCCGCGGCGAAGTCCCAGGAGGCGAGGCACGACCAAGGCGGGATGGAGGCAAGGGAGATGGCCGATTTTAGGGCTTTGAGTGTTAAAACGTCTTGTGGGGCAACTTAGTTATGCTGCTCACAGCATAAAGTGTGAGTATCTACTCACACGGTGGATCTGTTGTCCACGTGGGCGAGGGTCAGATGGCGCTGGGTTTGGGTTGAGGAAGGGTTTGCCGGTTTGGGTCGGCTGGTCGAGCCCATGGCTGACCAAGCCCATCGGGCCCATAATTTCAAAAACCAAAAACTGAAACACCCCTTTCCCCCATTTCAGTTTCTCAATTCACTCTCCCCCCACTTCGACTTCCCCTCTCTCCCCCACTTTCCTCCTCTCACGAAAACGAAGCGGCGACGAAAACGAAGAAGCGGCGACGAAGGAAGCGGCGGCGACGAAGGAAGCGGCGGCGACGAAGGAAGCGGCGGCGAGGCATCAGCAAAGCGCCGGCGACTCTCCCCCACTTCGACTTCCCCTCTCTCCCCCACTTTCCTCCTCTCACGAAAACGACGAAGAAGCAAGCACTGCGGCAGCGACGAAGGAAGCGGCGGCGAGGGATCAGCAAAGCGGCGGCGAGCGAACCGGGATTTCGGCGGCGACGAAGGCGGGGTTTTCACGGCGGCGAAGATTTGGACTAAGGTAACTGTCTTTATACTTTGTTCATGGGTTTTCCTTTTGTTGATTTGTCTTCATGGATATTCATTTTCGTTTGGATAGATTTGAGTTAGGGTTTCATGGCTACGACTTGATCTGGGTTTTCCTTTTGTGGATTTGTCTCCATGGATATTCATTTCGTTTGGATAGATTTGAGTTAGGGTTTCATGGCTACGATCGGGTTTTCCATTTGTGGATTTGTCTTTTGGTTTTGTGGATATGAGTTCGTTCTTCTGTGGATGTGAGTTCGTTCTTCTGTGGATGTTATTTCTGGGTTTTGTGGATATGCTTTGTGTTCATTCTGATATTAGTTCTGTTAGGCAAGATATGCGTTCTGTTCTTCTGGATATCCGTTGTTTATTGATCGGGTTTTCCATTTGTGGATTTGTCTTTTGGTTTTTTGGATATGAGTTCGTTCTTCTGTGGATGTGAGTTTGTTCTTCTGTGGATGTTATTTCTGGGTTTTGTGGATATGCTTTGTGTTCATTCTGATATTAGTTCTGTTAGGCAAGATATGCGTTCTGTTCCTTCTGGATATCCGTTATTTATTGACTGTGTTGTCGTTTGATGTATCTTGATATTTGTTTTGTTTGATCATGATATCAGTTATGACTTTCTTGGATAGTTGTTTGATTGGATCTGGGTATTTGTATGTGCAGATATTTAACAATGGCAAGGACTAAAACAACCAAGAGGAAACAGCGACCGACTCCACGACAGCCACCACCACTGCCCCAGCCAGATGAAAATGAAGAAGAAGAAAATGTTGAAGTCGAAGAAGAAGGAGCTGCTAAAGAAGCTGCTGAAGTCGAATCAGGTGGAAGTGCAGAAGAAGATGCTGAAGCTGAAGTAGAAGGAGCTGAACAAGGAGCAACTCGAGGTCAAAGCAAGGCGAGGTACAGATTTCGGTGCACTCTAAATCTCTGCTACATGTTATAATCTGTTTTGTGTGCGTTCTGATATTATTTATTTTGATTCTGGATATCCATTGTGTGTTGCTTGGATTGTTTCTTTGATATTTCTGGATAATTGTTTTTAATCAGCATGATATTTCTGTTTGTGAACTTCTGATATTTGTTTAAATAAAGAAGGTATTTGTCTGTGCAGTATGGATATTTTTCTGTTCTTCGAGGAAATTAGTATACAACCCTAAATAGCATCCATCCCTAAATATTATTGGTGCTATTCCCTTCTAATAAATATCTACGAAACATGGACTAATATCTACCTACACTTCTAATAAATACTGATATCCACGAAGCATGGACTAATATCTACCTACACTTCTAATAAATATCCATATTGCCCAGAACGTTATCTGTTACAATTTAATTAATATCCACTTCATCAAAAAACGTATCCTGGATTCACATGTCAATATCAGATCACAATAGATCACACTCGACCCACCCAACATTATATTCATTACCATTGAGCAATAGTATCATCCAAATCACTGAGATGGTCATCCGGTTGAGTATTGTTGTTCGGCGTGACCGCTTCATTTGATGCCATTCCCTTCCTATAGACACGTTTCTTTCGACGGCGTTCCTTTTCATTCATAGACTTGTAACGTTCCTTACCGTTGCTCCTTGGATTACTCTTCTCCTTCAAAGTCAGCCCAGTTATCGGTATAGATCGTCCTACAATGTTACAAAATTTAGTAAATGCAATAATATTCAACTCCAACAATTTACAAATAATATTAGTGAATACACTTACTGTCCTCGCTAGTAATAGTCTTTGACAATGCCTTGTTTGCCTCATTGCACACTTTCTTGAGTACTCCCATCCACTTATTGTAGTCTTTCTCCTCGGCCATCGATAGTTTCGTTGCTAGTTGATTCAACATTGCAGTGGTTTCTCGGTACCGCATTGCTATACCGATTCCTGCATCATTCTCACTGTGAGCTGAAGGACCAACACAACCATCGACATCAACAACCACTTTCTTTCTCGCCTCCAACGTCCATCGCTCGAGTATGTAATGATCTGGAATACTTCTCATACTGGCTTCCCCAAAATCTCCAAGATGCCGCATCACTTTAATCATGTGGCGGCATAACACTCCGAAAGTTATGAACGTCCTGCATTCGCATACCAATGTCCTCGTAGAAATATCAACGAGAACGACACGCTCATCACTACGCTCACCATCCTCTATCATATATGTGAGGTAGCCAGTCATGCCATCATCCCTAGTATCTGAGAGAGTCTCCATTATATAGGGTTCAGTTTTCAAATACTGCTTTTGTATCCGATTGAAGATGTCAGGAGTAAAGACCTTTGCCGCATGTTGTAGGATTGGGCTATCCTCCAACATAATATAAGGAACCGATTGTTTCCCATTGTAGTCTGACTCAGTCTCCTTTCGTCTTTTTTCAGCCAACAAACTACATTAACAAAGCACGATAAAGAATTTATTGCCCAGACTAATATCCACTCAAACCAATACTAATATCGCAACTACACAAAGTAATATCTATACAATAGCATATAAATATCCGGACAACGCTGAAACATATCTAAAACTTGAATGGACTAATATCAAAGAAAGGCAAAGAAATATTCTGCATACCTGCTAAAGTGAATGAAAAACAAGTCCAAATCATGCTTCGGTTTCAAGAAAAGTCGCACTTGTGCATTGCATGACTCGCTGGCTTGCGTAGTCAACATCCCGGCTATGAATTGATCTCTCAACCATAAGGAACACCATCGACGACGAAATTTCTTCAAATATTCCAACCATGGGTGACCGTCTGCAATTTCACTATTAGGGAAACAATCAGCAACCATTGTGCTCCAGGCCATGTCGAACTCTCTCTCACTGTCGATGTCGTAGAAAATATAAGAAAGATGAGGTTGGAACTTCTTCCAAAATGCCTTGTCCTTACGAAGATGCTTCTTCGCATTCATGAGGATGTGCCAAGTACAGAGGGCATGAAACACAGTAGGCCACTCCTTTCTAAGGGCAGCAACCGTGGCGGCGTCCTGATCAGTAAAAATAGTGACTGGGAGCTTCTCCTTCATGCACCGACTAAACGCTAAAAACAACCATTCAAAAGACGGTGTAGTCTCATCATACATCAAACAAGCACCAAACACACAAGTTTGACGATGGTGGTTGAAACCTACAAACATCCCTGCACAAGACAACTATTAATGACAATGCATAACCGAACGAGTGTCGAAAAAACTTAGGGAATTAGGAATTGATATTGTCCCAAAACATGTCAACAAATATCTGTAGAACCCAGACTAGTATCTCATAATGCCAAACAAATATTCGTCCTATTACCAAAACATATCCTGTGAGGCCATGTCAATATCGGATCACAAGAGTCCACTCTTGAACCACCCAACACTCTATTCAAACATCCATGCTCCTGACAATTAAGTGATTAACGTACCTAGTGGACGGAAGTATTTATTGGTTCGGAAGGTGGTATCAAAGGAGACCGAATCTCCAAAAAGCGCATAATCTTCACGCATCCTACTGTCCGCCCAAAAAATATTAGCAATTTTCTCCTCGGAATCTACCTCTACAGCATAAAAGAAGCCAGGATGCTTTTCCTTTTGGTCCTCAAAGTAGTCAAGCAAATAAGTCGCTTCGCCACGAGCCATTTTCCTTTGCCTTCTACTGTTCAAGTGGTTCTTCTGATCGTATTTGGAAAATTTCAGATTTTGATAGCCACCAGCACAGTCAGCCAATAACTGATACGATGCACTAAGACTCATCCCGGCATCGCGATTAGCTTCGGCCATCTTTTTCTGAGCATCACTCATGCACTTGTTGGACTTGATAAGGTGCGTATGCTCGGTGGAGTGCAAATCATGATTGTGGCCTCCCACAAATTCATACACCACATATCCGTCTCTAGATTCATCCCATCGAAAACGAACACGGGCACTGCATCCAACCCTAACTCGAGGCCTCTTTCTTTTAGGACGCTTTGTCTCCACAACTTTGTCTTCGAACTGTTTTTGTTTCTCCACATCTACTTCGCTAGTGGAAGTCCAACCTTGCTTATTACAAAAGTAATAAAGGTAGAAATATATTTTCTCCACCTCTCCATTAGAATTCTTCATCTTTTTTTGGTGTTGAGCACCATTTCGAACACCAAAACCCTTTTCGTGAGCATAGCGTTTATAGAAAGCCAAACACTCTTCCTTAGTCCGATAAAATATGTTCTTCCTCGTTTCCTCATCTTCTAGGTCCGATGTCTTGTGAGCTGCGATTTAATTGTATGAGGCCATGTTAGTATCCACATTTAACTTGCCCAGACAATTACCCAACATGCCCACAACAGTATCAAATAGACGTCTAAATCATACCCATAAACAGACTGAATTCTTAGGCTTCGACAAGTATCCAACCTTTAATTACATCGTATCCTTTTGTTCCATAAATGTATCAGTAGCCTCCACCAAAATATCCAATATACCCAGAATAATATTTAACCTATCACTAAACATATCCATGACACTCTAAAGAATATCCATACCCAAAAACCAAAAAAAAATATCAACCACTTTCAACACGTCCATATTAATATCCAACATGCACAGGTAAATATCTTAGATGCTTTTACAATGTATCCATGACAACAGCAAATAACATCCACACCCAAAAACCCAATGAAACAGGAGGTTACACCCAAAATAATATCAACACCATTAAATAACATCCAATGCACACAACAAAACTCAACAACACAAACATATATATAATAGAATCCACCTTCACTCTCTTCTTCTTCTTCTACAATGAAGTCACCAACACCATCTGAGTCTTCATCAACAAATTCATCTATTGTAGGATCGAGTTCTTCTTCTTCTACAATGAAGGCAGCCACACCGTCCAACTCGCCGTCGTCGTCGAAAATCATCCTTTGTCCAGATGATCTGCTCGCCGGAAGGAGAGGATCGCCGGCAAGAAGAGAGAGGACGGCAAGGTTGAGCGGCGGCGAGTAAAGGAAAAAAGGAGAGAGAGAGGAAAAAGTGGAAGTGGTGGTTGAGATGATCATAAATGCTCTCCTTCCCCTTTTGTTCAACAAATATCTAACCTTCCTCCTTTTTGTTCAGCAAAATCCCGCCCAAAATTTCCTTCACCAAAGAAAAATGGGCCGAAAATGAATTTGATGTGCCTTCGGCCCATGGGCCCTCGGCGGGCGGCCCTTACTAGGCTGCAAGCCCACCCCGAATTGTTTAACTTCTTCTCCCACTTTCCCGCCCAAAATTTTGGCCACCCCAAATATCTGCCCACCTCCCGCCCAGATTTTCGGCCGCCCAAAAACCGCCCACTTCCTCCGCCCATAAGTTCGGCTCGCCCAAAAAAGCCCCAGGCCCTCTCTCCTCTCGGCTCATGGGTCAGTGAGTATCTACTCACACTTTGGCCTGTGAGCAGTTTAACTTTTTCGCTTGTGGGGATGTGAGAGCTGTTAGGCAGGGTAGAAAGGGCTGAAACAGAGAATAATGGGAAGAAGAAGAAGGTGGCAAATGAGGGAAATTGAGAAAGCTTGGGATTGCGAAATGTGAGCAGGGTAGGGACGGGACTATTGGAGAGTCGAGGGAGAGGATTGGTTAAGGAAACGAAACGGGCGAGTATGGCAATGGCTGGAAGGCACCAAGGGCCGGAGTAGCTTGGAGCCGCTGGCGAGCTGGTCGGGGGAATGGATTTTGTTTTTTCAATTTTGGAATTTTTATTGCAATTTTTTATTTTTTTTCTTGCAATTTTTTATTTATTGTGATAAAGAGATGGAATTTTTTTAAAAATAATTTTTATTTTTTTAATTGCCTTGTCACTTAGGGGTCATTTGTTTGTTGGATTTGAAAAATGAGGGTTTTGGCTCAAAAAAACTTGTGAATTTATGAGGGATTTGTACCATCATGGATTTGAAGAGTCTATTGTTTGCATGATAGATTTGATGATATAATTATGATGGATTTGCTATAAATATAACTAGTCATCAAGGATTTACAAATCCAACCCCAATATGTGGGATTTACAATTCCGTGGGGTCCACGGATTTGGATCCAAAAAGGGAACAAATCCATGGACCCCATGGATTTAACACCTGACAACAAACAATGGACTTGGCTAAAATCCATCATGCTTGGGATTTGAGTCCCAAATCCATGACCCAAATTCATCAAGCAAACGACCCCTTAGTTACCGATCAACTCTCAGAGTTAATTGCCACATCAGTAAAATTTAATGGAGAGTAACCAAACTTGAACTATTATACTAATCTAAGTAACTACATGTGAATAAATTAGAATAAATTAATTTTACTAGCAAACATCAACTTCCAGTAACCAAATTTGCAATTTACCCAATGTTACCAAATTTGCAATTTACCCAATGAAAAACAATGTATTCAAGGGGGATCATTCCATGCATCTTAAACACTGCCAGCACCAAAAATAGAGCAACACTCAGAGCACTAATTAATAAGGGGAATTAAGGAGTTTCTAACAAATCCCATACAGAAAGATCACATAACACAGCCTCCGCCACCAAAAAACAGACACAAAATAACATGGATTTCTACCGGTGTATATGAACTGATCAGGAAACGCGAATCAACTAAAAACCAGAGCTTCAGATCCCAAATTGCACTGCTAGCTAGGCCAAACTATTCCATCCCATATGACCGACACTCTTCCTCTTTCCCGGCCTCATGCAATTTCTGCCTACCGTGACATGCGCTGAGAGTAGCCATCGCTCCTTGATCTATTGTTGTTGTTGTATTCACCATCTTGGGTACCTGCTCTGCCCAAACCACGGCCGCCACCACCGTAGCGGCCCCTTGGGGCATCCGTTATGGGGTACCCACCTCTGCCTCTTCCCCTTCCTCCTAATCAATCAACCAAAAAAAGAGACAGAGACACAGAGAGTCAGTTTCTGCCATGCTATCACAGGCTTTGCACTCTAATAGTATCCATCTATAATCTAATGGGTGCTTCCATCATCTAATCCTAGTAGGCATAGAGGCAGTCATTCAGCAACATGGGACAGAAACAGAAAACTAATAATAATACGTACTTCCACCGCGAGCACCAATACCCCCAGGAGTTGGTCTTCGTTCCTCGATGTAGACTTGTCTCCCAGCCAATTGTATGGGAGATGACTGCAAAAAGAAAATCACATTAGGGTTTCTTTCAATCACATCATACAGATATTGTCAATATGGTCACAAACAAACCAATTAAAGAATATTCAGGATTAATGCACATGCTGAATAATGGAAGGAAGAAAAAGTAAATTCAATAGACGAAGTGCAATCTAGATCATATACAAACCTTTATTGCATTATGAACACTTGCAAGGTCTTCAAACTCGACGAAAGCGTAACAAACACCAATTACGTCCTACACAGAGTAAAACACTTAATCTCAGTTCATTTACAAAGTATGGTATCAATCTAGTACCAAAAACTAAGAAAATAAACTCACTTTTCGGTTCCTGACAAAGACGCCATCGGGCCTGATTCTACCAAAGTTTCTGAACTCCTGTTCAATTTCTGCGGCACTAATATCGGATGGCAAGTTGCGCACATAAACAGATCTAGGTTCACCTGAACAAAGAAAATCAAGAACCAATTTTGTTAATTCAGAAAGTAATTGTTTAGTGTACACATAAATGAACTGAGATTCAAAACTACAATATATCAAGCACACAACAATCTTTATAAGTTTGCTACAAATGTCTACAAGGTCAGCATGAACCCATCACGGAAACTGAGCAAGCGAAGAAATTCACCTTCATCAAGTTCCAAACCGTTGTCATGTTTATCATTTGTAGCCTCTGGCACAAATGACAACCCTGCGTCTGACTGCTGGGCATTGGGTGCTGACACATGATTCCAATCTGAAGCTGTGTCTTTCTTAACAACAGGTTGCTGAGCAGCAACTGATGAGAATGGCCCCTTGGCAACTCTTAACTGCGATTTATTCAAAATATTATACGATGCAGATTATACATGCAGCAGATAACAAATAATGTAATAAGGAATGTTTTAAACCTATAGGTCATGCAGCAAACAAGTAATATGGTCATATGTTTGCGACATAATATGCTATGAAGAACAAATACAACATTATCAAAAAAGAACAAATACAACCAGCGACAGTGTAGAGATGCTCTAGAAACGGATAAGACGGAATGCAGAGTAGCAAAAAGGAAGATGAACAGAACAGAAAGAGGTGCGTACAATAGACGCATAAGTTTTCTTTTGTGCTTCTCCCACGGGTTCATCATCCACCACAGATGCTGAAGGTTCGTGCACACCATCCACAGCACCCTGATACGAAGGTGTCTCCTCTATTGTTTCTTCCACTACAGTATCATCCCGGAAGTCTTGCTGATGTTGAAGTTCTGGAATGCTGTACTTGTCAACTGGAGTGTCTTCTATGTGAACTGAATTCACATACTCCCTAGCTTCTTCCTCCAAGGCGTAGTCAGACACTGCTGGCCCAGGGACTACGATGAATTAATAACAGAACAAACTTCTTTTCACAAGGAAGTTAAACTAGATACGGAGAGCCAAGATAAGATACAGAGACTTGGTTGGGCACACTACAGCGCTCTTGGTGACTTTATTCAAATACATCACAATAGAAAAACAAACAAACCATCGATGCATATAACAGAAAAAGAACACCTTGTGAAGACTTCAAATTCCATACTCTCTTTATAAATATACTCAATATCCAGAAAAAAGAAATACATCTAACTTGCTTCGAGGTATAATAACACATTACCTGGAGGCTCAGGGAGACTAGCAGAAGCATTTTGATGGCCATCAAAATGTTCCTCTGATATGTGTTGCTGATAAATTGACTCAGAAGTCACTGGATCAGGATGCTGGTGGTAGATGTGATCGGTTGTACTAGGGGCTGAGTGCTGCTGATAGATGTGTTCAGCGGTGCTAGGAGCTGAGTGCTGTTGGTAGATGTTTTCCGATGCAGTAGAAACAGGATGGTGCTGGTAGATGATCTCACTTTCAATGAACTGGAAAATATCATTGAGAACAAAATAACCCTTCTCCTGAGGAGCCAGGAAAAAGGTCTGCACAAACTTCTTCCTGCCACTGAATTCCTTGGTTTTGACAGAGCCAGAAACCATCACCATAACACCTCCATTCCATGATTCAATAGAATTGATGGTCTTGATCTCAATAGCAGTGAAATTCAAAGACGTGATAATATTATGGATATGCTGCAAAGTTAAGTAAAACAAAACAAGAACTTCGTAAATATTAATATTGGCAGCAAAAAGGAACAGGGTCCCCGCAACTATACCACACACCAGCCATATACAATAAGCACCAAGAGATTCAGAATATATACCAAGTACTAATATTAGATAACGAAGAAAACAAATCATCAATTGACACTACAGGGCAGCTAAAGAAAGACAAGTGACCAAACAGCTTCAATCCCTGACTGGGGATAGTGGGTCACCACCATTAGAGTGTGCTATATTGTCGTGAAGCCGGGCAGCGTGAGATAATGAGGAAGAGGGAAGTACCAGCACATTCGAGGCAGTTTCACTGTCATCTCCCTCAACTCTGATCATGGTGCTGGCTTCGGAGTAGAACTGAAAAACAAGATCAGGCTTCTGCCGAAGCACTTGGTAGTACTGACCAACAAAGTACGACCCCACCTGAGAAGGGAGAAAACAGATGGCCACAACAGAGTCAGAATGAGATCCCAATCACCATTACCAAACCAGCAAGCACTGGCAATAATCATTCAACTCGAATCCATCTATATTCGTATATATCAAATGCAGAGAGAAATCAAAATCACCTGAATAGCAGAGACGGGTCCCGGATACGGAGCGGCCATAGCTAAGAGTGGCTGCTTCTGCTCTCCACCAACAAAAGCAAGAATCCGAACAAAAAAATCCCGCGCTATGAAGTCGCTAGGCAGATCGGGAGGAAATGGAGAGATAAGGTAGAGTTGCGGCGCCCGTCAAACCAGAAAACCCTCTTCCGAGATTTTTAGGGTTTATTGCGTTACGTATTTATATATACGTAGCCGCGCGAGGGGTTTTGGACAAGGGAGAAATAAAAAAAATAACGCACAAACGACAGACAGACGAGACGAACGGAGCCGGAGAGTAAGCTTATTCTCGGCGGCGGCTGGTGGCGGATAGAAGGAACACGGCGGGGTACGGGAAAAGAGGAGAGATCAGATCTAAGCGGCAAACCCACAGAGAGAAGAGAGAAAGAGAGCTGGCGCTTTTTCAGTCTTCACCAAGTCCCCAAAAAGAGAGTTGAGAAGAGTGATGCGAAGCGAGAAAGAAAGAGAGGGAGCTTTGCTTTGCTTCCTTTTTCCCCCCTAAATCCCAAAGCCGCTCCTTTGCTATTCTGCACCGTTCTGATTTGGTAATTACGCAGGAGTACTCCCTACGCGCGACCGCAGCAGATCACACGGCGACGGACGGCTGGCTGACGCCGTAACGGTAATGCGAACGTAAGTGGAATCCGGCCAGTCGAGTCAGCAAAGACAGTATCATCCTGGGGAGTTGACTCAACCGACAGTATTGCGCCACGTCGGATTAGTACTGCTGCGGCTGCCGCGTCACTTGACAGATATGGAACTGTACCAAAATCTAGTTCTCCTTTCAACTTCCGGAGGTCACGACCCCAAAAAGGGAACCCTACCTAACTTCAATTCTCTTTGACATTTGTCAAAATAGCAATGTAACTCAAAAGGAGGTGATAGTTCCTCTCCCTATTCATCTATGATCTACCTAATTCAATCCACCGACAGCCAACCATAGTACGGTTCTATATGAATGTTGCAGAAATGGTTTATACCGTTACGTCGATGTAGTAAGTGGTATGATTCAATAGGTGATATAATCGATACAACTCTGGTTTATGTCGATTATAACAAAATATATAGGCAAATTATATTTGTGTAGCCAGAACTTTGACGGTTTGGTCAAATATAGCCACTTTTGGCGAAATACCAAAAATAGCCGCTTCCATCCAATTCTTTGACGGTGTGAGTTAACGTGCTGACTAGACTAACGGATTGTCCGATCTGTCTCGTAGGTATTTTCCACGTGGATTTAATTAAAAAATTAATAAAGAATAATATTTAAAATTTTCAAATGGTCGTGTCTTTTGATTTATGAGAACTAAAAATAAATATAAATAAAACAAAAAAAAAAACTTCTCTTCTCCCAACCTACCCTCTGTTCTGATCGCCCTTCGCTGCTTCATCCTCCTTCCTCTAATCCTCGCCCACGATTTATGCTCCCTCTCCGACATATCGCCTATGTGTACAACCAGAAACAAAGATGCTCAGTTGACCCAATATCCCACCTCTTTCGATCCCTCTTTTCTTTCCCAAAAATCCCACCTCTCTCGTCAAACCCATACCCACAAAGCTACAAAACCCCTCTTCCATCTTCTTTTTTTTCAACAACTATCACCTGGAGTTGCAGTTTAGCTAGGCTCTCTAAGTTGGGAAAAACACAACGAAGGAAATTTCAATTTCCCCACCGTGATAGCGACCGGATCGTCGGAGAAGAAGCCAGCGTAGAGATCTGTGAAAATTGCGCATAGATCTCAGATCACCCTAAACCGAAGAGGTTTGATTGTTGGATTTGGGATAGTGACGATGAAGTAGAAGATCCGGACGATATGCAGAGCAATCGCCCAGCTGGGTTCCTGTAGAACCAAGAAGAAAAGACGCAAATCCCAGTAGAATCAAGAAGAAAAAGGCAGCTATAGGGATTCCAAACGGTGGCGCAGATGGATAGAGGAAGTGGTGGAAGATGTTTCTCCCGTAGCGACGGCGTCCCTTTCATTCACCCATCCCTCCCTTTTCACTTTCCCCTTCTATCTCTTTGAATCCCTAATTTTCCAAACCACTACTGCCGCCGATTCCTCCGCCACTGCACCGACACCACTTCCCTCTTCGCTCCCGGGGTTGCCCAGTCATAATGCCCTTCTCCCCGACGAAAATCCAAGCGGGAGTGGAGATCGATTGACTCTGGAACACTTGTGTTCGGCATAGCTGGGTCTTCGTGGCTGTGGAAGCGGCGCAAGGAGTTTCTGCGGGAGTGAAGATCTATTGACGCTGGAACACTTGGGAATAAGAAGCCGATGACGGGGAGTGGCAGTCTCAAATAGAGCAGCCGTAGATGAACCCAGAAGCAGAATAGTGAACAAATCGACGAACCGAAAGCAGAACGACGAATCTCAAATAGAGCAGCCGCAGACGAACCCAGAAGCATAATAGAGAAACGATTTTCTTTTCTTTCTTTGTTTCTTTTTTTTTTTTATTTTTTTCCTTTCTTTCTTTATGATTAATATATGAATTTTTTATTTGTTTTTAAATTAAAAATATGACGTGCACCTACGTGGCGAATGTGGCTGATATGTCGCTGACGTGTGCGATGATATAGCGTCCTAGTCAGCCTAACGTTAAACTAACTGACAACGGACGGAGTCTCTAACACCGTTAAAGTTTGTAACAGAAATGACTATATTTGGCACAAAAGTTTCAAAATTCTGGGTATAAGTGATATTTCTCCAAATTTTACTATTATTGGCACAAACGTGAAAGTTTTGACTATACAAGTGTATTTTGTCAAATATATAGAAAAAGTAAAACACTAATAACATCTCAAATATATATAACACACATTTCAAAGCAATCTCTATACAATCTCCATTCATATTTAAACAAAAATATAATATGAAAGAAGCCTCATATTTAAATAAAAAAATGTACGTCAAAATCTAAATATTTATACTATAATTCAAAAACTAATATCATCATTTATATTTAAATAAAATACAACACAATACGAGAAATCTCATTTTATTTAATTAAATTCATAAAAACAACCTCATTTTGTTTAGGAAAAGAAATTGTTAATATACTAAGATCAAGTGTAGTATTAAGAAAAGAAATTGTTCATATACCATTAAATATAATAATACCACTCTTAACTCCTGCGTAAGAGAATCCATCCCAATTTAAATCCATCCTAATTTCGTGGTGCTGACTGACTGCCTACTTGTGGGGAAATTTTATCACTATTTTTTAGATAAACCCGAAACCAAAGGCAAGGAACAAAGCACAAAGCACAGTCAAGTTTAGGAG
Organism: Linum trigynum; assembly: GCA_964030455.1. NCBI lineage: Eukaryota > Viridiplantae > Streptophyta > Magnoliopsida > Malpighiales > Linaceae > Linum > Linum trigynum. Next base: position 47,987,715 of record OZ034817.1, on the reverse strand, counting down.
GTCTCAGGTTCGAATTTGTAGTATCTTTATATAAATAAATAAAAAATACAAAGCACAGTAGAGCACCAAATAGGTGTAGTAACACTAACAAAACGAGGCCGAGCTTTTTTCAAAAGAGAGAAATTCAAGACACATGTGACATTGTACCAACTACGAACTCTTACTCTGCAACTAGATATATGAGATTTGGTCATCTCTCGCCTCTCCTAGGTCTCATCTATTTCTGTATCTGTGCTACACTCCCCCCAGTCCCCAGTTCAAAAACTCCCCTCCACCCCAGCCGAATGCCCTGTTACATCAAATTCAACGACAACAGCTTTTCAGTAGTAACTCGCATAATAGGGTTGTGGAACTGCAGCTGGCTGCTGAACCGGTGGTGCTGCTGCGGCCGCAGCTGGTTGAGCATAGCTCTGCTGGGGAAAGGCAGTGGCTGCTGCTGCTTGCGGCGGCTGCTGAGACACCACCAAGAATTACAAGAGATTATGTTAGATGCAAAGCTAAAGAACAACAATATTATGTGGTCAGCTTCGATCTGTTTTTACCTGGGGAGGATAGGTAGGAGGATAAGCACCGTATGCAGCAGTGGGTGCAACAGCTGCGGGCACCTGTGGAGCCGTGTAGCTGCCTCCATACGTCGCTCCTCCATATGCACCATAGGCAGGCTGCCACAAGAAAACAAAAATGAAAAAGAATGGTTAAATCTTCCAAGAGAGCATTCCGGGAGATTGATAAGCATTCAAACCAACTTAAAGGAATGCTAGTCTGATGCATGCTACGTGACAGCATAACCAGATGCAACGTCATAGGGAGGCGAAGAATCAGGCATTATTGCGTTCAGATCAAATTATTGCTCAAATCATTCCAGCCGTTAAACAGAGGAAACATACTTGTTGACTGTAGCCTGGACCCCACTGTTGAACCTGTGGCTGTGCTTGGGTAGCTGGAGGCCAACCTTGAGGTTGTACACCATAACCAGCTGGCCACTGGGTTTGCTGTGCATTTGGGTATCCACCAATCACAGATTGCGCAGGTGAAGCAGAATCGGTGTAAGATTTTGCCACTTTGCTCTTATCCGAGGATAAGTAATCCTCGGCCAGTCGTTTTTTCAACACCGATTTGCTCCTATGGGGCAAGAAGAGCTTAGCATGACGGTCTTCAGCTTTCTTGATTGATTGTACATCCCCAAATACACTTAAGAACTGTAGGGGGGAAATTTTCAATATGAGAAATCCAAGAGAACAGCACAAAGGTGTTTGTCAATGGAAATTGTCAGAATATTTTACACAAACTGCACTGAAGAGACATACATGAGCACAATGCAGACCCAAGACTCAACCTATGCCAGCTGACAAAATTAAGACAAGGGAGTAAGTACATCACCTCTAGGAAGATGCATGATAGCTCTTCCCTCTCCGCAGCACTTGCAGTACTATCAGAATTCGGTGCAATTAACTTATCCACCAATGAATCTAAGTAGTCAATTCGTTTTGGAAGGGACATAATTGACTCCAGATGTATAAGCGCCTGTATATTAAACAACATGGCAACCATAAGTTAATTCTGCAAAGCATGACGCAAGTTCTGTCCAAGGAGAACTTTTACATAAATAATACAACCCAGCTGATACTTAAGTGAATCTTGAAGCGCAGATAGAGGTCAAAAGGAGTGTTGGGAAAGCAAACCTCAAGCAGGGGTTTGGAAAATTGGACATGATCCAGGGCTGTAGCTAGAATTTCCCTGGCTTTCTCCGCATTTCCAGAAGCCTAACAAGAAGATTATATCCAAATAAATATCCATACAGAACAGCACCATGAAAGGAATTATACTATCAATCTCTGTTAGCTAAATCAAACATATTAATAAAATTATTTTATCCTTTTATTAAAGTAAGCATATCTCAATATCTCTATGACTCTATCTATCTATTCATAGATAAGAAATCATATGCTCAGCCTATTCCAGCAGGTAAATATTGCATTATATTCCTATAGTGTTCATAATGACTTCATTTATCCAGATCTGCATCCTCTTGACAAATTTCAGTTCCTGCTAAGTGCCTGATTGAGGTGTGCGGTAAGCAAGGCTAGCAGGTTTAAGAACTTCCATAATGCCGTAAAAAGGACAAAAGATCATGTAACCCAAACAAACATACAACTTACCAAATACACAAATCGTGAGTACTGTGCATACAACATTGGCAGCACCTGGGACTGTTCTTTCCCTTTTTCAATGCTGATGGCCTGTTCATATAAAGAGAATGAATTTTCAAGGTTTCCCTGCAAAAGGACAACAAAAATCCACAACAGTTTAGTATCATCTTTATAAAGGTACTGCACTTTGTTACATTTGTCTTGATCCAAACTTACCAGCCGATGTTCCATGTTTGCATGCTTAATGATAGCTTCTAAAAGGCCAGGCGCAATCTCAATGTGCACTCGTTCGTATGCTGCCCGAGCGCCAGGTATATCGGCATTCTGCTCTTTAAATCGGGCAGCAAATAGATGAATATCGGGTTGTCTCTGTTCATGATAAGGCATGAGAATCAAACTTCTTTGAGTACAAAAATGGAAAACAGTCGGACAGTCACAAGGTAGGTGGTAGTTCAAATTGTCAAGAACCAATTGATCCCAATAACTCGAGTTGTTGGGAGAGGTTCAATCGTGTATCATATACCACAACACTAACACGCCCCCTCAAACGAAAGCCACTCACAAGGGCTTGAAGTTTGCACAGGTTTGAAGACAAGAATACCATGTGCTTAACAAATGGGGGTCACCGGGAATCGAACACAAGACCTCTCGGTCACAGAAGGCTCTGATACCATGTCAAGAACCAATTGATCCCAATAACTCGAGTTGTTGGGAGAGGTTCAATCGTGTATCATATACCACAACACTAACACAAATAACCAACAAGTTCTTTTTAGTGCAAATCTTTTTAAGAAACCAAAAGAGAAAACCATCTAAGCTCCTCAACATCTGTCAGTTAACAAGCTCATTTCGAAACTTCACAGATTTTGAGGGATCTATGGATTTAATATTCAAAAGGTTGGTCAGTGTTCCCTCTTCTACATTTCTAATTTTGAATTCTAATTAAGCATGAAATGCTACATGCATGAGGTATTCAAGTCTACTTTTAAGAGTTTCATTCGATCACTTCTGCTTCTTTACTTTATCCCAACTGCTATGCTACACCGTAAAGACACATGAAGGATTACCAACATAAGAGTCTGAGCAATAATTGAGGATAATAACCTTTACAAATACTTGAGTAGCACGAACAAGAGCGTTATCGGCAATATCCATACTTCCACAGGCTTCCATGCACAAGACATAGCGGGTCCAATACTCGGGATAATTTGCACAGGCAATTAGGCATCTTTCATATAATTTGACAACCTGAAGCATAAACATCCAAACATCATAAACCATGGAACTTGTATGCATAAACACAGTACAGAAAGGATCAAAGCACAAAAGAGTTATGCATAAGAAATACTCCATCGGTGAACAGAAGAAAGAGAAAGGCCCCTCAAGTACCAAAGGAGGGACCCTCCATGCTGAGATACATTGTTAAGGAGACAAGAAGATACCTGCATTCATAACATATGTGTTTTAAGAAAAATAATAATTTTAACGCATACATGAACCTAGAATGTCCACCAACAAATGTGAGGGTTTGAAGTACTTAGCCTTATAGAAACCAAAACGAAGGCCCCAGGCTTTAGCCTCAGTTCAATTTCCCGTTTAAAAAGTTGCTTCATCCAATGGTTTAGCCAATAAAGCATAAGAAGCAGCCGATACTACGTAGCTGTAAGTCAATTAAGAACAACAGCTAAAAAAACAAAAAACTACATATCAAATGATAACCACAGATGGAGCAAAACTTCAATACCTTGTTCAGATCATCTTGTCCTTCCATGAAATCCAAATAATTATGCCAATTTTCAAGCTCTGCAGCATTGAGAGGCCGCACGTGAAAGTAGGGCCTCCTGATAGCATTTTCAAAGTCAGAGATCTTAGAATCGAACTCCTTAGCTTTCTTAAACATCTCTTCTCTAAGCGCGATGTACTTCTCCGACTCAGCTTCTGTTAATCCAGCAGTTACAGGTTTAACAGAGTCTTCTGGCTCAACAGGATGAACATCTCCTTCACTTGCTTGGCCACCATTCTCCGAAAGACCAGACGGAGGAACCGGAGTTTCCTCTGCAGTTCTTAATTCCGAAAGAGGTCGACTTCCAACCAATTCCTTAAATCTACAAAGCCAGAAAGTAACAGAAACCAATTATGCCCTTGCATTCCTAGGGGGGACATGTATCATAGGTATCCTTCTTACAGCATACATCGTCAACACTATCAGAAAACCCGAATCCACCTTATACCAAGATTCGCAAAAGGAGAAGTGAAGTACCAGTAAGGAAGTTTACCACCTAGAGAATAATTCTAAAGTAGCAAACAATGAACATCAAGTAAATGACTTTTGACCATGTAAGCGGCTACAGAAGCTTACCTGTTAAAATAATTGTCCAGACTTCTATTCGGGATCTCCAATATTCTGGTGTATATTGAAGCAACCCGGGCCCACTCTGAATGCATTTCCTCATATTCAATATATTTGTCCCAGAGAGGAGAAGACAAATAATCTGTTCCAACATATGTTAACCCTCGTTCAAAAAGCCTGTTCCATGCAACAAAACAGGAACCGAAATATCATTAAGATCACACAAGTGTCAAACAAAGCCAATTCAGATACATTCATAAATGAGAACACTGCACAAACATTGAAGCAGAAGAAACAATTCACTCTCATGACACTTCTAAGTGCTGCATTTACCTTCCCGATAAAACCCAAACTATGTCTGAAACGTAGCACTGAATCAGGCCATCTTAGTCCTTTTAACTGGACGAGATCTTCCCATCAGCATTTTGCATATTGATGCACTTCATAGTGTCTATGTTTAAGAAAGCCATGGGTCACAAACTACTTTTTCCTACGACGCAAGCCTTCCAACAAGGGGGGGAACGTATCAAGGGATGGGAAAGGGAAAGGGAGAATGAACGACCTAAGAAACTTTCAAACAGAAACCAATAGCACAAACCCATAATCAAGGTTTGCACATCAAAAATGCATTTTTTCTCATTCCCATCATACCACTCGCCATTACATGAGGATCACTGTTGCAGGCAGACTGAAAGCATGTTAGAGAACAGTCAAAAAAGAAAATGCTACAGCCTCATGACACAGGAAATCACTCACACGATCGGCCTAAAACGACAATCACCAAGTAAAACCCACTCATATTACCTTCTAATAGTCTCTGGATCACCATATGTACTTATGGCGAATGTGCAATAATGCAACCAAATATCCACTGAATATGTCACCCCAACAACAGCCCTCTCGTACACCTCCAATACTTTGTCCATGTCACCAAGCCGTGCCTCATGATCAGCATACTTTTTCCAATAACCATAACACAATGGAAATTCAGCCAAAAAAGCATCATACACTCTTCTTATTTTTAGTATCTTGTCCTGCAGAAAGAGCAAAGACAAACTACAATGGTAAGCAGAACAGCTCAAAATAAGGCCAGTAATCAAAATATGACAGAAAACAGTCCAGCAAGCACGTCATGTTCAGCGTGACAGGAAACAGTGACCAATGCAACCAAAACAACGAGTAAAGACAAACCCTCAAAAGAAATAGCATCTACGTTCTGGAAGAATGCACATTTCGATCATCTACAGCAGCTTAAACAACTGCGAGAACAACATCAAACTTTTGAGTCTTATTATTTACGTGTTGCCACAAGCAGGGAGTACTTTTGAGGAGGTGCATGCCTTCTGTAAAACTAGCTTCTGCCATCCATTCTTTGTGAACTCCATTTTTCCATACATTGTGGAAGCATAGACAGCATATACAACAACAGAGTATTGACTATTTAGCAAATTTAGTCAAAAACATGTATCTTCTGAATATACTACAGAATAACTAGTAATTACAGGGAGAAAAACTGAAAAAACATACCCATGCAACCTTCTCTGTTTCATCTATCAATGTAGTCCATGCATCAAAATCCAAGGAATTAGCCTTGACAATGTTCCACAACCGATCCTCTTCCGGTGATGTTGCAGGAACTACAAAGAGAAGAACAAATATATAACTAATTAACAACCAATAATTAGAAAAGTGCAGCTGGTCTTAGGTAAAGAACAGCCGTTGAAGAAAGAAAACGAATAGAATGACTCCGGGCACCTAAAAGAAATATTTTTGTACCAAAACAAGCACAACAAGAGAACAAGAACAACCTATACTGCATAAATGCCAGTAGAAAACAAATATATCCACCTATGTCATGTCCGATCTTGTAGGCATAAACATACTTCTCACACAGCCAAGCTGCTCGCTTTCATTTTCGTAACGAAACAAGCACAACAAGAGAAAGAGAACAACCTATACTGCATAAATGCAAGCAGAAAACAAATATATCCACCTATGTCATACCCAATATAGTAGGCATAAACATACTTTTCACACGGCCAAGCTGCTCACATTCATTGTGCATCCACCAACGTATGACTTTCGTTGGCATATCCATCAATTGCCAAACACATCAAAACCTTTAACCTCTACTCCACAAATATCAAACTAGGTTTCAACCTATACAGCTCAAAGATGATAACTCCTACATTTATTGAACCGCTTGCTTCTTGCTTATGAAAGAGAACTTTCATTTAGAGAATGAACGAACTATTCCAGTCTCAATATTTCAAACAAGTTGGTTAAGATGTTAGGAAATTACACAAATCGCAAACCAGAAGTTGAAAGAATCTAGCAACATATAGATGTAGGAGGCAGCATGCCATAGAACTCATACCAGAACCATCCAGTGACTGTTGCTTAGTAGCTTCAGCACCCATATCATCTGCAGAACTGCCATTCTCAACTGATGCTAGAGGTTTCCCTTCACCACCTATATATCCATTAGCAGATGAATAACTAGAAGGCTGGGGAGCAGGTGCAGATGAATTAGGATCCACACCATACGTACTTCCATCAGCTGCTGCATGATCACCAGTTGGCATACTGTAACCCGTTTCTGCTGCAGCTGCAGGAGCTCCATAGCCTCCTTCACCAGTTTCAGAAGCGAAAGCACTCAGGTTCGGAATCTCATTGCTATAACCAGCAGAGGCATATTCAGTAACTGTAGAGGACTCGGAGGCAACTGCTGTCTGACTGTCAGCCATACTTGATTTACGTCTTCTCTTCAAAGCAGAAACCAAAAAAAAGTACATCAAATCAAGGGAACCAGACAAATAAGCTTAAACTAGAACACTAATATTCTCTAGAAAGTTTACCGATGGTGAGCTACAAAAAAAAACAGTAATATTTCTGGAGAACAACAATACATTACCAAAAAAAAAAAATAGTCAAATGATTCTGACCCTACGAAACTCACAAACTGGGCATTACAGCAAAACCGAAGGTTGAGGGAGTCGAGAGAACAGCTATAAGGCCGCCCGTTCCTCACCACAACTCCTTTCAGAGAGAGCCCTAATTAGCCAATAATGCCACCTCGCTCGCGCCAAGCAGTGCAAGAGAAGCAGCAATTAAAAAGCCTGGCGGAATGCGCTAATTCGATTGAAGAAACTCAACGATGCCAATTCCAAAACCCTAATTGGGACGAACCCTCGGGAACTAAACCCTAAAGATGAGAGGAAGCGAGAAGAGGCGCGCTGTGGCTAAGAAGAACTCACAAGAAGCTGAGTGGAGAATGCAGCGCCCTGTGAGCTCTTGGCTGTAGCTACGCGTTCGGCTTCTCGAGGTTGGAGAAGCTTCGAGCTGGTGGTTTCGCCCTCTTCTCTTGTTTCTGCAAATCAGTTTTGTGTTTCCATTCGTGCTATTTCCGTTTGCATTCAGTGACGCCAAAACGCAGGAAAAAAGAGAGAACGGATGGGGTTGGAGGGGGTTTTTAGTTTCTGCGACTGCGACGCTGGTAGCTGATGCAGCGGTCTGATACAGACCGTCGGATGGTAAGAAAAACTTGCGTCGTCTGCCTGATCGGATGGAGATTTTATTTTTAGTTTTAGTTTTTAGGCGGGTAAATTGCAAGTTTGGTCACTGAGATTACAAAAAATGTTCACGTTTGGTCACTAAAAATATTTAATTTCAATAATGGTCATTAAGATTAGTTTAACAGTCTCCGTTAGTCTCTGTCCAACTCTGTTAATGAAGTCTGTTAAGTGCTGACGTGGCAAACGAAAGTGCTCTGTCAATCTAACATAAACGCCACGTCACTAAAATTTGCCATGTCAAGTTCTCCCAACCCAGCAATTAAACCGGCTCGACCTATAAACCGACTCCAGACCCGCAATTACCAATCCAACTCCGCCGCATTCCAATCTCCCTCGTCCTTCTCTGCCTCTTTCAAAGCCCAGTTCCACAAAATCCCCTTCCTGGTCCCACCTTGTTGGGCGAGATCAGAGCTAGACATACAAGGGAAGTCTGCATTTTTGGTAACTATCTGCTCAATCAAAGCAAATCAAGCAACGGCTCCTTTCACCAACGGCTAGCTAAATGAGAAGTATAGAATTGATAGGTTCTGGTCTTTTCGACTAGCTCTTTTGCAATCTCTGAGAATAGCGGTAGAGGGCTAGTTTGTCAGAACAAAAGAGGGTTTTCTCCAGGGGTATAGGTTTTGTGAGAGTGGCAGGAAGGAACAGAGTTTGGATTGAACTCTGTTGGTTTCGTGTGTTTCTTTGTTGTGTAACTGTGTCAATAAAATCAGAAAATATAGTGTCTCTTGGTAGTAGTGTGGACTATTACCGGGACGAGGACGTAGCCATTTTGGTGAACCTCGTTAAATCGTTGTGTTCCTGTTCTTGCTTCTGATTCTTGTTTTGTTCTGCCTTACTCTGCTTTTCCTTCTGCAATCAGAAAGGAGAACTTGAGTTGTGCTGGGGTGAGCTCGTGTTTGTTAACAGACCCAATTTCACCTTATTTTCAGTTGGGCTTTATTTTCTTTTTGCCCACAGCTCTGCGAGAAGAATAACAGAAGCTTCTTCTGTTCTGTCATCTTCTTCGTTCGGCATTCTCATTTTCCCCAAACTTTTCAAAATCCCTAATCCTAAAATTGACCTACAAGTGGTATCAGAGCCTTCCTTTGAAGAGCTAGCTACTGCCAAAGGTTACGATTCATGGGAACCAATTCACCTGCTGCGTTCGGTCCTGCGTCGCATCATAATCCACCATGGTTTACAGGCTCAAACTACAATGCCTGGAAAAAACTGATGAAAACCTTCTAGTGGGGGATTGATGCAGACCTCTGGACTGTCGTCCAAGATGGGCCAATTGAAATGGACGCCAATCGACAATATGATTGGAACGATGCGCAGAAGAAAAGTGCTCAGCTAAATTGCCGAGCTATGCACATTCTGCAAACAGCCATTTCACCTGACGAGATTGACAAGGTGGAGCAATGCGAAACCGCGAATGAAATCTGGTCTATTCTTGAAGCCATGTTTGAAGGTACGTCTAACATCAAGGAAACTCGTATAGACTTACTTATGCATGAATACGAGACCTTCGATATGCTACCTAGTGAAGGGATTCATGAGATGTACTCTAGATTTACTGGTCTGTTTAACAAATTGAAAGGTATGGGTGGAATTATTGCTTCAAAGGACATGGTTAGGAAGCTTCTTCGATCCTTACCGAAGGAATGGTTGCCTAAACGAACAGCCATTGAAGAAGCTAGAAATCTTAACACGTTGACTGTTGATGAATTAATTGGATCCCTTCTCAGTCATGAACATGTTATCAGGCAGGTAGGAGAGGAAGATGAAAGGTGCAAAAAGAGCCTTGCTTTCAAGAGTCGTTTATATGAATATGAGTCTGATAATGAAGTTGATTCTGATTTTGAACGAGAACTGGCCTTGGTCAGTAAAAAATTTCATCGTATGATGAAGTTCAAAAATGATCAGAAGCAACGTGATGTGGAGAATAGGGGTCGTTATGAGTCTCACAATCGCTTTTCTAATGCCCGTTTTCCTGGATCGACTAGCCGTTATTCAGAAACGAATAATCGCTTTTCTGATCAAAATCAAAGATATAATGAATCTTTTCAAAGAAATAGTGATAACGGAAGAAATCACTCAAATCCTGGTAGAACTAAAAGTGCCTTCTTTGAGAGATTTGCATCGCAGGGGAAAGAACAGCAAACTGGTGCAACTGATCGTGAACCTCAAGGGGGTTACAAGTGCGGGAAGATGGGGCACGTTAGAGCAAATTGCCCTTTGACACTGAAGGCTAAAGAACGAGCAATGGCTGCCTCTTGGAGCGATTATGAGTCAGAGGACGATAATGAAGGGAATATCGACGAGGCATACATGGCAAGAATGTCAAACACTGAAACTCACAAAGATCTCATCGATGAATTCAGTGAAACTGAAAGTAAATGGTATCTGGATAGCGGCTGTTCGCATCACATGACAGGTAACGAAGCTCTCTTCTCAACTTTAAACTATGAATTAGGAGGAGAAGTAGTTTTTGGAGACAACAGCTCTGGCAGAGTAGTGGGACAAGGAATTATTGGTCTGTCTCCTATGCCAAGTGTTAAAGATTTCATGCTTGTAGATGGTCTTAAAAATAATTTGCTTTCCATAAGTCAGTTATGCAGTAATGTGAACAAAGTGACATTTGAAACCTCTCACTGTCTTGTTGAACGTGTCCGTGATAGCAAAATTGTGTTTATTGGTAATCGTATTGGAAACATGTATGTGATTGATCTGTATGATCTAAGAGCCTTCAATGAATCTTGTCTAGTTTCCAAATCAGATTACCAGGAAGCAACCTGGCACAGAAAACTAGGCCACATTAGCTTAAAAATGCTTGCTGCCTTGTCTAGATCTAAGCTGGTCCGAGGAATTCCTGATCTAAAGGAACGAGGAAATTTCTTTTGTGGTGCATGTGCTGCTGGTAAGCATTCTAAAAGACCTTTTAAGACAAAACCTGATATTGCTACGATTAAGCCATTTGAACTAATTCATAAGGATTTGTTAGGTCCATGCTCTATCACTAGTCTTGGAGGAAAAAACTATGTGTTTGTTCTTGTTGATGATTACTCTAGATACTGCTGGGTCTATTTTCTTGCTAGCAAAGATGAAACTTTTAAAAAGTTTCACTCCTTTGTCAAAATGTATTCTGAGATTAAAAGTATTAAAAGTGACAATGGAGGAGAGTTTATCTCAGATGAGTTTTCTGAGTTTTGTGAATCATTAGGCATTCTTCATACCTTCTCTGCTCCTAGAACTCCCCAACAGAATGGGGTAGTTGAGAGAAAAAATCGTACTATTATTGAAACTGCAAGAACTATGTTGATCGACTATGATCTCCCTAAGTTCTTTTGGGCAGAGGCAGTTAGTACAGCCTGTTATGTTATCAACAAGGTTCTAGTAAGAAAACATCTAAATAAGACTCCCTATGAAGTTTTAAAGAAAAAGACTCCAAATATTTCTTATTTTCACCCTTTTGGATGTCGATGCTTTACTCTTAATACTAAAGATACCCTTGGCAAATTTGATGCCAAGTCAGATGAGTCAATTTTCTTAGGGTACTCTTTGAAAGGGAAAGCTTACAGAATCTATAAAAAATGAACTCGTAAGGTGGAAGAATCAGTTCATGTTTTATTTGATAATACTGATGCTTCTGTTAACACATGTGAGACAGACACACAGCTTCTCGACCTATTGGAGTTAACTCGTTGGCAAGAAAAAACACCAGCAAAGACAACAGATTCAAGTGAATCATCACTGCAACATCAACCTCCAAATGACACTCACATTCAAGGAGCTCAATCCCTCGAGCCAGTGACAACCTCAGAAGCAGAAGCTATGCCCAATCACTCTAGTGAAGCTGATGACAGGATACAAGCACCACCTCATATCCAAAAGAGACACCCTGAAAGTCACGTCATCGGGAATATTAAAGATGGTCTCCGTACCCGAGGTAAGTATACTCCTGGCCATTATGCTTATGTATCTAAACTAGAACCTACATCTTATAAAGAGGCATTGCATGATGAAGAATGGGCATAGGAACTATCTCAGTTTGAATATCTCAAGGTCTGGGAGTTAGTTCCTAGACCTCTAGGGAAAACCATCATTGGAACTAAGTGGGTTTTTCGTAACAAATCTGATGAGTAAGGCAATATTATCCGCAACAAGGCACGCCTTGTTGCGCAAGGATATTGCCAAGACGAAGGGATAGATTACGATGAAACGTTTGCCCATGTATCACGTCTGGAATCGATTAGATTATTATGTGCTTTTGCGTGTTATAAGAACTTTCCCTTGTACCAAATGGATGTTAAAAGTGCCTTCTTGAATGTAGACATTCAAGAAGAAGTCTATGTGTCTCAGCCTCCCGGTTTCACTGACTTTCAACATCAAGACTATGTGTACAAGCTAAACAAAGCCTTGTATGGTCTTAAACAAGCTCCTAGAGCTTGGTTTGATCGACTGACCAAATTCCTTAAAGATCAACTATTTTCTCAAGGATCAGTTGATAAAACTCTATTCACTAAAACCTCTGGCTCTCACATGCTTATTGTTCAGATTAATGTAGATGATATAGTCTTCGGGTCCACTGATCCTGCTATGTGTTCTGAGTTCTGTGAAGCAATGAAATCTGTCTTTGAAATGAGTATGATGGGTGAGCTTCAATTCTTTCATGGGCTGCAGTTCAAACAAACTTCTCATGGTACTTTTATTAGTAAATCGAAATATATAAATACCATGTTGCATAAGTTAGATCTTTATAAAATTAATTCCAGCCCAACCCCCATGGTTGTGAACTTAAAATTAGATAAAGATGAAAAAGGTGCTCTTGTAGACGAAAAGTTATATCGGGGTATGATTGGTTCCTTACTTTATCTAACTGCTAGCCGTCCCGATATTCAGTACAGTGTTTGCTTGTGTGCTAGGTTTCAAGCAAATCCCAAAATTAGTCATCTAGCTGCTGCTAAACGAATTTTTCGTTACTTAAAAGGCACTATGAATGTAGGTCTATGGTATCCTAAGCAAAATAGTTTAGACTTACTTGGTTACAGTGATTCTGACTTCGCCAGAAGTTTCACTAATCGTAAAAGCACAAGTGGTGCTTGTCAGTTTGTTGGTACTTCTCTTATCTCTTGGTCATGCAAGAAACAAGGGGTTGTAGCTTTGTCTACCGCCAAGGCAGAATATATAGCTGCTGGAGGATGTTGTACTCAACTCCTCTGGTTAAAATATCAATTAGGAGATTATGGTTTGCATATTCTTGCCATTCCTCTATTTTGCGATAATACCAGCACCATCTGCATGACTAAAAACCCAGTGCAGCATTCCCGGACAAAACACATTGAGATCAATATCATTACATCCGAGAATTGGTGCACAATCAGGTTATTTCGCTTCATTATATTCCTACTGAGTATCAGCTAGTTGACTTATTTACAAAGCCTATGTATGCTGACCGTTTTGTCTTTCTGTGCTATGATATTGGACTTAGGTCTCCAGAAAATCTTAGAGATTTTCTTGCAGACTGATTCTTGCCTTTTCCTAGTTTATTTTCTTTCCTTGTTGCTGTTATTTTTCTTGCCCCTTTTTGTTTATTCTGCTTCCTTTTTCATTTTGTGATCTTTGTTTCCTTGTTTTCTTTGAGTGTTTGTGTGTCATCTCTTCTTCCCTGCTCTATTTATACCTCGGGAATTTTAGTGTTCTACTGTCATTTTCTAGCCCTTCTTAGCTTTCCCTCTCTCGTGTCTCTCCAATCATGAATCGTGTCTTCGCTCATACTTATTCAGGCTCCCTATTTTCTGAACCAGTCTCTCTGAGTCGTCATCGTCATACTCTGTTCAATAAAAACCGTCCCTTAGCCACCCCGATTCATGTCCATATTCCTGACTTTGTGAACTATGGTCTTGATGTCCGGGGGTTTATTCATAATCTGGGGTGGGATTTCCTCTTGGAGGATCCTCCAACCTTGATCTGTCCTGAGCTAGTTCGGTTCTTCTACTCAAATCTTCGTTCTTTTGGTCTCCATAGGCGTAGTTTTTCTACTGTGGTTTATGGTCACCAGGTGACTATTCCCGTCTCTGATTTGGCCCGGCTTCTGAATATTCCTCCCATTGGTGAGTCTCTCACCCATGAATCAGAACTATGGCGTTTTAACTTCAATATTGCAGTCGAGTTCATTCAGTTGACTGGTATTCACCCTGGCCCAGCAACCTTCCTTCCTGTTTCTTCAGTTCTACCTAGTCTGTGTGCACTTCACTTTGTTATCTCAAGGATTCTGATTCCTTGCACTCAGTCTCTCGACGTCATTCTTCCTCTGGACCTTTGGATTATGGCTCATGCCATTTCCAATGTTCCATTGGACTTCTCTTATCTTCTCTTTGGTCTCTTTATGAATTTTGGAGATACTAGCTATCCCGGTCCTCTTCCTTTTGCCCCCCTTATCACCCAACTCATTGTTTGCCTCGATATACCAATTTCCTCCTTCCGGACTGAACTCAGTGCTCGATTTCTCTCCATTGATAAAGTTCTTGATCAGTTGGAGCTTGCAAACGAGGGGGAGGATATTGGAGATGATGATGATGATGATAACCTTGAGGGGGAGGATGTTGGAGATGGAGACGCTGAAATGTCTGATGAAGAAGAAGATATTCCTGAAGAAAATCCTGGAGCAAATCCTGTGGTAGGTGCAGAAGAAGATCCGATGGAAGAAGCAAATGAAAATCTGAATGACCTTGATGATGATACTCTTGATCAGTTTGCCACAGCACTAGCATATGTTGAAGAAGGTTTGTATGTTGCTGCTGCTGCTGTAGCACCTGGCGGACTGGGTGGAGGTTTAGTAGACTATAGCACAGATGATGAGTCTATTTAGGGGGAGTTCCTTTCTTTTGAGAATGTCTTTTCTTTGAATGATTGGCAACAGTTTTTAAACTCTGTTTTGACTAGCTGGACCTGGTTTGTTGGATGTTTCTCTTGATGGCCTCTTTGTTGCAAAGCTTTTGCTACTTTGATTCGGTTCTGCGTGTGTGGAATGCCTTGTCTAGTTTTTGTGGTTTACCTTTCTCTGCAGGACTTATATCATTTGCTAGCTCTGATCTAGGGGGAGATTGTTGGGCAAGATCAGAGCTAGACATACAAGGGAAGTCTGCATTTTTGGTAACTATATGCTCGATCAAAGCAAATCAAGCAACGACTCCTTTCACCAACGACTAGCTAAAGGAGAAGTATAAAATTGATAGGTCCTGGTCTTTTCGACTATCTCTTTTGTAATCTCTGAGAATAGCGGTAGAGGGCTAGTTTGTCCGAACAAAAGAGGGTTTTCTCCAGGGGTATAGCTTCTGTGAGAGTGGCAGGAAGGAACAGAGTTTGGATTGAACTCTGTTGGTTTCGTGTGTTTCTTTGCTGTGTAACTGCGTCTATAAAATCAGAAAATATAGTGTCTCTCGGGAGTAGTGTGGACTATTACCGGGACGAGGACATAGCCATTTTGGTGAACCTCGTTAAATCGACGTGTTCCTGTTCTTGCTTCTGATTCTTGTTTTCTGCTGCCTTACTCTGCTTGTCCTTCTGCAATCAGAAAGGAGAACTTGCGCGGTGCTGGGGTGAGGTCATCTTTGTTAACATGCCCAATTTCACCTTATTTCCAGTTGGGCTTTATTTTCTTTTTGGCCCACAGCTTTGCGAGAAGAATAACAGAAGCTTCTTCTGTTATGTCATCTTCTTCGTTCGGCATTCTCATTTCCCCCAAACTTTTCAAAATCCCTAATCCTAAAATCGACCTACACACCTCTCCAACCAACCTTCTTCTCCCACTTCCCTACTTCGGCCGCAGCTTCGTCAGATTGTTCACCAGTCTCGCTGACGATGAGATTCATGGTCGTTGGGTGCCTGTATCATTCACACACCATGCCACAATGATGGAGGGTTGTAAGGAACGAGATCGCCGAGGTAATTGGTGGGCTTATGGCTCAATTGTCAATTGCTAAGGAAATTGGTTTATCTCTATGTTGAGTTCCTAAACTTTGGTTAAAAACCAAAATTAATTAATAAAGGAAAAAAAATCCCAATCGACAGAGCATAAAGAGAGAGGGCAAGTGACATCGTCGGAGGAAGCGACCTGACTACTCCTCCTGCAGGCGGCGAAGGACGGGGAGGAATAGGGATCCAAATAGAGGGATTCGCCACCGACCTCATGTACTCCTCCGTGACGTCTTTCTTTGCCTTCCTCATGAGATCCAAGGCGAACCCGAGCGGGTTCCGACAAAGGTCTCAAGTAGTCGCCACTGTCGCTGAAAACGCGAACGCGTTGCCGTATTACCCCTCGACAGCGGCGACTCAACCCCTAGCGTGCGCATCTCCTCTTTGGGGTCGGGTTAGAGGGCGATGATCCAACACTTCCAGAGGCATGCGATGAGAATCTCGAAGCTGGAGCAGGAATCTCTGAGTTGGGGCGGCGCGTCGTCCCTTTCCACCGCCTGTCGATCAGGGGTTTCTCATCTTCCTCCCAAGCACGGTATGATAGAAGCAGATGGTGTGATTGAGCTTGGGGGAGAGGCGGTGGGTATGGCGAACAATGGTGGGAGTCAGAGGCAGTGGTCTAGCTTCATCCCTCCCTCGTCGCCGTTGAACTATTGAAGAATGAAGAGGAAGAAAGTTGGGAGGAGAAAGACTACACATTAGGGATTTAATTTGAAGATTTGTTTTACATTTTAGGGATTTAATTTGAATGAGTCGGTTATTGAGTCGGGTTGAGTTAAATCGTTGGGCTGGGCTGGGCTGGGATCGATGACATGGCGGGTCTTAGTGATATGGCAGGTCAGATTAGGTTATATGGCGGGTTAAAATTGGGTGAGCCAACATTTCTGTTAGCCACGTCAACAAATGACTAACGGTGTTAACAGATTTAGACGGAGACTAACGGAAAATGACCAAGCATGTACTGTTAAACTAATCTTAGCGACCATTATTGGAATTAAATATTTTTAGTGACCAAACATGAATATTTTTTGTAATCTCAGTGACCAAACTTGCAATTAACCTATTTTTAGACCTAATACAAAAAAAGGCTCATAGTTTAGAGTTTAGATCACTTGTACCCCTATTGCTTATTTCGAGCCACTTTTGTCACAAAGTTTAGAGTCCGTTAACGAGCATCGTTATTGTTTTACGATCAACTATTGACCAATAATGTGTCAATAAAAGATTATTGGTATTTGCTGTGTTACTAATTACAGAGCTATGGGGTTTTGTTTAAGGTAAGAAAAGGGTAAAGTAAAAAGTGGTATTGAATTTCATCGCTCTCAATTCTCTCCTTCTCTTCAAGTTCGAAAAGCTCCCCGACCTTAACTAACAGAGAACAAGATCGTCGTCGATTGTGCATCGGAGCGTGAAATTGGCAGATGGTCGTCTGGGCAGTGTCGCAAGCCTAAATTCACTGGAAGCGGACCGTAAAAAAAAACCACCTTCGACGACTATTCCTCCTCTCATCGACACCTTTTCTCCATCCTTCGACATCGACAACGACGATTGAGGGGTTGACGACCATTTCTTCAAAAAGCAACAGTCAATTGGGTCTTGGTGTTGGTATTCCCCCAATTTCCCCTAGTCTTTGACGGTGTCCCTTCAATACCCCCAATTTATAGGGTTTCATTCTCGCAAAAACTGGTAGGGAAACAGAGTGAATGGAGGAGATGGAAGGTGGTTGTGATACTTGAAGAGTATTCTGAAAAGGTTGTTGAAGGAGGGACCACAAATTGGGTTGTGAAAATGAATCTACCTTAATAGCCGAGCACAATTGGGTATGTACATCGTTCGTAAAATTGTTATATCGTAATTTTTGATGCATTTGGTTGTGTGCTTATAGTATATCCAGCCTGTGATTAAACAACTCTTATTTCTAGAGAATACATGTTTGGATTAGAAAATTAGGCAACTTTTTTATCTAACCATCTATACTCAACTTGTTGGAACTGTACAGGAAGGTAACGGGTCGTTTGCTTCATTGATTTTTAAAATGAAGGTTTTGGTAAAACTTGGGTTTTGTAAAACCATAGATATATGAAGGTTTTGGGTTCATTATGGACTTGTAAAATTCCATTGTTTTGTTTCATTAATTTCATGATGGATTTGATAAATTAGATTTGTGGCATGAAGTGAAAATGACCTATCTTGCCCTCATTGATATGTGATGAGAGAAATAAAAGGAGGGTTAGTTTGGTCATAAATGATGGACTTTAAAGTCCATGATCAAGTCCCGCCTAAATAGGTGGAATTTTCTAGTCCGTGGGACCCACGAATTTGGATGCTTAAAGTCCATGGGGCCCACAGATTTCTTGCCACAAAATATATGAAGCAAACAGTAGAGTTTGGACAAAGTCAATGATAGATCCAAATCCATCATCAAATCCATCACCAATTCCATCAAACAAACAACCCCTATCGACCTTATTTTCCATCATGGTGGATGGCCACATGGATGGTTCAGAAAGGTAGCTCGTAATATGTCAATGAGAAGAGTGAATAAGTTAGCATGGATAGGGACTACACATCATATTTTAAGCTCAAATTGATGGCTACTCAATCTTAGTAATATTAGAATGATTATTATGTTGGTATAATCAGAATTATTATTTTGGCAGCAAGTCGCTATCTTTTAAGTCATAATCAGTGCACATTAACACGTGAATAGTATATTTGCGTTGACACTTGAACCATACATCAACTCACAAACCACTACAAACAAAACTCTCAAACCAACTCACTTCAACCATACAGAGCACTGTCAAATCCACTATTATAAGAATACACGAAAACAAACAACAACCTAGTTCCACCTTCAGCTCACGAGATAACCTAGAATTTTCCTCCCCAAGATTAGTAAAATCATGACATAAGCGATGCTTTGCCTTCTTACTTTGATTAGCCTTATCTCGGTAGCTCTCAATCCCATTTCAAGTGAATAAGTTGTGTGCTTCATATCGTCGTTCTCTGCTGAAAGTGCTTGAACAATAGCCTCTTCCCTGACAGCACAATACTGATCCACCCAAACAAAGTATCTGCAGTTCACCATTTTTTCCTTCCAAAATGGGCTACGATAAAATTCTCTCCCTAGATTCTTCTCAGTTCCAGAGACAAGAACAATATTTGGACACTTGTGAACGTACCTAGGGACATGGGAACTAGCACAACTTGATTTACTTATGATCTTCCCTTTTCCTTGCATTCATTCAGACAAACTTGGCTTATTAAACCCTCCAATCTCACACGCAGTCCACCATCGTCGGTCTACCCTTTGATCTGTCGCTCTTGCCTTCAATCCGCAAACTTGTTGTCGTCTTTGCTGCCTCCGATTATGCCAAAGCGTGTCATCGTCGTCACTGTCACTTTCACCTGCTCCACCAAATTGTGTCGCCTTCACCGCTATCTACTACTCCCCCAAAACAATGTTGTCGTCGTCGACGATATTGTGTTCTACTCCCCAAACTGCGACATCACTTGTCATTCTCACTTTCATCTCTCTTCGTGCTCTGCTCACCCTCACATGAGAAAGATAAGATAGAAGGAATATATGTGGTGGTGGGTGAAAATATTTAATTTTATAATTAAATTGAAAAAATATTTTTCTGAGGTGTCGGTGACATGGCATACACGTTGTCACAAAGTCAACAAAATTTTGATCGCCTTTTGGTTGATTGTCAAGTCTAACAATCAACGAAACGAAGAAGGACAAAAGTGACATAGAGGCTCTAAACGTTGGGACATAACTGTCGTGAGATAAACATAGGGGTAAAAGTGAGCTAAACCCTAAACTATGAGTCATTTTCTGGTATTAGGGCTTTTTTTACGGAAGATGGAATTGGCGATGCTCTGAGTAGAGCCAAATTGTAAGCGACACGAAATCTAGCCACGTGATCTTGGACTAAGGTTTGCTCGAAAGATAGAATGGCGTGGAACGAGCCTGCTTGTGGTGGTCTAGCTAAATTTTACCGGGGGCCTATCATTTTTATCAACCAAATAAGACTAGGCAACCACCAAATGGAATACGAGGTTTTTCGTACAGTCGCGAGAATGAAATGACGAAGTAATTGTATTCAAGGTCTTTTTGCTGAAAACAAGAATTGATTCACAGATGAAGGAGATAAGCAGCGATTGCAAGTTTGGTCACTTGAATTACTTAAAAAATTTACGTTTGCCACTAAAATTAATTTATTTCATCCATAGTCACTTAAATTAGTTTAACAGTTCAAGTTAGGTCACTCTCCGTTAGTCTCTGTTAACTTTAACTGATGTGACAGTCAACTCTAAAAATTGACCGTTAAATAAGTGACGTGTCAGCTAAAAATTAAATTAAACTAAAAAAATTCTTTTGCAAATTCCACTCATTATCACAATAAATTAAAACAAATTTAGAGATAAATAAAACCTAAAAAACAAATTTCCCCATAAATTCCACCGTCACCGTCGCAGCGCTCCCCTGATCGCCGGACCGGTCCGCGTCTCCCCGCTCTCGTGACCCAATCCGAGGTACGAAATTCGGTGGACCTCCGAGACAGCTCTTCTTCCCCTGCCTCCTCCGAGGCCATCGCCACCAGCACCTTCTAGAAGCACGCTACATCGCACAACAGCACCAGCGGGCATCCGGGCTCTACCCGAACTCCGACTCCGCCTCCTCCAGTAGGACCCGGAACAGGGGTGGTTCGCGTACTTTGTTTTCACCACAAACCACTGCTTCTCTCCCACATGTATACCGTGAAACACCCTTCCGGCACCACCTGTCCCTTCTTCCTCCGTCGCCGGTTCAATTCCGTCTCCCCCGCCGCTGCCGACCGGGCCTTGCCTAAAGACTTGCATCTCGCCCACGTCTGGAATATCGAATTCCGTTTCTTCCCCCTGACTTCGCCTTCATACTTGCTTTGTCTGTCGTAAGGTTCAAACTAGGGATGAGATTAAATTAGACAAGTCACTAAACAAAAAGTGTGCTAGTGAAGAAGAAAGGTTTGAAGTAATAGTGTTCGAGAGAGATTTTAGTGCTATTAGAGGGGAGTGGCAGTACAGAGGGTCGATTCAGATACAAAGCAATGCTCTGGCGGCGCTCGAGGCGATCGATTTGGATGTCACGGATGAGGTTATGAGAGCTGGTTGAGTTACTGGGGATAGAATTAATGGCCTTGTCGATGGGATTTCGTGCACCTGGTTAGTTCCCTCTGTTCAGGGTTTTCTTGTTGGGGAAATGGTTCACGAATACTATTTTTCTTGCAACACAAGCAACATGTAAGATCACAAAAAATCATGCAAGACACATGCAAACGTCCTAGCCGATAGAATTCACTATCTCTCCTTAAAGAATCTTATTCCCCTCAAGTACCCAAGGTTATGGAATGATTCCTCCCAGGATAGAAAGGACGTACCTTTTCCAGCGTAGCGGTACCTCAAACCCAGGAACCCATCGAACGCAGCGAACCGGCGAGAACCACACTTGACTCGATTTTCTCTTTGAAAAGAATGCAGAAAACTAGGTTTGGATTTTGACAGAATTTTGGTACCAGGAAAAACTGATGTTTTTCTCTTAGTTAAAACTAGAGGGGTAAGGTGCTATTTATAGAAAATGAAGGGGTGCGTACGAAGGGAGGCGACTCTTCATATGGGTGGTTACACCCCAACCAACACATTGGTTCATGTTTGAAATAATGAACCACTGCATCGGTTCGTCCCATGGTAGTTGGACCGGTTTGGTTATTCCAACCGCTACATCAGTTCGGCTCGATTTGGTTCAACTCGTTTGGTTTGGTCCGTTTGGTACACAAAGCAATTTAACCGATTAACCACATATTACATCAAATCGATCGAATTCGAGGCCGTGCCTTCCCACATCTTACCAACATGGTACTTCAATAGACTCTCTTGAAACTTTCCCCTTTTATTTCCATTCACACCAATAAAAATCCCAACAATCCCCCACATGAATGGAGAATGTTGTACTTTAAAACTATGCAAAAAATCGTGTGATTCTCGACTAAGAATTAGTTGCATCGGAATAGGTAGGTTTCCCTTTGAACCTTCCTTAGTGAACATATATCGAGTATACTCACCAATCGGTAGATGTGATATCTTTGAACCGTCGGTTTTGCTTGTATACTAAGACAACATATGTCACACAACTAACTCTTATCCGTTCACTGGTTCTCATTGTTGTGTTCGTTTTAGCCGTGAACACCGCCTGGTCTCATGAGTGCTTAGAGAACTGGCCTTCTTTTATTCTCCTTGAAGCGGCTCCACTTCACACTCACATAGGTGATTTCTAAACATGTATTCCAAAAATACACTATTTGATCACATCCTGTGTCAAACTTAGAAGCCATTGAAAACCTTCCATCTTTAGGTTTACCCTTATAGTTGGACATTGTCTCATCATGAGAATGGAATTTCAATAATTTGACAATGTCGGACCATCATTCACAACTTTGTTTTCTCCTTGAACATAGAGGTTGGGTCTGCCAATCCTGCTTAGGTAGAGTTACCGCCATGATGATTTGTCCTAGGCCACGAGTCCATTCCCTTTGATGCTTTAACAAATTTCTAGGTGGGCCCCACATTTGTTATCACTTGATCTAAACTGATCATATCCGATAACTTCGCTAGAAATTAACCAATCAATAATGTTATGTTTCTACGACGAGATTATCACATAACACTTCTAGCCCTTGCAATAACCATTTTGTGCACAAATGCGTTTTATTAACGCCAGTCTTTGCGGGCCAAACCACTCAACTTCACCGGTCTTAGAGTTTAATTGTTGGGGAAATTGTTCACGTATACTATTTTCTTGCAACACAAGCAAACACATAAGATTAAGAAAATATGCAAAGACACATGCAAGCGTCCTAGCCGATAGAATTCACTATCTCTCCTTAAAGAATCTTATTCCCCTCAAGTACCCAAGGTTATGGAATGATTCCTCCCAGGATAGAAATGACGTACCTTTTCCGGCGTAGCGGTACCTCAAACCCCGGAAACCATCGAACGCAGCGAACCGTGAGAACCACACTTGACTCTATTTTCTCTTTGAAAAGAATGCAGAAAACAAGTTTTGGATTTTGGCAGAATTTTCGTATCGGGAAAAATCTCTATCTAAAAACCAGAGGGGGTTAGGTGCTATTTATAGAAAAATGAAGGGGTGCGTACGAAGGGAGGCGACTCTTCATATGGGTGGTTACACCCCAACCAACACATTGGTTCACGTTTGAAATAATGAACCATTGCATCGGTTCGGCCCATGGTAGTTGGACCGGTTTGGTTATTCCAACCGCCACATCGGTTCGGTTCGATTTGGTTCAACTCAGTTTGGTTTGATCCGTTTGGTACACAAACCAATTTAACCGATTCACCACATATTGCATCAAATCGATCGAATTGGAGGCCGTGCCTTCCCACATCTTACCAACATGGTACTTCAAGAGACTCTCTTGAAATTTTCCCCTTTTATTTCCATTCACACCACTAAAAATCCCAACAATCCCCCACATGAATGGAGAATGTTGTACTTTAAAAACTATGTAAAAAATCGTGTGATTCTCGACTAAGAAATAGTTGCATCGGAATAGGTAGGTTTCCCTTTGAACCTTCCTTAGTGAACATATATCGAGTATACTCACCAATCGGTAGATGTGATATCTTTGAACCGTCGGTTTTGCTTGTATACTAAGACAACATATGTCACACAACTAACTCTTATCCGTTCACTGGTTCTCATTGTTGTGTTCGTTTTAGCCGTGAACACCGCCTGGTCTCATGAGTGCTTAGAGAACTGGCCTTCTTTTATTCTCCTTGAAGCGGCTCCACTTCACACTCACATAGGTGATTTCTAAACATGTATTCCGAAAATACACTATTTGATCACATCCTGTGTCAAACTTAGAAGCCATTAAAAACCTTCCATCTTTAGGTTTACTATAGTTGGACATTGTCTCATCATGAGAATGGACTTTGAAAAATTTGACAATGTCGGACCATCATTCACAACTTTGTTTTCTCCTTGAACCTAGAGGTTGGGTCTGCCAATCCTGCTTAGGTAGAGTTACCGCCATGATGATTTGTCCTAGGCCACGAGTCCATTCCCTTTGACGCTTAAATAATTTCTAGATGGGCCCCACGTTTGTTATCACTTGATCTAAACTGATCATCTTCGATAACTTCTCTAGAAATTAACCAATCAATAATGTTATGTTTCTACGACGAGTTTTTCACATAACACTTCTAGTCCTTGCAATACCCATTTTGTGCACAAATGCGTTTTATTAACGCCAGTCTCTGCGGGCCAAATTACTCAACTTCACCGGTCTTAGAGTTTAACTTGGATGTTTTCCAAGATACTGCTCCTCGTTAACCATAAATGCCTATCCATTAATGGACTATGGCTTTTGGTTCACCAGTGAGTTCCTTTGGGTAAAATTCACCAAAGACTCGTCTCTTTTCGATTCACTACACATCATGTGTGTTTGCCTTGATTTTATTGCCTTGAAATAATCATAACACATGCCAACGGTGTTGAAGTCTCTCTACTTCATTAACCTTAGATTACTTGACCTTCACAAGTATCTCTTCAAAAGTAGTGACATTTATGACTTAGCTTAGGGTTTACGAAAAACTCCTAAGTATTCACATCACTTCACTTTGGAATCACCCAAGCGACATTCCACATCACTTCTCCCCAATTTATCCCCCACATTTCAACTATTTCGCCATAGTTGTTGAAACCAAGGTTTTGGGTTGGGGAATGTTGGTCAAAATCATCTCTTTGGGAAGAGTGGATCAACATAAAAAAATATTCTAGCTCTCTGACATAACGTCAATATATGCTGGAGTTTACTCATAAGTTATACCCTTGGACTGGGTTAACTCCACAAAGTTTAAGGACTCTCACTTTCTCATTGGACACCTTCATACTTTCAAGTATGACTTCGTTTACCTTTCCATTTTTGTCTTATGGATAGGTTTGCGTCCCATTGTAGGGTCTTGAGATAGTAGCCGAAACAATGGCTAGCTTTTCTCCCCCACAATTCTACCCTTTGCCAAACATCATGGAATAATCTCATTTATTTTCCATGGTTTTACTTTTTGAACTTGTCAACCACTATATGTATCTAATTGTTTACCAATGGTATGATCTCACTCGATTAGCATACCACAAACAATTCAAACTTCATTAGAAATATCATCTAATTACTTACCAATTGTATTGATCAAGGCAACTTGAGACGTCATAAGTAATTCAGATGCATTCCAGTAATGGAAATCCCATCTAATTACTTACCAATGACATTTCATTTATGTAACATGATATACCACAAGTAATTCAAACGAATTTCTAATTCAATTGTCTAATTACTTTCCAATGGTATAAACTTCATAAATATACCATAAGTAATCCAGACTTTAAGTTCAACAAAATCATCTTAATTGAGAACTCATGCCAAATTATTTTCCAATGATATATATCTATACATACCATAAACAGTTCTGACAACTAGCTCCACCTTGATAATCATAGTCAAATTGTTTTCCAATGGCATAGTGTACTTATACCATAAATAATTCTGACCTAATGCTTATCTTGATGACGACCATCATTTGGCAAGCTTATTAAATCCCTATGAGGATCAATCATAGCTTCATTTTCCTTGCCCTCATGGCATAGGAAACATCAAGTCCTAAACCACATACATGATAAATAAATTATCATGTCTTCACAACTATCATAGGAACTAGAATTCCTTATCGCTTGTAGTTTTCTCGTAATGCAATCCTTAAACGTGCATTAACCAAATTTCATCTCCAACACATTGGAGGTATACTCTTTCATAACTATGTTCAACTTACTTTGAACATAACCTATGCAAACATTCTGGCTTAGATAGACTTGACTCACAACTCTCTACTGGCCTCTCGTCATAGGTTTCACATACCTATGATTGTTCATAGTTTCCCACTTGATAGTTTATTACTATCCAAACCACCGTTACTTAGAGTCCATGAAGGACTATCATAAGTTCTTCCATCCTCTCATGTATCACTTTGAATGAAAAATGTCCAAATTAAATTGGCACATTTATCAATCATCCATGCTACAAAAATGAAATGGACCAATGCAATAAAAGCATTGAAACTTTGTGGTTAATTTTGTAACCAAACAAACTCGTAAGGTTTTATCCAACTAATTTTCCACTTGGGAGATAAGAACATTTGTCCTTTATTCATCATGTAAATACAAGACTTACATAGGTACACATATTAATACCATATGTAGATATACACACATAATTATGTCTACTCCTCAAAGGAGATTACAATACATATACAAGAATCCTAAGGATTCTTGGGGACGAAGTCAGGATCAGAGAGACATTCATCAGTCTCTATGTCGGAGTACTCCTCCTCGTTCTCCGATTCCTCAACTTCCTCTTCTTCCCCCATATTCTCCATCGAGTCCACATGGGTGCCCAAATCGTCCACATTAGGACCCAGTGAGTACCAATCATAGATAGGTATATCATCTAGAGTCCAATAATTGGTTGGATGCTCTCCACCAATGTCATTATATAGCCAATCCCCGCTATCGTCAAAAAAATCAAACCATTCTTCATTGTCAAACTCCAATTTGGGAGTAGAGAGATCAATGATCTCCGGATCTTATTCGATATTGATGACCTCTATGACATCATCATCAACATCCTCGTGAGTTGGACTCCATACTTTGGGGGTGCTACCAACCATTTTGTTACTGATTCAATGAAACACATTTCCAATGCCATTATTCTCTTTATAAAATCCAAAAGGGCCAAATAAAGGAAACAACAAAAGTAACTTCGGATGGTCATTGAAAATTCACGTTGCCACGGCAACCAAATCTCCAAATGATATAATTAGCATGTACTTCATTTGCATGCAAGAAGATAATTATATCACACAGATATACATAATGGCATGCGAGGAGGTTTCAATGTTTCGTTAATGAATTAAATGGCCGACATAAAATAATACATATATGTGTGTCTCAAACATTTATACATGAAACCGAATTAATGGTGCTCTCAATTAACAGGAAAAATCATGTTTAAATGGATATGCCATTTTCCTGAACCACTAAATATACTTCCATAATCATATATATAATCTCATCTCACGCATACACCATTAATCTCATCTTACATGTTGCCTGTGTTGCAAGAAAAATAGTTTTCGTGAACAATTTCCCCGACAATCTTAAAGAATCTTAGTTTTTGTTATTGTTCTCGTTTACTGTTTGGGATAATCGAATCTTTCTAGCATTAATTTCATGATCATGTTCTTATCGTGCATTTGAATGATAAAATGCAAGATAAATTGCAAGATGGATTGGGGCGTTCATTTTCTTTATATCGTTTGTTCAATTAATGGACATATAAATTCGTGAATGTGAAAGGTAATGGTTTTCTTGCTTTTGCCATGCAACACACTTGATTCTGTAAAAATATCATGCAGAAAGTGAGATATATATTGATTTCTGATCATATAAGGATATTTATACATATACCATGCCTTCGTTATTACCAGTGGGTAGTAATCAGGATGTTCTGATCAATTATTATGATGACCGTTACAATTGCCATGATTAGTTAATCATTGCATTCATCCTTTCACGCTCCGTAACTCTCTAGAAGTTGCAATGGATGTATGTATATTGTATATATATGTTTGACGAACATGCAAGTATGATTCTGGAAGTGTGCTTGTGTGTTGGTAATGTGTATTTTTCCTCATTGTTTGGCGGGCTATTGGAAGAGGAAAAGGGCTATTGATCTACAGCCATTTTCGGTCATCTCTATCTCTTGAAGGATGGAAATAACTGACCACTTTGATTGGTCAGTGCGGCGCAAGTGCCAATGCTCCGCGCATGCAAAGGTGTAAATGGCCATTGTAGTGGCTGGGTGCAATATCTTTGGAGAAAGACATAGAATGACTAACCAATTTGGTTTGGTTAATGTTTTCAAATACTTTTGTTTAGTATTTGAGATGAAACGAACTCATAATTCATATTATTAGAAGAGTTTAAGAAAATTCAACTTTGTATGAATTTGGAAGAATTCACGTGGAATTCTTGGATTAAATTTTGTCAACGAAATTTGTATATGTTTCAATATCAAGTACTTGAGAAAAAAAATACAACACGTTGATTCATGTAATCAAATTGTTTGTATTGTGACCTTGTACTGATTTGAAACAAAATGGTGCGAAGATGGAATACTCTTCTATGATTGGTACTCAACGGGACCTAATGTGGATGATTTGGGCACCCATGTGGACTCAATGGAGAGTATGGGGGAAGAAGAGGAAGTTGAGGAATCGGAGAACGAGGAGGAGTACTCCGACATAGAGACCGATGAATGTCTCTCTGATCCTGACTTCGACCCCAAGAATCCTTAGGATTCTTGTATATGTATTATAATCTCCTTTGAGGAGTAGATATATGTATGTGTGTATATATACATATGGTATTAATATGTGTGTACCTATGTAAATCGTGTATTTACATGATGAATAAAGGACAAATGTTCTTATCTCCCAAGTGGAAAATTAGTTGGATAAAACCTTACGAGTTTGTTTGGTTACAAAATTGTTCAAAGTAAGTTGAACATAGTTATGAAAGAGTATACATCCAATGTGTTGGAGAGAAAGTTTGGTTAATGCACGTTTAAAGGTTTGCATTACGAGTAAGCCATAAGTGATAAGGAATTCTAATTCCTAAGATGCTTGTGATGACATAATAATTTGTTTATTATGTATGTGGTTTAGGACTTGATGTTTCCTATGCCACGAGGGCAAGGAAAATGAAGCTATGATTGATCCTCATAGGGATTTAATAAGCTTACCAAATGATGGTGGTCATCAAGATAAGCATTAGGTCAGAATTGTTTATGGTATAAGTACACTATACCATTGGAAAACAATTTGACTATGATTAACAACGTGGAGCTAGTTGCCAGAACTGTTTATGGTATATATAGATATATATCATTGGAAAACAATTTGGCATGAGTGCTCAATTGAGATTATCTTATTGAACTTAAAGTCTGGATTACTTATGGTATATTTATGAAGTTTATACCATTGGA
Organism: Linum trigynum; assembly: GCA_964030455.1. Classification (NCBI taxonomy): domain Eukaryota; kingdom Viridiplantae; phylum Streptophyta; class Magnoliopsida; order Malpighiales; family Linaceae; genus Linum; species Linum trigynum. The sequence continues at coordinate 47,958,512 of OZ034817.1, read as the reverse complement.
AAGTAATTAGACAATTGGATAAGAAATTCGTTTGAATTACTTGTGGTACATCATGTTACACAAATGAAATGTCATTGGTAAGTAATTAGATGGGATTTCCATTACTGGAATGCATCTGAATTACTTATGACGTCTCAAGTTGCCTTGATCAATACCATTGGTAAGTAATTAGATGATATTTCTAATAAAATCTGAATTGTTTGTGGTATGCTAATTGAGTGAGATCATACCATTGGTAAACAATTAGATACATATAGTGGTTGACAAGTTCAAAAAGTAAAACCATGGAAAATAAATGGGATTATTCCATGATGTTTGGCAAAGGGTAGAATTGTGGGGGAGAAAAGCAAGCCATTGTTTCGGCTACTATCTCAAGACCCTACAATGGGACACAAACCTATCCACAGAAGACAAAAGTGGAAAGGTAAATGAATTCATACTTGAAGGTGTCCAATGAGAAAGGGAGAGTCCTTAAACCTTGTGGAGTTAACCTAGTCCAAGGGTATAACTTATGAGTAAACTCTCGCATATATTGACGTTATGTCAGAGAGCTAGAATATTTATTGATGTTGATCCACTCTTCCCAAAGAGATGATTTTGACCATATACATGTATGCATATGAACAACATTCCCCAAACCGGAAACGTTGGTTTCAACAACTATGGCGAAATAGTTGAAATGTGGGGGATAAATTGGGGAGAAAAGAAGTGACGTGGAATGTCGCTTGGATGATTCCAAAGTGAAGTGATGTGAATACTTAGGAGTTTTACGTAAACCCTAAGCTAAGTCATAAATGTCACTACATTTAAAGAGATACTTGTGAAGTTCAAGTACTCTAAGGTTAATGAAGTGGAGAGACTTCAACACCGTTGGCATGTGTTATGATTATTGCAAGGCAATAAAATCAAGGCAAACACACATGATGTGTAGTGAATCGAAAAGAGATGAGTCTTTGGTGAATTTTACCCAAAGGAACTCACTGGGTGAACCAAAATCCATAGTCCATTAATGGATAGACATTTATGGTTAACGAAGAGCAGTATCTTGGAAAACGTCCAAGTTAAACTCTAAGACCGATGAAGTTGAGTAGTTTGGCCCGCAAAGACTGGCGTTAATAAAACGCATTTGTGCACAAAATGGTTATTGCAAGGGCTAGAAGTGTTATGTGAAAATCTCATCGTAGAAACATAACATTATTGATTGGTTAATTTCTAGCGAAGTTATCGGAGATGATCAGTTTAGATCAAGTGATAACAAACGTGGGGCCCACCTAGAAATTTATTAAAGCATCGAAGGGAATGGACTCGTGGCCTAGGACAAATCATCATGGCGGTAACTCTACCTAAGCAGGATTGGCAGATCCAACCTCTATTGTTGGGATTTTTATTGGTGTGAATGGAAATAAAAGGGGAAAGTTTCAAGAGAGTCTCTTGAAGTACCATGTTGGTAAGATGTGGGAAGGCACGACCTCGAATTCGATCGATTTGATGTAATATGTGGTTAATCGGTTAAATTGCTTTGTGTACCAAACGGACCAAACCAAACCGAGTTGAACCAAATCGAACCGAACCGATGTGGCGGTTGGAATAACCAAACTGGTCCAACTACCATGGGCCGAACCGATGCAATGGTTCATTATTTCAAACATGAACCAATGTGTTGGTTGGGGTGTAACCACCCATATGAAGAGTCGCCTCCCTTCGTACGCACCCCTTCATTTTCTATAAATAGCACCTTACCCCCTCTAGTTTTAACTAAGAGAAAAACATCGGGGTCGTTTGGATGGATCAATCTAGAAATGAGTCAATTTGATCAATTGTCTCGTTTTATAAACGAGGCAATTAAAACGAGTCTATTCGAATTACCTGCCCCCATCCCAGCTAATTGAAATTGACTCAAAACAGATCAATTCAAAATACCTCATGCGGATTGATCCATCCATTTTTTTGCTGGCAAACGAGGCAATTTGGTACAATTGTCTCAAAACGAGACAATTGTGTCAAATTAATCCGTTACAATTCCTCATCCAAACGACACATTCTTCGGGGGCTGCTGGCCCATCAAGCTCAAACCCTGGCCTTCGGTTGGACATTGATAGTTTTTCCCGGTACCAAAATTCTGTCAAAATCCAAACCTAGTTTTCTGCATTCTTTTCAAAGAGAAAATCGAGTCAAGTGTGGTTCTCGCCGGTTCGCTGCGTTCGATGGGTTCCGGGGTTTGAGGTACCGCTACGCCGAAAAAGGTACGTCCTTTCTATCCTGGGAGGAATCATTCCATAACCTTGGGTACTTGAGGGGAATAAGATTCTTTAAGGAGAGATAGTGAATTCTATCGGCTAGGACGTTTGCATGTGTCTTGCATGATTTTTTGTGATCTTACATGTTGCTTGTGTTGCAAGAAAAATAGTATTCGTGAACAATTTCCCAACATTTCTTACAATATCTCTCTGATTGTGTTTGGCCTTGAAAATTTACATCTTTGTGTGCTTATATGATGTTGTTGTGTGTGGGTTTGATAAATAATATATGTAAGAATGGGTCAATGATCATAAACAAAAATGTGGAGTTACGTTGCAGGTGTGCAGAGATCGGAGATGGGGGCGGTGCTACGAGAGATGGCGATCAAACGGTCGCCGTGAAAATGCTGGCATCGGGGAGCAGGGAGGGCGAGAGCCACCACCGGCCGTGGGATTATATTTTTTTTTAATTTATAATAATTAGTTGGAAAATAAAAAAATAATTATATTTTCTTATTTTTTAATTGCCACATCACTCAATTTACAGTCAACGGTAAAAGTTAACCGTCACATCAATAAAAGTTAACGAAAACTAACGGTGAGTGACCAAACTTGAATTGTTAACCTAATTTAAGTGACTACAGGTGAAATAAATTAATTTTAATGACAAACGTAAACTTATTAACTAATTCTAGTGACCAAACTTGTAATTTAGCCTTAGCGAAAGCCAAAATGATTGGGTCGAGCCTCGGGTGTGCCTGCCCAGCAAGCACAAATCTCATTGAAAAAGGCCTCTACGGACTACGGTCAAAATAGACCGACAAATCATCCATCCAGTCCGTTCCAGCAAGCAGCGGCTCCATGATTGCCAGACAGAAACGCGGCTTCTCATTTCTCACCGCCCTTGGTTCTCTGTTTCTCCTCCGAATGAGTAAAGAAAAGATCGATGATGGTTCCATGAAGAATCCCCACAAATTTATGCAAAGAAAGAGGTAGCATGTGACGATGATGATGGCAGATTTATGCAAAGGACGACAAAATCAGAATTTTGGCAGCTTCTGGTTAAAAAAATCCTCCTCCTCTGCCTCCTGCCAACAAACTTAATCAAGGATCTGAACATATTCCCCTTTTCTGTTTTGTTACCGCAGCAGCAAAGCCAGGCTGCTAAACGCCACGTGTCCCAATTCGTCATCAGTTTTTAAATAATTCCTAATCCTTAATCACTGCCCACTTGATAAACCTTCCCAAATCAGTGTACTTTCTGCAGACGCGTATAAAACTAATCTAATCCGATCAATAATGATGTATGTTAATCATGTGTGTATGCCTAGCCCACCTGGGTTAATCATTCATGTCAACCCCAGAAAACAGGTTTAGGCCAAAAAGCAATCAGAAAGCAGAGCAAGATAATAGAAAGAAAGCAACCAAAGGGGAAAAGATTAGCTCGAAACAGTCCCAAATAGGCCATCAAAGGCTTCTTCTTTTTCTTCCAGCCGCTTCCCCATCTCGGCCTTTATATCGAAGAGAAGACCCAGCTGGCTTTCCTTGGATTTTTCTATCTTTCACGCTCCTTGCCATCCCCACCAAATTTCTTAGCAGAGCCCTGAATTTCTTCCCTTCCGAAATGGGTTTCCCTTTCTCCAAACAACCCATCACTCCCTTCTCCTTCTTCTGCTGTGTTTCAGCTGCTCTTTGTTTGGGGTTCTTCGTTTCGCCATCATCAGCAGCAGATGTGACCAGTTTGATCTTCAAGGGCTGCTCCGACCAGAAATTCCAGGACCCATCTGGGATCTCGGCTCAAAACCTCAAGGACCTCTTCCAATCCCTGGTGTCGCAGTCCGCACAGAAGCCTTACTCCACTGCCTCGTCCGGCGCCGGGGCCGCCGCCATCAACGGGCTCTACCAATGCAGGGGAGACCTCTCCACGGCCCAGTGCTACGACTGCGTCGGCCGGATTCCGGACAAGTTCGACAGGCTCTGCGGCGGCGGGGCGCCGTCGGTGGCGGCTAGGGTCCAGCTCGCCGGCTGCTACCTCAAGTACGAGGTGGCCGGGTTCAAGCAGACACCGGAGACCCAGCTCCTGTTCAAGGTGTGCGGGTCGACGACGGCCGCCGGAGATGGGTTCCAGCAGAGGAGGGACGCCGCGCTGGATGCGATGGCGAACGGGCTGAAGTCCGGAGGCGGGAATGGGGTTTTCGCGACGGGGAGTTATCAGTCGGTGTTCTACTTGGCGCAGTGCGAGGGGGATTTGGCCGGGGGAGGAGGAGAGTGCGGGAACTGCGTGAAGAGCGCGGTGGAGGCGGTGAAGACGCAGTGCGGCGGGTCAATCGGCGGGCAGGCGTATCTGAACAAGTGCTACGTTAGCTACACTTACTACCCCAACGGTGTACCGATCATCGATAACACCTCAGGTGAGCTACAGAGAAAAGGTTAAGAGAAAGCAATGTGGTGAATTTTTTTTTTCTCCCTGAGCCGGTTATAGAAGAAATTGGGGTTTTTCTTGTTTTTTTAGGTGGAGGAGGAGGGAAGCCGCACACGGCGAGGACGGTGGCGATAGTGGTGGGGGGAGTGGCGGCGGTGGGGTTTCTGGTGGCGTGCTTGTTGTGCGTGAAGTCGGCATTGAAGAGGAATCGTGGCGGCGGCGGTGGTGGTAAGCATGGACACGGCGGCGGCGGAGGAGGGTGGAACTGACAGTGTTGGAGAAATTTTTCTTTCACACTGCCCTTTTTCTTCCCACATAAAATTGTTTAGTTAATTAATGATTAACCAAGCATATTTTTCTGATGTTTTGTTACATAGTTTGATGATGAAAAAGCCTACATCTGTTTATAGACCATGAATGAAATTAATTTTAGAGATGGTAGTTACGGTGAGAAGGAGGAATGACATTATTGACATCCGTCTTCAACTTAATCATCCTCCTTCAACTCAATCACGATTTGTCTATGGCAGAGGTTATCCATGGACATCAGAAACCCTAGATCATCCTCCTTCAACTTAATCACATTAGTTTTAAGTTGAATTTGGTACTAATTTGTCTATGACAGAAATTATTTACGGATATCAGAAACCCGAGAAGCGGCAAAGGTAAAAAAACCCTTTTATGAATGTCGAGAAACTTGAGTTTACAAATTGAAAATGACAATAGATTTAACCAAACTCGCATTATTGTCATCTCTGTTCAGAAGTGAAATCGATGAAATGGTTGCCACAAATTACATGGATGAATTAGTTCCGTTCAACTTCATTTTCTCCCTTATTTTTATGGGAGTCAAACATGAGAATCAAAAGTTTGAAAATGAGGGAATTGCTTGTTTAAACGATTCATTAATAGGGAGAGGGAGCCACGTCCCATCTCGCTCGCTTGCATATTCCAAAATAGGAACAACAAATCAATCGTCCCACCATTTTTTGGGGCCACGACTCGACCGCTGCAGCACAAGGACCGTTCATAGACTGACACAGGAAGCAAGTTGGGAGCTGAAACGGTGAACTTTAGAAAAAATGTAAAACCATTAGCGCAGGAAAAAAAAAAGAGTTACTTCCTGTGGTAGATAAGATAACATCAGCATCCATTCTCCTTAATGGCTAAGGAAAACAAATGGGCCATGACCATTTTGAAGCTTTCACCCACGAACCACTGAATCATTTTGCATAAAGCAACTACTCAAATTGCAGACAACGTTTTGAGTCAAAAGAGCCCCTCTTTGCACTGAAACACAGGCCAAGTCATAAATAAATAAATTAAAAGCAGCCAAAGCATGTCTGTAGAATGGAAAGCACATCACTGATTTCTCTAGAGACAAAACAAAGCAAAGCAAAACACTTGTTGGTGGTGTAACAATGAGCTGCAACTTGCAAGTGCTTGCTTCCTCCTCCTGATTGCGACGGGCACCATCAGACAACAATCTGATCAAAATACCGCCTTTATTAGGTAAAAAAGGGGGGATCACCATTCACTATAACTGCAGCAAATGGATCAAAGCAAGTCCACTACGATTCCTAACAGAGAAAAGGATATACCCACAAACATGCAAAACCATCCTACCAAGCATCGCTAAAGAGTGTCGAGTTTTGACTGGTTACTACTTAGAATCATCAACAAGGCAAACATAGCAGCTAGCAGTTCATCCAAGCAGTGAAGCAAACCTCATACTGATCAGACTTAACTTAATTGGTGAATCGAACAGCATAAACCTTCCAGCAAACACAATAAGACCGACGAGGCACCCTGTAATACTTGATCCGGTTGTTCAAGGACTACTCAGAAGTGAAACCACTTCGTCTAGATTTCAGATTATCCTCCTAATTTAAGAACCTTGGAGGAGTAAAACACAATCCAATGTCTATGATTACTAACCTCTTGCGCTCACATGCAAAAAGTGCAAAAAAGGAAGCATCTTGGGTGGGTTGAACAACAAAATGGAAGGCAGTAGAGACTCTTTCATAATCAAGACATGTTTTCTACACGGACAGATCTCTACTTGCAACCTAGTACGAAGGCCTTCTCACCAAACTATGGATAACCGTACCACTCTTACAAGAAAGGAAACATATGTTCAGAAGCACTTCTTACAGTCTGTCCAGTCTTCACTAAATATATTCATTCATTCGTAGCAATATGATCAATAGAATTTTACATGCAAAAACAATATCCAGATGCAACTCGAGTACTATGCATAGTGGATATTCACACCAACATTTGATTCAGAAGGATCTGATATGCAATCACTAGCATAGAGGAACAAGGCAATCATGACCAGAAGCTGCTATGCCCTGATAAAACCGGCTTGTTACACTAATGCTAACTTCAAGGCCTCCATACTAAAACTCTTTCCTAGGCTCTTACAAATGTCAAGTTCGTAACTTAATTGGAGAGGTTTGTAACATCCTCCCTTAACCTAAACAATATCCAATTTCAGCTCAAGTACTGGGGATAATGGACGTTCTAAGTTCAAACCAACAGAGATACATAAGGATCTGAATACCCTATAGTCGAGAGGAAACAAACGACAATCATGATCATTTTCAAAACCATCAAATGACGGAGGATCAAGAAGAGCTTTAACTAGTACAACAGTGAGTTACTACAACACAAAGACTAACACAATAAATTATTCAGCTCAAAATTCCCAATTTTCCTACCATAACACGATGAACAGAGTCTCTAACCTGACCCAGAAACTCAAATGAAAGGCGCCACCGCCGCAACCACTACTTCTGAGGCGCACCAATCGGTGGCGCTCCGAGTAAACTCTGCTGCTGGAGCTCGAGCTCGGTCAGCTGCTGGTCCCTATCCATCTCGATGATCAACGGCACCACCAAGATCAAGAAGGTGGTTCCGGCGATCCAAGCCGCCTTCCCGGTGCTGCGGAGGAGCCTCTTGGTGACGTAGGCGGTGTCGCAGGCGGCTCGCTTGCCCTTGGAGACGATTTCGGAGTTCGTTAGCTTCGCGAGGATGGTGTCGGAATCCGGCTGCTGACGCTTCGCAGGACGCCTCTCCGGGAGCGAAACGCCGCCTCTGGCTGCCTGAGAGGCCATGTAATCGGCGATTGTGAAATTTAGGCGGTGGGGCTAGGGATTTCGCGAAAGCTGAGTTCGAGGAGGAAGGGTTTTGGTCAAGCTGATCTATCAGTGATTTATTGGAAGCATGAGGGTTTTAGGTAGAATAGAATCTTCAGGAAAACGGCACCGTTTCGAAGTTGAGCCGTTTCGTTGGAGAAACAGGAGCTAGACTCTCGCTGCAGAGTAGTCTGAAATCACATTTTCTTTACTCCCAGTTTTTAGGCTAGCTGAAGGTCTTTGATGGTAGCTTTTGAGTTCTTCGTATTCGTATCGAACGAGTTATGCTCAATTCATCACGAACTACAACATGGATGAACTGGACAAATCCATCTCGGCGTTGATCGATTTGTTGCACATGACATTGCAAAGCCATTGATAGCCAAGCCCTACTATGGTGGTAGAAAGTTGATGGGGGAAAAGGGAAGGAGAAGGCTGGTAAGAGAAGCAAAGTTCTTTGACAGCTCTGAATCTGAAGGAAAGATAACATACACGACGAGGGAAGGTCCATTTTCATTTCCCTCTCTTATACCATTCTACACTTATCATCCAAATAGTCTGACCGTCATGGATTACATCCTCTCAGGCTCCTATATACATACTACAGTTGCGTTCTGGTTTTCACAGGTCCTGAAACATTACCAACTAAGCAGCGCGGCTCCCTTAAGCTCCTGCAGAAGCCATGGAACCCTGGTGAAATCGTTGAGGCGCTGCGATTGCATCCATTTCTTGAGCAACACCACATTCATCCTCATCATCCTCGGCTTCCCACAGAAAGCTCGCATATGCAGCATGAACATGGCTGCAAAAAAGAAAAGAAAAAAAAAACATGGTTAGGAAACAATGGATCGCCGCAAGTAAACTTCAAACTGTAACACTTCAATGGCTCTCTCTCGGGAAGGGTTTCATGATAAAAGTCAATAATCTAATATGAGTAGGCTGTCAAACAAACTAGTTCAATTGGTTTTTCTGTACAAGTCTATTCAAAGATCGATTCTATAGTCCACGTCCAATGGTATATGAGACTATATGTACCTATCTTGAGGGGAAGCTTGAACTGAACGTTCAAAGTAGGTAGAGGCTCTGTCTTCATCACGGTGAAGCCCCCATATCAATTTTGCATACTGAGACAGAATCTCCCCATCGTTTGGATCGGCCAAGATTGCTCGCGAGTAGTACTCTTCTGCTCCCTTCATATCTTTCTTAGTCTGCAGCAGAATCATTAAGCAGCCATTATTTTCCTTTTTCTGTATGTCTAAGCGTTCAAGGCATGGTTTAGCCGGCAACTCGAACTTTAAGTTTTACCTGATGCAAGAACTGAGCATAGTTCCTCAAGAACAAAGGGTTGCCAGGGTTGTCCTCCACCATTCTCTTGTAGTAATCCTCTGTCCCTCGCATGTCTCCACCATCTCCACCCGCCGGAGTATATCCTCCTCCACCGCCACCAATGCCACCACGGCCGCTTCCACCACCACCATCACCACCTCCGCCACCAGGGTAAGTGGGGAGCAGCTCAATGCCAAGGCCTCTCGCAATATGCATCTCATCCCTATAGTAACCAACTTCCATAACATTCACCTTCCCATCACTCAAACCCATCTTCCCCATCTGCTCACTCAATCCCAATCCAGCAGAAATCCCCTCGTCGTAGGGTTCCTCCTCATCTTCCACATCCTCGCTGTCTTCCTCCTCTTCCTCATCTTCCTCGTAATGGTACCTCGAGTTGTAAAACGAGAAGGAAGGAATCGTCTCCAACATGAAACACCTGGCGGGCTTCCCCACTGGGAACCGCGGGGGAAGAGGGCTGATGTGGGCTTCCTCATCTGCGGACTTGCTGCTGTTGCCGCCGCCGCAATCATACGCCGCCAGCGCTTCCAAGTTGCCGTCGGAACGAGAGCGGCGAAACCCACCTAGGGAAGGGTCAGGGGACATACTGGGAGAGGAATGGTAGCTGGGGAACTTGGAAAAGCCGGGCTGATGCTTGAACAGGCCAGGACTGCAGCTGCTGCTCTCATGGTGGTTAATAACATTCGGGCCGCCGTCGTTGATTGACGAAACAAGGGATCCTAGAACTGGGGTTGAAGAGCTTCGCAGCAGCATTGTTTCGATTCAGCTTCTTTCTACAGATTTGTGACAACAATCGACAAAAATCAAAATTCAGAGATGCAAAAGCAGTAACAGAAGAGAGCGGCATCAAATCCGACATTGCAGATTTGTGAATCTCATAAAAATTGGAAACTGGGAGTTGAATGAAACGCCATGGGAGGACTGCGGTAGTTTGTGTGGCGGGGAAATGCGGGTGGGATCTGGAAAGTAGAAAGTCAGAAATATCTTTTTTCTGCTCGTATTTATTTCTCGGGGCAGGTTGTGAGTAGAAAAATATTTATGAAACGAACGGCGGACGGCTGTCATTGAAAGGAGAAGGGTTGTTGGCGCGACGGCCCCAGGAAGGGTCGTAGAGATGATGAACTTTTCCCCATGATCACGCACGTGCCATTTATTTGAGGTCAGTTACATAAATAGTCATGCAACTTTGGGAATGGTCATTAACTTTTCTTCTTCGGGTAAAAAAGCCATTACATCGGGCTATTTGGTCCCGGACTGTTTGGTTTTACCCGAAACCGGACCGTATAATCCGGACTGGGACCGGATAGCAAACAATACAATCTCATATTCGGGCTTAGATTTGAGGTAAAAAAACCGGTTAAAGACCGGAAAAGAGATCCCCAACACCTAAAATCCGGGTCAGATCAGGTCCTTAACCCCCTTTCTTAAGGAGGATCTTAAACCTATTCCAGCCAATAGGAGAAGGAGAGAGAAAAACATTAGTAATCATTAGCTAACTACCTACAAGGGTAAGACTGGAATATAATAAAAATTTAATGATATTAATGATTAAAATTAAAAAGGTAGAAACCCTCACTTTCAAAAATTAATTTCCGTAATTTTGTACTCCTCCCAACCCTATAACAGTTTCCATCGAAGCCACGTCTGCGATCCCGGCGTCAGCTTCCCGTCGCTTCCCGTATGCAATCCCGTTGTCGGCGTCCCGTCGTCACGTCGCCATCTCGCCGTTGATGTCAATTCCCCTTGCCATCACGCCGTCGATTCCATCGATTCCTCCCGTCGTCAAGTCTCCATTACGCCGTCGATTCCTCTCGCCGTCGCGTTGTTGATTCCTCTCGTCGGCTTCCCGTCCTCACAGCGCCATCTCGTCGTGTTCCAGTAAGCAACCTGGCCACCGACATCTCGACGACAAAGTGGACTATATAACCGGCATATGGAATCGTCGAAAGCTTTTTGTGTGTATTTCATTTGGTTATTATATATTGGGTTATGTTGGTATTAAAGTGTTCCATTGAAAATGTTAATAACGTAATGGAAAATGATAATAACGTAGGTGAAAATATAGATAATCCATTATGCTGCAATTTGTAGATTCGTGGTGTGTTAATAATTAAATGGAATATAATTAATAATAATTTTATGGTTTGTTAATAATCTATTAATCATCCATGAAATACCTTGGTTTGTTAATAACTGAATTGGGTGATGATGTTACTAACTTTGCTTATAATGATAATAACGTAAGTAAATATGTTAATAACGTAGGTGAAAATATGTTAATAACCATTGAAAATAGTAATAACGTAGTAATAACGTAAGCAAATATGTTAATAACATAGGTGAAAATATGGATAACGTAGTTTGTTGACATTATCACTTGTACAAAGCTTTAACCTCGTGGTCTATTAATAATTCGAGAAGGTTTAATTAATAATAACGTCATTGTTTGTTAATAATTGACAAAGAAATATATTTGCATGTGGATAAGTGTATAGGTGAAATGATAATAACGTAGGTTAAAATGATAACGACGTAGCTGAAAATATTGATAACGTAAGTAAATATGTTAATAATGTAGGTTAAAATATAGATAACATAGTTTGTTGACATAATACTGATGCAAAGCTTCAACCTCATGGTGTCTTAATAATTTGAAATGGTATAATTATTAATAGCGTCACTGTGTATTAATAATTGACAAAGAAATACATTTGCGTGTGGATAAGTGTACAAGTGAAAATATTAATAACAGAGATTAAAATGATAATGACGTAGATGAAAATGTTGATAACGTATTGCGTTAATAATTCGACAAGATATAGTTAATAATAATGCGTAGTGAAAAGATTAATAATTAATAATAACGTCATTATTTGTCATCAACTCTGGGTGCAACTGCCTTCTTCTCCATCCTCTTACTAAGCAATGCAGGCGTACACGCTGTATTATTTGTACGCAGCATATTGTGGATCACTGCCAAAAATGACAAATTGCATATAAATATATTAATAACCCGTGTTTGAACAACGAAAAATACAAACGGAAAATGTTAATAACATAAAACGAAAAATTAATAATGCCATTCACAAAGTCACAAACAAAACCTAAAATTGTTGAAAATGTATCACTATTTTGTATGGTTGTATACTGGGGGGTAAGAAAAAAAAACCCTGAATAACATACATGTTATTTGATAATGCGGGATGAGAAATGTACAGATAATTTTAGGTTAGTTACGAAACCATTATTAACTATACCTCGTCAATTTTTAACGTAAATCAAGAACGATTCTAAATGCTAGAAATTAAATGATCAACGATTTATAAGCAATTATTAACAATATAATGTTATATTATCATCGTTATATAGGTGATCGTGCTATTACTTTATGACATCATTGGTAACATTTATGATACTCTTATTAACGAGATCTCGTCATTATTCAACAAAACCCAAAAACGTTAATACATGTTTATATAAACAAGATAACAACTTTTCTTAGCTATATATCACAAACTCCCACTGGAGTATCCATCTTCATGAAAGGACAAATAAAGTTGGGAATAGAGAAAAACCTCGTAGTCGACTCCTGTCAAGCTTTGTGACCCATATCCATGGATGGCAGTTGGGAATAGGGTGGAGGCTGGAAGACAGAGACAGCCGGGCCGCTTGGAGCTCTCGCCGATCCAAACCATTAGGCGTTGTGTGAAGACTTGGAGCGGGCTGTTGGAGAGCTGGGGAGTTAAGATTTGGTGGAAACGGGAACTTGGTGGACACAGAAGCTGGGAGTCAATGGCGGAGACAAGCTGGCGGGAGTAGAAGGGACGGCCGGCGGCTGCAGTGGACACGATCGCGGGAGAACGTCCTTTGACGAGAAGAGAAAAGGTTCGGCCGTGGGTGAGGGAAAAAAATGCCGAGGGTTTATAGACAGTTAGGGTTATGTTTTTTAATTATTTACAATTCCTTAAATATCCTTAACAACTAATTAACTAATAACTCCATACTAACTACCTAAAATTAAATCAGCCAATCACAACGCTTTAAGATCTTCCTTAAAAAATGGGTTTAAGGACCCGAACTTAGGCCCCTAAAATCAAGATAAAATTGGGACCGGACCGGATCAAGACCGGACTGTATCCAATTCAATCTTTGGTCCTTATATTCCCGAAAAGACCGGACTGGGACCGAATCAATTTGGTCCAATTTAACCGGACCGGACCGTATAGCCACCCCTATTACATTTAGTGGAATGGTACGGGTGGAAATTTCATGACAAGAGGTGTTTGGTCAAATGAAAAATTGTTTATAAACCTTAGGTAAAGTGTTAGTAGAATAAAAAAGTAGTCTCAATGAAAGTGGAAAATGAATCTCTCAACATCTCCAAAAAGCTCTGAACGGGAAATCCTCCCTTCCGACTGTCGCTTTTGGAGCTCAATCTTCAAACTACCATCTCACAGAAAGCATTAATTGAAAGCACTAATGGATTCTACAGATACAACCAAAAAGATGCATTTGAAAAAATTAGACTCTGAGCAATATCAACTACTCCTATTCCTTCCTATATTTACTTAAATGCAAGGTGGTCAACCTGCGGGTCGATCCGGACCCACCCTAAAAAATAGGCCATAGTAACCCTTATGACTATCAGATGGAACTAGTCAAACCCAACGAAATACGGTCAACCCCGGTAAAACCCGGGCGGTTAGCCTGTTAGAGCAGGTCGCTTCTCCTGAGGCGTCGTTTTTGGCTGTGCGGCGTCGTTTTCTGTTAGGAGAAGGCGAGAAGCATAGCAGGGTATGGAAAACGAAAACCCTACCTCTATCGTCATCTCGACTCATCCTTCCATTTCCCGCAACTCTGTCTCCCGCTCCGCAGCCGCTCGATCTCCATCGCTAGGCCAAGGTGTTCTTCCTTCATTGGCGGCACGCTCCAGGTTGCCGGAGAGAGTCTTCTCCCTTTGGCCTTCACTGCTCGGCCGCCATCTCCCTCTGCCTCCATCGCTCAGTCTCTCCCGCCTCGAGCTCGGTCGCCCCTGCCTGGATAGTCGATCGCTCGAGCTTCCTCTATCAACTCGGCCTTCCATCTTCAATTGGCAGCTCGGCCTTCTAGCCTTCTCCTTGCTGATCGACGTTTCCTCCCTTGGTCTGGCGTTCAAACTCATTTGATATTCGGTAAGGGTTCGTTGGATTTGGGACTTGGTTCCAATAAATGGGAACAAACACGAATTGTGATGTTTTAGATGAATTTGGTTCCAATTGTTTGATGTTTTAGATGTTAGGAAGAAGTTGATGTTATGTGATGGATTTAAGTGTTGTTGAATTTTTACTATGTTGAATTTAAGTTGATACTATTTAACTATGTTGGAGTTTAAGAAGTTTTGCGTTTTTTCTATGTCACATTCAGGATAAGTACAATATAATGACTCTTTTCATATTTTCGGGCTAAACCAGGCTAACTCGGGCCAAAACGGGTGACCCATTAACTCTTGACCCACTAGCTCGACCGGACCAACAGGCTAAACCGGGTTGACAACCTTGCTTAAATGCAATAGCTCATATCTATATGAGGAAACCTCCGGTCATTAAAGAGCGTGATCTAGCCAGAGCATGGAAACCACCCCCATATCCTAATTTTGAAGAGCATTTACTCCGATCACCAACAACAAAGGAAGCCATCAGAAAACAAGTATAAGTACACACCCCATTTACTTACATAGAGCCTGTACAAGAGGGTAAAAGTTATGAAATGGGATACTCATCCATCGAGCCTCAAAACTTAACAAAAGAGATCGTAAGAGGCAGAGACAGTTCAAATAGATTTAAAATTTGAAGAGATGGGAAACCCTCACACCACCTTTAACATCGCTTTTCAAAGAGGGTTTATAAAAGGAGAGGAAGGGGAAGAACAAATACTCACACTTACCCATATCAACACGGCAACAGAAAAACACTCTCACACCCATAAATCAAACTCATTTTAGAAAAAAAGTCACCACTAGAAAAATAGAACGCAATACAAACCCAAACGCAACCACTATAACCTTACCCACTTTGTACTCAACCTTCAGCCTCAAGTTGTGAGAATTCCAGGAAGTGGCATGGGCATGCTGATAGGAAAATGGATGACTCATGCCACAATTGCCCCAATCAAAGATAGAAGTGTTGCTCAAAACAAGTGGAAGAACTATGGGGAGATCCAAATGAAGGGGGAGGGGGAACATCTACATTTACTCTTTCCCTTCAGAGGCTAGGAGAGATGCAATGTGGATTCTAGGTCGTGGAACCTCTAAAATACTCTTATTGCCTTGAATAACCAGGATGAGAATGCGAAGCTAAAAGAAGTGGATCTCTCCAAAATCACAATATGGGTACAACTTCACAATCTTCCTCGATGCTAATGGATGAGCTCACCATTTAAGTCATTACAGCTTACGTATCTCCACAGTTTCACAAGATTGATCGAGCAAGTTTCAAATCCATGGATGGAAATGATTGGGTGGAATCCTATTAGAAGTGGACCTAAATGAGCTTGTTCCCAGCGAATTTGAGTACCCCAATGGAAACCAAGCGATCTTGGTTAGATTCAAGTATGAAAGGGTGTTGGGTTTATGTTATTTTTGTAACAAAATAGGGCACCTTCTCCATAACTGTTCAAGTTGAGAGGAAAATTGAAGAAGAGGGTTGCCCGCTGATCCCGTTGAGATCTATTCGATGATGCTTAGACCGGGCCATGATTCACCAGAAAGCACTTCACCACTGTTGTTCTTCCGCCCATCGCAGAAAGAGAGAAACAACCTCATGATTGCTATCCAACCCCAACACATTTCTCCATACGAACATGGGGAACACACCTCAATGACTACTACGATGGTAAGAAACAACCTACAACCCATATGCCCACCTGATTTCGAATGAAGGATTATGGGAAACCAACAATCAATCACTAAAATATTCCCACTAGAGCACCTAGGATACACTAGCTCCACAGTCACACCCCGAAGGCTAGAAGATGACCTCGATGATGCAGTTGAGGTGCTCAGGCGGTCACTTTACCTAAACATGGGGCTGGTAAGGAACAATGGCTCAGAGACTAGGCTGAGGATGAGTCAAGAATTTGCTTCCACAAGCCCAACAAAAACCCTTGAAATAATGGGCCTATAAGATGGCCCGAGCAACTCTCCTGATGACAACTCTCTCTCCTTGTACAAGAGGCCCAACTTAACTACGCAAAACTGGTGGGTAGAACTGAGTAAAAAAGGAAACCAGCCTACGTGCACTATTTGAGGCCAGATCTTTGGATCCCATCAGTCGACTAATCTGGTCCATGATTTTCTGAGTTTTTCTCTTGGTTCAGTGGTAGGTGAAAAATAGAAAAAAAAACTCAATACAAGAAGGAGATCAATGGAGGCTGGAATGTCGAGTGGTAGCAACTCAAGAGCATAGGGCTGACAGTCACCATAGGCAGCAGGGGATCGCCTTGAGCCACCACACCTAGAAATGACATTCTTAAGCTGGAATTGTAGGGGATACAACCAATACCTTACAAGAAGCTATTGCGACATGGTGTACTTGTTTCGTCAATTCGGCCTGTCTATCTTTTTCTGTGTGGGAATAAAGAATGATAATCTTTTCATGGAGGAGGAAAGGAGGAAGATGTTTTTCACAAAATTAGACTATGTAGAACCTCATGAGGGTTGTAGCAGTCTAACTATTTGGTGGAAGGTAGGAGTCCATTTTCAATTGCTCGATTCCAACGATTACTATCTATATGAAAAAAATTAGCTATGGTTCTGAATTTTTCCGTATTATTTTCCATGCTCTTATCACCACTATAAGTCGAAGGAGATTCTTGGAACATCTTAGAACTATTCAAAGTAATGTAGATAATAGGTGGCTGATCATAGGGGATATGAATGTAGACATGTTCGACCATGAAAAAGAATGACGATGTCCTCTTCGTAATGAGAACGTGCATTGGCGTAGCCAGAAATATTGTTAAGGTGGGTCAAAAATAAAAGGCAAAGTACACTTGTATAATCTCAACTTTCAGGTTTTTACCAATAATATGTAGTTTTTTATAGGCAATATTCATCTGTGTAGCCAAAACTTTGACGTTTGTGACAATAATAGCCACTTTTGAGGAAATACCAATAATATCCAAAATTTTGAAAGTTTGATGACATACATAGCCATTTCCGTTACATAATTTGACAGCGTCAGTGACACTGTTAGTCAAATTAACAGAACGCTTACAAGGCTGCCAACTCACCGGACAACTCAACAACACTTGCCACGTAGATGCCATGTCATATTTTAATTTAATGGTCAAGAAGATGCAGGGCTTTGGTTGTATGCAGCTGAGCGGTGTTTCAAGAACCATCCGATTCCGGAGGAGAGAAAAGCATACTTAGCATCATTCTACCTAGAGGGCAACGCGCTTCAGTGGTGGGAGTGGATGGAGAGATAGTACGCAGCAGCAACAACCTTGATCACCTGGCCGATGTTCCAGGAGGAATTCCGTTACTAGTTTGGGAAATCGGAGGGGTGGGCACCGGAGCAGCTCGCGAAGTTGAAGCAGACCGGCATTGTGGTCGATTACCGTGCAAAATTATTTAAGTTGGGAAACCAGTGCAGAGGAGTACCCGAGGACACACTGGTTGGGCTATGCATGGCGGGCCTCAAGCCCGAGATAGCAGCGGCGGTCAGAGTATTCGAGCCGGATTCTCTGAAGCCTGCTTTTCGTCTTGCAGGTCATAAGGAGGAAGAACTCGCAAGCTGGAGGAGCACCATTGGCCGTTACACACGGCCAAGTGGAGGAGGAGGAAACAACGGGGCAGGTGGCAGCGGGGGAGGATCGGCGGCGGGCAGTGCATCAGGAGCTAACACCGGGAGTGGAAGCACCGCGCTAGTGACCAGAGTAGGGTCGCGACCAATACCGAAAGGGTTTGTGCGGCTCTCTCCGGCTGAGATCGAGCAAAAGAGGCGAGAGGGCAAGTGCTTCAATTGTGATGGTCGGTTCACCATTGGGTATCAATGCGCGAAGCCGGGCCTGATGATGCTCGTAGGACGATGGGAAGACGAGGCAGAGGATGCGACTGAGGACACCAGAATCGGTGAGGAGGAGACCCAGTGAGCTAGAGGAACACCCTTGGGGACAAAGTTGCTTTTTGAAGAAAGCGGGGATGATGAAAACTTGCACTTTAGTATTTTGATTATTTGGAATTATTGTCGGTTTATTGCCATTACAGATTATTGGGACTATTTTGGGGAGATTGTGGGGGATTAATTATTTGGGGTGTCATTCGGAAATTCTGCATTTATATAAAATATTGTTGTACGTGGGATTTACCACTAAGCAAGATTAAATCTAAACCTAATTGCCTAATCCCTCTCTCACTCTATCTGCCGACCCCCTTCCTTTCCCCTCTCAAATCGACTGCCGAGCAGCCCACTTCCCCTTCCTCTTCCTCTTTTTCTTCCTCGTCCAACCCCAATCCCCTCTTCCCCTCCTTTTCGATTACCTTGATGATCAATCCTACTTGATCCTTTCTAATCCCAATCCCTAGATAGAACCCAATTCTCCGGGTTCTATCACGATCCTTTGTTAGGCTTTTTTTCCTTCTCTCTTCGTGGTTCCCATTTCCCCCTTGTGAATTCCCGTCGATTCACTCTATGGGTTCATCTTTTGTCCTCTGTAATGATCTATCAGAGTTGGAGATGTTGTTTTCAATCTAAGTAGCAAAGAAGGTAAGATTTGTCAAAAGTTCAACTTGTCTTCTCCTCATTTGTCCCTTTATTTACATCCTGGGTTCACTTTGCTGTTTTTGGTGTTTCAGGGATGTTAGCCTTGTGGATTGGACTTGAATCAATGTTCTTGAAGACGATTTGGTGTTGGTGGTGCACCCCCTCTGACTTGTGAGGATCCGTTGGTGGTGCACCCCTTTGCGACCGCTGCTGGTTCTCCATCTAGGTTTGGATGTCTTGCTTTGGTTGGTGGTGATGTTGGTGATCAACATTCCGTCAGCCATGATCGAAACATCCAACGACAGTGGTGTTTTCTATTAGGAGCATTATGCGGCTATGCTTTGGGGAGATAAATCCATATGTTTGAGCTATTTTGTCTAGAGCCTATTGGTTTTATGAGCCTTTGTTTTGGACTATTGGGTTCTTTTTCTCCTTTTTAACTCTAATAATGTGTAATGCTTGATTTTTTTTCCATTGGGCTTGCCCATTTGTTATTTAATGAACTGACGGTTAAAAAAAAAATATTAATTAACAAATACTACTATTACTATTCTCTTGTATTCTTTTTACACAAGCGATGAGAAAAATGTTATTGTCCTATTTTTTGTGATTTATTCTTACAATCATTTGGCGAGTGACCTTTCTTTTTTGGACTCATGTGATATTTGAATTTCACGCATTTTGCCGCGTAAATCTATATAATGTATTATGAACGAAACTTAACACATTAACCATAGACTATCATCCAAATTTATAATAACAACGTACTGTTTCAACAACAATTCAAATAACTGATCTTACAAATGTACAACAAGTTATTTGGCAAAGATAATCCAAACAACCTTATGTGAGATCTGTTCCTCAAAATGGGTTAATATAGCTCAATTAACTCATTATAGTTGGGCCAAATTAATCCATCAAAATGATCATCCAAAGCAGCCCTTAATCTTCAGCTCTGGCGCTCGCTCTCCCCTCCTTTTTTTACTCTTCCATTTGCTTCCGTCGTGTGACTGTGTGAGCAAGACAATCACTCAGCTTGGGACTTGCGCTCCTAACTCTCACTCACACTCTCTCTCTCTCTGTTCCACTGTAAGTTCGTGTTACCATTTTCCAGATTTTGCAGCTTCATTTGCTTCGGTTCCTCCTCGCCGTGCCGACTGTTTGCATTTTTCCGCTTCTCTCCTTGATCAGTTTTAGGGTTTCTGTGTTGTTGATTCCCGACCCACATTGCTGTTTTCTCTTCTCTGCAAAAGGGAAAATTGGAGCTGAACCCAGAGGCCTCCACTTAAGTTACCTGCATGTGATTTTTCATGGGTGGGGAATGGGATCTTTTTCCAATTTGAATTTACCTCTGGGTTGCAGTAGTGTTGCATGGGCAAGTTCTTTACTTTTCATGTTTATCGAACTTGGGTCTCTGATTGTTTTTCAGTTGGTTCCCCTCCCAATTTTAACATCGAAGGTTCAACTTGGACTGAGTGAACACCGAGGTTAAGTTTTCGTTTTTCTTCATTACTGGTGGTGCTAGGGAGGCAGTGAGGGATCTCTCTTTGGACAATCAACCATGCCGCCGAATCCCAGAGTGGTTGAGGTCTTCCGGACAATGAGAGAGATCGGATTCAAGGATGAAGTAGTGAAGCCTGTATTGAAAAGGCTTCTGAAGCTGTACGATAAGAAGATCGAATTGATTGAAGAAGACAACTACCGGGTTCTTCTGGACGCTCTACTTGAGGATCAGGAGGTTCATGTTACCCTTGCTCTCACCCTGACATTTCTATTTTTCTCGCCTCTTTGTTGATTCTAATGTTGATGTGTGGTATTTGTTTGTTGACTCAGGGATCGGGAAACAAACAAACCGTTGATGTATGTGGTCTACATTTTCTGTAAATTCTTACTCTGGTGCAGGTTCATTGTTTTGTATTCATTTATCAGAATTGACGTGTGCCTGTGTGGGTAATCTTGATATAGGAGGCAACCTTTGATGAAGATATTCAGGATGAAGAACCTCCTCCGCAACCGCTAAAACGGCTACGTCCATTGCGCATAAGAGACCAAGAAGGAACGGTGTCCCCTTCATCAGGAAACCATAGCCCCCAAACCAATGGAACTTTGCTAGAGCAGTCAGAACTGGAGGATAGAGATCCAACTTCCACAAATTCCATGCAGACAAATATATCTCCTCAACATCCTGATGCAAGTACAGGCAGCCAGCCATTGTCTGCACAGAGAAGTTCATCTCAGCAACAAGTAACTGACAGAATTGCAAATAAAGGGAAAGAGCCTATGTCATCACAGGTTCCTGCTAGAGACAAGAGGCCCCTTGATTTAGGAGAGAAATCCATACGTATTGATTCTCCACGAAAGCGAAAAGTGCCTGATGCCAATGCCCTGATAGTACCTAAAGATGAGCCAGTCACCGAGGAGATGCCTCTCAACGAGCGTCCTCTTGCAGTAATAGGGCCCGGTAAATCATTCTACAATGTTGGAGTACAAACATTGTCATTGAAAATTCTTACATACTTTCCTAATGAGTTGAATTGCTTTCTTCATATTCTGCAGATTATATCGATGGTAATAATGCTGACCATGGAGACCAGACTAGCAAGCCCTCTTCTAACTTGGAAATCGCTTCATCCCCTTTAGGAGAGGTGAAGATATCCTTGAGCTGCCAACCTTTGCTTGAAAGGCCAGATTTTCACATGCCAACTCTGGACGAACTGCTGAAATCAGTGGAGGAGAAATATCTCCGACATAAATTACTTGATCCGAACTTTTCCCTCATGCAAATTATGAAAGATATGTGCCAGTGCTTTGTGGAATTGGCAACTGATTCATCTCACGAATCGCAGGAAAGGGGGGTAACCAATGAAACACATTCAGATGATATGTCGAGGAATTCTGGTGCTTCGAATGCACTTTGTCTTGTGGGTACTGATGTAAATAAAGGGGCGCCATCTGATTCATCCAATCAATCTGTTGATCCAGAGCTTCAAGCTCCCAGCTTGGTCCATTCCCTTGATAACCATGTGATCCCCAACGGCGGCGATGTAAATGGCTTTGGAACAAGATTAGGAGACTCTGAATCTTGCAGCTTACCAGTTGTTCCACGATATCAGACTGGTTGTGATGAGTTAAGGTCTCTTCATGACTTAAATGACATTACTAAGGGAGAAGAAGTCGTTGAGATTCCATGGGTTAATGAAGTCAACAATGAGTGCCCACCATCCTTCCACTACATACCGGGAAACCTTGTATTTCAAAATGCTCGTGTCAAGTTCACTCTTTCTCAGATCACGGCAGATCATTGTTGTGCTTCTTGTGTTGGGAATTGCCTTTCTTCATCATCTCCTTGTGTTTGTGTTGCTGAAACTCTGTATGGGTTTGCATACACACCAGATGGTCTTCTAAAGGAGGACTTTCTGAAAGAATGCATCTCCATGACTCGGGATCCTCAGCTACAATGCCTATCCTATTGCACGGATTGCCCATTGGAGAGATCCAGAAATGAAGAAATGTTAGAGCCATGCAAAGGTCACCTGAACAGGAAATTTATAAAAGAGTGTTGGAGAAAGTGTGGATGCCATAAGCAGTGTGGTAATAGAGTAGTACAACGAGGTATAAGACGCAAGTTGCAGGTATGCTCAGGCCTTCTAATCCCCCAGTCATTTGTTGTTATTTTTGACATGTTGCCTGAATGATTGATTCTGTACATCAGGTTTTCTTCACAACTGATGGAAAGGGGTGGGGGCTTAAGACCCTGGAGAAGCTGCCCAAAGGTGCATTCATTTGTGAATACATTGGAGAAATTCTGACCATCAAAGAAGGGCACGAGAGAACAATGCAAAACTCAACAATTACCAAGGCTGAGAATCCGCCTTCAGTTCCGTTAGATGCTTATTGGAACTTGAAAGGGGCTCTAAAGGATGATGAGTATCTTTGTTTGGATGCTTCGGACTATGGTAATGTTGCCAGGTTTATAAACCACAGGTAGTTCTTTCTATCTCGTGTATTTTTACTGCATTGTTAGGGCTCTTGATCTTTCCATGGTTTTTCTTTTTGGCCTCCTATTGTTTCTCCACAACCTACATGTTCGGATTTATTGTCGTTATCTGTATAAAGTTAACCAAGCTGGCAAATATTGTTTTTGCAAGGTGCCTTGATGCCAATCTAATTGAGATCCCCGTCAAGATAGAAACTCCGGACCATCACTATTATCACGTATGCATTCCTTTGCTCTGAGTACTCTATTCCTGTAATGACACAACTTTTTGTAGTCGCACCTGAAAGCTGAGATGTCTCTTACTGATGCTATATTCACTTTGGTGCAGCTAGCCTTCTTCACAACAAGAGAGGTGGATGCCTTGGAAGAGTTGACTTGGGTGAGCAATTTCATTTTTAGTGACATGCTACCTGGTAGTTCTGCGTATATTAATTGGTTTTCTGAGCTGAGAAGCCTGGAGCTGTACAAATTCAAAAAAGGATCCAACACGCTTTGTTCGCTTCATGTTCCTTTTATTTTTTGTGAATTGATGTTCGCTCCCTGTAGGATTATGGTATCGACTTTGATGACAATGATCAACCATTCAAGAATTTTCAGTGCAAGTGTGGCAGCAAGTTCTGCAGGAACATGCAGCGAACAAACAGTGAGTTCTCCTATTAAACTCTTAACAATCATAATTAGGCGATATGCTTGTCGAAATTGCCTTCCTGGTATTGTTTGTGAAAGTCCAAGTGGGTGCGAGGACAGTAGAACTGTTCCAACACGAAACAGAAACCGTTAACCATGTAACCGTCTTCCTCCCCACTTAGTAGGCAGGTCCAAACCCAGTCAACTAATTCTTGTATCTTCTACATTGTTATATGTATATATCTCCTTTGTTGGTGCAGGATCTAGGCATCTGGCCAGCTGAACATGGGACGAGAAACGGTCATTTTGCAAGCCTTCTTCCTCGGGGCTGAGATGGTAACCTCTAGTTTTGCGCTAACCCTTGTAAGAAAGCCATCCGTTTTCCAGACTTCTGTACGAATTTAGGACATTATATAGCCATTCAAATCTTGTTTGGTTATGCAATCTGTGCAGTCGGCATTCCTCAGGCCTGTCCATTACGTGTTTTGTTACTCTGAACAGGGTCCTCTGAAGTAGATTCTTGTTAGAATTTTAAACGACTAGTTACTTGCGATAAAAATAATTAACCAATACATAAATATGATTAAGGAGAAAAGTAACAGCTTAACATAAAATTTTAAAACTGGAAGTGACCGAAGAAAGTTCAAACTGGAAATGAAAGAAAGCTGCAGAAGTTTGCGGGTGTGTTTGGCATTGAAAGGGATCAATGTGTAGAGTTAGTCGTATTCAGGACCTATTATGTTCTTGCCGCGGTCAGTAGCTGCTACTTGGCGCTGCTTCTTCATGTGCTGTGTCCTTGCTTTGCTCCACCAAGAAGTAGGCGATTTGTTGAGTTTCTTGAGGATCAGCCTCTGCTTGCTCCCCTCGTTGTACAGCGAGCCATCCTCGTTGGTCATCCACTTCAGTTCCGGCTTGTAAAGACGAGACTTCACTTCTTCCCTCTCGACGTCATAAGCCACGATCCTCGGTTTCTCATCCACCTTCTTTGCCGCCATCTTCAACGTGAACATACTCTGCAACTGCTTGTTCACCTTGATGTGCTCAGCAAACGTTTCTTTTCCCAGAAACCCCTCTAGAAACGCAAACTGCAGCCTTTCTGTCCATGTTGTCAGCATCATGCCCTTTTCCTCCGTCGCCTCCAATCTCTTGCAAGAGCTGACTTCTTCAAAGAACTTCACCACAAATGCCAGCCTGGTAGCCCTGGTGTTCTCTTGCTCTTTGCCCACTTCATGTTCGATCGCTTTCATCAGAAGCATCCTCTCGTTCAATTTCTGGGCAATGTTGTGTATGGAAGGGTGAGATGAAGAAGAAGAAGAAGATGATGACGACGACTCTCCTTGTGCTCCATTATCTTCCACAGCAGCAGACTTGGGAACACTCATGTGAGAGTCGATCTCGACAATGAAAGCTAGCGCCTCGGCAGCTGCAAGGACTACGAATTCGTTGTCATGGCCCAGAAGACGGAAGAAGCAAGGAATTGCCTTTTGCCAGTGGGTTCGGCTGATCCCGTACTTATTGCAGAATGAAAGAAGACGACGTCGTAGTTCCCCCAGAAGCAAGTAAGGAGCTGGGTAGAGACGACAACGTTTTACTTAGCATCTTTTCAGTTTTCAATTTTTACTGTACAGCTAGGTGTCTTCCTTAGATTGGTTGGTAGTTTTGTTTTCTGTTTGTTACCGTTGTATAGCTGTATAGGGTGAATTTCTTCCCTTCGTGAAGGAGTTGTAGATGCTGAGTATATATGGAAAGGCCTTGAGCCACATAGGATCCTGCGGGTTCCTTTACAATATTCTGGGTCTGGATTTCACATGGTATCAGAGCCTGGTTACCAAAACTAGGGTTTTCAGACTCAGCAATCCCGCATTCTTCTTCTTGAGAATTTTTCTTTTTGATTCTCGTTTTCTTAATCAATGTCGACGGAGGCAGCCTCAGCTATGTCGTCATCGACGTCGACTGTTGCTTCGATTCCTATCAACACAGTCACAAACCCCTTCTATATCAACCCAAATGAAGCCTTGAGTTTTCCTATCAAACTTACAGGCACAGCCAACTACAATTTATGGAGTAGAACAGTTCGAGTTGCTCTGAAAAGCAAAAACAAGCTTGGGTTCTTCACAGGGGCGATTCCCGTTCCAGATCTGACGCACGAAAGCTACCAAGCTTGGGAGCAGAGTAACACAGCAGTCTACTTCATGATTCTTGGGTCTTTGGATCCTAGCCTGGTCAACAGTGTCTCTTCACAAGACAATGCCAAGCTTCTTTGGGATGATTTGAGGCAGAGGTATGGACAGGCAGATAACATTCGCATCAGTGATCTTCAGACTGCTGTCTACACTCTGAAGCAAGGTAACAAATCAGTGAACCAGTTCTATTCTGAATTGAAAGGACATTGGGAAGAATTAGTCCAATTTTTACCAATTCCAGAATGTGTGTGTGGTGAAGAACCTAGAAATAGGGCTGTTCCTTGTGTGACTGAGACTACAGTTAGGAAATATAGGGAGAATGAGTTTGTGACTAGATTCATTACTGGATTGAATGAATCGTATGGGGGAGTCAAAACTAATCTCCTTATGATGATTCCACTGCCGACCATGGAAACTGCTTTCCACTATGCCATTCAACATGAGAGGCAACTTGGCAAGCCAAGTCAGGACTCTCAAGTGGAATCTGTTGCTTTGTTGGCTGCAAATCAATCAAGAGGAAAAGAGAATGTTAAGGGCAGTCAGGGTACCCTATTTTGTAGATACTGCAAAAAGGATAACCATGTTATTGCAGACTGTTTCAAGCTGAAGAGAAAGAACAAGGAGTCTGGGTCTACTTCTGGTTTTGCAGGACAGGTCCAAAGCATTGATAATGCTGGGAATGATGCAGGAGGAAATCAGTCAAAACCAGAAACTAGATCTATGTCTGAGACAAGGGATGGGGGTTTTACTAATGTGAGACTTTCGAATGAAGATTTGAGTAGACTGCAGAGAATTCTGAACCAATTTGGGTCACCAAGTCCACCCACATCTCCTGGATCAACTAATCCAAACTTGACAGCATCTCAACAGCATCAGTCACCCATGGTTAATTCTGTTAGCAGACATCTATCAGTGAATCCCAATTTTGCAGGTAAATACACTCTTACTTCATATTTCCAGCAGCATCCTTTGGAACTAGTGAATGTGTGGTTCTTAGATACAGGGGCTACAGATCATGTAACTTGTTCTAAGTCTAGTTTCATTAGGTGTTTTCCCATTCAGAATGTGTTTATAACCTTACCTAATGGGACCAAAACACCTGCCACTCATTCTGGAACAGTTAGACTTACTCCAAATCTTGTCATTCACAAAGTTCTTCTTGTGCCAACTTTTTCATTCAACCTAATCTCAGTTAGTAAACTGACTCATTCCCTACCAGTTACACTCACTTTCAAATCCACCATTTGTTCTATCCAGGACCTTCTAACATTGAAGACGATTGGTTTTGCCCAAGAGAGTAGGGGTCTTTACCAGCTCATTCCCACTACCACAGAAGATCAACCTGTTCATATCAATTCTATCAAGACTCAAAATTTCACATCTCAATCTTTTGATCTTTAGCACTGGCGGCTTGGACACCCTTCTGAAGTCAGAGCTAAAGAGCTAAAGAAAACTGTTCCTAGTATAGATGTTACTTCTGTTCATCACTGTGATGTTTGTCCTCTTTCTAAACAGAAACGTCTTTCTTTTTCTTCAAGCCAATCTATGGCAAAGGATGTTTTAGAGCTTATACATACTGACATTTGGGGGCCTTTAGCTGTTTCTAGCTACAATGGATTTTCTTATTTCCTTACCATTGTAGATGACAAGTCTAGATGTGTTTGGACATATCTTATGAAATACAAAAGTGAAGCCAGAAAATTGTTGCAAGACTTCTGTGTGATGATTCAAACTCAGTTTGAGAAAACCATTAAAGTCATTAGATCTGACCAAGGGGCAGAATTCCATATGCCTGATTTCTATTCAAAATTTGGAATTGTACACCAGCTTTCTTGTGTTGAAACTCCACAGCAGAATGCTAGAGTGGAGAGAAAACACCAACACATCTTGAATGTAGCTAGATCCCTCAAATTCCAATCTGGCCTTCCTCTAAAATTCTGGTCAGATTTTATCCTACATGCTGTCTACTTGATAAACAGATTACCTACTGTTGCTGTTGGTAACAAAACACCTTATGAAGTCTTATATGGACACCCTCCTGATCTGTCCAATTTAAAGGTGTTTGGCTGTTTATGTTATGCCAGCACTTTGAGCCATAACAGAACAAAATTTCTTCCTAGAGCCAAACCTTGTGTTTTCCTAGGATTCCCTCCAGCAGTTAAAGGGTATAAATTATTTGATCTACAAGATCAGAAAGTTTTTCTTTCTAGGGATGTGATATTCCATGAGAATATTATACCTTGTTTACCTCTTCCTACCAGTGAATTACCACCATCATCACCTATACCTCAAGTCCCACTTCAGTCTTCTGAGTTACCACCAGATACTTTTCCTTCACAACCTCATCCTATGGATCTAGGAACAACACAACCACAAGTTGTTTCCAATTCCCCACCTGTTATTCCCTCTTCTCCAGTTCAAAACATGAATACTTCTTCCCCATCTTCTTCTTCCTCCACCAACATACATACCCCATCTGATCCTATAGACTCACCTATTTCTGTTTCACAATCCCCCCAAAATACTTCTTTGCCTATTGCTGTTAGGAAACCAACCAGACAAATTGTTAAACCTCTCAAGTACAATGACTATGTTCTGAATTTAGGAACCACACATGTCAAAGCTATATATCCTTTGGTTGCTTGCTTGTCATATGATAACCTGTCTCCAGGATATAAGAAATATGTGCTGGCTCTGGAATCTACACATATTCCTGCAAACTTTGAGGAAGCAGTTCAGATTGAGGCATGGAAGAAAGCTATGGATGTGGAAATCGAAGCTCAGGAAGCCAACAGAACATGGGACATTGTCCCCAGACCACTTAACAAGAGAGTCATAGGGAATAGATGGGTGTATGCCATTAAGTTTCTGTCTGATGGAGAAATTGAAAGACACAAAGCCAGGCTGGTGGCTAAAGGGTTTACACAAATCTATGGAATTGATTTCCTAGATACCTACTCACCAGTAGCCAAGTTAAACTCAGTCAAGACCCTTTTGGCTGTTGCAGCAGCTAAGAATTGGCAGATGATACAGTTAGATGTTAGCAATGCTTTTCTGAATGGGGACCTTGAGGAAGATGTATACATGGAACTGCCTCCTGGAATCAACAAACCAGGTTATGTATGCAAGTTAAGGAAGTCCCTTTATGGCCTCAAGCAAGCATCTAGGCAATGGTTTGCCAAGCTTACATCAGTGCTACTGTCCTTTGGGTATATCCAATCTGCAAATGATTACTCAATGTTTTCTCATCGTTCATCCTCTGGTATTTCAGTTCTCTTGGTCTATGTAGATGATATAATCATTGCAGGGGATGATACAGTGAGCATGCAGGCTTTGAAACAACATTTGAGCAGTCAATTTAAGTTAAGGGATCTTGGCCATCTCCATTATTTCCTTGGTTTAGAGATGGCTAGATCCAGGGAGGGTATTCACATATGCCAAAAGAAATACTGCACTGACCTTTTGAAAGACACAGGATTTGTAGATTCTAAACCTGTTGCCACACCAATAGACATGAAGACCAGATTATCAGCAGATGATGGACCTCTTATGGAGGATCCCACAGCTTACAGAAAGATAATTGGTCGATTGCATTATTTGACAATTACTCGACCTGAGATTACATTTGCAGTTCAACAGTTATGTCAGTATCAAGCTGCTCCTACAACTACACATTTACAGCTTGCATACAGAGTTCTGAAATATCTTAAAAATGCTCCTGGCCAAGGTCTTTTCTATCCATCTTCTTCTGATCTAAAGCTAAGGGGATATAGTGATTCGGATTGGGCTTCATGTCCTGACACCAGGAAGTCAACAACTGGTTGTTGCATCACATTTGGATCTTCTCTGATCATATGGAAATCGAAGAAACAAGGGACAGTTTCCAGATCATCATCCGAAGCAGAATACAGGGCTCTGGCTCAACTTACATGTGAGGTGGTCTGGGTAAAGAGATTACTGCAAGAACTAGGAATTGAACATCCACAACCAGTGAATCTCTTTTGTGACAATTGATCTGCGATTTACATTGCAGAAAATCCAGTGTTTCATGAAAGAACGAAACACATCGAGATCGATTGTCACATTGTCCGGCAATTCCTCCAATCCAAGCTGATTGGACTGAGTCATCTTGAAACCGAGCATCAAATTGCTGACTTATTTACAAAGGGGCTGAGTCGATTCAGGTTGGATTTCTTGCTATCCAAGCTGAACATACAGAATCTGTATGCTTCAGCTTGAGGGAGGGTATTGCAGAATGAAAGAAGACGACGTCGTAGTTCCCCCAGAAGCAAGTAAGGAGCTGGGTAGAGACGACAACGTTTTACTTAGCATCTTTTCAGTTTTCCATTTTTACTGTACAGCTAGGTGTCTTCCTTAGATTGGTTGGTAGTTTTGTTTTCTGTTTGTTACCGTTGTATAGCTGTATAGGGTGAATTTCTTCCCTTCGTGAAGAAGGAGTTGTAGATGCTGAGTATATATGGAAAGGCCTTGAGCCACATAGGATCCTGCGGGTTCCTTTACAATATTCTGGGTCTGGATTTCACAGTACTTGTTGCTGGACAGCATGAAGCACCAAGATGATATGGCGGCTGGGTGATTGCTCCTTCTTCCTCTTCTTCCCTGTGAACTCATGTTACATATTTAATCATGAAAATCATAATATGAACGTGAAAAGTCTCGCCATGCGGCTAGGATAGCCTCAGATCATACGCACTGTTAGTGTTGTGGTATATGATCCACGATTGAACCTCTTCCAACAACTCGAGTTATTGGGACCAACTGGTTCTTGACATGGTATCAGAGCCTTATGTGACCGAGAGGTCTTGTGTTCGATTCCCGGTGACCCCCATTTGTTAAGCACATGGTATTCTTGTCTTCACACCTATGCAAACTTCAAGCCGTTGTAAGTGGCTTTCGTTTGAGGGGGCGTGTTAGTGTTGTGGTATATGAGTCAATATTGAATCGTCTATGCACAAATAACGGATAAAGAGGATCTCACATGTTAACTCGAATGCGAGTTGATGGAATAATTAGGGTGAATAATCTCTCCAATAGGTGAATAATATTTTAATTAGGGAGGCAAATGAGTATAGTCAAGTCAATTATTGATCTAGTTTATTATTAAAATAGGTGAATAATAAACAAGTCGAGCTCAATTTCGACTGGTTTATTAAAATCCAGGTTTGCTTTTTTACTCGAACTCGACTCATTAAGAGCCCACGAGCTCTACTCGAGGTTGACTCACCAATTAGCGCGTGAGACTGGCTCGAGCTAAAGTATCATATAATTTAGTTTATAATTTTTTATTGTTCATATCATGCTATTTAATAATAATTAGTATCCGAGCAATATGTGGTACATGATTCAAATTCTTAAACATCATATGTAGTGAGATAAATAATCTAACAAACCTATAAATAATCAATAAGCCAATGATAAACTATTAATAGATTTGTTCGTAAATTACTAATAATTAAGATTGCTTGCTTAGCCATATTGTCGAGCCAACTCATAGCTCGAAATGAGCTAGCTCACTAGTGAAACTTGACAAGCCACCAAATTGGTAGTTGACTCACAAATATTGAAAGCCGAACAAAACTGAAGCTCGGCTTATTAGTAAATAAACGTAGGTTTGAATTATTTTTTCCTGATAGACCCTAATTTGAATGAAATAAGATAATCTGACGTAAAGTTAAACTATCAAAAAAGTATGTTCTAAACGAACATGTCAATTGTCAAGAGACCGATCCATAAATTGTGGAATTTCAGCCACGAGAACGTAAAACTAAATAAAAAAATTGAAGGGCAAAACAATTATACAAAAAATTACGATTTACAGGTACCTTGTTCAGCAGCATCAGCAGAGTCGCGGAAAAAATAGTCCCAAATCATGGCCATAGATTCCAACCTATGCTCCGAGAGGTATCCGCCGAAGAAAGTGACCACAGCCAAACACTCCACCACCTTAGCGGGCAGCTCGAACCTAAACCCGCTCGACAATTTCACAGCCCCAAACAGCTTCGTCACCGAATCCCGGTAGATCTCGTGAGCAGCCTCCACGTCGTCGCCGACGATCATCGCCACCAACCCAATCCTACGCGCCGCCGCCACCAGCTCCTCCGCCGACCGCCCTTTCTTGACGACGCGTATGTTGTAGAAGCTTGTAGAGAATGGTGAATTAAACAAAAGAAAAAAAAAACTAGAACCACAAATATGAAGTAGGTTCCAACTGCTCTATTTATTGAGCTGCAGATTTTTATGTAACTAAGGCCTATAAATAGGCTTGGATGTTGTAGGAAGAGATGCAGAGCCAAAAACAAAGAAAGAAGAAGCAATAAGCAATAAAAGCTTCCAAGTCCCCATTATCTCTAAAATTCCCTCTGCCAATCTCATTCTCCAAGTTTCAAATATATATATCCAAAGCCTCCCATTGCTCATAAACGAGCTCCCCACCATAAAAAGCCCACAAATAGTTTTGATTAATAAGGAAATAATTAATTTATTTCCAACAAAGTGGTATCAGAGCCCGAGTTATTCTTAAGTATGCTCTGTGGTTGCAGCGTAGTCTGAACTTCCACATCCGAAAAGAATTTCTCGTGTTTTTGTTATCACGATTGTCCCATGGCCGAAAAATCCATTTTCCCCATTCAATTTCCCCACCTTACCAAAACCAATTACAAAAATTGGTGCATTCGTATGAAAGCCTTGCTTGGATCCCAAGATGCTTGGGATATTGTCGAAAAAGGCTACGAGATTCCCGTAGAGGATTCTCGGTTATCTCCTGCTGAAAAGGAGGTATTGAGAAAAAATAGAAAGAGTGATCAAAAGGCACTCACTCTAATTCATCAATGTCTTGATGAATCGATGTTCGATCAAATAGCAGATGCTACCACGGCGAAGGAAGCATGGGATATCTTGCAAAAGGAAATGCAAGGCGTAGAACCAGTAAAGAAGGTTCGACTTCAGACACTAAGAGGAGATTTTGAAGCCATTAAAATGAAGGAAGGTGAATCTGTTTCAGATTACACCGCCCGTGTGAAGTCTATCGCCAGCAAACTGAAGCAGTATGGGGAGAAAATTGAAGAGACCAAAGTGGTGGAGAAAATTCTACGCTCATTATTACCAAAGTTTGACTATGTGGTGGTGGCCATGGAAGAAGCTAAGGACGTGTCAAAAATGACGGTTGATGAAGTCACCGGTTCATTACAAGCCAGAGAAGAAAGATTAAATAAAAGAAATGAAGAATCGTCAGAACAAGTGTTAGCTACAAAAGCTACCACTGAGGAGAAAGAAGGCACACGAGGAGGAGTTCAGTACAGAGGTCGAGGCAGAGGCAGCTACAGAGGCAGAGGAAGAGGAAGAGCCCGAGGAGCATATCAAAGCAGAATCGGAGGAAATTTCACCACGAACAATTATGAAACGTCCACCAGAGGCAGAGGTCGTGGACGTGGAAGAGGAAGTTGGAGATCAAATGAAGGTCGTGATAAATCCAACGTTCAGTGCCATAATTGCTCGAAGTACGGGCATTATGCATCAGAATGTTGGAGTCCGCCTAAAGAAGTGGAGGAAACAGCAAACAACGTGCAAGAAGAAGTCAAAGGCACATTGATGTTGTCACATCAAGGAGATGAAAAACCGAGAGACAACATGTGGTATCTGGATAATGCAGCAAGCAACCACATGTGTGGAAAAAGAAACATGTTCGTGGATATGGATGAATCAGTGAAAGGAAATGTCGTATTTGGAGATTCCTCGAAGGTTCCTATCAAAGGAAGAGGAACTATACTCATCCGGCTGAAGAATGGCTCACAACAATTTATCAGTGATGTGTACTATGTCCCAAACATGACTAGTAACATCCTGAGTTTGGGTCAATTGATGGAGAAGAATTATGAAGCCCACATGGTGAATCGTCAATTGGAGCTGCTAAATGAGAAGAGGCAGTTGTTGGCCAGAGTCCCAATGTCGAAAAACAGAATGTTCACACTGAACATTCAGACAGAAATGGCGAAGTGCTTGAAAGCGTGTGTGAAGGACAATACATGGCTATGGCATCTGAGGTATGGCCATCTAAATTTTGGAGGTCTGAAATTGCTCGGTCACAAGAAGATGGTGCATGGTCTGCCAATGATCAATCATCCAGACCAATTGTGTGAAGGATGCTTAGTTGGGAAGCAATTCAGGGCAAGTTTCCCGAAAGAGACCCTGTCACGAGCTAAAGCACCACTTGAGCTCGTCCATGCAGATCTCTGTGGACCGATCACCCCAACATCGTTCGGGAAGAACAAATACTTCCTATTGTTCATTGATGATTACAGTAGAAAGACATGGGTATACTTCTTAAAGCAGAAGTCAGACACATTTGAAGCTTTCAAGAAATTCAAGATGCTCGTGGAAAATGAAAGTGGTTGTTACATCAAAGCAATGAGATCAGATAGAGGGGGAGAATTTATGCTAAAGAAGTTCAGAAGGTTCTGTGAATATCAAGGAATTCGCAGGTTTCTCACAGTCCCAAGATCCCCACAGCAGAATGGAGTCGCTGAGAGGAAGAACAGAACTGTACTCAACATGGCGAGAAGCATGATGAAGAGCAAGAACCTGCCAAAGGAGCTATGGGCTGAAGCTGTTGATTGTGCAGTCTACTTGCTGAACAGGTCACCAACAAAGAGTGTTTGGAATCAAACACCCCAAGAAGCATGGAGCGGAAGGAAACCCACAATCTCTCACCTCCGAATCTTCGGAAGTGTCGGATATGTGCACGTACCGGATCAAGAAAGGAAGAAGTTGGATGACAAAAGCAAGAAGTACATATTCCTGGGATACTCAGAACACTCAAAAGGTTACAAAATGTTTGATCCCGTGGAAGAGAAGCTGATCATCAGCAGAGACGTGGTAGTTGATGAAGAAGCAACATGGGATTGGACTGCTGAAGCAAAGAAAAATTACACTTTTTATCCATTCACTATGGATGAAAGTGATGATGAACCAGATACAGCTACACCTGTGACAAGTCCACCCAGTCACAGAGAGCCTGCCAGCCCAGAAGGAGAATCTAGTGAAAGTCCCCGAGAAAGGCCACAGAAGTATAGAAGACTTGAAGAAATTTATGAGGAAACGACAACCATTGAAGGTGATGAATTGACACTCTACTGTCATTTCATTGATAGTGAACCAGTTGATGTCCAAGAAGCCATGAAGGATGAAAAATGGAAGAGAGCTATGGATGAAGAAATTGGAGCAATTGAGAAGAACAAGACTTGGGAGCTTGTGTCACTTCCTAAGAACCAGAAGCCAATCGGTGTGAAGTGGGTATTCAAGGCAAAAAAAAAAAAAAATGCTAAAGGAGAAGTTGTCAGGCACAAAGCAAGATTGGTGGCTAAAGGATATAGTCAGAGACCAGACATTGACTATAATGAAGTTTTTGCTCCTGTAGCGAGAATGGAGAGTATCAGGATGGTGATATCTCTCGCTGCTCAAAATGGATGGAAGATACATCAAATGGACGTGAGTCAGCTTTTCTCAATGGATATCTCGAGGAAGATATCTATGTGGAGCAACCACCTGGATACATCGTTGAAGGTCAAGAAGATTAGGTGCTAAAGCTAAAGAAAGCAATGTATGGACTTAAACAAGCACCGAGAGCTTGGAATAGCAGGATTGACAAGTATTTTCAGCAGAATGGATTCAGCAAATGCCCACATGAGCATGCACTATACTGCAAGGTGCAAGGGGGGGCAATATTGATGGTTTGCCTATATGTAGATGATCTTGTCTTTACAGGCAACGATCCTCAAATGTTTGAAGAGTTCAAGAAGACGATGGTTCTTGAGTTCGAGATGACAGACATCGGACTAATGTCATACTATCTTGGAATTGAAGTAAGTCAAAAAGAGGAAGGAATTTTCATCTCACAGGGTGGTTTCGCCAAGGAAGTCCTGAAGAAGTTTAAGATGGAGAACTGTAATCCTGTGAACACACCAGCAGAGTGTCGACTGAAATTATCCAAGGATGACAAAGGAGAGAAGGTCAACTCAACGGAGTTTAGAAGCCTGGTGGGAAGTCTGAGATATCTTACTTGTACCAGACCAGATATTCTCTACGCAGTTGGATTAGTCAGCAGATACATGGAGGCACCAACTATGTCACACTGGAATGCTGCAAAGAGGATACTGCGCTACATTAAAGGTACAATCGATCATGGTCTACTTTATACTAAGTCAGAAAATTTCAAATTGGTTGGGTACTGCGATAGTGATTGGGCAGGAGACGTCGATGATCGCAAGAGCACTACAGGATTTGTATTTTTTCTGGGAGATACAGCTTTCACTTGGAGTTCAAAGAAGCAAGCTATCGTGACACTGTCAACTTGTGAAGCTGAGTATGTTGCTGCGACATCGTGTGCGTGTCATACGATATGGCTGAGAAAGTTGCTGAAGGAGTTGAATATGACACAAGAAGAATCAACTGAGATATTTGTGGATAACAAGTCTGCCCTGGCACTAGCAAAGAATCCGGTGTTTCATGATCGCAGTAAGCATATTGATACAAGATATCATTTCTTGAGAGAGTGCGTGGAGCAGAAAGAAGTGATGCTGAAGTATGTCAAGACTGAAGACCAAATTGCTGATATTTTCACGAAACCGCTAAAACAAGACGTGTTCGTCAAATTGAGGATGCTACTCGGAGTTATGAAGAATTAAACTTTAAGGGGGAGTGTTGAAATAAATAAAGTTTAATTAAATAATAAATCTGCAAAATATCAGAACTCCCTAGAATATTGGTGTATATGTGAATTGTACGTGTATGTTGTAGAAGCTTGTAGAGAATGGTGAATTAAACAAAAGAAAAAAAAAACTAGAACCACAAATATGAAGTAGGTTCCAACTGCTCTATTTATTGAGCTGCAGATTTTTATGTAACTAAGGCCTATAAATAGGCTTGGATGTTGTAGGAAGAGATGCAGAGCCAAAAACAAAGAAAGAAGAAGCAATAAGCAATAAAAGCTTCCAAGTCCCCGTTATCTCTAAAATTCCCTCTGCCAATCTCATTCTCCAAGTTTCAAATATATATATCCAAAGCCTCCCGTTGCTCATAAACGAGCTCCCCACCATAAAAAGCCCACAAATAGTTTTGATTAATAAGGAAATAATTAATTTATTTCCAACAGCGGAGGCACTGGTCCACCAGAGTCATCCGATTCGAATCGAGGAACTCCTCCTCGGGAAATCTGGTCAGCTCTCGAACCACGCCGTCCAGCGCACCGCCCGCATCCGCGCCCTGTGCTTCTCCGAATCGGACAGCTGGTCTAGGTATCCGGCCAGCGTGTTCGGCTGCGGTGCGGGATTTGTGTTGAAATCCGCGAGGGCGCCGCACGATTGGCAGCGGATTTCGTGGGGGTTGTTGTTGTTGTTGTTGGGGGGAAGGGCGGAGACGTTGTAGCGGCGGGCCAAGGGGAGGAAGGAGTTAGGAGGATCGTCGGCGGTGGGTTTTTTCAGGGTGATGGAGTGGAGGATTAGGTAGTGGCTGCCCTGCCTCTCTTTCACGACGGTGGTGGTCATTGTCGAGAGAAGGGTTTCGTTCTCTGGCTCTCTCGTCGAATCCTAATTTTCTGTTGAAGCGCGCACAAGGAAGAAACTCGACGGGCTTTTCATATCGGAAAATTTCCCCCCTTCTTATGGCTTTTCTTCCTTTCTTTTCTTGTCCGGGCAGGAGAGGGAGGCTTCCGACTGAATGCTACAACGATGAGTATTCCGTCCCGGCCGGCGTAGTTCTTCTTTGGGTTTAACTACATTTGATAAAGTTGGTTTTCAAACGGCTAAATTACACGTTTGGTCACTCAAATTATATAAAATTTTTCACGTTTGCCATCCGAATTATTTGTCTTTCATATTCACCACCAACTTTACGATTCGTTTCACCATTAGTCACCAACCGTTAGTCTCCGTTAATTCTGTTAATTTTTTGATGACGTGGCAAATAGAACAGTTGACTGGATCGTTAAAGACTGACATGTCAATATAAAAAAATAAAAACCCCTTTTCCCTTCCATTTCCACGCTCTCACTCATCTTCAACCCTTGCCTTCTTTACAGCAGCCGCCGCCGCTCAAAGTTATCCCCTTGCTCTGTTTCTATCTAGAAACCGAATCCAATATAGTCGATATAATTCAAGGATTGAATTCAGTTAGTTCTTGTTGGGGAAATTGTTCACGTATACTATTTTCTTGCAACACAAGCAAACACATAAGATTAAGAAAAACATGCAAAGACACATGCAAGCGTCCTAGCCGATAGAATTCACTATCTCTCCTTAAAGAATCTTATTCCCCTCAAGTACCCAAGGTTATGGAATGATTCCTCCCAGGATAGAAAGGACGTACCTTTTCCGGCGTAGCGATACCTCAAACCCCGAAAACCATCGAACGCAGCGAACCGGCGAGAACCACACTTGACTCGATTTTCTCTTTGAAAAAGAATGAAGAATACTAGTTTTGGATTTTGACAGAATTTTGGTACCGGGAAAAACCGATGTAAAAAACCAAAGGGGGTTAGGTGCTATTTATAGAAAATGAAGGGGTGCGTACGAAGGGAGGCGACTCTTCATATGGGTGGTTACACGCCCCAACCAACACATTGGTTCATGTTTGAAATAATGAACCATTGCATCGGTTCGGCCCATGGTAGTTGGACCGGTTTGGTTATTCCAACCGCCACATCGGTTTGGTTCGATTTGGTTCAACTCGGTTTGGTTTGGTCCGTTTGGTACACAAACCAATTTAACCGATTAACCACATATTACATCAAATCGATCGAATTCGAGGCCGTGCCTTCCCACATCTTACCAACATGGTACTTCAAGAGACTCTCTTGAAACTTTCCCCTTTTATTTCCATTCACACCACTAAAAATCCCAACAATCCCCCACATGAATGGAGAATGTTGTACTTTAAAACTATCCAAAAAATCGTGTGATTCTCGACTAAGAATTAGTTGCATCGGGATAGGTAGGTTTCCCTTTGAACCTTCCTGAGTGAACATATATCGAGTATACTCACCAATCGGTAGATGTGATATCTGTGAACAGTCGGTTTTCTTGTATACTAAGACAACATATGTCACACAACTAACTCTTATCCGTTCACTGGTTCTCATTGTTGTGTTCGTTTTAGCCATGAACACCGCCTGGTCTCATGAGTGCTTAGAGAACTGGTCTTCTTTTATTCTCCTTGAAGCGGCTCCACTTCACACTCACATAGGTGATTTCTAAACATGTATTCCGAAAATACACTATTTGATCACATCCTGTGTCAAACTTAGATACCATTAAAAACCTTCCATCTTTAGGTTTAACCTTATAGTTGGACATTGTCTCATCATGAGAATGGAATTTGAATAATTTGACAATGTCGGACCATCATTCACAACTTTGTTTGCTCCTTGAACCTAGAGGTTGAGTCTGCCAATCCTGCTTAGGTAGAGTTACCGCCATGATGATTTGTCCTAGGCCAAGAGTCCATTCCCTTCGATGCTTTAACAAATTTCTAGGTGGGCCCCACGTTTGTTATCACTTGATCTACATGATCAACTTAGATAACTTCGCTAGAAATTGACCTTAGTGTTATGTTTCCATTATCAATGACGAGATTTTTCACATAACACTTCTAGCCCTTGCAATAACAATTTTGTGCACAAGTGCGTTTTATTAACGTCAGTCTTAGCGGGCCAAACTATAGAACTTCACCGGTCTTAGAGTGGATACATAGTTTAACTTAGACGTTTTTCCAAGATACTGCTCCCCATCAACCATAAATGCATATCCATTAATAGATTGCCTTTTGGTTAATCCGTTGAGTTCTGTCACATGTGGCAGATGACATGGCGCCAACAAGGTGACAACATGGCGGCTGCACATGTGGCGTGTATGGAAGACTAGTAGCATAGAGATGCTCCTAGGATTCTCCACCTAAATGAGAGCTTAATGGTGCACTTATGAGTCACATAATGGGTGACATTTATAGAGTGCATAATGGGGGGACTTAATGGGTGTATTGATGTAGTAGAGGGACATTATGAGGGGCATTGATGCCTTGTATGAGGAGAGGCCTATATAAGGAGCCATCTCCCTCACTTGTAACTCATCCATCATTTTTGTGAGCAATACAACTATAGAGTTTCTCCCATCTTCTTGTGTCTTGTTCTTGTGAGTTGAGTGAGTTTGAGAGCTTGTGAGAAGGCTGCCTAGTATCTCTAACGGAATTGAGAGCTAGGGCCGCACGACGCAGAGTAAGGCCGTGACAGTTGGTATCAGAGCCTGGTTCTGAAAGAAGAACCGGTGTCCTCACTCCTCAAGAAGGAAGATAAGAAAGAGCGAGAGCCTCACCAAAGATGACTGGATCAGAAGTCCATGACGATGCGGAGAAGCACCATGGACGGGATACCGTGAAGAATCCCAAGGCAAAGGGTGACAAGTCAAGCACTCGTGATCCTATGACGTCTCTAGAGAGGCGTGTCTCTAGAGTGGAGGTGAAGTTGGCAGAAGATATCACCGCCATCGAGGATTTGGGATCTAACTTCGCCCAAGTCGAAAGCGATTGTCAAGGTATGAATGCTCGTTTGTCGAGCTTGGAGATTGGTCATGATGGCATACGAGAAGAGCTTGTGGCCCTCATCAACAACACCATCAACACATCCTTGAACAACGCCATTGAAGTTGTCAAAGAGCATGTCCAGGCTGAGCTGGTCGGCGTGAAGGAGGAGATTGCAGATCTCAAGAGTGAGGTCACTCTCGTGAAGAGAGCCATGGCTAACGGACCTGCCATTGCACAACCTACCTCAACCATGGAGGTTCCTAGACCAAAGAGCTTTCAAGGGTCGAGGAATGCAAGGGAGTTAAAGAACTTCCTATGGAGCTTGGAGCAATACTTCGAAGCTTCGGGTATTCGAGATGAGAATACCAAGGTAAAAACTGCACCTCTTTACTTGAGTGATGTTGCCATGCTGTGGTGGAGAAGGACCCAAAGCGATATCAATAAAGGGGCGTGCGTGATGGAGTCATGGGATGACTTCAAGAGGGAGATCAAGAGGCAATTCTACCCAGAGAATGTTGAGTTTGAAGCCCGGTCGAGACTAAGGAGGCTTGCTCACGAAGGAGAGATTCGAGGGTATGTGAAAGAGTTTTCTGAATTGTTGCTCGAGATCCCCGACTACACCGACAAGGAGGCCATGTTCACCTTCCTTGACGGCCTCCAACCATGGGCGAAGTTGGAGCTACAACGGCGAGGCGTGCAAAGTCTTGCCGAGGCAATGGCGATTGCCGAGTCCCTAGTCGAGTACCACGAGCCGGAGGAACGTGCGGAGTTCGGAGGCAATGGAGGTGGACGCGACTATGATAGAGACACACGAAGGCGTGGTAGACCGGACCAAGGAGGTAGTCATAAGGTTGAGAAACCACTTACTTGCTTTCTTTGTGATGGTCCACACCGTGTGAGAGATTGCCCAAGAAAGCACAAGTTGTCGGCAATGAAGGCCGTACTGGCAGAGTGCTCGAGCTCGGAAGAGGAAGCAGAGGAGGCTCCAAGAGTGGAGCCCCATGTCGCGAAGATCGGTTGCATGAAGAGATTGAGCGCCATCAAGCGGGCGGAAGAGCCTCTCCAACCCGAGCAGCACGGCCAATGCTTCGTAGAGGTGAAGCTCAACCAAAGGAAAACAAAAGCTTTGGTTGATACTGGGGCAAGTTGCAACCTTCTTGACGTAGGTGAAGCGCAGAGGCTAGGCATCACGTACGAGAAGAAGCAAAGAGGGTGGATGAAAGCTACCAACTCAAGGGCCACAAGAACTCATGGAGTAGCGCGCCAGGTACCACTCAAGCTTGGAGGATGGACCGGGGTGGCAGACTTTGAGGTTGTGTCGTTGGATGATTATCAGGTCATCATCGGCATGGAATTCATGGTGCGGGAGAAAGCTTTCCCGATTCCCTACGCCAATAGATTCTGCATCAATGGCGGAGCAAGATCGGTTCCCATGACAAGAGAGCAACTCGAGTCAAACAAGAGGTGTTTGGCAAGGCAAGAGCAGCGAGAAGTGGCAACGATGGTGGAGGCAGAGACTCACTCGGAGACTCGTTGGAGAAGGACGAGAAGGAGGAGTGCACAACATCGTGGAGCCATGAGAGACGGGGATGTATCATCTTCGACTTGCCAAGAGAAGCAAGGAAAGGCCACCATGATCGAGAAGGCGGGACACTCAAAGACGCGACGGAGAAGACCGCGGAGGAGTGAGCAATATCATGGGAGCACAAGGCTCGAGAGCGAGCCAAGGCCATCCTTGGTTTAGAGGAAGGTGCAACGAGACCTTGCAAGCAATGAAGCTAAGGCAAGGGAGGCGTCTGCCAAAGAGCCACGACGAGGGCGTCGTGGATTGAGTGGAGGAGAATGTCACCAACGAGGCTCAAGAGTCGAAAGAGGCTTCTCGAGGTCGAAGGAGGCATTTCGTAGCAAGGACGCGACGAGGGCGTCGCGAGCATAGGTGGGGGAGGATGTCACATGTGGCAGATGACATGGCGCCAACAAGGTGACAACATGGCGGCTGCACATGTGGCGTGTATGGAAGACTAGTAGCATAGAGATGCTCCTAGGATTCTCCACCTAAATGAGAGCTTAATGGTGCACTTATGAGTCACATAATGGGTGACATTTATAGAGTGCATAATGGGGGGACTTAATGGGTGTATTGATGTAGTAGAGGGACATTATGAGGGGCATTGATGCCTTGTATGAGGAGAGGCCTATATAAGGAGCCATCTCCCTCACTTGTAACTCATCCATCATTTTTGTGAGCAATACAACTATAGAGTTTCTCCCATCTTCTTGTGTCTTGTTCTTGTGAGTTGAGTGAGTTTGAGAGCTTGTGAGAAGGCTGCCTAGTATCTCTAACGGAATTGAGAGCTAGGGCCGCACGACGAAGAGTAAGGCCGTGACAGTTCCCTTTGGGTACAATACACCAAAGACTCGTCTCTTTTCAATTCACTACACATCTTATGAGCTTGCCTTGATTTTATTTCCTTTCAATAATCTTAACACATGATCAAGGTGTTGAAGCCTATCTACTTCATTAACCTTAGATTACTTGACCTTCACCAGTATCTCTTCAAATGTAGTGACATTTATGACTTAGCTTAGGGTTTACGAAAAACTACTAAGTATTCACATCGCTTCACTTTCGAA
Source organism: Linum trigynum (assembly GCA_964030455.1). Taxonomy (NCBI): domain Eukaryota; kingdom Viridiplantae; phylum Streptophyta; class Magnoliopsida; order Malpighiales; family Linaceae; genus Linum; species Linum trigynum. Next base: position 47,915,596 of record OZ034817.1, on the reverse strand, counting down.
TCACCCAAGCGACATTCCACATCACTTCTCCCCAATTTATCCCCCACATTTCAACCATTTCGCCATAGTTGTTGAGACCAACGTTCCGGGTCGGGGAATGTTGGTCAAAATCATCTCTTTGGGAAGAGTGGATCAACATAAAAAAATATTCTAGCTCTCTGACATAACGTCAATATATGCTAGAGTTTACTCTTAAGTTATACCCTTGGACTGGGTTAACTCCACAAGGTTTAAGGACTCTCACTTTCTCATTGGACACCTTCATACTTTCAAGTATGACTTCGCTTACCTTTCCACTTTTGTCTTATGGATAGGTTTGCGTCCCATTATAGGGTCTTGAGACAGTAGCCGTAACAATGGCTAGCTCTTCTCCCCCACAATTCTACCCTTTGCCAAACATCATGGAATAATCTCATTTATTTTCCATGGTTTTACTTATTGAACTTGCCAACCACTATATGTATCTAATTGTTTACCAATGGTATGATCTCACTCGATTAGCATACCACAAACAGTTCAGATTTTATTAGAAATATCATCTAATTACTTACCAATGGTATTGATCAAGGCAACTTGAGACGTCATAAGTAATTCAGATGCATTCCAGTAATGGAAATCCCATCTAATTACTTACCAATGACATTTCATCTATGTAACATGATATACCACAAGCAATTCAAACGAATTTCTAATTCAATTGTCTAATTACTTTCCAATGGTATAAACTTCATAAATATACCATAAGTAATCCAGACTTTAAGTTCAATAAGATCATCTCAATTGAGCTCTCATGCCAAATTGTTTTTCAATGATATATATATCTATATATACCATAAACCGTTCTGGCAACTAGCTCCACGTCGATAATCATAGTCAAATTGTTTTCCAATGGTATAGTGTATTTACACCATAAACAATTATGAACTAATGCTTATCTTGATGGCGACCATCATTTGGCAAGCTTATTAAATCCCTATAAGGATCAATCATAGCTTCATTTTCCTTGCCCTCGTGGCATATGAAACATCAAGTCCTAAACCACATACATAATAAACAAATTATTATGTCATCACAAGCATCTTAGGAATTAGAATTCCTTATCACTTATGGCTTACTCGTAATGCAAACCTTTAAACGTGCATTAACCAAACTTCATCTCCAACACATTGGAGGTATACACCTATGCAAACATTCTGGCTTAGATAGACTTGGCAAACAAGTCCTTACTGGCCTCTCGTCATAGGTTTCACATACCTATGATTGTTCATAGTTTCCCACTAGATAGTTTATTACTATCCAAACCACCGTTACTTAGAGTCCATGAAGGACTATCATAAGTACTTCCATCATCTCATGCATCACCTTGAATGAAAAAATGTCCAAATTAAATTGGCACATTTATCATTCATCCATGCCACATAAATGAAATGGAGCAATGCAATAAAAGCATTAAAACTTTGTGGTTAATTTTGGAACCAAACAAACTCGTAAGGTTTTATCCAACTAATTTTCCACTTGGGAGATAAGAACATTTGTCCTTTATTCATCATGTAAATACACGATTTACATAGGTACACACATATTAATACCATATGTATATATACACACATACATATGTCTACTCCTCAAAGGAGATTACAATACATATACAAGAATCCTAAGGATTCTTGGGGTTGAAGTCAGGATCAGAGAGACATTCATCGGTCTCTATGTCGTAGTACTCCTCCTCGTTCTCTGATTCCTCAACTTCCTCTTCTTCCCCATACTCTCCATCGAGTGCATATGAGTGCCCATATCGTCCACATTTGGGACCCATTGAGTACCAATCATAGATGGGTATTTCATCTAGAGTCCAATAATTGGTTACCAATCATTATCTTTTTCTCCCATCTATTCCATGATGTCATACACCATAAACTTGAATGATGATAATAATCATACAACACACGTCAAGAAAGAAACCATGGCAATTCATTGCCACTTACAGAAATAGCACGAGGCATGCATAATCCATTAACCAATGTGACACATCATCGAAGAATCCATAAGCAGTGACATGGAATGATACATATACACATCGCTATGCTTACTCAGTACTCACAGAGAATAGATGATCCGAATACTTACGTGATCAAATCAGAAACCAAGGGTTTCTTTCTTGCAACGTCAATGACCTCTTTCCTTCTTGTTAACCGTCCCTTTTCTTCCTTTCTTTTCTTTCCGGAGTAGAAACAGAAGAAATGTATATAGACTCTCTATATATATCACACACAACATATATATACATAAACCAAGAAAAAAAAAATTCTTTTCCATTCTTCAAACGCTAATTCATGCAACGTATCATTCAAAACAACGAACTCATCACTCATGTATAAAAATTAATGGCATATACACGAACAGAGAATCATCAAATGCAAAGTTGCATGTGTAGGAACCGAGGATTCAAGGCAATTATATATAACGATATGCATTAACCGCCAGCATTCACATGTAAAAGGGGGGACATGAAACAAATTCCTTTCAGTACAAGCAACTGACACTACGGGAAAAGTGGCATTTGCCAACACGTGAAAAGTGTTGTAAAATGTGTCGAAAGTGTTGCCTATGCAATATGCAACACTTTTAGTAGTGTCACCTAAAGGTGGTGTTACCTAAAGTAATATGTAACACTTTTCTCACTTTTTGCAACAAAATAAGAAGTGTTGCATATGTATTACTCATATGCAACACTATTTTAGGCAACACCTTCGAAAACTTTCACAACACTTTCTGAAAAGTATAACTAACATATATTGTTTTATTCATGACAAGTTTTGTCGTCACATAAGATGTTCTAAATCGTGACAAAATAATGCTTGTAACGAATAGTATACGCTTGTGACTATTCTGTGTGGTCACCAATGTATATCTAATGTCACCAGTTTAAGTTGTCACATAAGGTGGTTTAGTGACGATACAAATGTTACACAATTAGGTTTTTGTGACAACAATTTTGTTCAAGCTGTAACAACATTGGTGACAATCTTTTTTAATCAGTTACATGATATCTTTCGTGAGTATAATAGTGGTCATGAAAAAACACTGGTGTGCCAAATATTTGTGTCACGTATGATATCATTTGTGACGATTATGAATGTTACAAATAGTATACATTAGTGACGATTTGCTACTTGACCCTATGTATTTTTGTGACAACTTTGTCATCACAAAATATCAACAACGGTGAGGATTTTAGCTCTCGCAATTTGTATTGTTGGTGACGACAATGTTGTCACAAATGTATCCTTTGGTGACAAATATTTTCGTCTCAAATGACAATATATGAGACAATAGTACGTTTGTAGATAAAAAAACACAATAATGATGATATGATTCGTGACCGAAAACTTGTTTTGTGACAAATAGTGTCTTCATTAAATTTAACAATTGTGACGATTTGACTCAACATAAATGTATATTGTTTACTACATATATTTGGTCACGTATACCTCTTTTGGTGACTAAAACTACACCAAAAAATCCCAATGGTGAGGAGATGGCTTGTAATGAATGAATTTTTTGTACTGGAATAATGTGGCGCAAATCTAATATTAGTGACAATCTTTAACCAAAAATAGAGAACAAATTTCTTTAACCACAATCTCAACAATGATTTAAACTAAGGCAAAATACACTTGTATAGCCATAACTTTCACGTTTGTGACAAATATAACCATAACTATTCGAAAACACGAAACAGACAGGATTGTAAATGTTGCATGCCAAATCTAGCCATTTCCGTTACAAACTTTAATGGTGTTAATAAATCCGTTAGTTAGGTTAACGTTAGAGTAACTAGGATGCCAAATCATCGGACACATAATCGACAACTCATTCATACTTGCCACATAGATGCCATGTCATATTTTAATTAAAAAATTAATTTCTCTTTCCTCTCTCCCCCACTCACCTCGTGTCCACCACCGACCTCCTATCCTTTCTTCTTCTTCTTCTAGCGACCACAAATATGGAAAATTCTTCCCTCTTTTAGAAGGTGAAACAAACAGCTCGGATGGAGAACATGTCTTCTTTATTCTTGGTTCTGCCACCGATTTCTTCTTTAGAGTTTGCGGCGTCGAGGTCACCGGAGTCAGCAACGATTGGCGGATTAGGGATTTCTCTGCATCAAGATTAGTGTTCATAGATTGGGGATTTGATTTCAAAATCCACTATCGTCGTCGAAATTGATTGTTAACTTGCAATTGAGGGATTCAAAACCCAGGAAACCAAAAAACCCAGGAAACCAGTACTCTGCGAAGAAGATTGCTGCCTTCCTAATACCCAGCAGCGCGAGCGCCAGAGAGGAAGCGCATCCCAATACCCTGGCCGCCACGAAGTACTGCTGCCACCTGTACTTGCCGACGGGGAAGACGTCGATGAGGAGGCCCAAAAGCCCTGGATGAGGTCGTAGACAACGAAGATCCCGAGGATGAATGTTGGGTTGAGGTTGGAGGACAGTAGTTGTAGCCATTGAAGGGGCTCGAGCAGGATGGATTTGGAGAGATCACTGGAAACCATCTGGTGGGGCTGCAAATGGGAAGACGTCGGCGGTAATCCGACGGAGCCAGAGTGCAGGCTCAGCACGGTGGCGTGGGTAGGCAGGGGAGAATATCTGGATGGCGGCGGGACGCGACGGAGGCAGGGGAAGAAAAGAACAGGGGGTTCAAGAGGAGGAGGGGGGCTCGGAAGCGGCGGGATCATCAGAGGCGGTAGAGGAGGGGTCGGAAGCGGTGGGATCATCGGAGTTGGGTTTTCAACCGCCAATGCTCTGATGAGTTCGGATCCGGGAACGGGAGTCGAAACCGGCGACGACAACCGCCACCGTGGGGAAGAGCGGATCTGGAATTGAGAAAAGGGATGCGTTTTTTGTGGCGGAAGATGAAAGAAGAGAAAGAGGAGAGAGAATAATAAAAAATTAATTAATTATTATTTTGTTTTCAGTTAATTCCACCCTATATCATTGTTGATAAAATATTGACAACTCAGCATTTTCCGTTAGTCCAGTCATAGCGTTAGATGACACCGTTAAAGAGATGGACGGAATTGGCTATTTTGTGTTTTCAAATAATTTGGCTATATTTGTCACAAACGTGAAAGTTATGGCTATACAAGTGTATTTTGCCTTAAACTAAATATGATAAGAAAAAAGTAATTGGTTGAAGTTTATAGGTCAAGAACACATTTCTCTCTTCTCTTCATCATGTTTTGCTTGTAGGTGTGCTATTTTCTCCTCAAATTTCTTCTTTTCTTCTTCTAACTTGGCTTCAAAATGTTGATGTACCTTTGCTTCTATCTCAGCCCTCAATGTAGCCTTATCGACCCCACCTCTTATGGCCCTCTTTCTACTTTGAGAATGTGGCTTTCCTGAGGCAAGAAGAATTGTCGCTTTATAGGACAATTTAGATCCTGTTTGAACCAGCTCTTTTATTTTTTCCTGCAAAATAAAATATTTTTAGTACTCTCTTCATTTTCGATCACTGCTTAATAATTATATACACAAGAATTTGAACTTGTATAATTTGATACAATGATGAAAAAAAAATTATATAATAGGTAACCGTACGTATATTGCTTTTGCTCTAGGGTCAGACCACAATGTCTCTCCTTCTTTGCCCTTCTTGGTATGTTGAGCATAGTAAACCTCGTCATGAGACTTCTTCTTTCCAGTCAATGGATCTCTCTAAAATTTGAAGTCAAGTGATTAAATTTATATTTTAAGAACACTATGTATAAAAATAAAATTGAATAGAAATTATAATTATCCTAATATTAGATTATTAATTACAAAGAAATTAAGTATCTATCTATCTATACATAATATTATGGCAATTCAAAATTTATTTTTTGCCACATAAGCACTTGGAGAGATCTCAAGTTGCCAAGGTGGACAATTTTTTTACCAAAAAAATAGTTATTGACCTATTTATGGAGTTGTCCCTCTCTCTTCATTTAATATTAATTCTCTTTTATCCAATAATTATTTTGCTTTTGTTTTTGCATTATATCTATAAATAATATGTGGACAGAAAGGTTATCAAACCGGTTTAGCAAGTGGAATGGTTTTACCAGTGGTACAACCGATTTGTGTCGGTTTATGTCGGTTAATAAATATGTAGAAATATCAAATGAATATAATCAAATATAAACCATATTTGAAGACAATTTACGTACAATTCCTATTGATATTTGAATAAAATATGATATTTCAAATAAAATTACATGTACTCATACTTAAATTCACTAAAACTACGTATTTTACTTAGGAATTTGTAAAACGATCATACCAGTCATACCAATGGTGTCATATCGATTTCATGACCGGTGTCGGTTGAATGGTTTAACCGGTGGCAAGCCGACCGACGTGACAATCATGATGGAGAGTGACATATATAAGATTTTGTTTTTGCATTATATCGATATACGCAACAGTGTACTAATGTTCGTAGAGTGACATATATATTACACTTTTCAAATAAAAAAAATATATGATTAAAGATTACTATGTAAATTTCTGCTCATTTTTTACTAAAACTTAATAATAATTTACATTTTAATGAATATTTTAAACAAACATACAAAAATAATAATATTTTTTGATAAGGTCTGAAAGAAACTTGACAAAGAAATAATAGTTATTTATTAAAAAAGCTTCTTATTCATTCTCATCAAGTGAAAACATATAAATCGTATATGCAGTATTTAACTATTTATAATGTATCCTAAGCTCGCCTTACTAATATTTTCTCTAGGTCATGTTGTTTGAGCAAGCTACGTTAAACATCACATTTCAAGCTAAGAATAATCTAAATTCGACGATTAAGGTAATAAATAAACATTAATGTTTTACTTCACATATATAACAAAAAAATATTTATAGTTACAATAGTGTAAACCGAGCTATTGGGTCAAAAGAAGAATATTGTAAATATGCGTTTAGTATGAAAATTGTAACAAGTCTATATAGTTGTGAGCCTGTGATTCATACCAAATTTTGGCAATGACAAAAAAAATTGACATCATATTCCACCCAAAGAGCTGAGTTAAAAGGTATTAATTAGTGTTGAAAGTAAAATAAACTCTCTGTATATATATGTTTAGATATTAACAATAGATGTGTCTACAATACATCCAATCATTCAAATACATGTGAAAAGCCACAATGTTTGTATGAACTTTTAAATTTTGCTACAAAATATTTTGTTAAAAAATTAAAAGTTAATTATTCAAGGAATACATAATTTTGAATGCACCTGAAATATATGTCTGTCGTATACACACTTTACCAATTATTAATATAAGTAATGAAAATTTTGTTTTAGAACAAACACCAAATGTAAAGAAATTTAGCGAATGGACATTCAAATAGTTGAAAAATTATACATTGAAGGAACATCTTAAGATGAGAACCTGCGATAGTGTATATGGATGCCTTGGATTCAGACTCTAAACGAACATTTAGACAAAAGGCATGGGTTGAGGGTTAGTCCAAACTTAAAATATTAGCAATTGATATATATTGTAAGATAATAATAATAATTTGTATCTTGATAGAAAAATTGTCATAAGATGCTATACAAAGACTTCATGAACATCAACAATAAAAATGAGTGAGGTTTAGAGAATTTAATCATTATAAGGGATACGATGTGTGTCAAATTTTAATTGGGATGAACATAATTTATCTAGTAATCAAGTATATTTTTCCAATAATTTGAACTCTGATTAATTGGCTGGGAGTTCGTACAAACTCGAGAATCATGAATTGATATATGTTGTATAAGATAATAAATTTGAGCGTCTTGGTGAAAAATTTGATATATACGATCCTAAATGGGACGTGATAAACCTTTACGACATGATTAATGATCAGAGAATAAAAACATCACAAGCGAGTGTGCTAACTATTAAATATTAAGAATTTTCGATATAGGCACACCACATATTCACTTATGAAGCGAGAGCAGAAAATGTATACAAGATTCAAAAAGTTCAAACATGTAGATAAGTTAACTAATATAAATAATAAAATGAACTTCACCGGCCAACTGGCCGGGTAAAAAACTAGTAGGTAAAAAACTCATTACCGTATTTTCTTCCACTTCTTCATGTGTTCTTGACCCACATGTATTTTTTCCTTGCACCTTTCCTCTATTTTGTTTATTCCTCTTACTCGTTTCCTACCACACATGTTAATAATAATCAAAGATCAATAAATAATTTTAATTTTGACATCATTGAAAGTAAAAATGTACACACTTACTTTGAAGTCAGTAGAAGCCCAATATTGAACAATTTTTGCCCAGTCATCAACATCAACACCTTCAGGAACATAGCCACTCCTTTGGTTTTCGGCAAGTGCAAGGAACTTTTCACGCTCACGATATTGCCAAGTTGAATGTGCTGAGCTCATTTTGATCCACATAAGATCTCTTAGAGCTTGTTTGTCACTACTAGTGAATTTTCTCTACATACCAACAAAAAAAAATGCATTGTGGAGAGTTTGTAAACACAAAAATGGAAATGAAAATGGTAAAAGATAAAAGATAAATTTACCTCCACCAATTCAAACAATTTATCAATCTCAGCTTCGTCTATCTTACTCAATGTCTTGATGCTCAACTTCATATTGCTTCTTACTACGAGTCCACAGTAATTTACAAATTTCCTCGCGTTCCTACCAATGGGTTTACAGTCACTTGAGATGTCCACCTCGCATTTGGTATTTAAATGATTCATTTCCAATTATAAAATTTGAATTTTACGAAATTGGAACTAATTATAGCAATTCCTAGGAATTTAGGTGGAATCTCGAAATGAATTTCACAAGTATTTTACTAATTATAATGGAATGATATGATTATGGGCGCCAATTCACAGATTATGGGCGCCTAACTCTCCTCTTTCCACCGTTATGTTAACCTAATATATATAGTTTAAGCAGGACTAAAGACAATCTATCCACAAACGACATGATTAGATTTGTATCATACACATAATGTCGACCATTTCATAAATTATTACCAATTTTATTGAATTTGAATCCAACTTAACTCAAAATCCAACCCAACTAGTATCCCCATTCATCTTAGTCTATATGGGACTCAATTTATGTCGTAGATTGAATCGAGCTACTAATCGATGTACCATGAATAAAGTCAGGTCAACCGAGTCATTTGGAGCAAATTATAGATCAAATAAGCTAAGGACGGAACAAGTTGTGAATTCTATAGGGTCTAGTCAATCTCAATCCATGTTTAACTGATTAATTATCCAAGATATAGTGATCCAGATGCAATTCTACAAGACACGTTAAAGTGAATCATTGAAGATCCATGTTTAACTAAATAATATATAAATCTTTTGTAGGGACTAAACTGCATTTTAACATGTCTACGCGAAGCCAGCTAATTAAGAAAGGGATAGAAAATTGAAAGAAAGAGAGATAAGGCAGTTCCACTCCACCCATTCCGTTCCCTGTCCTTCTAGTTTTTTCTTCCCCCATTCGACCCTTTCCCTATTACTTCGCCGAATCAGGCAAATCCAGAATCTAAAGGAACCATCGTATCTAGAAAATTATTGTTACCAAATTATCTTCGAGTTCATAATGTTGATCTTTCTTGGTGGGAGATTTGATCGGCAAGCAATAAGAGCTGTGAAATTTACCGCCACGCTTGGAATTTTGGAAGGTGAGCGGGTTTTCTCCCTCGTCAAATTTTGCCGCCATCATCTCCTGTCATATATAACAGCCCTCTTTATATATGGTTGGTTCGGTGGGCAGTAGTCTTCTTTGACATTATTCTCTACAGTCCAGTCTCAGCCACATCAGCCACAAGGTAAGCAATTGCATTTGCCTTTTGTTTTCGTTCGGTTTGGATCAGTTTGTTTTCGATGTGTTTCCCTCCTATCGGTAGTTGATGTTTCACTGGGGTTCTCTTTGGTTGTTGGGTTCTTTTGATCGATTATGAGTTATTGGGTATTGTTACCACTGTATGTATGTATTGTTGCCACTGTATGTATGTTTGGCGCACGCCTAGTTCAATTAGGAACAAAGCATAGAGGGAACAACTCACCTTTGGCATTAGCGCTGATAAAAGTGTTGATTGCACTTAATAGCTAGGAATTGCGCCTAATCACTAATCAGGTAAGAAGCGAGACTAGGTGATGGAGTGTGGCCCTAGGCGTTTGTCATCTAAATCAGCTCCCCTCCCTCACAACACAGCATTTTGTATGCTCGACATCATCACTTGGAGAAGCTCAGCGATGGAGTGGGGTTCTCTGCTGGATAGAAAATTCAGCAGCAGGGGTTAGCCTTTCTTGTTTGATGAATTTGAAGTACAACTATAACATAGAATATACTCTACATGTATGCATTAGTATCTTTGGATGTTAATCTACAGGTGTCGAGCGCTCGCCTTACGCCTAACGCTTTTTTGAACCTTGGTTAGGGGATATACTTTTGTGTTATTGTTACTGATTAATTCTTATAATTGCTTCCTAATTTTCAGAACGTATCAAGAACTATGATAGGACCTAGAATACCCCAGAATGTCAAGAGTAAGAGTAGAAACACATGTCCTCGATTAAAGAAATAATCAGAACAAGAACCTAGGCGTCTGAATAAAATGATTGGCCCAAGTCCCACGAAGCGATCCAGAATCGAAGTCGGCTCAACGCTCAAGGAGAAGCCAGCTACACAACTTTCACAATCAACACGAAATACAGTTGACATCTCTAGAAGGTATGTTGGATATTCGAAGAAGGTATCTATTCCCAGTAGGGACTTTACATCTTCACAGCCGATTTCTACCAAAGCTAATCACTTTAACGAGCGTTGAAAGTCACACAAAGGACCATCTTCGTGGAATGCGCGTGAGGAGGAAGATGAGGATTATGAAATGGAAGATGATGGTGAATACGATTCCACTGACCAAGATTGCAGTGAAGATGAAGTTGGGGATGCATCTGAGGTACCAACTGCCACTGAATTTGAAAATCAAGCAGAAAACCTAGGTATATGAGTTGGTATTCAAAAACTTATTCCTTGCTCATGTCATTCTATTGACCCTGTATATATTTATCCCCATTTTGCAGTACATAAGAGAACAAGGGGTCCAACAAAATGCAAGGCGATTCACGCCCGAGAACTTGAAGAACGTGAGACTGTCATTGTTAATGATTTTGGCCAACCAATTCAAGATGATAAGATTTGCAACCAATTCAGTAGTTTCTTGGGAACTGTGGCGCGAAGCAGCAAGTTTCTCCCTCTGCATTATGTTTCATGGCCTCATGTTCCGAAAGAGAAGAAGCTGAATGTGATGAATTATGTTAAGGTATGTATAACAGTGTCTAGTTCACTATTAAAGTCTAAGCTTTCTTTGCCATAATTATGTGAAACTCCATGTATCATGTAGTCCAAGTACATATTTCCACCCATTTGTGAGAAGTGGGTTATGAAGACAGTGTCATCAGCATGGAGAATACATAAGTGTTCCACTAAAAGGAAGATGAAAGGGTTCAAAACAAGAGCTGAAAAGTTGGCAAATTGTCCAGATACAATTCCGACACACGTAATGGAGAATCTGTTGGATCATTGGGAGAAGCCAGCTGTGAAGGTATCCTCCTATCAATAAAAAATCTTGGCCTATAATGCATGGAGTCGTAATTGGCAATATTTCATTGAATTTACAGGAACAAAGTGCAAGAAACACTAAGGCTCGAGAGGGTCAGGTGAATCAACATAAATTAGGAAGGAAGAGCTATGCACGACAATGCCACCAGCTGGTAGATTATTCAAAAGACTTTATATATCCGTGATTTCAGAACTTTATAGTAAATCTCATGTATCTATTTGTTTAATGTAGAAGAAGGAGAAGGGAAATGATGAAGAGCCAACTGAAATCGAAATGTTTCTCAAAACTCGTAAAGTGAATGAAGGTCCTGACATGGACGAAAATACAAGAGTAAGAATTGATCTCATATAACATGTTCTATAAAATTACATCATCTCATAACGTGTTACTTTTTAGGTTCAATTTGAGGAGTTACAGAATCACTTTGTGGGAGAAGGAGAAGAAGAACAAGAGGAAATAGTATGGAGGCCAAATTTACGATTCCATGGACGAGACGTGACTCCAAACATGTTAAAGAGGAAACACGAAGGTGTTGCTGCGATAAATCAAGAAAAAGGGACAACCGCAAATCCATCTATGTTGTCTGAAGATGTGCAAAAAAGGCTGGATCAACAAACATCTCAACTGTCAAATGGATTGCGGAATGCTATGGCATCGTTGAAGGAATCCAACCCATCTCTTGTCATCCCCCAGAACATGTTTGACTTCTTGCTGGTGAACAATCCTACAGAGGCTAACAGGAACAATGAGAATGAAATGTCCATCCTAGATACCGCAGAATAAGCTTTCATTTAGTGGATTTCAGTTTCTGATTGACTTATTTATCTTTAGCTCGATGTTTCAAAAGTTTGCGCAGCTCATTTCAATTCATTAAACTCCATTTGGTATACTTTTTTCTAGATTCTATTAATAAAGAACGTGGTTCTTATGCATACAAGTGATTTTCTTTGATAGCTTGGCTGGTGGGTCGCTTCTTAAGGACCTGTTAAAGCTTGCCCCCATTAATACAAGCATAATACACGTTTGGAGATCAGTTCTTGGTTTTGTTTTATTTACATGGAACCTAAATCAAAAAGACTTTGGCTGGGCTGGTTGGTGGGCTCGTAACAAGGATGAAGAAGAAGTTGCAGCAGTTAGTGAAGAGGAAGAAGTACGAAATGCGGAGGTTGAAGAAGCCTATACATAAACGTAACCATTAGGAGGGCCAAATGATGCCACTCGTTGTCTTTATTTATGTCTCAATTGTATGGCAGCAAGTGTTAAGACAAATTATTTGTGCATTGATCAAGTTAAAAAAGCTATTCCAGAGGCATCTTCCCTCGTTAAGCCAAGTGCAAGTCCAAATATCCTTATAGAGGAAAGTGAGATATAGTTTTGAAGACAAGGGTTCCAGAGGATAGTATACAACATAGTAATTAATCCCTAAAATAAGCCACTTGATCCCAAATATTTAAGGCCCGGTCAGTCTTCTGTAGTCTCTTGATCAGTCCCCGCAGGAGTTGAAAACTGTGAGACATAAACCATTAAAGCAAGGTCACTATTAACTTGCTGAAGGGAATTCTAATTACTGACATCCACTTGATCACATTCCGGAATCTAAACCTATTCAATGCACACATCACAATTTGCAGTCAAAAGAGTTGGCAATGGTAAAGTTCCTGAAAAAGCTCATGATTTTTATTCAAGAACAAGTTGCAATAACTCCACAACTCCAAGAACCATGCATAATCTTCAGCATAAAAGCTTATCCAAGATTTAAAAGAAATTCCTTAGCAAGAATGTCAACAGTTAATCTTTACTACTGTCAAACACCACCCTTTCTTTCCCAATTAAATAAGAGACACTAAGCTGCTAACCTAAATAAAATTATTCCAAAAGTGGAAAACCCCCTAGTACTGATAAAATCAAAGAAGGAAGATGAAACCCAGTAATAGTAAGAGTAGAGAAAAACAAAGAAGGAAGAAATTCTTTGGATAATACCAAGTAACCATGTGATTAGCAACTCACCAAAGGAGGAAAGAAACCACTTCACAGCTCTGTAGCTTAAACTGGGAACACCTAGACCTGAGAAAGACAAAAGAAAAAGAAATCACTTGCACTCTACAGCTACAAGTTACATGGACAAATCCAGAAAGAAGCAGACAGTTCAAGGTAACTAATTTGATATCCTGCACATCCATATACCTGCAAACTTAACAGATCAATTATTCATCCCACGTGCTCTTGCCTGCATAATTCAATTAATGAACAGAGACCAACGTTCTCCACTCATAACTATCTCACCCTTCTGATTAACATAGTCCATCTCAGTCTTTCTAAGATAATTAAAATAGCAGCAACATAAGTACTAGCATATATATGTCAAGTTCAAATTGCAAGTAAGGAAAAGTACTAGCAAAACAAAAACAGAAAAAGCAGCAGTGGGTAGTTTACCTCAGGAGCTTGATTAAGTCCTTGCACTCTCTGAATCCTCGAACACATCTGTAGGACAAAAAAGCATCAACGCATTTAATAGGGTGTCATTTCGACTTCTACAATTAAGCATCAAAACCAGATACCATGATCAAAGTTTGAGTGTGTAATGATTAACCAACCAGTTAGAGTATTCATCTACATCATCTGCAGGTTCTTCTTCACTAGAGAAACCGTCTTCATCATCATCTGACATTTCAGCTTCTCTTGAGTGTTTATGTACGTGCTCCATCATTTCAGCTTCACCTGAGTGTTCATTCTCCATCACTTCAGCCTCAGTTGGAGCACGATCATCCTGCATAGCAGTATCTTCAGGGTTGTCAACAAGTATTTCATCGACGTCCTCCCGTGACCATTGAATGTCACTGTTATCAACTGGTACAACATTCTGCAAAGCATCAACTCTAAACTCCTGTGAAGAAGAAGCAGCCTCATCCAATGAACTTTCAGCTCCCATGTCAAATAGGTCTTGAGGGATTGCCTCCCTGAAATAGTGCCAATCTTGTTCCACGGGGTCTTGTACATAAAATGATTGGCTTACCTGATTTTCCATGACAAACGGGTCATTTTGGTATAATAATTTCTTCATATTGACCCAAATAAGCCCGTAGTCATCCCTTTCCGAGTGAAACCACTTGCACTTGAGCAAGACAATTTTGAAGTGTCCATAATAATCCAACTGGAGAATCTCTTCAATAGCCCCATAATAAGCAACTGGTGAAAGAGAGCTTTGAAAATTTCTTGCAGCCTGGGTACAATTCTTGATCAGCATCCTGTATGAGAGTAAAAAATTCCTTCACTTTGTCATTCGGTTCTTCACCAGTCTCTGTAGCATAGGCATCGTTCAATAGACCATGCATATCATCATCACCAATCACTTCAGAATCTTCTATATTATCAACAACATTCTCCCCATGATCATTCCATTGAGTGTATTTAGGAGTAAATCCACGTACAATCAAATGAGTATGCACAGTTTCTCTTCTTTTCCACAGCAGGTTTATGCAGTCCACACAAGGGCACACAATCTGATCTCCCTCGGCTGAATTAGCAAATGCAAAGTCCAAAAAGTTCTTTACTCCGTTGCGATATACAATACTTTCTCGTGGTTTTGAAAGCCAGCTCTTATCCATCATTTTAATCAGCAACCTTAAAAAAATTTCAGTCTTTGAGAAAGCCTGTCAAAACAAACCACGAAACAAGTTCACTTATAATAGAAACCAAGAAAAATAAGCATCCATTTAAGCATACAGTACATGAAAAAGTGGTATCAGGTATAAGTTGCATGACTCATGAAGGCCTGTAGAGCACCAATAACATAGCACAGATTTCCAAATAACCTGTACCTTGCTGGTTGCTGCATAGAAACCAGCCTTTGCACTAGTGGGAAAATTAAGGTATCAAGAATACTTGTTCTCGTCAATCAATAAATTCGTGGAAATAGTTAACCTTACAAACGAATGTCAGCAGCATTAATAAAGTAGTGAGACTCTTCACTATCACCGCCACTAGCACCAACATCAACTCGGGTTTTGAAACCTTCATAATGGCCACATCTAAAAGTTTCAAATGACTAAGGAGGCAAAGCAAGGTTACAGACATTGGTCTTCACATGAACTGAATTGTAATATATCAGACAGCTTGAGCATCTTTTGTGGCTACATTTGTTAAATGCATCTTAAGCAAAGTAATTCTAAGTACGTACTATCAGCTGGTGCTGCAATGTTTTGCAGTTCAGATCCCCAATAAAAGACTGATCATTAACAAGGGTTAGAAGCAATAGCCACATTGATCCCAAACATTAGCGGCACAAGTAGAACCCAGAGAAATTATCAAAAGCCCTGAACTAATTACCACCCCCATCAGCAATTCATGATTCAATGGGAAATTCTGCAGGCTGCTGCGTTCTGTTAATACAGCTCTCGTTTATAAGAAAACCCCTTAGCTAGTACAATCCTCGACACTTAATTAGTACTAACCAAATGTGTACGCACGATATCTCTTCTTTTCCACAACAGATTTATACAATCCACACAAGGACACACAATCTGATCTCCCTCCGCTGAATTAGTAAATGCAAAGTTCAAAAAGTTCTCTACTCCATTGCGATATGCTATACTTTCTCGTGGTTTTGAAACCCAGCTCTTGTCTATCATTTTAATCAACCTGGAATTTTTTTAGCTCTAGTCAAAGTCTGCCAAAACAAACCCCAATTCACTAATAAAAGAAACCAGGAAACATAAACACTACCCTCATGCTGAACACTATTCACAGAAATGCATAGTAATATAAGATAGAACTCCATCACCAGTAGATACAAAAATAATCGAGACAGGGGAGACCTTCAAAGTAGCAATGACATATATCCTAACAACACAACTGAATCCACGTTTTAAAAGTGCATGAACTATGAATGAAATTACCAAGTATACTTTGCTGCACCATATCTGTTGAGGCTATAAACATCAAAGATATATCAACAAGCCGTAAATTCAAAATACATTATCTTATAGATCAGAGCCACAAACCCACCGACACACATAAGTAAATGAAAACTATAAGTGAGAATACTTGTAAAACCATCTCAAGTTCAATTGTAATTTCATTTCATAATCATGGTTCTCAGCGTGAAGTTAAAGCTACCATTCCACCATTAACTATGAGAACACACAGAAATTGAATCACAAGAATACCAAAACGAATGGAGCTTATATTAGCTTATTATGGAAGCTTAGTAGAACAATTATTCTCAGAAAAAAAAAATCAACAGCACAAACTGGAGTTTATTCTAGGCAAGTCTATCAACTGCAAGGAAACTATGCTTTCTTCTACTATCAGCAGGTGCTACAATTTTTTCAGTTCAGACCCCCAACAAAGGTCCGACCATTAGAAGAGAATTGCAAAAATGATCCCACATAGTATCTGCGTAATAGAACCCAGAGAACACGAATACACAATCAAAATCTTTAAACTACCAAACCCTTGCAGTTCATGATCTAATGGGAAAGTTTGTAGGCTGTTTTGTCTACTAATACAGTTCAGACTTGTATATAAAAAATTCCTAAGCTCGTACAATTTCCTCGTCATTTAATTAGTAATGCATAGAAGTTGAGAACTCTGTAGAACAGCACACACCCTTGTTGCAAGTTGCTACGTCCCCAAATCCAATCCATCCTCAAATGGGTTCAAGGGTTGGGCGAAAACCAAAAGGCAAGAAGAAAATACCTTAAGTCAACAATAATTACAAAAGATAACAAGCATAACATAGTGCCACAAGACACCACAGTAGGTGCACATCAATGAAGCAGAAGTTCAATAAGCATTTTGTTGTTCTTTACATGTAATTGCTAGGCAGTTTGAGAAGCTGATTTGATGAGAGGGGAATAACTTACCAGATTCGCGACCAAATCGTTTGCGGGACTAAACGATCCAATTGGGAACCTTCCTTTGAGATGGATTTTGTGCGAGAGATTCTTCAAGCCGAAACTGGAAGAGAAGCCTAGGAGAGAGACTGATTCGATGAGGAAGAAATTGCTCTGTGGAATTAAGCAGTTGATTCTGGGGGCAATGAAGGCCGAATTAGGTGATGGACAGAGCAATTGATTCGCGCGCGATATATTGGGGTTCGGCCTTATTCACGCGCCATATCTATTCCCATGAGTTCCACCGTTTCGTTTTTGGAGTTGGACAGGAAGAGTTTTCTTCCTTTATTATTGGTAAATTAAAATTGAGAATAAGTTTGATGGAGTAGCCCATATACGTAGGGTCTTCATTATGCTTACATTAAACTTTTTTTTTGTAAATGCACATCAAGAAATTAAAACTTCAAAGTATGCAACGTGTATATGCAATTAGATTGTTTTGCATTAATTAATTGGTAGATTACATTTAATTGTCATGTATTTAACTTTTCCCAACATTATTAGTTTAAATGTAGCTTAAAATGGAGGAATAAGCAACATAAAGTTATTTGGGTTATAAGTGTTGCGTATAATATAGCAAATGCGACATAATTCAAGTGATGAATGATTTATGTTGTGTAAAGTATATTTTAAGTAACACTTAAAAGAAGTGTTGCCACTGTTAATTATAAGCAACACTTTTGATAAGTGTTGCAAACATAGTGTTGGCAAAGGCCATTTTTCTCGTAGTGTGAGTATATATATAAAGAATATATATCATCTATACTCACACTTAAAAGGAAAAACCAGAAAAAGTACGTTTGCCAAATTGCCAATCTTACTAATCAGTAATCACAAACACAGGAAATGAAATTTCCTTTCAATGACTGTCGAGGTTTTGTGAATTAGAACATAGACCAAATTTCTTTCTCAAGGCAGTCGAAGGGTTGAAAGGCAAACACACCAATAAAGATGTCTACCAACCTAGTATAATCTTGATCACCATTTCACAAAACCAAACAGACACAGTACTAGTACACGTAAACAACGAAATATAATAAGATTCTTTAAGATTGTGTGGGAAATTGTTCACGTATACTATTTTCTTGCAACACAAGCAAACACATAAGATTAAGAAAAACACGCAAAGACACATGCAAGCGTCCTAGCCGATAGAATTCACTATCTCTCCTTAAAGAATCTTATTCCCCTCAAGTACCCAATGTTATGAAATGATTCCTCCCAGGATAGAAAGGACGTACCTTTTCCGGCGTAGCGGTACCTCAAACCCCGGAAACCATCGAACGCAGCGAACCGGCGAGAACCACACTTGACTTGATTTTCTCTTTGAAAAAGAATGAAGAATACTAGTTTTGGATTTTGACAGAATTTTGGTACCGGAAAAAACCGATGTAAAAAACCAATGAGGGTTAGGTGCTATTTATAGAAAATGAAGGGGTGCGTACGAAGGGAGGCGACTCTTCATATGGGTGGTTACACCCCAACCAACACATTGGTTCATGTTTGAAATAATGAACCATTGCATCGGTTCGGCCCATGGTAGTTGGACCGGTTTGGTTATTCGAAACCGCCACATCGGTTCGGTTCGGTTTGGTTCAACTCGGTTTGGTTTGGTCCGTTTGGTACACAAACCAATTTAACAGATTAACCACATATTACATCAAATCGATCGAATTCGAGGTCGTGCCTTCCCACATCTTACCAACATGGTACTTCAAGAGACTCTCTTGAAACTTCCCCTTTTATTTCCATTCACACCACTAAAAATCCCAACAATCCCCCACATGAATGGAGAATGTTGTACTTTAAAACTATGCAAAAAATCGTGTGATTCTCGACCAAGAATTAGTTGCATCGGGATAGGTAGGTTTCCCTTTGAACCTTCCTTAGTGAACATATATCGAGTATACTCACCATACGTTTGCAAAGTGCGTCATCTTGATTCTGTTGCTGCTGTTGAGCTGCTTTGAAAGCCAAGCTTACCGAGAACTGGCCATTGGCCGACCAGCTCCACAGGAATTGATCTCCATCTATGGCAAGCAGATCGACCAAGGCAGCTCTGATCTTCTCTATCGTCTGAGCGGGTAACAGGCAGGGGCGGACCCACGGCTGTTTAGGGGTGTCCCCGGACACCCCTAAATTTTGGGAAAACGATTATCCAACCCCCGGTAGTAATTTACGTATTGACAAAAAAAATTATAATTGATAGTCGGGGACACCCCTAAATTTAAAAAAGTGATTATCCTACTCTCATCTTTTAGTTTGAGTATGAGAATATAAGTCATAGTTTGGGTAATTCAAACCTAGGACACTTTTATTATTAATAAACAAAATTTTCATTAGGCTACAAATCATATGTTATTTGATTTTAAACACTGTGTAATAGTATAATGTCATTCTCTATCTCTAATTATTTTCAAAATCTAACAATTAAACAAATTTCAAGCTACCCTTAATTTGTATTGATTTATGGTTGTACAACAAGTATTGAAAGAGTCTTTTCAACTTTGGATTACATCACAAACAAGTTTAGAAATTGAATATGTGATCAGTTCGTGAATGATTGTCTAATATGATATACAGAGACAATTTTTTTTTTGAATAGTGTAGACCCCAAGTGTGTTCTACAATCATTTTTTAATATGAAAACATATTGTGAATTTTTTCAAACTGTATGAGTAAAGTATTTCTTATTTAAATATTATTTATTATTTATTAATTATTTTAGAATTATTTGTATTTAATTTATTTTTTAAAAGAGGACACCCCTATATAAAATTTCTGGGTCCGCCACTGGTAACAGGTGTTGAAATTCTTCTAATTTCCACCTTCGATCAACATCCCACATCTCAGCAACGAGCTTCGACTTCTGGTCGTCCGAGAGTTCAGCATTGACTTGCTCGATTAGAGGTACCTGCAAAATCCATGGATCCAACCAAAATTTAGTTCGCCTACCATCCTTCACACTCATGGCAAAACCTTTCTTAAGAACATCACTCGTGGAAACAAAACTTCTCCAGGCGAAAAAACTTCCCTTTTTCCTTTTGAGCACATCAAGCCCCTCCCTGCCGCGGCCATACTTTTCCCTGAGGAGTCATATGAAGAAGGCCATTACATGAATAAATTACGAATAATAATGCATGTTATGGTAAGTGGTAACTCTATGTTCTATCGTTAGATTAGACAAACTAAGAACCATTGAAATTTTAAGTTTGATGATTTGAATATATCTTAAGGCTAATGTTTGTAACATCCACTTGTTTTTGTGTGATGCACTTATTTTTTGTTCCTATCGCCAATCGCTTCGTGTTGCAATGTTAAATCGTTCTGGATCCTGATAATTTTTGTATTGGATATGTGAATGGAGAAATTTTACAATGCTATATAGTATTGGTGCTATAGGGTTTTGTCTTTATGGTACAACTTAAAATTGTACATTTACGTTATGGTACAACTTCAGATTGTATCTATACTTTTTGTACAAATTCTTTTATGGTACAACTTGAACTTGTACTTTTATGTGATAGTACAACTTCAAGTTGTAAAGTTGTACCATAACATAATGGTACAAGTCGAGTTTTACTTTGTTCAAACTAACGAGTCGAGTTTGAGCTAGACTCATTTATTAACGAGCTGCGTCGAGCCGAGTTCGAGCCGACTCATTTATTATAACATTGGCTCATCATTAAGATTAGGACTTCGGCTCAAGCTCAATTCTAGGGCAATTTATAAATTAAATATCATAATATTTATATGTCATATATGATACATGTGATTAACTGACCTCATATCATATATGAGATATATTTGCTCATATACTCAAAGTCTTAAAGATCATATGAAGTGAGATATACAATTTAATTAACCTATGAATCGTCAACAAGGCAACTCATAAGATATAGACCGATTTTCTCATAAGTCAACAATCGAGTTGGCTTGCTAGTCACAATGTTTAGACATCTCATGAGCTCAAAACGAGACAATTCACGAGTTTAGCTCAACAAGCTACCTAATTGAGCTACTTTACGAGTTGAACAAAGCTTAACTCAAGCTTTTTCTGAATCGAACAAGATTTTCTTGAGTCGAACATCAAGCCACTTATAAACAGTTTGGCTCATTAGCGGCCCTAACTTCAACATAGGAAGACAACATCAACAACCAACACTTTAGATAGACGTCAAAAGAAAAATAGAGTGGGCCGACACAATTCCGGGGATAGACTCGCCAGTTGTACGCGAATGTGTTCCAAATTAGCTAAGAACTACAACTCCCTACCAAGTTTATATCCCTCATAAGTCGTAACAAATGAGACAAGTGTTGTCCGTGATCAACATTTTCGTCACCAGCACAATATATAGAGGCAATAGTTAGGAGGGGCTATAGTCCCCCTCAACTCTAAAAATTATGTAAATTTACGTGTTAATTTGTAACAAATTTATAAAATAGAGCATATGATAAGACTTTATCCCTCCAAAATCTGCTATCAAAAGGAAGCTGAGCTGGTGGATACTCGAGAATCTTAAACAGACGGGTGGGAAAACGACGACATCGTTGATAGCTCCCCTCTTTCAAACGGCGGCGTTTTCTCTTAAGCGTGAATCAGCAAAAACCCTAAAGTTGCTCCAAAAATATATAAACACCGGAATTGATTTTTCCAATAGCAGAGAGAAACACAAAGGCGGAAGGGCAAGGAGTAGAAGGCGGCCGGAGAAGATGTCGAAGCGAGGTAAAAACAAGATGGAAATCAGAGCTCTTCCGTTTCGTTCGTTACTTAATCTCTCCACTTCGCCATTGTTAGTTAAACTTCTTTTGTAATGTATTCAGGGAGGGGTGGAAGTGCCGGAAACAAGTTCAGAATGTCCCTCGGTCTGCCGGTGGCGGCGACGGTGAACTGTGCCGACAACACTGGGGCGAAGAATCTCTACATAATCTCCGTGAAGGGAATCAAGGGCCGACTCAACCGATTACCGTCGGCTTGCGTTGGGGATATGGTGATGGCCACGGTGAAGAAGGGGAAGCCGGAGCTGAGGAAGAAGGTGATGCCTGCCGTCATTGTCAGGCAGCGAAAGCCCTGGCGCAGAAAGGACGGTGTCTTCATGTACTTCGAAGGTTGGTTCCTTCCATTTTTGCTCGATTTCGAACGTTTTCACTAAAGATGTCGGCAGCACTTCTCTTGTTGCTTCCTGATAATAGTTCAGTGGCCATGTCTGAGAATTAGTTACTGATAATATGAAGCACAAGATGATCAGAAAATTGCCAGTTTTGAACAGTATGATGTGTTGGCATAGCAGCATTGTGTTACCTGTCTGCTGGCACATTCCTTTTGTTGTTTCTTGGATTGCTATCCCTCATTTCTGTACATTGGGGAGGCGTTCTTATGCCACTGTTAGTTAGAACGTAGAAGTCTGTTTGAAAACTGGTTCATGGGGTTTCGTCGGTGGTTGCTTAATTTTCCTATAATGCTGGAGATTGGATGTGCCTAGATTTGTAGTGGAGGAGTAATGAACTCAGTTAGTATGTTTTAGATGGGTCTATTTGGCCTCAGTTATGCTGGTAGGATGAACTCAGTTATGTTTTCTCTGCCCATGCTGCATGTTCAATGGTTTCGCTTTCCGCTTCTATAGTTCTATCTCCATATATTACAATGACCCCTAAAACTGTACCTTTGCACACTTGCAGATAATGCTGGAGTGATTGTGAATCCCAAAGGAGAAATGAAGGGTAAGATTGATAGTCTTGATACTTCTTCGTGTTACTATGATATACTAGCATTGTCATACAGAATGCGTCCAAGTGAATTTAAGCAGCTCATGAATCGTCCATTTTGCATTTTGGGCAAGAAGATTTCTTTTTAGTTCCTATTAGATGAATGTGGATAAATCTACTGGCACTTTTGAACAGCTGCATTTGATGATGAGTGTTGGTTTTACTCTTCACTAGATTCTGAATGAGATACATTTATAGCCTCTACTTATATTTTCCATTTTGATGATCTGCAGGGTCTGCTATTACTGGTCCTATTGGAAAGGAATGTGCTGATCTATGGCCAAGAATTGCTAGTGCAGCCAACGCCATTGTCTGAGTTGTATCGATATTCGGCCTTGAAAGATTGCTTATTTTTGTGTGTTTTACCGGTAAACAGGGAGAAGGAAGTAGAAAAACAGTACAATTCCATAATGTTATCTTATAAATCACTCGTAGTTTAGTTGTGTTGACTGTTGGAATCAATTTTGCCCTTTTGTTATATTTTTACAGTTGCATTGTATCGTAGCAGATTGTTGCAATCAATTTTACCTTGTATCTTTCTAGACGCACAACATTAGTCACTGCCATTGAATGCAAGAAA
Source organism: Linum trigynum (assembly GCA_964030455.1). Taxonomy (NCBI): domain Eukaryota; kingdom Viridiplantae; phylum Streptophyta; class Magnoliopsida; order Malpighiales; family Linaceae; genus Linum; species Linum trigynum. The sequence goes on along the minus strand of OZ034817.1, from coordinate 47,891,684 downwards.
CTGATCTTCATAATTTCTAGAATGATGGCCAGCAGCATTTTAAGATATTTAAATGCACAACATGCAGTGGCGGAACAAGAGCCCAGAGGGGTTCGGTCTGTCACGGCTCACGGGACACAGGTAGGTCTTGGTAAAACGATAATAAGTTTCTACGTAAATGCATTTTGCTATCGTACTAAAGCTCACGTATTGTTATTTGATTGTCATAAATTAATTTATTACACTGTAAGTGAAATTCCCAATCGAAATAATTTATTATATAATTAAAAGCCCGACTAAACCAAGGGCTAAATCACTGTTCCATACGATAAATTCTCCCTAACCTTTTTTTTCCGGAAAGAGCCATCCTTTATTAATTGTGGTTGATTTCAATCTCACAAAATCTCCCTTTATTGTTTATTCTTGCGGAAACACAGGGCAGTTTTTTAGCTTGGTGTACTGTTCACTAAGGGGATTTATCTCATGTACCCAAATTCGCCATAAGCTCTTTGTTATTTCTATGATAAGTTTCAAACTCAAATGAAATTGTGTGATAAGTTTAATTATTCATTTACTATTAACTGAAAAATCCAATATTGTTAACTAAAATATTTAATAGGTCTAATCTAACAATACTTCCCAATTTTATCATAATCCCCTTTTCTCTCATTTAGTAATACTATTCATATGAATTTTATCCCCTACAACCAATTCTACGATATGTATAAACTCATGAAATTCTACAATAAGTTTAATTACTCCTTTGCTATTAACCGAATTCCATTATTGTTAACTAAAATATTTAACAGGTCTAATCATATGTTACTTTCTAAAATTTGATTTTATCATTGGACCACACATTATAAGAGATTTATGTAACAATATAATTCAAAGCCCAAACACTTTTCACAATTCCTTAAGAAAAAATAAGTTATATTTTCTCCATGGGTACTGTTCACATTGAGTTTTATCTCATATACACAATTTTACCATTTTTTCATTTTTTTTTCTTTTCAATAATATTATTCATATGAGTTTTATCCCCTACAACCAATTTTATGATAAGTCTAAAACTCATATGAAATTCTACGATAAGTTTAATAATTCATGTATTATTAACCGAAATACCATTATTGTTAACTAAAATATTCAACAGGTCTAATCATACGTTACTTCCAAATTTTACCATAATATCTTTTTCTCTGTTCCACCAATACTATTCATATGAACTTTGTCCCCTTCAACCAATTCTACGATAACTATAAACTCATGTGATTATACAATAAGTGTAATTATTTCTTTACCATTAACCGAAATTCCATTATTGTTAACTAAAATATTTAACAGGTCTAATCATACGTTACTTTCTAAAATTTGATTTTATCATTAAAGCACACATTATAAAAGATTTATGTAATAATGTTCTATAATAGTTTTATTTTATCTGCTACGTCTAATTTTACCATAAGCTCTTGATTAATTAACTTTGATACAACAATTTAATTATATGTTACTAACGTGTTATTTTCAAAATTTTATTTTATTATTAGACCACACAATATGCAATATTTATGTAACAACATTCTATAACAGTTACATAAATTAAAAATTTATCAATGTTACTTACTATAATTTGATTTTATTATTAAACCATACATTATGAAAAATTTATGTAATAACTATCTATAACTGTTACATGAGTTTTCATCAATGATTAAGACACTACGTAAAGTTTAAGAATTTTCCTAGGATCCATGGATAGAAAATCCTATATGTTGCTAGAGATTTGGGAGTTCCTATATCATAATGCACGGAATAATCATTTTATATGTATCCATTAAAACAATAATACGTAAGTTTTCATGAATGAATAAACACTATATAAACCTTATGTATAAATAGTTATTTACTATGTTCACTTAATAAGCAAACGAATTATGTATGTTATTCGTAATGATTAAGACATCATTATGTGAATAATTTTGTGAATAATTTGACTTAAACTAAATCATTATTAGTTTCTTACCGCGGCGGAGCGCGGGCCAAAAAACTAGTATTCTTTAACACACATAATTAATTTCATCTTCTTGCTCTGCCATTGACAATGTGATTACTATTACTAATGTCTATGATTGTGTATGCATTATGGAATGGCAAAATGCAATTTAACGACTAGAGTAGAGCGACGAAGTTGAAGCAGATGCTGCACTCTGCTTCTGCAGGAAATTTCTGAACCAAAAGGCAGAGCGTTTAGGATATCTCTTCAAATTGTCCTGAAAGTCGATGAACGTAATTCCGAAACGTACAGTGTAGCCAAGCTCCCACTCGAAATTATCAAGTAATGACCACAAATTGTACCCTCTTATGTCAACTCCAGCCCTGCAGAATAAAGCACCCTCATTCATACATAAATCCTATTTACTGGTCAAACTGAATAGAAAACGAAAGACGAATGAAATCGCTCACCTGACAGATTCTAATAGGTATTGGAGATGAAGGTAGTGGAATTTGATCCTCAACTTGTCATTTAGTGCATCATTGAGAAGCAACGAGTTGTTACTTAGATCAGCCACCCCTAAGCAGTAAACAGCAGAAATCAAAACTATAGAACAATGGGAGATTCCACCAAACCAAGAAGTGGAGCTTCGAGATGGACTTTTTCTTTACCATTTTCAGTCAGGAAGACTGGGACATTGTACTCTTCCTTCACGTATACCAAAATTTCAAGTATTCCTTCCGGATAAATATAGAGCCAGTCACAAGCAGTCTGTCAAAACAAACCCCTCAGTTGCAAACATCTTATGCAAGGACCCCAAAGAGCCCCCCCATTTTGGTTCTTCGGAAAGTCCTCGAGCAACAAGACTCGAGTTTTTGTGCACATTTCTAATGTTTGTGTTTAACAGAGAACAAGATGATCACATACCGGCTGACCAATGGGAACTCCATTTTTGTGCACTGCAAAACAGATTTATAAAGTTATATAATGTACAAATGTAACCATAACATGTGTACTCTTGCTAATCTGGTGAAGGTCAAGATTCCTAAGCTCACTCGTTATATTGACTCGACTATCTGTCGTGTAACTTGGATTGATGCTCGAGGATGAGACATCTTCTGCATAATATGCTGAGTAGTAATTCACTCCAAGGAAGTCAATAGACCCTTCAAGCATCTGCTTTTGCTCTTCTGTGAATTTGGGCAGCCTATCTCCAACCAGAGCTGTCATTGATTCGGGATACTCACCATATACCACCGGACGAGCTATCCTACAAAATTTATTCCATCTTTGTAAAAGCACGAACAGAGGCTTTAAGTCTCGAATGATCTAACATGATAGTCTGATACTCATCATAGATGCCTCACCATGCAAAACCGAAGTCCAGAGCTCTGGAGGCAGCTTCTTTGCATGCCTTCGTTGGGTATTTGGGGACATACCATCTGGTCGAAATTGTTATACCAACCATTCCATTTTGAGAAGCCTAGGTCAACATCAATGTCAGTTCACTATATATATCTAGTGCTTAGGAATCCGAATGAACCGCTAACTTGCTTCAACGTAATCTGAAGCTATCCTTCAAGACTCAAAATTCTATTTCTTCTATCAATTTACTGACCTTATACTTGTTTCTGTACACATTTGCAGCAGCTGCATGACAAAGAAGGATGTTGTGCATGGCAATGTACGGCTCCGTAGCAGAGTTCCCATCTGTGCAATTACCCATATAGCTAGAACATCGACCTGGCGAATTAATGCCTTGGTCATATCCCTTAATAGTAATTGAATTCGGTTCATTCACAGTGATCCAGTTCTTCACTCTATCACCAAATTCTTTGAAGCAAAAATCCGCATAGTCCCGAAAATTATCCCTGGTTAACAAAACGATCAGCTGATTGCAAGATCCTTCGACTTCATGGCACAGTAAAGTTGATTGCATGAATGGTTTGATTGACATAAAATATAGGCCTCATAACTCACACGATCTTCGAGCTGAGGAATCCACCATACTCATCTTCAAGAGAATGTGGAAGATCCCAATGCATCAAGGTTGCTTGGGGCTCTATACCTGCCAAGAAGTACAGGTCATAGCAATTGAAGATATGAAGAAGGCTCGTATCAAGTCTAAAAAATGTCAGCAAGTGAAATGAAGTAAGACATAGTACTCAACCATTCAGCAGAAGCTCATCAATGAGGCTGTTGTAGAAATCAACACCTTTTTGGTTGATCCCCAAACCGATTCTCCCCTCTGGAAAACAACAGAACAAATGATTCAAAACCACAATTTTGACCCAGAAGAACTATCCAAACAAGCTCTCGAAAGGATGATCGTACGAGGCAATACACGCGACCATGCAATAGAGAATCGAAAGGCATCCAGACCAATTTCCTTCATCAGCCTGACGTCCTCCTGAGAAAAATTATCTCCGTGGGTATCAAAACAGCAAATCGAAGAAGACAAGAAGATCACCTCCATCAAGTCATATATTCTTACCCTAAAACGGTAGTAAAATTCTTCAGCTATATCCCCCGTAGTATGATCCACAATCTTTTCTGTCCTCAACACCACAGCCAAAACCCTCCATATCGGTCAACTCGACAAATGAAGCATTTACCAGAAACAATCAGAAAGTAGCCAACTTAAACTTTCTCTCAACAAGATCATAATGGACCCAATTGAACTTCTGAAGGATCTAATATATGATTCAGAGATGAAATTGAAATGGGTAGCTCTTACCTGGTTGCTGTTTGACGAAAACATCCCAGTTGCTTAGTCCTCTGCCATCCGTAAATGTTGCCCCTTCATACTGAAAGAAAGAAAGAGATCAGAGGTGGTGCACAAAAGAAATCAGCAAGTAGCTAACTCAGAAGAAGAAGATTAATGACGGGGAAAATCGGAAGAGGGTTTTTACTTGGTAAGCACTAGAAGAAGCACCGAATATAAAACCAGGAGGAAAGCTACTCCGATTGAGTAGGGAGGCAGGATACTCGTCGTCACCATCAAAGACCGGATATTGGAGGCACTCAATGCAAAGACGAGGCAGCAAAAGGTTGAGAAGGAGGAGGAGAGGGAGAAAAGGACTGCCCAGAAAGATAGAATGTATCTTCTTCATCATATACCAATGAGTTGGTTTGGGAATCACCAGATCAAATGGACTGCTGAAGTGCTGCTGGTTTATTCAGGCCAAAGTTTTGCCTGTTCCTCATCAAGGGAATGGAAACAAACAATCTTAATACAGATAGTAAACACTAAACAAAGTGATAATGTCAGACCAGTCGCTTGTGGATATAAATTTTTGTCACGTACTATTCGTCGATGGAGACAGGCACTCAATGAAAAAAGATTGGAGTTCCACTTCTACACGCCACTTCCTCTGCTTCCATTTTTCAGGTTCTCTATCGTATCCTTGTTGCTTTCCTGGATGGTCGAGACGCCATAGCCAGATCATAGTGCGTTGGTTCTCAAGGATACGAGGACAGTGGTAGGATATTGGAGGGAGAATCAGCTTTATGGTGTCTGTCAGAGTTCAAGACCTGGAAAGTAGTGATGACCCAAGTAGACTGTTGGTGTCACAGTTGTTGTTATTGTTAGGACTTTTGGAACGATGGTGTAGGTACGATAGTTTGAGATTGGGTGATCAAAATTGTTTAAGAGTCTTTCTGTAAAGAATATTCACAAAGTCTTGAGTTACATGAGTGCTTTTGTTCTATTAGCTTTTTTGTTCACAAAGAAAGCTTGGTCAATGTGGGTGAAATCAGTTTTGATGAGTGTAGCTATGGTATCCAAGCTTAGTAGGGCAGTTGTACTAGTAAGTTTTCTATGATCTGTATCATTAGAATTTCTACTATATTCATCCATGTTTTTGCTTTGTTTCACGGCAATCTACCAGCTTACTAGCAAAGGATGGATGTGAGTCTCGAAATTCTTTTGTCAAAGTAGTTGGTATTTTTTGTCTGCAGTTCATTAGGTGTTTTCAAGTGCAGGTTTGGAAGTTTTGGTGCACATCTTGATTTGCTTCCCATGCATATTTTGGTATACAAACGTTAGAGAAAGTGAGAAAGGGCACGGAAATGCTTAGAGACGAAGCAAATTTGCGTTGTTATCAAGATGTAGCCAAGCCGGTCAGTTGCATCACTTCCGATTAGAGTTGGTGCCGACTCCCAGAAAGCCATTTTTCTTAAAAATCGGTCAAAACCACAAAAATCTAGTCATTTGACTGGTTCAGGCTCTTAAACATAATGCAAATATGCACAATTTTTGGAGTCAGTAAATTATGTATGATACCTATTAAATTACATTTAGATTGTTGAAATATTAAATTATTATCCTATACACATAAATATTTTTATATTATATATAAAATAGTTTAAATAGGTTCGACCAATAAACTTAAAATATTTACTTTACCGACTCAACAAGTTAAACCGGATTGATAACCTTCCTAATTTCAGCCTAGTTATTTTGCTAACTGCATAAGTTGTTAGTATATACTAACTAATATTCAAAATGTATGAATTAGTATCCAAGTCTGCGGATTTTACTAAAGTATCTATATAGCACAGACTAGTATTCAAAACATCAGAAACTAGTATCCAGATAGCAGATACCAACTAATATCCACAATCAACCAACTAGTATTCAATATGGATACTCTTATAGGTTATATGGATACTCTTATGTGTTATCTGGATACTAATTATGTGATGTTTGGATACTATTTTGTGTTGTCTAGATATTAGTTTGTGAATTTGGGATAATAGTTGATTTATGGTGGATATCAGTTAGCAAACTTTGAATACTAGTCTGTGCTCTCTAGATACTTTAGTACTTGGATATTAGTTCATGTAATTTGAATATCAGTTAGTATCTGCTAACGAATTTTCAAGTTAGCGGATTAACTTTCCCCTCCTAATTTGGCTAAAAAGATGGCTGGGACCTTTCTAGGGATCTAATCGCCAGCCAGCCAGAACAAAGCTTCCAATACCCGCATTTCCCCCAAACACATAATTTCAACTATAACGTCTCTTCCACTCAAAACCAACACCAGACAGACAGACACCATACTCTGCAATCGACTTCCCACCTCACAGTTTGGTAAAATCGCTTCAACACCATCTCCTTCACTCTTCCTTCTTCCTCACCGCCATTAACAAATGCTGTTCCTTTTTTTAAAACCCCATTTCCCCATGCCTCTTCTCGCCATCTCTCTTTCCCTTTCTCCCACCCTCCATGGCTGGCATTGCCGTGGTTCCTCGTTCGTTCCACTCTCGTGGTGGTGATGATGATGACCGTGACAACTTACATGTACGTACCTTCCTAATTTTGTTTTCTCTTGGTTTGTATTTGTATATGCACACGTACTGTTTGATGAAATTCCTGTGTTGATCGTTCAGCAGCGCCCTCCCACCCGCCACTCGGCAGCTGCTCCCAAGCCGTGCAGAGTCTGCGGGGATGAGATTGGGGTGAAGGAAGATGGAGCTCACTTTGTGGCCTGTCACGTTTGCGGGTTTCCCGTTTGCAGGCCTTGTTATGAGTACGAGAGAAGTGATGGCAACCAGTGTTGCCCTCAGTGCAACACTCGCTATAAGCGTCACAGAGGTACAGCTTCTAATGCGATTACGTTTCCGTCATCTCCCGTAAATCGTTTTTGAGGGTATATTTCGGATCATTTGTTTTTTTGGATGACGAGCTGAAGCTACAGAACTTGCTCAAGTTTTTGCGTTTAGAGATTGGCTGACAGTTACTGTTATAATGCGTGCCTCTTGTGTGCAGGTTCTCCTAGGATCCCTGGAGATGACGAGGATGATGATATTCATGGTGCAGATGATTTTGATGATGAGTTTCCGGTTAAGCTTCATCATCAAGATGAATCAGGTCACCAAGATGTGTCCGCTCATTCTGTAAGTCACTGGTTTGTCTATGCTATTTCTGACTTGGCCGGTCTCTTTTGTGTCTCAAGTATGGGTGGAGTGGGTTGGGTTTTCGGATCTGAGGCTGAGTTTCTGGTGTGCAGGAAAATAGGGACTACGTTCAACCACAGCTGCACACAGGAGGCCCTGCTTTCTCTTCCACCGGAAGTGGTAATCTTCTTAGCTATAGTCATCTCGATTAGATTGTATTCTCTTACTCTCTAGCTTTCCCCTTTGGCATGGAAGAGATGCAATTCTTCTCTGAAGTATTGTCTTTTTACTGTTCTTCATATATAGTTGCTGGTAAGGATCTTGAAGCAGAAAGAGAAGCTTACAGCAACGCAGAATGGACAGAGAGAGTGGAGAAGTGGAAGATGAGACAGGAAAAGAGAGGTCTTGCCAACAAGGACGATGGAGGAGGAAATGATCAAGGAGAAGAAGATGAATACTTGTCAGTGAAGTTTCCTCTCCTTTTTCTAATCTTTCTTAGCTTCGGTTTAGCTTCTCTTGACTTGTGATCAATTCACATTGATCATTTATACAATTTTCTTTCTGTAGAATGGCTGAAGCAAGGCAACCACTGTGGCGAAAGGTGCCAATGCCCTCAAGCCGAGTGAACCCATACCGAATTGTCATTATCCTCAGGCTTATCATTCTTTGCTTCTTTTTCCGTTTCCGCATCCTAACTCCAGCATACGATGCTATGCCACTCTGGGGCATCTCTGTGGTCTGCGAGATATGGTTTGCCTTGTCTTGGATCCTCGATCAGTTCCCAAAATGGTTCCCGATCAATCGGGAAACTTACCTTGATCGTCTTTCGCTGAGGTTTGAAAGAGAGGGAGAACCGAACAAGCTAGCCCCGGTTGATTTCTTTGTCAGCACAGTTGACCCTCTCAAGGAACCACCAATAATAACTGCAAACACAGTTCTTTCCATCCTGGCGGTCGATTATCCGGTTGATAAAGTCAGCTGTTATGTCTCCGATGATGGTGCTTCAATGCTTCTCTTTGACACACTGGCAGAAACTGCTGAATTTGCTAGGAGGTGGGTCCCTTTTTGCAAGAAGCACAATGTTGAGCCAAGAGCTCCAGAGTTCTATTTCTCTCAGAAGATTGATTACTTGAAAGATAAGGTTCACCCAAACTTCGTTAAGGAGCGGAGGGCAATGAAAGTAAGCAGCCTGTTGTCAACATTTCTTTCTTTCTTTTCGCCAGTATGAATGAATGGTAACAAGGAGATTAACCTAACTGTTTGGGGTTGCAGAGAGAGTATGAAGAGTTCAAGGTGACAATCAATGCACTGGTCTCCAAAGCTCAGAAGAAGCCTGAAGAAGGATGGGTGATGCAGGATGGCACCCCCTGGCCTGGAAACAACACACGTGATCACCCTGGAATGATTCAGGTTTATCTTGGAAGTGAAGGCGCACTTGACGTCGAAGGCAAGGAGCTTCCCCGGCTTGTGTATGTTTCACGTGAGAAGAGACCAGGCTATTCGCACCACAAGAAAGCTGGTGCCATGAATGCTCTGGTATGTAGCTATCTCTGTCATGGACAATCCCTGTTTGATGCATCCAGGAAATTGGAACTTCGATTGTAGTATTGCTGATTAAATTCTGAACGACCTTGTTTGCTCCTCTTTTTCTAGATCCGAGTCTCTGCAGTCCTCACCAATGCACCTTTCATGTTGAATTTGGATTGTGATCATTATCTTAACAACTGCAAAGCTGCAAGGGAGGCAATGTGTTTCTTGATGGATCCCCAGTTTGGAAAGAAGCTTTGCTATGTTCAGTTCCCTCAGAGGTTCGATGGCATTGATCCCCACGATAGATACGCTAACAGAAATGTGGTATTCTTTGATGTAAGTAAAAAAAGAAAAAAGAAATAATAGAATCAATAATGGACGTAACTCCTTTCTTTCTCTTTTAGTTCATCCTAACAAACGTGAGGCTCATAAGTCATGTTCTCTTCTGCTGATTGTAGATTAACATGAAAGGCTTGGATGGGATCCAAGGGCCGGTTTATGTAGGGACTGGATGTGTCTTCAACAGGCAAGCTTTGTACGGCTATGATCCACCAGTGTCTGAAAAGCGTCCCAAAATGACATGCGATTGCTGGCCTTCATGGTGCTGCTGTTGCTTTGGTGGTTCGAGGAAAACTAAATCTAAGAAGAAGGGACAGAGAAGCCTGCTCGGAGGACTTCTTCCAAAGAAGAAGAAAATGGCGGGGAAGCACTACAGCAGGAAAGGTTCTATGCAAGCTTTTGAACTTGAAGAGATCGAGGAAGGACTTGAAGGCTATGAAGAGCTGGAGAAATCCTCTCTAATGTCTCAAAAGAATTTCGAGAAACGGTTTGGTCAATCTCCGGTTTTCATCGCCTCCACCTTGATGGAAGAAGGTGGTCTGCCCGAGGGAACACCTTCTTCATCTCTCATCAAGGAGGCCATCCATGTCATAAGTTGTGGGTATGAAGAGAAAACTGAATGGGGCAAAGAGGTCAGTGTCAACACAGCCAGTGCTTTCTTGTGCATTTTTTTTATTGGAGAAACTTTCTTGTGCTTTCCTCTTACACTGTTTTCACTTGTGATTGTCCTTGACATTTACTTCTTTCCATTTTCAAAGGTTGGGTGGATCTATGGTTCTGTTACGGAGGATATCCTGACAGGGTTCAAGATGCACTGCAGAGGATGGAAGTCAGTTTACTGCTGTCCTGAGCGCGCAGCTTTTAGGGGATCAGCTCCCATTAACTTGTCGGATCGGCTGCACCAAGTTCTGAGATGGGCTCTGGGATCTATCGAAATTTTCATGAGTCACCACTGCCCTCTCTGGTATGGTTGGGGAGGCAAGCTGAAATTCCTTCAGAGGCTTGCTTACATCAACACCGTCGTTTACCCTTTCACTTCCATTCCTTTACTTGCCTACTGCACCATTCCGGCAGTCTGTCTCCTGACTGGAAAATTCATCATCCCAACGGTAAGCAGAAAATAACCATTCATCAATCGACGGGTCGCCCTCTTCTCCTTACCCAGACTTGGTTCCAGGAAATATTAAACCTGAAACCCTTTTTCATTCAATCCTGCAGATCAGCAATCTTGCCAGCATATGGTTCTTGGCGCTTTTCCTCTCCATCATAGCAACCAGTGTCCTGGAACTGCGATGGAGCGGGGTGTCCATCGAAGACCTGTGGCGCAACGAGCAGTTCTGGGTCATCGGTGGAGTATCAGCCCATCTCTTTGCTGTCTTCCAAGGCCTTCTCAAGGTCCTAGGGGGAGTCGACACGAACTTCACCGTCACATCAAAAGCAGCTGATGACACGGAGTTCGGGGACCTGTACCTATTCAAGTGGACTACCCTTCTCATCCCACCAACTACACTCATCATCCTCAACCTGGTAGGGGTTGTTGCAGGAGTGTCCGATGCAATTAACAATGGGTACGGATCATGGGGACCTTTATTCGGGAAGCTCTTCTTCGCTTTCTGGGTCATTGTCCATCTCTATCCTTTCCTGAAAGGTCTCATGGGAAGGCAAAACAGGACTCCAACCATCGTTGTCCTGTGGTCCATTCTCCTGGCTTCAATTTTCTCATTGGTTTGGGTCAGGATCGATCCCTTCTTGCCCAAGCAAACTGGTCCAATTCTTAAGCAATGTGGGGTTGAGTGCTAGTCACGGTTTTCCCAAAGCCGTCTCCAAATATTTGGTTTGGTTTCTACTCCAGCCATTAGACATCTTCCAATAAGTTTGTGAGAAAAACCTTTTTTGTTTTGTTTTGTTGGGTGTGATTTGTGAAACGTTCAGACCATGAGGTAGAGTTGCAGCTCGAAGATTGTAAGATAAAGACCGAGATACGCATGTCAGGGACGTTGCCTTATGTGCTATGAGTTCTGATCTCAGAAAATTTCATCCCTGGGAGAGTTGAAGCTGTCTTGACGAGTGTTTGGGCAACAGAAAAATGGCGAGAAAATGAAGGAAAGGCAGAGAAAATAGAGAGAGATAGAGGCAGAGGAAAAGAGAGAGAGAGAGAGAGAGGAAAAGGGGTGCTCAAGATCTAGTGTTGTTGATGCTAAGTTTAGAGCAGTATATGATTAAGGTCCGGAGAGCTGATTTCCCAAATTCTGTAACCACTTCCAGTTTCGTGCGAATACTTAGAAAAAAAGGTCCCACCGGGGAAGTTCTGGTTGGAACCTCCTTCGACGCTCAAATTAGTAATCTGAATGAAAAGAAATAAATGCGATAACGTTAGACCTGGTTCGATTTCATAGTCGCAATTGAGTGTCGTTGGCTATTTAATGCCGCCCGGTGGAGACTATCCACGATTCCATGGCTTAGTCCGCCAAATTGAGGGTGTGTTGAGTGTTTAGAGATTTAACACGTTTTGGGAGATCGGGAGGAGAGAGAAAATATTTTTTAGAGATCGAAAGTAGAGAGTTGGTATTGTGTGTGAGTTGTGTTGTGTGAAGTAGTCGTAAGTGACTTGTGTGCGAGTTGTGTTGCGTGGAGGGACTTATGGTGTGTTGAGAAAGGGGGAGGGGTGCTCCCTATTTATAGGGAAAAGTCGTAGTTAAATTCCTCGACTTATTTCAACATTCACCAACATTCTCCGTTATCCCAATACTCGCCAATATTCTCCGTTATACCTTAACATTCTCCGTCATACACCAATATTTATCAATAATCATGGTATATGAGAATATCCAAGTGTGTATGCGAAAGTATGAGAAAGTGTAAGTATATAAGGGAAAATAAAGGAGTATGGGTAATGTAAACGAGAAACATTTACGTATATGCATGCAGTGGCGGATCCATAAATTTTTTGTAGGGGTGTCCTCTTCCAAAAATTAAATTAAATAATTCATAAATAAAAAAAATATCTAATTAGTACAAATTTTAACAAAAATCCATTATGTGTTTTCATATTTCGAAAAAATATATAATAGATTCGATGTCTACACTGCTCAACAAATTTGTATATTCTACTAGACAATAATTCACAAACTGATCGCATCTTCAATTTCTAACCTTGTTTATGATAAGGCCTAGGATTAGGTCTTTAGGCTCAGAATCACGCAGCAAACGAATTGAGCTTGACTCAATTCCAACTCAGCAAACTATGGATGATTAGAATGATGAAGACGGTCAATTTCTTGTAATTCTTCACGCGGAGAAAGGCTCAAAACGGATAGGTCGATGCTTGGCCACGATCAAGGTGTTGAATTGATCGATACAAGCTTCCACGCTGCTCGGAATCCACCAAGCAACTCAACAATCCACAAGCAAAAGCTAATGAACCAAAACTCACGTTTTATTCAACTTAATCGATTCTACCTATTACAATGCAATGGAACGTCCTTAAATAGAGTTAGGCTAGCTAACAACTCAATATGAAAGTCCTAAACAAAATCAAACTATGAAATCAAACGCAAACATGAAAAGGTAGAAGAATCCTAATCCGCAAAGGACTCGGACTGCTGAATTTGCAAGACAGCTTCATTTGGTCTTCGAACGACCTTGCAGGCTTTCATTCGAAGGCTTCCAATCTTCATTTCAATCATCCAATGCCTCTAGGTTGTAGTAGGAATCTTCTAGTTTCATGTAGTATTGACCGCTTGGGCCAGTTTAAATTTACCCTTCTCGAACTAGTGTCCAAAGTCGGGTACTCAAGCTGTCTTCCAGACTTGGAGAATTCTGGGCAGTTTTCTAGTGTCAGCATAGCGTTTTGAGTAGCTCGAAAATCGATCTTCCTGGCTTCCTTTTGAGCATCCAAACGTGTCCCGCTGTAGAGGGTTATCTCATCTTCCAAACAAGCCTCCAATTACCCATTTCCATCGAGCCATTTGTAAGGAACGAGCTTGCAAAGTGACCTACCTGAAACTGTAGTAACACTTGGCAAAAATTCAGAGTTAGTTAAAGGGAATGAGTTGGATTCTTTGGCCATCAATTAGAGACTAGGAATTGATCTAGGTGAGATCATATCAGGCCCTCCCTCTTGAAAAAGTGTTGCCCTCAACACTTTGGCCTCCTTTCGCTCGAATCGTTCAAAAAATTGAATCCAAACTGGGTCTGAATATGGATGCTCAATCTCGAAACTGGGAAATATTAGGGTAGTGTTCTTCGTTGGATGATTTGGGCGTTTCGAATTGACACATTCCTAGAATAATTCACCGCCTTCACGAGCTTTGAATGACTTCAAATAGCATTTCTGATCCGATCTTTCCTCTCGACTCTTCGCCGTAATCGCTGAATCGACGTCTTCCGATTTCCCGCCAACGTCGGATTTTGAAATGGTCGTGCCTAGGATTCCCAAATCCGAATTGGGCGTTTTTGATCCCAGTATCCTCAATCGAATTGGATTGTTCACAGAGCTTCCTGGGACTGAATTTGATGATTCCGCGTCATTAGTTGGCGTCGAATCCTCCATGATTGCTCCAACCCATTCGCTCAATTTTTCAGCGTAGTCGAGCCTTTCCAGAGCAACTTCGGCTTGAATCGGATTGCTAGCTGTGGCGATAGTTGGCTTGGTATCATCCCGGGAGGAGTATTCTGGTATCATGGGGAACGTGTAGGCACTAATGGCGGGGCTTGATTCACCTCCCATTGTTCCCCCCAATTGCACCTCTGTCCTGCCCTGTTTTCTTCCCGCCGGCGAACAGAGTTGCTTCGTAGTAGCTGGCCGGCGTGGATGAAACCGCTTCAGTACGGTTAGCAGGTAGCGATGAGTGATGAAACTCGAATCCTTCTTTCCCTCACTCGTTTCCCCATTTTCCTTGTCCCGATTCACTGCCAATTGATGCTGATCAGCTCGAACCTCAGCAGGTGTCATTGGCTTGAGTATGAACTGTCGGCCTTGGTGCTTCAGCTTATAGCAATTAGTTCCCCCGTAGTGCCATACCTGTTGATCGAATTGCCAGGGTCATCCAAGTAGGATGTGGGCAGCCCGCATTGGAGCAACATCAAAATCTAGTTCATCCTTGTAATCTCCAATTGCAAAAGGAACCCGAGATTGCTTAGTCACTTTGATCGGCCCGTAATCATTGAGCCAGTGTAAATTGCAGGGATCTGGATGCTTTGTCGTACGTAGACCAAGCTTCTTAACAACGTTGGAACTAACGACGTTCGTACAACTTCCTCCATCGATAATTAGGGAGAGAATCTTGTCGTTAACAACACACCGCGAGTGGAAGAGGTTGTCTCTCTGTTCTGCAGAATCGTCAGCTTCTATGATCAACGCCCTTTGGGTTACTGTCAACAATTTGCCAGGCATGGGAGTTGCCATGATGATCTCCTCATCGACTTCCTCTTCAGTCGATGTGTTACTGTCCTTCCCTTGCTCTTCTCCATCACTGACGTATTCCCCTTCACACAGAATTAGTGTTTTTAAATTCGGGCACTGGTTCGCTTTATGCCCTCGACTGTGGCACTTAAAGCACTGAATTGAACTTGTTGAGGTCTCAGCCTTGCCTTGATATGCTGGAGGTATCAGCTTGGGAACGCTCTTGGGAATTTCAATCCGAATTGGTGTTGGGTTTGACTCCAAAGAGTTCTCTGGTACACTCCGGTTGGAAAACCTCCTGGCCTTGGCTTGCTTCTCGATTTTGATCGCCAAATGCACAGCTTCCTCTAGCTCAACGAATTGCCTGAGCTCTAACTCCTGTCTGATGTCTCTATTCAGCCCATGTAGGAATCTAGCAATGGTGGATTCTCGGTCTTCTCGTACATCAGCTCGTAATAGAAGCACATCGAGTTCCTTGAAGTATTCATCAACAGTTTTGGTTCCTTGTCGAAGTGACTGAAGGGAATCGAAAAGCTCCCTTTGATAGTACCCAGGAATGAATCGATCACACATTAATGTCCTCAGTTCGTCCCATGTGGTAACTAGAGGCTGAAGGTTGCACCGCCTTCTCATCTGAACCTGTTCCAACCACGTCGCTGCATAGTCGGAGAATTCGTAAACTGCAAGCAGAACCTTCTGTTGTTAATTCCTCGCAGTTCTGTGACCGGACCGTCGAGCTCTGCTCTATTGTTTCTCCGGCCAAAGTCCCGATTGCCTCGATTGCGAGGGCTCGGATCGCCTTCAGTGGCGAATAATTGCCGCTCCAGATTACGTAGCCTCTCATCTAAAGCGTGATTGATGTTATTTGGGTCGTTTTGAACCGTCTGGGTCGCGGCTGTTTCTGCCTCTGCTTCTTTGTTCGGTGGCTTCATCTCGTCAAGTCGTCGAGTTATATGATCCAGTTGCAGCTGAAAAGAGGCATTCATCTGGGCAAGGGTAGCCTGAATTAATGCTATGGGATCCTCCCTGTTGGGATCCCCCATTGGAGCTCCTGCGTTGGTCTTCTCCTTCTTCTTCTTCTGTTCCGAAAGTAGAATTGCTGGGTCTGCCGAAACAGGGCCTTTTGATCTTGTCCAACGAGTAGTTTCGACAACGTCTTCCGTCTTGTCCACTGTGTACAAACCGGGATCTGATTACCACTTGATAAGGCCCAGGACTAGGTCTTTAGGCTCAGAATCACGTAGCAAACGAATTGAGCTTGACTCAATTCCAACTCAGCAAACTATGGATGATTAGAATGATGAAGACGATTAATTTCGTGCAATTCTTCACGCGGAGAAAGGCTCAAAACAGATAGGTCGATGCTTGGCCACGATCAAGGTGTTGAATTGATCGATACAAGCTTCCAAGCTGCTCGGAATCCACCAAGCAACTCAACAATCCACAAGCAACAGCTAATGAACCAAAACTCACGTTTTATTCAACTTAATCGATTCTACCTATTACAATGCAATGGAACGTCCTTAAATAGACTTAGGCTAGCTAACAACTCAATATGAAAGTCCTAAACATAATCAAACTACGAAATCAAACGCAAACAGGAAAAGGTAAAAGAATCCTAATCCGCAAAGGACTCGGACTGCTTAATTTGCAAGACAGCTTCAGTTGGTCTTCGAACGATCTTGCAGGCTTTCATTCGAAGGCTTCCAATCTTCATTTCAATCATCCAATGCCTCTAGGTTGTAGTAGGAATCTTCTAGTTTCATGTAGCATCGCCCGCTTGGGCTAGTTTCCATTTACCCTTCTGGAATTAGTGTCCAAAGTCGGGTACTCAAGTTGTCTTCTAGACTTGGAGAATTCCGGGCAGTTTTCCAGTGTCAGCATAGCGTTTTGAGAAGCTCGAAAATCGATCTTCCAGGCTTCCTTTTGAGCATCCAAACGTGTCCCGTTGGAGAGGGTTATCCCATCTTCCAAACAAGCCTCCAATTCCCCATTTCCATTGAGCCATTTGTAAGGAACGAGCTCGCAAAGTGACCTACCTGAAACTGTAGTAACACTTGGCAAAAATTCAGAGTTAGTTAAAGGGAATGAGTTGGATTCTTTGGCCATCAATTGGAGACTAGTAATTGATATAGGTGAGATCATATAAGTTTATGATGTAACTCAAAGTTGAATAGATTCTTTCAACACTCCGTGTAACCATAAAGTCAATTCAAATTAGGGGTACCCCTGGTGATAAAGAATCGTGTTCTTACTATTACATAGTGTTTAAAATAGAACAACGCATGAGTTACAACCTAATGGAGAATATGTTTAATAATAGTAGTGTCCTAGGTTTGAATAACATAAACTACCACTTATATTTTTTAAATCATACACAAACTACTATTGAGGGTAAGATAATCGTTTTTTCAATTTGTAAGGGTGTCCCGGATTACTAATTATATTTTGTTTATTGACACGCTACGACACAACACCTAACAATGGCCAAGTGTAACCAATGAAAGGGATTGCAGTATAGTGGCAAAAGTAATAAATATCGAATCCACGGGTCTCTAGAGTTACTATTACTCAGCTTCAGTTCATTATCTAGCAAACTAGATTAAGGATTGATTTACTAAACTACTCTACTAACTACTCTACTAATTACAAGTTGGGAACTCACTTAGGTATGATTCCCCTAGCCCCTCAATTAGGTCCAATTTGCAATTACCTTTGGTTGATCTACTGTTGATTAAACTGCGAAAGATCCTAAATTAGCTTGGAATCTCTTAAGCTGACCAAGCCCTCTTAGACAGAAAACCCGGCAGGCGACTAGCCTTCACCGGAATAGACTACTAAGGCGATTCACACAGATCTCCACTACTGGAATGAATTCCAGTACAAAGCAGTGAATTGATTGACTCTCGCGCAACCAATTCACCACTATCAATCAAGGAAGCTCTCTTAATCTAATCAGATTCTATCTATCATAGGTTAAAGCAGAAATCAAGAGAAGATGATCAGGCTTCAATTGACTCAATAAATAATGCCTCAATCGATTATAATCAAACAATATAGCATCCAAAACTTCATACAAGAAAGATCCTAACACATGGAACTAGGGTTCCTCACAACCTAAGTGAAGGGAAGTTACTCCATAGAGAAGAGAGAGACTGCAGAAATCTGATCTAGATCTTCAATCTCCATCTCCAAGCTTGATTCTCGAGCTCCAATGGCGAAGAAATCCTCCAAAATAGCTCCAAGAATGTTCCCAAGTCGCTCTCTCTCTAGGGTTCGTCCCTTGGGTGTTTGGGAACCAAAACCCAGCTCTCCTTCTCCTTTGGCTCGAAATTGGCTTAAAACCAGAAATTCCCGACTCACACGGCCAGGCCACACGGCCGTGTGACTTTCCCAGCTGCCCGTGTGAGTGTCCAAACGCGGAGTTTCGATTAGTGGGCAACCAGGCAAGCTGCACGAGCAGAGGCCACACGGCCCTGTGGCTCCCCAGGCTGCCCGTGTGGCTTTTACCGAGCCTTCACACGGCCACAAGGGGCCCCTACACGGCTGTGTGAGGTGCAATGGTGCCCGTGTGGCTTCCCAGCTTCTCGCCAAACGTCCAAATTTCGTCCAATCGACCCCGAACTCGTTCCCAAACCTTCATTCACGTACTAGGACCTGAAATATCACAAAGAAGCACAACCTAGCGTGAAATCGGCCTAAAACACGAGAATCAACATCTCAAACGGCTCAAGAATAGGGGTAAAAACATGTGTAATTATTGCTGTATCATTTATCCATACGAAACTACTACCGGAGGTTGGATAATCGTTATCCCAAATTTTAGGGGTGTCCGGATTACTGACTATATTTTGTTTATCCATACGAAACTACTACCAGAGGTTGGATAATTGTTATTCCAAATTTTAAGGGTGTCCCGCACCATGTATCCGCCACTGTATGCATGAATATGTACGTAAGTAAATGAATATGTGAGTAAATGAATATGTAAGTAAATTCAGAGTTCATCCGGACATTTTCTGATGGTAAGTCGGTGTTAGACCTCGTCTCAAGTGTCACGCCTATAAGTACTAAAGCGTAGGGGAACGTAATTCATTCCTACTTCACAGCTTCACAATTTTTTGCTCCTTACTTCTTCTTTACAACTTCCCTTTTGCAATGCAAAGTCTACCCACAGTAAACCTTTACTCTACTATTCCCATATAAAAATTTAGGGTTAATATTTTTGTATGACCTGAACTTTGACCAAAATAAACATCCTGGCCAATCTTTTCGATCTATAATATACTGGCCCGAACTATACATCAAAATAAACAATTTGGCCAGATCCGACTTTTGACCGTTAACTTGGACGGTCAAACGCGTTGACCGTTAGTCAACGCGCCATGTCACTTCCAAGTCAGCATAAAATATTTAAAATAATTCACAATTTCCACACACCCTAATTTTAAATTATTATAAATTAAAACAAAAACATCTAATACCTTAGTTAAACCAAAAATAAAAAACGAAAAAAATTAAATATTTATCAGATCTTCTGACTTGACAGTGACGTGGCGCGTTGACCGTTAGTCAACGCGTTTGACCGTCCAAGTTAACGGTCAAACATCGGGTTTGGCCAAATTGTTTATTTTGGTGTATAGTTCGGGCCAGGATGTTATAGATCGAAAAGATTGGCTAGGATGTTTATTTTGGTCAAAGTTTAGGCCATACAAAAATATCAACCCAAAAATTTACATAAAGTAAATTTTTATTTTACCTTTTTGTAAAATGTCGAGTTTACCTTCCTCATCCTGCAATAATCATCGTTCTACAGTGATACCGCCTTCCCATCTCACATGGGAAAAGGAAAGTATGGAAAGAGATAAAGAAAGAGACAAAAGGTTTAGTTTATGGGGAAATGTAAGAAAAGAAAGAGGACGAAATTAATGGTTTAGGAGAGATTCCGATTTATACAACGGTACAATATAAAATTTTGGGTGTTTCAAGTATCATAATAATTAAAAATTTATCGAGTGTATTAACAAAAGGAGACGTGTTTAATGTTTATAAAATTTTATTGGTTAAAAACTGGGTCCATCAATTGCCCCCCTTACCAATAGAAAAATTCAGAGTTCATCCTGACTTTTTCTGACGGTAAGTCAGTGTTAGACCCCGTCTCAAGTGTCACGCCTATAAATACTGAAGCGGAGGGGAACTTAGTTCATTCCCACTTCACAGCTTCACAATTTCCTGCTCCTTACTTCTTCTTTACAACTTCCCTTTGGCAATACAAAGTCTACCCACAGTAAACCTTTACTCTACCATTCCCATATAAAAATTTACATAAAGTAAATTTTTATTTTACCTTTTTGTAAAATGTCGAGTTTACTTTCCTCATCCCGCAATAATCATCGTTCTACGGTGATACCGCCTTCCTCCACCGTTGTGCGAGCAAGTGGTTCAGATGGCGGTGGGTGCCAAAATATAGTATCTAATCCCCTGGGTTTTAATATTTGCCCTTGGGAGGTGATGTACCCTTTGGGTCGAGTGTCTCCAGAGTACCTAGTGAGAGGCCTGGAATTTGGATTTACGCAAAGCGAAAGGTGGCTACGGGAGCTACTGGTGTCGTATCACATGCCTCATCATCGGAGGTATGCCCTTCCCAATAGATTTGTTTTAGCTGCAAGTCACCCATCATCATGGCGATCACTTTTCCGCTCTTCTTTGGAATATGGTTTTCGACTACCGTTGCCTCCTTGGTTGTGCATGGTAATGCGACATAGTAAGCTTTTTATTGACTCAGTTAGTCCTTGTTTTTGGACTTTCATCGCTTGCTTTACCCTGTCATGCCGTCGAGCTAGGATTCCTCCCTCCCCGGAGTTGTTTTACGCCTGCTTTTTCTTCCGTCATAACCGAGTTGGTTGGGAATTGCACAAGCGTACGTCAGCCAATAATCTCTCTACTTCGCTTAGCCACTTGAAAAGATCCTAGGAGACTGAATTCTTTTATTTTCTTGCCCTGCCTGGTGAGTTTACTTTGGGAGGTAATCCAGTTCCGGCTGAATAGAATGAAGGTGTTACAAGAGGGTTTCCGGATCCTGTGATTGAGGGAGAGATTGTTGTACGACCGAATCCTTTGTGAGAAACCCATTAGTATAAGCAGTCTTGGGGATCGAGCATGCTTGTTTCTTGCTGTCTATGATAAAGGTATCTCTTTTACAATGCTTCCCTTTTTTTACTAGATTTTCTAATTGTAATCCTCCTGCAGACTATTCTCAATTTAAGGTTATGAAGAATAGGGAGGTGCCAGCAGTGCCTCGCTCGTAGGTTGGGGTGTCAATTTGTGAGATACCAGATAATCCCCTTCGCGGATGATTGGGAGTTCGTCGTGATCAGCCGAAGAGAAATCATTCCTCGGTGCGAGAATCAGGGGATTCCCCTGTCGGAAAGTGTCGTTCTGAGGGGAGAGCCAGAAAAGGAAAAATCCCAGTGTGCGATATGGGAACAATAACGGAGAGGGGGGAGTCTTCAAGTCTCAATAAAGATGAAATCTTGGCTGGAGCTGTAATAACTTATGACACCCTTTGTGAGGTGGGGAAACACTTTCCCGCTTTAGATGATGTAGCTACATGATCCACTTTTGCTTCGTCCATTTCAGAGGAATGTGCGACTACTTCAGAACCCGAGGAGGTGACATGCCAAATTATGAATGTCGTGGAGGAATGCGCTGGTGCTCCTGAGCCTGGGGAGGCGACAAGCCATATTTCGCATGTGGGGATTGAATTTCATCGCGTCTCGCCACTTTTAGATGCAATTTCTAAAGCACCTCCAATGGTTGGCACTCTAGTACATTCAGATTTTAATATTTCCATGGCAATGTTGTTGGCTGCAACCGAGTTACTTGGCCTAGAGATTTTTGAGAACTAAAGCTTATGAAATTCCAACTTGAAATAATATTGTAAAATATCATGTAAGATACTCTGTCATGTGAATATGTTAGCTTATAAACATCTGTAGTAAGTATTGTACAATGGGCTTCCAAACTTTGATAATAACCGTAATAAACATGCTGCTTTTATTGCTAGCTATCTTTCACCCAACCATGGCATTTATTTAGGGAACAAATCCACTGGGGTGTTTATTTAAAAGATAGCAAGGGTGTATCACATTTATGGAGTAAAGTATCACCTTAGATCATGGACCAGGAAACCGGATCGTACCGGCCGGTAAAACCGGAAATCGGACTAGAAACGAAACGATAGCCATTTTGTGGCTGAATTATTGTATCTCCCGGTTTTTTCGGTTTAACCGGTCCAAAATGAAATATCGGCCGATTTTGTTCTGACCGGCGACAGGCTATTTGAAATAAAACGTCGTTGTTCTATGCAACAAAAATTATTAAAAAAACAAAACGTCAAACTCTAAAATCCAAACTCTAATCCCTAATCGATTGCTCAAGAACACCGCCACGCCGAGTCTCCCTCCCCTGCTCAACTGCCCTTCGTCTTCTCCAGCTCAGTCCTACCTCTGGAAACCGGCAACGGCGAGAAGGACGAGCTCGAGAAACGCCGTCGAGTCTCCCTCTTCTCTTCGAGGGCGGACCGCCCTTCTTCGTCTCCAACTCATCCCTGCCTCTGGCGACCGGCGAAAAGGACGAGCTCAAGAATGCTGTCGAGTCTCCAACTCCCTCATTGGTGACGGCGGTCGCCATCTCAAATCAATTGCAGTCCGTTCGCCGATGCCCGCCATTATTCCCTCCGATCTCCTTAACATCGCCAAGATCTCTGCCCTCCCTCTCTACTTCCTAGTTCTTTGTTCGTAAATCCTAATGGAAGTTTTGTTTGAAGAGAGAAGCAAATTGGAATTTGTAAAATGGAGAGAGAGAGAGAGAGAGTGGAGAGACAGTACTACTGGAAATTGGAATGTGAATAGACTATAGAGTAGACGAAGGGTTTTCCTTTTCTAGTTGGAAAATTATTGCATGATACCTGAAATTATATTATATGTTTAGTCCCTGCAATATGAAGTTATTCCATTATATACCTATAATTTTTACGTTGATACTTTATTATTTTATATCCGGTATATTCGATATTATTTCGGTTTTACTCCGGAATGGTACCATGTTTTGGACGGTATGGTTTTTTGAAAAAAAAAGTTTTTTATTATTACAAAAACGGTAATTACCGGTACAAAACGGTTGAACCACGGTCGTACCACAAAATACCCTACCAGAAATGAATCCGGTATAACATCCGGTACGGTTTCCTGAACCATGCCTTAGATGCATTGTGTTCCAAGTCCTTGACATGTCTTGACCATCAGGAAGTGACAGTTTTACAGTATTTGGTCCCACCACTTTACGCACTTTGTAAGGACTCTCCCATTGGGGGGGGGGGGGGGGGGGGGGGGGGGGGGCGGGGGTTAACTTTCCTTGATTTGGAATGTGTTTGAAGTTCCTCCTCAGAACCCATTCTCCTTCCTGAATGGTCGATTTCTCACCTTGGCATTGTAGTAACGCGCGATCCTCTCTTTGGAAGCGGCGAGTCGCAGAAGTGCTTCTTCTCGACGCTACTCTATGAGATGTAGATCATGAGTGAGCTCGATTTGATTTTCATCGGGGTGGAATGCTTGGATTCTGTAAGAGGAGAGCTCAATTTCAATTGGTAGTACGACATCAGTGCCATAAGTCAATGCGTATGGCATTTTTCCAGTGGAAGTCTTGTAAGTTGTTCGATGGGCCCAAAGCACATGAGGAAGCTCCTTGACCCATCGACCCTTGGCTTGGCCTAATATGGTTTTTAGGCTCCATAGGATGCTTTTGTTAGTAGCCTGAGCCTGATCGTTAGCTTGCGAATATGCCACCGAGGCATATCGAAGTAGGATTCCATATTGGGAACAGTAGGCCTGTAAACCTTCGCTCTTGAATTGTGTCATGATTAGGGTGTGAGGGAGAATGAACCTGCATAAGATGTTTAGTCATAAAAACTTTTCAACTCGCTGAGTGGATAGGCTAGCGATAGCCTCGGGCTCGATCCACTTGGTGAAATAGTCAATGGTTACGATCAGCTATTTCTTTCGTTCGGGAGCCGTGGGAAAGGGTCCCAAAAATTCCACCCCCCATTGAGTGAACGACCATGGCCCGATGCTAACCTACATTTTTGCTGGTGGTGCATGAGTGGTTTGTGCAGCAACTTGGCATTTGGGGCATGCCTGAGCATATTTCCAAGTGTCCCGCCGCATCGTGGGCCAGTAATAACCTTGCCGTAGAAGGGTTTTATCCAAGCTATGAGGACCTGCGTGCATCCCACATGACCCTTCATGCACCTCCTGTACGGCAAACTGTGCTTCGCCAATGCTAAGGCACCACATGTAGGCTCCAGTGAAGCCTTTCTTGTATACATCTCCCTCGATTAGGAGGTAACGAGGGACACATCTCTTAAGGCGGATGGCTTCCTTCTGGTCAGTGAGCAGGAGCCCATGTTTTAGATACTCAATGAGAGGTGTTTGCCAATCGGATTGTATCTAGTTTCAGCATCTAACAGAGTCTTACAAGTGTAGTAAATAAGATGCTTTGTATTGTCTGTATCTCGGCGAACGAGTACATCACTCACGGCCTTGGAGGAGACGACAAAGTACAAGTACAATGTCTCATTGTTGACGGGAGATGAGAGTATTGGGGGATTCGCCAAGTACTCCTTAAGTTCCGTGGAAGCTTTCTCACATTCAAGAGTCCGTTGAAAGGTTTTTTAGCTCCTTTTAGGGTGTTGAAGAAAGGGGCACACCGATCCCCAGCTCGTGAAATGAATCGATTGAGTGCCGCAATCCTTCCTGTTAGAACCTATACTTCCTTATGCTTTGTAGGTGATGTCATCTGGAGAATGGCTTCAATTTTTTTAACCTCGATTCCATGTCTTGTCACCATGAATCCTAGAAACTTCCCTGCGGTGGCCCCGAAGACGCATTTCTTTGGATTAAGGCGCAAGTTGTATCCTCGTAGGGTATCAAAAGTCTCGCGTAGATCTTCTAAATGTGCATGTGTATCCGCAATTTTGTTTAGGATGTCATCCACATAGGCTTCAACATTTCGACCTAGTTGTCGCACAAAGACTCAATCCACCATACGTTGCTAGGTAGATCAGACATTTTTGAGGTCGAACGACATCACCTTGTAGCAATAATTTCCTACCGGAGTCATGAAGGCAATATATTTTTGGTCGTCCTTCTTTAGTGGGATCTGGTGGTACCCTGAGAGCATATCAAGAAAAGAGAGATGGTGATGACCGGTGGTCGCATCGATAAGCAGATCAATCTTGGCCAGGGGATACGGGTCCTTCGGGCAAGCCTTGTTGAGATCAGTGAAGCCAACACACATTCTCCACTGGCCGTTGGCCTTCTTAACCATGACCACATTAGCCAACCATGTTGGGTAGAGAACCTCGCTAATGAAGCCTGCTTGCCCTAGCTTTATTACTTCCTCTGCTATGGCCTGGCGACGTTCCCATGCAAAGTTCCTTCTTTTTTGCTAGATGGGCTTGCTACCTGGGACAATCCTTAGTGTATGCTCAGCAACTTTTGAATCGAGACCAGCCATATCCTCAGGTCCTTGAGCAAAGAGCTCTTTGTACTTGATCATCAAACTGAGAAGTTGCGGGAGATAATATTTAGGCCATGTCATGGATACATGAATGGTTCGCCCTTCTTCTAATGTATGTTCGTCATCAGGGTCTACGGGAATGGGACGAGCGACCTCGTCTCTGGCTTCCATTGTGGCCACAAAGCCATATTTAAGGGAGAACTCACAATACTGTCATGCAAGAGCTTGATCTCCCTTCACAAACCTGACTCCGACAATAGTTGGGAACTTCAATTTTAAGTGCAGAGTTGAGGGTATAGCCCGAACTTGATGTAGAAAAGGGTGTCAGAGAATGCATGTGTACGCAGAAGGGCAGTCAATAACATGGAAGTTGATTGTGGTATCTACGGTTTGTTGGTCATTGCCAATAAGAACTTGAAGTGGGAGAATCCCCAGAATTGGGACTTGATTTCCGGAGAAGCCCACTAGGTAAATGCTAGGAGGATGACATTTGTTTAGTTGAAGACCCATGGACTTGAAAGCTGGGCTGAATAAAAGATCTGCAGAGCTGCCTCCATCGAGGAGGACTTGTTGAACGGAATAGTTGGCAATTACTGCCTTGATGACTAAGGCATCATCATGAGGATACTCGATATCTTAAAAATCCCTATCGTCGAACCATATGGGAATTTGTGCGGTATAAGCGGAACCGACCAACCTTGGGGCCCCGGTTGAGCGAGAACCAACTTGTTCGAATTATCTGACCCCGCCATGAATGACAGGAACATTTCCCAACACCAACCCTCTTCCCTGTGGTGCTTTCCCTTTATCTATTATTGGAGGTGAATGGATAATAGGGGGGACAAACATTCTTTACAAAGCTTCGAAGATAGCCTCGTTGGATAAGTCCTTTAATAGAGTGCTTAAGGGTGTAACAACTTTCCGTATCATGTCTCGTACAATGGTGGAATTCGCAGTAGAATTGTTGCCCTTTCCTGAAACCCTCATAGCTGGAGGGGGTTGAGTAGTGGGAATTTTTCCTCTCTCGAATGACCTGAATAATGGCTTGTTTATAGCAATTGAGAGGTGTATAGCTTTGTTGTAACTGGGTAGCTTCCCTTCTGGAATTTTGGGAAGAGTTTCGGCCCTCGGGTGCAGGAGCTTGACATTGTCGGCGAGAATCCTGGGATGAAGTCTCTTGTTTTCTTTTCGATCCTGCCTGACTAACCTCCTGAAGTGCCTCTTCTAGATCAATATATTTTGAAACTCGCTCTTGAAGCTCCATAGTGTTGTGGGGAGCCCGTTTTGCAAGAGAAGCATATAGATCAGTAGTGAAAGTCCCTTGCATCAGGTCATTGGTGGCGATCTCAGTGGAAATGGATGTTAGTCAGATGGCAATGTTGCTATATCGAGTATAGTATGCCTTGAGTGTCTCATCATCACACTGCCTGATGCTGAGGAGTTTATGGATGCTGATAGGTTGTTTTTTTCTGTGCGTATAATTTGCATCTAAAGAGAGTGGCAAATTCGAAGAAGCTGGAGATATCTTGTAACTTTGAGTACCATCGTCGGGCATCTCTATGTAGTGTTGCTGGGAAGATTTTGCATATTGTTGCATCAGATGCTTCGATGAATGGCATTAGGATTTGAAATGAGCAAATGTGGTCTTTTGGATCTGTGGTGCCATAATACTATGGGAAGCTTGGTAAATGGAGATTTGATGCATAGGGCTCATTCTACACGATTCTAGATAGAGGTCCTCTTACTCCGGTTGAAGTGACAGCTCCGTGTCCTAGGGAAGGTCCGAGCAGATTGGCTGAGAGACTCGGAGCGATTAATCCAACGGGCGCTGACGTCCCATTGAGTGGTTCGTTGACCGAGCCATGGGCTGCAACTCTCTCTTGATTATTTGTTACGGGTCCTCAGGAAGATCTAAGAGCATTAATCTTGGAGGCTTCTCTGGCCCTGAGTTGAGCTCTGAGTCGCTCAATCTCAGCCTGCATCTCACGTACTTGTGCCAGAGTAGGGGTTGGAATTGCTTTTGGTGTTGGTATGGAGGTATTCTGTGCAAGTGGCACCACTCGAGGCTCTGTATTTTGACTCGGTGCATCGCTGAATCGTGAACGGGGGGTTGGGTTTCCCCCAGTCTCAATTACTCATAAAGAGCAATGCACTGCTTCGATGGTAGGAATACTGGGAGAGCCTTGGGTATTCATCACAGCTTGGTGGTGATATGTTCAAACTTTGGAAATATTCTTCTCACCGGGCCCCACGGTGGGCGACAATTGTTGATGTCAAGCTTAGAGCAGTCTGCTTCAATATGTTTAAGGTCCAGAGAGCACTGATTTCCCAAAGACTTTAACCACCTCCAGCTCCGTGCGAATACCTGGAATAAAAGATCCCATCGGGGGAGTCCTGGTTGGAACCTCTTCCGACGCTCAAATTAGTAATCTGAATGAAAAGAAAAAAATGCGATGATGCTAGACCTGGTTCGGTCTCACAGTCGTAATTGAGCACCGTTAGCTATTTAATGTCGTCCGGTGGAGACTATCCACGATTCCATGGCTTAATCCGCCAAATTGAGGGTTTGTTGAGTGTTTAGAGATTTAACACGTTTTGGGAGATTGGGAGGAGAGAGAAAACGTTTTTTAGAGAGAGAAAGTAGAGAGAGTTGGTATTGTGTGTGAGTTGTGTTGTGTGAGGTAGTCGTAAGCGACTTGTGTGTGAGTTGTGTTGTGTGGAGGGACTTATGGTATGTTGAGAAAGGGGGAGGGGTGCTCCCTATTTATAGAAAAAAGTCGTAGTTAAATTCCTCGACTTACGTCAAAATTCACCAACATTCTCCGTTATTCCCCAATATTCGCCAATATTCTCCGTTAAACCTTAACATTCTCCGTCATACACTAACATTTCTCAATAATCATGGTATATGAGAATATCCA
The DNA here is from genome assembly GCA_964030455.1 of Linum trigynum. Classification (NCBI taxonomy): domain Eukaryota; kingdom Viridiplantae; phylum Streptophyta; class Magnoliopsida; order Malpighiales; family Linaceae; genus Linum; species Linum trigynum. The sequence goes on along the minus strand of OZ034817.1, from coordinate 47,863,036 downwards.
AGTGTGTATGCGAAAGTATGAGAAAGTGTATGTATATAAGGGAAAATAAAGGAGTATGGTTAATGTAAACGAGAAACATTTACGTGTATGTATGTATATGCATGAATATGTACGTAAGTAAATGAATATGTAAGAAAATGAAAGAAAGAGGAGGAATGAAGGAGAAAATGAAGGAAAGTGAATGAAAGTGTAACAAAGTGTAGGAAAGTTAGTGAACGGGGAAGGGTGTGTCGTCCATGCATGCATGTGGAAAAGTGAGAGGGAGTGAAAAGAAATGAATAAAGAAAAATAGAAAGAAATGGAAAGGAAGGGAAGTGAAGTGAAGAGAGGTTTCTATCATCTCACGTGGGAAAAAGGAAGTAGGGAAAGAGATAAAGAAAGAGACAAAAGGAGTTTATGGGAAAACCGAAAATGTAAGAAAAGAAAGAGGACGAAATTAATGGTTTAGGAGAGATTTCGATTTATACAACGATACAGTATAAATTTTTGGGTGTTTCAGGTACCGTAATAATTAAAAATTTATCGAGTGTATTAACAAAAGGAGAGGTGTTTAATATTTATAAAATTTTATTGGTTAATAATTGGTTCCATCAAGTGCATAACCATTGGTTATGCACTCATGAGTAAATAAATATGGACTATTCCTTTAGAAAATCTAAATCTAAAGGTGGAGAATTAAAAGCATTTTTATTTTCTCTTGTTTTCTTAATCGTCTCATATCTTCTTCGTTTTGACTCGGATTTAAATTTTTGTTTTGCATAGATGGTACGAGTTCGTTGTGCTCTACAAAATGAGATCCTTTTTCAATATTTTTTGAGAAAAAAATTGTATTGCCTCTCGTTACCAACTACATACCATATGGTATCTTCTTTGTTTTGAAGTCGTTTTTTAAACTTTTTGCATAGAAGGAAAGAGGTTATCATGATCTATTGGATCTACAAATTTCTGGGTGAACAAAATTCAGAACCAAAAAATACCACACAATACCATACAATACCACCCTAGTACGATGTGGTATCTTGTGGTACACAATGTTGAAAGTCCTAAATGACGTTTAATATACTCATACTATCATGTATTCAGCCATCCTACAATCTTGGTATGCTCATACCATCATAGTAAGCTTTTCATACCATATGATATGCTCTTATTTCAATACCAGTCAATACCATATGGTATAGACTGGTAAAAAAATGCTACAATTTTTTTGTACAAAAAATATATCAAAGTGGATATCAATTTGAAGAGCACAATTAATCTGATTTAACTGTGCAAAAAAATTTAAATTCTGATTTAAAATGAGTGAGAAATCAACCGTTAAAGATTAATGGGAAAAATTAAAGGCTTTTCAGGAGAGAGAAAGGGTGCTGATATGACGAATTCTGATTGGGTTATGCATAGTTATAGACCACAAAGTTATGCACCTAATCCGCGCGGGAGCAGATCCGGTGAGTAACCTTGTGGTGAGTAACCCCATGCATAACCTAATAAGAATCTGCCACATCAGCGCCTCCTTCTCTCTCATAGAAAAATCATTAATTTCCTTTCCCTTAGGGGTCGTTTGCTTCATGGATTTGGATCATGGATTTGGTACCCAAATCCAATCCATCATGGATTTAACAAAAATCCATTGTTTGGTTGCACTTTTTTTGGAGACCAAATCCATGGGGCCCATGGATTTTAAGGGTCCAAATCCGTGGACCCCACGGACTTAGAAATCCCACATGTTGATGTGGGATTTGGAACATGACATAAATCCTTGATGGGATTTTATTTATATACCCTCATGCACTTTTAATATTCCAAGGTTGTCCTCAAATTTAACTATTACACATTATAATTAATCAAGTAATTAACAATAAATGTGCAAACATGAGTTAGATTTTTTATATCATTTCTTGTGTTCTAGTTTTCTTTGACATTTTCATGGAACGTGTAATTCTTTGTTCTCCCGATTCTAATATACGTTGTTATATGTTACTTTTGAAAAGGAGGACAAGGAATTGGTAATTGATTATGTTACGTTAAAAGTTAAACGGAATTTTCTCGTTTATTATTATTGTCCATGTAGCAACATTATGCTCATTAGTATGTATTGTCCTTGTTTTGTGTACATATCATAAACATGTCAAACATATAGAAAAGGGTAGTAAGGTAATTTTGAAGTTTTGTCCTTGTTTTGTGTACATATCATAAACATGTCAAACATATAGACAAGGATAGTAATGTAATTTTGGACTTCAAGTAGTAAATCCCTCACCTTTAAATCCATGATAAAAACATCTCAACAAACAAAGAATTGTTACAAATCCATGATGCCTCAAATCCTTGATAAATCCTTGGGTTTTTAAATTACAAAACCCTCATTTTTAAATCCATGAAGCAAACGACCTCTTAATCTTTAATGAACGATTTCTCACTCGTTTTAACTCGGAATTTAATTTTTTTTTGCACAGTTAATCAGATTAATTGTGCTCTTCAAAATGATATCCTCTTTGATATTTTTTGGAACACAAAACATTGGCCAGTTATTACCAGTCAATACCATATGGTATTTTTTTATCCAAGATAAGCCCCCAAGGCATGGCCGAACAACAAACATATAAGACAGATAATAATAAAGAACGGTAGTCCGTATGAAATCGGACTCCCGATAAAAGAGCCTGTTATGCCACGAGATGGGCAACTCTAAGAAATCTCCAAAGAGTAAAATGACACGAAACTGACTCAGATAGAGAGAAGAAGGAGAATACTTCCCCATGAATACCCCGTATGGGTGATAAGGCATCTTGATTACGTCTAAATACGAAAGCTAAGGAAACATCCCCTGCAAAACAAAACAAACTAGCATATACATGGAAATAAAATATATCCCACTAAATAAAAGATGACTCTATCAGAATTACCAAGTACAACAACAACAACAAAAAAGTTGTAGCAAAGCAGATAAGATCAAACTATCACTTGATAGACCGATAAAACTAATTTAATTATCTTCAATTACTTCCATACCATATGAGCACGGTGGCTGGAATAATGAAAGAAATTAATTGCATATATTAGTAAGCAATTAAATTAATTACAAAAAGAGGCGACTTAAAGAATTCTCATTTCCGGAAACGTAGTCAAAACCCATCAGTTCTGAAATTTGCAAGTAGGAAAGGAAAGATTAAGAATTAGTTACGGACTATAAAGGGGAAAGATTAGAAATTCACACCCACGACCCCATAAAAGATGATTATTAGTATTTAAACCTCTATGAAATAAAGAGGTCAAAACAAGCAAAAAGACAGAGCACTAGGCTCCGAAATTTTAGGAGGCGACTCAAAGGCGATCACTTTCAGCCCTAGGGTTTGCTGCATGTCGGCGGACAGTGTGCCGCCGGCAGGGGGAGGAGGTCCGAGCCCTCTCCACCAACCTGATGCGTCCGCCGGCAATCACCGGCCTCCAACGGAGTCTTCATCACCTAACCCTAAAGGAGACCGGGAAGCACAGCATACAAAAAAGAGAGCCAAGCAAATGGCACCAGTCACCACCATGCATGCGGAAACGGACGAAGTCATGATCACAGAGGAGGAACGTCGAACCCAACCTCAGAGTCCCCCTCCGAATGCCTGGAGCCAAGGAAAAGGAGCTGCGAGGAGACTGTTTGGTGCAGGGACGTGACTCAATGAATGGTACACCGCAGAATCGGATTCTGAGGATACGGCTGCTGCTATCCGAGAGGATGGGCAAGATATGGGATTTGATGAAGTTGAGGACCCTAAGTGCCCGCCAATATATTTCTCTCCAGCCGAAGAACGTCTTTATTGCAGAAACCTCCGATCAGCTTTGGTGGTTAAAGCGCTAGGCCGAGCTGTCTCATATACAGCGGTCTCCTTAAGACTGAATGCGATATGGGAAAAGGCGGGTATCCAGGTCACGTCTATGAAAAATGGCTACTTCCTCGTCCGATTCACGAATGGAATGGACTATGACAGAGAGGTCATGAACGGACCTTGGATGATAGGACCAAACTATCTGACAGTGCATATGTGGGACAAGGACTTTGACCCATACAACCATGAAGTGGCGTCCACGGTGGCCTGGGCTCGATTGCTCGAGATTCCTATTCAATACTTTCACCAGGATGCAGTTATGAAGATCGGGCGCCGCATTGGCATACCAATTCGGATAGATGAAGCTACTCGAACTGTAGCGCGTAGCGACTATGCTCGTGTATGTGTCCAGGTTGACCTAACCAAACCACTGCTGTCCAAGTTCTCTATTAATGGCAAAAAGTACTTTGTTCAGTACGAGGGGCTTGAAAAGATTTGCCTCAATTGTGGTACGTACTCCGAGAGGGGGGCGTGTACATGCACTAAGCTACATGAGCCAATGGAAGCGGAGGAAGTGAACAAGACGATGGAGCCTCAGGAAAAGCAAACAGAAAAAACCTACGGGGAATGGATGATTGCAAAAAGGAAACCACGGGCAGGAAAGAAAGACCAGGGAGGAGGGATGCGTCATGACAAGGCCGCCTCCAGCCCAAGTGAGACGAGGATCCCAGGAGGTTCCCGGTTTGAGGCACTTCTCGTGGAAGAGACCATCGAAACTCAACAGACACAGCCGACAGAAATGAGGGAGGATCATGTTTCTGGCAAGACCCATCATGCCAAGGGATCAGGAAGGGCAAATAACGAACATACTCAAGAGACCCAACGAACAAGCAATGGGGAATCGGATCCTGTACTAGCAGGAAAGGATAAGTTGCAAGACAAGCCCAGCATCGCAAAAAAAGGACCCATCCAACCGGCGGAGAACAAAGAATTAAGGGTACGAGGACAGAGAAGGAGATGGATACGAACCCCGAGCATACCATAATCCCGAGACGCCTTAAGACGGGGCAAACCACGTTGGGAGAACAGGTGGTTGACCACAACCTAAGTGGAAAACCGCCTGAAATTTCAGCCCATCAAACGAGGTTGACAATCGTCGAGAATCCAAGCGACGCGAGTGCGAGCCAGACGGCAATGGGTGTTGATGGGATCAGCCCATCCACGAGATAATCAACAGCGAGTACCTTCCTCTTTTCCAGTTTTTATGGATTGTAAAATTCTTGCTTGGAATTGCAGGGGAGTGGGTAGTAGGAATTTCCTACGTGTCTTCAGAGAATATCGCAGAAAATTCAAACCTCGTATTGTGATTATTGTTGAACCAAGGATAAGTGGGGACCGAGCGCTTGATGTTATTTGGGACATGGGATATGATAGCTCTCATGTGGTCGATGCCCAGGGGTTTTCGGGGGGCATTTGGGTGCTCTGGAATGCTTGTGACTTTGTAATAACTAGGATGTACTCTCACCCTCAATGCCTCCATGTGCAGGTGCATGACCCGAATTCTAATGGCCAGAACTGGTGCCTGTCGGCGATATATGGGAGCCCTGCGGAAGTTCAGCGAAGAGCTTTGTGGGAGGAAATTCGGAGGATGAACGAGGACATGGCGCTCCCATGGATGCTCGTAGGAGATTTTAACGCCATCATCAGCCCAAGTGAGAAGCTCGGTGGTGCACCGTTTGACTCATCGAGAATTCGGGATTTTCAGGATGTGGTTCAGGACACTGGATTGAACGATTTGGGTTTCAATGGCCCGACCTATACCTGGTTCAGAACAGGCCTCAGAGAAAGACTCGATAGAGGGATGGCAAACAATGCTTGGCTGGAAGAATTCCCTGAAACAACAGTCAGACATGTGCCCAGAATGAAAAAATCCGATCATCGGCCGCTATTCGTTTCAATGCGAAATGAGGCCTTGCCAGGGGGGGCAAAGCCGTTCCGCTTCTTGGCGGCGTGGCTGACGCACGATGGGTTCCAGGCAATGGCAGATGCTGCTTGGGCTAAGGGAAGCTCGTTTACCGATTCAGCAGCGGCCTTTGCACGGGACGCCACTAACTGGAACAGGAGAGTGTTCGGCCATATTCTGAGGAAGAAGGAAGATCTGCTCAGGAGGATTGAAAGACTTGAGAATGCCGGGGGAGGTGATGGAGCGAATGAGCAACTTTCCCAGGTCCAAGAGGAGCTCGAAATCATTCTTTTCCAGGAAGAGCTCCTTTGGTATCAGAAATCTAGACTAGACTGGCTTGCTTCGGGAGACAAGAACACAACTTATTTCCACGCAAGGACGGTGAGACGTCGGAAAAGAAATCGTATTCTCCTGCTGAAAAATGGGGAGGGAGAATGGATAGACGACCCCTTTGCTCTTATGGAGCTAGCGCGCACATACTTTAGCAACCTGTACACAGAGGAAGGAGGCGAGCTGGATGTACTACAGGCTGAGTTTCCCACCCTTGATAGCTCGCTCTGGGCAGGGGTAGCGAGGGACCCGGATGCGGAGGAAGTCAAGAAAGCGATCCGTGCGATGGGGGCATTCAAAGCACCCGGGAAAGATGGTCTGAATCCCATCTTCTTCCAGAAGTGCTGGGAAACTGTGGGACCTTCCCTTGTCCAGTTTATTCTTGACTGTTGGGCCAATTCAGGGAAGATCAGGGAAGCTAATTCGACAATCTTGGTGCTAATTCCGAAGGTCTTGCAGCCGATATCCATTGAGCAGTTTCGGCCCATCAGCCTGTGTAATGTGGCATATAAAGCATTGACAAAGTGCTTGGCGGAACGGTTGAAGAGTCTCATGCCATCTCTTGTCCATGAGACCCAAACCAGTTTTGTGCCAGGACGCCATATCACAGATTTCATTTGCATCCTGCAGGAGGTGGTGCACTCAATGCGCGCGCGCAAGGGGAAGCGGGGGTGGATGGTCTTGAAGATAGACCTCGCTAAAGCGTATGATCGGATTAGATGGGGTTTTGTTCGCGATACCCTCGAAGCAACTGGTGCCCCAGCAAAATTTGTGGACATAACAATGGCGTGCATCTCCTCGGCCTCTATGCAAATTCAGTGGAATGGGGGCCTCACTGAGAGCTTCCAGCCGTCGCGCGGGTTACGCCAGGGATGCCCGCTGTCGCCCTATCTCTTCACCCTGTGCATGGAGAGATTAGGGCATATCATTGACGATTCGGTCCGATCTGGCAGGTGGCAGCCTATACGCCTTTCTAGCACAGGGCCGGCGCTATCCCACAGTTTCTTCGCCGATGATCTGATCATCTTCGGGGAAGTGTCAGTTTCCCAAGCTCAGGAGATCAATGCTTGCTTCGAGAGATTTGGGGCTTCATCAGGACAACAGATTAGCAAACCTAAATCACGAATATACTTCTCAGCTAGTGTGACGGATACGCATAAGCAAAGCCTCAGTCAGGAACTTGGAATTCCGGTAACGACAAACCTGGGGCGCTACTTGGGGGTTCCCGTGATTCATGATAGAGTGTCAAAAGCTACCTTTACGGACCTGATTGACAGGATTGATAGACGCCTAGCGGGGTGGAAGGCTGCGTCTCTGTCGCTTGCAGGGCGAATCACGCTAGCGCAATCCGTGATCTCATCGCTACCGGCTTACACTATGCAGACGACCTTGCTCCCAGCAAGTGTGTGTGGCTACATTGATAAAAAGATTAGGGCGTTCATCTGGGGAAGTACCGAACAAGGGAGAAAAGTGCACCTGATCAACTGGGACACTATCTGTCGGCCCAAAGAGGAGGGAGGCTTAGGGCTGCGAGATTCTACAAGAACCAATGAAGCTTACATGCTGAAGATCGCCTGGAGAATGCTTACTAAGCCAGACGATCTCTCGGCGAGGGTTATTCGAGGGAAATATGGGAAACAGACGGAAGAGGGATGGATGTTTCGCAGTACGGGAAGGCTGTCTAATCTCTGGCGAGGGGTGATGCGCGTCGCACATCTGATCGAGGGGGCAACTGCATGGAATGTTCGAAATGGCAAAGTGGCTAGATTTTGGAGCGATAGATGGCTGGATGATGATGTCGTCCTCAGAGACCATGCGCCCGACCTGGCGCCGGAAGTGTGCAACATGCCAGTGATCGACTTCGTACTCAACGGTGAGTGGAACCTGGATTATTTGCGGCAGTACTTACCCCCTGTTCTTGTTTCGCAGGTAGGATCGCACCCTGTCCCGGCGGAAGAGGTTGACGATGTTCGGGTGTGGAGATTCTCGGAACGGGGGGAGTTCACCCTCCGGACGGCGTACGAGTTGACCGAACGGGCGGCGAGCACAACCAACAGTCAGCCGGTGTGGCGAACCATCTAGAACGCACCAACCATGTAGAGGGTGCACTCATTTCTTTGGCTGATGAACCACGACCGCCTCTTCACCAACGCGGAGCGAGAACGCCGCCACCTGACGACGGAGAAAGGATGCAAAATCTGTGGAGCTGACCTGGAGACTACAACCCATGTCGTACGTGACTGCCCCTTCGCACGAGCCACCCGGGCGGAGATGCTTGAAGGCGAACCGGACATCCTCTTCTTCGAACCCGACATCAAGCGTTGGTCGCATTATTATCTCTCAGGGAAGAGTCAAATTATTGACAGCACTCTTTTTGCAGGTGTCTGCTGGTTGCTGTGGAAGAATCGGAATGGCCTTGTCTTTCGGAGCGAGCTGAAAACTCATACACAGATCCAGTTCCAAGCAAAACAACTCAGAGATCAGATTCTCAAAGCTTTCGAGAAGGAGAAGAACATTGTCGGAGATGGGGGACTCCGAGTTAGGCGCGAAATTGGTTGGCAACCACCGGCGCCGGGCTGGGTCTGTGTTAATACAGATGGCTCAGTTAACTCCTTTCCAGAAAGCACAGCCTGTGGCGGCATCGTTCGGGGAGACGATGGTCGCTTCATTAGAGCATTCACAGCGAACCTTGGATGGGGTTCCATAACCCGGGCTGAGTTGACTGGAATTGTGTATGGGTTGAAGCTTGCTTGGGAGGAAGGGGCCAGGAAGGTTGTTCTGCAGACTGACTCAGCGACAGCCAAGTCCCTGATAGAGACGGTTTCACCGAACCACCCACATTATACGAGGGTGGCTGAAATTCGAAGATGGCTTGACCGAACATGGACTGTCAGGATCGAACATGTCTATCGAGAAACAAACTATGTCGCGGATCATTTAGCCTCCGTGGGACACTCGGCTACGGCTGGGTACCATATTATTAATAGCCCGAGTAGTAATCTGGCTTACTGGTTGTATTATGACACCTTGGGGATTCAGACTCCCCGCTTGATTCGTACGTAATAAAGGTTAGGGCGCCCTTAGCGCCCTGTTCTTACAAAAAAAAAAGGCAATTAATTACTGAAAACGTAATCAGCAGAAAATTAAATCACCAATTTGAGTCTCGGAAAATTTGTACCTGACAAAAATTAGAGGAAACGGAAAATTAAACAAAATTACCTTACCGTCTCCGTCTTAATTAATACCTACCGGAAAGATCCTCTTCACTGGAATTTTCATCGGCGAATTGAAAAGGTACGACGAAACCATGATTTTGGGCAAGAAAGCTTCAATCCGATTCCATATTTGATGCTCCCTGAAACCATGAAATTGGGCAAGAAAGGAACCGCATTGCAGCTTCCTTGTCGTCCCAAGGAGTCTCAATGAAGGAGCACTAAATAGACGACATGCGCCTGATATGGTATTGACTGGTATTAAATAACAACATACCATATGGTATGAAAAATACCACTTCATACCAGGGTGGTATAGTATGGTATGGAGTTGGTAACGATTCAAAATGATATTCACTTTGATATTTTTTGGAACAAAAAATTTTTGCCAGTTATTACCAGTCAATACCATATAATAACAGCATACCATATGGTATGAAAAAAACCACCTTATACCAGAGTGGTATAGTATGGTATGGAGTTGGTAATGATAGGTATGAAATTTTTCCCCCCGGAAAATTTTGAAATCCAATAGATCATGATTAAATCGTTTCTTTTGTGCAAAAATTTCCGAAAATGACTAAACAACGAAGGAGATACCATATGGTATGGAGTTGGTAACGAGAGGGATGAAATTTTTTTCTCAAAAAATATTGAAAATGGATATCATTTTGTAGAGCACAACGAACTCATTCCATCTGTGCAAAAAAAATTGAAATCCGAGTTAGAATGAAGAAGATATGATCCAATTAAGAAAACTAGGGAAAATAAATTCCTTTAATTCTCCACCTTAGATTTTCCGCCACTTAAAAAAAGGATCAAGATTTGGTTACTCATTGTTACTCACCCTAAAGGTTACACAACATATCTTAAGTCAATCCGCGCCTACAGGGATTGTTATTAGTCTTAAGATGCCGTTACAACAGTTTGGGCGGGTCTTTTTATATGGACTGGCAAATAACCAATCGACCCCCACTACTTCTACCTATTATATCACCATACTTCTGATTATGTACACTTAAGGACATTCGTTACAAAATTTCCCTTTGTTTTCAATTGACTACCACTAGGCACGAGCTTGCTGCCTTTCTTAGTCTGAAGCTAAAGGGCATAAGATTCTTGGGGCTCAAGATCAGAAGCCAGAGGGGCTTCGATTGGCACATAATCAAGTTGTTGTGGGCTGCTTGGACCACATAAAAGAATATGTAAGGCTAGATGTGGCAAATGGATTGAATTCAAGAATTGGAGGAGACATGAATTAAATAGATTGGTGAATTTATGGATTGGTGGACTGATTCATGAATCCAAATGATATCCGAGCATTGGACCATTATGTGAATTTTGAAAAGTTTAGGTACTAAAATATAGAATGAAAAATTTGAGGTACCAAAACATAATTTTCGAATGACATTTTTCCTATAAAAATAAATTTTAGATACCAAAACATAATTTTCGCTTTAAGTGTTTTTAGTCACTAGCGCCAGTCGGTTGCCTTTTGAGACATTTTGAGATAGTGCAGCAGTTATGCTCTTGAGACTTTTAAGATGAGCAGCAGTTATGCTCTTGAGAATCATGGTGAAGAGCCACCACGATAAGTTTAATATGTTAGGGGGATGAATCGTTACGACTCCCTAACTAAGTTTAAGTTTAAGGAAAGCCTGGATGACTTCTCATACGTATGAGTTGGCAACCAGACTAGCTAGTGAGGGATCCCCGTGTCGGTCAAGTATTTAAGTCGAGATTTGAGCTTTAAGAATGGAGAGTAACAGTAACTCCCATACAGTTTTAAGAGTTAAGATTTTTATAACAGTGGAAGTACAAAACAACTTCCACCAAGTTAAGTAGAGTGATCAAGTATTAATAAGATTTTAAACGTAAGGGTGTAGACTGACCCCCAACTCACTTACCAGGCCTTAGTAAGGGAATGAGCGAGAACCAGATCAGTAGCAGCTAGCTAGAGGAGCAGTTAGAGAGCAACAAGTTCGAGAGGAAAAGTTCGAGGGCAGCCAGCTAGAGGAGGGCAGTGCAAGAATCGCGGAGGATGCCTAGTTAAGATTTTCAGTAGCAACAACGACAGAGACTACCTAGTTATTTGCATTTTATGATGATGAGTATAGACTGGAGATCAGATTGAGATTTTAAAGTTTGAGCTTATTTTACCCACATGTTAGGGCTTTGCTTTGAACAACAAGTGTGTGTTTTCAGTATTTTATTTATGAAAATTTTTCCTGCTGTAATTTAAGATTTGAGTATTTTATTTATCAAGGGCATTTTAGTAAAAGTAGTACCCGGCCGAGTTAGGGTGTTTCATCTACGCAAGTTCTCTTCTCCTCTACCTAGTGGCCATTGCTGGTGCAGTGATGGTTAGCAGCAACGACAAGCACGACTGCGCTGCAATTCTCGATCTCTAAATTTACAATTGTTGATGATGAGATCGCGAACATGAGAGCGATGCGTTCGTGATTAAATCACCAGGATTATAATCGTCGGACCTGATCAATTTTGATGATATCTGACTCAAAATGCATAATATAACTAGCTATATGGCCCGTGCTTCACCCCGGGAACCACTTAAATGTTAAGAAATCATATTACCATTCATTTCAAGGAACACAATCATGAAAACAAAGAGAACTATAGAAATACGTGGAAAGGAAGCTACATGTTTGTTTGATTGCGAAGTATCTAGTAGGATTCTCATACAATACATAGTGAAGTAATTGATGGGGAAAGTGCTTTCTCTGCTGGTTTTTATTGTTGAAAACAAACTTCAACGCACAATTATATTGTTGAAAACAAACTTCAACTCTATAAACACAGCTCCTGAGAAATGCATCCAAAGACTTGCACCGAGATTTCAAGGCATTTAAAGCCTAGAAACCCAAGCTACCATCAGAGCCGCAAGTCGCAGAACTTTATAAAATTAGTTGGTATAAGAAAAATATGCATACTGTAACTTCAATATGGAAGCATCAGTGCATCATATAACTTGGATGCAATACTCAAAAGGTTATCCTAAATACAGTAATTAACTGGCAAAAGGGAAATTAGTTGGCATGAGAAACAATGTGAATATTACCTTCAATCTCCTGGAATTATCATTGTCATCATATAACTTTGATGTAATACTGAAAAGCATATCCTATATAAAACACTTAACTGATAAAAGAAGTAATGTAGCATAGTGATCTTACTTCATAGCATCAGAACTAACTACTTTGGTGGCTGGATCAAGTCATCATTAGTCCATTCAACCTTTTATGTTCAAAAGATAAACTATTGAATCACATATATTCAAGATATGCAAAATGGATACACATGCATGGAAAAAAATACAATAAATTGTTACTAACATAATTGATTGGTATAAAATTATCTAATAGTTAAGAAACCAACCAAAGCATGACCACAATCAAACGACTTCAAAATCGTCATGACCAAACCATCGATACTTGCTGTACATATACCTGCAGCTTTGCTGCCAATGAGATCATAAACTCATTCCACAATTTCAGTCTCTTTACAATTATTCTCATAGGGCCACGTTTGGTAACAAAGTGCCGGAGCTAAGCGATGCCTTTCAAATCGTTGTCGATAATATTGCAGATGCTTTTGTAGTTTTCAGAATATCTTATCTTTATCCTTCCTTCAAATTACTGCCTACTCTGACCGGGTACAGAGCAAAACTGTATAAGCTGCAGAAAGCAACAGATTCGGTGTTAGAGCAGATTATTGGTGAACACAAATCAAGAAGAAGGGTGGGAGGAAAAGATGAGGATCTTATCGATGTCCTTCTGAATCTTAAAAAAAATAGGACCTTGGAATACCCATATCAATGGAAGTCATAAAAGCAGTGACCTTGGTAAATCAATATGCTGATTTTACTAGCTGCTTTATACCTTTCAAATTCAGTCACTTTAAAATCTACCTCATATATGGAAATTCATTACTTTGTTTGATTTTGCTCTTACTATGATCAGAAAATATTTTTAGCTGGTGTTGAGAGATCATCATCGATAATAGAATGAACCATGTATGAACTTATAAAAAATCCGAGTGTGTTTCAAAAGGCTCAAGAAGAGGTTCGATAGATGTTAGGCGAGGGGAGAAAAAATATAGAGGAAGCTAGCCTTCATCAACTGACTCGGACATGGTTATCTCGGAAGCTCTAAGGTTACACCCTCCCGTTCCTTTACTTATTCCCAGAGAAAGTAGAGAGAAGGTGGAGCTCAATGGATATGATGTCCCAATCAACACCAGAGTCATTGTAAATGCATGGGCGATCAATCGGGATCCCCGTTAGTGGGTCGAGCTAGAGGAATTTTACCCTGAGAGATCCTTGGACTGCTCAACTGACTACAGCGGGAACTTTTTCCAGCTCATTTCATTTGGTGCCGGAAGAAGGATATGTCCCAGAATTTCTTTGAATTAATGATTGTTAAACTGACGCTAGCGAATTTGCTCTATCACTTTCAATGAGAACTTCCATAAGAAATGAAACAGAAAGGCATTTATTGATATGAATGAAAGTTCTAAAACGTCACACACAAGGGAAACAACTCCTCGTTTGGATTTTATTCCAATTTTGTATGATGGCGCGACTTGAATGGAAGGGAAGAACAAATGGCAAGATGTATCAATAAGTGAAGATTCTCGTTATGAGATCTTCTGGATGTTTTTTTATGTTTGCTCATCTTCTTGTTGCTTCCTATCCTAAGCACCATAGCTAGTAAGTAATAACTTTCCTTATTCTTATAAGAGCCTTTATTCGTTGAGGTAAATGTGGTTGAATGGAGAAGAGCTACATAAAATGCTAAGGAATGTGTGGACAAAAGAGGATAGGCACTAGTGGACAATATAATGTGACAGTCGATCTCATAAAATAATGATATAGACTTTATAATTATCCTCAATAATCATAACTTTAAGAAGATATTCATTCAAAATAGAGAAGAAAAGATGACAAAAGATTTGAGAAATCTTTAAAGAAATTAGGGGAAACTTTTTGTGATTTTTAGGGTTTTAGTTCAGTTAAAACAATTATTTAGAGATTCTATGATCAGAGATTAAAAGGCTGTGTCAACCACATCTCATTCACACCCAGACAATCACTAGAAGGTCACCTATTTTACAATTCACACTCACACCCATTGGAACCACGAACAACATAATATGTGGGACCATTGCAGATAGATTTGTGGGTTCAACCATCAAATCAAATGGTGAACGCTAATCGTAGTGGTGTGTACTTTATTGGTGTCGTCAATGTGCTGAATCAAAGGCGGTGAGACAGGTATGGTGTTTGGCTGTTAGCCTTACTTGGAGAGATTGTTGACCGAGATTGTATGGCGTTGCTTATGCTCGTCCCCTATTTCACTGAGCTTGAAACTCAACAACTGTGTTCGTTGTAAAGCAATGTGTGACCAAGAGTTGGTGAAAAGTCTGGAAGCGTTGAGATTGGGATGGTGATGTTTATAGATAGTTTCTTCTTGTAGTTGGATTGTCATGCATAGTTTCTTCTATTTGTATTGTCCTCCATTTACGGGTGTTGTGCTCACCTTTTGATGGTTTGTAATGATTGAGAGGCCACCGAAGTTTTTCTCCATTTGTCTGGGCTTAATAATAACTAGTTTTTTGGCCTGCGCTTCGTTGTGAAAGAAAATTGATTATCATTTAATGATTTAGTTAAAGAAAATAATCAAAAAAATATTTTGTATAGATACCTCCACAAGGTTTAATGAATTATTTTTTTAACTAATATTAAAATAAATATGTTATGAAAATATCACATTTGATTAAACAGTAATATAAAAAAAACCTTACAGAACCTTTGCGTATAGCAAATTGATCAGATGGTCAACAATATAGTGAATAGTAAAGGAATTTCACTCAAACTTATATTAGGATAGAATTACTCAATATGTTTGTTAATATTAAAGGAACTTTCGTTAGATTTATTTAATTTTTTGTTTAATTGATACATAAGAAATGATTATTCCCTCATAAACTTTACATAGTATCTTAATCATGAAATAGATATCCCTCCATAAATTTTAGATACTGTCTTGATCATTACAAAAAAAATCTGTAATACATTTTGCTCTATTAATACACTGAAATTAAATTGTTTCTTATGACCTATGAATCTTGAACGTACTTTGTAAATGTGAGATTTAGCTAAAGTGTTACTACATACTTGTACGTTTCATTGATGAGATTAACAGTTTTGTTAATAGTAAAGAAACTTTCGTTCAAACTTATACTACATAGACTTACTTAATTTGTTTGTCTAATCGCTATATAAGAAATGATTATCCCTTCATAAACTTTACATAGTGTCTTAATCATGAAATAACTATCCCTCCAAAATTTTTGCTTAGTGTTTTAATCATTACAATAAATTTTCATAATACATTTTGCTCAATCAATACAATGAAATCAGATTGTTTCTTATGACCTATGAATCTCGCCCGTACTTTGTAGATGTGAGATTAATCGAAAGTGTTACTACATACTTGTACATACCATTGATGTTTTTCTGTTTTCTGTATTTGAATAAATATAATGACCATGAAATAAACAATTTCTACAAAGTTGTAGGAAAAGTTTCTTATATCACCCTCAATTCTCATCAATGAAAAAGAAAAAATGAAATTGATATTTTGGCAGAGTATCTTTTTCTACCCAGCGTGGCTTAGGGAATGGAGGATTGGTAGTTTAAAAATGAGATTGGTTGTTAAAAGTTAAAACTAATAATAGACGTGACTGCAGTGAAACTGCGTTCCTTGGACATCGCTTAATTATTAAATGAACAGTAACCCGGTTGTGCTATTTTTCCGTAAGGAACAGTAACCAAAATTTTGGTTGCTTGCGGCATAATTATATAATAATAATTGGTACGGCTGTCATCTTGTTAACGATGTAATTAATAATCGAAACGGTAACTGACAGTTATCGGCAATAAATAATTAGTTATTGGTAACCAAGTGTCACTAATTAGTAATCGACGGTAAAATGTTTAATCGAGTAATCATTTAAGGTTCGATGAGCCAAAGACATAGACTTAATTAGTGTGAATCCACCAATCATATAAGAAGTCGAACTCTTAAGCGTTGAATAAAATAAACATTTTAGACCCATATTTTACCGGACTAATGTATTGGAGTCTCCGGCAACTGCCACCAACCTCTAACCACCAACATGGTACCAAACTTTCCAGTTAGTTTCCCAGTTCTTAAGTTATCTGCTTCTCACTTCTCATTCCACAGAGCCTAGCCCATGTTAGTATTGGTGTTAGAATCAAAAGAATCTACAGCAAAAAATGAAGTTAGAAAGAAAATAACGATCAAGAACTTGCGAGCACAGTAAAACAACAACAAAATAACAGGGTCCGGATAGAATAACAACAACAAATTTGTTGTTATACTAACAACAGAATTCATTAAGGGTACAAGGGTAAACTTACCTAAAATATAATAAAATTAAAATTAAATTATAATATCTCAAATTCCAGATCACTCTCGATCTCCTCCCCTACTCCGGCCCCAAATTCCTGCTCTTTGTCATCTGCAACTCCGTCGTTCTTTCTCCGACCAGAGCTTCGCGACCACCACCGTCGGCGGCGGCTGACGAGTTCGTCGAGGGGAACATGCAGTCCAACGGCGTCGCCCAAACTCTGACTCTCCCATATGCCCGGCCGCGAGAAATCTAGATCTGGCGCTTTCAATCATGCGGACAGAGTAGGAAACAGAGAATCATTGAAGGTCGGGATCGAAATCGAGAGCGGTGTCGGTAGGAAAAGAATAAACTGTTACGGCGGAACCTAGAGCACGGGACGGAGATCGATCGAGCTGGAGGCAGTGGCGGATACATGCATGGTTAGGGGTGTCCCGAGACACCCCTAAAATTTGGAAACACGATTATTCAACCTACGATAGTAATTTGCGTATGAGAAAAAAAATGTTTAAGTGGTAGTGTGGGACACCTTTAAAATTTAGGAAAATGATTATCCAATCTCCCGTAGTAGTTTGCGTATTGGTATAAATAATATTTAAGTAGCAGTTTATGTGATTTAAATTTGGGACACTGCCACTATTAGTTAATATATTTTCAATTACGCTACAACTCATTTGTTATTGTGTTTTAGATTTAAATATAATAGTAAAATGTTATTCTTATATCAAATTATTTTCAAAACCTAACGATTAAACTCAATTACGGGATATCCTTGTCTAGTAAGATATGTCGAGAGATATTTGTTGAGCAATATACACACCGAATGCATTTTATCATTTGATGAAACACGTATGAACTTTTAATGAAACTTTTATTAGTTAGATATTTTCATATTTAATAATTATTTTATTTAATTCTAATATTTAATTTAATTTAATTTTTTATAGATGACACTCCTACGTAGAATTCCTGGATCCAGCCCCGCCCCGCCCTTCCTTCTTCTTTTCCCTCTCTTTCCCCGTTTCTAGTCATTGGAGTTATTTCCACCTCGCTGCTAACAGAAATAAAGGGAGGGAGAAAGAAAGAGAAGAAAAAAAAGAGTCGTTTTCCAGCCTGCAGCTTGGGGCGGGGAATTTGTGTGGGTTTTTGGTGCTTGCTTTGCTGTGAGAGAGAGAGAGCTGTTTACTTTTTACCAGTGGGGAGATGAATGGAGGGGAAAGGTGGGGAGGAATATCCGGTGTTTAGGGATGGAGTTCCCGGCCTTCATTTTGGTTTTCCGGCCTTAATTTCGATTCTTGAATTAATTTCCCAACTTGAATTACTTATCAGTAGCATCTCATCTCCCATCCACCTTAAATTCAAATTTGATGAACGTGAAAAGATTAGTTGTTCCATTCACCCTCATTGCCGACACTATACTCGAGCTAGCTAGCTGGAATCAATTACCACTATTACCATCAACTTCCCTTTCTGCTACTACTTCTCTTCACCACCATTACCATCATCTTCATCCACAAATATTTCACAAGCACACCAGAAATCTCATAATCCATACCACACAAGATAAAACAACCACAAAAAAACATACCAGTAACCTCTTAATGCAAACCACAAGTCTCCTAAAACAAACAAAAAACCTCTCAAACCAAACCACAAAATTCTAAAAAACACACCAGAAACCTCATAATGCAAACCACAAACTCCGTAAAGCAAAACACCAAAAAAAACTAACAAAAAACCTCCTAGTGCAGACCACAAATCCATTAAACAAACCAGAAATCTCACAAATCAAACCATAAAATTTTTGAAAGAACACCATAAACTTCTTAATGCAAACCAGAAACGCAATAAAGCAAACCAGAAACCTCCTAATGCATACTACAAATCTCCTAAAACAAACCACAAATCTCACAAAGCAAACCACAACATTTGCGAAAGCACACCAGAAACCTCCTAATGCAAACCAGAAACCTCCTAATGCATACCACAAATCTCCTAAAACAAACAACAAACCTCACAAAGCAAACCACAACATTTGCGAAAGCACACCAGAAACCTCCTAATGCAAACCACAAACACAGTAAATCAAACCACAAAAAAGCAAACCATAAATGTCCTAATGCAAACCACAAATATATTAAAACAAACCAAAAACCTCACAATGCAAACCACAAAGTTTTTGAAAGCAAACCAGAAACTTCTCAATGCAAACCACAAACACGATAAAGCAAACCACAAAAGGCATAAAAAAATATGAGAAACCAAACCATAAATCTCACAATGCTAACCATAACATCCGGTGATCATTGACCGTTGACCGGTCAACGAAGTTCGTTGACCGAACTCCGGTGACAGTCAGTGAGCAGATTCCGACGCCGATAGGCATATTCCGGCCCCGATGACTAGATTCCGACGCCGGTAAGCATATTCCGACAGCGGTAAGCATATTCTGGCGACAAAAAGCATATTCCGGTGACCGGTGACCAGTTTCCGGCGACTGGTGGCAGAATTCCGGCGACCAAATTTTTGGACAGAAAATAAAAAATAAAAAAATATTTTTTTATTTTTTTTATTTTTTTATTATTTAAACAGATTTTTCATAAATGCCAATTATACCCCTGCTTTGATTTTACACTAGGTCAACTCATCTAATAAAAAGTCATCACAATCCTAGCTTCCTATTGGTTGGAGACTAGTGTTGTTACAATTACAACACAAAGGGTGTTGTCATAGTAACCGGTCCCCAAAATAACATAAGAAAGAGGAAGAACAAAACCAACCAAATTCTACCTTCAGGATGGCGAGAAGATAATGTTGGATTTAACCACATACTTGTAAGAAAACTGGGACCAGATACGGTAACAACACCTTATATGTTGTTATAGTGACAATAGTAATACCCAGCCAATAAGAAGGCCGGATTTTGCTGACTTTTTAATAATATAGGTTGACTCAATTTAGATAGTGTAAAAATCAAACAAGGGCAAATTTGCCATTTTAGAATAAATCATTCTTCGGGAATAAATCGTTTCTCTCTCCCCTATCTTCCCCATCTCTCTGATCCCCTGTACCACCGATTCTTCCTCCTCATCGTCGTCGGCCATCAATTCCTCCACCATCTATCATCGCTTCTCTCTCGCCCATATCTCAGCCGCCGCAGTTAGAACCCCAACGAACCTTTCTCCCCCCATTGACAACCATCTCGTCGATTGTGGCTCCTCCATAGACCTTCGTCGGTTCGTTTCCAGTTTTGATTCCAATTCCGGCACCCCTATGCGATGCTTCGCTCACACGACGGTGGCGTTGAACGGATCCCCCATTCCATCTCGGTACTAATCTATCGATGGAGATCAAAACTCGCATGGCACAAACCGACGCGCCTCCCGCCATCCGGCCACATCTACTTCGTTTGCCGCCCTCCATTTGACAATCGATTCCATCCTCAGGCCGCGCCCAGCATCGTTTCTCCTCTGTCTGTCGGTTAATAGTTTGCACGTGTTGGGACTGGGAGAAGTCGGAGAAGAATGGCAAAAGATAATAGGCAAAAGATGGAAGGGAACAATTTGTAGATAATTATTCATTTTGGTAGTTTGGTTCTATATATTCATTTGTACATAATTATGCCAGGTTTCCAGTAACACACGTTTTTAATTATATAACAAAAGGGATTATTTGAAGAGTATTTGTAGTGTGATGTGGATAAATTATAATGTGATCGGTCAATGGTCAACGATCACCGGAGCTTATGGTATGGATTGTGAGATTTATGGTTTGGTTTATGATGTTTTTGTATGTTTTTTTGTTGTTTGTTTTATCGTGTTTGTGGTTTGCATTGAGAAGTTTCTCGTTTGCTTTCAAAATTTTGTGGTTTGCATTGAGGGGTTTCTGGTTTGTTTTAATATATTTGTGGTATACATTAGGACGTTTCAGGTTTGTTTTTTTGTGATTTGATTTACTGTGTTTGTGGTTTGCATTATGAGGTTTCTTGTGTCCTTTCGCAAATGTTGTGGTTTGCTTTGGGAGGTTTGTGGGTTGTTTTAGGAGATTTGTGGTATGCATTAGGAGGTTTCTGGTTTGCATTAAGAAGTTTCTGGTGTGCTTTCGAAACTTTTGTGGTTTGCTTTGCGAGGTTTCTGGTTTTTTTTAATATATTTATGGTCTGCATTAGGACGTTTTTGGTTTGCTTTACCATGTTTGTGGTTTGCATTAGAGGGTTTCTGGTGTGCTTTTCAAAATATTTATGGTTTGCTTAGTGAGATTTCTGATATGTTTTAGCAAATTTGTGGTTTGCATTAGGAGGTTTCCGGTATGTTTTTTGTGGATTGTTTTATTGGGTTTGTGGTTTGCACTAGGGGATTTTTGGCGTCTACAAACACCCAACACCCATTTTTTTTAATTGCTTACTTACTCTGTGATGTTGATCTTTAACTACTTTACATTTTTCCACTTTGTAATTACTAATTGCATACGTTTATCAATATTATTATTATATTAATCAGGTTTCCATCTTCCATCCCCAAGGACCACCATCTGCGCTTGCTCGCAGTGCGGAGAGGGTTTCCATCCCCAAGGACCACCTAGCCTAGGTTCCACCGTTCCAACAATAGCGAAACACCCACCAAACGAAATTGAAATCTCTCTGCCTCTGCCTTTTTCCTTGCTCTGTTTTTTCACGCAGAGAGCATGGGCGAGAAGAAAAGGAAGGCAAGCAACACGACTCTTATCGTCTTCTTCTTCTCCTTCTTTTTCTTCTTCTACAATTGCGAGACTTCTATCTGGATTTGGAGTGTTAGGAAGAGATGGAGAGACGGATAGGAAAGGCGCGACCGGTGGAGTTGCCTTTGCGCCTTTGGTTTCTTTTTCTTTTGCCAAATGCGGAGTTTCGGATCCAGAGAGAACAAGCAAAGCAACCTGTGGAATGAATAAATCCAAATATATGCAGAAAAATCCTGGTCTCTAGTCAATTAGGGGATTCGCTCGAGAACTCCTCTGCCATCTGATCTCTCTCCCCTGTTTCTTAGTCCCTCGCCGTCGGAGTCTCAATCGCTGCCTCTCCGGCCTATTGTACTAGTCCTTCAGCTTGTCCTTTTACTCGAGAAGGCGTCTATGGCGGCTCGATTTCAGATTGAGGGAGACGACTCGGTTCTCCTCCGCGTCACTCACTTCAATCTCAAAACTTTCTCTGACGAGGTCCGCTGCTCACTTCAGGTCAGTGCGCCATCGCGAGTGACGACGAAGAAGGAAGAGGAAGAGAATGGAGGAGGAGCGCAGTTGTCAGATCGCGTGGAGACTATTGTCAGACCACAGACCATGTGAAAGCGGTAGAAGCGAGGAAGAGGGAGGTGGAATAATTTTATATTTATATTTATTTTTGTGTAACTTTACTCTTTTACCCTTAATGAATTATGATGTTATTATAACAACACTAATGGTGTTGTTATACTATCCGCCCCCAAGAAAACTAGACCAATCTGTAGCAATAAAGAGCTGAAACATATGTTAACCGGACCCGGTACGTTAAAAAAGAAACATAGATCATATTAAACAATGGAATTAAGGTTGTGGCCTTGTGGGTAGTTTGTAATGTTATCCTCCTATAATATATAGCCATTCTCCGGCTGATTTTCTCCATTTTGAAATCCTTGGCTTCTCCTGCATTCTCGCTAGGGGCAATTTTGGAAACTACATTGTGTTTCTGGATCCCCTTATTTTATTACTCGGAAAAAGCAGTAGTCAAGCCCATCGCAACCGCTCATTGTCCCTTCGTCCTCACGACCTCACCTCATACCACCGACCCGCAACCGCTCATATTCCCTTCTTCCTCACATCATACAAGTGACGCATTCCGCTGGTGCCGCTTCTCCCCCATCTTCAACTTAGCCATGCTTAATCGACAACCACCGACTCTCCCGCGATGAGAAGCTATCTTAGCCCTCTCCTCGCTCTCTGAATCCCTATTCCACCCAACTTGTAAGCAACCAGTGGTCGGCGACTTCCATATCCTCTATGAATCAGTTTTCAGTGGTTGATTCATCTTCGCCAGTGACTTCCCGACTCTCCCCTATCCTCTCCGAATCCCTTCCCGAAGATTTTGCTGGGTTCCTCTTCACCTACCAAATGTCACTTCAATTTCTTCCTCAACGCCGATTCCAACTCTCCCATCGCCGTCGATTCCTTTGGTCGGGTACGCAGACTTGGCGGCTAGCGATTTCATCTTTCATCTCCCGCTTCGTCATCAATTCCTTTGGTCGGTTTGCATTTTTTTCTTCTCACCCTCGAATCCGCCATTTCACCTTCTCGCAACAGCGATTTCAAGATGGACAAGATTTTCCGGGTTCTAGCGGTGCGGCTTCTATTCTCTCGAATATGAAGGAGTGCAGTGGAATTAACAATGTTTGTAGGGTTCAAATTGGTTGTGGGTTAGAGGAGTTGAGGTCGTCCGGACCAGGCAATCCGCCATTTCATCTTCCCGCGACCCGGATTTGAAGATGCATAGGAGTTTCTGGGTTTTGGTCAGTCATATCAATTCCAAGTAATTGATTGCAATTCGTCAATTAAAATTGAACTTTGATCATTATCATCAATGGACTTGGGTTTCTGGGTTCTGGCAATGCATATCGGTTCCAGGTATATTATTGCAATTCGTCAATTAAAGCAGAACTGAGTTATGTTGTTGTTCAATTCATGAGAATCGTTTTCCACATACTTTGATTTTCATGTTGCATCATATTTATTCTTATTCCAGTTCATGTGAGGGTCATGCTAGCGTAGATAGGGATGGTTCTGCCCATATAGGATTACGGTACACCTGTCTTAATGGTCTACTACTCTACTTTGATGGCGGATAGGTAACCGACGCTCCGTCTGCCTCCCGTCTCTTCAACACCAAAGCCATCTGAGATTACGCCGAAGAAAGCGACGAACCCCAGATGGACGTTGATCGTCGCTCTAGCCATCCGTTCCCACGCGGCCGCTAGCTAAGATTTCCTCTCAAGTATGGTTTTTTATCCATTCTCGCGAACGACGAGCTTGAGCCAGGTTCTGAACTTGATGGACGAGGTCATGGAAATTCCCCTGCTCTCTACGAAGCGAAACTCCAGAGGCGGAGTCCGGTGAGGGTGGGACGCTGGCGAGATGGAGGAGGATCTACCGATTTTGACACAAATCCAACAGACCCAGTTCCGTATAGCTTGCAAGCACTAATGTTATCAATTGTTCAAGCACTTCCACAAATCCTGAAATCTGAATGCTACAGCTTGGATCCCCCTAACAGTAGCAGGGCCATTGAGAACCTACACCAGCATGGTTGGGAGAGGATATTTCAACAAAATCCTATTTGATTGGTATGTTTCTTTCACATTCTCTCCACTTCCGGTTGCATTGCACACTTTCAAGGTGAATCAGTTTCTGGTCTCTGTCCAAGGATAATTGCTTCGTATTGGTAGGTAACTCCTTCCTTCTATTTGGTTCTTAGTTTTTCTAATGTCCGAAGTTGTCAATGACCATTCTTTTTTTTACATAGGGATGATTTTCTATGCTTCTTTAATTCTCTTGCAACAATTTATGGTTTCTTTTCAGTTCCACGTCATGATTGCTGCAGAAGTTACGCTTCGTCTGAGAACTTCATAGTTGCTGCTGGGGGAGATACTTCTAATCTTCTAGGGCCATTTTGATTTGTCCATGGCTGTTGGTATCAACGAAAATTATTGTTTCACCATCTTTGGGTTTCTTCAGTTTCAATTCATGATTGCTGCACAATTTGCTTGCTGGTAGGTCTATCAATTTGCCCATAGCTGTAGCCTATAGGATTCGAAAACTACGTACTTCCCTATTTTTTTTTATTTTTCTCACTTCCAATTCCAATTCGAAATGACTAGGATTTGCCAACTGACAGACCACATCAAGACTGCTGCAAAATTTTCTTAATGTTAGATTATCCTTTTCTTCTCTATGTATTTTACTTTAGTGTTTCTGATATGTGAAACGCAAAATCTAATTTTGGAGGAGATTACAGCTTCACATGTAACATGATTGACTGTTCTTAATGAGAATGGTCTTGCAGTTACTGTAATCCATACATCTAATTGTCTGCTTGGGAATGAGTGAATGATCGCTCCATTGTTATGCGTTTGTCAGCATCTTTCCATGATCAACAGAACAATCTCCATGCCACTTGATTGTGCAGGTTGTTTCTCATATTCTTTTCACCAGTTAGCTCAATTTTAGAAATTTGTTGACATAGTTTCATCAAAGAGTTTCTTCAATAAGATGCGTAGGCAGGATGGAGACCTTTTGCCAGTGGTTTTTTTTTTTCCTGGGGAGTAAGTTTCTACTATCTTTTATTTGATTTCTTCTAGATGTTTGGATTTAGGCTGTATATTTGTGTAGTTGTATTTAGCCATTCGGTTTAGCCATAATTGTATTCAATTGACTTCTTAGTTTCTTGATGTTGGGGTTTAAGCCAGTTTGCGTTATGTTTGGGTTAGATTGAGTCTTCTTGCTTTTTCCCACTCAATCAGTGGTCTAATTTGTTTTACTTTATTGTGGTATATTGGTAGGAGTATCTCAACCTGATTGCAGATTTGTGGAGGTTTTATCCGAGCATCAGTTAGGTGATCATGCAGATTCAAGTTTTCTACTCTCTAGAATTTCCGTTCTCCTTTATTTCTAGCTTTCAGTCTCCCCATCACTCTCTAAATCAGATATTGGTTAATAATTGTAGAGTTCATTAACTGTTCATGGGTCCGTTCGCCATTCCGTCGCAGTCTGTACAGAAAGTCTCCGAATTTGGTTGTCAGTGGTCGCCCCTTAGCAGCTTCCTCTCCGAATCGTTTCACAGGTACTGCCCGATGTCCAAAGTTTGTTGGTTCGCATAGTCTCTTCATCTCCCAAAATCGATAGTCATCGTTGGCACCAGGTCTCCTCAATCGACCGTCGTTCGTCCATTCTCCCTACGGTTTAGTGATACTGTCGTTTGGTATCTTCACCCACATCGATTCCCAGTTCTATTCGAGGTCGCACTTCAAATCGGTGGATCATCTTTGCTTATCGTCCTTCCTTCATCTTGCTATTAGAATCAATTGAAAATTAGGGTCTTCTTTTATCTATTGGAATCTTGAGTTCCCTGAAACCCTTATCCTTGCTGGAACCCTTATCGATTTGATTTACTTCTATCCAAGGATAGTTTGGTTCAAGTGGTGAGATTTTGTTTTATGCCATACCTTCAATTAAGGGTCTGAAGAGGAAGAACCATACGGATTCAGAAAGTTATGATTAAGATAATTGAGTTGTTTCGCATCCATTCTCATAATGTTCAACTCAATTTGTTTAGTGCTTTATGAGGACTAAAGTAGAGTGCTTTATTTCATATGAACTTGCCGGTGTAATCATGCATCAGTTTTCCAACCATTCCATTTGGCTTTGGTTGTAGATTTATGGGATGTATTGATCAAAGAATTGGTAGGTTATTAGTTGCATAAATATGTATGTTGGTTGTTCCACTTTTGTGTAGCATATGCATGTATGGAGGTTTCATGTTGGTGACATCTGTTTTGTTTGCTCAATTTAATTTGAACTTGGGTGGCTACCTTTGACCTCTTACATTCAACTATATTGATACAGGTTGAAGATAACCTACCAATTTAATTGTGATACGTCTGCTATATTACTTTGTGAAAGGGAATCACCAAGCTTGCTGCTTCCTTACTTTGTAGTCGGTAGATGGACTCTCCGGCTACCTTTTTCAACATTCTGCAGTGTAAGTTTTGGTGGCACAATGTATTGCGTTCACACTCCTCCGAACACACTCTTTGGTTTGATGTTAGTATTAGCTCACCTTCAATTTGTAGATGCATATAGCAGCAAGGTTCTGCAACCTGTACGATCTGCAGCTCACCCCTCCTATTTTGATATAGACAACTTTCTAAGTCCAATAAGGTAGGTGGGTGTGGCTTGGTCCTATGTATACTATTTTAAAGAGGATAGAGGTGATGAATCATCCTTCACCCTATAGCTCAATTATCTCCATGATTCAAATAATTATGTCTTTGTTGCACAAATTTACTTTCCATAAATTCATATACATGATGACTGGCTTGCTCTTTCATGTTGAATTAAATAATTGTGTTTGTTTTGACAAATTTTTCTTCATGATGATTCACAGGGTTAGCTCCATCAATCAGATAATTAGGGTTTTGTTTTCTTCAAACAAAATCATTATTGATGCTTCTGGCTAACTTTGCCATCACAGAACTGTGAACATATATGGAAGAACTTAATGTGGTCTTTTGCCCTTTCACTATTCATTTTCTGTTATAGGTTGCATAGTGAGATAAGAGACAGGTCAGTTTTCTTCCTAACTTCATCCATCAACTGGAGACGTTATGCACAAACTTTGACTGCAGTCATCCCAAATTATGCCTAACAAGTTACTGCTATGAAGTCGATATGTCGAAGAATGATGCTCGACTTCACGCCGCAAAGGAAGTCCGGATGGTCCTTAATCATGGTCTGCGAGGCATGTATCAACTTTCTCTCAGGTTTGCTGCTTACAGTGTTTTCAGCCAGTGGATTCTGGATAGTCACAATTGATGACCCAGCTTCTCGCTCTGTTATGTTACTCATTTGTAGGATATTTATGCCTATCTTCTCACCAACCGAGTGATCTTTGTAACTATGATGTTTCAGAAATATGGGATTATCCATCTAGGTCTATGGTTGATTTTGCATTTATGCATATGGGTCTATAATATTGGCAGTGATTTCTTTATCAGTTCATTCCAAGGTTCGGTTTGTTACTTTCTCAATGAAATCTGGCTCTTCCATTTGTTAGATCACTCAGAAGGGATAAAGATTAAAGATATGCTCTTTTTTGGGGTTAGGAAGTCTTGCTGGAAGATTTTTGGTAGTCCTGGAACAATTCTATGGGGAAGTGAATTGGTAGTTGTTATTGTTCATACTAAAAATTTCTTTTCTCAAGCTGCTTCGGTGTACACATGACCTATCAGCTAATCCAAAGTGCTCCTTCCTTTTTGCTAGAGATCCTCAGGACATGATTGATTTAATGACTATCGTGCATGGAGGTACTATCTCTGTATGTTACTTCTCTCATCTTCTTGCTTTGAGAGCAACATTGTAAGGTTGATTCACACCATAATGTGAAGAGATCTCTTTTAATTAATCTTCGAGTCTCTAAGCAAGACGAGGCTGCCACTAGAACTGCATATTTGGCCAAACATCCTAATCGTTCTGGGTAGTGTCTCTTTTGCCTCTGTAGTTTCTTTTTGCTTGATGTTCAAGACATCTTCGTTTGTCCTTGTGAGTTGGAAAACGAGTCAGCACTTTTCATATGAAGGTCGACTTTGGTGAGTTCTAACTTTTAAGGATCGAGCCAAAGATTGTATGATATACGTGAGTAGTAGATCTGCATTGCTTCAATCTGGAGGTTTGTGGATCATTCAACTTTGTCTTTCTTTGAACTCACAGTTTCTATGTTTATTGCTAGGTTTGTTGATAATGCGAAACCTGGAAAGTTTACACTTTTGCATTTGGCATTACTGTGTGGAAACAACACCAGAGTTCAGCAAGGAAGAGTTCAAATATGCTAAAGTTGATCCAATATCCCTATTTGCAAAGCCGATTGCTGTATATCCTGCTCTTGTGATATATTTGACTAAATGGTATATTTCAGTTTTAGTGTAGGTATACGTGAATATATGAACCTCTGAAGAAATTTGGTTGAATGATTAGTGAAAGGAGTTAAAGTATGGACTTAGTGAATCCACATTTATTGATCCAATCCATGGGTCAGGACTCTTTGTTTGGGGATGATAATTATGAGTAGTTTATGCTATCATTCCCCCGCCCCAATGGACGGCTATGGTTTCAAGGTTTGCAAGTGTTAATTTGGTTGCATAGGCATTATAAGAAGTTAAGAACAATATTTTCCTTGGATAAGTAGTTTTGATGGTAGTAGACAAAGATCATGGTATTAAATATTTTGTCAATGTCTACCAAATTTTTTTTTTTATCAATTTAAGGCATCTTTACCCTAATGAGTTTGTATATCATGTATCTTTTATGATTTAATTAATGAGATTTGAGTTAGTATGAGAAAGGGATCAGGATTTCATTTAGAAATACAACAGCTAGATACAATCATATGCAAGATTGTTAATAAAAATAATTTCATTGCTCATGGAGTGTGAACGCTCATTGACATTAAGGGTGTGCAACTAGGGTTAGTCCGTACCAGATCGCACTGAAATAAATCAACACTCAGACCTAACCACACTGAATCGAATATAATATGGTCCGATCTTTGGTTTCATTAATTTTGTAACTATTAAAGAAAATAGACCTAATTGATATTTGGATAGATCAAATTGGACCAAAATGGATAGAATGCATTGTTGATATGATTCATAGTTCTAAGATGTATTTTACTGTTACACTGCGGTTCTCCAAAATTTGGTACGGACTTTACCAGCCCGTTGCACACTCCTTCGTATTACTTTTGGGTGGGGGTAGGAATTTATAATC
This sequence comes from Linum trigynum, assembly GCA_964030455.1. Classification (NCBI taxonomy): domain Eukaryota; kingdom Viridiplantae; phylum Streptophyta; class Magnoliopsida; order Malpighiales; family Linaceae; genus Linum; species Linum trigynum. Next base: position 47,833,718 of record OZ034817.1, on the reverse strand, counting down.
AAACAACATTATGATATGAGTGAAGATATGGAAATTGAAAATATTGCGTGTATAGTATATAGCTAAGATATTAGATATGAAATGGATCTACAACAAAATACTATGGCTAACATGCGAGACTTGGTAGATTGCAAAATAGTACAAATCTTAAATTAAAACATAATATAAAAATACTATTTATGTATCTATTTAATTTGAAATGGATAGAGAGTGATAAGGATAACATCCTTGGCGAACCCCCTAAAGTGGTAATTGTAATTTAAGAGGCACTAAATTATAAGGGTGAGTCTCAAATTACTCATTCAACCAGATCGGACGCTGAACCGAAAAAGTTAGTATTTTAGGGTTAAATGATTAACCGTTATAAAATTATAGATTAACTGTTGATAGTTACGTTCATGATATATAAAAGACAACATTTTTATAATACACTTTTTTAAGAATGAAACTATCATTGACCATAAACAGTTTCAAATTCATATCATCATCAAAATATCTAACAAATCATTCAAATCGTTCCACAAAATAAACCATAATGTTTAATTCAAGTTACAAATTATCGTGCCAGTCGGTAGTAGACCACATAAAGTCGACAACGAGGATTGAAAATAAGAAGAGGGAGTAGAAATAAAATTAATAATTCTGGTTTGATGGTCTAAGTATATCTTTTTTTATAAAAAAGAGTGTAGTTAAAATAATGACCCACTGGACCAGTTAAACCGTGATAGTTCATATGGTTTTATGTTGAACCGTTAAAAACCGTTTGGTCCATCATTAACCGTCCAAGAAATGAACCGAACCACTATCATAAGTGGTTTGATGATTCTACTAGCTCAGGCGTTCATCCAGTTCGATTCTATAACAATGCCTTTTTGGGGTCGTTTGGAGAATATGAGTTTAAATCTACGTATTGTCAACAATTTAAAGATTCTAACTCTCCAGATTGTTGAAAACATACTTTAAAATGTTTATTGTTTGGTAACTGTGATTGTTAACATTCAATTAAAATAAATAAAAAATTAATTTTATATTAAATAAAATTTGTATCCTTAATAAAAAAAATTAGAGTGGTTCAAGAAATATTAAAAACTTTGTTGATAGATATATTTCATGTGATAAATAAATAGAAGTAAGAGAAAAACTAGGAGAGAAAAAAAAATCTCACGAATCAAGATATAGAATCTCTATGATTATGAGAGATTTGATATCCACAGATTTTAGAGATTTGAAATCTCTAAAGCTAGAATCCATAATACAGAAAACAACAAAAAACATAACTTTCTACAAAATCTACGAATTCAGCGAATCTATGTCCTAAATCCTGCTCTCCGAACGACCCCTTTGAGTCCTATACCAAATCACGCTTCTGTTCTCATACTAATTGGTAGCTCCTTTAAATCATTAATGCAAATTATCAATCCGGCCAACGGGCCGGGTTATAAGCTAGTAAACAAAACATAGTAAAGTAAAAAAAGAAGGGATTGGAATGAGAAGCGAATTACGTACTAGGGGATATTATCAATTTCACCATCACCACTTCTCTCAATGTCCTGAAAATAATATATATGTTACAAATTTGAAATTTAAGGTTTGATTACTCTAAAGGCAGTAAAGTTTCATTCCTATTTTAATACTTTTGTATGACAGAGACAATCAACAAAGTAACTTAGTAAGTGTAATATACATACAAAATAATCGAATCACTTGTTCAACAACGGTTAGCTAGTTAATCGACAAAATAAACCGATTATACGATTACAATTGATGACAATGCGAACTGACGAGACGAAAACCGGAGAGGGTGGTGAGTTCGAGCCGCGAACCTCATTAAGCAAGTTACTAGTTGGTTTGAACAAGATCTATCTCGCTATCTAAAGGCAAAAACAAACGAACACAAGTCCTCTTTAAACACCCATTTTGTTAACTAATGAGAGTGGAAGCAGACATCACGGGTATAAAATACAAGCCAAGCCCAAAATTATCAAGTAGACATAATGTCACGTATACATATCTATGTTACATAAGTTGCTAATCCTGACCAAGAAAGATGTAAACTATACATTACTCAAGCAGCCACGACGCGACGACCTCAGCCGGCTACATCGAAAAGCTCTCTCCAGGACGCCTGTCCTTGTCGAGCCCAGCGAGCTTGTTAACCGTAATCTTCCCTTTGTCCAGTGACTCCGCCACGCATGGCTGGGTTTGCGCCGAGATTTCCTGAGCCACGAACCGCATGGTGGGTCGTGACTCAGGCTTCGTCCGGGTGCAGGCCAATGCAGCTGTGAGTACGAAAACCACCTCCTCCGCTAGCTGACCCGTCGGAAGAGGAAGCCTCGGGTCCAGAATTTCATTCATGCATATCTCAGGATCATCTGCTGGAGACGACGACAGTGACAACAGAAACTCTCCGGGGTGCTTTCCCATCATGATTTCCAGTGTGACCACTCCGAAGCCGTACACATCACATTTGTCTGTCACCCGCATTGTTACTGCCAGCTCTACAATGTTCATGATGGAACGGTCATTTGGAGTTGCAGTAGCAAGTAAATGGTAACCATATCATGGTTCTATGAGGCGTTCAAAAATGAAGTTTGGCAAATATGAGATTTGATCAATTGGTTCTGAGATTTACCTGGAGCCATGTAGCCATAAGAACCGGCAACGGATGTCCAATTGGAGGAATCTGTGGCGAGCAGTCGAGCTGTGCCGAAATCAGCAAGTCGAGGCTCGAAGTCTGACTCCACCAGAACATTGTTCACGGATATGTCTCGATGCACGATTGGAGGGGTGCAATCATGGTGGAGGTAGGCGATCGCATGAGCCAGGCCTCGTACGATCTTGATCCTCGTACCCCAGCCGAGCTCTGCTTCCCCTTCTACACCATACAACACTTTCCCCAGGCTCCCCCTCTCAATGAACTCATAGACCAAGTACAAGCACCCTCCTCTGGAACAGAACCCATACAGCTTGATGATGTTCCTGTGCCTCACTTCCGTCAACATCCTGATCTCGTTCTCGAAACTCTGTCGGTTGACTGCAGAGACTTCTCCGTCGGAGGAACAACTGGGAGCATTCAGTTTCTTCACTGCCACAACTTGTCCTGTTCCCAACTCTGCTCTGTAAACACTGCCGAACCCTCCCTTCCCGATGCAGAACTTGTCGTTGAAGTTATTAGTGGCCTTGGAGACATCCCCAAACGTGAATTTTCCGTCCCTGTCCCATATCACTGAGGTGGAAGCCTCGTACTTGTTCATGCTTTTTTTAGCCTCTTCATCAGCAAGATGGTCTTGCCGGCGGCGACATGCCATGACAGTTAATAAAGTAGCTGCTAACCCCACTAGCCCCAGAACTGGAACAATGACACCAAAGAGAACCTTCTTGTTAAACCGGGAGGAGGGTCGAACGGCCCCCGAAGGGCCGCATGGAGATAAACCTGCAATATTGCTTCCGCACAAGCCTGGGTTTCCAGCAAAAGCTTCTGAAGATGCATTGTGGAACAAGCTGTTACCGGTCGGGACGGGCCCAGTCAGGTTGTTGTATGAGAAATCAATGGAACGCAGACTCAGCAAGCCGGACGATATGGCAGTCGGAATCTTCCCCATGAAATCGTTACGAGACAAGTTGAGACTCTCCAGCGCTGTCAGCTTCCCCAGATTCTGAGGTATTTCACCAGAAAATGAGTTGCTGCTGAGATCCAACAGGTACTGCAATGCAATCAGGTTGCCCAGCTGCGATGGGATTTCACCTGATAGATTGTTGTGGCTCAAGTCCAAGCTCGAGAGCTTCTCACAGTTGCCAAGCAGCTCTGGAATGACTCCAATCAGGTTATTATCAGACAAATCAAGAGATTCAAGCTTTGACAAGTCCCCCAGGCTAGGAGGAATCTCGCCTGTTAAGTCATTGTTGCTCAGGCTAAGCCTGTATAACAAGCTCAGGTTTCCCAACTCGGAAGGGATTTTCCCTGTCAAGTCATTGAATCCCAGAGCTAGCACCCGCAAATTAGTCAACTTTCCAAGTTCAGCAGGAATGTCACCAGTAATCTTGTTCCCATCGATCTGCAAGTTGGTGAGATTCTGGCATTCTCCCCACATCCCAGAAATCTTCCCCACAAAATGATTCTCTGCAAGAGAAACGAAAACAAGATTTGGATGGACTCCAAACGCATTGGTGATGTCACCAGTGAAGTGGTTCCCATCCACCCGGATTCTAACTAGCTCCGAGCAATTCTTCAAACAAGAAGGCAGTGACCCTGTGATGTTGTTATCATTGACAGTCAGCTGCTGCAGGGCTGAACCACTACATAGCTCAGGTGGCAACTCTCCACTGAAGCTGTTGTTGGAAAAGCTAGCACGTTGCAGAGAAGGCGAGTTCTTCCCAAGGTCTCTAGGAATGGTGCCTACGAAATGGTTGGTGAACAGGCTGATTGACACCAGAGAGCGGAGGCCAGAAATGGTGTCTGGCAACTCCCCAGACAATTGATTGGTGTTGAGGTCAAGGACTCTCAGTGATCTCATGTTTCCAACCTCTGGTGGAATGGTGCCACTGAGATTGTTGGAGAAGAGATTCAGGGTGTCGAGGCTCGTCAGATTACAGATTGGTGGAGGAATTGGACCTGAGAGTTGGTTTCCTGAAAGGTCAAGAAGAGACAAACTTTCCAGGTATCCAATCTCTGAGGGGATTGGACCAGAGAGTGTATTGTTGTACAGGAAAAGAATACTGAGATTAGTCAGTTTCCCTATTTCCGGTGGAATGTTCCCTGACAATAAGTTGTTTTGAAGTTGCAGAGATCCCAAGTGTTTCCAATTAACAAACAGGCCAGCTGAGATCACTCCAGAGAAAAGGTTATCAGACAAACCAAGCTCGACAATGTCATTCAGATTTGACAAGGACAAGGGCAGTTCTCCGCTGAGTTGATTCAGAGCTAAGGCCAAGTAGGTCAGCCTTGTGCAGAGGCCAATCTCAGAAGGTAAGGTTGAGTTCAAGTAATTCATTGTGAGATCAAGTCTTACCAGATTCTTGAGCCGGCCCAAGGAAGAAGGAATGTTTCCTTGGAACGAATTGTTAGACAACTCAAGTATCCGAAGGCTAGAAATCAAACCAATACTTGCAGGAATTTGGCCAATCAAATCGTTGTTAGCAAGATGAAGGTTTCTAAGCTTGGCAAGCTTCGAAACGCTAGTTGACAATGGTCCTTGGAATGAATTCGCGGTGAGATTCAAAGACTCAATATTTCCCAGATTGGTATAGACCCACTCTGGTATCTGGCCTGTGAACTGATTCCATGACAAGTCCAGAAACCTCAAGTTCCGGCAATCAGATACAAAATCAGGGAATCCCAGAGCAAATTCATTGAGGAAAAAGCTCAGGTGTGTCAACGAAGGCATACCCGAAAATTTGGACCAGTCAGGAGTCTCCAAGTAGTTGGCTCCAAGGTCAAGGTGCTGCAGCTTTTGAAGATTGCAGACCTGATAAGGGACCGTACCGTTGAGATTGTTGTTAAAAACGCTAACGAAACGTAGCTCCGTTAGCAGCCCAATCTCCACAGGTATGTCCCCAACAAAGGAGTTGAGACTCAAGTCCAAGTGAGTTAGCTTGGTAAGGCTACCAATGTTGGAAGGTATTGTCCCACCAATGTAGTTATTCTGAACTTCAAAGCTGGTGACATTGGCAAATGGACCGAAGTCAAACTGAGAAAGATCTCCAGTTATGTTCAAGTTGGAAAGATTGATACCAGAAACGGCCCCGGTGGAGCGACCGCAGGAGATGCCACTCCAGCTGCAGAGGTCGTTGAGGTTGGAGAGAGACCAGGAACTGAGAGGAGGTGAATAAGTGAAGGAATTTCTCCATCTGATGAGAGCTTGGGCTTGTGTTCTTGGAGATGCTGTGAGGCTTAGAGGAAGACAAGAAAGGAAAAGGGCATGGAAGAAAAGAAGGGAAAGAAGATGTTGGCTGGTCATTGTGGCATTCTTAGGTGTACTAGAGGAGTCGTACATGACTTGTCATGGCCCTTTATATAACTGGGGATAGATGGGGGAATGAAGTCAAATCTGGGATCATTCATCATTGAGAGCCCAATGCACTATCCATCACCAACAAGATTGCAAGGATGACTTTGTTTTGTCGCACTATTTTGGAGAGCACAGAAGCCTAACTAGCTACTTAGATGCCATGAAAGGGAAAGGACTCCAAAAAGCGACTGAGACAGGCAGAAAAATAGAGGGAATCTCTAAGGAAGCCAATACGTATCCATTGAAGTAATGCAACTATGAGTTTTAAACTTTTAATACATCACAATGGTTGACCGGGGAACCTATACACATTTTCTTTCATTCTATGGGCTAGGATGAAGGGTGTTTTCCATTTGTTGTCTATTTTAATAAAATTCTTATGACAATAATAGTTCGACAGACCCACATGAAATGGCGTTTCTCAACTATTGTAAATTATTTCTTCTAATGTGTTTTTCTCCTCAACTTGCTTTTAGATTCTACGCCTAAATGTCAACCCGTATAATTTTAAGTAAAAAAGGAAGTCTAAATTCCAACGAAAATCTTAATAATTTCTAGGAAAATTTTTCTAGTATATTTCAGGTATAAGTCTGTCACTGGCAAAACAAAATTCACTCATCAGAAATTGACTTTTTCCGAGGGGAAGAAACAAAAAGGATTCAAAGAAGTGTTCATGACCCCCCACGTTGCAGAAGGAAATGGACAAATAATAACGAGGGGGAACAGACAATCTGTTTGCCAACCATCAAATGTGGACAGGAAAAATCCTACTGCCTCAAATATTGCAGTCACTTGAGGCCTAATACAATAAAATAACCCAAGTGGTTAAATTTAATAATATACCTCAAGCCTGGGCTATTCTTCTCTCTCGCATAGTGGAGAGAGTGGTCAAAATGCACAAGAAATTTTTTTACAAGAAACGGTAGCTAATTAGGAAAAAAAGATAAATGATAATATATCAAATATGCATATTGTGGCATTTTCATTTCACTATTTCTGAAACCAAACCAAACCAAACCAAACTGACTGGTTGTTTCGGAGCTAGCCAATATAATATTATCACGATTTATATTACGATTCGGTTATTAAACATTTTGTCATTAATCTCACTAGACTAGTTGCATCTGATCTGCAGTATTATTTATAGTGTTTTAGACACATTTTCCTGGAGTTCAATGCAGGCGCCAAACTTCAGATATGGAGATCCCAATCAATGAGCTTGTCGACCAGCAACAATCCACTAAGGCAAATAGAGGCCTACCCAGAACCCACCCTTTTGCATACCAAAAGCACCATAAAATAAAGTCGTTCCATCACAAATGATCAGTCCCAATCACTATAAGAGATATATACTGTTAAACAACACTCTGGTGGCTTTTACTGGTCCATATACTGGCAAGGGAATTTAAATTTTTTTCATTAGCCATATGAAAGTATTCTTTTTAAAATGCATCACCAATTCTCCACTTGCTTGTGATTATGATGGAAGTTAAAAACACGTTCATCACTATCTCTATACAACAAATGTAAAACAAATTAAATAAGCCATCCATGTCCCTTGTGCGTAAAACAGAGCAGAGGTTGTGTTTTCAACTATAACAAATGGCTAACTCGGGATGGTGTGGTTTAACGGGCAATGACTAGATAAACAATGCAGAAAAAACCTCATATAATCTAGCTTGATCCTCAAGAGATTTATCTTAATCACAAGACCCTAATCTCCCCTAGTTTCTATCAATCCTCTTCTAGTCCCCTTCTAATCTCTAATCTTGGTACATAAACGATCGTTCTGCGTCAAAGGTGAAACAGACTAGTAACCACCATAGAATTTCTGAGGACAAAACAGGAGACATTACAGAAAGGTCCACTCTGCACTACGCTATCTATTGTTTTCATGAACTCGCATGTTCCTTCTTAAATTCCTTTCTTAGGATTCTTTATCCCAGACTACCAGAATAAGGCCTCCATCCAGGTCTAAACGCCATTATGTCTGTTGAGTAACTAAATCTTCTTACCATATATTAAAAGGGTTTGTAAAACCGACCCATGCCACATCAGCCGTCCAGGCTTCCCCGCGTGTTTCGGAATTACCTTTCGTTTTTTTTTCCCTTCTTTCTTTCTCATACCACTTACGTCGCCCACTTCAAATTTTAAATAAGTGTTTTATTTTTATTTTTCCTTCCCCTTTGTAATGGGTTACTAACTTGTTGTTGTCCCGAGCATATACAAATTAGAACCATTTCCAAACTCCTTTTCTTTTATGATATGGTATAAGGGATGACCGATATTTAAATACATCTATAAAATATTGAAATAAAATTTTGTTGTCAAAATGTATGGATAATTATAAATGTTTTTAATAAGGGAGTTAGATAAATTAATTATAAATTTTTTTACACTATATGTATATATACATGTTTTTTACTAGAATTAAAAAATCGTAGCATACTGGCGGGTCGACCAGAAAAATCTCCTACAAGATGCTAATTCGCTGGGTGGTTTTTAGCGCTATAAAACGGTTGAACCACAGTTTTAGCATAAAATACTCTACCACATAATTTTTCGGTACAATCTGTAGTACGATTTTTCAATCATTGATTTTTTTAATATATTATCATATTAAAATAGTGAAAATTGATTTGAATAAATTATCGGAACATTTTCACTATTTTGAAATAATAATAAGATAAAGCATACGCTAACCTTACTAAACACTCATTGAGTTCTTATATTTAGAACATAAATTAACCAGAGTTTGGAACATAATACTCTATTGTAATCTCTAATAGTAAACCTCAATTCCTAATTCTCTAACACAAACCATTATATTGATTAATCAAAAAATAATAATTGATCATTATGATTCGTTGAAACATATTAAAGTATACTTAATAGGTATGAACACACATACAACCTACATCAGCCATTAGCTAGAATTTGCCATACTATCACATATATTCATAAATTACATAAAATGAGATTATACTATAATAAAATATAAATATAAATGCCTCCTGCCCAAAGGGCAGGGTGGAAGCTAGTTATCATACTAGAGACCAAAGGTGAGGAATGCCTGACACTAACCTAAGAGCTCATGTTGACTCAAACCGACCTGTTGCTGCTCAAACATTTGGTATCACCAACTAAGTCGAGATAAGTGAACATACTCCAATGCCTAATATCTGGATTTTGTCAGTGACTACAAGTACGGGCAAAACACGTTAAATATTGAAAGCTGCGGACCGGTCTGATAAGCATCGAGTCATCTGTAAGTAATAGGCAAGATTAGAAAACTAACACTGGAATCACGCTGTTGCGTTGCTTCTCGGATCCTCATGAGAGCATTTTTCGCGAACTCAAGCTGCTGCTGCACTGCAACCATAACAAGAAAACATCAGGCGTTGCTTCAGGTTTGAAACGTCTTCACATCTTGCTAACATCATTGCATAAAAAGAAGCACCAAATGCATTGATAAAGTATAATAACAGCCTTAAGCTCTCAACCTTGCCTTCTTGGACACTCAAAACATTACCTGTACACCGTGCAAATGAATGGAAATTTGATGCAGGACTTGGCTCACAATATACTTAAGCCAGATGGAGCACTTGCACTCGTGAAGGCTTTGACTTAGACACTTTGCCTTATCGCTTCTCTCGATCTGAAATCTTCTGCAAGATACACCAAATAGGGAATGCTTGCTCTCATTATCACCTTTATTGACAATCTTGGTTTTTATGCAAGGAGAAGACCCTGCAGCAGGTAAACATCAGATTCGAAATAAATCAAACAGTAAAGTCGATTATTGCTATTGTTTTCTGTTTCCCGCAAAGTCAGTCGGGTTGTTTCTTTTTTTGTTAGTACTTTAGGACTACTGCAGGATTCACAGCTAATTCGTAGATAAAGAACGCATTTTCAGGGAAGTTATTTTTCAACCGATAATTTTGACACAAATTTTGAGCAAGTATTGGAACATAGTCAACACATTAGGATTCAACTAGTTCAAATGTCCTTCCAAATTTCACATACATGAATTTGTGAAACTTTTAAGCGTTTGGATGAGCAAAATTTCTGAGACTACCCCAGGCTATCTGACTTAGAATCATCTAGCATTAACTTAGCCTTGTATAAATTTTCAAATATACTCAACAACTATCTATCCATAATCCAAGCATCCTTCCAAGGCACCACCAAGGAACCAACAAGGTGTTTCACTTTTAAACTAACACCACCGTCAAAATTCACTTTGTAAATGTACATGGTGTTTCACTTTCAAGCTAACACCGCCACCAAATTCGCTTTATCAATTGTATCTCATATGTTTGGACTTTTCATCTACTATCAGTGCATAGTCAAACTGGTTTTTACAGCAAATAGTGACAGAGAAATGCAGTAAATGGTTTTGAATTAGCTCTTCTAGAGACACCTGTGGCGAAGAACCCTACAGATTATTATCATGTCTCCAATAAGGCCATAAACGATGTGCCACTCACAACCATTCTGGATCCAACTTCCAGTCAGTCAGTAGACTAGGATTTCAAGCAAATGACTGTTGCGCTATGCGCCCAAACGCAATGCCTACAGATCAAGTAGCTGGAGAACTGATCAGTTTGAAAGCCACCTCCCTCTCTCGCCACCCAGTCACTGACTCGCATTATCGCAGCTTCTGATGTTAAGTCATCGAACTATCCTCCGAATCATGCACCTGAATGGCCCTAGACGTGCACCTACCTCGTGAAATCCCTAACCCCTAACTCTATTCTCTTTCTTTCTTTCTAGACCTAAAGCCACAATACGTACGCATCAGTGTAGATTGGCGGATTTGGTTAACATTGCTATCTCGAGATGCAAAACCTAACCTTACAGTTTTTTTCTCAAGAACTCACAGCAACGACTGAGAGAAATTGAAGCGGAGAGTTGATTGAGGATAATGAAAGAGTAATGGATTGAATGATCTACCTGAGTGTGAGCTTGCACCGCGGAGAGAAAGAGTGGTAACAATATTGGAACCAGGCACCAAATACTTCACGAATGAACCCCGCCAAATCCTATCCCTCCTGGAAATGGTCATTTTGATGGAGGAATGACAAATGGCTGAGCGCACTTCGATTAACTCCAAAGAAAAAGGAATGTGAAAATGCATCAAACCCTCAACCAACTGGTCGGCGAAGCAGAAAGTGAATCGGCGGCCAGCTACGAGAAGGCGACGCTGTTCGGTTCGGGGGACTAGCTCTGCAAGGACGGTGCCCTGGGCCGGTTCAACTTTCCCGCTCCCGAAGTTTCTGAATACCCGTGCCGAATGACGTCGTTTCATTTTTCTGCTCTTTTCCTCTTATTTTTGTTTTCCATTATGTTGGTTTAGCAATTGGTATGATCTGATTGGGCTATAATCAGTTTATATCGATTTTAACAAACATGTAAGTAAATTGAAAAATCTTTTACAACAAATGAATTGTACATTTATATAATCTATCTCAAGACAAGTCGTCCTTTTTTTCATGAGAAGAACAGACGATAAAAACGAGATGGTGCTAGGCTGGATGAGATTCTCCCGAAGCATTGTGTTGACTTTCTTTTCAATTCCCTGCCGCTTTCGGCAATGGGCGTACTGGTAAGAGCGGACGTTAACGACATCTGTCCCTTCCTTCAATATAATCTGATGGAAATGGATAGGGGTAAGGTATTGGATCATCAAAAAGATCACCAAACTCGAAGGACGTCTTGAAATTCTTATGGTACTTGCCTTAGAGGAGCATCTAGCGGAGATGGCACACACAAGGCTCGAAGGGTACCTTGTTGTCCCGCCTAGTCAAACTCCATGGTGAAATTATGCCAATTACATAGTATGTTGCCTAACGTGGCTAACCACTATTTTCCCAATACTACATCAATTTCAGCAACATCGATTGCAAAGGGATGATGAGTTGGCTCGACCAGCGACAAAGGCCCGGAGCTTCAAAATGGAATCCTTATATGCACAAAGTTGGCTACCTTTACTATAAAAAGGGTCGATGGAGTGACTCGTGAGTCCGAGATTTTTTCGTGACTTGATCATTGATGAAGTTGTTTGGTTGATCCACTGTCAATGAGAACTAATAAGCGGGCTTGGACCAACTCGCATTGTTCACCTGTGACTAAACTCGTTAGTGCATGTAAGGAAATCTTTGCCAGCATCTTTCGAGCACCTGTGACTAATTAATAGCATTTTAGTAGGTTTGGATAATATAAATGAATCTGAAAAAGGTTTTGATAAAAAAATAGACATTACTCTACAATTAACTAGGTCACACAAAAAAGATTCAATTGCTCACTCCTGAACCCAACCACTTAAATACTGGATTCCTATTTAACGCCCTAATTTTTTTAAAAATTTCGTCCTAAATTAACAAAACAGACGAATTTACCCTCACCTGCCCTAAATCCCTAAAGCAGAGCTTTCCGCTGCCCTGTCGACGCCGTCCGCCCCGGAGCTAAGTAATTGAAGCGCACATTATTTCACTGCGGCTCCTGAAGTTAGTTCAGGATAATTGAAAGAAAAATTATTTCTTTATAGACTTAATTCCGATTTGGTGTTCTTTAAATGGTTTGGTTTGCCTTTTAGTTGCAGTAAGTTGTGATATCATCAGATGTTAAGTTGGATGATAGCTTGTTTCTCTTATGTCAATGCAGAGGCCATTTCCAGAGTATCCAGGCTGTTGGTCACTTCTTCATCCTTCTAATCTGGAACCTTGTGAGATCGATCTCTGCATTTGTATTGAAAGCAGAGGACCGGAAAGCTTTATCTCTGCTCACCAGCCGCCGGCCTGCCCACCTCTCCTGCTCGTCAGATGGGTTGAAATCCCGTCAGAGGCGAGGTCGGCGGCAACTATCTTATCCTCCCGTTTTCTTCCTCATCCCGACGGATATGGTCGACGACAAGAGGGGTTCCTTCTTCGGACGTCGATTAGGCGCTAGAGGTTGGTGATGACGATGACGACTGGCACTTCTTCTTCTTTGTCCTTCCCATCAAGCTCGCAGCGGCGACGGGAGCAAAATCTGGTTTTGGATGACCGACAACAATTGTTTTTTTTTGTTGAAAAACCAGCGGCAATCTTCATTTGAGGTTTAGGGCGATACAATGGTGGTTAGGGGTAAATTTGTCCATTTATTAATTTAGGGCGATAAAATTTGAAACGTTAGGGCTACGAATAGTAACTCCCCTCAAATAATGCCCAACATGCGCCTGGATCTAGGAATAACACGAGGAGGGGTTACAGTGATTACCTAGTCTTAGTAACCACCGTGGTGACTAGGAATAAGAAGGGTATTTTGCTTTCATTTTAATTCAAACTACCATTTTAATTATGCAGATAATTAGGGAGAGATAATTATGGAAACTAATTATAAGAAGGTTTAATCACTGTAGGGTTTTGTTAGACCAAGATACGCAGGAAAGGATTCGATAGTGTAAAAGTCGCCGCTCAAGGGGAGAAATGGCCATCGTCGACACTGCACCGTCGCCGGACGTGGTAGAGGAGAGAAGGCTAGCAATGGAGGTGTTGTTCGGAGAAACTCCTGTATCGAGTGGAGAGGAGGAGGACACAACCATGCAAGTCAATGGTGGTAAGATGATTGTGCTTTCTCATAAACATCAATATTTAACACAACTTTGGGTTCGCAACCCCTTGCAAAGAGACAAATATCGTTGGGGAACAGAACGTGATCGAAGGCCTCGCAGGGGAGAATTTTGGCGAAGGTGTGTTCATGTTGTTGGTGTGGCTTGGATTCGTATTGTTACTTACGTTGTTCGCTTGCAATGGTAGTGATTATTTTGGTATTCGTTGGACTGGACTGGTATTATTACTTACTTTAATAGATCTGCATTCGTAGTGGTCATATGTATGTACAATGTACTGAATGCATTGGTACAAATGCAAAGGTATAATGATTGTATTGGTATTCGTATGATTGGTATTGGTATTACGAGTAGCATTAATGAAATGGTTTTGATGTTACCTTATTGGTGGACGTATTGTGGTGGTGTGTTGGATTGGTATTGATTTCCATGATGTGCGTTAATGGATTGTATTGGTTTCGTATTGTTTTGCCGCAATTATTCTGTTGTGTGCAATTTTTTTTTTTTTTTTGAAGTGGCAAATGGTAGTGATTTGCTAGTGATAGTATCAACTATTGCAATAGTAATGATTCATTATTGTTTTACAATTTGCATATCAAGTATATAAAGTTGTACCAGACGACAAATCGACATGGGAGCATTTGCGATTTGACAATAGGGAAGCAATTATCAAGTTCAACGAGGACTTCGTGCCGGAGGGGGTTTGCAGTCAGACGTATTGGAGAACAAACTTTGAACTCTAAATATCTTCAAGAACCAAAAGAGTTATACTTTGGAGCACGATGCAACAAAGAATCAAAACAGGCTCGACAATTAATATTATTGTCCTTGTTTCCGATATCTCATCCTCGACATTGATAGTATCCATGCGGGGCTACGTTTCTTACTAATTGATTTATATTTGCTCTAAACCTCCTTCGCAATAGCTCGAGCGACGGGAGAGGTTTGACCACCTCCAACTTGCACCTGATGACTGATATAGTTCACATGATTCTTGCTTTTTGAACCTCCACGATTGGGGTTACCTAAAACCGGAAAATGGAAACAAAAAATACATTACTATTGTAAACTAATACCAATGCATAAAAAGCTAACCAATACCAATGCATAAAAAAGGAACACTACAATTTCTCAAATTTAAATGAACACTACCATTCCACACCAAACATCACATGTCGGCAGCCAACAAACCGAATGGGTAGATCACTACCAATGCATAAAAATTTCGCAAAACAACAAAAACATACAAGTATAACGCCGCCAAGATCAAATACCACTGCAGACTATCTTGACCAGTACCATTGCACGTTCCAATTATATACAAATCCACAACAAACCAATGAACACGCCCACACGGAAACAAAAAGCAAAATTAATATCATTCCACACAAAACCTAACCCCAAAAATATACAATTAGGGTCAGTGGCGGAGCCAGGAAATTGGCTAAGGGGGTGTCTTTATCATATCATAAAAAATCACTTATACAATAGAAAAGTCAACTTTAAATTAAACAAAAAGTCAACAACGCAATACTCTAAAGTCACACAATTACATTAAAATAGTTTCACGTACACCGGTTACAACGTCAAACAAATAAGTTCAGTACATACAAATCAAGACTTCCATTCATCAAATATTACAAATTAGAACTGAGAAATACCTTGGAATTGATTTTGTGAAACAAACAAGTGAACTTCGATTGGTACTTCTTCACTTTCAACTTTGTTTAAACAAAAGACAAAAAATTTCTCTGTTGTAGAGCTACAAAAAAAAATGAGCGAGTTTAAACAAAAGACAACAATTTATTACTATAAATAAAGACGAAAGTGCATTACATAACAAAACTCACTCGATCGAAATGATAAGAAATTCTTCCTGCAACAGAATGGTCATTGGTTCGAATTTGTATATACCCCTACTCGAAAAAAATTTCTCCAAACCCAAGGGGGGTGCAAAGCACCCCCTCCTCTCCAAGTGGCTCCGCCACTGATTAGGGTTCCAACGGGGACGATTAGGGTTCTAGCGGGGACCAACATATACCACAAAACATATACCATAAAGCACGCTATTACACCTAGTTTAAATTTGACGATTAGGGTTCTAGCGGGGACCAACCTTTGACCAGGTTCTCACCACTGAGATGAGCTGTCGAGCCAAGATCTGGCTGCCCTTGCTGTGACTGCACTGGGAAACAAAACGGAGATGCCAGAGGAGGTGAAATCAACCTCGTCGGTGCGTCATGTTTGGTCGGAGTGGGAGGAACTGGAAACGAAAGGTAGCTTTTGAAAACCTCGATGATCCACCAACTGAGAAACAACCAGTCGTCGGCCCAAATAAAATGACTTTGGCGCCCGGAGAGAACAACAGGAATAGCAAGGGGCGGTGAAAAAGCTTCTGCTAAACGGAAAAGGCTTCTTGGTAGCAACGGTGATAAGGAAAACGATAAAAAAGGGGAAGCGTGGGAAAATGAAAGATTCCACTAATTTCCGGCCCCCAATAATGACGTCAAGTGCAGGGATGATCATGTGGTGCCTTCTGATTGGGGTGAGCATGTGGGTGGTTAATCCGCATATTGATATCGATCCATCCGCAAATAACCCGATTCGCATGAAATGGGATTTTTTTTGTGTGGGTGGATTGCGGATTGATAAATCTTCCACCCGCACTTATGTGGGTGAGTGGTGGGTGGATTGCGGGTCACCCGTATGACCCACATCCTATTTTTACAAGAAAAAATGTTGTTTTTAGTATAGAATATTAATCATATTTTCGAACTACACTACCGTATGACTATATACTTTAAAAGGTGGAGAATAAAAAATAGTTTTGACTACTATTATTGATTTTGTGTTGTGCAATATCTATTAGATATTGGATATTGGTATGCAAATTATTGTTAATATCAATTAAATATTGGGATGCAAACTATAAATTATTAATTGTATCAAATCACAGATTATTGATACTGTCTTACTAATTTGCTATGAACTTATTATAAATGTTAGTCAACTTTCTTAATGGCTAGTTGGAGAATTGCTTTTGTGAGTTGACTCATGACCCAACCACACCCATCTGTCACCCACCCAACCCAACCCGCAGAGGTATGTGGGTGGATTGCGGGTCACAATTATTCCAACTCGCTAGTAAGCGGGTGGGTCAATTTGAGACAAAACCCACCCAGCCCGCCCATTGCCCACCCCTACCTTCCGAAAACACCCTTCAACAAGATGGACCCTCAGATTGAATCCACATGATCTGTATGGCCAAGTCATGGTGATTACTTAAAAAGAAGTAACCAGGGTAACCCATTCCGAAGAACACGTTCAACGATAATACCAATGTGAAAGTTGTCCTCTCCAAAAAGAATAAGCTATTGAACCGCAGGGTCACAATCTAATCTGGTTCTCGAAGTGTAAACATTTCATCTCAAATTCATTATTTAAAAATCACAAACACACTCCTGACCCCAACCACTCAAATAAGACCTAACATGCACCTGAATCTAGGAACAACACGGTCAACGATCATTAGGGGTGGTAATCGGTCGGTAACTAGTTAACTGGTTACCGACCGATCCGGTTAACGGTATACCGTTCATGACATGGGAGAAGTCGAATATCGATACCGGTTTGTAACCGGTTAACCGATTACCGAACACCCGGTTAACGGTTACAAATCGGTTATACCGACTAACCGCGAGACACACCTCCTCCTCTCTTTCTCATTCTCGACAACCGGACTATCTCTCTCCCGAACCCTCCCCAGACCTCCTCTCTCTCTCGTTCACCTCTCCCCAACCTTCCCAGACCTCCTCTCTTTCTCAATTTCCTCTCATCTCCCCAACCCTACACTAATTGTTGCCCACCGATGTTGTCGCCATTGTCGCCGCCGCATCGAACAAGCTTGCACTCTGCCCTCACCACAATTCCAGCCTCCAGTCGTTGCCGCCGCCGGATTAGAAATTTTTTAGGGGTGTCTAGAGATCCGGGTGCCTCCTCTCTCGATCCAAATCTTCGACGGCGAGGAGAAAGAGGCGATGAGCGAGGCGACAACCATCCCGCCGCCATCTAGTCGTAGCCCTCCCTTCGCTTCTGCTGTTCCCACCAAATACAGATCCAAAAGCATGGAACCTCCTCTGTAGTCCGATCTGGGTTCGAGTTGTCCTTCTCCAGTCCACGTGCTCAAATTTGGAAATATCGAACCTCTACTTCAGCTCTTCGACGACGAATCGACGGCGGCGCATCCCTTGGATGTCAAGACATCAGCGATGGAGGTGTGCACGAATCCGTGCTAGGTGGAGGTGGCGTCGCGGAGAGGTGAAGGGAGTCGGTATCGGTATACCGGAAAACCGTCGGTATTTACCGGCAGAGGAGCCGGTATACCAAAATTCTTCGAGGCACTGCCGGGTATACCGATAACCACCGGTTATCGGTACGGTTATCGGTGAAATCGGTAATTGAAAAACCGATTGTCACCACTAACGATAATACCAATGTGAAAGTTGTCCACTCTGAAAAGAAGAATCTATTGAACCGTAGGGTTACACTTTAATTTGGTTCTCGAAGTGTAAAAATTACATCTCAAATTCATTATTTACAAATCACAAATACACTCCTGACACCAACCACTCAAATAAGGCCCAACATACACCTGGATTTAGGAAGAACACGCTCAATAATAATAGCAATATGAAAGTTGTCCACTCCGAAAAGAAGAAACTACTGAACCGTAGGATCATACTCTAATATGGTTCTCGAAGTGTAAACATTCCATCACAAATTCATCATTCACAAATCACAAACACACTTTCAAAAGTTGCGTTGATGATCGATGAATATTAGAAGAATAGCACAAATTCCCAATGCAAACACCCTTGTTCTCCTGCTGCTCTGCTAACTTTCTCACTAACAACCACCACAGTCCACCTCTAACCCTGGGCGCCATTCAAAGCACTCTCCAGCCTGATCTCAAACGGAGTGGACTGCCAATTCACTCTCTTATCCTGCAAAACCCCGTCATGGAAATAACGGGAAAAAACAAGGAAAACTATTCAGCATTTACTTACAATCGGAACCCCAATCCCACAATTGTTCAATGTCAACCACATCATTACCTCTCTATACTTGCTGGTTTCGTTGGGGATTCCTTTAAACGACGACGAGGCAGAGCTGCTGAAATCCTTCTTCTTTCCAGACTTGCTATTATCGCTCTCACTCCTCCAGTAGCTCCCAACGCTCCCAATTATGAACTTGTCATCAGGGCTGTGACCAGGCGACTTCCTAATTGGAGAATTCGATGCTGACATCTGCCTGATCTCCTCCACCGTCAACGCCCCGAGGATCGGCCTGTCCTCAAAGCTCTTAGGGGACGCCGATCCCGTCCAATGGCCAGGGCTCCTCGTCTCTGGCCGTGGCGTGGTGGAAGAGGTAGTAGTAGGCCGTTCGTTTGGTTTTGGTGTTGTCGTGCAGCAGTCTGATGATGACGATGATGAAGATGAACTCAGCCAATTGGATAAGCTGGCATCCACTGCTATTACTTGTTCCTGGTTCACTGTCTTCTTGGGTTTCACCTTGAAGCTGGGTTCTTGGTCATCATTCTCCTTATCAGAAGGCTGATGGTTCAATTGTGGTGGTGGTGATGACTTTTTGGACTTGGCAGCCTTCCATTGAGTAAGATTCTCTACAGGGTTCAGCACTGGATGCACATACCCACTCCTGTCTCGCACATTCTGCCCCTGCTTCTCCATTCCCACCTTCGGTAAGCAGCCATCGTCGTTGGCTGCAGCAGCAGAGGGAAATGTGGCAGTGTTAGTTGTGGCAGAGGGAAAACTAGTGGTCGACTCATCGTAAATGCCATCGTCGGAATAGTCGAGTTCCCCATCACCCTCATCCTCATTGTCAGAATCAGAATCTGTTTGGCCCTCGAAATCGAATTCGTCGTCATCGCTATCCCTGCAGTTCTGGTACCGATGGATGGAAGGGTAGGAGCTGGAGCTTGTTGTCAAAGAACTTGCTTCAGAGGAAGTATCATCGGATTGGTCTTGCTTTGGGTGTTTGTTTTGATCATCATCTTTTCCATTATCAATATGTTGCTTGGGAGTAGCAGCATTCTGAAATTCAGCGGATTCTTCAACTGAAACAGGCTCGTATGCCTTCACATTGGAATCAAATGTCACTCTTTTGCGAAGATAAACCGGACTCGACTCCCCCTCTGGCTTTTCCTCCCTGCTCCGGAAAAAAAAAAAAAACCATAAAAAGAGACGATGAGTGAAGTTAATTCACGAATGATAAGCTCATAAAGATTTAGACTTTTTTCTCTTTACTCACTCGATTTCTTCTACCACTGTGCTGATGATCACTGGTTCCTCTGAAGTTTGGCTCTGCTCCACGGGTAGGCTTGATGGCACAAGATCCTGATCAGAATTTCTCTGCAGCAGCAGGAGCAACACCCCCAAATCAAAAAGAAAACCCTAGAATTCGTGGTCCTACATTTCCCCCCTGCTTCTCTGAGATTTCGTATGGTTTCTCTAGAACCAACAAGGAACAAAGAGAAAGACACCCAGAAGTAATGCCATTCAAAATCCGCGATATTCATATTTACCTGGTACCGAGGCTGAACCTGGTTGTGCTTCTTGTGATGCTGCTTCCTGCACCTCCTTCTGCGATCTTTGGAGGAACCAAAACACGCTGAGAAGCAACCCATTTTTGGAGATTGAAAGGGGGAAAACCCCACACTCTGTTTCTTTCTTTTCTCTCTCGCTCAATCGAGGAAAGAATGAAGAGAAAGAGGAAAGGAGAGGGATGATATTATGATTATCCGTTTCCTTTTTCCTCTCGCCTACCTTCTCGATTCTCCTATCTAGAAAGAAAGGAAGAGAGAGGTTTCTGCTTCGGTTCTCCCTGTTGGGCCATGGGTTGTTGCAGAGAGAAACAGAGAGAACGTTTGGAGTGAAGGCGGGGCGGCAGACTGGCGGAAAAGAAAACGGTCGAGTCGAAACCACTTTTTTTTCAAGAAAAAGGTCGTTAGGATTTTGTTGTTTATTTATTTAATTAATTAATTAAGAATTGTTTCATCTAGGAAGGATAATAAGGCAGTAAAAAAATAAAAATGACCGTTATCCGTGTGGGGAGCGCGCCAGCTGGGGCGACTAATATTTATTTAAATAATGATATGTTGTTTGGATTGGCGGGTGGGTCCCTTCCCGCTAAATTCAATATTTTGCCAAATTCCCGCTCCTCCAGCCTTACCGTTTTGGCTTTCATTCGGAAAATAATTAGTTATAATGTTATATCGGTGAAATAACAAAAATAATAATTAGTGCCAATGTTGTTTTTTCTGTTGGTAATCATAGACAATTGGTTTAAGAAATTTGACAGTAGAAATATCTTATTGATAAGTAGTTTTAGTGACATGAAATGATTAATTCATGTTTGACCCCCTTCTTTTTGGGTTGATCAGGCTCCCATTCATCTACGGCCTAGGCCATCTTTTGATGGACGACTTGGACTCTTGAGTCTTGAGTGGCCTCTTCCTTTGTTCTTGTTTATTTTACAATAAGTTGTTAACAAAAAAAAAAACTATCGGTTATGAGAAGACATTGGCCAATGGTCATTGCCCCATTAAACTGTAAATTATGAGTGTCCTTTTTGTAAATTACAGTATTTAATTGTTGTGTCCTGTTTGAGCCTTGACGCCCCGCCGACACGTCACGTCCTTTCTGTCCGGCACCTGCCTACACACACGAGCACAGAGGGGGGCGCCTGGGCCCGTTAGCCCTCCGACGATCAAGTCAGTATCTTAGAGAGAGAAGTGCTTCGGAGCAAGAGTTTTAGTGAGAGAGTCCCCCCTGTGTAAATGCAACCAACTGCCCATATTTATACTCACCGAGCTCGAGGTGGATCTCCTCCACGTTACCGTCACATTAAATGCTTTGTAGCTTCACTTCTGTCAGAAGCCTCAACCACCTTGTCAGGCTTCTGACGGCTGGCAGGCGCCCACAGGCGGGGGATCACTTGCCAGCCTGGACCTCTTTGGGCCTTAGTGCTTTGTCTCCATGCCTATGTTGCCTGGTGTGCAATGGGTTTGCGGGCTTCTTCTCCTGGCTCATTGCCTTGGGCTACCTTCACCTGAATGGGCTCTTATTGGGCCCCTTTAGTAATACCCCCAACAATTGCCCCCCAGTTAAGCGCTCATAGTCTCTTACTTGAGTGCCTAACTGATCTCTTGGCCTGGGCGCTTAGCATGCACCACTCATTCTCGGCGGGCGCTCAATTATCCGCCTACGTTTAACTTTCTGACTCCCGAGTCCTTGTCATTATTCACCGCTCATCCTGCGCTCGGGCGCCCGCTCGTGTGACCAAATCCTCTTGGATTCATGCCCCCTCTCAATAGGCACCCTACGCCCCGCCAGCCGCAAACTTTCTTAGGCTCATGCTTCCCCTCGGAGAGGCGCCTACGCTGTGTGACAGACGCCTGATCATGCTTCCCCTCGAAGATTTCACTTCCGCCGGTCAGATTTTCTTGGATTAATGCCCCCCTCTCAATTGGCAACCTACGTACCCCCACCAATTTCCCCCCAGTTAGGCGCTCATAGTCCCTTACTTGAGGGCCTAACTGATCTCTTGGCCTGGGCGCTTAGCATGCACCACTCATTCTCAGCGGGTGCCCGCTCGAGTGATCAATTTTTCTTGGATTCATGCCCCCTCTCAATAGGCACCGCCCATCCTGCGCTATGGGACAGACGCCTGCTCTGGGCGCCTCGGTGCCCCCCCCCCCCTCGCGGGCAGGATTTGAGTCTTCAAAGTTTTTTTTTTAAATAAAAATTTGAAATTCAAAATTCGAAAATGAGGGAAGCCCAAAGGCCCGCGCGTGATTTCGTGACACGTGGCAGAAGGCGCAGCTCTCGATGCGCGCCTTTCCTCCCTTTAAATACCCCTAGCCTCCTTCCTCCTATCACTTTCTTCAACTCCCTCTCTCTCTAACTTCGCTCTGACTTCTCTCTAGAACTGCTCGACCTTCTCTCTAAAACTGCTCGTATTCTTCGACCAGATGGCCTCCCCCCGAGACAATGTCGCTGGTGGATCCGGTGCGGGCGCTTCTCCCGCTACTTCTGCCGATTCTAGGTCGGGCGCCTCCCCCACTCGCCCTGCCGAGGCTGACGCAGGCGCCTCCTCAGTCCGCCCCTCCAACTCTGGTGCGGGCGCCACTTCCAACCGCCCTTCCCGCTCTGGTAAGCGCCCTCTAGGTCTTCTTAGTGTCTTTCTCTGGGCTCCCTCTTTTTCTTCGTTTCTTTGGTTTTTTTGATACACTTAGGCGTCGGCTAGACTCTTACCCCGATTCGGGATTGTACGCCTGGTTCGGTTTTTGGTTTAGAGAGGGCGCCTGACTCTGCCGGAACAGCAATCGCCTCCACCCTGGGCTTCATGCTTGCTGATGGCTCATATAAGATCACTACTTAGGAGAAGGCATTTCCCCCGGATCATCTGCCCACCGAGACTGCCGGGTTGCCTTTCGATGTGGCTGGGCCAGACCGCCAATCGACCGTGACGCTGGCGCAGGTGCACGAACTGGTGACCAGCCTCCAACTTCCGCGAGACTGGTGGTACGCGCCCCCCTCACCCATTTCTAAGGTCGTAGTGTGTGGGCCTAAGTGGATAGGCATCTATCAAGAATAATTCAGGTTTGGGCTGCGCTTCCCAATAGACCCGATCTTGGAGGGAATCCTGACTATGTGTGAGTTCGCGCTGGGGCGCCTTTCACCTTCCGTCATGCTGGTGGTGGTATTTTTCAAGCTCCGGTGCCGGGAGCACAACGTGAGGCCCACTTTCAACTTGTTCAGGTGGTTCTTCAACGTGGTGCCGTTGGACAACTGCCTCTCACTGCAGAAGCGCTCCAAGCTTCCCTACCACTTCGTGGTTAGGTGCCCAAAGTTAGGGCGTAGCTGGTTCAAGGAATTTTTCTTCATGAAAGCCTATCAGGACTCTTTCTTCGAGAGTGGGGGCGCCTTCATGAGGCATTGGGCGCTGGGCCAGATTGAGGCCTTTAATACTAAAGTCTATCTCTCTTTAGAGGAGACCAGAGGCGCCGAACTTATTAGTACCCATCGCGTGAATCTTCGCGTCACGGCGAATCGAATTAGGGTGTTGCAAGAATATTTTAACGGTGGTGTGTGGGCGCCCTTTACTGGTTACGTGTGTTTATTCCGCTTTACTTGTGCTAATCCTTGCGTTTGTGTGCAGGGTCGGATTTCACTTCCATCGGGAAGTTAATAAAGAGTAGGCTTGTGATGATGGAGGGTGGGGCGCCTAATCCCGTCGCTGCTACTCAGCCTTCGGCGCCCACACCTTCTGCCCCCAAAAAAGGAAAGACTGGGAAGAAGGCTCCCACAAAAGGCGACCCCCACGAAGGCGCCTATGCGAACGAAAACTGCAGTGTGGCGTCTTCGGCCCCTGAACCGGATTCCCAAGAGTCGGCCTTCGATACTTCTTCCCACGAGGAAGAGTCGGAGGAAGAGGCACCTCCCCTCGTTCGTCGCGAGAAGAGAGCAGGATCTCCCTTGCCCCGCGGTGGCAAGAAGGCCCGGGAAGGTGAGAATGGCAAAGGGAAGGCAACGACTCTCACCCCGGGCGCTCGTGAAGGCGCCCAAGTTCACTTGGACGAGGAGGGTCGTTTTGTGGGACAGGATGGGTGTCCGCCTGTTTTTCAACCGCTCCACGCGGAGTTAGGGCGCATCGCCCTGCCTTGCTCCCAGTTGTCTGCCGTGGACAGGGGATGCGCCATGTCTGCGGCAAAGATGTGGCAAGTGCCCTCGGAGGTCAACGACGACCACATGTTTGCAGAGCTGGCCCAAGTGGGCGCTAAGGTAAGTGTTATCAGTTGTCCCGTTTATTTCTCCAAGTTTATCATGCAATTTTTTTTTTACTCCTTGGTTTTGTTGTCACAGATCCTCCTTTTCGCGGACAGGGGCGCCCGACGCCTGTGGGAGTCCAATGAAGAGGCACTAGCGGCCTCAACGTCGGCGTCCGCTCTAAAGGACGACTTGGAGACGACGTCCAGGCGCCGCGAGCAGCTGGTAAACTTGGAGTGCGAGGACGCCCAGATGAAGGCGGCCTTAGAGTTGTCGCGGCTGCAGGGCACCCTAGAGGAGGAGCGCCGCAAGTGTGAGGCTGAGTTTGAAGAGGAACGAAATGGCCTACTGGAAAGGGTGGCAAAGCTCGAGGCAGAGAAGGAGAAGCTGTAGAAAGAGGCGGGCACCCAAGCCATTGAGATTGATATTCTCAAGGAGGAGAAGGAGAGGCTCCGGGACGCCCAAAGGGAGCAGAAAAAGGCGCTGAAAGCGACCCGCAAGGAGATTGCCGGTCTGAAGACTTCCCTCGACACATTCGAGGAGTCGGAGGCTGGCAAGAACTTGTTTGCCAACGCTTGCCTGACTAGTCTGAACATCCTTAAGTGGAAGCTCGACCAAGATCACCCAGACCAAGTCTGGGATGTGTCAGAGATGGCCGAGTTTGTGATTCAGGATATGATGGGTGGGGAGGAGGAAGGGAGGGCACCCACGACGCCAACAGCAGATGCGCCTCTCTCACCGAAAGACCAGGCGCCTCCTGAAGGGCAGGCTCCCCAAACCGAGGATGCTACCTCCGAGGCCGAATGATGCCTCTTTGTGACTTACCTTTTTTTTTAAAAAAAATTATGAACAATTCGAAGTTTCAATTTCTCGACTTTCCTTTATGAATCCTTGTTGTGCATTGGTGTTGTTTAGCATTCTGCGTATATGGGAGCTAGTTGTGGGCGCTTTGAGGGGCGTGATCATCGGGCGCTTTAAGAGGTATTACCTTGTCGTCGTACCCATCTTGTAGGGCGCGTATTTGGGCGCTTTCACGGGTTATGCCTTCGCATTTTTTTTTGTTGGGACCTAGGGCGCAAGATTGGGCGCTTGAGGCATTCAAATAAAATTGCTACTAACTTACACACAATCACTCAGTCATTGGGCGCAAAGTTGGGCACTTTAACCAGCACAAAATTGTAGATGTAACATAGAGTCATGGTCGGGGCGCTATAAAACAGGGCGCTTTGGACACGATACGACGCTATTACTATGAGCGCTTTAGTCATAATACAAGTGCGCTTACACACTTGGTTACCATAAACAAACACTTACTACTAGTACTGTCTTGTATCATTACTGCCCATGGTCAAGTGGAGGCGCCCTCTCCTGCTGCGGCGCACTCTCGGTAAAGTCGCAAGTTTTGCGCGTTCCATGTTCTTTTCACCACCTTGCCGTCAGTATGCTCTAGCTTGAAAGTTCCAAGACCTACCACCTCCCGGACTCGATATGGGCCTTTCCATTTCGGTGCCAACTTCCCCTAGCGGGCATCCGGGCTAAAATCACGTTTGAGAACCACGGCGCCTTCAGCAATGCCATGGGCATGCATCTTCTTGTTGTAGTACCGGGCCACTTGTCGCTTCATTTTCTCCTGGCGAATTGCCACCACCTCCCTTGAATCGTCCGCCATGTCGAATTCGCTGACTCGCGCCTCGTCGTTGTCGTTTGGGTCGTAATTGACAACACGGTAACTTGGGAGGCTGACTTCAACTGGGATTACAGCCTCGCTGCCGTAGGTTAAGGCGAAGTGTGTTTCCCCAATGGCCGTCTTGTAAGTCGTGCAGTGAGCCCACAACACGTTTGGTAGCTCCTCAACCCATCTTCCTTTGGCACCGGCCAACCTGGTGTGCAATCCATGGAGAATGCTTTTGTTGGCCACCTCAGCTTGCCCGTTCGCTTGTGGGTAAGCCACCGATGAGAATCTTAGCACCACGCCATTGTCGTCGCAAAACTCTACAAATTTCTTACAGTCGAACTGCTTTCCATGGTCTATGACAATGGACTCGGGTAAGCCGAAGCGAGTGAATATATTCTTCTTGGTGAACTTTCGCACCTGGGCTTCTGTGATTGTGGCCAAAGGTTCTGCCTCGATCCATTTGGATAAGTAGTCCACTACTACTATCAAGTACTTCATTGGCTGGGCGCCTTGGGGAAAGGGCCTAGGAGATCCATGCCCCATTGAGCGAAGGGCCAGGCTCCCATATTACCTTGCATGGGTGCCGCCGGGAGGTGAATGTCATTGGCTTGCACTTGGCATTGGTGGCAAGCGTCCACGTGTGCCTTTGCATCCCTTCTCATCGTTGGCCAGTAAAATCCTTGCCTTAGCAGCGTTTTCTCCAGACTTCGCGCCCATGCGTGCATGCCGCACGTTCCGCTATGAACCTCCTCGATTGCCTCCTTGCTCTCCTCTTCGTTCAGGCACCTCAAGTATGTCCCCGCGTGAGACCTTTTGTACAATTTTCCCTCAATTATGGAACACCGTGCTGATTTCGGCGGAGATGCCAGGCTAATTTTGGGTCGTCAGGCACCACGCCCTGGGTCAAGAACAACTCAATTGGTGCCATCCAGCCGGAAGTGGCGCCCCCACCGCAAAGGGCAGCGATCAGATGTTCATGGGTCGCTTCGGCGGTGACTATGACGTTCCTCTCTTCCGCGAAGTCCACTGCGGTTGCGAGCTTGGATAAGGCGTCTGCATGGGTGTTCTCCTCTCGGGGGACGTGAACAAAGGAGACTTCCCTGAACCAAGCTCTCATCTCTCTTACTCTTCGTACATACCCTTCAAGCGCCTCTTCCTTTACCTCGAAGACTCCATTGAGTTGGTTAACGACGAGGGTCGAATCAGACCTGACTCGGATCTTGTGGGCGCCCAGCTCCTTGGCCATACTCATGCCAGCAATAACTACTTCATATTCCGCGGCGTTGTTCATCTTCAGGGCCACAAATCGCAACGCGACTTCGTGCATTGCGCCTCCTGGGCTTAAAATCACGATACCTGCCCCGACGCCGGTGCGACTGGCCGCCCCATCGACTTGAACTTGCCAGCAGTCATCCACCCCCCGTTTTGCCTCTGCTATTCCTTTCGCAATGAAATCTGCCAAGACCTGGGCCTTTATCGCTGGTCGGGGCGCATACTGAATGTCGAACTCACTTAGTTGAACCGCCCATTTGACGAGGCGCCCGACCACATCCATTGACCCCAACGTGGACTTCAACGCTAGGTTGGTGAGCACTATGATGGTGTGTGCATGGAAGTAGGGCCTCATTGGTCGCTGCCATCACAACCGCCAATGCAGCCTTCTCAATGGGTGCATATCTCTTTTCGTGGGCGACCATGGTACGACTGGCATAGAATACCAGTTTGTCTTCTCCGGAGGGGGCCTCCCTTAAGACGAGGACTGCGCTTACCGAGACTTCCGATACAACGATATAAAGGTACAGCGTCTTCCTCGCTTTGGGCGCCATCATGACGATCGGGGCGACTAGAAGTTGCTTTAATTCTTCGAATGCTCCATCGCACTCAGCATTCCATTGAAAACGCACCGCCTTTTTGAGCGTTTGAAAAAAAGGAGCGACCCTATCAGCGGACCGCGGGATGAAGCGCCCAAGGGCCGCTAACCTTCATGCCAAGCCTTGCACCTCTTTGGGCGTCTTCGGGGGTGTAAGTTTGCGGACAGCGTCCACTTGCTTCGAGTTGGCTTCAATGCCTCGCTTGGTGATCATGAATCCCAAAAATTTCCCTGCTTCGGCGCCGAACACACATTTGAGGGGGTTGAGACGAAGCCTGTGCGCCCGCATGACCTGGAACGTTTCCCGCAAGTCTTCCAAGTGATCCTCACGCCTACGATTTTTGACTATCAAGTCGTCCACATAGGCCTCCACATTACGACCGATTTGTTTGCGGAAAACGTTGTTGACCATTCTTTGATAGGTGGCACCCGCATTCTTAAGTTCGAACGCCATGACCCGATAGCAAAAGTTCCCGAAGGGCGTTATGAAAGCCGTCTTTGGTCGGTCTTCTTCTGCCATGGGGATCCGATGGTACCAGAGAACATGTCCACAAAGCTTAGCATCTCATGATATGCCGTGGAATCAACCAATTGATCTATGCGGGGCATCGGGTAAGCATCCGTGGGGCATGCTCTGTTAAGGCTCGTATAGTCTACGCACATTCTCCAATATCCTGACAGTTTTGGCACGAAGACCACGTTCGACAACCAAGTTACATAGGCAGTTTCCTTGACCAAGTTAGCGCTCAGGAGCTTGTCCACCTCGACCCTAAGCGCCGCCTCCCTCTTTGGCGATTGGTTCCTGCGTTTTTGTTGCACTAGGCGCCTGCCTTCTTCGACTGCCAACTTACGCAAGGCCGTTTCGGGTGCGACGCCCGCCATCTGCAGAACACTCCACGCTAAAAGTTTCGCGAACTCCTTTAGAAGGGCAATCAGGCGCTCTTTCATTTCACCTGGCGCCTCTGCCTATATCCTCACCTGTATTTTCGGGCGCCCTTCGTCCAAGCTACCAAAAGTTCTTCGTCGACAGCTTCGGCTCGGGGCGCCTCCTCTGCCACGGTCTCCACCACATTGACCCTTGCTTCGGTGCATCGTCATTTCCGCCCAGTTTCTCTTGCGTAACGCGGGGCGCCCCGCCCGCGGGCTACGCCCATTTCTTGCAGAGCGATAAATTTCAAGGTTTGGTGACAAGTAGAGGCCACCCCATTGAACAAGGCTAGGAGGGGCCTTCCCAGGGTCGCATTGTACGGTGATGGGCAGTCCACTATTCCAAAGTCAATGGCGCGCGTCACCCTTTGCTCCCCGTCGCCCAAGGTGACCGGCAGGCGCACTCGCCCTATCACCCTGGCGGGAGCCCTGGAAAATTTGACTAGCACAGACTCTGATGGTATGATCAACTCAGACGCTAGTTGCATGCGGGCCAGCGTGTCCTTGAATAACACGTCCATGGAGCTCCCCGTGTCGACGAGCATCCTCCTTACTTTGCATCCTGCCACCACTCCTTGTATCTCCAAGGCGTCCATGGATGGGAGCATGCACGCCTCCTCGGGCGCCCTGTTAAAACTGATGTCGATGGCCTCTTGTACATCGGCAGAGGCGGCTCTTAGCCGGCGGTTTGCCTCCAACTTTTCCCTCAAATCCACCGTTACTGAAATGGACTCGATGGTAAGTCGTATTCGCTCAGGCGCCTTCTCTTGGTCGAGGACGTAGGGCGGGGGTGGCAGCTCCGTCGCTCCTCGCTCTATGCCGGCCACACACGCACGATGCACACTCTCTTCGAGCTTCTTGACAAAATCATTAAGCATCCCCCTATCAGTCAGGCCATGCAGCTCAGTTTTTAATTGGTAGCAGTCAGTCGTATGGTGTCCCACCTCCCAGTGGAAATCACAATATCGGTCTAAGTTCCGTTCGTTGGGCTGTCCCCTCATGGGGCCCGGCCATTGGATGTTATATCCTTTCTCTTTGACATGTTGGAGTATGTTCTTCAGCGTGTCGTTGTATTCTGCGAAGGCTCCCGGCCCCCTGGTCGTCGGGCGCCCGGTATCCATTCTTCTCGGCTGGGGGTGGTTGACGAGTGCATATCCCGGCCCATTCGGGGGATGCGGTCTCCTAATCATCTCAACTTCCTCTCCCCTCGTCCTTCTCCTATTTGCCCTCCTGGCCGCCAAAGTTTCTTCGAGCATGATCACCTTTTGCACTCAGTGATCCAAATCTTCCGTGGATACCACGTCCCTCTTGGCGAGCGCCATGCATAACTCCTCGCTGGTGGTACATTCGTTCAAGCATACTCCCAATGCTGACGGATGTGCGTCTTTTACTGCCAAGGCTACTGAGAGCCACCTTTCGTAAAACTCTCTCAACGCCTCTCCTTCTTTCTGCTTGACCTTGAATAGGGCGCCTATGGTCATGGAGCGGCGCTTCCTCCTGGCGAAATTTGCCACAAACATCGCCGCAAACTACTCAAAGCAGTCAATGCGCCCCTCTTCGATTTGGTGGTACCAGTCAAGGACCACGCACGCGAAGGTCAACGGGAACACTTTGCACAGGGTAGCGTCTGAGCTGTTGTAAAGCTACATCTTGGTGCAGTATCCATTTAAGTGATCATCCGGGTCCGCTGTCCCGTCATAAGTTGGGAGTGGGGGAAAGTTGGTTCTCGCGGGCTTCATTAGTATGTTTCCCGCCAGGGGCTTCCTTACGGAGCAGTAGCGTGATAGGCGCCCTAGGATTCCCCTGTTCCATCCATTGGTGTCTGGACCACTGCGTTCCTGTGGGCGCCATAGGCTTGGGCGCCTCAAATGCTCGGACTCGCTTTCTGTTTCCGCCACCCTTTCCCTTTTCTTCGAGGTTGGGCTGGGTGTCATCCCTTCTCCTCTCTTCAAGGCATCAACCTCCCATCGAAGCGCCTCGATTGCCTCGTCCTGATCTTTGATGAGCCTAAACAGCTCCCTCTTTGTGACCGAGGCGCCTTCCGACCCTCGAAACATACCATCACTCTCCTCACCGACGTCCATATCGGGCGTCAGCCCTCTCATCCGCTCAGACTAGTCTCCCTTAATATCCTCTCCCTCTCCACTCATAGGCGCCTCCACACGCATGATTCTTGGTTATATTACCCTTCCTGGCCCGACAATTGTTTGAGCCTTGACGCCCCACCGACACGTCACGTCCTTTCTGTCCAGCGCCTGCCTATACACACAAGCACAGGGGGGGTGCCTGGGCTCGTTAGCCCTCCGACGATCAATTCAGTATCTTAGAGAGAGAAGTGCTTCAGAGCAAGAGTTAAGTGAGAGAGTCCCCCATGTGTAAATGCTACCAACTGCCCCTATTTATACTCACCGAGCTCGAGGTGGATCTCCTCCACGTCACCGTCACATTAAATGCGTTGTACCTTCACTTCTGTCAGAAGTCTCAACCACCTTGTCAGACTTCTGACGGCTGGCAGGCACCCACAGCCGGGGGACCACTTGCCAGCCTTGACCTCTTTGGCCCTTAGTGCTTTGTCTCCATGCCTATGATGCCTGGTATGCAATGGGTTTTGCAGGCTTATTCTTCTGGCCCATTGCCTTGGGCTACCTTCACCTGAATGGGCTCTTCTTGGGCCCCTTTAATAATACCCCCAACATGTCCATTTATGAAAAATTACACCATTTAATTTGAAGGGAGAAAAGCATGGTTAAAGTTTAAGACATTTGTAGTAATTATTATTGAAAAATTAAATCAAATCAAATTACTCCATGCCCTCAGTTGCATTAAGAATATTAAATGTTTTTTTATCCGCATAATCCAAGGGAAAAGAAAGACATATTATATAACGTCACGATCATTCTTACAAACAGGTCAACATGTACACGGCCCCGGATTATCACATTATGTTAACTCTCGAATTCCAATTATCACCAACTTTATCTATTGCTTGGGAATACCAACAATTCCATCATCATCACCATCGCCATCGTGATGCTGCACCATAACTTGCCTTTTGGGATCTAAACCCTCAACATTATACACAAACAACTTAGCCACTAGCAGATACACCACAAAGTTCACGAGCGCCAGAACCACCAACAACCCATAATAGTAATCCAAGTGGGACACATTCAGGTTGTTCAAGATCCAACCTCTACCCTTCCCATTCCTCCTCTCTGTCACTTCAGACACAGTCCTCACCAAGAAGCTGCTCAAGAATTGCCCCAGCCCAATGCTGCTAGTGAAGTAAGAAGTCCCCAGGGATTTCATCCCCTGGGGCGCCTGATCATAGAAGAACTCAAGCTTTGCCACCTCCATGAAGCAATCTGCCACCCCCATCAATGCAAATTGGGGCAACAAGATGAAGATGGTGAGCGGGACTATGTCTAGTCTCCCCAACCGATTGTGCTGGGCGGCAACTTCGAGCCTCTTTCTCTCGGCCAGGCAAGCCGCGACCATGACGATGATTTGGAGGAGGAACCCAATCCCCATCCTCTGTAGCAGTGTGATCCCTCGGGGGTTTCCCGTAAGACGTTTGATGTATGGCATGAATGCGCGGTCGTAGATGATGATGCTGAGGAGCATGAAGATGGTGACGAATGCTGCTAGGCACGCTGGCGGGATCTCGAAGTGAGGCCCCATGCTTCGATTTAGGGTTGTCCCTTGTTTGATGAACAGAGTCCCAATCTGGGCCACAAGGGCGCTTGGGATGATTGTGGTTGCTAGGATTGGAAGCATCTTCATCATCTGCTTTGTCTCTTCTACTTGGGTCACTGGAGTTAGGTGCCATGGCGAGGTTGACCCGCTCAATTTTACTGCAGCTTTGTCCAGAAATCTGTAGCCGATTTGTAGATAGACGGCACACTCATAATCGTTAGTTTAAGCATGCAAAATTTGTTCCTCTGCAACTCTGTTTCGTCAATTTTTAGTTTACCTTAACGAATGTGTGTGATCAATTTTGAACTTCCCGAGCTTCTCGTATTCCTCCAAGCCAAGTTCATGGAGTTCATTGGGATCATGAGGCAGGGCAACATTCCAATTCCTTGCAGCAACAACAAGCACCTGCGCCATTTTAGTGAAAGGACTCCCCGCGGGGAGCTTGTGTCTGTACAATGGAGTTCCTAGGAAGAACACGAGGATGGAAATCCCGAGTCCAGCAGTGGGAATGCCATAACCCAAGCTCCACCCGACATGGTCCTGAAGGTAAACCAGGAACGTGTTGGAGAACAAGGTGCCAAAGAAAATGCTGAACATCCACCAGTTGAAGAAGGACAACTTGTGAGTTCTCTCCTTGGGCTCCAACTCGTCGAACTGGTCTGCTCCCATGGTGGAGATGTTGGGCTTGGTCCCTCCTGTTCCTACTGCTACGATGTATAGTGCACAGTAGAATATGCCTTTTTGCAGAGGCGTGACTTCCTTGTCACATTCTGCTGCTCCATTGGGGCACGTTGGTGGCTTGAGGCCTGGCACCGAAACCGCGAGGGTTAGCAGTATCATACCCTGCATCCAAACGTGGAGGATCAATTCTTTTCAGCAACAACTAGGTAATAACAAATCATGGCTCTCTCTAAGAAGCACTAACGCATGTGGTA
The DNA here is from genome assembly GCA_964030455.1 of Linum trigynum. Lineage (NCBI taxonomy): Eukaryota > Viridiplantae > Streptophyta > Magnoliopsida > Malpighiales > Linaceae > Linum > Linum trigynum. The sequence continues at coordinate 47,800,148 of OZ034817.1, read as the reverse complement.
ATTAATTGACGACAATTAAATTGATGCATTGTCGTCAATACATGCATGTAGGAAAACTGGTGTATTGTAGTTTACATCACCAGGCCAGGGTCAAAGTGGGTCGACCCGCGGGCTGACAACCTTGATTCCGAACCATCAATACGATACACTATGACAAATCATGCCCTCACCGTAAATGAAATCGGCCCAAAAAGATGACTCAAACTAAAAACTATAAAGCCCAAAACATCTCCCATGCTACTAGTTATATGCAAATAAACCTCCTACAGTACGTATAGTATCGGCGGTTCGACCAGAAAAATTTCCTATCAAAAGCTAAATCGATATATGTTATTTTGACAATATTAAATGGTTGAACCACGGTTAAACAACGGTTTGAGCACAATTCTGCAATGATTACAAAGATGTTGAAAAGCTGTCGATCTTACCGAGAAGTAGACGGCAGAGGCGATGGCGAAGGTCCAGAAACGGCCTAAGTGAGCATCGGCGACGTAAGCACCCAAGATGGGCAGAATCCAGACCGTGCCAGCCCAATTGGTCACGTTGTTAGCTGACTGAACAGTGCCTTCTTGAAGCTCTTTCGATAAATAGACCACCAGATTCGTTGCTATGCCGTAGTAAGCCATCCTCTCAAACACTTCATACCCTGCAATTGATTAATTAGGCCACGTACAACACCACAAGAACGTAATTAATTATGTATCTCCTCATATTCACGAGAACAGTAATATTAACGGCGAGGCTTATAGTTACTTACCAACAATGAAAGAGCAAGCCCTCCATCCTCCGGTGGCCGACCTGAGGACCGGCCGGCCGGCGAGGCTCACAGTCCCGTCCTGTGTGTAATCTTCGCCGGCGTTTTCGTCAGCATTCTCCATGAATCAGATTATAATAACTAGAGGGAATATACGTTTACACCAGAATCTATATCTATCATGTGAAAAGGGTATCTCTCTGTGTTTTTATAGCAAGGAAGAGTGTATTCGTATTGTAGGCTGGCTGGCAGGTGAGCCATGTGGTTGAGGCTCCTCTCTCCTTCTTCCTTGGCAGCTTCACTTCATTTGTGTGTTATTCTAATCCTTGTTTCCATGTATTTTTAATTTTACTGACATGGGGAATTTGGACTGCTTGATTTTTTTTTTTTGCCCCCTCTCTTGTTGCTGCTCACTTATTTTAATGGGAGAGCTATAGGCCATATAATATTCGGTTTCTTCTACTCAACATGCATAATAACTATATATATTAACCACTTCTTGCCAACGTCTTTCGATAAAAACATATTAATGAGATTTGTCTCAAACATGGCATTAGGTAATTCTGCCAAGTGCCGACGTAGATAGAATCTAGAACAATATATAGAAGTATACTTAGAGTGGTTTGGTGCAATATTTTTTTTTATAAATTCGAATACCTAATTATTACTTTAATGGTTAGTACTATACTAACATAATTATTAGGGATATTATGAAAATAATTGTACATAGTAATTATTGTATTTCACCCCACCTTTCTCTTTTTCTTTCCGCCTCTTGTCTCCTGCCCTCCACCTAGGAGTGCCAATCAATTTGGTTTTGGTTAACCACTAATCGATTTGACAGCTAGTGATTAACCATTAAACAGAAAATAATTATAAAAAACCAGTGAGCTTTTGTCGGGTTTTGCCGGTTGGTTTGACAGTTAACCACTAACCAATAATAACCTCTACATGTAACATTTTCTTTTGTTAACTAGTTTTTATCCGACCGTTGGGCGGTCGAAATTGATTTATTTTTATTGTATTATTTAATTTATTTTTTATTCATGTATGTTACACTATTATACATGAAAATTTCAATCTCATTTACCTTATTTCATAAGAAGATATTCTTTGACCCTTTGTGTCTTCCATTTATTAATGAAACACTAATTTTATTAAATTATTTTATGTCTACTATTTTGTGCTACTATTTTTTATTATTATTTTAGATCCTATGAATATCATGCAATATAAGTTATCCATGTAATTTGATAGAGCAAGAAATCTCATTAGCATCCACATAATCAATCTTCTGCTTATCCATTTTAATTTACTTAGCGATGTTCTAGCATAATCAACCAGAAATCGAACTAACGACTAACAATAATTTATGAAAATAATATTTTCAGCAAATTTAATCGCATATAAATATAATGGATATTTAGTAGAGGGCTAAATATCCTCTGCAAAACGAATATTTTTTTACCTAATAACAACATAGACGAATAGTGAAAGTTGCAAACTTCAATACAACTCAATTCGTTCCATCTTATGAATTCCTCAATCATGAACTGGATTGATGCATCAATCCACGCTAAGAAAACAAACAAATGACATTGCACACTTTAAGAAATTGAAAGAACATCGACATAGACAACCCAATAACCACCACTACCACTTTATTTCTTATTTGTGACCTTTATAAAACCCCACATCCCTTCTACTTATAACCCCCTGCTACTTACTACTTACTACTTACTGACCATATCATCATTGTAAAGCTAGTTAGTAGCAAGCCACTCATGAACATAATAAATATAAAAACATCCTCTAATGGAACATGTTAAGGTGACAACCCTCGCAAGTTTGTTTTCCATTTTAGCATCCTATGAATAATATAGAAGAGAAATGCTAGAAATCTCAAACTTTTATGCAAATAAGAAAAGAGTTTTGTTTGTTTTTGCAGGGCTTAACCCAATCAATTAATTTTATTCTTTTTAATGATGGGTTTTGTTTTTAGAGATAATATATACGAAAAAAACATATAGAAACAAACTAAAAGGTTGCATTCATTGTTATTAACTTAGATTTATGTGTTACTAATGATAATGACGATTGAAAGTGTCAACATAACGTCTGTAATTTATCATTATTAGAACTTGCCAGCCATGAAAGGATGAGAGCTATCCATGTGCTGATGTGGCAGCAATTTAGTTTTGAATAATACCTAAAGCGAAGATGAAAGACAATGGTAGATCAAGTAGGGCAATTTACAACCCTGCCACCATAATATGAAAGTACTTAAAAACGGAAAGAAGAGTAGAACCCGATCGGTCAATCACAAGCGGCCAAATACCGTTGGAGAAGAGAGGTCAGTCATCAGCTGCGGATCACAGGAGAATAGGGATTTATCGTCAATACTTGGCTTGGTTTACTTTGTATTCTCAATGATAAGAACTTTTTTTGCCAATAGGAAAAATATGTTACAACTACTCAATTGTTCCTCATCTAATTGTTGCCTCTTGTAACTAACGCAATGAAAAAACTCTATATGTCTTACCATTTTCCCTACATGTATGATGTATCTATGCATAAAATAGTAGAGAAGAAAACAGAAATGCTAGAAATCTCAAAATTTTGAGTAAATAAGAAGAGAGTTTTGTTTGTTTTATAGGGCTAGACCCAATTTCTATCTTTTATTTTTTCCAATTTCCAATTTTAATTTTAGAGAGATCATCTATATTGGAAAACCAATAGAAACAAACCAAAAGATTGCATTCATTGTTATTAACTTAATGCACATTTTAATGATAATAATGATGATTTTAAGTGTAAGGAAAAAAATTATAATTAAAACTTGTCCACCATGAAAGAATGAGAGTTATCCATGTGCTTATGTGGCAAAGATTTAGTTTTGAATTTCTATAATATTAAGTAAGGATTTGAATTTTGTATGGTTTTCTTTTTAATAATAAAAAATAATCAAACAAATATTTCTAAATAATTTAACTACATTCCTATATTTCTATATTGTTAACATAAAGTAATAAATATAAGAAATAACATCAATACAATACAACATCCACCGTAAATTACTAAATTCGTAATCCAACTAGCGAGTACCAACTATCAAAACACCAAACACAAGGACCACAAGATTATTATCTCTCACAAACATCAAAGAAACAAGATCACAAGGGGAGTCAGAGAGAGATGAATTGCGGGTTTTGACTCTGAAACACAATTGAGAGTTTGGGTGGAGACTTGTTTACAATAGGTGGGAATTAGGATGTTTGAAATTGAGACTTTGGTTGATTTTGAATCTTAAAACTTTGTCCCTTAGCAAAAGCCTACAAACTATGTGGTTATACTAATGCAGTTATCGATTTTCTTATCGGTTAGCCACTAACTGAGTGAGTGATTAATCATTAAGCAAAGGACTTTGCTACGGTGACTTGCAAGTCACCTTAATTTGCACTTTTCGGTCGAGCTCAGATAGGATTAGGTCAACCTAATATGTTGTTTCAGTTTTGTGAGGCTCAACGACGCGGTTGACCTTTTACAGCAAATGGTCGACCTCTTTGGGAAGCGAACAATATAAAAGGTCGACCCAAATATCTCAAAGGCTGGCCATTTTGCTATTAAAAGGTCGACATCATAAGTGAAAATGTTGACCTCTGTTTCATTAACTGATCAACATCAAAGTCGGGATTATTTAGGAAAATAGTATAAACGGTCGACCAGACAGGTACGAAGTCGACCGTGTGCACATCGTATTCGTATTGAATAAGGATTCCAACACTAGAAAGGTAACCCTAACTTGTCTACCACTTAATTCGACTCAATCTCGTCCTAAATATCTACAAATATGAATATATGTCACCTTCACTGCCACCGAAACTCTGAACTAGTTTTTTGTATGGTTAGAGCTTTTGTGAAGAAGAAGATCCTTTGCGGTTGTTGTTGTACGTGTTTGAAGAGGTCGACCTATTTTAGCTATCATCGTCATCTTGTCTAATTCGTAATTTGCACTGTTTAATTTGATGTTTTGTTGCGTGCAGAAAACCATTCGGTCGACCCTTATTTCAATCAGGTCGGCCGCTGTTTAACAATTGCGAGAAATTGAATTTAGGGCACAACACTCGGACTTCTGTACTTGCGAGATGAGGAAGATCAAACCCACTATGTCGACCTAAAACTTATCATGGTCGACCATTTTTGTTTGTTTTGCTTGTTTATCCAGAATGTCGGTTTTGGCTTTGTTTGTAAGACTATGTTGTGCTTAAAAGGTCGGCCGGTCAATGTGTTTGGTCGACCTATCAATTGTTCGTGGTAGTATTACACATGTTTCTGTTGGTAAATTGGTAATATTCAGCTGAATAAGTCGACCTAGGAATAGAAAAGGTCGACCTAATTGGTTATAGTAGTGACAACTTACGTCGTTAAGGTTAACCTAATAATATTTTAGGTCGACCACTTCTCTGTTGTTGGTCATTTGTACAAATTTAGAGTGACAACCTTAGGGGATTCGATCGACCGCAATTGGGAATAGATCAACCGAATTGTGCAAGTTGCGGTGACTTGCAAGGCACCATAGGCACACCCTTAAGCAAAATGTAGTTAACCAAAACTGAACCATTAAGAAATTAGCGGTTATCAGTTAGACATTAACCACCTTTATCAATTTGGCTATTAGTTAAAAATCACTATCTGTTTACCATCCCTCACTCCACCCCCACCTCTACTTCTCTCTCTATGTAAAAAAAATTCAATAGGTTACATGTAAAAAAATCCAATAGGTTACATGTAAAAAAAATTATTTTACTATTATAAAAAAAAATTATTTCATCGTTATAAAGAGAGATTTACTTGTCATCCATTATAACGTTTCTGGTTTGCTTCGTGAGGTTTATGGTGTGATTTCTCATCCTTCTTGTATGCTTTATGAGAGTTTTTGTGTCGTTGCACATATTTCTAGTTTGCTTTTGATGACTTGTGGTATGCGTAATGAGGTTTCTGGTCTGCTTTAATAAACTTGTGGTCAGCTTTATAAGGTTTATGGTCTGCTTCGGAAAACTTGTGGTCTGCTTTATAAGATTTATGATCTGGGTTAGGAAACTTCTGGTCAACTTTATGAGATTTATGGTTTACTTTAAGAAACTTGTGGTCAGCTTTATAAGGTTCTGGTATGCTTCAACAAACTTGCTCTCCACTTTATTAGGTTTATGGTCTGCTTTAAAAAATGTGTGGTCACCTTTATGAGGTTTATGGTCTGATTTAGGGGACTTGTGTTTAGCGTTACAAGATATTATGTCTTCCTTAAGAAACTTGTGGTCAAATTTGAGTCTTTTGGTATGTTTTATGAATTTTGTGGTGTGGTGAGGTTTCGATCTGTTTTATAAGCTTTATTGTCAACTTTATGTTATTTATAGTGGGCGTTTTTGTGTTTCTAGAATGTGTTTTGTGGTATGCTTCATGATACTTGTAGTCATTGCAACCTAAAAACTCGATGCGAAATAAATGGACAGCACCACATGTGTGTTCTCCCTTAAATTTTTAAATATGACAAACATACTCCTCCCTTTAAAAATTAACTTTAATTGTGGTCAAACTCTTAATTATAAAAAGTCATTTAGACGAATGTTCCTATTAACTGGAGTTAGTTTTAACATCTTACTAACAAATTGGGTGTTAACACCCTAACTTATGCTTAGTGGCGGAGGGAGGTAAGGAGGAGAGGGGTCCTAGGACCCCACTTGACAAATAATTGGGCAACAAAACCTTTTAGATACATAGGATTTAGTATGATAGTTCAAGTTTAGAACCCAATACTTTCAACGATGTTAGCTCACTAAGGATCCGATCAACTCAAAATTCATTAGATACAACAAGCGTTAGTATTAGTAAGTTTTTAAAAATCCCAGTGGACTCGATGTCTGGCTACGCCACAGTTATGCTCTACTTTAATAATTATAGGGTTTAAGATAAAGAAGTGCATTATTTTATGTTTAAGATACATTATCTGATTATCATACTCCAATTTTATTAACGGGAAGGTTCGGATAACATGGTCTTTCTAAAGCTGTAAAATAAAAGACCATCTATATGTCCCTCTCAAGCCTCAATTATTTCCAGCTTTGTGCTTCCCCTCTGTTTCGTCAAATCTTAGGAAAGCGATTGACAACCACCTTCTTTTTTCGGATTTGCATCCCCCGCCGGCAGATAGCGACATCCCCAAACAATGGGGAGAGTTAAAGAGAAAAGACGGAGGATTTCGATGAGTACAAGGCTTTGGTACAGGCCAAAAAGTTGAGTGAGGAAGAGGAAACAAATTAACAGTTGAGAGACTGATGGGGAACTGGGATCGACTCTTCAGACGGACCCCTTCAAACGAGACAGTCAGCTACCGGCTGAGGATTGGATGCTGTATTGCTGTAGCTGCCGGCCGATAATGAAGCTCTGTACAATAACCGCCAAAAACAGCAGCATTTTCTCCGTCTCCACCATGTGGTTGTGTTACCCAAACTTATATCCAGCCCACAAGAAACCATTTCAACTGAGCTTCCCACGTATCGTCGTCGGATTGGTGCACGGTAGAGTATGCAACAGTTCTTGGCGCTAAACCACAGGCAGAGCCGAGACCTGTAATGTTCATCTTACTTGCTTCCACAAGGGGGCAGTAATGTCAAAAGCTAAAGCAACTGGGGGAGTTGTGGGTGAACAATATTTCATCTAACAAGGGGCAGCAGTTTACATGCAGCAATTGATTCCAGCAGCCAAGTATGACCAGTTACTTGGGATCCACTTCTAGCAGCTACATCCTCTGCTTCGTTAAGCCTTTCCCAGAGAATCGGCACTTCTTCGCCCAACTTGCAGCCCGGTCGAGGATCGAGATTGTAAACAACTAATGTGGTTGGCGAAGCTCCGTCGCCGCCTTCCTTGTGTTGCTTGGTCATCTCCAAGAACTCTTCTTTACTACCCCAAACTGTACCTCCCGCGGCGACGATCAAATTCTGGAGATCTTTTCTGTAGGCAGGTACAAAGTCACCAGCGAGGTAGAAGTTTAATTGGTGGAAGAGTTTTGGGCCCTGAAAAAAGAGAACCAGCAAGGAGAAAGCAGAAGTTAAAATGGGAAAGAACTATCAACTAGCAAGAGAGCAAACTCATGTTATATCTAGTCATAATAATAGCTCATCAAGATACTTGCATTATTCAAGGCATTAAGTCTCCCGGTCTTTGGCCCATCGCAGGATCCATGATTGTCAAGTCTAACTTCATAAGGTTCTTCATCGACAGGTTGCATGGCCTCCCTGCATGCCTTTATCCCTGTGAAGATTTTATCAAACCATGCAGCTTCATATTATAGTTACTCTTATGACGTGAAATTGTGAAGCTTGTTAAAAACAAACTGATTCGCACTTAATCAAAAGGCATATATTCAAAAAGTTTATGTTCCTACAGCTAAAAAATAGTCTTCTTAATGAACATTTCATACCCACTACTAAAATGGCAGAATCTAATATATGCTTCACATTTACAGACAGCAAGATGGAGCAAGAAAAGATGCATTAGAATATTGTTGAATAGAAGGATCAACTCACAGTCAATTGTTAGAACCCATTTCCCATTCAGAATGGCCATGAGAACTTTCAGTGTTCTAGTGCATGCCCCCTCTGTATTTGTGGATGCAATCACATGTGTGACATCCGGTCTCCAAAATTTCGTCACTGGAACATCAATTTTGTTGCCAAACTCCACTAGCATACACTGCCATGACAACCAAAGTGTACTGTGTTGGCATCGCTTGGATATACGTTAACTCGACATAAAAACTAACAGCTTACAGATGTGTACTTTCGTGCAACTACATATAGCCAACTAAGACTACCTCTTCTGGAGACATAAGGTTCACTGAACATTCTGTTTATCACCAAGTTTCAAGTCAAACTCGCTATCATGGTACTCAAATGGTTAAATCAGAACTAAGACTTGAAAGACATTACAGAAGCACTCGCTTCTTGAAATTCTAACAGATTTAGGCTTCAGCACAGCAGTAGATGTATTATGGACTAGGCACTTAAGAAATCATCAGTTCAAACTAACCTTCTCTTCAGCAGAAAGAGCAGATCCACAGAAAAGCCAATTATTTGAACCTAGCCAAGGATTTAACTGCTCCGAGGCTCTGCATGCACAAAGTAAAAAACGTCTTCTTAGGAGCATAGTAGCTTCAGATTACGCACATCAATAAAGAATAGTCATTCATTTCAGCACATGCCATCCTGGCAAGTGGATTTTGAAATTACTAAAGATGAGAGAACATGCATATACGTTTTAGCCAACTCAGGATCATCGTTTGAATTCTGATCAACTTTCAACTTCTGTTTCACACGCTTGGACTTCTCGTCTGGAAATTTGTGAGAAGAATGGCCAGGACAAAATAGAAGGTAATTATCCTACAAACCAAGTCCAGAAGATATTAGTGCCAAATATCAACGCAGATACAAACTACTTGCTAAATAGTAAATATCTCTACAGCAGTTACACTATTATGGAGCCACACAGACTTACAAAATCCCATCTGCATCCAGAGATTTCCATTGCACAGGGAGCATGATAACTTTTCCTGCAAGATTCGACATAGCAACCTAGTGCTGCTCCCTTTTTCCCGCATTTACTGCACTTAAGTTTTGCACCCCGAGCCAACTCTTCCTTCAGGTTCTGAATAGTATCATCAACAAAGTATACCTTAGGTGCCCTGCAATACCAATCATACAGTTGAACAACCCGAACATCCAATTGTCACCATAAAATTACAAAGAACACAGATAGTAACAGCATACCAATCGATACAAATCTTGTGAACATGCAATGCAGTGGACAAGGTAGCTTCATGTCCTTCAATCTGATTCCCATTTAGGAAATGCAACAGTGGGCCAGTTTTCTAACATATAGAGAGATATAAAAAAAAAACAACGTGAGTTGAGAAAGCAGCAGAATAGATGTACGAAAATGCAAGAAGATCAAACTAGCCTAAAGTATTTAGTACGACGAAGAGATGGTGAATCACTACAAATGAAAATGACCCTTACCACTGAGACGTTAGAGGACTGACAAAACCTACAGACAGTTTTTGCTGCGGACAGCTGATTTGATGTTGCATGATTGCGAACATCAGAAGTTTCCAGCTTTTCAACTTGAGAACCTCTTGGCTCAGAAGGACCAGCCTTATGAAAGGTTGTATCTTCTAAACTGTAGTTCAACCTTTGTCTCTTAGAATTTCTCATAAGTTCCTCAGAAGAGCCAGAAGCAGAGCTGTCATGTCCCACCAGTCTTTGATTGTCAACAGAATTTTGCTTGGCCAATGCTATGGTATGATTTTGTGGAGTCTGAAAACGGCAGCACGGTTGTCAAATATCCTCAACAAAAAATTTGCATCACTCACCTTTAGGGAAAGGTAAAATACAAACAAAAGTTAAAGATAATTCTGAATCAAGCTAGTAAATACAAAGACAGCAACTCCCATCATCAAGTATAAGCATCAAAACCATTTCCATGAAATCTAGAAATAAAAATAAAAAAAGTAAGATCTCACGAGGAAACAAAGTGAATAGGACTAAGAATCTTACATCTTCACCACCTTGATCATTACTGTCATTCTCAGAATTCTTGACATCACCAAATGAAGGACTACAAAGTGACAACTGGTCTACATGAATTGCAGTTCCATTATCTTCCAACCATTGGGTTCTTGTCCGAGAATTTACAGGTGGAGACTGGGCATTTGGTTTAGCTTTGCGCCCACCATGTTCGACTGTGTTTTTATTGTTATTTTCTAAGCCCCGAGGCACACTACACTTATCTGACAAGCCATTCTCTCTACCCACACTTCCAACAGAAGTTGATGGAAGTGGATACAATTTCTTGCTCATTGGTGAAAATGAGCAACTTCTTGCATGAATGTTGTGGTTGAAGCTAGCTTTAAGAGACTCCTCTTTGCTGTCCAGAGTTTTGGAATCTTGATAAAGGAAAATAAAAGTTGCAGATGATATCAGCAACATGAAGAAAACCTGAGCAAAGTGAAGGCATTGGCAATTTCATAATAATCAATGGATTGGAGGACATACCATAACCAACGGACTGCATTGCAGTGACACGAAGAGCAGCATCCAATCCTTTGTAGATAGTAACAAGGTTCTCTATGAAAGGTAGATGCCTAGTATCTGCAAACAATTAAGGAGCTACATAAGGAGTTTTCTTACCCCGGCTGAAAGTTAAACTCATTCTCTAGAACAAAATTTACATATTATCAAAGCCCAATTCTTTCTCATTCAGGTTCTGGACCGAAGTCCAAAAGGAATAGACTTTAACAAGTCAAAATCCACCAAGTCAGCACGCTTTAAAGAATTAAAGCAATTAGAAACCGATATAGAAAGAAAATCGATGCATACCTTCATCAGCATAGGGAGCTTTACAGGAAGGGCATCCCACGGCTAACTGCTTGGACTCGAGGAGGCACGACCTGCAATGCAATTGATAGCCCCAAGTCAAGCAATTGTGTATGTCAACAGAAGAAAGCCATGAAAAGGCAACCGCCGCTGAAGGAGACAACAACAAGAAGCAGTAGCTAAGAAAAGATTACCCGCAGAAGATGTGATCGCAAGGCAGCAAATTGGGCTTCTTCAGAAAGTTTAAGCTGTCGAAAGAGTTAAATACGATCAGATTAGTCACGTTCACTGATTCATACCCTTAAACCCAACCAAAAGAACAAAAGAATCCCAGAGGAGTATGCAATCAGATTAGGGTTTCCGCAAAGAAACATCCAGCTCTGGCATACCACTCGCAATTCAATGTAGGGAACAACACTAACCCAATGAATTATACCGCTTACTTCTCTCCGAGAAAACAAAATTCAAGTTTTCGAAATGCGAAACAAACAAACAAAAAAACGTAAATCCACCGAAAGGAGCAAGCTTTAGAGGCGATAAAGAGAGGAATGAAGGGGGTAGAGGGGCTAACCAGAGAGGACATTTGAGCTCGAGGGCGAGCTTCTGAAGATGAAGGAACCCTGGATTCATTGACCTAACACTACCACTCTCAGCCGCCATTATTAACACTGCGAACGACTACTGTGGGGACCTGGAAAAACTGTTCGTTGTGTCACAAAAGCAACGGGAGCGAGATCACCTCACCGCTACAATATGGGGAGTCTTTTCAGGTGATTGATGCTAGCCCAGATGTGCTCACGTGGACGGCGGAGATCGACGAATTCGAAGCTGGGCGGGGCTTTTCCTAGATATTAATTATTCATGGGAGAGCGGAATAGACGGGCGGGAGGCGGGGAAGGTACTTTTGAACTCTGTATGTACTATGTAGTACTAGTAGTTCTTAGTGCGCGCCCTTTTACTGTAAGACGGGACCTTTATTTTTCGGATTCCTGAGTTTTTGTTTAGTTTGTACGAGTAAGGGATGCAAATGAACCATGCATGTTATCTGGGAGTGGTTTGGTGTTTGAATTAAGAAAATTTTGTTTAAAATTCTCGAGAGGGCCGAGCGAGCTTGAGTTAGGATTTGTTTAACTCACAATACTTGTTGGTAAATTTAATTTGGTGACTTGTTAAACTCAATTCGTGAGCTAGTATTTTAAGCATATGAAGTGGTTAACAGTATGACTAGCGAGTTCGTTGGAGTAGCGACTCTATGATTGAATCAATATTTAGTTTACAAATTGATAATTCATATGTTTGTTAAATTATACCACGTATGTTGTTCAATACTTTAAGTGCGTGAGTAAAAATGTGTCATTTATAATTTAAAAAAACAATTATGTAGCATAGATTACTTAGGTACTCATTGTTATTAAATAGCGTGATTTGAACAATTAAAAATTTTGGACAAAATAATATGATACCTTAGCTCGTGAGATGAACAGTCTATATGCATAAAACGTGTGTCATCAAATCTGCCCCATTCAGCACGCTCAACAGATGGGCAGTAGAGTAGTCCTGGCCTTTCCATTGTTCTCACCTCCACCTTGGGAAATGATGTGAACAATCCTCTAGAGGCCTTCTTAGTATGATGGGGCTGTCAAAAATGGCATAGGTGCTGGGATTGGAATTGTCGATTTTTCCCCTACAGGTATGGTTCACTTTGCTTTGGGCAAGTACTATGCTGGAATTCAGGATTCTTACATTGTAGAATTTTTGGCTATTCGTGACTCTATGAGCCGGTGCTTAACCCAAAATTTCCTTGTTGTCAAATTTTTTTGGGGATTCACAATTGGTGGTTCGGCGACTGCTGGAGGTGCAGGCAACTCATGCTCTAGGCGGGGCGATTCTTGAAGATGTTCGACGGCTAGCTTCAAACTGTGATTTTTGTTATGTTTCTTTTGCTCCACAGAGCTGTAATAAGGCCATCTGTCTTGTGGCAAAGCAAGCCCTGTCATCGGTAGTTCGATAATTGGTCGACTACCACACGTGGTTATTGAATGTTCTCTGACTCTTTGGTGGCGTTTTCTGACTCCTCCTGTCTATGTTAAATAAAATAAAACAATTTAGAATCCAAGTTTTACCAACAATATGGATGCTACCAATAACCACCGCAGATGACATAAAAATGTAGTATGTTTGTGACATTGGAGAATCCTTCTCAAATTTATAAGAACATTAGTCGCTCAGCTCCCCCCCCCCCCCCAATTATTCAAATAGAGAGACCAAGAAACACAGTACAAGAAGTCGAGCAAACTAGACCCTCATAGGAATTTAAAAAATAGAAAAAGAGCACTTATCACTCGATCAGTGGGGTCAGGACCATAGACAATGCAAAAGATGTGCATGTCGATATTTTCAACCCTACAATCTCTCTACCATAAAGTTAGCCACTAAACATTTTGCAGTTTGATTAGTCTCCATACATAAGTCACCATTAACTTGTCCCGAGGAATTTCAATTGGGTTTAGACGAGGTTGTGGTTGTGGACATAGGAAAGACATATATGGTGGTGATAAGATCAAAGTTCCTCAATGTATTAAGCCATACCGACACAAATCCACAACTACTTACTTTTTCTACTTTAGTAAAAATTGTCGCATGATGACAGAGAGAAAAACAATGAACACTACGGGGTCGTTTGGATTGAGTATTTGGGGGTGTTATTTGAGGTCAAATAACACAAAATCTGTTATTTAACCCCAAATAACATGTTTGGCTGACAAAAAGTGGGATGTGTTATTTGGATGTAGTGTTTTGCCAAATAACAGGTTTGAGACCAAATAACACAAAAAGTGTTGTTTGCCAAATACTTGGGAGGGGGCAGGTATTTCCCAAATAACAAGTTTGAGACCAAATATCACATACCAAATAACAAGTTTTATATTATGTGGTATTTGTGTGGTAATTGGCCCCAAACAACAAGTTTATCAAATACTCAATCCAAACGACCCATACGAGTAAACTTAGTCATTTATTTTTGAACAATGACTTCTTTTAGGTGCAAGAAAATGGTGGCTAGCTCTCTTTTTATTTGTTTCTTTATCTTTTTCTTTTGTTGTTTTCTTCTTTATACGAGACCAACAAAAGATTCACCTTTTTGGCTTTATGGGGTAATTCTGGTTCATGGAACTGGAAACGGATTCTGAAAACGAGGCAAAAGGTCTGTGCATTCTTCTATCAACAGGGGCAGGCTGTTTACTGGGATCAAGAAAGAATGGAGACTTTTTCAATTAGGAGAGTCTGGGAGACGTTAAGGCCAAAAAGGCAGCAAGTAGCTTGGTCTAATCTATTATGGAAGGGAAGCTCTATCCCTCGGAACATGTTCATTGCTTGGTTAATCTTGAATAGAGCGGTTACTACAAAAGAGAAGATGCTGAAATGGGGATTTGATGGTAGTCTGGGCTGTGTGTTTTGCAATTGCTCATTGGAAACTTCGGATCATTTGTTTGCATAATGTTGATGTACAGGAAAATTATTTGCAAGCTGTTTGGCATGGGATCAGGGGCGTTTACCTCTCTGGATAGCGAGCTGGCTTGGTTATAGCAGGTTTTTGGGTCTCAAACTGTAAAGTCCCAAGTGGGGCGAGCTATGTGGCAAAGCTTGGTGAGCGTGGTGTGGCAAGAAAGGTGCAGCAGAGTTCGTTTGGGGCAGTGTAGGGACTGTGATGTATTATGCAAGGTTGTAAGGGAGGAAGTTATAGGACTGTTTGGTCGAAATATATATGATTCCTTTTGTGTTTCGTAGTTTACAGGTGGAAGTTTGGTTTTTTGTTAATCCTTAACTAGCAAGGGTGTTGCTAGTACTACTTTTGATGAAATGAAAGTAATCCGATTCATAAAAAAAAATTCATCTTTTGATAATTGTGAAAAAAAGCACCTTATTTAAGAAAAAATTCCCTCCTTAACTCATATTTTGTTTTGCGAAGCAAAATACCATGAATGAAATCAACCATGTGGAACCTCAAAAAGGGTTCAAGAATTTTTGGCTTGAAAGAACAGGTTGATTTGAAACAGGTTGTAAGCAAATAGTAGGTTAGGCATGACGGGGTTTGACTAGTGGATAATATGATAAGAGTGGTCATTTACATCGTGGGCTATACTCATTGCCTACATCTTCCACACTAGTGGAGTGACGGTACGATCTCATGTAAAGGTTAAGCTAAGTCATTGTGCAACTAGGGGACTATCACACATGAAAGTAGGGGTGGGCATTCGGTCGGTTCGGTTCAAACCGAATCGAAAAGATGATTATAGGGTCCCCGAAATAGCTCATGGAGCAAACCGAATTTGGATCGAAATATATTTCGGTTCGGTTCATCCAAACCAAAATATATCCCGTTTTGGTTAGGTTTTGACGCCACATCCGAAGTTCCATACATTAAGTCTCTCCCCACTAAGTCTAACCCTATCTCCCCATTTACTATATGCGCATACCAAATTCTCTCTCTCTTAGTGATGGCAATTTGAACCCGCCCCACAGTTATTATGCAACCTGACCTGCGATGGGGCGGGTATTGCCCGACCCGCAGCAGCGTGGGGCGGGATATGGGTATCTACTTCCGACCCGTCCTACCTCGCCCCACCCCGTTATATACCCATTTTATCTCAATTTCTTACGATATCTATACATATTTCTCTTATTTAGACTTTTATTCAACTAGTTAGAGTTAATATTTCAACTTGCTAGACTCAAATACCCATTCTATTATCAATATTTTTCTTTCATAAAGTATTTTTTCCTTTGTTTTATCGTTAAAAGTAAAATTTGAGTGTATATTTTCCAAATAACATATAAGAGTGGGTCGACCCATCCCGCCCCGTACCCACACGGGTTTTACCCGCCCCGACCCGTAGTAGTGTGGGGCGGGGCATGGGAATTGAGGTACCCACCCTGCCCCGCCCCATTGCCAGCACTAATCTCTCTCTCTCTCTCTCTCTCTCTCTCTCTCTCTCTCTCTCCTTAAAGCCCAATGCAATCATGATTTCTCTTCCCATCTCTATACTCGGCGATTGCCCGAAAGAACTCAAGGGCACCCGCCGATGGGCCGATGGCGATTGACGGAGAGAACAACATGGCGGCTGGCAGTGACGGCGACAGGCGGCGACGGCAGCAAGTGACGGACGGCAGGCGACGATGGTGGCAAGCGGCATGCAGCGGCGACAACAATGATGGCCTCGAGCAGATCTTGATTTGGGGGGTAAACTGTCGAATCTGGCAGATCTTGAAAGAGCTCGAGGATTTGTACTTCTCCACCCATTTCGCCAAGTCTTCTCCTCCTTCGTCAGCTATTGTTGCAATCGTCGGTGGGGTCGCCGAGGGACCACCACCAAGCTTCACCCCTCCACTTTTGATTGTTGTGAGGTTTGGGTGGTAGGGTTTGACTAGAGAAATGGGTAAATAGATGTAACGGGCTTGGGTGGGCTTAGGGTTGTGGGCTTAGAGTTTGGGTAAGTTTGGCTGGTCGGTTCAAAATTCGAAATTCGAATTCGGTTTCGATTGGGTAGACCTTGGCTTCCGAAGTAATGGGGTTTTCCTTCCAAATTTCGAACCGAACAAGTATAGTTCGGTTTTGGTTCGGGTTTACCGAACCAGATGCCCACCCCTACATGAAAGGAATGAACAAGCACAAATCTCACATGACTACCCAGATGCTCGGTCTCTCATTCAAATTTCTCGATCGCTATGTCTAAATAATCGGGGGTGGTGATTGACCAAGACTAAGTCTCGTGCAATTTTTCCATCAAAGGAGAAGTGACACTAGAAACAAGCCTACTACGTTATGTATGATCATCATATGTTGTCATGCATCCAAATCATACTATTCATGCATCTGAGAAAAGGGGTTGCTTGGAGCCCTCAAGTTTGAAAAACTTTGAGCTAAATACATGGCTCCAAACAATCATAACCATGTCAAATCATCATCTCACAATCACCACAAAAAGAAAGCCATACATGCAATCCACTACACACCCTCATACTTAAAAATGCACATTGTCCCCAATACGTGCATAAGAGAAGGGGAATGTGCATAGATACAAGATTACCGCATTGATGAATTGATGGAGAAGGTGAAATAAGTGGAATGAATGTTAAATTAAGCTCACGATTTGGGGTTAAAGCACACAATAAGAAAGTAGGCACACATCCATGAGATAGGTATTCACTACTAACCTATAAAGCACAAAAGATATCAAACCCGGAGTTGGATTGTCGCTCCCTTCTTTATCTTCATAAGCTAGAAGATTGCTCCTATGTCTCGGTCCATCCCAAGACCTTTCTAAAGTTCAACTTCTTGATGGTGACTTGAAATATCAAGTCATATGCTCATTAGGTATGACATTATAAAGGCTCATGGACTTGATTGAGATTGAGGTTCCACCTTTAATACCTCTTCTTTCAATCTCCGTTCTACTCTTTGCCCCAAACCAAATAAGACATCATGGGTTGACCACAATTACATCCACCAAGAGGGACTGATGATTATGTGGACTTGGTTTGACAAAGAGACCTCACAAAATGATCCATCTTAAGAAGTCTCTCAAGACTAGGTGCAAATCTTTGAGTTGCTCTCTCCTATCATAATCACCAAGTTCCTCAACCTCCTCATTTGAATTATAATTGTTTCATCAACTTCCTCTATTGCCTCATGAAAAGCTTCTTTCCCTTGTTGAATTGCAATATCCTCCCCCTCTTTACTTTCTCATTGCTCCAAAACTTCTTAATTACTCATTCAGTCATCCTCTTCCTCTTGAAAGATAGTGAGTAGGTGAGATTGAGCTAAGTGAGCAGAAGTTTGATCAACACACCCCCTTGCTTCTACACCTCCTTTGTCTTGTGTAAAAAGCTCAAATCAAGAGGAGATATAGTATGAATGGCCAAATTGGAGAAAGAGCTCGCACCCTCGGTCGTGAATATCTCGATTGCTAACTCTATATTGGTTTTTGCCTACTATGGAGGCAAGCAATATACTTTCTCATTTTAAGTCACAAAGTCCTCCATTGCGAGCTCCAATTCACTTTTCAGTTCCGGGGGTGCAAGGTGGCCAACCCTCTCACTATTGTCTAAAAAATCTCTCCAATCAGAGCTCTAACACAATTTTTCACTTGGGGTTGCAAGGAAGAACCTTGTTGAAATGGGGTTTGTTTTGAAACTATAGGGAATTTTGTTGATGATAAATAAAAGAGATTTGTTCTTGGAACCCGAATTATAACCCCCCCCCCCCCCCCCCTTGAAGAAAAGGGTGTGACAATAATACTAAAGACAAACAACATTAAATAACAAACACACAATACACAAAAAGAAAAGAAAAAGTAACACAAAGAACTCAACAACAAAATTAAACATCACAAACACACAAAAGAAAAACTAAATGAGTAACTCTATACCTTTCATAAAAAAAAATTAATTTCAGGTCCTAACATGTTAAGTAAGGTGTGTACAACAACAAGTCTAAGAAACACTCCCTCTAGTGTTGAAAAACCCAAACATGTTTTCTTGTGTTGAGGTCGTGTCTTTGGCCTGGCAAAGACACCATATATGTTGGAAAACATGCCATCTGTAGCTAAAAAACACAAGCATATTTATGAATGCATGTTTTGTCCTCTACTAACGGATTTAAAATCTAAATCTCGAGATTTTTTAAAGAGATGACATAATTTTAGAGAGAACATCCACCAAAACAATGTGAAGACTAAGAGAGTGGTTTTGGATAGTTTGAATAAGGATAAAACTCTTAAGAACTTATCCAATGGAGCAAGGAGAAGATGGATCAAAACTTGATTTTATGTTCCTCCTCTTCTTTGCGTATAACTTTCTCCCTCCTTTTGACCTAAAGTTATGTTTGTTAGGGATTTGATAAACCCTAAGATCTTAGGTTAATTAGTTATTGGAATTGTGAATTCAATGTTTATGGTTCATGATTATGATATCTATTAATAGTTTAAATCTTTTAATTCTCAAGATAACTTTTGAGCATTGCTTGTTCTTGCCTTAACGAGAAAATATTCCAAGTTAAGATTAGAACTAACATTGATAGAGAAGTCAAATTGATTGCATGAGAGTGAATTATTTCTACTTTGTATTCTAGGATGACCTATAAGGAGGACTTAAAATAATTTATGCTTCAATTGAGTATTTAGGTGTGTGTTTAGGTGTGTGTGAGAGTGAATCCTCTTTTGGTTGATAGGGTCACAATTGCTTTAATGGAGAGTTGTTGCTAGTTAAAATAGTCTATGCACTTGCATAATGAAGACCATAAACTTCAATTATCACCCCAATTGCCCCTCAAATCTAATTTATAGGGGCGATTCTCTAGCAATATCTCTTCTATGCACTTGCATAATGAAGACCATAAACTTCAATTATCACCCCAATTGCCCCTCAAATCTAATTTATAGGGGCGATTCTCTAGCAATATCTCTTCTATTGTGTTTCTCCCCCAAGGAATTTTACTATGTTATATAGCATTGGTGCTATAGGTTTTTCCCTTTATGGTATAACTTGAAGTTATACCTTTAACGTTATGGTACAATTTTAGATTGTACCTATACTCTTTTGTACAAATTCTTTCATGGTACAACTTGAACTTGTTCATTTATGTGATGGTTCAACTTTAAGTTGTAAAGTTGTACCATAACATAAGGGTACAAATTCCATTATGGTACAACCTAAACTTATACATTTAACGTTATGGTACAAATTCAAGTTGTACATTAAAGCACCCATACTTTAGAGCATAGTAAAAGTGCTCTTCTCCCCCAGTTAGTTTTATTATGTCTTTAATTGTTTAGCTTAGTTTAGTTAGAATTCAAACAAAATAACTTGGATTCACTAGATAGTAGTTTGATTTTGAATAGTGGTAGACCTAAAGGCCCTAGTAGAATACGACTCGAGCAACTATACTACGAGCTTAGTTTGGGTCTGTTTGCGGATTTCCCTAGGTAAGTTAAAGAGTGTATGTGATTTGATATTTCACTTAAAAATCATCACGCGTTCTCATGTTCTTCAAGTAGCCTTATCTTGCTCATCGTGAACAACAAAATCAGTAGTTTCGGGTTAGATCTTGCAATTTTGAATTTGTTCTACATTCAAAATGATATTGAACGTTTACCGAGGTTCAACATTGGCTTCATCGCCAACATATGTGTTCAAATCCCACAAACGTCATCTGGCCCCATGAGAAAGTCAAAGACTCTGGAGCTCTCTTCTTTTAGCTAACACGTATGGAGACTCCACATGTGCACTGCCCACAAATGTAGCTAGGTGGCGGCCTGGCGGGAGATAGCTAAAGCTTCTTCCTAGAGAGACCTTAGGCGTCTATAAAAGGAGGACACCAAGCACTTTTCTTGCTTTAAAGCGAGATGAGACGATGCAACTCATGTGCACGAGAATAACTCACCTTCCCAAATCGATCAAGCAGATCAACCCAAATTTCTCGAGCATGCTTAACAAAACGAATGAAGCTCTAGATTTCTTTGTATATCGATGTATTGAGCCATTTATTGACCATGGCGCCGCATCCAATCCAAGCGCTTTGCTACTTTGGATTAGTTCGTTTTATGAGAGTGCCATCCACGAAACCATATTTATTTTTTGCAAGTAGAACATCTTTCACATCGAGAACCACTCATCAAAGTGGGAAGTTGTTAAAACCTCGTTGACTAGCATGTTACCAGGGGCATCCGAGTCGTGAAGCTGATAACCGTAAGGTAGGTAATCATCATTCTTGTCGGGGATTTGTCATTGTGGAGTCACGACGGAAGTATCATCATCGGAACTCATGATTGACGAGAGATTAACACTAGGAGCTAATGTTACATCAATTATGTTCACTATAGGTGAAGGAGAAAGAGATTCTTGTTTGGACATGGACAATGTGAGACTACATGAGCAGCATGAAGCACTGTGGGTTAGCTTGCGGACTCCTGGATGATGGGTCTGTGGGCTCTGCGTCAGTTGATCCTCTACCCAATACACATAAGCCTCACATCCCAAAATTTATATAATGTGGTTTGAATATGAGCTAGGATCAGGTGACTAAGTGAATCCCAGGCCTTCAACCTCATTAAAATCTAATGGTTCTAATTAATATGATTTAATGAATGACAATGTGTAATTGCATGGTTTTTTAATTTTCAATTAGTAAGTGGATTTTTTTTCCTCTGTCTCATTTCTTCCCTCCCCGTAGGCCAGAGAACTTTCTCGTCGCCAACCAGGTGCAATTTTGCCTTGTCTCTTCCCTTCTCGCACGGCCAGGGAACTTTCCCATTGCCGACTAGAGAACTTCTTTGCAATTCCCCACTTAGTTACCTGTCCCCAACTTTCAGTTACGCGAGAGAGATAGAGAAATAGAGAGAGAGAGTTTTTCCTACGACGACAGAGGATTTTCCACACCACAGTATCGGATTTATGATGTTTGTCGTTCTATTTTGTAATGTTCGTAAGTTTTGTTTTTAATGTTTATATAAATTTGGTTTATAATTCTAGTTTGTAATTTTTGTCTATTATGTTAGTAATGTTTGTTTGTCTAGTTTGTATACTTTATTTATGATTTGTATATCTTGTATTTATTGGTTTGTAATACAAGTTTACCAATTTTTATTGTAAATAGTGGTATTTTTGAACGATTAATATGCTTTATAATTTTCGTAGGTTTCTTTTGTACTGTTTGAAAGCATTGTCATTTTTGTCTACTATGTTTGTAATGTTTACATGACTAAAAAACAGTCTGGTCGACTTTGGTACGAAACTCCTCTATATGTATGTTTTGTATTGTTTGTAAATCCATTTGTATGTTTTGTAAATTTAGTTTGTATGGTTTGTATAGTTTGTCATATTTGTCCACCATGTTTGTAAGTCTAAAAAACAACCTAGTTGACTTTGGGACGAAACTCCTCTATATAGGGACAGAGCCTCCAAAGTCAACGTGGTTGTTTTTTCATTTTGTATTGTTTGTCGGTCTAGTTTGTCATTTTTGTCCGTATGTATGTATGTATGTATGTTTGTAGGTCTAAAAAACAACGTGGATGACTTTGGGACGAAACTCCTTTTTATAAAGACGGACGGAGCCTTCAAAGTCAACGTGTTTGTTTTTTTCCATTTTGTATGGTTTGCAATGTTTGTCGGTCTAGTTTGTATTGTTTGTATAGTTCGTAAATTTGATTTATATGTTTTGTCATTCTAATTTATATTATTTTATAAATCTAGTTTACGTAGTTCGTAATTTTTCATAATACCAATTTTTTTTTAAACAAAAGATAATCATATAGATTGATAAGAGATAAGAGTTACATCCTGGAATTAAGCCAGGCCTGAAAATCAAAGAATCGACTCGTAGTCGGATACAAAGTGAGGGTCTTTCGAGCCACTAAATGGGCTACTCTATTGTTACTCCGACCTACAAATCTAATCAAAAACCCAGGATGAGCAGCAAAATAATGAACGGCACCCATCCGGCTATCCCTGGAATCAGCCTGGTTGATTTTGTCAATGACAATCTTCGCGTCTCCTTCAAACCTCACATCCGCGACCCCGTGACCTATGCATCCCAAAAGCGCCTCTCTCAGGGCCAGTAACTCCACCACAGCAGGGTCCTGCACACCCCCGATTGGGTTCCTTGTACAAAGAGGACCTCCCTAGCCGAATTCAAGATTACAAACCCTCCAGCCGAATGCGTCCCATGACTAGTAGCCCCATCCCACTGACACACAACTGAGCCAGCCTGAACAGACCTGGGAATCCGGGGTTCGGGAAGCGAGGACCGGGGAACTGGCTCAACTGGCAAACGGATCCACTCCTCCACTTGTTGATGGAATTGACGCAGGAGCACCGGGACCCCAAACTGCTTTCCTTCGAAAACAACCCAATTTCTGGAACGCCAGATCCTCCAGAGGATAGCTACCACTGCCATGAGCATAGAAGGTTCACTCACCCGAGAGAGTAATTGTTTGAGAAACAGTGGGAACTTATGCCTCGGCAACCCTTCACCCAAAAAATCCAATCCCGAATACTCCCACAAAGCTCTCGCCACCGGGCAGTCTAAAAATAAATGTTCCATCGTTTCTGACTCTGCCCAGCAAACCGGGCAACGAGGGAGCACCAGAACCTCCTTTTCCCGCAAGGCCTCCGTAGTAGGGAGGATTCGATGGAATAACTGCCGGACGAAGACTTTGAGCTTAGGCGGAACGTTTGCCTCCCAAAGTCGAATCCAACTGGCCTTATCCATCCAACTCGCCAAAGACCGCCAGCGACCTCGTTTCTGATCAAGATTAACCGCAAGGTGATAGACGGATTTCACACTAAAACTCCCATCAGGAGAGTAATGCCAAATGAGGCGATCCTCCACGCTTTGCCGGGGAAGGGGAATATCTTTAATTGCCGCACAAGTAGCCGGGGCAAACCACTGGCTTAGCTTGACATCATTCCAACACCCTTCTCCCTGACACATGACCTCCTCAACCTTAGGGTCCCCCCTGCCGGCAACACTCGAGGGTTGGAAACGAGGGGCCAAGGATGGGTTTGAGGGACCCAGTTGGACTCCAACAGAGAAGCCGTCCTCCCATTCCCAATCTGCCATCGTAGCCCCTCCTCCAGTAATTGTCGTCCATATAAGACACCCTGCCACCCCCAAGAAGGGCGCGAACGCGCTGTTGCTTTAAGAAATGTCCCATTAGGAAAGTACTTCCCTTTATAGACTTGAGCCAGAAGGGAATGAGGTTCATTAAGAATCTGCCAACCAATCTTTGCCAACAAAGCTTGATTGAATTGTTCAAAGCGACGGAACCCCATCCCTCCATCATGCTTACTCTTGCACATATTCCGCCAGGATATCCACCTGATCCTTGGCTGCCCCTCAACAGCCCCCCACCAGAAGCGAGCCACATGCTTGTCAAGGAGCCGGCAAAGAGACAGGGGAAGCTTGAAGCAGGACATAACATGTAAGGGAAGCGCTAAAGCTATTGGCTTAATTAGAGTCTCCTTAGCTGCCCAAGACAACGTCCGCTGCTTCCATCCCTGAAGCCGCTCAAGCAGTTTTTCTTCCAAGTACCGGAAGGTATCCATTTTAGATCGGGAGAAGAGCGTTGGGAGGCCCAGATACTAGTCATGCACTCCCACCGCACCCACCCCCAGAATCTGAGCCAAAAACTCTTGATCCGGCAAACGAATATTTTTACTAAAGCACACCGCTGATTTAGCCAAATTAACCTTTTGACCACTGAGTTCCTCATACTCATTCAAGACCTCCAGTAAATTCTCACATTCCTAGAGAGAGCCACGCAGGAATAGATAAGAATCATCAGCAAAGAATAAATGAGAGATCCTGGGAGCACGAGGAGCCACCTTAACACCTTCTAATTTTTTCTCCGAAATGGCCTTACGCAAGAGCGCCGCAAACCCCTCTGTGCAAATAACGAACAGTAATGGTTATAAGGGGTCCCCTTGTCTCAGTCCCCGGGAGGGGGCGAAATAGCCAGAAGGGGTACCATTCATCAGAACTGAGAACGAGGTGGAACGGAGGCACTCATGGATCCATCCTTTTCAAACCGAATTGAAACCCATCTTGTCCAAAACCGCAAGAAGAAATGGCCATTCGACTCTATCATAGGCCTTTTCCATGTCAACCTTTAGAGCCATGAACCCTTTCTTACCTCGCGTTTTGATTTTCAAGTAATGCATCAATTCATGTCCGAGAAGGATATTTTCCACTATTTGTCGATCCCGAATGAAGGCATTTTGACCCTCGGAAATGATTTGAGGCAGAAAGCAGCCAAACGCCCAGCCATGATTTTGGTAATAATTTTGTACACAAATTGGCATAAGCTGATAGGACGTAACTGCCTCATAGACTCAACATTATCCACCTTAGGGATCAGAGTGAGCCAGGTATGGTTGAAGCTCCGGAGCATTTTACTCGTCACAAAGAAAGAGGTGACTGCCTCTACTACTGAAGTCCCCACAATGTCCCAAAAGGCCTTGAAAAATTTCCCTGTGAAACCATCAGATCCTGGAGCTTGTTTAGAGCCCATTGAGAACACCGTATCCCGAACTTCCTGAGGGAGAACTTCTTCTGTGAGGCCAGCATTCATCTCTGGCGTAACACAGTGAGAAATGGGGAGAGAGGCCACTCGAGCCGAAATATCTGGCACCCTATCCTCTGAGGTGAATAGGGTCTGATAAAAAGTATTGGCAATGTTAGCCTTCCCATTCTCTGTCGTGACCCACTCACCTTCCTCACTCCGCAGGCCTGCCACATAATTACGCTTCCTACGAGCTCTGGTAACCGTATGAAAATAAGCCGTATTCTTATCTCCTTTTTTCAACCAGTGAACTCGAGATTTCTGTTGCCAATAAACTTCCTCCGCCTCCCACTGCCTACTTAACTCACTTTCCAGCCGCCGGACCTCCTCCCACTCAATAGGGTGGATTAATTTAATCCGATCAATTTCAGCTTGGAGGGTTCGGATGTTCCGTAAAGAATTAGTAGTGCCAACCCTGCTCCAGTCATATAGCAAATGATGGAGTTTCTTTAAGCGCTCCCACAGTCGAAACATCGGATTGCCTTGGATCTCCTCCTGCCAGACATATTGCACCATAGCCCTCACCTGCGGATTATCCGCCCATCGAGCGTCAAAACGAAACAGGGGACAACTATTACGGGCATAAGGTTTGTCAGAGAGAAGAAGAGCTCGATGGTCAGAACCCTGGTCCGTAAAATGCTTTACTAGGGTTTCTGGGAACAGATCCACCCATTTCTGGGAGCATAGAGCTCTATCCAATCTAGCTCGAACGCATGCCGTACCCATCCGCTTATTTGTCCAAGTAAACTGATCACCAAGAAACCCTGGGTCATGCAGGCCCAGATTTTGAACAAAATCACGAAGGCTCAGGGCGTGAGCAGCATTCCAAGGAAGCCCACCATCTTTTCCCCCCGCATTAAGAGTAACGTTAAAGTCACCAATGAGCACATAGGGAAGATGGATATCCGCACAAATGTCAAGCAGCTGATTCAATTGGGAAGTACGAGTCGTCCCATTACAACTTATATAAACAAAAACCACCACATAAGAATAATCACTTTCATTGATTCGAACACATACAGAAATTTGAATGGAAAAAAACCGAGGCATCAACCCCCGGGGACCAAGCAACAACTAAACCTCCCGATGCATCAATTGCATCCACAAAAAAACATCAAGGACTATCAAAACCTAAGCCCCGCATACGACGGGCAACTACTCTCCGGCTCGATCGTGTTTCCGAAAAAAACGCGAGATCCGGTTTATTGGAATGAATTAAACCAACAGCAGTTTGAAATGTGAGGGATGGTCCAATTCCTCTCACATTCCAGGCAAGAAGCCTCATTTATCCGGATGGGCCACTCCCGGCTGGCTACCTCCACCGTTTCCATTTCATCTTTATCTTCCACAAACAGCTTTTTTGGTGATGGGGAGTCAGCAATATCTCCATCAATATCATCAATTCGGCGTTTCTTACCCTCCACCTCAGGGTCACCCAAATTGGACCCGTACTCGTTAAAGGGCTTGTCAATAGGCTCATTTTCATTTGGCACTCCCTTAGCCGCCGCCGTGTCATCCAAAGTGAGTGGGCACGCAACCCTTGCACATTAGTTGGATCACTCATGGTGAGCCCATCCTCAAATGCTTTCACAACCTGCCGCACACGGGACGATTCAGCCAGACGCTTGAATTTCCCCTTTCCCAGCGTTTCCCGGCAGCGAATCACAAAGAGTTGCTCATCAGCACCTGATTCCTCCGAGTCCATCCCCTTATGAACTGCCTCGATTGGTTGGGGGCCCAAGGGCTTCACCAGGGCTGGCGAATCCGCCGCCACCATCTCTTATTGGATGGAACTCATTGCCCACACAACTTTGTAAGCTGAAATTAAGGGTTAATTGCACCGGATACCATATAAGTATTAGTTTTGTTACATACTAACCACTTAAGTTTTTTTAGTTGCAACTTAACCACATAAGTCGACTTCCGGTTGCACAATTATATTTTCCATCCTTCAACTTAACGGCATTTATCAAATTGAAATTTTCCGCATCAATATACCCAATTCTGATTTCCCTTCCATTCTTCCATCTTCATTTCAGTATTACTAGCGCTCTCTTTAATTATCTTATGCCCTCCTTTATTGTTTTTGTCAAAATTTACAATGGTTTCATTTTTGTTGTTGTTATAATTTAATTAAACTTTGGCTTCCTTCCAAATAGAGCAAACTTTTTAAACCTACGTGGAATGGAGCCCTTTTACTATGCTATAAAGTATTGGTGCTTTAATGTACAACTTGAAGTTGTACCATAACATTAAATGTATAAGTTCAAGTTGTACCATAAGGAATTTGTACCATTCTATTATGGTACAACTTTACAAGTTGAAGTTGTACTATCTCAAAAAGGTGCAATGTCAAGTTGTACCATAAAGAATATGTACAAAACATTGTAGGTATAATCTAAAACTGTACCATAACATTGAATGTACAATTTCAAGTTGTACCATAAAGGTAAAAACCTATAACACCAATGCTATATAGTATTGTAAAATTCCTCATGTGGAATGTGAATGCAATCCTTATTCTGTTTTCGTTTATAATATGTTTTGCGTAATTGGCACCTCAGTTAGTAATTGTACATGTTATTGTTGTAATGAATATTTGAGCTAAAAGAAGTTTCATCATACATAGTCTTTCTTTTGCTGAGCTCGTGCACACCTGAACCTCAGGTGACGATCAGATAAAAACTAAAGAAGCATATTGAGATTAACTACATGAGATGCTTTAAACTGGATGAGTGAAGAAGAATTAGGAAATGGGTCTTAAGTAGTAAAATCGACGGACAAAAAGAGTAAAATAATGAGGGAATTTCATGTGAAGTTTTATCATAGTTTGTTACTAGTGTTCTGCTAAGGAAAGACTTCCAAAGCGAAACTCAGTTTTTCGACCGAAGTTCGCAGCCGAACCTCCCAATTTCCAACTCTATAAAGAAGTTTGTAAGAGGGTCGGCCATCATGGAGCACGAGAAGAATTTCAAAATGCAATTGTGATCGGGTTTATTCAATCCTCCATTAAAAAAAAATAATTATTTTGTGTAGAGTAAGAAAATGAAAGAAAAATAGTATAGTGTAAATTAAAGCGGAAAACTTCAATTTAATACCTGTCATTTAGTTTGAGGACGGAAATATAACAGTTCAACCGGAAGTCTACTTATTTGATTTAGTTGTAAATCAAAAATTTTAAATAATTAGTATGCAACGAAACCATTATCCGGTGCAATTAACCCCTGAAATTAACGACCATGATGGATTTGAAACGAACGACAGGAGACCTGGTTAATGGTTATGCAAATCATGTGTTTTTGATCGATCTACTCCCACGCAGGAGATTGCCAGGTTGGGCAGAAACGAAAAGGCAAGCAAAGCTATTTTACTCCCTCAAAACTGGAAAAGTGAGACAGAGCACGCACACAAAAAGGGGATTTTTGTTCCGGCTGGCGTCCGTCCCTCGTTTCCTCTACTTTCTCCTGTGAACGGAAGTAGCCAACGTGGAAGGCAAGAGCAAAACGGAGCGGGAAATGAGGTGAGAATCGAAAACCATGAAAGAACGAGCTCCCCGTCTCCCTTCCGTCGCCTCCATCGCCGTCGCCGTGCTACTTGTCGCCGGTCTCCGCACCGTCTACAGCGCCGAGTTCGATGGAGACTACTCCAAACTGTCCGGGATCATAATCCCTGGCTTCGCATCCACTCAGCTCCGAGCCTGGTCCCTGCTCGACTGTCCTTACTCGCCTCTCGATTTCAACCCTCTCGACTTGGTCTGGCTCGACACTACCAAGGTAGGTTTCTTCCCTCCATTGCTCTCAGTCTCCGTCTGTGCTATGTGGTCGTCTCCTAGTTTCGCATTCTGAAATATCCATACGAATCCCGAGCCAAGCGTACTTTTCGTTGTTCTGGAGGTTCGTTAGACGATTGGTAGTCGGGATGAGGGAATCGAATTTCGGATTGGCGCTTTTTCTGTCGCTGTAACGGCACTCTTTGCCTAAGGATTATAGGGCTAGATTCAAATGGTTATCACTCCTTGATGTTGGATTATTGTGAGATTCGGCCAGCCTATTAGTATAAGAGCAAGTTTGAAGGAGCTGACGTCAGCTTCCTTTTGTTGTTCTGTAGCTTCTCTCTGCGGTGAATTGTTGGCTCAAATGCATGATGCTCGATCCCTTCAACCAAACAGATAATGCTGAGTGCAAGTCGAGACCTGATAGTGGTCTCTCCGCGATCACTGAACTCGATCCAGGTTATATTACAGGTTTGTGACTTGTCTTTGTACCCATTTGTATTCCTTGTCGGTTAGCAGAGCTTCCCCCCACCCAAATGTTGAGTTTCTCTTAGTTTCGAGGAGTTAAATGTACGTTGGAGAAGAGTTAAATGTATGTTATGTTCTTCAGGTCCTCTTTCGTCTGTATGGAAAGAATGGATTAAGTGGTGCATTCAATTTGGTATCGAGGCAAATGCAATAATTGCTGTTCCTTACGATTGGAGGTTGTCACCATCGATGCTCGAGGAGCGAGACCTCTATTTCCATACCCTCAAGTATGTTTGTTTCTATGGATGCAATCATATTTAAGAACAATGATATGGATCTCTGAATTAATCTGTAATTCTCTGCTAAGCCATTTATTACATGGAGATAAATGAAGCTCTTGCCATTTAATGGTTCTGTTTGACAACATTCTCCATCTGAAAATTTTATACACTGGCAGATAAAATAATTGTTAGCTGTTTGTTATACCTGCACTTCTCTAGATTGCTAAATCTAATAAATAACCACCAGATGCTGCTTTATCTTGTGACTTAATTATTCTTCCATTTTTTTTTCCTTCTTTTGCCTTCTTTGCAGATTGACCTTTGAAACTGCCCTCAAACTTCGTGGTGGACCTTCTTTAGTATTTGGTCACTCATTGGGTAACCTTGTATTCCGGTACTTTCTGGAGTGGCTTAAGCTAGAAATTGCTCCAAAACATTATAACCAATGGCTGGATGACCACATCCATGCCTACTTTGCTGTTGGTATGACTAATTGGCACTGAACCCTATCTTACAAGTTTAGGTCATGGTGGTTAAATCTGTGCACTTATTTGATTTATTGTCACATGTGATCAGGAGCTCCTCTTCTTGGCTCACCTGAGACAGTGAAAGCTACTCTTTTTGGAAACACATTTGGGCTTCCTGTTTCTGAGGTGACCTATTTTCTCTTTAATTTTTTGTAATCATTCCATCAGCGGCTAGTAACATATGTCATTGTTCAAAGGCTATCAATAGTTTCTATCGATCTGGAATGGTCTCATAATCAGTTACAATAGATAGGAGTACATCCTCTCTCAGTTTTCTCCAGTTTCTACGAGTTTTAAGAGTCTTTGTTCTACCTTTAGTTGTTGTGTGTGGATATTGTTCTCACTGATGTTTATTCGTTGGCAAGGTCCCAGGGAACAGCTCGATTAATGTTCAATTCTTTTTCTTCTTCATTGTGGATGATACCACATTCAAAGTATTGCACATCCGATAATCCTTATTGGAAACATTTTTCTGGAGGATTCAGAAAGAAAAATCAAACATATCACTGTGAGGAGCAAGAATATCGTTCAAACTACTCTGGATGGCCAACCAACTTGGTCAACATAGAAATCCCATCTATTCCTGGTAAGAGTTTGGTTCTGATTTGGTTGAGGCAATATTACTCTATTGCTCACATATGCTTTATCTATGTGCGTATTCATAGGATTTGATGCCTATCCATCACTCCAAGAGATGGTCGAAACAAACCTCTCTGCCATGGAATGTGGACTCCCTACTCAGTTATCTTTCTCAGCCCGTGAAGTTGCAGATGGAACTCTTTTCAGAGCCATAGAGGACTATGATTCTGACACCAAGAGGCTATTGTACCAGTTACAGAAGTATGTTTACTCTTAATCAATGCTGGTCCTGCTGATAGGACCTTTACTTTTGAGTCCAAAAAGCGCTTATTTATAAGAAAGACTTCTTTCTGGCTTTCACCTTCCAATATCATATTCTTTCAACCCAAGTTTCAGTCACAGTAGAAGACATTTTACTCAGCTTGGTGCACCCTGTCCCAACATATTCCCCATTCTGGTTATCAGGTCCACAGCATCATTCCCGTTCTGTACACATATGGGTGTTGCTGTTGGAGCACCCCAGCGAACATCTTCCTGTTTTCTTTCAAGCGGTTCACAAACTAACTCCTATACCCCCTTCCCCATTTTTGTAAATTGAACTGCTCCAAGGTTTTCAAACCATATCTACCCAAGGGTGTTACCTAAACCATATCTTGAAACTATTGTGGTCAAGCTAGGTAGCAGACCTGCATGGATCAAAATTCTGGACTGTGATTATTCTTGTTGTTTTCTGCTTTTGGGTGCAAGATGATAATTATCTCCTCTGGTATACTGCATGCATTTGATAATAGTGGTAACTCATTAGTTGAACTTGTGAAATAATTGGAGTGGCTACGAAGTGCAATTTTTCCACCATATTGTTAGATTAGTCTTTTCTCTGTGGTACGTGAAAGTACATCAATTATATCTGTATGTGATCCACATATGTCAGTCCATTAGAAGAAATGTAAACACCTTTCAGCTTCGCTAAGTCAAAACCATGTTCATGCAGCTGGGTCACAGGGGATATAATCTTCAATATTGTATTTTTCAGGTCATACCATGGCGATCCTGTTCTTAATCCACTTACACCCTGGGAAAGACCTCCTATTAAAAATATCTTCTGCATATATGGAGTAGATTTGAAGACCGAGGTATAACTATGTCGTCAAACCTTCATACTAAATGTTTTATGCGTTAACTGCCTTTTCCTTCTGGTTTAGGCTGATATGATGCTGTCATTGCTTGCTTCCGCTGGATTTTTTTTAGAAACTCTGACCATTAGATACCCTTTTTAGCTATGAATACATTTATAAGAATATTTATCTCCTCGTAGCTACCAAGCTTTGGCAGGATTTTGCTTTATCCACCAATTTCATGCTTGAAAATAAGGCTCCAGTTATGTATAAAAATGCATTTTCACTGTGCTCCCTGCATATATATGAAAGTCTGAGCTCTGAGATTGTACTAGGGTGAAATTTATTTACAAGCGGATGCATGCAGATCTTTTGTGCTGTTTGTATATGAGTCAAACTGCTTATCCGATTTTTTGCCTTTTGTTTTTGGATGAATTACAGCTAGATAGTTATAATTAGCACAGAGTTCATTCTTATGAATTGCTGATGATAGATTTTGTATTTGGAAATGTCAAAGTAGGTTGGTTACTATTTTGCACCGAGTGGCAAACCTTACCCAGATAATTGGATCATAACAGATGTTGTTTATGAGATTGAAGGATCCCTCTACACAAGGCAAGTATCACTAATACTGTTCCATTAGTTATATCATATGCGTATACCATATGATCTGACAGTAGCCCCACTTGCAAAGAAGCAGTCACATGTATGCTTTATGGCAAGTTATGGTGTACCCCAAACAACTGAACTCCCCCACTTGTAAATATACCCAAAAAGGCATGGTTGACAACTGATAAGTGTTGCATTACGATGGTTTAGCTGACAAACCATTGGTTTTACATCGCCTTTTATCAGATTGCCATCCATACCCTGCTTGCCAACACTGTCTCTGCGACTTCCTTCCTTCTTTCATATATGGCAAGCAAATCCAAGCCAGAATCAGGGAAGAGAAACACATAAAGCCCGTTTAGATAGGCTAAAAACTCCTGAGATGGAATTCCATTTCTAATTCTGTGACCTATATTTGGAATGAAAATAGTTGGGAAATGAAATTGCAATTGACCTAATAGTTGCAAATTAGTATTACTACCACTAGTGGTAAGAAATGGGTTTATGGCAATAGTAGTAATTCCCACCAAACTTTATTAATATGTTTCCATTCAACATTTCCACTGTCTTCTTTCTCTATTCTCGCATTTCTTTTCCCAAGATAAAAATATATATTCAACAATTTATTTAATTATTAAAACTACAATGCATTTGCGTAGTTGTGGGAATTGTTCCAAGCAGAAGTAGGTGCAAATAAAATTCTGGAAAATAAGTATTGGAAATGGATTTCCATTTCCGTTTCCGTAGGTGTTGTATCCACACAGATCAATAGTAGTTTAGCTGATGGCCTGATACTATAATCAGTCCTGTGGCAGTGCAGAAGTGTTGTCACAAACTAATCTTTGCCCCTTTATCAGGTTAAATTTATTAATTGTCATGGTAGTCTTGCTTTAATGTTGAGTGGGCGGCAGTTTCTTTCGTCGGTTGTGCATATCGCAATTCGTTCTTTCTAACGTATTTATCCTGGAACTTTTAGGTCTGGGAATCTGGTTGAAGGGAATCCAGGAGCTACAAGTGGGGATGAGACTGTAAGCTCATGCACCAAAACCTGCATTTTTCTTTTACCAGAGTACCTGATCCGCAGATCCTTGAACACCTTAATATTGGTTCTTGGACCTGCATCCATGTGTTTTCTCAGGAGTGAATATGCTGTATGTTTCAGGTACCATACAATTCCTTATCACTATGCAAGAGTTGGCTTGGACCAAAAGTGAACATAACAAGGGCACCCCAGGTATTCTCAGGCCTCATCCAATGAATTACGTCCTATGGATGTTTGGTTTATCTGCTTTTGACATAAAAAGATGAAGTTAATTATACTTCCCCATGTATTATTGGAATACACCTTGCCTTGTGTTTGACAAATCAACATTGTGACCTCTGGGAATGACTATATGATACAGGAATGCCAGTTGAATATTTGCATCTGAAGATTATTTTGAATCTCTGCATGATGTTTATGCAAATTGCAGGCTGAGCATGATGGATCTGATGTACAAGTAGAACTGAATGTTGACCATCTCCCTGACGAAGATATAGTTCCCAACATGACAAGGTCTCCAAGGGTAAAATATATTACTTATTATGAAGATTCCGAAAGCATACCAGGAAAGAGGACAGCAGTCTGGGAACTTGATAAAGGTCGGTTTATGGTTTCTGTTCACTTTGGCTTGGGAATATGAGGGGTAATTCATCTTATTATGCGGAAGCAGGAAATGGAAATAGAACAGATAATTTTATGTTCAAACCAGTAATTCACAACATGACAAGTAATGATTACTCGCGTAACTCAAACTATCCTTTTGTAGCAAATCATAGGAACATTGTTAGATCTCCGGTTTTAATGCGGGAGCTGTGGCTTCAGATGTGGCATGACATCCGTCCTGATACTACATCAAAATTCGTTACAAAAGGTTTGTCTTTTCATCAATTATCCTCTTCTCTCCAACTCTGGCTTGGATACTTATTCACTAACATATAATATGTAATAGCTAAGCGAGGTCCCCTAAGAGATGATGACTGCTATTGGGACTATGGGAAAGCTAGATGCGCTTGGGCGGAATACTGTGAATATAGGTTAGTTGGTCACTGTGCCCTCAATTGTGTATTCATATTGTCGATTATACTGTCTGGCCGTATAATAGTTTTGTAAGTGCAGATACATTTTTGGTGATGTTCACTTGGGACAGAGCTGTAGATTGAAGAATTCTTCAGCGGAGACACTCTTGAATTACCTATAAGGCTATATGAATTTAGTACATTGCTCTTCAGCGCAAGCATTAGAACCACAACCTCGAGGATTTGATGCTTGTTTTCCCCTGTATCCATTGGCCGAGGCTCATGGACGTGAATTCAATCTAAACTTGGATCTGCTGTTGCTGGTCCAGGTCAGACAGCTCAATATAGTACCAGAGCATTTGCACTCTATGCTTTAAAAGGTAAATTCTAGATAGTTAACTACAAGAAGTAGTTCTGGGTTAAAGCTCTGTAACCGTTAAACGGAAAGCTAAAAGTGTGAGTCCAGATTTGTTGTTGTTTTATTCTTGTAGATTGCTTGTTGGATTGGAGACATTTTTTCATTATGTTGAACAGTTTGATTAGTAAGCCTAATTTGAGTCCAGAACAATGAGGTGGCCAGTCATTGATCATCCTTCAAATTTCCTGATTCAGACGTCTGTGATTGCTTTGCAATCTTGGCTCCTGTAATGTCACATTTGAAGGATCTGTATCTGTTAAAAATGAGTTATTATATAGTTAGCCCTGTCGTTCTCCTTGCCCTATCGTCTACAATCATAAGAGTAAGGTGATCATCAAGGCCCTATCGTCTACAATCATAAGAGTAAGGTGATCATCAAGGGTTCACTTTTCATAGTCCAATTGGGGGCTAAGCAATGACGTGGTTTTAGGCGAATATGGATGGGTTTGGAACAATCCACTACATGGTGGATGTAGGAGAAAAAAATCTACATCCACCCATACATATACATGTACTAAAGGTTCTAAAAGGCGCTAGGCGTAAGGCAGACGCTCGGCTCCTAACTTGCGCCTTGCCCGATTAGGCGTAGCCTAGGCGTTCAGAGTATAAATGGAAAAATTCTCAAATATTTCCTGTTTTCTGGAATAATTCATATAATCCAAGTGCATATAAAATTAGCAATGCCTAGTTCTTAACAGTAAACACTTAACATAGCAAATAACAAGAAAATAGTGACCAATCATCTGCTAATAGGTGCTTATAGAGGCAAGAAGCTTGTGCTACGTACCGAGGAGAAGGAAGGAGCAGCAATTGACGAGTTTCGACTTTATTTCCCACTATAGTAGCGGAGCGGTGTGAAGGCGAGAAGAGTGATCGATGACTTTCTCCTGCGGCGGCAGAGAGCAGCAAATGGGGCGAGAGCTAGAGCGGCATGCGGTAGCAGATGGGGCGAGAGCTAGGGCGGCAGGCGGCAGCAGATGTTACTTCCCGTGTTTCTGATTTTCTAGGGCAAGAGGCAAGTTTCTGATTTTCTAGGACAAAACGAAGAGTATTGGGTTTAACCGCCTAAGCTCGCCCAGGCACGCCTTCTCTCCACTAGGCGCAAACTAAGCGCTATTCCTACCTACTAAGCGCTACCAGCGCCTTTTACAACGCCTATTGCCAAGTCAAGGCGATCCTCCACCGCCTTGTGCCTAATTGAGCCTAGGCGTGCGCCTACGCGCGCCTTCTTGAACTCTCCATGTACTAGTGGATGGGTTGGGTGATTCCAAATGATGGGTTTTTTTTATGACAATAACAATCATCATTTCATTCCAAGCCCACACAAGTGAGAAGCAAAACAATTACAATAATGGAGTGACAAGATCGGCAATGACAATCCATTCCGAAGGAAGGAGATCGAGACGAGAGTTCCTCGCAATCCAATCAGCCAAGACATTGAATCGACAGGGAACAAACTCAACCAAAATCCAAGGAGAGAGGCAATGAATGGAAACAACGCGGGCAAGAGTTTCCCGACATTGCCATGGCCACATGCTCGGATCCTGTCTCAACGAAATTGTCAACCTCTGACAATCGGACCTGACGCACGTTGGGATTGGATCCTGAGAAGCCAGGATAACTGCATTAAGAATCGCATAAGCTTCCGCTTGTATCGGAGAAGAACAAAAGAATCTCTTAGCCCTTCCGTCGATAACCTGATCGTGGGAGTTAGCAATAGCAATTCCATACGCTGCCACCTGTGCATCAGAGACAAAAGAACCATCACAATGCACAACCTTACTGTAAGGACCATGCGGTGATAAGGTCGTCGACCGAGATCTCCCAGACTGAGAGGGCAAACCAGCTGATAT
Source organism: Linum trigynum (assembly GCA_964030455.1). NCBI lineage: Eukaryota > Viridiplantae > Streptophyta > Magnoliopsida > Malpighiales > Linaceae > Linum > Linum trigynum. Next base: position 47,763,170 of record OZ034817.1, on the reverse strand, counting down.
TGAAGAAGAAGGGGAAGCTGAGGACGTGGCCATAGCTTCCTTAATGTTTCGGAACTCTCTATAAGCTAGAATTGCCACAGTGGGGGGGGGGGGGGGGGGAGAACACCTTCCCATCGAAAACCATTCCATTACGAGCAATCCAGATATTCCACATTGTACACACAATCTTGTTGGTTTGGTCAGGTGTTGAACTGTCTCTGAGAGAAAAAACCAGTCCGCAAAGCTGGTATCCGCAAAAGGGGAACCTCCAACAAGCCAACCCTAGACCAAGTCTCACATGCCTTGTAGCAATGGAACAAACAGTGCATAATCGTTTTTATATGCTCCTCACACAGTGGGCACACTGGATCAAGAGCATACTTGCGTTCAAACAGCCTCGCTCATGTTGCCATTGCATTCTTACCACTCTTCCAAATGAAAAACCGAAGCTGAGGGGGCAAGGAAAGATTCCAAAGCCACTTCCAATCATCCTTGTTTGGTCGAGAAGAGGTATCTCTAGCAATAGCTTGAGGGGAATCTCTCACCTCCCTAAACAGACGGTAAGCAGACTTAACACTGTAGCCTCCTGATTCTGGAAACCTCCAAATCCAACGATCCTGCGAAAAACAGGGGCCAATCGGAAGTCCAGCAATAGCTTGGACAATCTCTTCAGGCACCGGATTCCTGATTGCATCCATGTTCCAGCTGCGATTAATTGGATCAATCCAATCACTAACACGGGACGACTCCAACCCCAGATGAGATCAACTGAAATTTTGAATGGACGGCAACCAAGGGTCGCAGTGGAACTAAGAATCCTCCCCAGACATGATCCCCCTCAACAAACCAGCCTTCATATGCTCCTTGACCTCGCAAAAACCATTCCAGATCCATGAGCTTTTCCTCCCTTTAACTGCCGTAAACAAATCTCCATTGGGGAAGTATAGCCCCTTTAAAAGCTTGGCCTACAAGGCATCCAGATTATCAAAAAGTCTCCACACCTGTTTCCCAATAAGAGCAAGGTTGAAAAGGTGGAAGTTCTTGAAACCCAACCCTCCTTCATCCTTAGGCTTTTCCAAATCCCTTGCGTTACACCAGTGAATACCCCTCTTCCTCATGGATCCCGACCAAAAAAAGCGCTTCATAATCGAGTCAATTTTGTTCGATAAACTAAGAGGTAGCAAGAAAACACTCATGATGTAGGTCGGCAAGGCTCGGATAACTACCTTCAACAGTACTTCCTTACCTCCAGGGGATAACATAAGGCTTTTCCAAGAATCACCTTGCTTTTCCATACGCTCCAGAAGAAACCCAAATGTTTCTTTTTTGGATCTACCCCATTTATTTGGAACTCCCAAGTACTTGTCATGGCAAACGGAAGGCAGAAACCCAAACTTATTATTCACCAAGGATCGGATACCATGAGGAGTATTCTTGCTAAAAAAGATGGAGGACTTTGATGCATTGATCTCTTGCCCCGTAGTATCCCCATAAATCTTAATGATATCCATAATACGCTCAGCTTCCAGGACACTAGCTTTGCCAAAGATGACAGTGTTATCCGCAAACAATTAGTGGGAGATCCGTGGGCAGTCCTGATTGAGCTTGATGCCTCTGATGTCACCTCGATAGACCCCTTTCTCAATTAATAAATACAAAGCGTTAAACATAAGGATGAACAGAAATGGAGAAATGGGATCACCTTGTCTAATGCCCCGAGACGGAGTGAAAAGATCAGCAGGACTTCCATTGAGAAGGATTGAGAATTTGACCGTCCTGGTGCACGCTCGAATCCAGCCACGCCCTTCTCTGAAAACCCGTAAGCCTCTAGAATGTAGTCAAGGCCGTCCCAGTCCACTAAGTCATATGCTTTTCGCATATCCAACTTCACCATCATGTCCCAATCCCCATAGCGACAATTCTTGAAGTTATGCAGTATCTCATGAGCAATAATAACATTATCTTGAATAAGCCTATCTCCTGTAAATGCGGCCTGCATTTCAGAAACCAATCCCGACAACCATTTCTTCACTCGATTAGAGATAACTTTAGAAATGATTTTGTATCTGAAGTTGCAACAGCTAATGGGACGGTACTGTGAGATCGTCTCTGGAGCAGGAACCTTAGGGATCAGGGCAATATGAGTATCATCCATCCCTGTGGCATAACCGAGGTTCTGAAGAAGTGAATCACTTCATTACAAAAATCCGGACCAACTTTGCTCCAAAACTTACGATAAAAGGACCCAGCAAAACCATCGGGTCTTGGAGATTTTGATGGCCCAAGGTCAAAAACTGCAATTTTAATCTCTTCTATAGCAGGCTCTCTGTCCAGATCCAGATTCATTTCATCAGAAACCAGTTTCGTAAAGTCCTGGAGAGAATCATAATTGAGACCATCTTTCTTCGTGAATAAAGTATGATAAAATCCAGTGACATGAGTAGATAGAGATTCAGGCTGGGAAATCACATTTCCATAATCATCCTTAAGGGCTGAAATCTTGTTCCTATGCTTCCGAAGTGTGGTAGAAGTGTGAAAAAATTTATTGTTCTGGTCCCCCACTTTAAGCCACTCAACACCAGCTCTTTGACTCTAAAACAGTTCTTCGTCCTTCCAAATTGCAGCAAGCTCCTCCAAGAGCCCTCTTTCCTCTTCAACAATTTCCTTGGATTGATTCGACTCCCTTCAAATTCCAATCGCAGAGGACAATGATCACACTCTATAGGAAGCTCATGTAAAATTATAGCATTGTTGTACATGGAGAACCACGATGTAGAACAAAGGCCACGATCAAGTCTCTCCTCAACTCGCCTCATCCTCTCTTGATTGTTCTTCCAAGTGAAGGGGTAGCCCATAAAACCCATATCCATTAAACCATTATCAGTAACAAAAGTCTTAAAAGGTACAGTAGACACATTCCTAGGCTCATTACCTCCCCTTTTTTCTTCAGGAAATAAAACAACATTCATGTCCCCAATAACTACCCATTTATCATCGACACTAGTCCTAAGATTAGTGATCTGATCCCAAAATTCCCTACGCCGAGCTGGATCAGACGGTGCATGAACAAAAGTGATAAAGAAACCCCCATTAACATCAACAAAAGCATCAATATAAAAAAAGCTACTGTCAAGGATTGTGATAGGTAATCCCGCCACCCACCAAAGAGCTAGACCTCTTGCAGTGTTAATAGGATTAACATGGAACTCCTCTGCAAATCTCATACTTCTTCTCTTGGCCTTCATATAGGATTCCTCCTTCTTAGTCTCAGACAAAAATAGGAAAGATGGATGGTGTTTTCTCACCAATTTCCTCAGTTGACGAACTGTGGGGGTCTGCCCAAATCCCATACCGTTCCAAACAAGAGCATTCATGGAGCCTCTGCTGCCTTGGAATCGGCCACCATAACCACAACAAGATTTGGTTCAAAACCAGGCGGGAACACAACATCTTCGCCTCCATCATTTTCCTCTGAAGCTCCTCGAATGGCTTGGGAATGCTCTGCTTCTTGTTCCTGAAACCCGTCAGTGAGAAGACCAGCTGTCTTCCTTTTCTTTTTCTGGGTTCTTGGGCTAATTCTTTCAATTTTGTCATGTCTTTGTGATTGGTAATGTACAGGGGGTGGGCTCGACTTGGGCTGGGGTGAAAGTAGTTGTGGTTAAAAGTGTAATGGGTCTGGGCTAGTAGTGGTAGTGGGCTTGGGCTGGGAAAACCAAAGCTTGGAAGAGGGAACGGGTAGGTTATGTTTTGGTGGTACGGTTGGGACAACAGAGGGGATTGTGGGTAGCTGAAAAGGTTTCTGGCAACACTCTCTCCTTGGGGTGGGAAGCAAACACAGAGAGATTATGGGAAAGGGATGGGTAGCTTTGGGGAGATGGTGAGATAGGGTTTTGGGTAGTGAACAAACCTGCTGGCGGAGATAGAGGAAAGTTCCGGGCAAAGCTGGAAAGAGGGGATTGATTTGTAGCAGTCGGCATCCCCAAAGTATGTGGGACCATCTGACTGGTCTGCTGGGTTGCTCCGGTCATGGAGGTTGCCGACGATTGGATCTGGCCTCCGCCTGGGGAATCAGAAGATGACGCCGCGTCCCTGATCAAGTCCGCTTTGACCTCCTGTTGCTGGTTCGTCCTAGGCGAGAAGAGGGGTGAGTTAGCCCTCGTCCATGGTCCCCATCTCTGAACCTCTGGCACCGGAACCCCATTCTCCTCATCAGCTCTCCTTCGATCACACTCCAACCTGGTATGCTCAAAGAGCACACAATAATAGCACAAAGAAAACATCTTCTCATACTTGAAATCAATCCAAACCCTTTTCTGCTGCTGGCGGATGTAGAAACCATCAGGGATTGGTTTTGAGGTGTCCACCTGAACAAAAACCCTCACATACTTCCTGTAAATCTGTGATTGTAGGGCTGCACGATCAATGTCAATCACTTGGTGGAACATTATGCTCACCATTGCAATGTTGCTCTCCGTTCTGTAGGCTTCTGGGAGGTTATGAATTTGAATCCCGAAATCCACCATCCTGAAGCTGGTCTCTCTCGCTGTCTCAAGGCCAGACAGTTTCTTTACTTGCATCAGAGTACCAGATATGGGGCAGGGACGTTCCAGCCATATAGACTCCATTTCTTCCTTCTTCTCAAAATCAAGAGTGAATACGTTCTCATAGACAGGTTGGACGTTAGGCATCTCTTGGACTTTTGGCTTAGGGTTGTCCACCCAGGCCGCTCTTATCATGCCTCTCACAGCCCTTAGGCTAACACTTCGCTCCGAGAAGACCTTGACAACTAGAGAGAAGCGGTTGGTCAGTCTCTCTTCATCCGGAACCATTTCGAGATCCCATTCTCCTTCCTGATTGATGAAATCGTGAACACTCATCTTTTTTGTAGTTTCCCTCACATGTTTAGCTCGCTCAAGACAAAGGGGGGTTTCAGTTAGCTCACAATAGAAGAAAAAGCTGAGAGAAGAGGCAATTCTGGTAAAGAACATGGTATCCCACTTTATAATTCTCACTTCGTTTCCATCTCCTTCCCCCTCTTCATTTAATACAGTTGTTGGCTTGATTGGACTAGGATTTATGGTTGTCCTCGAAATCTTAGATTTCTTAGCTGTTTCTACAACTCTGTACGGCTCAAAGCACCAATCCCTCCTTATTAATGATGGCTTGAAAAGACTAGTATATGCATTCCAAATGATGGGTGGTTGGATGAGTTTGGTGAGCTTACAAAATACATTTCAAAATGTCACATAATTCACATTGTTCTAAATGTAAGATGAAAGAAATCTTCAAACTAAATAACATTTAATCCAAACTAAATGTCACAATATTACTGCTAGTATTCGTTCACAAATCACCAAATATTGAACTGATAAATATGGCCCAAGTCTAATAATAACAAAAAAAGAAAATGAAGATGAAATTTCATCTTATCTAGCTAACTGTCCAAGTCTTGAAGTCACAATCACTCGTCGAAGACTCCTAGAATGAACAATAGAATAAGCCAAATTAGTATACGAACAATGAAAGTTAACAATGAACCATAGAAGGAAGTAAAAATATTATATAAATTTGGGTAATGTCTATTTTTTATCCAAACCTATTTTGGATTTTTTTATTAGTCAAACCTATCGAAAAACTAAGAATCAAGTTTGTTAATCCGGGGTCGAACCAACTGATCGAACCGGGTCTGGGCAGAAATGGGCACTGAAACGGCCAGGCACAACCATAATTAGTCCTGGATGGTTGCCGGTCAAAACCGGGGAAATTCGGGGTCTGACTGGTCGAACTCGACTACCGGCTATTACCAAGCGACCCCGTTTTGTCCTGCGTGGAACTTGAGGGTTTTGTCTTCAAACCCTACTTTCATCGTCATCGAGCAGCCGTCCAAAGAACACTCCCCTTCCCCTTTCGTTGTCCGCCATCGTAGTAGCCAACAGCGCAGCCTGCGTCCCCGCCCCGCGCCGTTGCCGGTCCCAGCCCCACACCTCGCCGCCTGTTGTTGCCCCTCGTGTTGACCCAGCTCGCCGCCCCACGCCTCGCCAGTCGCCACCTCTTCTCGACCCAGCTATGCGCCCGACGCCACTCGCTGCCGCTCCCAGCACGACGCTTCGACCCAGCTCCTGCCGCGTCGACGACAGTCGCCGCTGCTGCCTCGACATATCTCTGTGTGTTGATGTTGATTATTTAGGTTTTGATTTTGTTAATTTTAGACAACGGTTATTTGAGTAGGGGAGAAAGAATGAAAGAGTTGGTTAATCTATCTACAATCTACAAGATATATAAAGGCAAAACATGGGTTGGAATTGTTCCATTTCAAATTTCGTGGCCTGGGAGTGATTCTAGGAAGGTCATTTTTGTCATTGCACCTAGTTCATCTTTATATTAAAAATGTTATCACCGGAGTTTGAACCTTGGTCATTTCAACAAATAAAGAGTATTATAACTAACTACACAACATTTCCTTATTGTTATTTCTTTGATTAAACTTTGGTGATGATGTTTCTATATTTATATTTTATAGAAATATATTAATTCTGAAATTGGAACTCAAGTAACATTGATTCAAACATGTGTAGTTTAGTTTAGACAGAATACAAAAGTGTAACCAATACACGGACCTTTATGACGAGTATATATATATATTAATTTTTTCTGACAAATATACACATAATATAATGATAAGATTGGAAAATGAGTCTCATTTCAAATTTCGTGGTATGTGATCTTAGGAAGCTCTTTTTCGTCATTGCGTCCAATTTATATTTATATTATGTGTAGATTGTCACCAAAATGACTATATTTGTCACAAAGGTCCATGTTTTGGATACACATATGTATTTTGCCTAAACTGAACCATACATACAATTTCATATCTAATGTTTGAATCAATATTTCTTGAGTTCCGATTTCACAATTAAACACTTTCTGTAAGATATAATAATTTCAGGTAAAATACTCTTACTACTTGGTTGAAGAAGCTCTTTATATAAGATACATTTAATGTTTTAAGAATTTTTATTTCAAATTTTGTGAATTGAGAGTGAAAGTAGGAAGAGTAAGTTTGTCATCACAATTATATATCTACTTCATATAAAAAGTATCAATATCAAGATTTGAACCATCGTCTCTTCAAATAAAAACAATAATCACAACCAATTACACTAAACAAATTTGTTTTATCTTCTTAATTTGTAAACATGCACTAAGAGAAGATTTGAAAAGCAGAGGACTTTTCCATCACGTTTAGCTAGCATATTAAATCTTCTGAAAAGCAAAGTTTAATACGTGATTTATAATTTTTTATAACCTATACAATTGTGGATAATCTTAACATTGAAACCCAAATTTAATTGCTTGAAATAATGCATATAGAATTGTAGCATTGAATATGCAAAAGCCATGTAGAATTCTTTAAATTAATATAAATTTTCAGAGTTACAACGATTCAATATTATTTTGTACAAACTATAGGTGAATGGTTCTCTTAAATTTTAGTCTGGTTAACTGCTAAACGTTAAACCTCTTGCTAATCTGGCATGAATGGACCCAACAATGATGAGACGATATTGAGTTTAATGTGATGTTCATTTCGTCATTTTTGGATGTTTTAATCAATTTATAAGGCATTAACATATAAATGATTTATAATTAATCTTATTATATAATGTTAACTCTTTATAATAATTAATTTAATCTTAATATTTGTGATGCTTAAATATTTTATGTATGATTGGAGGTATACTTAATTTTTTTTATGAATTGAGGTATACTTATTATTTGTGACATCAGTGGTAGTTGGTTCAAATATAGTATTTCATCAGGTTGTAAAAAAAAATCAGGTAGTCAAAGTCGAATACTCGGAGCATTTATAACGGTTTTTATCTTGGTGTTGTGAATAGGTAGAAACTTAATTATTATAATGCATATAATTATACCTAAGCACATGGTCGAGCTAGCACGACACAATTAGCGCATACCATGAAGACAATGTATGTAGACCAGCTATGTACAAGCATGAATGCTTCATGGGTCGTACTAGACTTAAACTTCAAGAGCTCGCGCACAAGTGCTATCACCACACAGTCTATATTGGTGAACTCATATTTTATGGACAAATGTGCCAATTGAAAAAAGTAAAATAAAATATTCTAAAAATAACATATAAAATTTGAATTGATGAGCAGTTTTTCACATCAATATGTGACAGCTCATATTCTAAAAGGTTTATAAATGCATTAATGGTTTAATTTGAGACTCAAACTTTTTCCAATTTATACAACTAAACACTCTTTTATAAAATTATTCTTGATTAACTCCTGCAGTAATAACAAACAACATCAACAATAACTTTAGAATCAAGTAAAGTGAAGAAGATATTGAGATTTTATATCTCTTTCCAAATGTGTGTGTTTGGGGGATATTTTTTTGGTCTAAAAATTTGAGTGACTTTAGAAGCAAGTAAAGTGAAGAAGAGATTGTGAATTATTATCTCTTTGCAAATGTGTGTGTGTTTGAGGATATTTTTTTGGTCTAAATATTTGAGGAAGGGGTTGAAACTCATATATCATTTGTTCAAATATTGCATATTGAATTGGAGTATTTAACATTTTCAAGCGATATATAATTCTTAAATTAGTATTAATTTTCAGCCCGGTTGACCAATAGCCTTAGACCTCTTGCTAATCTGACATGATTCGATCCAATAATCATAAGATGAGATTTACTTTGATATGCTGGTTCAAAATCATTTTTTATGTGTAATGAATTTGTACGACAAATTACATGTAAATAAGTGAAGATGAACCTAATTATGTATTATGATTCTTTTGATAAATAAGATGGTTTAAGCGATGAACTAACAATACACTCACTCAGTTGGTTTAACTAGTGTTGTGTTTGTCACTTTTAGTAATTAGTTTATTCACAAGCTCTCAAACTACTTTGCTCCGTGGAGGAATAAGCGCCCATCTGTTCGCTTGGTTTCAGGTGCTCTAATTCACTCTATCGAGTGTGAATGGAGAAAAAACATTTCGAACACAAAATTGGAAAAGTGATTGGGATGTTTCTCGGTTTCTCTCGATTCCAGGCGGTGGGAATAAGGAGGAAGGGAAGGGGGAGAGCGGTGAGATACAAAGCTCAGAGAGAGAGAGAGAGATGGAAGAACAAATGGAAAAAGAAAGAGGAAGGCAAAGAGAGAGTGAGAGGACACATTTAAAAGAGGAGAAAAATGATGTAGTGTGAAATAATTGCCCTTCTCCTTTGCGTAGAGGGTATTGTTAGCCCTCTTCTATTGAGTTTTAATTTATTTTAGGGGATATTATATTTGACAGATTTTTTCCATTTCATTAAAAAAATCCTAAATCAATATTATCATTTGGATGATTTTTTCCTTAATATGATTATTGTAATTTCTAAGATTTAAGGGGTATTTGATAATATCAACATTTTAGTGGTTTTTTATTTAAAGTTTGAATCGAAAGATCGTACGTACTAGTGGTTCGACCCTAAAACTTCGCACCATAGGCTAAATTGGTAGGTGATATTTAGAAATATGAAACGGTTGAACCATAGTAAAATTATGACTTCAGTATAAAATACTCTAATACCAACTTTTTCGATAAGGTTTTACAATCCTTTGGTTCAAACAATTCTTTTACATTGGTGCAAACAAAAGTTTTAAGGCACATTTTTAACTATCTATTGCAAAAAAGCAAAAGTCAGTTAGCGATAATAGAATATGCGATCTCATGTAGGGCTGATAATCGGTCGGTATTGGTATAACCAGTTACCGACTTACCGGTTATCGGTACACCGAGATTCTCAAAGTTTCTGCCGACAACCGGTACCGAGGAGCTGCCGGTTAACCGATAACGGTTACCGTTTCGGTTATCCAAAAACCGGGTAAGACTTCACTTCTCTCCGTCTTCGTTTCTTCTACAACTGGGTACGTCCGAGGCAGAGCAGCAGATTTGGGGTCGTGCATTCAGTGGCAGTCATCGATTGTGGATCCGGTCGTTTGCGGAGGTGTTGCGGCGGCGTTGAATCTCCATATATGGGGATTCTTCTTCACCTTCGAGACCACTGACCTTCTAGATCCGGCTCCGATGGCTAGATCTGCCACTGCCAGGGAGGCTCAGCTGCAGAGGAAGGCTTCAGAGAGGTAGAGGAATTGAGCGGCGAGCCGCGGCGCCGACCGAGGTGACGGTGGTGAGGCCCTGATCTGAGGCGACGGCGGCGGATCGCCGACCAATTCAACAACGGGGGCTCCTTGATCTGTGGTGTGGCTTAGGGAAGAAGACGGGGGGGAGAAAGAGAGATGGCCAGTTGGGGGTCTTAGGAGAGAAGATGGTCTCAAAAAATTACGTGAAATTGAGGAAGAGAGAAAGAGATGGTTTGTACTCTTTTTTTTGGTAGAAAGGTTGGCGCAAAGGCGCCTAATTCGTATTAATAATAGAACGACTTTGGGAAATTCCCATTACATCGTAAAAGAGCCGTTGTCTAAGACCGGCATCGTACACATCAAAAGAATGTGTACCAAAAGGAAAGCGGTGACCCACATTAGCAAGGTAGTGGATGGTTTGTACTCTGTTGGGGAAGAAGAAAAGAAAAGAATAGGAAGGGTTTGAAGTCTGTTGGGGAAGAAGAACGGATAAGAAAAGGAAGTGTTAATTGCAGGCGTCAGGGGAAGTGAATGGTGTAGGTTTTGGTATTCGGTATAGCGGATTACCGGCGGTTATTTACTGGATAGTAATCGGTATACCGAGAACCCAAATTCCACCACCGTATGCTGATACCGTCGGTTATCGGTTCAGTAACCGATTAAACCGAATACCACCTTCTCATGCAACCCAAAAGACACTTTGCAACTTCTATCTTTTTAAAATAAATATTTGTTACTCATACCCTCGCTCATTCATTAACTTAATGAGTAACATATATTTCATGTAAAATTATTTTCATACTTTTTTATTTATTGATAATTTCATGAAAAAAATATTTGATGCATGAAAATTGCTATATTGTTGCAAGATATGTCTACGATCTGAGAATAAATTAGGAAGTCCGTACACAACACATTGTCCAACTAATTATTAGCGACAACTTAACCGCATCATGTCCGATATATTTCAAATCAAGCAACTTCGGATTCATTACCAACAGTGTGGTAAAAAAAAAATGCTCTCTATTGGGAAAAACTTAAAGGACATACTAAACTCTATGAGACATTTTGTTTCATCCTAAAGGTTGATTATGTATGTATTATGAGAAACAACTCTAATATTCAACTATATGTTTTAATTGAGTAATGAATGACAATTAGTTATATTTTTTTTTCATTCAATAATTATATGTAATGCTTATATTATATTTTTTTCCTCTTTTCATGGAGGTCTAAACACATTATGCATAGTTGGATGACTTTCAAAAATGTTATGTGCATAACTAAGGTAGAAAACAATTATTTCATGTATTTCAAATCATCTACTATATTCATTATTATATAGCATATTTCTCGACAAAATTCTTCCGGCCCTGTGCTAGTTAGGAGTTAGATAGGACAGAATGATTAGGTTAATTAGGTTGATGGAATTGTTGTTAATTTGTTAGGTGTCAATGGCTCTCCAATATAAACTGCGAACATATCTTGTCAAAATCGGCTTAACTCGGTTGAATTCCGATCTGACTATTAAATCGCGAACCCCTTGTCAAACCGACTGGATGGCATAATCCAATTTGACAACCTTGCTAAGAATTAAATAAATGTTAACTTTCAGTTATCAATTTTGTTAGTAATATTGACTTGCCAACATGATACTGACTTGGAAGAGACACACGAAGGTTAACATTCCAAAATTTTAGTATTCTAACTAAGAAAAGAGTTACAAAATTATTAACGATAAAGTACAAATGGCTAATATTTTGATGCATTACGAAAGATTTGGCTAATTAATAACATTTTAATAAGTTTGAATAATATAAAAGAATCTGAAAAAAGTTTGGATAAAAGATAGACATTACCCTATAAATTTCAAGCCAAGGAAAAAAATTAGACTTGGCAATTATCCTCAATCATCATAATTTTGAGAAGATATTCATTCAAAATTGGAAAGAAAAGATAACTAGAGATTTGAGAAGATATTTTGATTGAAATTGGGTGGATTTTTGGGTGCTTTTTTATGGTTTTAGTTTAGGTAAAGCTACATGTTAGAGATTCAATGGTTTAAAATTAAAATGGTGGGTGGATCATGAGTCAACCATAGTCCATCTACATCTACCCAATATTTAGCGGATCGTCTATTTTACAACTCACACACCCATAACAACCACTGACAATATTTTGAATGGGTCGATTGCGGATAAATTTGTGGGTCAACCACCCAAGCTCACCCATCACAATTCCTTGTTCAAAAGTCAAGCTCATAAATATGTTTGATTCAGTTTTAACTTTGAAAACAGAAAATCTTATAAATCCCTGAGCAGATATAGACAATATTTTCATAATGTTATCAATTTAAGTTTTGCCAGTTTCAAAGATATTTTATATTTTACCAATCAACATTTATTCGATCAACCAGAAAAGAACAAACAATATGCATCGTTCAATTTGCGGGTAAAATATCTCGGGTACCATTAAAGTATGGGAATTGAGAGAGTTATAACACTTAATAAAGAATAGGGCATCGGGTACCACTGAATTCTATTATATGTGCATCCGGTACCACTTAAGTTTACTGCTAAGTGCATTCCGTTAAATTTGACAGAATATTCTAGAAATATTCCATTTTTTAAATTTTATAATTGGTTATTCTACTTTTTTTATTGTAATAAAATCATTTGAACTTATGAAAAACATAATTTTTCATTGTTTAGTTGGAATCCTCTTTTGAAGACTTGATACCAAACCAATTTTTGAATAGAAAATTTATAATAAATTATCATTCTAAGTATTTTTAATCTTCATTGAAGCACATATATATTATATGAATTTTATTTAGTTGGAATAATTCCTTGAAGAAAATGTATCCTACGAATTTTATCTCAATATAAATAGCCTAAAGATATTATATTTAGTTCTCTTACATCATGTTGTATAATTTTAAATGTTAAATCTCCTTTTAATGCTCTAAAATTATATTGTAGATGTTCCATATTATTTAAATTTACTAATTCTAATTCACTTCTTATAGTTATATTTTCTTTTCTACATTTGTTACTGAATGTTAGCTTTTATAGTTTATTTATAATTTGGTTACTTTTCGTCTCTTTTCGTTCTAATTTTTTTCAATTACTGGAATATGTTTAATTCTTTCTGATTGTGTTTTATTTACCGTTCTTTGGCCTTGATGTATTGATGATCGACTAGGTTCTATTTTAACTGTTTCTAATGACGCTTCTAATTAAATTAGGGGTTTATATAGTTCTTATTATATTTATTTTAAATATTTATTATTATCTTCTAGTATATTTATTATTTTTCTTGATTATTATTTATTATTTAGGCAAAATACAGTTGTATATCCACAACTATAAGGTTTCTGACAAATATATTCACAACTATCGAAATACACGAAATATCCAAAAATCAGAAGGTTGTGTAACAAATCTATCCACTTCCGTCTGAAACTATAACGGCGTGTCAGACAGCGTTAAATTGACTAACGAAATGTTGAATCGATGCCATCTCACCTGCCATATAAGCCAAAAAGCAACCAAACTTTACACGTAGATGCCAAATAGGCTAGTTGAATAAAGCCAAAATACAGTTGTATATCCACAACTATCAGGTAGTTGTGACAAATATATCCACAACTATCGAAATACACGAAATATCCATTTACATCCACTCCATTAACTCCGTCAGTTAACTTGATGACTAGACAGACGGTGAATGCTTAGTTGGCATGTTTCTGACCCCACTGAATGACATGGATGAAAAGAGAATTTTTTAAAAAAACCCCTAAAAACCACAGACGGCGAGACTAAAAATCCAACCCAGAAACACGCCTGATAACCACTGATCCTCCTCCGATCGACGCCTCCACCCAAATTAACCCTACCACAATCCCCAACCATTGCCTCCCTTTTACTCCGACGGCTTCAATGCAGTCGGCGCCATGGTGATACCAAGCTTGAATCTCAAACAAAAAAAGCTTGAATCTAACCAAATCGCCAACAAAGAAGACTGCAACAGCGAGGTCTAACAGATAAAGGTGTAAAGTTTGGTTACTTTTTGGCTTATGTGGCATGTGAGATGACATCGATTTGACATTCGTTATTCAATTTAACGCTGTCTGACACGACGTTATAGTTTCAGACGAAAGTGGATAGATTTGTCACACAACCATCCGATTTTTGGATATTTCGTCTATTTCGATAGTTGTGGATATATTTGTTTCAAACCTAATAGTTGTGGATATACAATTGTATTTTGCCTAAATTTTTTTTCTCTTTTAATCCACGTCATTTAGTGGGGTCGGAAACACGCCAACTAAGCATCCACCGTCTGTCCAGTCATCAAGTTAACTGACGGAGTTAACGGAGTGGACGGAAATGGATATTTCGTGTATTTCGATAGTTATGGATATATTTGTCACAAACCTGATAGTTGTGGATATACAGCTCTATTTTGTCAAATTTTAATAGAATGTCTTTTTTTTTCAAAGTATAAGGGTATGTTTGGTGTAACAAATTATAAAGGGGTATGTTTGATAAAATTAGAGGAGTATATTATATATACTAGTGTGGGCCCCGGCCAGTTGGCCGGAGGAAGGTAGGATGGCAATGGGTCGGGTTGGGTCGGGTTTTGCCAAATTCAAATCCAAATTCATGGGTTTATCCGTGAAAAAAATTCGGGGTAAAATCCACTGGGTTTGAAAAACTCAAACCCAACTCGACCCCCTGGGTATCCGCGGGTTCATGGGTACCCACAGGTTTTTGTCTTAAAAAATTTACAATAACAAGTTGCTATCAAAATTAAAGTCAAATATCAATCTCTCAATACAAATTATCCATATATAAAATACCATTCTAGAAAATTCAAGCAAATAACAAATTATCCATAAATAACATGATTAATTGAAATCTTCTTCCTTTCAATTAAGTTTCTTCACTCTCCACTCGATAACATCAACTTCATTCTACACAATTAGAAAGAAAAAATTAGACATGTCTCCACAAACATAAATAAGATAAGTTGTTTAGAATATTAAATATATCGAGAAAATTAATTATATGGGTGTGGGCGGGTACCCATGGGTCGGGTTTACCTAAACCCAACCCAACCCGATGAATATTGAACGGGTTTAAACCCAAACCCGGCCCAAAACCCGTCAACACGGATTTTACCCGCGTTGACCGAGTTGGGTAGGGTGGGTACCCGTGGGTTCGGATTTTGTTTTCATCCCTAGAGGAAGGTGAGGTATGAAATTTGATAATGTAATGGGGTGTATAACTTATTGTTGTATAGTTTTTTTGGGAAACACGTGATAAAAATAGTGAATTTTAGCAGGAAAGAGACATTAATGATGCAACAAATCAAAAATCGGCCTTATGAACCAAAATCAAGTAGCTGTTACCTTGTGAAACAATATTGTTTCTGGTAATATGATGAGGTGGAGTAAGTTTTATAGAAACTGAATTCCAGAAAATCGAATAAAAAATCGCCTATCCCGTCGGTTTTCGGGAAATGAGCATCTCACAATCGTTGCTAGCTTTTACTCGGCCCGTTGGCCGATTAATTTGGTTTATAAAACTTACATCTTGTCGTCATTGTGCTTTCTGGTTTTTTTCAGGCTATGATAAAATCTAAGGAAATAAAGAACGAACAACACGATTTGGGATAGGAACCGTCGTTGTCGTATCCCTAGAAAATGGTGGTAAACACGGACTCACCTGCCAAACTGGTTTGGATTGAGATTTTTATCGGGTATCAGGGAACCATGTGATTATAAATTAGACTTGATCAAAAGGGGCCAAAACTTGAAATGCAGCCTGTTTGACCGACCCATGCCAAATTCTAATTATTCTTTATTTTTAAACTTTTTATTTGAAAATAAAAAATAGTGAAAGAAAAGAGATGACTGCCATTTGCATATCACTTATTCGGGAATAAAACCATAGAAATTCAAAAGGAACTGAAAATGTTAGGATCGTTTTAATGTTTAAAATAACCATATAGATCTTTCTGTTTAGTTTTTTACTAACAAATACCAAACGATTCCCTATAAAATACACTATGATTTGATCATTATGATATCAAATAATTATATAATATATATTTGAAATGATAAAAATTGGACTAATTGGGTTGGTCGAGGTTGAACCATTGAATAACTTTAAAATACATTATATTTTAGCCACTAAGATATAAAATAATAGCATAATATATTATGCCAGAGAAAATAGCTTGTTTTAGAATGTCAAACCAATGATGTTCATTTGTTTTACTTGATGGCCAAATCCCGTGTAGGTCAAACCAATTCAACTCTTTTATCTTATGGTTAGCGGTTAGCCCATTAGATACCATGCATTAGTTTATTGTTAAATTTTTTATTTTTAGCAATAAAAAGAAGTATCTCTTCATATATATTTTATTACCACGGAGAAATAAAAGGGCTTAATGAAAAAACTGACACTCTTGAACCCGTTTAAATCCGCATGTGTACGGTAAGTTGGCCCGTTCCACAGAGGAAAGAGGAAAAAATTGACACTCCCTATTCTATCATTCCTACAAACGCTCCTGGAGCAGGAAATTTGAAATGGGGGAAGGGTTTTTTCCTCTCTGCTATTATATCTTTTTAATTTAAAAAGATGCAACAAATGTACTTAGTGTGATTGGTTATGATCCTTACTTTTCGTTAAAATGGTCATGGTTCGAATCCCACTACATGTCTTTTTAATGAATTAAAAAAAGTAAGTGTGAAGACCAAAATGTCCTTCCTACTTTCACTCTCGTTGCAGGAAATTTGAAATGGGGCTCCCGTTTATCCCATCGGTGTATTATATTATGTGTAGATAACCATAGAAATAAGGGTTAATATTTTCGTATGACCTTAACTTTGACCAAAATAAACATCCTGGCCAATCTTTTCGATCTATAACATCCTGGCCCGAACTATACACCAAAATAAACAATTTGGCCAAACCCGATGTTTGACCGTTAACTTGGACGGTCAAACGCGTTGACTAACGGTCAACGCGCCACGTCAGTGCCAAGTCAGAAGATCTGATAAATATTTAATTTTTTTCGTTTTTTGGTTTAACTAAGGTATTAGATGATTTTTTTAATTTATAATAATTTAAAATTAGTGAATGTGTGGAAATTGTGAATTATTTTAAATATTTTATGCTGACTTGGCAGTGACATGCCGTGTTGACTAACGGTCAACGCGTTTGACCGTCCAAGTTAACGGTCAAAAGTTGGATTTGGCCAAATTGTTTATTTTGGTGTATAGTTCGGGCCAAGATGTTATAGATCGAAAAGATTGGCCAGGATGCTTATTTTGGTCAAAGTTTAGGCCATACGAAAATATTAACCCTAGAAATAATTGTTTACTTTGTCTCCACGACTCGTGGGGACTAGGGATGCTAATAGTTCCCAAGTCATTGTGCCCCTTGAAGGAAAAGAAGAGAGTTTTTTTTTTTTTTTTGGTAAATGGAAAAGAAGAGAGTTGGCAAGAGACAAAATGAACTCTTTATTCCACGATTTATATTTCATTTTTATGTACCAAAACTCAGTGGGGAAGGTCATCATATCAGTGTATATACGAGGTGGTACAAATTCTTACATCTTCCTGTGTTACAGCACCATCCCATGATTTCATCTAAAAGGTTCAACCGGTTCGGTTTCTTCAAGAAGGGTGGCAGCTTCAAAGCACTCGGCAGCTTCGAGCAATGATGAAGGGGAACCCTCATCTCTGTGCACAAAGCCAAGGTTGTACCAAGCCTGTATATTCAATCTGTCGAGCCGCAGTGCCCCCATTAGAAAGCTTCTCAATATTTCATTGGATCCGCCGCCCAGCTTCCTCAGAACAACTGTCGTGGATACCAAACTCGGGACATGGACCGGGTCGATGCTCAACCCCATTATGAATGCCTTCAGTGCTTCCTTTAGGAGGCCTTTCTTTTCCAGAAGGGTGCCTGCAATAATGGACGACTAACCAAGTTAGTTTCGAAGTTTCGGAACTCGCATGCATAACATCCGGAAAGAATGACTGTTTCTCTGCAGAAGTTTTCTGCATATCTTGTGATGTTTGCATTGTTATAGAGGAGTTCAAGGGGGAAAAGGCAGTTCACTAAGGAAACTAAAAAGTAATCGACTCAACAGCCAGTAGCTCTGCATAAGGAAGAAAATTCGAGATCTGATTTTATCACTTGAAATGGAAGTTCATAATGAAGTATGGATCCATGAGTTTTTTCAGTCACGCATCCAACTTACCGGTGATATGACATCTAGTAGCTGAGTAAGACTGAATCTCTTTGGATTTAGAAAGGCAGACCTCAGCATCTCGCCACCGAGATAGGCTTATGTATAGAGAGGCTAAATCATGCCAGACCTCCAATTCCAATTGTCTAGCAGGGATTCCATCAGTCTGCCAGAAAATAAATAACCAGTAGCACAAAGCAATTTAAAGGAAATCCTGAGAAACTATTAGAAAGTATACAACAAGACCAGGGAAAAAAGTTTCCATTGAAGGTGAAACAACTCAACAATAGAAAGATAATATGATTGGCGACAACTGTGATCAGACTCATCCACAAACCTTATGTAGCTTCATTCCAGAGGCAAAATTCTTATTATGAACTTGAATGACAGCTAGAAGTTGTGTATACGTCTGAATAGCACTCTTTACATGGCGCCGAGCAACCTGTAGCTTAGCTTTAGTTCTCAAGAGCTCTCCCTGGTCCCATTTACTAGTCTGATCCAATGCAGCATTGATGACATTTTCAGCATCAAAAAAGCGTTTCTGACCTGATAAGATCCGCGCCAAGAGTAACCATCCTTTGACGCTCGAGCCAGTTTCCCGTTTCACATACTTCTTTGCATAATGAAGTGCATAATCTAACTTTCTCTGCTCTGCATTCTCTAGACTGAGATGGTACAGAATATCGGTGTGTTCCAAATTGGTCATTTTGGCAGCAGTTTCAAGGGCCTTAAGTGACTCGGACTGTTTGGGGACCCTCTCGGAGTCTGCAAATGCTGATCTCGAGCACGAGGATAGTGATATTCCCAACAGAAGATTGGCAGTGCTTTCTAATTGATAGCATCCATTGTCCACATTTTGAAGGGCTCTACGGGCATAATTTACACCTTCTGCAGCAAGTTGAGGGGTCGTCCCACAAATCTTCGAAGCCATTAGCAAACCAGGAACAAAATTTGGGTCTTCACTGTTGTGCAACAGTTTCTTAAGTAGATTTAGAGCCACCATATCCTCCCCAGCACTACAATAACAGAGGGCAAGAGTATGGTACATTTCCCTTCTGCTGATTGTTCCTGGAGGCAATTCCTCAATGTGGTTGGCTAATGCTACTAGATCCCCAGATACCGAGAGAGCAAATGACAAATGGTCCAAGATTGATGGATCCCACTCAATCTTCTTAAGAGAGATTTGTCTCAGCAGAATCATTAATAACAATATGGCCTCTTCTAAGTTATTTCTAGGTACAAACGAACTACCCATCTGGGAGCGCAGGTCTGGAGGACTTGCTTCCCCACCATTGTACAGAAGAAAAATTGCAAACTCCCTTTGGATCCTTGCAGTGGTGTGGACATCAAGGTTCCAACGATAAAGGAGAGCTCGTCGGTAAGACATAATTGTCTCATGTGAATTATCTGCATGTTTCCATAATTCTGGAAGCAACTCAACTGCCTTGCTTACAATCTCCTGTAATTTACAGTCAGCAGCAAAGTTTTCAGGCAAGCCTCCTGGTAAAGAAGATTCAACTATGTCCACAACAACTTTGCATGATTGAGCAGCTTCTGCAAGAATAAGTGTGAATAATATATTAGCAATTCAATGATCCATCTATTTTCTGTTAATCCACTGTGCAAATCTAAAGAAGAAATTGATGTGCGCGCAACATTATTTCTACAGACGAAGAATCCACAAAATAGATAGCCAGTGAAATGAAGGTACCTTCAAACCTTGCGAGATGTTGCAACGATTTAGCTTTCAGAAATACAGCTTCCAGCAACAAGCTGATTGCATGTATAGACAAAGGAGGGCTGTTGTAATTCTGTAATGGCCTCCTATGTTGATCACCTTGTCTGGCAATACTAGATTTTATTTTGGGAGTGACTGCAGAAGGATCTATACCTTCAAAGACCTGTAACGCGGCTTCAAAATTTCCTTTCTGATATTCAATTCTCCCTAACAATGCTCTAGCTTCCTGTAAAGTACAATGGTGTTGGTATCAGAAGTAAGAAGATTTTCACTCAATCGAAATAAGCATGCAAAAAATAAGTTCGATTTATTTTCATTTCTCGTGAAAAGAAAATCCAGCAGTCGGAATTTGTAAGCCAAATTAGTAAAATCAAGAACAGGATACATATAAAACTGTTCCATGCTAAACAACATATTACATAGCAAATTGCAAACAACAAAACACATAATACAGTAGGATGGTTGTATGCTGACAGTTCGACAGCAAACATTGACGAAACAACCTACCAAGTTTGTAAGCAAAATTAAAGGAAGCCGTGCGCCAAAATCAAATGAAGCTGGGAATATTTTGATGAAGTGTTTAGCAAAGTAAGACAAAGGAGGAAAAGAAAAAAAAAACCTCATTATTCAAGGAGCCACGCCCTCGAAGGGATAATTCAGCTTCCTCTATGTTGCTGGCATCTGGTTTCAGGCCTGCCTCCCCACTTTTGCTACTTCTAGATGAACGAGCACTCGCTGTGTGATACCTTGGCGAAGGTGTATCCCCCGACCCAGGTACCATCTCATCCGCCGCTACTAGTTGCTGTCCAGAGCAGAAACACTTCATTATATTCCGAAAATCTTTCCTAACTGTGTTGCTGCTCCCAGTTCTTGCCCTATGTCTACTCCTCATATTGTTTCACCACAGTCAACAATCTTTAGCACCACAGATGAAAAAGAAACAGCAATGAGAACCACGGATGTGAGACCAATAGCAATGCTTCCAACACTAAAACCAACGGTCTCTAAAACTCATCTAGAATCAAGCTTTTGGCGGTAGCATAGAGCATACGAAGCATCACAGTACAGGGAAAAAGAAGCCAGACAATTCAACCGACGAAATGACAAGCAAATTCAGTATAATCAAAGCTATAAAAAAAAAAAAAAAAACTCCTGCAATTAGAAGGGGTAAAGGAAACAGAAACCCGAAATTTCAAACCAGCGAAAGGTAGCGACAAAGCAAGAATATAAAATACAATTCACCATCATCCGAGACTCCATAAATTGGCTTGTATCCATACATGTACATACATACAAGGGCACGAAAGTACTGACCTTTGGTTTGCAGTTTTGGCAGAAAAGCAGGGGCAAAGAACCCTTAACGCATCACCGCCGACAGCAATACCCATCTGCTTTGAAGAAAAGGGAAAGCTTTCGCCTTCCCTCAATGGAAAAAAAAAACCCCCAAGGAGAGGAGAATCAATCAAAACGGGAGAAAGAAAGCAAAGCGCTGAACGAGCTTCTTTCTAATAAATCTCCCAACTTTTGCTTTCCCTTTGAGCGATTCTCCTCCTCCTCCCCTTTCTTTTCCTTTATCTTTTCCGGCAGCTCCTTTTGGGCTCGAAATCCGATTACTCTTCTTCTTCTTCTTCTCTGCTTCTCCCGGATCTCACACTGGAAAAGGTTCTGTAATTCAGGGTTTAATGGAACAGAGCAATTTCGAGAGAGAGAAAGAGAAGAGGAAGAGAGAGGAAGGGGAAGGTGAAAAGGAAGGATCGTCGTGAGGGAGAAGATTTGCGACGGAGTTCAAGAAGAAAAGAATTGAATTTTAAAAATTAAAAACAAACTGATTCACTAATTAAAAAAAGGGATCTCTCCTGTGCTGTGCTGGCCCGAGAAAATTCCAATTTGGGCCCATTCTGGAAACTTTGATTTTATTATTATGAAATGTAATTATTCTACGAATAAAATCATCCCCGGCCGTGGGAGTAACGGTGAGTGTTGACGCCACGTTGGGGGACAGGGTTCGTAAATGTGATGTCCCTCTCCTCCGCCATCAGTTTCTGCGCTGGCCGGCCCCCGCTATAACGGTTATTAACGGCAGTTCCATCCGGTCAACTCTTCAATTTGATCGTAACGCTAACGCACATGGACTTCAGACGCTCATCTTCATGCATATGCCCTTTTATATTCTCTACTAGTATTTGGCCCGCGCTCCGCGGCGGGTAAGTCTGACTCCAGTTGTTTTGTGGATTTTCTCATGTTCTTTCTGCTATACCATTCGCAAATAGTTGAGGTTCGACAATGTTAGTCAACGTTGTGAAATTGGGCCAAACCATTTATGTGGGCCGATATTTAAATTTGGCAGGGGAGGTGTAGTTTCATTTGTGGCCCAAAATTGTTGTCTTGCAAAACGTTAAGGAGTCTGTCGTTTGGTGAACAATTTATTTGTTTGTTCTTTTAAAAGTTCGATCAAAGGAGCATGATAAAATATTCTATTGTGTCATTCTGCAAGAACAGGAAGAACATTAAGAACCTGCCCAGAATTCAAAACGCAAACAATGTCTCCTGCTAGTTTTTTTGGTAGATACAATATTAAAGGCGGAAAGTAGTTTCTCCATGTGCCCAATCAGGGACTTCATGATCAAAACAAAACATTCACCTCTCTAAACTATTGAGGTACAAACATCAGGGACCTCCATATGGACCGAACAGAATAACCAGCGGCTAGCAAATTGTCGAAGTGAGTACATTGGTGAATTTCCAAAATACCAGAGTAGTTAGGGGAAAACATTAAGTTTTTTTTACAGAAAACAGAGCAACATGTCCTGAATAGATAACATACATAATTATAAATAAGCCGTCCCGACAAACTAAGTTCCATGTAGAACAGTTTCCAATCACACAAAAGCATTAGGGTTCCAGATTGAAGCAATTCGGATTGCAGGAGGATTTTCTCAAGTCCCAGGAGGCAACATAAGCTTCAGCCATAAAAGGCACATAACACCTGTCTTGAATGTACTGATATCCTTCTTCATAGGTTAGACTGAAAAGTTCCTCCGGTGAAACCCAAACCAAGCCCAACACAGCTTCATGATCAAACACAACATCAACATATTCTCCCTCACACTCACATGTTGCTTGTAATTCATATCGTACCCTGAATTAAACAATAAAAGGAACGTTTTGATCTTCCTGAAATGCAATGGACAACAGATTATTAGCAAAACATAAAATTGAATCATACCTTGGAAAATCTGAACATGATTTAAAGACTTCTGGACCGTATGTAAATCTTGTCATTTCCAGCATACAACGATAGAGAGCCTGAAGGAAGGAATTTGTGTTATAATAGGTAAAAGATATGACTATATATTTGGGATATGTGTTATCCAATACAATCAAAACAACAAAAATCATACATATACCTGATAGGTCTGTGCATGGAACATTATATCATCCTTTAGCTGCTTGAGGGTTCTTTTGGGAGGAAGAAGACCACGAAGATAACCAATAGAGCAGCGAGAAGTACTATTAATGTAAGTCACTGGCATTCGATCACCTATGAACCTAAACAACAAAAAGAATGTACGTATTGTTTTTCTAGCATCCAACAGAGCAGGTCTGTCAATATATAAACATAGAATTCGAATATAATAATACCTATTTATGATTTTCTCATAATGGTGATTGTAAGAAGCAATGATCAGACGACTTCCAGTTGAAGATTGAAATACATATGCATCTCTAGTGGCATCTGTAATTGGCAACCTTGTAACAGCAGTAACTGTGGTAATGAGAGGAAGTCGAGCTTCATATTCCCCTGCAAACTCCAAATACTTTGTAACTTCAGTTCCAGAGTAGTACACTGTCTCCCTGTCCCCTCTATACAAAATAGCAAAAGATCAGTTAATCCCACATAAAGTCTAACAAACAAAAATCAGCACAAGAATACGCAAGAAACCTGCTGTCTTCTATGATGAGCTCAAACCTAAGAACACCATTATTTGAAAATTCTGGAATCGTCAGATGAACAACGCAACCTGTAACATCTGCAATTCAATTCATAGTAAGCAAATAATCATGAATACTTTTTGTGAAAACAACTTTCGAGGAAGATACCTCCATAATTCACAACTGCCTCTGCCTCTATTGGAATAGCCGAGAACAAAGTTTTCAGAAAAGCATTGACAGGAAACTTGGGATAACCCGGATTGTCAGGCACACAAAATATGATCTGTTCACGCCTTAAGGCAAAGCGAACTTCAGCGGGAACAACACGCCTGTTTTTCCTCGCAGGAATAACATGAAAGCCATCCAGGACATGTAAATCTCCTACTTTCAACTTATGTTGCATTTCTTGAATGGCATTTTCCTCAATACAGGCCTCTAGCATATGTTCCTGTTAAATGTGATTTAGTGCATTACTACAATAAAATCAAACATAAACAATAAATATTACATTATAGAGACGAATGACAGACCTCTTTGTCAAGACACAGCACATGCATTGTTCTTTTATGTCCCTGAGAGTCATCACCATGCTCAATCCATACATTAAGAACTCGAATGATCATAATATCAGTATAAGCACCCACACGTAGACCACGAAACACCATGCATGTGGAAATTGGGTCTGTGGCAAACGAAAGACAAAGAAAAACCCCAAAACTTCACACCTCGGCAGTGTTCATTCATAAACCAATAAATAGAAACTTGAAACAGAAAGCAACGGAGCCGATACCTCGTGGAAGAGTTGGAAGTTTGAAATCATGCGACATTATACAACGATGCCTGATATGGAAAGACAATGGAAGATCAAAAATTTGTTAAAGTGTCAAGAAACAGAATGCAAAAGGGAAAACTATCGGCGAGCATACCCCATGAATACACGACTATCCCTGATCTAGAAGTCGCGAAGCACTGTAGTTCGTGGGAGAAGAAGTTCAGAGAACAGGGGAAGTTAAAAGGCAGAATCAGAACCGAAATGAAAAGGCGGTGGAAATTGGTCCCCAAAACGTTTTCGCACCACCATTATAAAATCATAAATTTAATATTCAATGGGCTATCAATTGTTCCCCTAATGGACCGAACAATTATAGAATGGGCTTCCCAAAAGCTATAGAAACTTAATATAAGCACAAAGGCATCTCCTATTCGGGCTAAATATGAGAATACTGGGCCCAATTCATATATCTACTTATATATCGTAAAAGAGGGCCCGTTATTTATATTTATCTACACGTGCCCGGGCTTGAAGCAAATTGAGAAAACACAAATGTTTCATTCGAAAACACTTTAATCATGTAACCGCAGTTTGTTATTGTTTATTCATTTTTAACATTGTCAATGGTCCAGGTGATACCACACAATTAAACTAAAGTTTGCTCTTGTTGTATATTTAGAACATGGGCTGTACTCGGTTCCTCATTTATGGCTATGTTCCTCAAATTTGGTGCTGTTAGGGTCAGTTTGTTCTGATATTTAGATGACTATCCACAAACATCTATATTAGGCAACATATTGGAACATGTCAAATTTCAAATTAAAGCAGTGACTTCCACCTGCAATTTCTTGTTAAAATAAACAGCAACCATCAACTGGTTGCTCCTCTTTTCTTGCCTACATTCTAAAATCGTTGTAACCCATAATCGGATAGAAACCTTGGCCATTGATCCATGAACAACACTGGAAAAACTCAACACGCAAGCTACTCAATAGTGCACCTCTTGTACTTGCAAAAGCTTAATATCAAACAAAAGATAAGTGACATGGGAGAGAGATGTGCACCAAGGCAATCAACGTTATATTCGACATCATAAAAATACATAAACAACACCATTACACTACGTACACTAATTATACATAGATCTTTTTGTTCCTTCTCACAAAAACTTAGCTACTTTCCTTGTACAAAAGAGGTTCATTAGATACACTAACACTTCCTAGCTCTGACTGTTCCTCCGCCCACCAAATGTAACCATCTCCCCTATCGTTCAAAGCACCCCATCTGCAAACATAGAAGGATCAAAGTGAAATTCTCTATACATATATTCAAAATAGTAGCAATTGCAAAGGCAACACTTATTCTGCCACCATGCAATAATTCATGGGTCGCCATTCAAATACATTACAGAGAAGAATGCCAACAAATAGTAAGAGTGGATTCTAATCCTACTAAAGAACGCAATTACTCGTGGGCTCCAAACGCACCCAAAAAATTAGCAAAAACCATTTCCACTCAAAGAATTTGAAAGCATAACATTGAGAAAAGCACGATAGGAACTGGAGCCACTTCTCTCCTCTGAGTCCTCTCTCGTCTCGAGACCACCACCAACAACTGACCTTCCATTTCTTTCTCAAGGAGAGTCGAGTCAAATCCCTGTCTCCTCTGAGTCCTCTCTCGTCTCGAGACCACCACCAAGAACTGACCTTCCATTTCTTTCTCAAGGAGGGTCGAGCCAAATCCATGTCTCGTATCAGAAGCCCAGAGAGAGAAGAAGGTATGCGAGAAAAGACAGCCAGAGCAAGAGGAGGAAAGGATCGGACCTCCACGGGCAACGTGCTCAGCTTCGCAAAGCACCACGCAGAAAATCCGGCCCAAACTCAAAAAACCGGAGAAAAAAACGCCGGCCAAACCCCAACACACGGAGAAAACCAGCGGGGCCACGCACAGGAAAGCAACCAATCAGGGGAGGCCAAACAGTAAATTTAGGTCTTAATGAATAGTGTCTTCAGTCTATGTGTACAGTAGGTGCCGGTCTTTGGAAATAATTCTCTTCTCTTTAATTTAATTTAATTTAATGGCCTGGGTATACGAAGAGGAGCAGAGAGATTCCATGAAAACACCACAAAAGCAAAGATTAACTATCACAAGGAAGATGAGAGAATTTCAGGAGCAGACCACTTACATTGATTCTCAAACACAAAGACCACTGGCGAAGTCCCACTTCCCTTTCAATGGGAGCAAAGCAGAACTCTGCATAGTAGGATAATAGAAAGTGAAACAAAACGAAAGGAATGGAACTCATTAGGCTCCTTGTAACCTCGGGACTTCCGTTAGCCACACCATCACCAACGAAACCCATTTAAGCGAAATCAAGCAAAACCCATCGAGGTGTGCAAACTTCATACCAATCAAGATCGATACGAAATAAGAGAGTTTGAAAGAAAAAAACAATAAGAAGGGAAACAGCAGATGGCGGGCTCCTCAATCCTCATCCAATCAACCCCTTCATCCTCATCGAAATGGCAAAAAACCTATCAGATCCACACAAATCATAAAACAATCCTCGATTTAAGATTCCGAAAATCACCAACAACCCCTCAAACAAAAGGATGAAAAGAAAGATGTGATTATATACCGATAAATCGGAGATGGCCCAGCGAACAAAAGTAGCCAATCATCCTTTCAACTACCTGCAATTACAAACAGAAACACAGGATCCAAACGATTAAGAGACATGCAAAAAGAGAAATGCAAACTCAACATAGAGAGACGGATAAATTACCTAGGACGAATACAAAACCTGCGAAACTGGATCTTCTCCAGACCTCTCAACTGTCCTCCAGTGGGTCTGGATCTCCTCCAGATCTCTCAAACCTTCTTCTTCGTGGCTTTCAACTCCGCCCTTCTCCCAAGAAGAGAGATGAGAAATCCCAACGCAGAGAGGACACCGAGGGAGAGAGAGAGAGAGAGCAGTCGGAGAGTTGAATAACAAAAGGGGAGAGAGTAACATGCTAAAGAGAAGCAAAGTTTTCTTTAAGCACCAAGCTGAAGAAAAAGAAAAGAAACAGATCCTCTCAATTAATTAATGCCTAAGCCTGCACAAAACAGTAATAGCCTCTCTCAGCGTCGAACAACGCAAGGACTTTCCAAGCCCTCCCAGAGACATCAAAAACCGGTCTTTTCATACAGTAGAGAAAAAGCATGTCAAGGTATCTCTCTGTATCTAGAAAACCCTTTTCTGTTTCTCGAACGACCCACCTCTCCACTGTCCAGGCATGTCACTCTCATCCACACATCCACAAACCCGCCAGATCTCCCACCGCTCAATGATCCCTCCCCAGCAGAACACCCAAAGCAACTGAATAAGCCTCGATCCACGCACCCGCTTGGGCCAAATCAGCATATAGATCTCTGATGACCAACGCGCGTCAGAGCCACCAAACGACCCCAATGCAGAGATACTGAGCAACACAACTCCTTTCAATCAACTTTTCAGTCCCTCTCATGGCCCACCATCTCTGAGCTATCCCATCTCCCAGCACAGTCTCTCCCAAACCCGCCAGATCTCCCACCACTCAACGATCCCTACCCAGCAGAACACCCACAGAGTAACCAAAAAACCCTCGATCCGCGTGCCCGCTCGGGCCAAAGTCAAATATCGATCTCTGATGACCAACGCGCGTCGGGGCCACCAAACGACCCCAAAGAAGGGCAACCAGAAGGCAACGACCAGTCCCACCCCGACCGAGCCCCCAAACTCTGTCAGATCCCAATGAGGCCTCACCCAACAACAGCCCACACGCCAGCCCACGCCAGTTTGAAACAGTAAATCTCAGTCACGTTGTACAGTAAAAGGTGTCTGCGTGTGCAGTACACGGGCATGCGGCGGGTTTCTTTCTTTCAATATGCTTAGTCCGACTTTTGGAAATATTTTTCTACTTCGAAAAACAGAAATAGAGTCAAACACTTCTAAAAATTTGGTTTTTTGAAAAGGTGAAAAGTGATTTTCAATAACATTTAAGCAGAAAATCCAATTTGGAGCTTCTCTGAAAAACTGTTTTGAAAATACAACATTATCCTTACTTTATTTTAATTTTATTTCATAAAATAATTTTTTCTTTCATTTCTATCATTTTAAAAGTAAATTAAATTATAAAATAATATTATTTAATATAAAAAAAAATCTAACCATATCTATTTTTTACTACTAATATTTTTTAGAATTTTTATTCATATTTTACATTAGAAATCCTTTTCAGTAGTTTTACACGACTTCTTATATTAAAAAGCGCTTCTAATAATTTTTCAACTAAACACCAACTGTTTTTTATAAAAAATTTAAAAGCTCAAACCATAAGCTGCTTATACAAAAGCCACACTGGGGCCAAACTAGCCCATTTATTTGACTAATATTTTGGTTATTTTACAGAGGATTCTACCAATATGTGATTCTAGGTTCAAACTTTTTTTAGGGGAAATGTCATTGTACAAATTCAACTTACACTATAAATGTACAAGTTAACATAAAGATACAAATAAATTTGTATATTTATTAATATGGTATAAGTTTAGTTCGTACCATAAAAGAAATTTGTATATTTATCTTATGATACAAATTCAGTTTTTATCATGACATGAAGATAAAAATTCAGTTTGTATCATACAGAAATTAAAAAAAGCACAAACTAAATTTGTATCATAAATTGAAGGTGCAAGTTGACTCTGTACTATAAAGTTTTTTTAATAATCAAGCATTGTAAAGATCGCCTATTAGATATTGTCTTTCAACCATAAAAAAATATTGTACGGGTGAACTGCATGTTCAGTCACTCGATTTATTAATTACTTTCACGTTTACAACTTTTTGTTTTGTTTTTTATTGGTCACTAACTTTAAATCAATATTTTATTGTTGGTCGCTAGCTATCTACTTTCGTTAAGTTTGTCTTAGATGGCCGCTAAATGGGGAAGAGTTCTGGTGAATAACCTTATGGTGCACACCATGCATAACCTGCCACGTCATCAATTACGGAAGGCGTCTGACCTTTTCCCTCTAAAGTTAACTGATGATTTCTCTTTCCTTTTAAGTCGAAATTTAATTTTTTTGCACAGATAAATCATATTAGTAGCGTTGTTCAAAATGATATCCACTATGATATATTTTTAGAACAAAAATTTTTGAGACATTTATTACTAGTCAATACCACATGGTAATGATTGATATTACATAAGATCATACCATATGACATGAAAGTGTATCATGGTGGCATGAACAATAACAAAGTGTAGAATGGTTGACTACATTATAGTAAAAATATACAAACTATTATTTACCACATTCATCATTATTTATCACCAGTTACCACCCATATACCAGGGTGGTATGTGGTGTTATTTTTTGGTCTTGTATTGCGCTCCCCCCCAGAAATTTGTAGATCTAATAAATCATGATGAACTCGCTCCTTCCGTGCAAAAAATTTCAAAATCGCCTTAAAATGAAGGTGTTTTCATATGGTATGGAATTGGTAACGAGTTATATGAGTTATTTAAAAACAAAATTCTCGAAATATATTGAAAATGGATATGATTTTGTAGATCATAACGAACTCGTTCCATATGCGCAAAAAATTTGAAATACAAGATAAATGCCGATTAAGAAAACTAGAAAAAATATTAAAAAAACATTAATTCTCACCCCTTAGTAAGAGAAAAGTTTGCAAGGGTTAGTGGTAGGATTGATCCTTCGCTGATTATGAGATCATCCATTTGTATATATAACTCATCGGAAATAAAAATGAGAATTGATTACAGAGCAATGCCACTTGGCTGCTTTCCATTCGCCTATTTAAATCTAAACAGTGTTTATAACGACTAACCACTCTCACTAACGACTAATAATAAAACAACGCAATCAAGTAAAATGACTCTAGTAGCTAAAGAAACATTTCGACACTTCATACATTTATGTCCTATTTCTTCTTCTTCTTCTTCTTCTTCTTCTTCTTCTTCGTTCTTCGTTCTTCGTTCTTCGTTCTTCTTCTTCTTCTCAAGTCCTTCTGCAATATGGATTTAGACTTTGTCAGCCTCCCTCAAGTTGTGGCAGTCACTGTGACTCCCAACTTGACAAGCAAAGTTTGCATTTGTGTTCTATCCAATCCTTTTGAGAATAGGTCTGGCAACTAGTTGTAAGTACTCACATGACGAATCTGGATTAACCCAGTTTTGATCCTTTCCCTAGTGACATGCATATCTATTTCGGTGTGTTTTGTTCTTTCATAGAGCACTGGGTTTTCTGCTATATGTTTAGCAGACCTGTTGTCATAATAGACTGAAACAGGAAGAGGGACTTTCACAGTCAATTCTACCAACAAACCTTTTAACCACTCAACTTCACAAACCAAAAGAGCTAAAGCCCTATATTCAGCCTCTGATGAAGACCTTGACACTGTGGTTTGCTTCTTACTCTTCTAAGTTAGTAGAGAACTTCTCTAGGAAAGTGCAATATCCTGTTGTTGATCTTCTTGTATCTGGACAACTTGCCCAGTCTGAGTCTGTAAATCCCACTAGCATCAAATCTGCATTGCTGCTGAAATGTATGCCTTGTCCATGGCTATTCTGCAAGTATATCAATACCCTGTAAGATGCCTGTAAATGATCACTACATGACTGCTTCTGAAACTGACATAATTGTTGAACAATATATGTCAAATCTGGCTTGCTAATTGTCACATAATGCAGTTTTCCAATGTGTCTTTTGAACACTTCTCCATCTTCCAGAGGTGTGACTTGGTTTGCTGACAACTAGAAATCTGGCTTGGTAATTGTCACATAATGCAGTCTTCCAATGTGTCTTTTGTACACTTCTCCATCTTCCAGAGGTGTGACTTGGTTTGCTGACAACTTGACTTTAGGACCTGATGGTGTGATACACCCCTTTGCTTCCAAATATCCAGTATCCTTTAGCAATTCTAAGTCATACTTTCTTTGGCATAATTCCATATGCAGTCCTATTTACTTCCATACCAAGGAAGTACTATAAAGGTCCTAGCAGTTTGATTTTAAATTCCTTGCTTAATGCCTTCTTGATTTGCCAAATCTATATCTTTTGGTGCATCTCCACCTATGAAAATGTCATCAACATATACTAACAAGACCACAATTCTTCCATGAACCCATTTTGTAAAAAGAGAATAATTAGAGCCTGATTGGGAAAATCCATTATTCAATAGCAATCATGTTAGTCTTGCAAACCACTTTCTTGAGGCTTGCTTGAGCCCATACAGTGATTTCTTAAGCCTACATGCCATTCCCTTTGGATTCATACCATGCAAATCAAGTCCCAAAGGAATCTTAATATATACCTCTTCTTCTAAGTCTTCATGGAGAAATGCATTTGAGACATCCAATTGCTCCAGTGTCCAGGAAATCAACTCCATGGACTTGTGTATATCCTTTAGCCGTTAGTCTAGCCTTAAATCTCTCTATGGGACCACCTGCTCTTCTTTTAATCTTGAACACCCACTTATATCATATTGCTTTCTTCCATTTGGTAACTTCACTATATCCCAGGTTTGGTTACTCCAAGTTCCTCTTGCACAACCCTAATTCATATATCTGACTGCATTGCTTCATAATATGTAGCTGGTTCAACTTGGGGGATAACACTCAAGGCAAAAGCCATGTCAGCAGCATTCAAGTGGTCTAAGTCTAGATAAATGGGATACTTAGATACTGCTGAACAAGAACCAAAATCCCCAAAACTTAGATCAGGATCCAATTTACAATTATCAAACTTTGCAGGTAACTTATGAGTCCTTTCTGGTCTCATTGGAGGTTCATAATCCTGTTGTTGTTTTAGTTCTACTTCCATCTCAAAGTTCAAAGGGTTGTCAAGTGGTGTATCTTCAGTAACAGACTCATCTTCATCAATATTAGGAGTAGGCTGCCCCCCTTTAGCAGAGGGTGAATCGAGAGATGAAGGTTCTGGAACAAGGGAGGGAACTAACAAGTCAGAAGGATAAGATTGAGGATAATAAGTAGAAGGAGGTGATTCAGAAGAAAGTGGATCAGGTGAAGAAGAAGAAGAAGAAGAGTGTGAATCATGTCTGAAAGGTAAGATAGACTCATGAAACACCACATCTATGGATATGAAATTTTGATTATCATGTAGATCAAGAAGCTTGTAGCCTTTGAGGCCAGAAGGAATACCAAACAAAACACATTGTCGAGCTATAGCATCAAATTTGGATCTCCCAACTGCAATTGTACTAGCATACACTAAACAACCAAACACCATAAGTTAGCCTAAGAATGGAACAGGGACGGAGCCAGAAGGCGGGGGACATGCCCCCCCCCCCCCCCCCAGATTTTAAATAATTTAATAATTTATAATACCGAGTAGGTTACATAATTGGCAACTAGACCAACTGGCTGGGATGTTGGTTTCTGGCTGATATAATGCTTTGGGCATGTTTTGATCCATTGAGATGGTAAGATTTTACTCCTTTTCTGATTCAAGTTCACTTCCTCCTCACATCACTCATTGCTATTCATACTTTAATTTTTAATTTTGCAAAGAAACCCCTCATCAATCATCATTATGGTAATCTTAATTACATTTGATGCAAGAAATATAGCAAGAAAACTCCCTCATCATTATGGTAACCTTAACTACATTTGAATGTGATTCAAGAAAGTGTTTGATCTAATCCATATATTATGTAATTGTTCTTAATTTTTTGAAGTTAACCGTTGTTATTAGAAAAAAAAGTTAAATAAGTAATAGTTTTTTAGTATTTTTTAAGAATCTAATGAAATATTTTCTTCGTGAATTTACAAAATGTTGTGCTAAATTGATTTCAATTTTTATTTCATTGCATGTCTTTGTGACCGTAATTGTATTTTTATTTGTGTAAATCTATGAAAAAAATTCGTCAACTTATTTTGTTTCTTCATTATGTCATGGGAAAAATAGGGGAAAAAATTTGCCAGTGTTATGATCCCAATTGGATCAATCCACAATTCACAATTACTTGTCAAAGAAGTCATCTCAACTAACTTGAAGAATTCTCATTTTTGGCCAAGTGTTGAAACAGTTTCAGGTAGCTTACTTTGGAAGCTTGTATCTTCCAAATGGCTCATTGAAAAATTGAAGTTCAAGGGCTTGTTTTGCAGATTAAGTTGCCATCTTAGAGTTCGGGAAGGCCTCGAACGAAAGGCGCGAAGTTAGTACGAAAGTTGTTTTTTGGACTGTTGCTGGCAGCTTACTTGTGCGTCAAGAAAGGAAGTTTGTGGCCGAGTTTTGTACTGTTTTAGAGTTTGTTTTATCTTAATTGTTTCCTAGTTACATTATGTTTGTATTAGGTTTTTATTGCCTTTAAATAACTTTCAAATTCACGTTGTAAAAACATAAGACTTTGATTAATCGAAAAACAAACTCTTTGGTTTTATGCAAGTTGCGACTTGTTTGAGTTTGGTGGATTCCAAGCTTGTGAGCTTTGTATCGCTTGAATATTCTCTTCCATCGCGGTCGAGCATCTACCCTTTTATACCATATGAGCTTTCCCCAGGTATGGAATTGTCCGTTGGTTCCGTTTTATCCCAATTTCGTATTAAGAACGCGTTGTGCTTGATTCAAGCTTAATCAATCTTCAGATCAATTGTTTGCTGCGTTACTTTGATAAAAATACACCCCCCAGGGTCGTATTAAGTGGTATCAGAGCCCGGTTCTAAACAAGGGCGAAGGAGAAGAAGCAAATGACTATATCACAAACAAAATTCGTGTACCAAAACAGGGCAACCCCTGTTTATGCTTTGCAGCTGCTGTCCGTAGCTAGATTGAGATGGAAAACGTGGTTAGAGCTAAGCAATTAATAGAGGGCAGTATCGAGGCCAAGCAGGCACGATTTTGTTGCAAAGAGAAGTCCCCGGCAGTCGTCATCAAGCATAGAGAGTCCGACGAACAGCGGGACAACCTATTTCACAACCGGTGTTTTGTTGAAGGTAAATTGGTGTCGTTAGTAATCGATGGAGGCAACTGTGCAAACCTCATCAGCTTAGACGCCATCAAGAAGCTCGGATTGATGACACAGGAGCATCCTCAACCATATAGCCTTAGCTAGATCAATGAACATGGGATGCTCAATGTGACGAAACGAGCTTTGGTTCGTTTTAAACTCGACAACTATGAAGATGGAGTGATGTGTGACGTTGTACCGATGCAAACAGCTCATCTACTATTAGGTCGACCTTGGAAATTCGACAGTAAGGTCACACACGAAGGCTGGACCAATTGATACAAATTCGAGCATCACGGCAAGAAGGTAGTTCTTGTACCCCTTTCGCCGGATGATGTTTACAACGATCAGAAGCAGATGGAGGAGAAGAGAAATACAGGAAAGGAGTCTCGGGCTTAGTTATGGGTGCAGAGACGAATTGGCTTCAACTTTATGAGCATGAAGAAGCTCCAAAAAGAAGTTCCAGCGCCGGAACCAGCACTCAGCCACAACCTCTGTTTTCCCCCTACGAAAACAGAACACCACTTCAGCAACCTGCCGTCGACGAGCTAAAGATTGATGAGAAGTGGGATAAGGACGTTGGAGTTAACTTTAAGGAACAAAGCTTAATGCTGGCGGGGTTTAAGGAGGTTGAGATGACCAGAACTTCTAGAGTTCCACGACTCTGTTCTTCGTC
Organism: Linum trigynum; assembly: GCA_964030455.1. Classification (NCBI taxonomy): domain Eukaryota; kingdom Viridiplantae; phylum Streptophyta; class Magnoliopsida; order Malpighiales; family Linaceae; genus Linum; species Linum trigynum. The sequence continues at coordinate 47,727,630 of OZ034817.1, read as the reverse complement.
GACAAAACAGACAAACAAAGTTTGACGACGGCCGAGTCTGTTGTGGGAATCGATAGTGGCTCATCTCCAGTAATCACCACCGACATATTCAGAGAGATCCCAAAAGTGAGTTATCAAATTAAAATAGGCCCAGCGAAGCTTCAATTTACAAGGTCCCAATTGTCGAGATGGTTTCTGCAGCTCTGTCCGTCGACAACAATGGACCAGAGCAGGAGAGAGGGCAAATGGGGTGGAGCACTGAAAAGCGATCCGAACTTAACCAATGCTTCTGAATTTTTCCATGAGGTTTCAAGAAGCTTTCTGTACCATTGGATTCGATCAAGTTGCCCAAATTTGCAGAACCCAGGTCAAGTTCAAACACCCCTGCAGGAGCTCGAACACGAGGAAGACAAGGTGGAATTGGGTGGGATGATCTGGAATGAATCGACACTAATGGCCACTGCAGTTTCGTTTCAATCAGTCCCTGGTGCTTTAGAATCGATCAATTTGATCTGGAGATGCCTAGAATTAAAAGCCCCAATTTGGAATTTTTGATCCAAAACGCGAAGAAACATGAAGCACAAAGGGGTGAATTGGTTAAAGAGTTCGATGTCGATTCGGCCCGATTGGTTGGTACAGATTCATCAAGGGTAGTGCCAAGAAGCTATATGAATCATCCAATCGAGTCGGAGATGCCGGAATTCCCAACGCCCAGTTTTCGTTTTGGCTCGTAGGATTCTGGGTTTAGCTCGCCGGAATCTGGAAAATTCAAATCCTCCGGTGGCGGGAAACTCGGTGCAAATTGGAACAGGGTGTCCTAAAAGGGAAGTCCCCAATTTGGAAGAGCTCGCCGGAGTTATTCATATCGCCGAAATCTGCAAATTGTTGGTCGGAAACTGGAAAATTGAAAGTTTGTGTTCTGGGATTGTTTGAGCGAATTGTTTGTGTGGGGAAGGTCCATTGGAGCCTCACGGATGCGATGAAGCTTAAATAATGGCAAACAGCAGCAAGATTACAATTCGACGATGATTTGAAGTTCGAAATTGCAAGTTCCGTACGTGTATCATTTTCGTGACTCGATTTAGGAGGAATTTTGTGACATTTTTGACAAGAAGCAGCTTCAAGATTTGAGGTCAAAGCTTTTTGAAGAGGGGGAGCCTGATATGATCCCAATTGGATCAATCCACAATTCAAAATTACTTGCCAAATAAGTAATCTCAACTAACTTGAAGAATTCTGATTTTTGGCCAAGTGATGAAACAGTTTCAGGTAGCCTACTTTGAAAGCTTGTATCTTCCAAATTGCTCAATAGAAATTGGAGTTCAAGGGCTTGCTTGCATATAAAGCTGCCATCTTTCCAGAGGTAAGATTTTTGGATCCAGATGATGTCATTAAGGTTGTTTTCCAAGGCCTCAAAGTTGCTACCTCAAAACTGGAAAACTGTCAGAAAATGGCTAAGGCAGAAAACTGTTTTGTGAAGCCTACTTTGGAGCTCAATTCAAGGAGCATGGATCTGATTGGAGATCAAAGGCTTCCACAACATGAAACTAGGTATGTTTGTGAACAAAGGGAAGGAATTGGATGAAATATTGGAGTTTGGGAAGGCCTCAAACGAAAGGCACAAAGTTAGTACGGAACCTGTTTTCTGGCAACTTACTTGTGCGTCAAGAAAGGAAGTTTGTGGCCAAGTTTTGTACTTTTTTTAGAGTTTGTTTTTAACTTAATTGTTTCCTAGTTACATTAGGTTTGTATTAGGTTTTTATTGCCTTTAAATAGCTTTCAAATTCACATTGTAAAAACATAAGACTTTGATTAATCGAAAACAAACCCTTTGGTTTTGTGCAAGTTGCAACTTGTTTGAGTTTGGTGGATTCCAAGCTTGTGAGCTTTGTATCGATTGAATATTATCGTTAATCGTGGTCGAGCAGCTACCCTTTTATACCATACGATCTTTCACTAGGTGTGGAATTGTCCGTTGGTTCTGTTTTATCCCAATTTCGTATTAAGAACGCGTTGTTCTTGATTCGAGCTTAATCAATCTTTGGATTGATTGTTTGCTGCATTACTTCCATAAAAACACCCCCCCAGGGTCGTATTAGTCTTCCCCCCTAATTCAAATCCTGGCTCCGACCCTAGAATGGAGCTTTCTTATAAAGAACCTCATAGGGTGATTTGTTATGCAAGATTGGTGTAGGAATCCTATTAATAAGGTAAACAACATGAAGAATGCACTCACTCCAGTATGTCAGTGATATGCCTGAGTGATTTAGCAACATTTAAAATGTGTTGATGCTTTCTTTCTACCTTACCATTATGCTTTGGGGTTTAAACACATGACATCTGGTGCTTTATACCTTCTGCCATGTAAAAATCACACATATCAAACTCCCTACTTTGATCACTTCTTACTATCTTCACTGTGGTGCCAAACTGGTTTTTGACAAGTTGACAGAAGCTTTTAAACAATTCTATGGCCTCCCTTTTATGCCTCATAAGGTAAACCCAAACAGCTCGAGCGCAATAATCAACCACAATTAAAAAAATAGACGTTACCATCTTAGAAACAATAGACAATGGTCCCTAAATGTCAATGTGAATTAACTGAAAAGGTTCCGTTGCATTGCAGGTACTAACAAAAAATGATTGTCTCTTGTGTTTAGAAATATGACAGACATTACAATGATCTGACTTAGAAATGGAAACAGTAGAATCTGGATTGCGCAACAAGGTTTGCCTATCACTACTTGGATGTCCTAGTCTCCAATGCCACATATCAACTTGATGGGGATGGAAGTTGTAGACTGTGGAAGTTACAGGGAATTGGACTGGATGTGTGTGTGAAGGGCAGGTAAAACTGAGTTGATAGAAGCCTCTAGATTCTCTTGCTAAACCAATTGTCGTCTTGTTTAGTAGGTCCGGACTTTGGAAAAGATCAGAGTGGAAGTGTAAGGCTAGAGGCAAATCATGAGTGAGCTTACTAACTGAAACTAGGTTGAAGGAAAAATTGGGAACTAGGAGTATATTATATAAATGCAACCCTATTGGTAGCTTGACATTTACTATATGTGACACATAAACCTTTGTGGTGTTTGGTAACACTATAAAAAAGGCAGTCATTGCCGACATCACGTTTTTTGTCGAAATTAATCATTTTTCGTCGGAAATGGCCTTTTCCGACGACATACAGTCTTGGACGTGGTTAGAAATTGTCCTGTCGCTAATAAACTATTACTGACCAGACGTCGGAACAAAAATATTATCGACAACATAAATTCGATAGTAATAAAAAAATGACATCACAAATGAAATCACTCATGACATTTAAATTTAACAAATTTTTTATTGATGACAAATTATTTCATTTTGACAAATTATATTCGTAAATAATCAAGCATTTATGACTAGATGTCATAAATACTATTTATACTAAAGTCGACAAAGCGTCGAAAATAAATATTTGTAACGAGAATTTGAGGCCGATGATTTTTTTTACGTTGTATACACATTTGTGAGGTTGTTTGAGCGTCAATAATTTATGTTTCTCGACAGACAGTCAGAAATATTATTTTTACTGATGTCACCAAACTTTCGTTAAAACAACATTTTTTCCAACGTGCCATCAGAGAAATTATATTTACCAAGGACAACTGTTTACCGTAAAAAATAAGCTTTTCAACATGTTGTTGGAGAAATTATATTTACTTATGACAACTGTTTACCGTAAAAAAATAAGCTTTTCCAATGTGTCGTCTGAGAAATTATATTTACTAACGACACTTACTTATCGTCAATACTATGAATTTTTGACCCATGAAATTATATCTATTGACGACGATAATTTGTAGCAAATAGCGTGACCAAATTTCATTTGTGACGTCGTTACACTTTTTGTTATGACCACACAAAAATCTTCATGAAAACGAATTTATGCATAGATGATAATGTTCCAAAATTGACTAAAATAAACTGTCTTACAAGTACCCATCAGCTGCGACCAAACATCAAAAATTTAAAAGTTTTAACATCCTCCGAAAATGACACAAAAGATCCCAAAATTCAAGGCATACTTAGAATCGTACAATAGCATTAATATAAATTCATGCAACAACAGTCTCATCGACAGTCTCCTCATCAAACTCCTTGTCATGCTCGTTGTCAAACTCATCGTTATCCTGAGTTTCGTCAACTCGACCATGTTTCCCATTGGCTTCGGTGTTGATACCCTACAGAGAATATAACATGCAAATTAAACTAAATTCCCATATTACATAGCTTCGAAAATTATGTAAGGAGTACAAAACAAAAGATGACAGAAAAGTAAAAGTTACCTTGTCGTATGACTCTGGCAGCCGCACTCCAAGTCTATACAACACATATTCAACGATATGAGGGACCACATTCCTCACATCTACGATCTCATTCTCCTACTTCTTCATTTTCTCATCATTTTCCCTTTCTTTGGTTCGATCTTCCTGACAACGCTTGCTGCAACCCTAAAACACGCTTAGGGCGTTATGGTCCAATCACTTCTTGATAGTTGGTGAATCTGTTTGGATCTTCCCCTTGGGATACCTTTGCAGCCTCTGCTTCTATCATACCATCCTAATCAAATGGTAAATAACATTAGCATCAATAAAAAAAAGACAGTAGCAACTAATACAAACAACAGCCTAATCATTTGGTAAATAACACTAACATCAATATCAATAAGACAATAGGTACTTATGAAAACAGTAGCCAACAATATTGAACTTATATATAACTCTTTTGCCTTTGAGCTAACCCAATTTTTGTCCTTCTTCACATGGCAAAGTCTGAACATTTCGATCGGATCATGTTCTTTTCCAATTTCTTTTATCTACCAAACAACTAACACCAAAATGTGGCATTAAACACATGTAAAGTGATTACTATTCAAGCATAACATAAACATTTATAAATACACAGCTTAACGCTTCATGTCTGTACTTGGCTAAAGGTGTTGAACCGCCAGTGGCTGCAACCTCACTCTTCTCCTGATTCTCTTTGTTCTTATCACTTGTTTCCTACACAATGAAATAAACCAACAATCAACTCACTTTGCAAAGCAGATTACTAGGAAAGAACATAATATTGCATTTAAGAACTTACCACCCAATTCGGGTTAGCCCATTTCTGGACCACCTCCAGAATGATGGAGTTATCCCGGGAGGTGGATGTTTGATCCTATCATTTAGCTCTTTGTACTTCGTGAATGTCGGGTTTCAAATACCATACGTCCACTGGGGATAGTTCTCTTCACGTGTTCTTTGACCATTTGGTTGAACGTCTTTTCTAAACCAGTGTAATCGAATCCTGACTCCTTGAAACGAGCTATCAGAGTCTGCATCTCTGATGTCGGATACTCTAAAAATGTAATCCAAGGCCCAGTGGTGCTCCTTTTGAATATGGCTGAATCTCGCGGCCTACTTGAGTGGTGAAATCTCGCGGCCCCCGGGGTATCTGATCATTGTGGTTTGGTTTTAGACTCGAAGCCAAAGTTAGGTTCGCTCCCCAAGCCTTTTAAGTATTTCAAGTATTTGCAGAAACATCCTCAGTATTTAAACCTGCTGGAAGAAGCGTGGGGTGAAGGAGCTAGGGGATTGCCCTATCAACGATTCTACTACAAGTTAAAGCTATTCAAGGCCAAATTAAAGCAGTTAAACCGCTCGGAATATTCTGATATATCTGAGAGAGCAAGAGCAGCAGAAAGAGCACTTGAACAACAACAGCAGATGGTTCTTCAGGATCCAACAGCAGACAATGTGGAAAAGGAGACTGAATTGGCAGCCTTGTGGCATAATATTCAGCTGGCAGAAGAGAGTTTTTTCAGGCAGAAATCCAGGGTTAGAAGCATACAGGAAGGTGATGCAAATACTGCTTATTTCCATGCCATGGTGAGAATACGAAATCATAAGCAGACCATTATGAAGCTGGTAAGAGATGATAATACAGAAGTGACAGAAATCAAGGAAATGGGGGAGGTAGCTGTAGCATTCTATAAAAGACTTTTGGGGGAGGTTGATAAGGAAGTTCAGTTTCACCCAGTAAACTATTTTCAGCAGCAGCTCAGGCAGAGGTTAGATCCAGAGGGTGTCCAAGTATTGTTAGCTCCAGTTACTAGGGAGGAGATCAGGGAAGTTTTTAAGAAGATTCCAAATGATAAAGCCCCTGGTCCAGATGGCTTCACTGCTGAGTTTTACAAGTCAGATTGGGCTGTAATTGGGAAGCTGGTGGAAGAAGTGGTGCTGGATTTCTTTCAAACAGGAGTGATGCCACATCAGGTGAACTCTACAATCCTTTCTCTAATACCAAAAGTGATAAATGCTGATAGAATGAAAGATTTTAGACCCATCTCCTGCTGTAATGTACTATATAAGGGTATATCAAAGCTTCTATCAAATAGACTAGCGACAGTACTCCCTCAGGTTATAGGCAAATCACAGTCTGCATTTATCAAAGGAAGGTTAATCAGTGACAACATTTTGATGGCTAGTGAGTTAGTGAAGGACTAACATAAGAAGAATACTACATCGAGATGTGTCTTGAAAATAGACTTAATGAATGCATTTGACTCGGTCAATTGGTCTTTCCTGATTAATATGTTGTTGGCTATGGGATTCCCTGAATCTTATGTTAGACTTATTGAAGCTTGTATCACCACGCCAAAGCTCAGTGTCTCTTTTAATGGTGGTCTCTGTGGCTACTTCTCTGTTGGCAAAGGTCTAATACAAGGGGACCCCCTCTCCCCATACTTATTCACAGTGGCAATGGAGTATTTTTCGTGTTTAATTCACAGGGCAGCAGTTGATAACCAAGCCCTATATCATCCACGTTGTAAAGCACTGGGAATCACTCATTTGTGTTTTGAAGATGATCTCCTAGTGTTTACAAATGGGTCTATAAGGGGAGTGGCTGGCATAAACAGAGTGCTTACACAATTCTATGTGGATTCTGGTCTTCGTTACAATCTTGCTAAATGTCAATTGTTCTGTTGTGGAATCCCTGAAGAGGAACAACAATGGATTTCAACCTTTACTGGATTTCCACTTGGTAGTCTCCCTGTCTGTTATCTTGTTGTCCCGCTCATTTCAGGTAAACTTTCCTGTGCTGACTGCTCAGTGCTAGTTGATAAGATAACAAAGAGGATTAGAACATGGCAAGCAAAAAAACTCAGTTATGCAGGTAGATTACAACTAGTATCTTCTGTCATTACTAGTATCATGCAATACTGGATGGCCTTATTCTTGCTGCCCCAAAAGCTTTTAAAAGAGATAGATAATATATGCAATCAGTTCTTGTGGGGGGGTGGGAAGTCGAAGCTTGAGGAAGAAGGCACTGGTAGCCTGGAAGTATGTTGCCCTACCAAAAAATGAGGGGGGATTGGGGATAAGAGATTTTAAAAAGTGGAACCAAGCATGTGTAATTCGTCATGTCTGGAATCTGCTGGCTGAATCTGGTTCTTTATGGGTTGTGTGGGTGAAAAAATATCGTTTGAAGGCTAAGTCCATATGGGACATAACAGGGCAGTCAGCAGGGACTTGGATATGGAGGAAGATTCTGAAAAGCAGGGTTGGAGTACAAACCCATATCTCTGGCAGTGGTGTGACACTTGCTTGGGATGGAAAGGTCCTGCCAAAATATTCTGTTACACTTGTCTGGAAATCTATCAGGGATCCTCAGGGGTTAGTTGAATGGTATAAGGCAGTTTGGGGAAAACCATATAGCCCAAAACATAGCCTGTTGTTATGGCTTGTGATTCTTAATCGTATCACCACAAAGGATAAATTGTAGAGTTGGGGGTTGACTGATGATGTTTCGTGTGGTTTGTGTCCAGGAGGGCTTGAGACAAGAGATCATCTATTCTCGGACTGCTCGTACAACAGAAGTGTTTTTTGTGCTGTTTTGTCCCGGTTTTGCAGATTCCCAGGGTTTTCTTCATGGCAGGATCATCTACAATGGGCAGTCAGGCAATGGACCAGCGATACTGGAGGAAAGAGTGAAGGTCGGTTGAGGTGGTCAATGTGTGTTAGCTATATATGGCGAGAACGTTGTGGTCGTGCTCATGATGCAGCGATTTGTTCCCCAAGTAAGATAGCAGGCAGAATTGAAGACGAGGTGAAGTGGATTCTCGCAGCCAAGTCTCCCTGAAAAAGTGCTGATTTACTGTATAGATAGGTTTTTTTTATGTCTGAGTTGATTGTAAAGGGCTCAATAGGTACTTGTTGTTTGCTTTGAGAAGGGGTTTTGCAGTTGCAAACCCTAGTGCTTAATGAAATTTTGATTAACCATAAAAAAAAAAAAAAAAATCTCGCGGCCTTCTTGAGTGGTAATTAAGATTTACAGATTTTGATTACAACCTAAATAAAGAAGCAGACAGTAGTAGTGTCATATAAGCAGTACTGACCTGTTGTCGTGAAATTCCAGGGAGAGGTTGTGACCAAATTTGACTCCCTTTCCTGGACCTCTTACTTTTTTTTGGTGGTAACTATCACAGGTAAACACAAGTCAACTAATTTTCATACTTTGTAATAACAAACTAAACATAAACAACGATAGAAGAAGGCTCACCATTTGAACTTGCACCCTCCGATGAAGGATCCGCAGTTGATTCATGAGCATTGGAATCAACCTGCTCTGGTTCTTCTTCCACATGGAGAACAGGGGTCCGTTCCTCCATTCTCTGAGTTTCAGTAATAGGAACAGGATTGGTGTTCATGACTTCCTGACTTCTTGTCCTTCTTACTGACGCTTTGCAATAAGAGGCAAAGGGTTGCTCTGCTCTCCTTCACGAGTTGAAGAATCTTCCCCCTGACTTGAGAATTGAGGCGTTTCTTTTGCTTTTCCATCTAGTCAAAGCAAATGTTGTCAATGGGAGGAGAAGAATGGAAGAGAAGAAAGGAACAGGCTTTTGGGTTCCTTTGCCTTTGCCTTTCCCTCTTCTGAAGCGTGATTCTAGAAACTAGGTTAATAAGGGTTGGAAAAGCATTGGTTGTGTAGTTATTGTGGTGGGAAAGGGTAAATCAATCCCGCCTTTTTTTAGGCAGACAAAGAGCCATCAGAATTAGGCGGTGTTAGTTTTTTTTAGTAAATCTCGTTGGAGATATACCAAAGACCACTCGTTTACATATTTATCTACTAAAACTTAAATTTTTTTTGCAATTCATTTTTAGTTCAGGGGATTGGGTAAGGCTCTGCAATTAAATGACCTAATGACATCAGATAGATCAATGAACAAAGCCAGGGGAATGAATAGATATCATACATGAATGTTCATTTCAGAACTCAACGAGAAAGAACTAGTGATGCATCGAAGGCAAAATTGGTCCATCAATTTGCACCATAACATAGTAATCGACATTCAGGCACCAAATCAAAGTAAACGACATTCAGGCACCCCGAACAGAATCCCCATTTATGCATGAATGTGCAAGAACAAAGTTTATATACATGGATGTCCGATTCGTACCCAATCTCAGAGAGTTCGAAGCTGATTTTAGGGTGCATGCATGTTTGATTGAAACATGCAATTTGAGAAATCAGATCACATCATTTTAAACGCTATGCATATCAATTGATTCGATCTACAAATCAAATCGAAAGAAAAGAAAAAAACGAACCCAGATTCCGGTGAGTAAAAATAGCATCTCTACCGTCATTCTTCTCTCTCAATACACCATTTGTTCCTAAACCCACATCCACTAGAGGATTAGACTGCTGCCACGTCGCCTCGTCTGTGCGCGCGACTCACACCTCCGGCCCATCAGAGCAACTGGCGGCGGGTATGTAGTCTCCTCTGCGCACCCCAATTCTCTAACCGCCGCAGCAATTGGAAACAACGACGTCGTCTCTGTCGCGCCCCCAATCTTCTATCCTTCGCGCCCCCAATCTTCCATCCTCGCCTCAATTTCTGGGTAAGCGAACAAACTTGAACTCGGGTTGAGGTTTAAGCATAGAGCAGGCGAGATGATGAGGGTAGGGATGGCAATGGGTCGGGTTGGGGCGGGTTTTGTCAAAACCAAACTCATGGGTTTATCCGCCAGAAAAACCCGGGGTAAAACCCGCTGGGTTTGAAAAACTCAAACCCAACCCGACCCAACCCGCTGGGTATCCGTGGGTTCATGAGTACCCGTGGGTTTTTGTGGTAAAAAATTGACAATAACAAGTTTCTTTCAAAATAAGTTTAACATCAATTTTCTCATACAAATTATTCATACAAAAAACACCAATCTAGAGCATACAAGCAAACCGCAAATGATCAATACAAATTGTTCAAAATTAAAGATAAACATCTATAAACAATAATATTAATTGAAAGCTTCTTCCTCGTCAACTAAGTTTCTTCACTCTCCACTTCATAATATCAACTTCATTCTAAACAATTAGAAAGAACAAATTATACATGTCTCCACAAACAGAAATGTCTCCACAAACATAAAGAATATTAGTTGTTTAAGGACGATATATTATTTAGAATAATAAATATATCGGGAAAGTAATTATATGTGTGTGGGCGGGTACTCACGGGGCGGGTTTACCTAAACCCAAACCCACCGACCCGATGAATAGTGTAGCAGGTTTAAACCCAAACCCGGCCTAAAACCCGTTAACACAGGTTTTACCAGCGTTGACCGGGTTGGGTCGGGTGGGTACCCGTGGGTTCGGGTTTTGTTGCCATCCCTAGATGAGGGAAGATAGAGTGATGTGTATTGTGTTTTTTTTTTGTGAGAGAAGATGGAGCGATGAGCTGAATCGATATAAAAATAAATAGCATAATATTGATAAGAAAAATGATGATACGGTTTAATTGATGGTTTGTTAGTATTTTCATTTCAATTTTTTTTTATAAGAAGCGTTTTCAATTTAGTTGATAAGAAAAATCGGAAACGGTTAATGGGTTGCATATATAGTTTTATTTTTTATTTAATTGAAATGAGATAATTTAAAATATATGGTACATTTTTTTGTAGGTATAATGGAAGGTGTTGGTAAATCGTGGATGCAGCTTTGTAATAGACCAACTATGGATTATGCGAATGGCGTTCAAAATTTTGTCACATTCGCATTTGATAATATTCAAGACAAAGACAATAAAATACGGTGTCCTTGTGTGGACTGTCGTAATGTTGTCAGAAGGGAGAAACAAGAAGTTGAGCTACATCGTCTACGTCGAGGAATGTCGTGTGATTACACTAAGTGGATTTAGCATGGAGAGAAAGATGGAGATGATTATTCTGAAGACGAGGATACGAGATATGATGCTAAAGAGATGGATGTAGATGACATGTTGGGGTTACTAAATGATTTGAGACCACATTTGGATTTTAAGCCCGAGAATCCCAATGTAGAAGCAAAGAAGTTTTTCAAACTGGTCAGAGAAGCTCAAACGCCATTGTACAAAGGGTGTGATGAAAAGTATTCCAACCTGTCATGCCTGGTGAAGATGATGCATTTGAAGTGGTTCAATTTGGAGTAATATCTTATTTACGCAGTTGTTGAAGTTTCTTTGATCTTCTTTCCCTATGGCATAGTCGTCAATGCCATAGAATTACTATCAAGTAAATAAGATTTGGGTGGCCTTGGGCTCAACTATGAAGAAATAGATGCTTGTGATAATGATTGTGTCATCTATTACGGGAAGCTCAAAGGAGCAACATCATGCCCTTCCTTCCCAAAACCAAGGTACGTGAAAATCAGTATGGACTAAGGATAGAAGGGGGAGAGTGACAAAGGTTCCCTACAAGATACTAAGATATTTTCCCATAAAGCCATGATTACAAAGATTATTCATGTCATGGAAAATTGCTAAGATATGGTGTGGCATGCCGAACAACGTGTCAAAGGTGGTAAACTAAGGCACCATGATGACACTAAATCTTGGAGAGTTTTTGACCAGTGTGATGCTTTTTTTGGTTCTGACTCTCGCAACGTACAGTTGGGATTAGCAACGGATGGATTCAATCTATTTGGCAACATGAATAACAAGCACAGTACATGGCCAATTATTTTGTTCCCGTATAATTTTCCACCATGGTTATGCATGAAGAGTCCAAATCTGCTATTGACATTACTCATTCCTGGTCCGAAAAGTTCAGGAAATAATATTGATGTCTAACTGCGACCCCTCATTGATGATCTAAAGTCATTGTGGAGTGATGGAATTATGACTTATGATGCATTCAAGCAAACAAATTTCAACATGAAAGTTGCAGAGTTGTGGACTATCAACGATTTTTCGACATATGGTCTCCTTTCTGGTTGGAGTACAAAAGGCAAATTGGCATGCCCTTCGTACGCAGGCAACACATCACATTTGAGGTTGAATAATGGACACAAGGAATGTTACATGGATCGTAACCATTTTTTTGCCATCGAACCATAAATGGCGCAAGCGGAAGAAGGAATTTAACCGTACGGTGGAAAAAAGACGTGCACCAGAGCGATTATCATCTCAAGTGGTAAAAAATCAACTTCTCTCATTAGAAACAATAACTTTCAGCAGTAAGGGAAAGGGAAACATATCAAAGGGTTTGGAAAAATTCATAATTGGAAAAAGAAGTCTATTTTCTTTGAATTGTCGTACTGGTCATCACTCTTAGTACGCCACAATTTTGATGTAATGCATATAGAGAAAACTGTATGTGATAGTATTCTTGGTACCATTATGAATATTGAGGGCAAAACAAAGGATGGTCTAAGTGATTTGAAGGAGATGGGTATAAGAAAAGAGCAACATCTTGTAGGGAGAAATGGGAAAACTGAGTTACCTAGAGTTGCATATAGCATGACGGCGACATAGAAGAAATCTTTGTGTCAATGGCTAGCAAAGTGAAGGTACGAGATGCTTACTCCGCAGGTTTGGCACGTTGTGTCAATGTTGATGATCGAAATATATATAGGATGAAAACTCATGACTGTCAATCTGTCATGTGTTCTTGGAGAGGTTATTACCGTTGGCCACCCGTGACTTATTCCCGAAGTTCATATCGGATACATTGATTGAGTTGAGCAAATTTTTCAAGGACATGTTCCAAGGAGCTAAACGTGGAAGATTTGAATATCTTGGACTCTCAAATTGCCATAATCCTATGTAATTTGGAACGTATGTTTTCTCCTTCCTTATTCGATATAATGATCCACTTACTCATCCATTTGCCTTGGGAGGTCAAAGTTGTTGGTCCAGTTCAGTATTGATTATTGGAAGGTATGATATATATAATTAAACTAAATTGATTATATATACTAACATTTTAGTAACTTTATGAAGTTAATTTGACAAATTTTTAAACAATTTAAGTATGTGAAGAAGTTAAAAGGTTACGTTCGTAACAAGGCACGTCCAGATGGATCATTTGCTGAAGCTTATATTGTTGACAAATGTGTCACATTTTGCTTGCAATATTTGGCTGGAATGGATACTATATTTAATCGGCAGAGAGAAATGTAGATAAATCTGCATCGTCTTCGCAACCTCATAAATTATCAGTTGTTCCATGTGTTGGGTCAATCAGTCCAAGTCACTTTTAAGGTCAATAGCCCCAACCCGCAAAGGGCAATAACGTCAATCATTCTCCGACCCCTATGTCGTAGAACACCTCCAAGGTTAATTACTTCGCTTACGCATGGGTAAATTCAAAATATTTTAAATATAATTATAAATTACCTTATGTAAATTCAAAACTCATTCGGCTGTCCAAGCTATTTTATTTTTACAGTAAGAAAAGGAAAATGAAAAGATTTCCCCGGTTAAAAGGGTAAATAAATTTCGCACTTAAAACTTGGAAGGAAATGTTTTTATATTTTTGGGTAAAACGTAAAAGGAAGAAAATACTTTTGAGAAGGGGCTGCGTAAAGCTTGGAAGGGTCTGTGAAACAATAAAACATAAAATTTAGGGTCAAATATGAGAATAAGGGAAAACTTGAAAAGTCTTAGGGGTTCCGCTTCGTTCTTAACATAAACGCGATCGGCTTTTCCTTCTGATTCCGGCTGTGTTCTCTATTCTCGTTCCATTCTGACGCTTCTTTTTATCATTGCTGCGCAAGCCACCCTCAGAATTAGATCTCTGAACCAAGCGGAAGAATGAGAGGATTACTCAACAAGGTCGTCTCTCGTTCCCTCTCCGTCGCCGGGAAATGGCAGCAGCAGCAGCTCCGCCGTCTAAACGTCCACGAGTATCAGGTCTTCCTATCTCTCCTCCTTACATCTATATTTTCAATGCTTGGATGTGGAGATTCTTTGCGTTCTTGATTTTATACTTGGTCGCTGATTGCGAGTTACGAGCCAAAGCCGGCAAATCATGAGATATATTCCTGCTCTCGAGTTTGCGCTCACAAAAATGAGCGTGGACGTCTGTGGAGGATGTGCATTGCGACATAGATGTCTCGAGTGCGTTTAGTTCCTCAGTATGGATTGCCAAGAAACTTGAGGAGTAGTTTAGTGGACTATGAATTATGATGTTTGTTAAAACTCACATGTTATTTTACTTGTTTTGTTATGATTTTTATTGCCATTAGTATGTTGCTTGTCATTGAATTCTTGGGATTATTTGCTTACAGGGAGCTGAATTGATGGGTAAACATGGAATCAACGTTCCAAAAGGCGTAGCTGTTTCTTCCATCGAGGAGGTCAGGAAGGCAATTAAGGATGTGTTTCCTAATCAAAGCGAGGTAATTGGCAATGCTTTTCATTCAGTATACAAGTGACATGTCGAAGAATTAGGCCTCTAGTATCCAATCAAGTATAGAAAATAATATTAGTTTCTTCAAAGCTAGCTCCAGTGATGTTACGTTGTGCTGTTACTTTGAATGCAGATAGTTGTTAAGAGCCAGATTTTGGCTGGTGGGCGAGGTTTGGGGACATTCAAAAGTGGTCTTCAGGGTGGAGTTCACATTGTCAAGAGCGAAAAGGTTGAAGACATTGCTGGTAAATGCAGTCTTTCCTTTTGTTGTTCAAGCAGGACGTGTTTCCTTTCGTAGGCTATTGTCATCTTGATCGGTTGATTTTCTCTGGTTGGAAAACTTGCCTTTTTCTTGCGTTGGAAAATGAACTATGTGGTAGTTAATGTTAACATCTAAACTGAGATGGACTTTGTTGATAGATAATGTATGTTCCTCATGTGGTTTGCGTAACTCATCCAGATTTCATGAATCTTGTTTTCTATGGGTTCATTCTGTTGAATGCAGATAAATAAAAGAATAGAACTAGCAATTTCCCATTGATTTTGGAAAGTTTTCTGACATTGCATTGTGAAACTAGTGTTATATTTGTGGTCAAGAAGTTCTTTGGTTATGTTGATTCTTCGGTAGGCCGTAGGAATCTGTCTGACTCAGGTAGTTATTATTGCCAGTGATATAAACATTTGAATCCTTGAATGATCATTCTCTCTATTCTTGGGTCGTGTTTATAATCATCTGCGCGGGACTTTTTCTGGTCATGCTGATTTCTGTTAGCAGTAGAAGTGTCTGTCTATCTCAGCACTTAGGTACTTCCCTTCATGTGATTGATCCGAAAGGTCTGAACCTCGTATAGATGGATATTGCTATTATGCATGCTTTCATGCCGGTTATTTCACGTTGTCCTTTTATTGTTTGCAGGAAAAATGCTTGGCCAAGTACTTGTCACAAAGCAAACTGGCCCTCAAGGAAAAGTTGTCAGCAAGGTTAACTTTCTTTAGTCAATTAGATCATGAAATTACGTGTCACTCCTATCTATTGTTTCTTCTTCTGCTGTCCTCATTATCATCTTTGTGACTCTCAGAGGACCAGCATCGAGAAATTAACATCATTCAGATATTAGAAAATATATGTAATAAAAATAAACTGTATTCCTTATAATGCATCACCTTGCACATACTTAAACCAGATCTGGGTTTGTGGAAAAAATATCAATTAGTAAAAGGAAATAGAATCTTCTAGTTTCTGAGTCTATGGTATTCTCCTTTGGGCCCATTGTCTCCTCTAGTCTCCCTTAAATTGTTGTCTGAAAGATAAGTCTCACACATGAATGGCTATTAATGTGATTACTTCTCTGTTTGCAGGTTTACTTGTGTGAAAAATTGTCTCTTACAAATGAAATGTACTTTGCTATCATGTTGGATCGTCAAACTGCTGGTCCGGTATGTTTCTCAACTGAAATTGCCCATTTTCCTGACTTCCATTTTGCGTGGCATTTTTTTATTTGATCAATACTTCTGTTTTGTTTTGATCCCTGTTATAATCCCCACCCACCAAGTCTTCTTTATTCTCTCCAAATTTGTTTGATAACAATGCAAATCCTTTGTTTTATCAGCTTATCATTGCCTGTAAGAAAGGTGGAACCAGCATTGAAGATCTAGCTGAGAAATTCCCTGACTTGATTATTAAGGTAGGATTCTCTCTTTCCTAGCTTCACATTTTGATGTCAATTACATTTATGATTCCTCTATTGCTTTGTTGTGCTTAAGTTTTAACCCAGCTGCTAACTACTCTTTGCAGGTACCAATCGACGTTTTTGAAGGAATCACAGATGAAGATGCGGCTAAGGTTGTCGATGGGTTGGCTCCAAAGTCTGCCGATAAAAAGGATTGCATAGAGCAAGTGAAGAAATTGTATAAACTTTTCTGCGATAGTGACTGCACATTGCTGGAAGTAAGCATAATTCCTTAACCATTCGTTCCTTACTATCAATTTTGCTATTTTTGACAGTTGATATTCTTTTTCTTCGAATCAATATGCTGTTTTGTTTCCCGTTGCTTGATGCTTAGACCACATCATAACAAAGTGTTAAAGGTTACGTTTGTCGCTAAATTACCCATCCATGGCATACTTCAACGAACGAACAGGTTCGGCCTCCTGCATATATCTCAGTGTGAAACTTCTTCTTGTCACAGATCAATCCCATTGCAGAAACTGCTGATAACAAATTGGTCGCAGCTGATGCTAAGTTGAATTTCGATGATAATGCTGCTTTCCGCCAGAAGGAGTTATTTGCACTCCGTGATCCAACTCAGGAGGACCCTCGAGAGGTATGTTTACTTTAGCTCCAGAACTTATGCCACTGAGAACTTGGTCTGCTAACTATATAGTAAGCTGGAAGTGGGGAATTAGTTTTCTGAATTTTATCTGTTGAGTTTGGCAAGAACTTTGAGGAGGTTGCCTACATATGTGTCATAAGCATGATAGCAGAGTTTGTGAAATACTGAACTATCAGAATTATCACCATGTTAACTTCCGCAACTATTATTGATTTATTGGTGTCATTGTTTATTGATAACCATCTTCGTGTGTGTTATTCTTCTGATAGGTGGCTGCTGCTAAGGCAGATTTGAATTACATTGGGCTAGATGGTGAGATTGGCTGCATGGTGAATGGTGCAGGGCTGGCAATGGCCACAATGGATATTATTAAGCTGCATGGTGGAACTCCTGCCAATTTTCTCGATGTTGGTGGGAATGCTTCTGAAGGCCAGGTAATTTCTCTTGCTTAATGGAAAATTGTTTAGAATTTGGCTGATTCGCCTTTTCTAGCCATTTTATATGAGTACTGCAAATCATGCCTACTCTGCACTTCTGTTAGTGTGTAGACTGTATGCTCTGCACTTTCAGATGCAGAAAGCGTCATGCTATGTGAGCTTAATTTCATGCATGATAGATTAACCTTTGGCATATTTGGACAAGGTGGTTGAGGCATTCAAAATTTTGACTTCTGACGATAAAGTAAAAGCAATCCTGGTGAACATATTTGGAGGAATCATGAAATGTGACGTTATAGCCAGCGGAATTGTCAATGCTGCCAAACAGGTGAACATGCACCTACTTCCGCTTTTATTTTCTCTAATTGATATATTGCTACATCTACCAATTTAGTGCACCCCACTCGAATTCCTGATTGAACAGCCTTATACTCCAAGAGTTGACAGGGCCTTCCTGACCCTGTAGCTGGCATTCCTTCAATCTTCACTGAAGTATTATTTTCCCCCCTTAGTAGTTGAAAAAGCAGCAAATGCCTTTGTGTATGACATTGCTGCATTGTACTTGGATGCTTGTTTTGTGTTCCCCTTTGTACCTTTGGAGCCCCTCTTAGAAATGAAGTTGTTGAGAATCTAAATGTGGCCATTAAAACAGCTCAAGTACCTTCTGCTAACTTTAATATGGCCATAGGGTTACTGAGATTCTTAACTCAGGGGACTTTTAAGTTTTAACTTTATCAAGCAACTAAATCTATCTACTTGCTTAAAGGTTTCACTAAAAGTACCTGTGGTGGTTCGTCTCGAAGGCACTAATGTCGACCAAGGGAAAAGGATCCTGAAGGTGATCTTTACTATATCTATATTGGTTGTCTTGATGATTTTGATGAACAAACTGTCTCGTAGTTGCAAATCTTAACTGGTAACTTACACCTGTGCAGGAAAGTGGAATGGCTCTAATTACTGCCGAAGACTTGGACGATGCTGCCGAGAAAGCAGTAAAGGCGCTATCAAGTTGAAGGAATCCAAGTTTATGCCCTGTTTTCGTTTCTCCACTGCAAAGTTTCCGAGATACCTTGATCTGGACTGGAACCAATGACAAATAATATAGCGAGACGAGACAGCGAATCATTGATGTTCGTTATTTTGAGGCACATCTGGTTAAAACGAGTACCTGCCCTGTTCTTTTTTTCCTGGCACTGATTGCTCGTGCTTAATAGACCAGTAAATTTTATGAATGAAATTTTTCTAGTTTGAAGCGAATGTTGTTTATTTATATTTATCAACATCCAATTTATAATGTTAACCTGAGAACAATTGACCAATGGGTGAACTATCAAATCTCCTTTCCTGAACGAACTGCGTATGATCCAGCTATCTTGCTGGCAATGTAGGCAGTGGACTGAATCACCGAATGGTGATTATGAAGGTCATTCGGATACATTGATTGAGTTTAGCAAATTTTTCAAGGACATATGTTCCAAGGAGCTAGATGTGGAAGATTTGAATATTTTGGAGTCTTAAATTGTCATAATACTATGTAAGTTGGAACGTATTTTTCCTCCTGTCTTATTCGATATAATGATCCACTTGCCCATCCATCTCTCTTGGGAGGCCAAAGTTGCTGGTCTAGTTCAGTATCGATGGATGTATCCTATTGAAAGGTATCATATATAATTAAACTAAATTGCTTATATATACAAACATTTTAGTAACTTTATGAAGTTAATTTGACAATTTTTTAAACAATTTAGGTATATGAAGAAGTTAAAAGGTTGCGTTCGTAACAAGACACGTCCAGAGAGATCAATCTCCGAAGCTTATATTGTCGACTAATGTGTCACATTTTGCTTGCAATATTTGACTGGAATGGATACTATATTTAATTGGCCAAAGAGAAATGTAGATAAACATGCATCATCTTCGCAACCTCATAAAATAACAGTTGTTCCGGGGGTGTCGGTCGTGCCATTGGTGTAAAGGATGACATGAGAGACTTCAATACTGATTTGTGGAAGGCATCGGCTTCTTATGTTCTACAAAACTAGGATTTAGTGCAAGATTTTATACAATGTAGTCAAAATCGCGCTTTAAAACTTAAAAACTTATGATTTTACGTTTCTAGGTCTCTAAAACGCTTCTACACAAAATCTCAGTTTTTATAACTTATGTAGTTAAAAACTCCGCTTTAAAACTTAAATAGTTACGATTTTACGCTTCTAGATCACCAAAACGTTTCTACGTAGAAACTCGCTTTTGAATACATTGATTTTATAAGGTGAATATACATACCAATTTTTTTTTTTTAGTGTATGCTAGAATATAATTTATTTTAATTAATAACATATATTATGCAACGTAAATTACAGAACTCACAAGGAACAACTAAGTACTCGAGGTGTTCCTATGGTAGAAGCAGTGCATAAGCAAAAATTTGCTAAGTGGTTCTTATTAGAGGTATGTATATGTCATATATAATTAATAATTTTGATATTAAAAAATTTATTGAAAGCTAATTTTAATATTATCCTTGCAATTATTGCAGATTACACAAATGCACAATTATAAAGTGCCAGGTTTCAATCCTTCTATGTTATCCTTAGCTCGAGAGCCAGATAAACGAGTCCTGCACTACACAAGCTATTGTATCAATGGATTCAGATTCCACAATCGTACTCGCGAGTTGACCAAAAGCAGTCAGAACAGTGAGGTGATGGTGAGAGTGGAGAACGATGGTGGAATTCCTTACTATGGCGTTCTTACCGATATCATCGAGATTCGTTATATACTGAAGGGCTTTTAGTTGTACTATTTCAATATGAGTTGTATCACACCGCTTGCGAAGGCGTTGGTTACAAGAAGGATGGACACGACACTATTGTCATCAACACAACGCGAAGGCTTAGAACATATGAGCCATTTATTATAGCTAGTCAAGCAATTCAAGTTTGTTATGTGTTGTCTTTGAGAGATCCAAATCGGGAAATTGTGGTTGAAACACGACCAAAAAATTTGTTTTAGATTCCTTCTGCTTGGGAATTGGTTACTTATCTATGAGTAAATAAATATGGACCTTTAGGTCTAAGTGAGCCTAGAAAATCCGGATCTAAGGGTTGTGAATTAAAGATATTTTAGTTTCCCTAGTTTTCTTAATCGACTCTTATCTTCTTCGTTCTAACTCGGATTTCAATTTTTTGCACAGATGGAACGAGTTCATTGTGCTCTACAAAATGAAATCAATTTTCAATATATTTCGAGAAAGTTTTTTTATTATACATCCCGTTACCAACTACATATCATATGGTAACTTCTTTGTTTCAAGTCGTTTTTGAAAACGTTTGCTAAGAAGGAACGAGTTCATCAAGATCTATTGGATTTACAAATTTCTGGGTGAAAAAAATACAGGACGTAAAATTACCATACTTTACCACTCTGGTATGTGGGTGGTAACTTGTGGTAAACAATGACGAAAGTCGTAAATGACAGTTAGTATACTTCTATTATCATGTATTCAACCTTCCTATAGTATTGGTATGTTCATACCATCATGGTACGCTTTCTTACCATATGGTATTAAATAGGAGCATACCATATGGTATTGACTGGTAAAAAATGACTCAAATTTTTTTGTTCTAAAATATATCAAAGTGGATATCATTTTAAAGAGCACAATTAATCTGATTTATCTGTGCAAAAAAAATTTAAAATTCGACTTAAAAAGTTTTCCATGAGAGAGGGATGTTGATGTCATGCTAATGTAGACGGGTCACTCATGATTACTCACCATAAGTTTACTGACCTAATCTGCTCCCGATGTCTTCTGGAGAAGGGGCATTAGAAGAAGCCTATCAAGAAGACAATATTTTAATTGATGATCATGTGACTCTCCAAAATGAGGGAGATGATCTCATAAACTGGACCAGAGCAGGATTTGAAGATTAGCACTAATTTGGTCTTGTTTATAGATCGCGATATAGTTTACCTAATTTCTATTTTTTATAAAGCAATGTTTATTATAATTACTTAAATAATATGTGTTTTTTTATCGATGCAATAACCATGCTTTTGGATTGGGATATATTTATAAATATCCGATTTTGGTAACTGCCTCCCAATCATTTAAATTTTTTCTGACAACAATTTACTGATGACTATGTTATATAGTCCGTATTGACCTATATTTTCGATACCTTTTTGATCCATCACAAACAATACTGACGAACTGTTTATGGCGTAAAAAATTATTTTTTCCTGAGCAAACAGTATCGACGAACTGGTTTTGGCATAAAAAATGTTTTTTCACTAACCAAATAGTACTTGCGAACTTTTAATTGTGTAAAAAAATAATCTTTTCTGACCAATTAGCGCTGTCAAACTTTCTATGGTGTCAAAAATGATTTTTTTTTACCAAACAGTACTGACGAACGAGTTTTGGCATTAAAAAATATTTTCTTCCTGGCCAAATAGTACTTACGAACTTTTAATAGTGTCAAAAATAATTTTTCCTGACCAATTAGTGTTGACGAACAATTTATGGCGTCAAAAGTAATATTTTTTTCACAATCGTTTCTAGGTCGTCAATAATAATCATTTTTCTGATGAAAATTTATAATTGGTCAGTAATATTGAGTATTTCTAACGCGGAAAGCGAAATCGTAAAAAATAATGAATGTGGGAAATTGAAATTGGCACAAAATACATATTAATGACGAAAAATCAACTCTGGCAGCAGTAATGATGCATTTAGTACTGACGAAAACTATTGGTCGTCAGAATTATGCATCTTTTTCGACGCAATTTCTGAGTCGTCAGTAAGTTTTCGTCACAATTGTCTGCCTTTTTGTAGTGTAAGTGCACAAACGTGTCTTGGACTCGCTTATAGCTAGTGAATGAATAAAGCTAGAGAGAAAGTTATATGATCAAATGCACCTGTATCTAGGATCCAGAAATTGACTAAGTGGTTACTGTCTATGTTTGATAGAGAGGAAAGAACATATTTACCTGCAAAGTTGGGAAAGGGTGGTAAATATTGAGACATAGAGACAGGTTGGTGTCAGATAGAAGGGGAATTGGGAGGTGAAGGTGAGGAATTTGGCATGGAAGGTGATTGTTTGTACCAACTAGCTCAGGACACGAACTATGATATTTGTTGGTGCGGGGTTGACTCACGATCCGTTCGTCCGATCTCGTCGGGAGGGAGAGAACCTGTGAAAGAGCCGGGGTTGCCCCCCGGATTAAGCTCCGACGAGCAAGTCAGTGTCCATCTGTGGAGAGAGTCGAGAGAATCGATAGAGAGATAAAGTGTAGGGAGATAATAGAAAGAGGAAAGTCAGAAGAGAGAGAAAAGGTCCCCTTCAATGGGGAGTTTCATGCTTTTAAATACTTCGTAGTGGTGTTCGTCCGGAGCACGTTACCGATTGAGCGCCCCTTATTTAGTCCGCGCGTGAAGTATTTAGTAACACCCCCAACAGTGATATATTAGTACCAGCCTGCAACATATACCTTAATCTGGTAATTTTCTCAGGTGTAAAGCCAAGAGTAGATCGACTTACAGTGCTAGCATCACTGTTATAGCTTGCTTCAGTTTGATTCTCACTCCCACTTGAACTTCCCTGAGAGACAGTACCAACAAACCTTTGTTGTCCATGCTGTCCTTTGCCTTCCTTTTCTGCAGCTTCCTTCTTCTTTTTGCATCTCCAGCATTCTTCAATATAATGATTGGTTCGCTTACAGAATCGATAAAACTTCTTTCCTTGTCCCTGATATGATGCCTCATTGTCTCGTGTTCCTTCTCCTCCAACTGCCAAGGCTACTAACTGCCCCTTTTTGGTTCCTCCATAAGCTTTGAGCTCCTATTCATACTGTAACAGATCGTCAACTACAATAGTAACTGTTGGCAGTGGTTTCAACATCAGCATCTGTTCTTGATAATCTCAAAGTCTGGGTTCAACCCTTTGAGAAAACGAATCAAGTAATTCGTTTCTTGCTTCCTTTCAAAAGCCTCTACTGCTGTGCAAGGGTTTGTGTTTCCCGGAAGACAATTACATGCTACAATAGGATTGTACTCAGTATATTCATCCCATAAACCTTTGATCTGAGTGTAATATTGAGTGATACTGAGGGTTCCCTGTTTACACTTGTGAATCTCATCTTCCAAGTTGATAAGCCTATTAGCATTCAGTAGCCCAAATCATCGTTTGAGCTCATCCCACAACACCTTAGCATTATCATGTCTTATAACTGAACGTCTAATATCCTTGTTTACTGAATTCAAAATCCATGTAAGTACAACTGTGTTGCATCCATCCCACAAACGAAATTGTGGATATGTAACTACTGGTCTGGGTAGAGTTCCATCCACAAATCCCATTTTATGTTTTGTTTTCAGCACATTCATCACATATCTACTTCACATACTATAATTACTCCCATCCATCAGCTCAGAAATGATGGGTTAGCTCAGATTCTCGTTTGGGTTCTGGTATAAGGGGTTACCAAACATGACGACCTCATTGTTGGACTGTGTCGCGTTTCCTTCTCCTCCAAACTATCCAAACTGCATATTTTGTGGATCTTTGATTCATGCTTCGCTGCTCGACGATTGCGGATTGGTGTTGCCTGACATTGTGGTGTCCCTTTAGAACGACCGCTCTGATACCATAAGAGAAACGTTTGCAAGGGTTTGTGGTAGGATTGATACTCAGCTGATTCTGAGATCATCCATTTGTATATATAGCTCAGCGGAAATGAAAAGGAGAATGGATTACAGAGCAATGCCAATTGGTTGCTTTCCATTCTACTATTTAAGTCTAAATAGTGTTTATAACAGCTAACCAATCTCACTAATGACTAATAATAAAATGATACAGTATAAGTAAAATAGCTCTTGCATCTAAGGAAACATTTATGCACTTCATACGTTTCTGTCTTGTTTCTTCTTCTTCGTTCTTCTTCTTCTCGAGTCCTTCTGCAATCTGAATTTAGACTTTGTCACTTAGATCTCGGATCAACTTAAAATGAAGTGTCCATATTTTGTAATGCAAGTTATGCACCATATGTTATACAATGTATCCTTTACCCGCTAAATGACTCACATGTCAAACAAAAAAATAATATTAATTTTTTAAACTTTCCAACTACCCTCCGCAAAACTAAAACCAAACTCCCGCCGGAGCTCCAAAACTTTCCCACCTCACTCTCGCAGGTAACAAGCCAAAAAAACATCAACGATCTATGGACGACCTGCTTCTAAGCTCTGCTTCCTTTGGAGAAGTGGAGAGTTTGGACATATGTGATGCGAGGTTCTTGCGAATTTAACATCTTGAGTCATCCACTAATCTTCGAGGGTGATGGACGCACAAGAAAAATTATTGAAGGACAATTGGCATCATAACTCAAAATTAACATAGTAACGGGGTCATAAATACATTTATTGTTGTGAATGCATGTATAATATTATACTTGTATTGATGAATTTGATGCTTTATAACAATCAAATTTGGTATGTGTGATTGTGTATGCCACATCATCTAAAAGGTGAGATAAAACAATTTCAACTCAGCTATCTCGACAATCTCAGCTAGAATCTGAGATATAACAAACACTCATTTTGAGTGATAGTTTCTGTCACATCACATAAACAATCCATGTATTCTGTCAGCTAAAAAAACAGAAAAATGATGCATTCTAAACAATACAAATATAGTAACAATTTCAAATAAACAATCGCAACTTCCAAACGACCCCTAAGTCCACAGCAGGCCAATAGAATTGTAAACAAATCTCTGTCGTCCTCTATTTTCTATGGAGGCAATCAGGAAGGAGCAACAACCAATAATATCAGTGCGTAATTGATATGTATTCATTTGACTCTCCTTATTGTTTTTTCAAAAGTTATGTTTATCATATTTAAAGATTCATTTGGATGCAGTAAATTAATGAGGGAACTAGGATAAATTCCCCCACAATGTAACAATTGGACTAAATTCCTATGTTTGGATGGGTCAAAGGAGTATGGTAATTGAGGCATGGAATTTGGGCCACATTCCCACATATGTTAGAATTGAAAAACGACACCCCCTGCATTTCACATTTTCATGTTTAGTAACTTTTTCTTCCAACTGTAACCCTCATATTTTATTGTAAACTGACCATTGCCCTTTTGTTGATGTTTGTGTTAACTACCCAGACAAAATCAAGTTCCCCATGTTCTTTCTAATCAAATGTTATTGTTATGATGTAGTTGAAAATGTCACATTTATAAAAAAACTTGAGTTTGTGGCACTTGACATCATCGGGAAGAATTATCTATCTTGGATATTGGATGTGAAATCTATCAAGATGCAAAGGGTCTCGGTGATACTATCAAAAAAGGAAAATAAGTCTCAAGTCAAGATAAGACAAAAGCAATGATCTTTCCACACCACCAGGTCCATGAGGGATTGAAGGTTGAATACCTTACGGTGAAATCCAATTGATCTTTGGAACAATTCGAAATAAAGATAAAACCACCAAAGGATTGTGATTCTTCTGAAAGTTCGATGTGATTTGATGCACTTACGGTTACAAGAGTTTAAGGCTGTAAATGAATATAATTATGCACTCTTCAGGGTTACTTCCCAACTGAAATTGTGTGGCGAGAACTACACTATGCATATATACTAGAAAAGAAATATTCCACATTTCATGCATCGAATGGGCTCCTGCAGCAGCAATATCGTGAAAGAGGTTTTAAAATGTACTCCGAACTAATTTCATTTATTTTAGTAGCGTAACAGAATAATGAACTCCTAATGAGGAATCATGGATCTTGGCCAACTGGTGCTACTGCATTCCCAGAAGTGACTACAACGCATTTAACATGTATCGACCTCGTGGTCGTGGTCAAACTAGTCAACGTCGTGGATATGCACGCAACGGTAATCCTTATCCCATGTGTGGATTTGCACATGATAATATTTCCAATGGCACATATGAACATGGTGGTAGTTCCAAAAGTACACTCCACTAGAAGTGGAAAAATGATAATAAAGTTGTGAAGAGGCAAGGTGGCAATAAACATTATGAGAATACTTGTTATCGTTGTAGAGGGAAGGGTCACTGATCCGTCGTGCGTTAAAACATCTCATTGACCTTTACCAAGAGTCAATCAAAGAAAAAGGGAAAATATTGAGACAAATATGGTTTGCAAGAAAATGCTCTTGAACATGGTCTATTTGACTTCACACATATAGATTTGGCGGATTTCTATGTCAACCCATAAGAGGAAAAAATGATCACTTGTTTGGTGTGTCCTATCCTCCTCTATGAATCGGTCTTTTATAGGCAGAACTACTCCATGGATGCACTCACCATCATAAATATGGTAAGAATGTAACAGTTGGGGAATGATTTGATATTCCTTCTCATGTGTATAATGCAAATAATTTTTTATGAAATCTCGTATAATTTATTTTTTATTTTCAGCATCAAATTATTATTTATGAGGAAAAATTCCTTCAAACAGCCAAACGATGAGTAAACGAAAAATAGGAGTAACTAATTTTGTCCCTGGTTTCTTACTATGATTGAATTTTTTTTACGGATAGTGTTTTAAACTCGTTTCGAACCCAATAAAAAGTGAGTGAATGATGTTCAATTGTAAAAGAAAAATTTCTAGCCCAGTCCTTGGTTGGAGACTGTCCCTAATACCTGCCATACATGATGCATAATAATGGCAGTTCTCTCCCCCCCCCCCCCCCCCCCCCCCCCCCCCCCTAATTTCTCCTAATAAAAGCTGTAATAACCAACACAAGAGTAATAAAAGTGGTGATTGTAACACTAAAAGAAAATCTCATATCAACAAAGTACGAGATATATCCATGATTCATAAGTAAAAAATCAATCTAAATTGACAAGGCGGTTTTGGGGGTGAAATTAAAGAGTTATTGTAAGAAATCCGAAGTTAAATGTCCCATGGAGCAGTGTAAGGATAGGTAACTTACCGAGCATGATGTGCACCCCGAAGCCGAACAATGTTTTGATTGAATTTTTTTTGGGATGTTACTGTTAGTGGAATCGAGCGTGAGATTCCTTCACACGCTTCCCTTTTCTCGACCGGAAATACAACGCTTTTGCTAGCACCCTAATTCGAAATGTAAATGTGACGATGAAACAGAGGAATGTGAAAAAACTGTTTAGATCCGAAAATGTTAAGTGGTAGAGGGATGAGGCGAAATGAAACCCAGGCTTTAGTTTATTCTTCACTTGGGCGTAGTGTTTGATTTCTCCACGAACGGCCCAAACCAAGCAATTCTGATTACGTGAAGGCTTGATAATAGTCGGAAGGGCTTAAACGACTCCGCCATTTTGCCGTAAGCTAGCCTTCTTCTTCCTTTGACCTGTTCGTCAAGATCCCCTGCAGTTTACCCAGAAAAACAGAGTGCATAAACTAAATAAAGTAAAAGACTGAAAGCAAAACGAGATGCGATATTTTTACGTGGTTTCTGGTAGGCAAATTGTGCTACCGACTAGTCCACGGCCGGGTAACCATGGTGG
Source organism: Linum trigynum (assembly GCA_964030455.1). Taxonomy (NCBI): domain Eukaryota; kingdom Viridiplantae; phylum Streptophyta; class Magnoliopsida; order Malpighiales; family Linaceae; genus Linum; species Linum trigynum. Next base: position 47,699,654 of record OZ034817.1, on the reverse strand, counting down.
TGTTGTGTCCGGCGATTCACTATAATGTTGTCTGTTTCAGCTTTGAACAAGATTGGATTGTCAACACTTTGATCAACCCTCTTTCCAGAGATTGATAGCTACCCAATATAAACTTTCCCCGTTATCCAACTACAGCATAATCCAACGCTCACTCGCTAATACTACTTCTCCCTGAAATACATTTTAGAGACCCTTTTCAGAAAATACTACTAGCAAATTCCTTAGCTCTCTGTATATTGATCGCCTGAAAAGTTGCCTCCTTCTACCTCGAGTTGCTTCTCTTATAATGAATTAGAGATAGTCGTTAGCCATGATTATGGAAACTCCATCAGATTGAGCAGCATTCCAATTCTTCATATGGCCATTAGCCACAAGCATGGAAGCTTCTTCTCCAATTTGAAAACTTTTCAGTTTTTCCTTGTCTGACTGTGATCCAAAATATTTGATCTTTCTTTCTTTGTTTGCTTCAGCCCATTATAACATTGACTGGCTTCCCTTCAACAATCTCCCCCTAAGCCAGTTAATGATCCCTTCTTGCTGCATATGTGGTTCCTACACACACTTAGCAAACCATTACGTGCAGAGTGTTCCATACACATAGTTGTTAATATAACTCCCACAATAATATGGTATGACTGTCACAATCATAATTTTATTTCAATAGAAACCAGGTGCAACCATCGAACTCCAAGGAACCCAAACTCAACCAAAAAATACAACTGACTCGAACACAAAAAGAGAAACAATTGACTAGACCAATCAACATTCTGCCGAGGCAGAACTTTATTCGACCTTGACACGAGAACTACTGACTGAAATCCTCCTCGGAATGACTCCCCCTCAGTCTAGTAACATGATTTTAAAACGGATAGGTTGGGGAGGGCATATAGTCTGAGATGGCCGACATCTTCCTCATCGTTGTCATCAGCCTCCTTGTCATCAGCTGGAACCTTCCTAACCCCACTTGAGCTTGTTGTATCATCATCAACCAGATAAGTAAGACTTAGTCCATCCTCAAGTGGAGGAACTACATTGGCAACCCTTTCTCCCCTGGGAGCATTAACCCGAGGACGACGGCGGCCCACGGATGCATCAACCTTGCGAAGCACGAACTGAGAGAGCAAACGATCAATTAAGTCCACACGATAGACTTTGTAGCGCAGATCACCGCCGAGAGCTTGCAGCAAGAGAGTTATTTGAGGAGAAAATGGAAGGTCTCCCTTGTAATTGTCATCATAGTAGGTTACCATGTGACCAAACATGAGGCGAGGATAACTTATAGCATGATTTTCTTTGGCACTAGCAAGAATCCACAGGTCAGTTGGATGAATGGTGGCGTGACCATAGGAGCAAGGGAGGAACACTCGAGTTAAATAGAAGTGGAGAACTTTGAGATCATAAGGAAGCCGACCAAATGGGAGGACATTTGGATCAACTCGACCAGTGTCACGAGTATACTTGTGAATAGCCTTGATCTCATCGAAAGCGACAACTTGAAAGTCTGAAGCATCCATTACCTCAAGCCCTAGTGATAGGGATTCCAAGCAGGAGAGATAACATGTTCACATTGATGGTGATCAGATAGTTGAACACGTGAAGGAAGGCGGAATGGTGTTGAAACATGGCTTCATATTCGCATAGAATATGCGAACACCTTTAGGACGAAAGCTAAAATGTTGATCGAGGAGTACATCGTTCCAGCCAAGATATTTGATTAGGGAAAGGATGTTCATGTCATACCTATTGAAGCATGATGGATCCAGATCAAAGGACAGAGATCACGATCCCGATACTTGAGGAGGTATCGAGCATAGTTCTCAGCGTTCTCAAAGCATTTTCCATTGAAGATAGTTGCTTGAGCAAGCTGGAGGGCCACATGGAGATTGGCTGTCGCCATTTGTGAGGAGCTAGACAAACGTAGAATTTGTTTTTGAGAGAAAATGATGGGACATTACAATGTGAGTTGATATTTACAGAAGAGAATGCGTAAGGGCCAAGTTGTGCGAAGGAAGGAAGGTTAGGAGAAATTTATGATAGGGGAATCGAGGGTGAATGAAGATAGAAAGGTTGGGATATCCTAGTCGCCTAAATGAGGAAGTTCAGAAGAGTTAGGGGAAAGGAGAGAACGTGAGACTAAAGAGTAGGGAACCTACAGACAATCTTTCCTTTACCGGAGGTCAGACCAATCAAACAACCCTAATTCTTGTTGAATCATTAAGAACGAATCAGGTCATAGAGTTTTAGTGAATATATCTGCCCATTAACACGAAGTTGGAACAAACTCAAGAGTAATTTTTCCTTCATCTACTAAATCCCTAAGGAAATGGTAACGAATATCTATGTGTTTGGTGCGAGAATGTTGAACATGATTTTTTGACATATCAATGGTGCTAGTGTTGTCGCAAAGAACTGGAACATACCCTAATTCCAAACCATAGTCCAGCAAATGGTGCTTCATCCATAGAAGTTGAGTACAACAGCAGCCAACCGCAATGTATTCAGCCTCAGCGGTTGAAAGAGCAACACATTTTTGTTTCTTGCTGAACCAGGAGACCAGAAAGGCTCCTAGGAAATGACACGTTCCTGACGTGCTTTTGCGATCCACTATGCAACCAGCATAGTCAGAATCAAAGTACCCTATTGGTTTTAGGCTGGAGTGACAAGAGTACCATAATCCTAGAATAGGAGTTCCACTGAGATATCTAAAGATGCATTTGATGGCTGAAAGATGACTCTCTTTAGGCAAACTTTGGAAGCAGGCACATACACATACACTATACATAAGTGATAGAGGGACAAGGCAAAATGAAACCCGAGTTTTAAGACTAGGCTTTAGTTTATTCTTCGTTTGGGCTTAGTGTTTGATTTCTCCACGAACGGCCCAAACCAATTAATTGTGATTACGTGAAGGCTTGAAAATAGTCAGAAGGACTTAAATGACTCTGTCGTTTTGCCGTAAGCTAACCTTCTTCTTCCTTCGAACTGTTCGCCAAGATCCCCTGCAGTTCGCCAAGATCCCCTGCAGTTTACCCATTAGCGACGTCCAACATGCGACACCCAACAATGATGCCTAACTGGCGATGCCCAACTGCGACGCCTTCGAATTGTTTGTTGACACGGACAAAGTCAAGAAGCTATTTTTTATTCATCTACGCGAGATCTTCGATTTATTACTTTAACCTGTTTGTTGATCGACTTTAAACGGAATACTCTCGCGCTCACTATGGTTATATAAGAGCTTCCAAGCTCTCCAAGGAGATGTCTAAACTTCTCCCCCCTCACTTTACACTTTGGTTCTCTCACTAGACTTTATCTCTCTAAATATTCTCTCTCATATCTCTCTACAATATACTAACTTGATCGTGAGAGTATAATTCGTGGGCATCCCCGTCTTTCCACAGGTTCTCTTCTCCCCGACGAAATCGATGAGCGGATCGCAAAGCAACTAAACATTAATCATTCTATGTGCCCTAAGCTAGACGATGCAAACATTTTTTTAATTTGAATTTTGAGAATATGTGCAAATTTGAATGAAAAATAGATGGAAAATAACTAACTGAAATGCTAAATGTCGTCCTACAATTACTATTTGTCGTCCTAGTATTATAAGGTAATTTACATATTTGTCCAATATAAATTTGAAATTTTAACCGAATCAAACACTTCCTAACTTAAAATTATTAAAACCACTCCTCCCTGTCCACCACACATCTTTCTTTCGGTGTCTCCTCTTCTCTCTCCCTCGCACAATCTCTTCTCTCCCGCCGGCGAATGGGAACAAAGCTAATCAACCGTTGAAGTCTCTGCCGCAGCTCAGCAAGCAGAGGAAAATAACGAATCCGGAATTCCAGCCCAGAAAAAAGCAGCAAATCCGCACCTGCCGCCCTCTCCCGCCGGCTTGCTCTGCCATCCCGCCGGCGAACCGAGTCAGAGCGACACACCATCATTCCTCTTACGCAGGCTTGTATGTCATACGTTCGACGAATCTGCTTTTATCCTGCTGCCTTGCTCAGCTCCCATCGCTCCCCCTTGCTCGGCTCCCAACCTGCCGTAGTTTCTACACGCCGACATCACCTGAGAATCATAAAAAGCAGAGGTAAGTGGCGGCTATTTACTAATTGGTCAAACACGGGTCCAACCTCGTTATGCCTTTGGACAACATTGATGTTGCTACGTTTAACCTCCGGTTAAAACAAAATTTGAGCTGCGTTTGACCGGTGGTACTGATATTCCATTTTATCCGTCGATAACATCACTATAGCAACGTTTGACCGATGGGCAAAACCTTGGTTGACTCACGTATGATCCCTTTTGAGATTCAAGCATTGGACTACCGCACACTTTGCTGCGTTTGGAGGACAAAGGACAACTGCATAGTGTTTCGCGTTTCGACCAGTGGTCAAACACATGTTTTGCAGCGTTTGGACCAGTGGTTAAAAATGTGATTTGCTGCGTTTCAGTCAGTGGTCAAACGCGTGTTTTGTTGCGTTTCTACCAGAGGTTAAAAGCACACGCCGCGGCGTTTTGACAAGTGGTTAAAAGGGTTCTTTTCTGCATTTCAACTAATGGGAAACAGAAGGTTTGGAGGGAGATGAACGTGGAACACGGGTTTGCCGGTTTTACCTTTTGCGGTTGTCTTCGCTGGCGAAAAGGTGATTGGCGGCGCGGTCGGGCGACGAGTGTCTTCTTTTCGCTGGAGGTAGGTTCGTCGTGGGTTGTGGCAGCCGGACAACGCATTGTTTTGTTCATCAGCGACAGTCAGTGGAGGTGGGCCAGCGGGAGGAAGGTAATGTCGGGCTAAGGATTCCAATGGGAATTAGCAACGCGGGAGGAAGGTGGTACGGGTGGGGTTTGTTTGCTGATTTGGTTTAAAATTTTAAATTGGACAAAATAGTAAATATATATTAAATTTAGGACGATGGATAGTAATATTAGGACGACCAATAGCAATCCCCATAACTAAAAGGCTGATTTATTAGTTAATGAAAATTTAGGGGTTGTTTGCTTCAAGGATTTGGTACATGGATTTGGCACCAAAAAACCAACTATCAAGGATTTAGGTACAATCCGTTGTTTGCTTGCACCTTTTTTGGAGACCAAATCCGTGGGGCCCACGGACTTATAAATCCCACATGTTGATGTGGGATTTGGAATATGGCATAAATCATTGATGAGATTTTACCCATATACCCTCATGCACTTTTAATATTCCAAGGTTGCCCTCAAATTTACCTATTATACATTATAATTAACAATAAATGAATAATATAAACGTTCACTTAATGTGCAAACATGAGTTAGATTTTTTATATCATTTCATGTGTTCTAGTTTTCTTTGACCTTTTCATGGAACTTGTAATTCTTTGTTCTCCCGATTCTAATATATGTTGTTATATGTTACTTTTGAAAAGGAGTACAAAGAATTGGTAATTGAGTATGTTACGTTAAAAGTTAAAATGGAATTTTCTCGTTTATTATTATTGTCCATGTTGCAATATTATGCTTATTCGTATGTATTGTCCTTGTTTTGTGTACATATCATAAACATGTCAAACATATAGAAAATGACAGTAATGTAATTTTTGACTTTAAGTAGTAAATCACACACCTTTAAATCCATGATAAAAACATTCCAACAAACAAAGGATTGTTACAAATCCATGATATCTCAAATCCTTGATAAATCCTTGAATTTTTAAATTATAAAACCCTCATTTTAAAATCCATGAAGCAAACTACCCTTTACATTATCATTTTGTTAAAATTTCTCCCCTATCTTAGCCGGCTTTTCTTCACTGAACCCTGCCCCCTCCCTGATTGATGCTTTCTTCAAGGTCAATCGTTCGCTCCCATGGGCTCGCAGACATAATTTGAAGCACTGGAGGCCTATCCCTATTCGATCGAAATGCCTCTCCTTCACACCATTTCTCTGCCAACTCTTTGTTCTCCGGCATCAATCGTGAAATTAGAGGCTGGCTTCGTGAAGCGTCCGTCAATCCCTGCTGCTCTTACTTCAGTTCGTCCTCGTCGACGGGGATGTTGCTCCTGCTCGGCCGTATCGAGGAACTCTGATTCGGAATCCGCTTCCGGAAGCAGCTCCAAGTCCAAAAGCAAGGCCAGTTCCAAAGAAGCTGCTTCTGCGGAGGAAGATGAGGAGATTTTCGTCCCTCGCAAGCCGAGGCGCGGCCGCCGGAGCGAAGCTGCTGCCGTCGAGGATTTCGTGCGCGACCATCTGAAGAGAACCTTCGCGTCGATTCGACAGCAGGAGCAGGACCCGGAGTTCCTGGAGAAGATGAAGAATTTGATGAAGGACGGTGAGGGAAACCTAGATTCTCAGTTCACGGACATCGACGGCGGCGACGAAGAAGAAGAGGAAGGAATAGATGGAGAGGAGGACAAGAGTAAGAAGAGGACGATGGTGGAGGAAGAGGACCCGGACTGGCCGCTGGATGCCGACGTTGGGTGGGGAATCCGAGCGTCGGAGTATTTCGAGCAGCATCCTATCAAGAACGTCGCAGGTGAAGATGGGTTCGAGATAGACTGGGAAGGGGAGCTTGACGAAGGTTGGGTTCAGGAGATCAACTGTTTAGAGTGGGAGAGCATCGCCTTCCATCCCAGCCCCTTAATCGTTCTCGTTTTCGAAAGATACAACAGGTAAGTGGTGCTCCCCTGCATCATTTTTTAGGAACTTAGGATTGTCCAAGATAACTAGTTGCTCTTGTTTATGGTTCCATCATTTGTCTTCACTGTTGGTGTGATTGGTGTGAGCAGGGCTAGTGATAACTGGAAGACATTGAAGGAGCTGGAGAAGGCAGCCAAGGTGTACTGGAGTGCGAAGGATCGATTGCCTCCTCGGGTAAGTATGTGAGATTCTCGAAGCTATTCAGCCGGACACTTTCTTAGGGGTGTGAAATTGTTGAAGGTCAGTGGTTCTGGCTGATTTTATGGTTGCAGACAGTGAAGATTGATCTGAACATTGAGAAAGATTTGGCATATGCCCTGAAAGCTAGAGAATGCCCTCAGATTCTGTTTCTAAGAGGCCAGAAGGTTGTTTACAGGGAGAAAGGTGAGATTAGTGGATGTGGCCACTACATGAGTTACAAGTATTATTTGGTTGTCTGCTGCTCACTGCTCAGGTCTTTTGGCAGAATTTCGAACAGCAGAGGAATTGGTACAAATGATTGCACATTTTTACTATAATGCGAAAAAGCCTTCATGCGTTAAAGACGACGTTGTTACTGCTTAGTGGGGCAGGCAGCTACTTGAGTTATGGTAAGAGCATAGTGATCGTTTCTTGATTGCATCCGTTGCCTCCATTCTCTGCATAACATAGTAAGGTCTTCAGACACAGGCAAAGATTGATGGTGAAGAAGCTGATAAGAGAGTATCAATGTATCATGTCTTTGGCTGACTATCGATGCTGTTGGTCAAGTAAGATACATATTAGTTCTTTTGTTTCAATGATTCGGAGGCGCCATTTTGCACTCTTCTTCAATTAGGGAACCTCAAATTGACCTACCATGACTGAAGGTCTGAAGCCACCACATCTGGTTCAAGCTGAGCAGCAGTGTGGTGCTTTTTCACCCTCAGGAACGGATGTGCTGGTCATGTTTAGAACCGGAAAGAAGCTGTTTAGATAGAGGATGAGACCGTTGTACTGTTGATTTGTTGCCAAGCACGAGCTTGGTTCTGCAATCCGATAAACAGGGTGCCTTTTTCTTGTATCCTTGTTGCAGCTATTGTTTGTGGACTCAGGCAGGGAAGCATAACTACTACGTGTACCTGTGATGTTGCAGCTTGTGGTGCACTGGGACGGCAGACAATTTTGCAGAGGGTATTTGGTGAGCCTGATTCTGCAGATTCCATAGCTTCATATCGCGTATCACGCTCACGTCTGCTCATGTACTTGTTGGAATCCCAGTTCACTACTGCCCAAAGGTCTCGATGGAAGTAAGGCTCGTCGTCTTTCCAGGGCGATAAAATGTATCGAGTGTTGGAAGACCACCTTGATGTTTCAAACTATTTGTCTGTACCACTCGAAACTCGAGATCAAATAATTAAGCTTGGCATTCGTATTTAATTTTAGAGCTCAAAACTTGTCTGGCATTGGACTAATACTCTTTTCGTAAGATAAAATTACATTTTTCAATTTATCTGACATTGGACTAATACTCTTTTCGAAAGATATCATAAAATTGCATTATACGCAATAAGATTCTAGAAGCTGAATTGTTTTTGTGCGTAAATTAAATTTAGCATAAACACTTTTGTTTCCTCTTGAAGTTTTAATTGTAGAAATATCAAATACATTTAATTATAATATGTGTCCCTTTACTAATATGTTCATTTATTATTTTTAACATTAAATGTGTTTGTATTTTGAAAAAATTATGAAGGGTTATAGGTATAATGTGTCATTCCACTATGCGTTGTTATCAAATATGTCTCTCTATTATTTTTACATCAATCATGTCCTTGTACTTCCGAAAAATTACTAAACATGTTCTTCTGTTAATATTTTCATAAAAAACTTTCAACCTCAACAAAATGGTAGAGAAAATGTCATTTTTGCTCCTTCATTTATTTCTCCAAGCTTTGTTAAAGTGAAACTATTAGGGGTGTTGAGTTATATAAAAGAAAATTTAATAGGGCTATTTTAGAATTGTGTCGCCAAAACCAAGATTCGATCGTGGTTCATGATTTTTAGAAGAAAATTTTAACAGAATAACACATTTGATAATTTTTCCAAAATATAGAGATATATCAAATACAAAAATAGCTAAATAGATATGTTTGATAAAAATGCATAGTAAAAAATAAAAAGGATATGCCTACGGTGACAACTGACATGCATGTCACCGTAACATGGATTTTTCGGTCGACCTAATCCTGAAGGAGGTCGACCGAATTGACTAATTTGGGCACCACGAGAAAGCATCGCGGTCGACCTCAAAGATCATTTGGTCGCCCATACGTAGTTTAAGTTGTTATTTTTGGTCGACCACAATAAAACCTCGGTCGGCCATTTCGTTGGCGTTAGAAACAACATGGTCGACCGTAAAGGTATATAGGTCGACCACTTGATGGCGGTCATTAACAACATGGTCGACCAGATACAGAAAGAGGCCGACCAGATAGAAGAGAAGTGTTCTATCCATTTGTCCAATCATCATTTGACGTAAAATGAAGATAAAGTGTTGGTTTCGAGGTCGACCTAGTTCGGTACGATGTCGACCGAATACAAGAAAGTCAACCCATGCTTCGTGTCTTTTTTGCTTATGTATGTCGATTTGTGTGGTTCTTTTGCTCGTACAAATTATGTTCCAAACCATCATAACTAGTCATAAATAATGATAACAATGACTCATCACTTCATAACATAACAACTAAACAAACTAACAAGAAATACAATAAAACACAAATCATAATTGTTCACACATAAAAAAAACTAAAACAACAGAATAACAATCAACAATCGTTTTTTAACACTTAACAATAAAAACACATAATCTAAAATCATCGAGTTCCTACTCCTGTCCCCTCTCTCCCTCATCCACATTTTCTTCATTTTTGTTGCTAGCATGATGGTAATCGGATGTGGTGGGATGCATGTATCTTCCACTGAAAGATCGAAACTCATCTCGCATCTCATTCACGGTCACTTGCAGTGTGCTCATCTGGGTGGTCATTTGCCCCATGTAGTCGTACATGCATGTCATCCATGCGCTCCCACACACGCTCTAAGGTGACTGGTGGAGATGAACTCTGTGTCTGTGGCATTGGCTCGTCTCCAGCTCCTTCATTAGAATCACCATCATCATCCTCCTCATCATCAACACCATGGACACCATGAGCATTGTTTATTCAGACATACTCACCATTACGCAGCTCAAAGCCCATCTTTTTGAGAGATGAAACTGATTAGAACTCTAGCCTTGAGATTCTTAAGCCAACCTCACCACTTAAATCCACATTAAAATGCTCAAATAGCAAAGTCAGGATCATCCCATGGGGAAGATTCATGTTTGAACTCTCTGCAGCAGTAAGCATGTGGTTAAAGATCAAGAATGGCAAGTTCACCTTCACGTCTGACAGTAGGTTGGTGAGGAGCTCCATGTCGAAGTAGGTGACTGTCTCCCGATGTCCACCCTTTGGCAGAATGTTGTAGGAAAACATGTGGTGAAGAACTCTTGCTTGAACTATCAGGTGGTTACTCGTTGGCCTACTGCGACCATCTTCCTCTTCATCAAGAACACATACCGTCTGGATTTGCTTGGCTCTCGAGATATGAGTTTCATTCCAAGCAGTGTAAGAATTGATTCTCTTCCCCTCGTTTGGAGCCTCTAGTACTTGCGCCAACACATTGTTGCTGATGCGCATCTCCACCCCATTCACATAGCTTTTAAATGCATGAATGGATCCAATTGTATTATGCTGATAGGTGATGTTGTTGTATAAGTACTGTACCATTTTTGGGTAGTATGGTGCATTTAGAGATATCACCTTCAGCCACTCTTGCTCGACAAAGGGTGCTAGAAACCCGTAATTCTCAAAATGAGAATACGCATCCGTCGTCAATGGCCTTCCAGGAGCCACCTTGCGGTTGTGCATTCTCCTCTCTTCAAATTTGTCACTTTGCTCTTTGGTCTGGAACAAAGAGGGCCAGAACTCTTCCCATTCCGAACTTGAGGCAGCGGCTTTGTTTGCCTTTCTTTTCTTTTTGCTGCCAAACATCATGAGATACAACAAGCGAGAATAACAGTTAGTTACATTTTTGAAAAGAACAAAACTAGGTTGTTCTCTCCATAAACAGGTCAACCTAAACTCTGCACGTATAGATAAAACAAAACAACGTTAGGTCGACCTCTTAAACATCATAGGTCGACCTAATACACACCATATGTCGAACTCAGAAAATCAAGCACAAATATGGGTCGAAGAACGCCAAAATTGGAGTGCAAACATCATAGGTCGACCTCATAATCAGAAACGGCCGACCCGTAACAATTGGATTAAACAACATCATAGGTCGACCTCAAAAGAATCATAGGTCAACCTCCGATAGTTTCGCACAAATGAGTCGAAGAAGAAGGCCAAAACTCGTCAAAATAGTCATAGGCCGAACTCAGAAACATCATAGGTCAACCTCGGTGAATAAAAAATGAGAATGAATAGGCCTAAATGCTTAAAATGTGGAGTGCAAAACGTCATAGGTCGACCTCAAAATCACCATAGGTCGACCGCAGTTAGTTTCGCACAAATGTGTCGAAGAAGAAAGCCAAAACTCGTATGTTTGCCGTCATAAGTCGGCCTTAGAAATATCATAGGTCGACCTCGGTGAATAGAAAACGAGAATGAATAGGCCCAAATGCTTAAAATGTGGACTGCGAAATAGATTAGGTCGATCTCAAAATCACCATAGGTCGACCTTTGTTAGTTTCGCACAAATGAGTCGAAGAAGAAGGCCAAAACTCGTATTTTTGTCATCATAGGTCGACCTCAGAAACATCAAAGGTCGATCTCGGTGAATAAAAACCGAGAATGAATAGACCCAAACTCTTAAAATGTGTAGTGCAAAACGTCATAGGTCGACCTAAAAATCACCATAGGTCGACCTCAGTTAGTTTCTCACAAATGAGTCGAAGAAGAAAGCCAAAACTCGTATTTTTTCCGTCATAGGTTGACCTCAGAAACATCATATGTCGACCTCGGTGAATAAAAAACGAGAATGAATAGGTCCAAACGCTTAAAATGTGGAGTGCGAAACAGATTCGGTCGACCTTAAAATCACCATAGGTCGACATTAATTAGTTTCACACAAATGAGTCGAAGAAGAAGGGCAAAACTCGTATTTTTGCCGTCATAGGTCGACCTCAGAAACATCATAGGTCGACCACGGTGAATAAAAAATGAGAATGAATAGACCCAAACGCTTACAATGTGGAGTGCGAAACAGATTCGGTCGACCTCAAAATCACCATAGGTCGACCGCAGTTAGTTTCGCACAAATGAGTCGAAGAAGAAGGCCAAAACTCGTATTTTGCCGTCATAAGTCGAACTCAGATACATCATAGGTCGACCTCGGTGAATAACAAACGAGAATGAATAGACCCAAACGCTTAAAATGTGTAGTGCAAAACGTCATAGGTCGACCTCAAAATCACCTTAAGTGGAACTCAGTTAGTTTTGCACAAATGAGTCGAAGATAAAGGCCAAAACTGGTAAAAACCATCGTAGGTCGACCTCAGAAACATCATAGATCGACCTCAGAAACATCATAGGTCGACCTCGGTAAGATCAAAGACGAGAATGAACAGGCCCAAACGCTTCAAAGCATACGCTTAACATTTGGAATGCAAAAGGAAATCGGCCGACCTCATTAACATCATAGGTCGACCTCAGATCTGGTCGACCATGGTTAAGATTAGGTCGACAAATCTGACGAACAAAACATAAGATCCTTCATTTTCGAGCTTTAGATCTTTTTAAAAATCGAAAAACGCGTACAATTTTGAGAGCAAAACATCATAGGTCAACCTCAAGAACATCACAGGTCGACCTCAGTTCATGAAAACGAGAACGGATCAAATACATACGTTTAATATTTGGAATGCAAAATAAAATCGGTCGACCTCAGTGACATCATAGGTTGACCTCAGCTTCGGTTGACCATGATTAGGTCGACCGAAATTTGACGAACAGAATAGAAAATCCCTCTTTTCCATCTTTAGATTTTTTTAAAAAAATCTAATCTACCAATGAAGAATAGAAAACTCGAACCAAATGAAAGGAAGATTGAAATACCCACCTCGTTCTTCTTCTTAGTAGATGAGGATGAAATGAAATGGAGCTTTTGGTTCTTCTCCTATGAGTTTTTTGAAATTGGAGAAGAACAAGAAGAAGGAAGAGGAGAGGAAGAATGAGTGGATGTGGTGGGATAGGGTTATGATTGTGGTGTAGAATAAATGGAGGAGGTTTCTTAAATATGGGATTGAAGGATAGGTTTGGGTGGATGTTGTTATACAAACCAGCTTGGTCGGATGAATTAAATACGCGGTCGACCGCTCAATAAATTAGGTCGACCGTCTATGATCAGGTCGACCGTGTCTTTTATGAGGTCGACTGTTTTAATGTGTTTGTTTATTTCAACCAACAATCAACTAACTCATAAATTATTAAGATAATTCGAGTAAAAAACAATGCAATCACAGTTACAAAAAAAAAACTCTTAAAAAACAGTAGAAGAAATTTAATTTTTTTTTGGACTTTTTTTCGGGCACTTAAGGCAAAAATGACCATATTTCCCACATTTCGAACACTTTATTACGCTTTTTCCCGATGCACTTCATGCTGACTTGAATGTCCCCTTGGTCTTCCCAATTTTTGGATCTTTCACACTTTGAAGGGGTGCTGGATGGTTTGCAGGTGCAGTGGTGTCCGTTCTCTCCCTCGAGAACTCAATTGCCCATTGGGTAAGGTCATCCAACGACTTAGAGACATGAATAAAAACAGCTTCACTACCACACGCGATGTCAAACAAACGCTTACACTTTAGAGACAATCCTCCATGTCTTATCAGTCGACCAACTTTCTCTCCCACATCACCTCCAACTCTAGGATGACGATTTAGTGTCTTTGCATTTTGGGTCCATCGAAGCTTGAACCACTTGGAGGGTAGTGCGGTGTATCCATATTTTTTATTACTGTAAGCATTTGTCTGCATGGAAACCCCAACAACTAACAAAACAAATTGTATATAATAATGGAAGAAATAAGATGGAGAGAACAGAAGAGCAGAGCAGAGAGAAAGAAGCAAGCAGCCTCTGGCTCTGTAGAGAAAGAGACTGTTTGTGGGTGGGTATGGAATGGGTGGGTATTAATAATAAAGAGGATGAGAGAGGGGATCAGAGGGGTAACAATGAAAGAGATGCGGTGGTGGTGACGACGAAGAAATGTAAGGCCATCATTATCATCAGCATCTTCTTCGTCTTTATATCTCTGCTTCTGCTTCTACTTCCGCTGTAGCCTGCAGATAATTGCCAGCACAAATATCACTGCCCGTGAGCGGCTACGAAGGCGGCAGGGGGCAAAATTGGGAGCTGATTTGGTTGCGGGGAAGGGATGTAGTGGGAGGGAGGAAGCTACCCTTTCAATTTGTAACTATAATGATTTTTCTGTATTTTTATTTTAATTTATTGTTAAAATGAGTTGGAAATGATAGAAAAATAAAATTTATTTTATTTATTATTTTTTAATTGTCACGTCATTGAGTTAACGGTCAACTTTAACGGTTGACTGCTACATCAGACAAAGTTAACGGAGTTGTACGGAGAGTGACCAAACTTGAACCATTTAACTAATTTGAGTGACCAAGATTGGATATAAATATTTCCAGTATAGGTGTCAAAACAGAACCCGACCCGATTACCCATACTCGCAACCCGAAGTGACTGAAAGTCAACGACCGGTAACCCGCTCGACCAGCAACCCCACTGACCCGCATTCCGATTAACCCGAACCCGATTGACCCGCAACCCGATTAAACCCGAACCAGATTGATCCGAACCTGACTAACCCGTAACCCGACCGACTCAACCCGAACTTCACCTAATCCACTTGAATAATTATTATATCATTCAATACATAGTTTTTCAAAATAAAGTTTTTCATTCTAAACTTAGGTAAAATTATTTTTTCCTTTCGTATAGGAAACTTAAAAAATATGAAACTCACGTGATATTATGTATTTAAGAAAATTACAAAAAATGAAACATGAACGTCACTTGATATACAAAGCTCTTTAACATAATTAAAAAATAAATATAAAATATAAAATTAACACAATGTCAATATGAATAATGAAGAATTAATAATTTAGATCGGTATAATATTAATATAATATATAAATTAATTTTTTTGTTAATTTAACTATTCAATAAAATTATTAATTACATATAATAAAGTAAAGTAATTTATTTGGTAATTTGATGCTTTTAAAAGGAGAGAAAATTTTTGTTGTATTCAATCGTGTATATATATATATAAATATAATTGTTTATGGAATAATAACTAAATTAACCATTAGTAACAACAATCATTTGTTTTACATATTATTTAATTTGTCTACTTGTTTTCTATACTTCTACATTTATTGTAACTTCAACACTACTTGATCGTTATTTTACAATACTTAGTAAAATTTTGGCACATTTAAGTTGTGTTCGTGTTGAAATTTTATTTCAAAATGGGGTTAAACTTGGCATGTTAAGTCATACGATTGCAATAACTCAGTCAGGTTGCGGGTTTGAGAATTTTGGTTAATCGAGTTGCGGCCTTGCGGTCACTTTGGAATGAGAAATGAGAGGGAGGTTTGGGTGGGAACTTTGGAATGGAAAATTTATGGGCGGGTGAATATGAGCCAACAATTATACTAAACTTGATAAGTAATCTTTGACGGTTCGTTGTTTATGGTATAAAGTATATGCTTAGGGTATAGGGTATAAGGTAGAGATGGTTTAGAGTGTATATGGTTAGTGTATAATGTATTGATGATTTTGACAGTTCTAAGTTTTTTATTAACATATGTTCACTTGAAGTCATTTGAAGCCTTTAACGGCAGGAGATCCCTTTTTAATTTATGTTTATGGTACGTGGTTAGAGTACATGGTATATGGTGTAGAGTATAGGATATATGGTTAGAGTATAGCAATTAGCAAATATCACTTTTTTATCTATGTTTTGAAAATCAAAGTATGAATTTCACATTTAAATTAACTATACTAGCAAAATCACAACTCATAAGGATATATGGTCAGGGTATAGGGTATGTTGGTAGTGTATAATGTATTGATGGTTTAGAGTATATGATCAACAACATACACTAACTTAATATTGTCGATTGAGGGTAAGGCTAAGTGTATAGGATATATGTTATTGAGTAAGTTATGATTGAAGTCACAACAATTTTACTAAATTTGATAGTTAATCTTTAATGGTTCAATTTTTAGGATAATTCGAACAATTTTACAAATAACTTGTTTGAGAACAGTTTACTGAAGTTATTTGGACAATGAGTTATTTCGAAATAACTCCTTTTACACGCTGCTTTTGCCAAATACCACACACTAAATACCAGATTTGCATGGTTGTACTAAACGAGATACTTTAATCCAATTACGACTGAAATAATACAAAAATATCAAATAAACAATTAGTGGTGTCTTTTGGTTGCAAATGTTGATATCACCATTACTGTTAGCTAATGTACTATACCAATTACGATTAATTACATAACAAGTTTGCAAGTCATACAAATTGATTCAACATTTTGACTAGTTTTTTTAATTAAGTATATATATACGAGGTAGAAAGAAATTGGTTAAAAAGTTGAGAAAAATATTTTAAATTAGTGTAATAAAATGTGTAAGTTGGTAACGAGTAATGAGTAAGTTACTTGAAGCGCTGACCCGAACAACCCGCAACCCGATCTGCCCGCAACCCGCCCGACCCAAAATCCGATTTGCCCGCAACCCGATTGAACCCGAACCCGATGAACCCGCAACCCGACTAACCCACAACCTGTTTGCACCCGAACCCGATGAACTCGCAACCCGACTAACCCTCAAGCCGTTTGAACCCGATCTCGATTGAACCCAACCTGAACCCGCTCGATTGACACATAATTTCCAGTGACCAAACATGAACGTTTTTTTTAGTGTTATTAAAGCCGAGCTGCTCGGCCCGACCGGTAAAACCTCCACCCGGTCACAAAACCGGCTCAGAACAGTCTAAAAGCCGCTCCGGTTTTATGTTGCAGTTGACGAGCGGCCGAAGCGGTTTTTGCCATTCACCCGTTAAATTTAATTAAAAAAATTGCATAAAATTGGAAATTGAAATAAACAAAAAACGTCGGGTTCTCAAACTAAATCCTTATTTCCATTTCACAATTTCGAAGGAAAGAGACGAGTTCTGATAAAGAAATGTCCACTATTTATACTAATAACGTTTATTAGGTACCGGTTCCCTAACGGTTTTTAAACGGTCTAATACCGGTTGGACCACTAAAGTGCAAGCCATCGTATTATCAGCTCATACTCTGATTCGGTTCTGACAACATTAGTTTTTTATAATTCCATGCAATTAAAAAAAAAGGAAAATGAAAAGATTTCCCGAGGGGAAATCCGTCAATTTAAACTTGGAAGGAAATACTTTTGAGAATGGTCTGCGTAAAACTTGGAAGGGTTGGACAAACAATAAAACATAAAATAAAGGGTCAAAATGAAATAAGGGGAAACTTGAAAAGTCTAGGGGTTCCGCTTCATTCTTAACACAGTCACAAACGCGATCGACTTCTCCCTTCTGATTCCGGCTGTGTTCTCTTCTCTCGTTCCATTCCGGCGTCTCTTATTATTATTGCTGAGCAGGCCACCCTCACAAGTAGATCTCTGAACCAAGCGGAAGAATGAGAGGGTTACTCAACAAGGTCGTCTCGCGTTCGCTCTCCGTCGCCGGAAAATGGCAGCAGCAGCAGCTCCGTCGTCTGAATGTCCACGAGTATCAGGTGTTCCTTCCTCTCCATCCATCTATATTTCCATGACTAGATGTTGAGATTATTGCGTCGCGCGGTTTTATACGTTGTCGCTGATTGCGAGTTACGAGCCAAAACCGGCAAAACTTATGCGATACATTCCTGCCCTCGAGTTTGCGCTCACAAAAATGAGCGGGGGCGTCTGTGGAGGATGTACATTTGCGATTAGATTTGTCGGGTGCGTTTAGTTCCTCAGTATGGATTGCCAAGATAGTTGGGAGTTATCTAGTGGACTATGAATTATGATTTTGTTAAAACTCACGTGTTTTTACTTGTTTCGTTTAGATTTTTATTGCCGTTAGTGTGCTGCTTGTCATTAAATTCTTGGGATTATTTGCTTCCAGGGAGCTGAATTGATGGGTAAACATGGAATAAACGTACCGAAAGGTGTAGCTGTTTCTTCCATCGAGGAGGTCAGGAAGGCAATTCAGGAGGTGTTTCCGAATCAAAGAGAGGTAATTGACAATGCTTTTCATTCAGTATACAAGTGACAGGTCGGAGAACTAGGCCTCTAGTATCCTATCCAGTATAGAACATAAACATAGTTTCATCAAAGCTAGCTCCAGTGATATTACGTTGTGCTGTTACTTTGAATGCAGATAGTTGTTAAGAGCCAGATTTTGGCTGGTGGGCGAGGTTTGGGGACATTCAAAAGTGGTCTTCAGGGTGGAGTTCACATTGTTAAGAGCGAAAAGGTTGAAGACATTGCTGGTAAATGCAGTCTTTCCTTTTGTTGTTCAAGCAGTACGGTGTTTCCTTTCTTAGGCTATTGTCATCTTGATCTGTTGATTTTCTCTGGTTGGAAAACTTGCCTTTTTCTTGCGTTGGAAAATGAACAATGTGGTAGTTAATGTTAACATCTAAACTGAGATGGACTTTGTTGATAGATAATGTATGTTCCTCATGTGGTTTGTGTAACTCATCTAGACTGAATGAATCTTGGTGGGTTCATTCAGTTGTATGCAGATTAATAAAAGAATAGAACTAGCAGTTTCACATTGATTTTGGGAAGTTTCTGGACATTGCATTGTGAAACTAGTGTTTTATTTGTGGTCAAGAAGTTCTTTGGTTGTGTCGATTCTTCTGTAGGAATCTGTCTGAATCAGGTATTATTGTTGCCAGTGATATAAACATTTGAATCCTTGAATAATCATTCTCTCTATTCTTGGTTCGTGTTTATAATCATCTGTTGGGGACTTTTCCTGGTCATGCTGATTTCTTTTAGCAGTTGAAGTGTCTGTCTGTCTCAGCACTTAGTACTTCCCTTCATGTGATCGATATGAAAAGTTTGAACCTCTTATAGATGGATTTCTATTATGCATGCTTTCATGCCGGTTATTTCACGTTGTCCTTTTATTCTTTGCAGGAAAAATGCTCGGCCAAGTACTTGTCACAAAGCAAACTGGCCCTCAAGGAAAAGTTGTCAGCAAGGTTAACATTCTTTAGTCAATTAGATCATGAAATTACGTGTCACTCCTATCTATTGTTTCTTCTTCTGCTGTCCTCATTATCATCTTCGTGACTCTCAGAGGACCCGCATCGAGAAATTAACCCCATTCAGATATTAGAAAATATATGTAATAGAAATAAGCTGTATTCCTTATAATGCATCCCCTTGCACATACTTAAACCAGATCTGGGTTCGTGGAAAAAATATCAATTAGTAAAAGGAAATAGAATCTTCTAGTTTCTGAGTCTATGGTATTCTCCTTTGGGTTCAATGTCTCCTCCAGTCTCTCTTAAAATTGTTTTCTGAAAGATAAATCTCACACATGAATAGCTACTAATATGATTACTTCTCTGTTTGCAGGTTTACTTGTGTGAAAAATTGTCTCTTACAAATGAAATGTACTTCGCTATCATGTTGGATCGTCAAACTGCTGGTCCGGTATGTTTCTCAACTGAAATTGCTCATTTTCCCGCCTTCCATTTTGCGTGGCATTTTTTTATTTGATCAATACTTCTGTTTTGTTTTAATCCGTGTTATAATCCCCACCCACCAAGTCTTCTTTATTCTCTCCAAATTTGTTTGATAACAATGCAAATCCTTTGTTTTATCAGCTTATCATTGCCTGTAAGAAAGGTGGAACCAGCATTGAAGATCTAGCTGAGAAATTCCCTGACTTGATTATTAAGGTATGATTCTCTCTTTCTAGCTTCACATTTTGATGTCATTTACATTTATGATTCTTCTATTGCGTTGTTGTGCTTAAGTTTTAACCCAGCTGTTAACTACTTTTGCAGGTACCAATCGACGTTTTTGAAGGAATCACAGATGAAGATGCGGCTAAGGTTGTCGATGGGTTGGCTCCGAAGTCTGCCGATAAAAAGGATTGCATAGAGCAAGTGAAGAAATTGTATAAACTTTTCTGCGATAGTGACTGCACATTGTTGGAAGTGAGCATAATTCCTTAACCATGTTTTCGTTCCTTGCTATCAATTTTGCTATTTTTGACAGTTGATATTCCTTTTCTTTGAATCAATATGCTGTTTTATTTCCCGTTGCTTGATGCATTGGTCAAATTCTTATATTTAAAGTGTGGATGTTAGACCATATCATAACAAAGTGTTGAAGGTTAAGTTTTTTGCTAATTACCCATCCTTGACATACTTCGACGAACGAACAGGTTTGGCCTCCTGCATATATCTCAGTGTGAAACTTCTTCTTGTCACAGATCAATCCCATTGCAGAAACGGCTGATAACAAATTGGTCGCAGCTGATGCTAAGTTGAACTTCGATGATAATGCTGCTTTCCGCCAGAAGGAGTTATTTGCACTCCGTGATCCAACTCAGGAGGACCCTCGAGAGGTATATTTACTTTAGCTCCAGAACTTATGCCACTGAGAACCTGGTTTGCTAACTATATAGTAAGCTGGAAGTGGGGAATTTTATCTGTTGAGTTTTGGCAAGAACTTTGAGGAGGTTGCCTACACATGTGTCATAAGCATGATAGCAGAGTTTGTGAAATACTGAACTGTCAGAATTGTCTCCATGTTAACTTCCGCAACTATTATTGATTCATTGTTATCATTGTTTATTGATAACCATCTTCGTGTTTGTTATTCTTCCTATAGGTGGCTGCTGCTAAGGCAGATTTGAATTACATTGGGCTAGATGGTGAGATTGGTTGCATGGTGAATGGTGCAGGGCTGGCAATGGCCACAATGGATATTATTAAGCTGCATGGTGGAACTCCTGCCAATTTTCTCGATGTTGGTGGAAATGCTTCTGAAGGCCAGGTAATTGTTCTTGCTTAATGGAAAATTGTTTAGAATTAGGCTGATTCGCCTTTTCTAGCCATTTTATATTAGTACTGTAAATCATGCCTACTCTGCACTTCTGCTAGTGTGTAGACTGTATGCTCTGCACTTTCAGATGCAAATACTTTAAAGATGACAATGCATCCATATTTCCTTGTTTTAAAATCAAGTTAAATGGTCACAATATGAAAGTTGGTAAACTAATGTGTTCTTAGAGGATAATGTGCTTTGAACTTAACACCTATCATTCGGAATAGTCGAGAACTCGGACATGCAGAAAGCGTCATGCTATGTGAGCTTAATTTCGTGCATGATAGATTAACCTTTGGCACATTTGGACCAGGTGGTTGAGGCATTCAAAATTTTGACTTCTGACGATAAAGTAAAAGCAATCCTGGTGAACATATTTGGAGGGATCATGAAATGTGACGTTATAGCCAGCGGAATTGTCAATGCTGCCAAACAGGTGAATATGCACCTAATTCCGCGTTTATTTTCTCTAGCTGATATATTGCTACATCTACGAATTTAGTGCCCCCCACTTGAATTCCTGATGGAACAGCCTTCTACTCCAATGGCCACCGAAAAATCTGCTCTGTGATTAGTTGGCTGCCATAAATTTATTAATACAACAAAACTGAGGGACAAGAGTTGACATGGCCTTCCTGACTCTTTAGCTGGCATTCTTTCAATCTTTGCTGCATTGTACTTGGATGCTTGTTTTGTGTTCCTCTTTGTACCTTTGGAGCCCCTCTGAGAAATGAAGTTGTTGAGAATCTAAATGTGGCAATTAAAACAGCTCAAGTAACTTCTGGCAACTTTAATATGGCCATAGGGTTACTGAGATTCTTAACTATGTAGGGGACTTTGAAGTTTTAACTTTACCCAGCAACTAAATCCATCATTGGTCTACTTGCTCAAAGGTTTCTCTAAAAGTACCCGTGGTGGTTCGTCTCGAAGGCACTAATGTTGATCAAGGGAAAAGGATCCTCAAGGTGATCTTTACTATCTATAATGGCTGTCTTGATGATTTTGATGAACAAACTTGTCTCATAGCTGCAGTCTCAACTGATAATTTACACCTCTGCAGGAAAGCGGAATGGCCCTAATTACAGCCGAAGACCTGGACGATGCTGCCGAGAAAGCAGTAAAGGCACTATCAAGTTGAAGGAATCCAAGTTCCTACCTTGTTTTCACTTCTCCACTGCAAAGTTTCTAAGAAACCATGATCTGGACTGGAATCAATGACAAATAATATAGCGAGATGAGACAGCGAACCATTGATGTTCGTTATTTTGAGGTCATCTGGTTAAAACGAGTTCCTGCCCTGTGCTTTTTGCCTGGCATTGATTGCTCCTGCTTAACTAGACCAGCATATTTTATGAATGAAATCTTTCTAGTTTGAAACGAATGTTATTTATTTATATTTATCATCATCCAATTTATAAGATTAACCTGAGAACAATTGAACGAATGGTCGAATAATCAAATCAGCTTTCCTGAACGAACTGCGTATGATCCAGCTATCCTGCTGGCAATGCAGTAGGCAGTGGACTGAATAGTGATCATGGGATTGACACCAATCGCACTGGGAAGCACACTTCCATCGCACACGAACAAACCTTCGGCCTCCCAGCTCTCACCATTCTCATCGACTCCGCCGTCCTCCGGCGTGGCTCCCATCCTGCAACTTCCCATCTGGTGAGCAGAGAAGAAGATCGACCAGTGAGCATCGCCCGACTTCACTCCGCCGCTCACCCCAACTCCATCCAGAAACGCCTTCAATTCCTTCTCCTCCGTCACACCACCACAAGAGATCTTCTGCCCGTCGCTGCGGAAGGTCCCCACTTCCACGGCTCCGGCGGCTACAAGAATCCGGAGGGCTTGCCGCAGCCCGGTCCTCAGGTGCTCCTTGTCGACTTTGTCCAGCCGGTGAGAGATCCTTCCTTCCCGCTTCACTTCCCCCGATCCCCGATCCCTCACCAGCGCGAAAAGCAGCGCCGTTCTCGGATACTTTACCATTTTGTCCTTCAGGTCCTGCCCTGAGATCCACGGAGACAATGCCGCGTACGAAGCTGGCCCCGCCGACGGGCATTCAACGATGGCGATCACTTCGTCGGAAGAGGAGTCCACGACTTTGTGGATCGAAGTGATGATTCCTCCTTCGTACGACTTCTCGTCTTCCGGATTTGAATTTGAATCTGACGATGGCGGGAAGTATCCCCAAGCCATCAGGACAGGGTGGAGGTGCAGATTTCCCCCAATGTTAGGGTTCTTCAATCCGCTGGCGATCATCAGAGGCGGGGTGAGGAGCGATCCAGCTGCGGAAACCGTCACTCGAGCTTCGATCTCCAGCTTCTTCTTCAAATTCGGATTCGAACATCTCGCAATCGCTCCCAAGCATCTCTTCTTCTTCTCCCCTCCGCCGTCGCTGGAGAAGACGAATCGCTCGGCTTTGCATCCTGTGATGATCACAGCGCCGTTGTTCTCCACAGCGTCGACGAGCCAGGTGGTGTCCGTACCCTTCTTGTCCCCGATTCGGCAGCCATAGCAGCAGGATCCACAGTAGTGTTCCTCCGAGGAGTTCCTCGACACAGGCTCGACTCGCAGCCCGAGATTTGCGCACCCTTTTCTGAGGATTTTGTTCTGAAACCCTTCCTTCTTGCAGCTGTCCGTCACGCCGAGCCTCTTCCACACTGCGTCCATGGCGTTGTGGTAATCGGAGCTTCCGAAGAGGGGAAGCTTGTCGTCCACCGACCATTCTCTGAGTACATTGTCGGGGGTCTTGATGCAGGCTGACCAGTTGACGGCGGAGCCGCCGCCGACGGTGGATCCGGCGAAGATCATCGTCTTGCCGTTGGTGGTGGACAGAATTCCTCCGTTCTCGTATAGCTCCGCCAGTGAGGGTCCTTCGAGCGAGGAGTAATCCTCTGCGGCGAAGTAGTTTCCTTTCTCTAGGACGACGACTTTCATTCCGGAGCTTGCGAGGACTGCGGCGGCGACTCCGCCGCCGCAACCGGAGCCGACGATCACAGCATCGCATTTGATCTTGACGGTGTCGTGCTGTTCATCTACGGTGACCTCTAGCCCCTTTTGGACGAGAGATTGGACAAAAGTGGTGTCGTCGGTTTCGTGGATCGTCTCTACAATTCCTTTCTCCAGAGGTCTCTCCCCTCCTTTCTGTTTGATTTGGGTTGTTTTCCTGGTGTCCGCTTGATACCCAATTGCTTCCCAGGCTTGGTTCTTCTGAGTTTCATCATCAATCTGCCGGCGACAACCCAATGGACAAACATGATTTGGGGTTGATTGCATTGATAAGAAGGAAGGAAAGAAAGAACAGCGAGCCTAAGTGACAAATTCAAACTTACCCTGGTGAAGAAGACAAACAAGGAGAAGATTTTGATGACGGCAAACACAACTCTGAGAGGTGTAAGCATCTTCCGCTTTTCTCCTTTCCATTTTTGAAGAATCTGCTCTCTCCTCTCCAGGGGAATTTCAGAGAAGCTGTGCATGAATGGCCATTTCCAGTCCAGGCTGCAAAAACCACAGAGCAACAGTGCTCCCAACCTGGAAGACAGTAATTTGAGTGCCAGTTTCACTACCAACACAGCTTCTGGCAATCCTCTTCTGACAATTAGCTCTGCCACCTTCAGAATAAGAGGGGGGAAAACCAGACAGTATAATTGTTTCAAGCTGCTGCTGCTGACTAACATGCAGTAAAAACAGAAGACTGAAAAAGGCAAAGAGGGGAGAAAACTGACTGCCTACCTCATCAGGGATAGGTGATTGAGACCCAGAAGCACCATAGAAGGAAGCTAGTGCTTCCTGCTGCCTTTCAACTGGGATTTCCTGGTTGGTGATATTCTTCTGATCAGGAGGTGGCAATGGAGGGATAAAGGCTTCGCAGAGGGCTGAAAGGGATTGGATCTGACCAGAGCTGAGACCATGGCTGTAGGAAGAAGAAGAAGAAGAAGTCATTTTCTTCCTCCCTCCTCTCAACAAGGTACGGCACTGGCCTCTCTCCACCATTCTTTCCTTCATCTCTCCTCCCCTAAGGATGAGAATCTCTCTGCTCTGCTCTGCTCCCTCTCTCTTCTACCTTGAAATATAGACGGAAGCCAGGAAGTGGTGGGGGAGGGATTTTTGTTTTGTTTTGTATAATTATCTGCTATAAGAAGATTCTGAACTGTGGCATCTCTCTTAAGCAAGGTTGTCAACCCAGTTTAATCCTCACCCGGTGAAAAAAATGGGCTGTACCTGTACGCACTCGTCGGGTCGACCGCTACAAGGCACCGGGTTGGAGGTCAAATTGTGTCATTTTTTTCTTTGTTTTGCGAAATGCGCCTATTTTCCGATTTTTCTTTTCGCCTAACTCAATCTTTGGAATCCTAAGTTGAACATTTGAATATTAATGTTATATAAGTGTGTGTGAATTTTTACTATATGTTGAATCTAAGTACGAAATGTTATTTTGGTGTAATATTATATGTTATAACTCATATGTTAGATGAGATTTGATATAATTTATCAGGATAAGTACAATATAATGACGCTTTCCATATTTCCGAGCTAAACCGGGCTAAAACGGGTGACCCATTAACCCTTGACCCACTAGCTCAATCGGGTCCGGGTCAATCCGCGGGTTGACAACCTTGCTCTTAAGTCTTAACTCACCTCCAACGCCAGAAAAGAAAAAAACATCGTGCAAAGACAAAAGTTGGCTGCTTAGGTATTGACGTTAAATGTCATGTTTAAATATGAGTATTTATAATTTATTTGTAATATTGACCGGCATGAACCGGCACAAACCGGTATGTGCCACTGGTTGAACCATTCCACTTGCTAAACCGGCACACTGGCGTAAACCGGTTTGACAACCTTGGTGGTAACAAACCTAAAGAATTATATATATATATATATATATATATTTTTGGCAAAATACTTTGTTAAAGTGGAAATTTTGACTTTTGTGATAAATGTAGTTTTCCCCCAAAACTAACAAATCTAGGTTTTTTCGTTCACAAAATCCGTAGAATTCAATTGCGCAGTTAACGATACTGATTGGACTAAGATATGGTTTTAGTGTTACTTAACTTGCTAACTTAAAATTCTTATTTAAATTAAGAGTGAAAATTGTTCAAGAATTTTACTAAAAATGGGTTGAGTGCTCTTATAAGAAAAAAAAGGGATTGAGTTGCCTTGATAGACTCCGCACAAACTGGATCACAGATTCACGATCGGTTATGAAGAAAGAACTTGAAGTTGAGAGCTTGACATCTGTTTTGAATGGGACTGGATGACCAAGGTTAGGAGTCATGACAAGGCAAAACACTTTTCAGATACTATGCATGTTAAGACAATATGAGAATCGATAAGATCTCGTAAATCCGCTGTTACTGGGTATATGATGCTATGGTTTGAGTATGTCTTGCCTAGAAATAGTATCATTACCCTCCTGGTAACACTTTAGGATTGCCACAAGGGATAAACTACTCACACATGGCATGGATGTGTTAGGTGATTGTGTTCTTTCTACCGAAGCAAAGAGTCGAGAGATCATCTATATTTTTTTATTGTGTTCATAGTAAGTCTCTTGCTACGGTGTCTGTGTCATTTTGAGTTTCTATATTGTCCTTGTCGAGCTCATTTAGTACGATATTGTCCGCTTTTGACCAAGCCCACACGGTTTTACTCTTAGGCGTCCTCCCTAAAAGTACTCGTACTAATGAGCTTGGTGGACACTTATATACAAGAGTTCCTTCCCTTGTATTACCGATGTGATACTTGGATTGTCCCATAGCAATCCTCCCCTCAAGCCAAGGATCACAAACTTCGTGTCCTTTTCTCAGCGATTATCTTGATATGCCAGACACCTTGTATCGATGGGTTTCTCGGTATAAGAATTTTCTCAAACGTGGAACTCTCTTTAATCCGCCAAACAGACGTAGATCTCTCCTAGATCCACCAGACAGACGCGGACCTCCTTTGATCCGCCAAACTAAATGTAATCTCTCCTAGATCCACCAGATAGACGCGGACCTCCTTTGATCCGCCAAACCAGATGTAGCCCAAACATGGATCTCTCGTGGATCGACCAAACTAGACGCGAATCACCTTTGACTGACCCGCCAGACAAATGCATATCTCAAATCCCGAGGTCATCGAATGAGGGTCCACCAAACCGACGTCCACCGCCCCGAACCAGGCTCTGATACCACTTGTCATAACCGGGGAGCTCAATTAGTACGATATTGTCCGCTTTTGGCCAAGACGACACGGTTTTATTCTTGGGGGGTCCTCCTCAAAAGGTCTCGTACTAATAAGCTTGGTGGACACTTATATACAAGAGTTTCTTCCCTTGTATTACTTATGCGGCATTTGGATTGTCCCATAACAACCCTCTCTCACTAGGACTTCTCCGAAAATCCCCCTTCATCGTTTTAGTCTTTAATTAAACTTCACTTTTCATTTCTTATTTTCAATTTGAATGATTAAATTAAGATTCTGGAAATCAACCAATGAGGGGAGACGAAAGGGTCGTGAGGGAAGGGGAGGGTGACTTGGGGCTGAGGTTCTTCGCCGTTAGACAAGCTTGGATAATGGGCAAAGATGATGGGTTAAAAACATCAAAGGGTAAAAATTTCCTTTCCCTCTTCATTTCTTGTGATAATGGTTTTGTGGTAAGACAGTTAATAGAAGGTTACGTTTGAGAATTATTAAAAAGTAAAATACTGGATTTGATGTAATAATAGAGAGACATGCTTGAGAAACATACATAGTAGAAGAATAAATTATAGGATAAATACAATTTAATATCCAAACATTTCATTTTAAACAATATTATAGTCAAACCTTTTCAAAAACAATTTAATATCCAAATCGTCAACTTTCTGTATGTTTGACCGTTAGTTGACACTTCAAAAAAGTTCGACGTACGGCACTTCATCAATATCCATCGATATCTTCTCTGAAAAACCACCAACATATCGTAGTTCCAAACCCGAGAAGTCCATGACTCCATCATGATGGTATAGAATATCTAAATATTCAGTCATCTGCAATGCCAAAACAAGAAAACAAAGTTGTATTGTGACAATTTCCTCTAAACAAAACTTTTTTGAAGTGTCAACTAACGGTCAAACGAACGGAAAGTTGACGATTTGGATATTAGATTGTTTTCGAAAATGTTTGGCTATTATATTGTTTAAAATGAAAGGTTTGGATATTAAATTGTATTTACCCTAAATTATATCTATAAACCTTTTAGAAATTTTGTCACTGCAATATTTTTTTCATTGTAAAAGGAATTTTAAGTATTTAATTTTATTTTTCTTCCCAAAACAAAGTGCGGCATGGCTATGCCACGTGTTATATGCCACTAGTATAATGTAGTAACTATAATAATAAATTATCAATTCATGTTGATTTTTAAATATAATAATAAATTATCAATTTATGTTTTCTTATACTTGTCGTTTAGTACGTTTTGACTAGATGGACTTTGATTGAAGCAGCAAAAGAGAGTGACCCAATGGGAGTGGGCAAACGGTTCGGTAAATCCGAATAGCACCAAACCGAAAGAAAATTACCGAATTGAAACCGAAATAATGCTATTCAGTTCGAAATTCGGAAGGAAAATATGAATATTTCGGAAATCAAAGTTCTTCCAATCGAATCGAATTTTCGACCGAAAAATCGAATAACTATAATTGTAAGCTCCAAATGGTGGATTTTTTATTATGTTTGTACTTGTTTAGAGAGTTAAATATTTGAATCACTTTTTTTTGAAAGAATCATTGGTTTTCATGTCGGTGCAATGTTGATAGGTTGTGCTATGTATGTGAATGTGTGTGTTGATGTATGGTTAATGATAAGATAAACCCCCAGCCGGTTGAGCCACTACTTGATGCGGTAGATGGTTGGATCACTGCTGGACGGCGATACTTAACGCAGCAGCTGATCGAGGATATTGGGTCATTACTGGACGGCGATACGTAACGCACTGGTTGACCGGGGTGGACTCGACGGCGATACGTAACGCAATACCATTGCCTTATGGATAGGGACACCAGACGGCGATACGTAACGCGGTGGACCCTAGTAATAAGTATATAAGTTAAGATAGAAGTAGAGAGCTTCGATAAGCTATTAAGGACTAAAGTATTAAGGATAAAGGCGAGAACGACTTTCATGTAAATAAAGGAAATACTAATAATGTGTTAGTAAGGTTTTGCTTAGGCAAATACCTTCGGAAGTAACGACGAGACTAACCCCAACTCACTCACCAGGGGTGGAAAGGGGAAGAGGAAGTATCCATCACGAAGAGGTTACTCGTGGAGACCAGCCGCGTCAAGCTTGAAGATGTCAGAAGGCTTAGGGTAACGAGAAAGGACCCCTTTATCATAATTGTCTTTATTTCGTGTTTTATGAGTATACTGGAAAACTCAATGTTTATGTTCAAGTGTTTTAGATTGAGATTGCCCAAATGTTTAGGGCTTTTCGTTTGAGATTTATGGTTATTGTCATTGGTTGATTTTTGGTTTGACTTTAAAACGTGATTTGCGGAGTAACTAGTTTTTGGTTTGAGTTATGGTTTGGTTTTCAAAAGAATCGGGTTGTTTTAAAGGTAGAGTGCGAGGAGTGTAAGGAAGCTCTTTCCCCGGGCAAAGAAGAACTAATTCATTCATTCGAGTCTTGGCGGAGGTTCTAAAATACGCTCAACCGAAAGGGGAAGGAGAAATTAGGAAGTAAGGAAGAGGCGTGCAACCGCACGGAGTTCAAACCAGTTTTACTCTTTTCGCTAGTAACAGAGAGGAGGAGAAGAAGCTAGACCAGACGTTTCATTTTCAATTGAATTTTTCCCGGTAGAGGAGAGGTTAGAGATTGACCGAAGGAAAGAAGTAGCTCGACCTACTTTTTTTCGCAAGCCTTTGTCATTGTCAGTCAACTAAGGTTAAGCTCCGGATAATTCTGGAATGGAATGCTGATATTTCTGAGAAGACAGACAAGGAAGGGAAAGACGGAGAAAGGTAGAGCACAACTATCATGCTTTTTCAGAGCTCGAAAAGCGGGCGAAGGGAGAAGAGAGAGATGGCGACCATTCTGTAGAACCAAGCCTTTTGTAGCCTTTTTAAGACTGACTAAGACAGATGCAGATTATTCCAGAATTCCTTCTTATAGGGGGATTGACCACAATGCTATCTTCTTGCTTCTGCTCATTCCCACCCGTCCTCAATTCTGATTGTAGGCTGCAATTCGCCTGCATGAAGCCGAAATCGCTATTAATCACCGGTCAGCCATACGACAATGAATTCGTTCTCAGGCCTTGTACTCACCGCCCATCACACTCAACGTCCCTCTCCTTTCAGTCGAGCATTTTGATAACCTCTCACTTTCTTCGAGCATATTGTGATTCAAGTATAAATATTTGATTGCTAAAGTTAAATGTTGTATTTGAATATGATTATTAAATATTTTGTTTGAAATGTTGTATTTTTATTTTAATATAATTGTAGATTGTCTTCAAATATGTATTATATATGTATACTGAAATTTATTTGATGTTAGTGATTTTTCACATTTCTACATATTTTATTAAATCGACATAAACTGTTTACACCCTAGTCAAATCATACCACTTACACTTATCAAACCGGCACAATTGTATAAACCGATTTAATAACCTTGGTGACAACCACAATGACCAATAGCAATTTGGTGAGTTAGTACAATAATAGTAACTTTTGGAAAATATTTAATACACGTATAGAAGCAGTAAACAATTTTAAATCTTATTGACAAACTCATCCGCGAAGACCGTTTATGGAGCATTGAGCTACTCTAGTAATTAGTAAATAAGCTAGCGAGTAAATTATTATTTCTTATTATTGTTGTTGTGTTTTCAAGTTCCAAAATGTATGTATCGAACGACGTCACTTATTAATTGTGTTCTTCGTTAGCTCCATGTAGGGCTTCAAACTGAGAAAGTTGACTATTTCTCACCAACCAAAATGCGTTGCATTACACAATGAACCACTAGTTCTCGGTCTTGTGTACTCTCTTATCCAATCATATTCCAATTGATAAACATTTGATTGGGAAAGCAGATAGTACAAAATCCATATCAGTATAAAATCTTACAAAATCTCATATACGACCATCTAAATTTAACTCATCCAATGATAAAATAAAATTAAATAAAAAACAACACTAATAAGGAAGGGAATCAAGAGGAGTGACATGGTAATTTCCTTATTTTTTTCTTGTTTGGCTTATAGCTTGTCACAAATCTCAGAAGAGAGAATGAAGCTTTTTTTTACCGGTCAAAATCTGTTTTCCCCCCCTAATATCTCATTTTTCTTAATCGGGTCATTTATCTCCTTTGCTTTAATTCGAAATTTCAAAATTTTTGCATAAATATGACCTAGTAGTTAAGATTTACACTATGATATTCATTTTGCTATGTTTGAGAAAAAAAAATATTAGCTCTTCAAAACATGTATTGGTTATATTATTATTGCTATAATATCTATCATATCATGATCTTACTACTATGGTAATACTAACTGCATATCATGATATAGTGATATAACAGTGATATGATATCATCAAATTATTTTTTTCAAACATAAAGCCTCGTACCAACATCTATTACTATCATTTCATATATTATCACTATGGTATAATGATGCTATTATGATATAACAATTATATTGTCATCTAATTATTTTGACAAACGTAAGACATCATACCAACAAGGCAACAAGGCAACAACATATCACTATCATACCAACATTATATCACTATCATTCAACACCATACTACTATGATATCATAACACTATTAGTGGCAATATCATGATAGGACAGCGATATGATGATCT
Organism: Linum trigynum; assembly: GCA_964030455.1. NCBI lineage: Eukaryota > Viridiplantae > Streptophyta > Magnoliopsida > Malpighiales > Linaceae > Linum > Linum trigynum. The sequence goes on along the minus strand of OZ034817.1, from coordinate 47,667,923 downwards.
GGAAATTTTTTGTCAAAAAATTTCAACATGGATATTATCTTGTAGTGCACAAAATATTTGATATTTCTACAACAAATCCGCGCGCTACCCAAATATCAGGCCAACTGCCCAGAAAATCCTGCAAGTTCTCTCTAACTTTTATTTTCCTCTTGCCCCTTCTTGATATGGACCATTAGATGTCTCTTTCCCAAATTACAACCATTAGATCAATTTTATATTACAAAAAGGAAAAGTTTTTTTTAACTGGAACCTATTTAAGCTTAACCGGATTTATTTGAGAAAAGTTATATCTGAAATAGAATAATGTATCATTTTCAAAGTCATTTGTTTTATTTATATAAAGTTTTTACATATATTCAACCCAAAAAAAGTTTGTACATATAATCGCTCAATTATATCAAAATGTTATAACTTCGATACTTGGTTACGAACTCAGAATTATTCGAAAATATTTAAATAAAGCCTATAAAGTATTTGGAATTCGGTGAAAAATTATATAAGACATACATTGTGTTCCCACTCATCACCTAGGATGCCTAAGCGATGTCTAGGCGTTTTAACCCAAAATAGCAGCTTATAGTAGAAACTGTATTTTTATAGCACTCTTTTTATTTTGATTCAAATGATTAATAACTTAGTTAACACTTGATAAAAAAAATATGTTATGATTTCCTAAATCACAACTTCATAGAAAGTTAGAAACACAAGTTGATAGAAACAACGAACACTTAAAACAAGTTCATTCATCATAATCCAAATAGGTCCTTCCAACGACCACTTCATCATTCTTTTCTTCCTCTCGTTAGACTCGAATGCTTCATCATGGAGCTCTCTCACACTTACATTCCTATGAAATTCAAACTGCTCGTGTGTTGTCGTCATTGCATGTGTAGCAACACTTGATGGTGCATCATCTCCTTCGTCATGCAAATCCTTGAACACATACATTAAATTATCATCCCCTCCTTCAAGTAGGAAGCCTTGTACTTCAGTTGCATCGATACTTGGAAGAATATAAATATTCTTCTTCTCCTTTATCCTCTTGAGCTGGAGATGGCGTCATTTTGGAAAGATGAGATGCAATTATTTTCAATCTTTGGCCCGCCAATCCCGCCTCACACCGATTAACCATGCCTAACTTCGCCTAAGTATTATGAACACCTAATTGTCTGTTTAGGATCTATGCGAGACGTTTTGTTGCTGCCTAACACCTAGGCACATCTAAGTATACGCGGAATCCCACCTGCACAATAAAATATAAATAAAAATGAAAGATTGTGAAAGCACCAAGGTATAGAATTAAAGATGGAAGAATACAGAAGTGGAATGAACACAAATTCAGATCATTCATCAATAAATCACAAGCTAAGTTATCAAGATATTGGACTTATCCAGACAAGATTTTAGGTTGGAAGTTAGTATTCGACCAAAAATTTGTTTCAAGGAACTTTCAACCTTCAAAAGAAGACACAATTGGGACGTATGTGTGGCGCATGTGTATAGGGAAGTCAATTTCACAGCTGATTTCTTGGCTAGCAAGGCTCACGTTTATGATTTTGGTATACATTTTTTCAATGTCAACGACAATGACCTTGTCCAAATGGACCTGTCCAAATGGACTTGTCTTGATATAATGGGAGTTTCCCACGAATGTTTTATTTCTAATGTGACCTAGACGCACTGGGTCTATCTTTTTTTTTATTAAAAAGACACAATTAAAAAGTAATCTGAGTTCTAAGAAGTTCGATACAAATTAGGCCTTGTTTAACAGTTGCATGCAGCTTTCAGATCACGGTGAGCATTAAATATAGATGCACATGGCCACAAAAAATTGCATTCAACTTCTGCAGTTGGCATTATGGGCAGGCAAGAAAGATGATGCTAGCTAGCTCCACAGCGACAGTCATGAAAGGCTCATTTCTGCTCTGCCATCTGATGAGTTCGAACAAGTTCGATATAAATTAGGCCTCTTTTCAGTTGCAGCTTACAGATCAGTTTGTTGAGCATTAAATAGAGATAGACGTGGCCACAAAGATGCACTCAGCTTTTGCAGTTGGCATTATTGGTAGGTCAGAAGGATGGCTAGCTCCACAGCTACAGTTTCAGATTCCCTGAACTCCCATCTCATCCCAGTACAAGTGAAATGGCTATTGCTTAACAACAACTGTCGGCATATGATTTGAGCAGTACTTCTGCTCATTTTACCGATTTCTTAGGTCATTATTAGACGTCTGTTTCAAGTTTGGAACACATGCACTCACTCTGGCTACCGTGTTGACGGTTTTCTAGAGGTCTGAATCGAGGAAGAATACAGGTAGTGGTGATGACAATGAGGTGGGGAGGAACCAGCCGAAAGAAGGTAGAAGTAGTATTCATGTCTCGTTTCACGTTATTGTGGGTGGGATATTACCCGCTCTATCATGGATTAGATCGAGTAAAATCCAACAAAATCGATTCAAATTGTCATAGCTAAATCCAATTGGTCTGACCCATTTGGTAACAGAGCATTCTACTTCTATTTTTTTCTTTCTCGACTTGTCACATTTTGCTTTCCTATTGGTATCAAACCCTAGACCCAGGACGAAACAAGACGAAAGTAGTATTTATGTCTCTTTCCACATTATTGTGGTTGGAGGATTGTCTGCTTTATCAAATAGATCGGCTTGAGTAAAACTCAACAAAGTGGATTCAAATTGTCATCGCTAAATCAAAGTGATCTGACCCATTAAAAAACATAGCGTTCTAATTTTTTTTCTTGCTTACTCGACTTGTCACATTTTGCTTTCCTATGGGTACAAACCCTAGACCCGCAACCAAATGAACAACATCCCTTCCGCACTAACTCGGATTTCTACGGCTGAGTGCTTCCCAAGTTGCACCAAATTGTCCACCAATATATTGAAGGTTACAAGTACGTGGTCATGTCCTTTGGCTACATATTGGTCAGCCTAGTTATTCTGCTAACTTGAAAATTCGTTAGTATATATTAATTAATATTCAAAATATATGAACTAATATCTAAGTCTACTAAGTATCTAGATAGCACAGATTAGTATTCAAAACATCACAAACTAGTATCCAGATAGTAGATACCAACTAATATCCACAATCAATCGACTAGTATTCAATATGGATACTCTTATGGGTTATCTGGATACTAATAATGTGTTGTTTGGATACTATTATGTGTTGTCTAGATATTAGTTTGTGAATTTGGGATAATAGTTGATTCATGGTGGATATCAGTTAGCAAACTTTGAATACTAGTATGTGCTCTCTAGATACTTTAGTACTTGGATATTAATTCAGATATTTTGGATATCAGTTAGTATCTGCTAACGATTCTTCAAGTCAGCGGATTAACTTTCCCCATATTGGTACACAGATGGCACGACACCAACTTAATTGGTGGATGGAGTCGTACAATAGCAACGTCAAGGCACTCTTGGAGGAAAGGAAGACCACACATCTTGCAGAAATTTTCATTCACTTCAAATGGTACACATGTCTTCTTAATTACTATCATTTTGCCCGGCCGGTTGGCAGAGTGAGTTTTATGACTATACAGATTATGTAACTTGAGCAAGGTCCTCAAACTGATTTAAAATGATTAGTCAATTAACAAGTAATTTGAGATGAAATTATTGAATCGAGATCCAATTAACAAGTAATTTTTCCTTAGATATTTCGAGAATTACGAATAAATTAAAAATTGTCCAAAATAAATACTACTACAAATAATTTAACTTACGAGTCGTTTGCATTAGTCATTTACAAAATGATTCATTTGCTCAAATGTAGACATTTGAGAAATGTAGATATTTGGGGAATGTAGATATTTGCAAATTTATTGTTTTTTAAAAGTTTTTAGATGAGTCATTATTAGGGGTATTAGGCTATACACTTATCTTGCTAGAGTGAAACTATTAGGCGTATTAGGTTATACAAAAGAACAAAAGAAATTCTAAAGTAAAATTTTTAGGAGTATTTTAGACATTTGTGTCGCACAAATCGTGATTCAATCATGGATGACATTTTTTATATGAAAATTTTAACATAAGATCATAATTGATAAATTTTTGGAACTAAAGGATATTTTTGATGTTTAAAAATAATAAAGGAATATATTTAATAAAAATGTATTGTAAACGAGCATATTATACCTATAATCCTTGTTACAAATATATCAATATGATGGTTCTTGTACGAATGTCTTACATTATGATAACTGTTTGTCTATTCAATAAATCAATAATGAATATTGTTATTCAACGTTGTCTTTTTTCCCATAGGTATCCCCGCGGGGAAATAACATAGATACGACAATATACAAGTAGGTAGGGGTGGGCACGTGGGTGGTTAATCCGCGGATTGATATCGATCCACCCGCAAATAACCCGATCCGCATGCAATGGGTGATTGATGTGGGTGGATTGCGGATTGTTAAATCTCCCACCCGCACTTATGTGGGTGGATGGCGGGTGGATTGCGGGTCACGCGTATGACCCGCATTCTATTTTTTATATGAAAAAATGTTGTTTCTTATAGTATCGAATATTCATTATATTTTCAAAATGCACTACAGTCTGACCATATACTGCAAAAGGTAGAGAATAAAGAATAATTTTGACTACTATTATTGTTTATTGTGTTGTGCAATATCCATTTGCAATGGATAGTGGCATGCAAATTATTGTTTATATCCATTAAATATTGAGATACAAACTATAAATTATTAATTGTATCAAAATCGCAAATTATTGATACAATCTTACTAATGTGCTATGAACTTATTATAAATGTTAGTCAATTTTCTTAATGGTTAGTTGGAGAATTGCTTTTGCGGGTTAACCCGCGACCCAACCGCACCCATCCGCCACCCACCCAACCCAACCCGCATAAGTATGTGGGTGGATTGCGGGTCACATATATTCCAACCCGCTAGTAAGCGGGTGGGTCAATTATAGACCAAAATCCACCCAACCCGCCCATTGCCCACCCCTACAAGTAGGGATGGCAATGGGTCGGGTTGGGGCGGGTTTTGTCAAACCCAAACCCATGAGTTTATCCACCAAAAAAACCCAGGGTAAAACCCGTTGGGTTTGGAAAACTCAAACCCAACCCAACCCGCTGGGTATCTGCGGGTTCATGGGTACCCGTGGGTTTTTATGGTAAAAAATTTACAATAACAAGTTTCTTTCAAAATAAAAGTTTAACATCAATTTTCTCATACAAATTAATCATACAAAAAACACCAATCTAGAGCATACAAGCAAACCGCAAATGATCAATACAAATTGTTCAAAATTAAAGATAAACATCTATAAACAATAAGATTAATTGAAAGCTTCTTCCTCGTCAACTAAGTTTCTTCAATCTCCACTTCATAATATCAACTTCATTCTAAACAATTAGAAAAAACAAATTATACATGTCTCCATAAACATAAAGAATATTAGTTATTTAAGGAAGATATATTATTTAGAATATTAAATATACCGGGAAAATAATTATATGTGTGTGGGCGGATACCCATGGGGCGGGTTTACCTAAACCCAAACCCAATCCGACCCGGTGAATAGTGTTGCGGGTTTAAACCCGAACCCGGCCCAAAACCCGTCAACACGAGTTTTACCTGCATTGACCGGGTTGGGTCGGGTGGGTACACGTGGGTTCGGGTTTTGTTGTCATCCCTATATACAAGACCTTTGCAGGTCAGGCCACCAAATGGAACTAAGAAGAAAAAAATGTTGGTCGACAAGGGTCTTTTGTGCCACGGAATGGGTGGTCCTGTTATACTTTCATTGCGCGAAATGAAACGTTGCGCTGAAAAGATGTACGCACCACATGGATTTACTTCATGATAGCTCCGCTCATTGCGTGCGACGAGTCCCTCGCATTAACCAATCATATGACAACATGTGCATAGGGCTGCAAATGAGCCAAGCCGCTCGCGAGCAACTCGGCGTTCGAATCGGAAAAAACTCGTTCGACACTCGACTCGTTATTTAACAAGCCGGCTCGCGAGCCAACTCGTTAGTTAACGAGCCAAGCCTGAGCTAGACCATGCTCAGCTTGATAAGCTCGCGAGCTAGCTTGATTCGGTGGCTTGTCGAGCTAAGCTCGCGAGCTGCCTTGTTTTGAGCTTGTGGAAGGATGAATTACTCTTTTAAACATGAACATTGTCTTATAATACAAATGTGTATGAAATTTAGATGTTATTTCTAGTTTCTAGTGTTCTTTCTATCATTTAAATTCTTATGTTTATACATTTTTCCAGCAAAAATGATTTTAAATCGAGCTCATCTTGAGCCGAGCTTGTACTCAGCTTAACAAGCTATGTTAATGAGCATTTATCGAGCTCTACCGAGTCGAGCTCGAGCTAGATTATTTTTATTCAAGCCGAGCTCGAGCTCGAGCTGGATTATCAAAATTCGAGTTCGAGCCGAGCTCGAGCTGAAAAATTAATAAACGAGCCGAGCTCAAGCTAAGCAAAAACTCGACTCGACTCGGCTCGTTTGCAGCCCTACATGTGCATCACCACAAAATAAAATGTTAGTGTAGGAAATCATCAGAACAACAAAGAGTATCACCAAGAGCATAGAGCTCAATGACGATGAGTCAAAGATTACTCGACTAGTCGCACAACGGCCATATAGAACAATCATATGTTCTGGAAATCAATTCTGCTTCAAATAAATAAATCAAATAAAAACATGTTATTCAACGTTGTTTTGTCTGTATCTTTCCAAGCATGAATCATGAAGAATATTGTTATAGCGTTCTAGGCAGCCGCAGGCTTCTTTCCTAGTTGTAGTAAAATTTCTTTACAAGGATGTGAAAGCTAGAACACAGAAAGTCGCGTTCATATGAAAGAAATTTCTTCTCAAGTTATCTCCGCACAACTGAGTATTGACTATTGAGCAACCAATAGAAAGGATAGGCAACGTGCAACTCGACCCAAAAAAAAAAAAAAAAAAAATACTTGCACCAATAATACTCGATTTATTTTCTCAAGAAGCATCTAGCTCAAGTCACTTGAGCTATGAAACTTATCAATAATGTGATGAATTGAGATTCTATCTGGCTCATTCCAGTACATCATCAGCTGTTATCTCTTTCCGAACTATGATCGGAGGAGATGCAAAAGCAGAACCGCACAAAGGATCGATCGATCATCTGGAAGTGGTCATACACATAAATAACATATGTAAGGAATAAGATCACCGTGTAATAGTATGCTTCATTTCTCATGCATAAGAATGAATAACCTTCTGGCCTCTGCTCCCTCCCGTATCTTAACAAATCCACAGCAATCTCAGATTATCTGCACAAAATGGTTCACTAAATAAAAGATTCTGCTCCGGTGACTACGGAAGGGGTGCAGCTAAATCTTCTTCCTTATTCCTCAAACATATCTTTAGAAGGCGGAGCTGGTGCCGCAGATGCAAAACCTGCAGCTCAATAGTTAAAACTTAAATATGAGACCAGAGTGGAATAAGGGTAAGGATAAGTTGCATATAAGTAGCATGCAGTAATTCAGCAACAGGTCATTCAGTTAAGTATACGTTTAACTCGGCTAGAGATCAATGGTCACTCCTCCAGTAATATATATTGAAGTGTTTTTTTATACTAGATTAATATGGTAGGAAAACCTTTCTTCATGAAAGGGATAGACACCAATTGGATTCTAGTTGAATAAAAACAACACAACCTTGGACAAATGAGTAAATGGAAGGAAGGCAACCAGATAAACAATGCTGCAAGAGGAGAGGGCAAATTGGTTACCTCTTCTTGGAGCAAAACAGGGAGACTTTCGACGGAGACGAGAGTAAACACCTCTTTGAGAAGTTTGTCATATTTGATACCAGACCACGTTTCAGGAGGCAGAGCCAATAAAAGTGCTGTCAGGACATCACTGCTAGCTGGGAACATCAGGTTACTAGAGCAACAATCACAAGACTTCTGTTTCTTTTCAGATGAAGGAACCAGGACCTCAAGTCCCTGCTGACTCCCACCATTGACAACTGTTGCAGAGACTACAGTGATGGAATTGTCACCGTTTTCTTTCAAGCATCTTATGCATGTTTCCATGCAACAGCATCCTTCGAAAGACTTCCCGGCCAAAATCTCGGCCCCTTGGCAGCAGAGCTTTGCGGCAATATCAGAGAGAAGATCGTCATCACCTTGTCTCTTAGTTGCCATGCTTCTACAAGATGTTGCAGAAGACAAAAGTGTGGCAACGTGTTTGAAAAGGCCAGTGTCTCTCACTTGTTGCAGTACCTCCTCCTGTCAAAAAAATCCAACATAACAATCAGTTACTTGCATTTTGACCCCCCTTAGTTAAGGAAATGTCAAAAGAAGAAAATGCCTATAGTAGAGGGTTTGAGTTTGTAAAACACCTTCATGGCTAGTCGTCCTTTCTCCTCTTGGCTTATGTTTTCACCACCATCCTCTTGTCTTCGAACTTCAGCAATCCACTTGATGAAATCGCCAAAATGTGATGGTAAGGACACTAAGACGACTTGTAGTAGCTTGTCAATATCTTCCAAGTCTTCAGACTTCAAGAGCACAGGAACTTCATCAATTAGATACTTGGCGAAGCCACTCCAACTCTCTTGCTTACAGCTCTGTGAAATAAAAAAAAAGTAAGAAAATATATAATACAAGAGCACCAAAAATTTAAAATTTGCTGCATTTTCACTCCCAAAATACTAATGAGGAGAAACAGTGTTGCCAAACTATATTATATCAGAAACTAGTGGTTCAAACTGAAACTTCAGAGACCAATAACTAACGAGGAAGTGGTGCCAACTGTAAACTTACAAGGGTATAAAGCAGTCCTGGCTCTGTACGAGGCCGTGATAAGAGTATGAACCTGTAAGATCCAACAGTTACATAAGTAGAAAGGGAGAAAGGGACGTTAAAAAAAGTGATGGCCCTGTAACCAATCATCGATCTGCTCTGTGCTGTAGTCTCCAAAGAGATGTAGAGCACTGGACATAACTGAAATGAGCAGCTTTAGAATATCTTTCATGATCATACAGAATAATGCAGGCTAAGTTAAGATGATAGAACCTAGCCTAGTGTGTGTGAGATACACGACCAATATTCTGCTAGGTAAAGGAGAATTATGTCAATGGTAAAGCACTATGATGAGACAAAAACATATCACATGAAAAATTGATATGCAGGTTTACCAAAAGACAAGGTTGTTTTGCAATGAACATTAGTTCACTGCATCAGTACTTTCTGGCTTAGTTTCCATCTAATAATTATTTTACATGCTAATGCAAAAGATGAACCTTTTATGCACTTTTATTAGACTCTCCACTCAGTAATTTTGAAGAGGCTCAAGCTATTAAAAAGAATATAAGATCCTACCCTCTATGATGTCCAGTTGTCACGTCAATTGCATCCATGGCTTCCCAGAGAAGACTTAGTGGAACCCAGTGTGGAGGATACTTAAATCGTGCAACATCCAAAATCAAAGCCATGTCCCTTCCAGCATGATAGCCACCAATAGGTGAAAAATGACCAGTCCCTGTCTGAAATTAAGGGGTGAAGATAGAGAAATAAACAAGCCCCGTTAAGCTCCTGAACTGAAAATAGGCAAGTTTCATGACTAGGTCTGCAATCCAGTAATAACGAAAATTGTAGTTATCCATATTTAGATAAGTAATCTTGCAAGCCAAGCTTTCTGATAGCATTATTTTCTTCCCACAGACAGAAAAGCTCACGTCTAACTTCTGTTAATATATAACCAAGAACAACTGAATAATTCATTTGCAATTATAAGTTTTACCACATTACATTGACAAGCACCAATCTGGGATTGGATAAGAAAAAGGATCCATAGTAAAAGTTTTAATTGCTTTAGCAAAATATTCAAGCCCTAGAATACTGGCAGACCTCAGATCAGTACCAGTGATGAAGAGTCGCTAAGATAGGGATCCGCAGCTAAAGAGAAATACCTGTTTAAAAACCCCTCTATGATATGATGAAATCACATGGCAATCATCAGAAGTGGAACATCTAATGACATGTTTACGAAAGTCATCAATGGTGCTTTGAGTGGTCCGGAAAGCTTCAACTTTTGCACCGGCACATCGTCCCAAACAAACGACTTTTCCAAACGAAATGCCCTCTGCTTTAACCTTTTCCAAAGGCTCACAGCAATCCAGCATGGACTCGTCGAACCACCTCCACGGTCCTGCATCAAGGTCATGACGGTTCTCAATGTTCCCTATTCTATCCAATGTGATAGAACACGTGAATCAATTTTGAACGCAGGAAGAAGCAACTCTCTGCTATATAGCAGCTATTTTTAAGAGACAGGTTAAGTAAAAATACAATTCAAGCCTAAATAAGGGCTACAAGTATACACAGGTTGAGCAATTCATGTTAAGATCACATATCTACCTGAACCAAGACTCTAGCCTGATGCAATTCATACTTGAGACCAAACTCACACAGAGCTGCTGTTACCTTTCCATTTCCTCCCAGGATCAATTGCAAGTGCATTCAAGACCATAGAAAGGCTTGCCAGACCGCAGTAGGCAGGCTCGGACTGCGTCTGGAAGGACGATATCAACTTATAGAAACCTTCCATGGTTCCATTTTGAAGCGCCTCAAGAAAAATTTGCTGCAACTCCAAAAGAGCAAACAATTTGAGATCATTTTATCGGAAACCAAAAGCTGGTAAAAGTAGCCATGTTGCTCAGCGTATGAAAACCGAGCTCCCTGACTAGTCATGACTATCGCCGCTGCAGACTAACCATCAACATCTACCTTACGACAGACGAAACCCTAATTCCTCAAAAATCGAAATGTGGTGGTGGGATACATAACATAAGGAGAGGGACAATTGCAAAGGTTTACTCTACCTTTCCTTCGGAAGAAGCAAAATCGATCGCGGGAGGAGATGGGAGGATCCGACGGTACAGTCCAGCCATTGCCATAGTCTGAGCTTCCCGAAGATTCAGCGGCGCGTTTGGAGGCGCAACGAACGGGGAGGGAAAGCAGAGTGATGGCGGATTCGAGTCTTCGGATTTTATGTGGCGGTGGAGCTGAGAAGGAATCTGAGATGCCGAAAGCAGGTGGACTTTTTGAAAATCGGAGTTTAAGAAGATTCGCGGTTTCCAGACGGCCACAGTCTAGCTTGGATTTCTAGTTTCCTTCTTATTTTAGATATTCATTTTCAATATATTTCAACAATAAAATTTGCATCATTTGCCACTTGTTACAATACCGGTAAGTTGGTACTACTATGTGCCACCTTCGTTTTTCACTTTATTTTAAAAATTACGCACAAGAGAAAAGAGTTCATCATGATCTATTGGATCTACAAATTTCAAAAGAACATTTTTTAAGACCAAATATACCACCATGATATAGGATGGTTATTGGTGTTAAATGATAGTTAGATATATTCATACCACCATGTACACTTTCATATCATCGTTGTACAATCTTGTATACTAACAAACATTACCACTATATTATGGACTGGTAATGTAAATCCCAATTCTTTTCCCAATATATATCAAATAAATTAAATTATGAATTAAAACAAAATATATAGCCCGTTAAACTTAATTGGGGAAAAATTAGTCGTCCTCTGTAAATGGTAAATTTAGGGTTATGCATGCATAGGTATACAGTATACACACTATTCGTTCTCTAACTGCTGCTCCCCAATTTTAGGCTACTACTAATATTTTTTCAATCACAACTGACATAAAGAGGGGATGGGATTAGGTGCTAACCTTTATAGGGATTAGCACCGTGATAACTAGCAAAAATCACTACGAATTATTATAAAATCAATACAACATCTAAGCTAAATCACTACTAATTCAAACTAGTAGTAGTTTTTCCCTTGATTAAGACGGTGCTAACTATTGTACAATTAGCACCGTAGCCGTTCCCCATAAAGAGCAATGGACTGCTAAATTGCAAGTTTGGTCACTTGAATTACTAGTAAAGTTCACGTTAGCCACTGGAATTTCTTTATTTCATCCGTAGTCACTTAAATTAGGCTAGCAGTCCAAATTTGGTCACTGACAATTAGTCTCCGTTAACTTTTACTGATTAAACGGTCAACTCTTATAGTTGACCGTTAAATAGGCGATGTAATAATTAAAATATAAATATTAAAATACTAATCTAATAAAAATTCCACCTCAATATATCATAATAATTAAAAAATAACCTTAATCCTAGGGATGACAAATTACCCACCCATGGGTAATTATACCCAAACCCAAGTAGACCCATTGATAATGGGTTGGGTATGGGTGAAGTGCATATGGATTTGGGGGTTTATAGATGGGTTTGGGTTTGGGGCTTCCATAATCTAAATGGGTATGGGTTGGATATGGATATCCATTTACTTGAGGGTGTTTTAACTACACATGCAAAAATTGGACCTATTTGCAAAACTTGAAAAGTTTAGGTACCAAAATGTAAGACCAAAAAAATTTAGATACCAAAACGTAATTTTCCATCGATATTTTGAGGACTTATATGCAAAAAAAATTAAATTTAGGTACTAAATATGCATATCTATTAAGTTTGGGTACCAAACTGTAATTTGTATTTGGGCATGGGTACAAATCCATTTGATATAAACCCAACTTAACCCAAAGTAAATGGGTATGGGTACAAACCCATCAAACTCTACCCATATCCATCTATTTGGATTTCATACCCAACCCAATTGGGTTGGATAGTAAAAAACCAATGGGTATGCGCAAAGTTGCCATCCCTACTTAATCCCACTGTTGAAAAATCGAAGCCCAAATTCTTGAGCCTTAATGGGAAGCTTTAATCGGAGCAACCTCCCACATGCCGAAGGCCATTCGGACGAGCATGAATGCACCGCCGCCAATCCCGCTCGACGCCGAGCTGACGACTCCCAAACAGAAAGTCGCCGCCACCACCGCGTTGCCCCCTCCCCGGAGAACGTTCCTCCCTATCCACGAACACCGCCCGTCATCCGTGACCACCACGCAGCGCCTGGCCGCAACTACCTTGTTCCTGAACCTGCCGATCGCCGACGGAGAACGAGCCGACAGACCTTTTACACAGTCTTGTACTCTCCAATAGCGAGTAGAAGTGTACTCGACAGACCTTTTACATAATTAAGGTGGCATTCATAGTGATATACATAATCATGGCGATTTATGAAAACCTTCGATTATCTCACAGAGAATCTATTTAACCAACAATTACTCTGTTTTCCCCCACTTCTTAGAAGAAGCGAAGAAGCACAAGCTCAACTCCACCGCAACAGCGAAATCCATCGACACTCTGCACTTCAAGCTCCAGAAGCCCCTCTCTAGAGACGAATCTCTGAAAATTAAAGATTCAGTCCAACAAGGCCAAGATCAACAACCGGTGGTGGAAGAACGCGCTGGTCTTCTTCAAGCTGAAATGGGCTCATACCAATCGCAAAGTCGAGGGCTTTGAAGAGAAGAAAGGAGAAGAAGATGATGTTCATAGAGCCAGGGCTTGAGCTCTCCGCACCACGATGTCGGGACCCGTTTACATAACCGAGAGTCGAAGCGGGTCGAATACACCTTACCGTACGACAAGTCAGCCTGCCTCCGGCCCGTTCGCCAGATCTCTGACGCCGGCGATCAAAGGGGACAACGATTTAACGATCAATTGACTTAAAGTTATTTTTTAATTATTATGATAATGAGGTGGAATTTTTAATAGATTAAATTTTATTTATTTTTTAATTATCACGTCACCTATTTAACGGTCAACTATTAGAGTTGACCGCCACATTAGCAAAAGTTAACGGAGACTAACGGCCAGCGACCAAACTTGGACTGTTACCCTAATTTAAGTGACTATGGATGGAATAAAGTAATTCTAGTGGCTAACGTGAACTTTACTAGTAATTCAAGTGACCAAACTTGCAATTTAAGCAGGAATGGACGTTGTGAGCGGATCCCTCGACCAAACTTGCAATTTAGCCAGGAATGGACGTTGTGAGCGGATCCCTCCATAAATTACTTATATATTAACATCCATATATTTCAATTACCATTTATAAAAGACAACCAGCTCTTCTCCCAGTTAATTTTAACAGGTGATATATATTTTGTCTTAAGTCATAATTTAATTTTTTATACAAAAAATCATATTAATTGTAACTTCGAAAATAACATCCACTTTTATATATTTTGGATCAAAAGAAAATTGAGACATATATTATCAGTCTATACCATAACGGTAATGCTTGATAATACATAAAATTATACTACTATTATACTACAGTGGTATGGAAATGTATCATGATGGTAAGAATATAGTAAGAATATACTAACCATTAGTAGGGATGTGGATTTTTCAGAAAATTTGTTTCCTTTTACACTGATTAGCAAAAATGAGCATCTTCCTACACAGGCTAATACAAAAGATATCTTTAAAGACACAACCTTCTATCCTATCATAGGTTCATAATATTCATAAAACATCTTATCAAGAATTCATGATTACTCCCTTTTTACACAAATTCCTTCCTCACCAACAAGATACATTACCAATTAATCTACAAAGCCAAAGAGACACCTAAGCAATTTCTCTATTTGTAGGATATTCATACAACTTTTCTTACTAATGATTCGTTTGGGGATCATGATTCGAGGCTAGACTATTCCATGAAAGAAGTTTAGGATCATATTATTCTGTGGATTTCTGTCAATTTACAAGGTACAAAACTACAAATATATAGACTCACGAGCTAGGATTCTACCGATTCCCCTTGTGCATGAACATGGGCCTATAGAAAGCTTCGTAACTAACATACACAGTATGCCCAAGAAGCTAAAGTGAAGCTAGGTTGAAATCAGGAGGGGTTGTAGTTCCCACCCCTCAACTTTGAAATATAGGTAAATTTTAAAAATATTTAAAAATTAAAATAGTCAATCCCCTTCCTCAATTACCACAATTCAAGTTTTTCCCCCTCATTCAAATTTCTGGCTCAGCCACTACTTCAACTGTACCTGTACGTCACTATAACTCAACAACCTGCCAATCAAAGACTCTTATATCATATCGATAATCAATTCATCGAAAAAAATTCTGATTATTATACCATAGGATTGAATAGGACAACATTTAGGATTTTCTTCCTACGATGGATGGAATAGGAGTGGCCATATTTTGGCAGATATGGAAGTCAAGAAACTATTGGTGGCATCGAGCGCGAGATGCCTGCTTCACGTATAGGCTTCTTCCTCTCTTGTTCACCTGAAACCCTAAATCAACTTTTGCCAAGATTAAGTGCAGAATGAAGAGGAGCTAGAAGAAATGCTCGAATTGAAAATAGAAGAAGGATAAGTATGATTTGGGTCTTTCTTTTAATGAGAATGGGCTTGTTTCCTAAGGCCCAGTCAGATGTCCGTTGCGGCCCTATAGTTAAGCACAGTTGATTATTTATTCCCTAAAGCTGTGCGTTTCGAAATTCCAGACCCAACTCCTTCTTCTTGTTTCTGAGAGTCACGTCCCCTGTTTGCAGATTAACACACTGAACCTTGCTGAAACAGAGTAAGTAACATACACATGTTAAATGCAGTAAACGAAAAATGAACACAGTCACTTTTTACGTGGTTTCCAGATCTGGGTAAAGATGAACCCCAACTCTGACTATTTAACGGTCGGATGACACGATGAGGTGATTTCCGACATTCCACTAAGCACGAAGCTCCTTGAAGTTTTACAATTTTACACCAACAAAATCAATCGTCCCAATCCCGCAAGTCGATTGTTTCGTCTAAACCCTGATCTCACCCAGCTATCCAGCTACTGTGTTTTAACCAACACACCCCTAACCCAAATTCTCTCCAGAATATGAATTAGTCTCTCTTTTCGTATCAATCACACTGCTTGATTCTGAGCGTGCTTTTTATACTCCTCAGTGACTAGTCGTTGCAGCTCAAGAAGGGTAAGTCTTTCCCTTTGAAATCTTTCCCGAATTGCTCGCCTAATAAATTCTTCCGCTCCACACAGATCTTCCTTCCTTGCACTAATGATTCTTTCCAAATGCTGATTCATCAAGACCACGATTTCCTTCCTTTGTTCTGCGACTCATGGCTGGCTTGCTTATAGCATTCTCCCCCTAAGACCGTCAATGATCCCACAACTGCCTATGAAGTTCCTGCACACATTTAACACACGGTTACGTGCAGACTACTCTAAACGTTTTGGCAGTGATAAATCACACAGAGTGAAAATTGAACAAGGGACATGTTATTCAACTATCAGATTCGATACTTAAGACATCGAGACACAGTCTCAAAAGACACACAGACACGCGCTCAGAAAGAGCTTTATTAAACATCAACACTGCAGATTCTAAGACATACTTATTAAGGAAATACCAACTATCAAACTCCCCCTAAGATCAATACTCCCCCTAGAACGAAAACTTAGGTGATGGCACATAATCTGATATAGCATCTTCAACCTCCATCATCAGATTCCTACTGATGTGCTTGCTTCCTCCTGCCTGAACATGGCTTGAACAGCCTCCAAAGGATCCACCATAGGTTGCTTGCTGTTCTCTCTGACCGCTCCAACCAATTCTGCTATATCTAGTTATTCCACTGCTTCATCCCCACCCAACTCAGCAAGACTGAGGAGTCCATCCTCATGAGAGGGAATTGCATGGGTAGCTGCTTATCCCCCTGGAGCATTGACAAGGGCGACGACGGCCAACATATGCATCTACCTTGCGCAGAATGAACTGAGCACGAAGAGAACTGATCATGTCCACACGAGCCACTTTAAACCTCAAATCTATTCCTAAGGCCAGCAGAATCTGAGTTATATGTGGAGCAAATGGAAGCTCGGCATCATAGTTATCAGCATGGTAGTTCAACATATGGTCGAACATCAAGTGAGGATAGCTTATAACCCGGTTCTCCTTGGCACTAGCGAGAATCCATAAGTCAGAAGGATAAATAGTATTGAGCCCAACGATCTAGACAGGAAGAGTCGTGATATGTAAAAGTGCGGTACTTTGAGATCATTAGGGAGTCTCCCAGAATGGAATTCAGAGGGATAGTAGCGACCTGTATCACGGGTATACAGACGCAGAGCATCACCCTCATTGAACTCAACAGATTGGAAGTCAGACTCATTCATGACTTCAGCTCCAGAGATAGGAATGCCAAGTAGAAGAGACAACAGCTCCACATTAATAGTTATAAGATAATTATACACTATCGTTGTGAAACATGGTGGAGAGATGTGAAAGCATGGCTTCATGTTCGCATAAAACATGCGCACAGCCTCAGGACGAAACCAGAAGTTTCGATTTGGAAGGATGTCACCCCAGCCAATGGTGTTGATCAGGCGCGGGATACCATCCCATACCTGTTGAACCTGGACAGATCGAGAGTGATGGAAGGATGTAGTGGACGATCTTGGAACTGGAGAAGGTAACGAGCATAGCCAGCTGCATCCTCAAACCCTTTGCCATTGAAAATTGCAGCTTGAGCCAAACGCAGGGACGCCCCATGTTGATTGGGAGCAGCCATTATTAGTTGGAAGAGAGAAGAAGTTTTAGTTTGATGAAGGGAAGGTTTCGACCCTAAGACTTTTATAGTGGAACATGGGCTTAACTAAGGAAAGATAGAACATGAATAAGGTAAGAAGAGACTTGGTCCGAAAGAACAGAAGTTCCACGAATCATGGGGAATTTGAGTAAGAAGGGTAACCCTGATTCGCAATAAGGGAAAAAATCAGGATTGAGCAGACAATTCAACTATGTCCTTCAAGTCGAATAAACCTAGCTCTCGACGAATGCGAACGAAGGGTTCAGAGCCCAAAGGCTTTGTGAAAATATCAGCCAATTGAAAGTCAGTGGGAACAAACTCTAGGTGAATTATATCCTCTTGAACCAGCTCCCTAATGAAATGGAAACGAATCTCTATGTGCTTGGTTTTAGAATATTTTACAGGGTTCTTGGACATGTTTATCGCACTCGTATTATCACACACCACAGGTAGGGATCCAAATTCTAGGCCATAATCAAGCAATTGATATTTCATCCACAACAGCTGAGTGCAACAGCACCCTGCTGCAATGTATTCTGCTTCTGCAGTTGACAAGACAACAAAATTCTGTTTCTTGCTGAACCATGCCACCAGAGAAGTTCCCATAAAGTGACATGTTCCAGAAGTGCTCTTCCGATCAACTATGCACCCTGCATAGTGCATAGTCTGAATCAGAGTACCCTACCAACTCTAGACTTGATTCACACGAGTACCACAACCCAAAATCGATAGTTCCTGCCAAGTATCTAAAGATCCTTTTGACAGCAGACAGATGACTGTCCTTAGGTGCACTTTGAAAACGAGCACACACACACACACACACACACACACACACACACACACACACACACACACACACACACACACACACACACTGAATAAGATGTCGGGTCTACTAGCAGTCACGTACAAAAGTGATCTAATTAACCCCCTATAAAATTTTTCATTTACAGAGTTTCCAGATTCATCTTTATCTATTTTAAGTGAAGAGGCCATGGGAGTAATAGCAGATTTTAGATTGCCAAATTCAAAGCGTTTTAGCATGTTTTGAATGTATTTAGATTGACAGATGAAGATTCCCTTAGAAGTCTGTTTTATCTGTAAACCCATAAAATAATTGAGCTCCCCCATAAGGCTCATTTCAAAGTTATTCTTCATAAGTTTTTCAAAATCTAAACACATTTCCTTACTCGTTCCCCCAAATATAATGTCATCGACATATACTTGGACTAACAGCAACTGACCTGACTTTTGTTTAGAAAAGAGTGTTTTATCAACTGACCCTCTATGAAAACTGTTTTCTAACAGAATAGAGCTCAGTTTATCATACCAAGCTCTGGGAGCTTGTTTTAAACCATACAGGGCTTTCTTTAATCTATACACATGATTAGGGTATTTTTTATCTTCAAATCTAGGGGGTTGTGCAACATACACTTCCTCTTTTAGATCCCCATTTAGGAAAGCACTTTTGACATCCATTTGGTATAATTTAATTCTAGAATCACTAGCAAAAGCACACAGCATCCTAACAGCTTCAAGGCGAGCTACAGGAGCAAAAGTTTCATCAAAATCTATGCCCTCCTCTTGATTGTATCCTTGAGCTACCAATCTAGCCCTGTTTCTAGTTATTACCCCAATTTCATCAGTTTTATTTTTATAGATCCCTTTAGTCCCGATAATAACTCTATTTTCAGGTTTTGGAACAAGTTCCCAAACATTTGCTCTCTCAAACTGATGCATTTCATCAAACATAGCAGCAGTCCAGAATTCATCAGACAAGGGCTCTTGAACAGACTTTGGTTCAATCATCGACACAAATGCAGTATGAGAAGGGAAGGCTTTTAATCTAGTGAGCATACCTTTGTCGATGGGGCCAATTATTTGGGCAGGAGGATGTCGTTTGGTGATGTAAGTTGGAGGTTGAGACTCAACAGTAGTTGAGCTTGCTCCTACTCCACTTCCAGACAAGGATGAGTTACTCCTTACCTCATTATTTTGCAGCTCCTGATCCAATAGGTTTGGATCTGCATTTCCAGTCGATTTATCCTCCTGAACTTGGTGCTCTGAGTTCTTGTCTAAGATAAAGGGTAATGGCCTCCCAAGGCCAAAATCATCATCATCAATGACATCTGTAATCTCAATAGTAGCTTCATCAAATACCACATTAATGGACTCCTCAACTTGAGGGTCCTTTTATTAAAAATTCTATAAGCCTTGCTAGAATTCAAATACCCTAAAAACACAGCTTCATCTGATTTTGCATCAAATCCCAAGATTATCCTTTGTATTCAGAGCAAAACACTTACACCCAAAGGTGCAAAAGTATCCCAGACTAGGTCTTCTACCTTTCCAGATCTCATAAGGAGTTTTATTGACTACATAACATGTTGTATTTATGGCTTCAGCCCAAAAATATTTTGGAATGCCATAGTCATGAAGCATGGTGCGTGCAATGTCAATCAAAGTCCGATTTTTCCTTTCTACTACCCCATTTTGTTGAGGGGTTCGAGGTGCAGAAAAGTTGTGAAATATTCCAAGTTCATTGCAAAACACTTCAAAGAGATCAATAGAAATTCCCCTCCATGATCACTTCGAATGCTGTACACTTTGGACATTGTTTCATTCTCAATGCGTTTAAGTAGGATCTTAAAGTTTGCAATAGCTTCATCCTTTTTGGCCAAAAATAGGACCCATGTAAATCTTGAGAAATCATCAACTATCACAAAGGCATAAGATTTACCCCCATAACTTACTACATTAGTGGGTCCAAATAGGTCTAGATGTAAAAGCTCCAAAGGTCTAGATGTAGAGATGACTGGTTTGCTTTTAAAGCTAGTTCTAGTTTGTTTTCCTTTTGCACATGCATCACAAAAGAATTCCTGATTCTCATTCATTCTCGGCATACCCTTAACCAACCCTAAACGGGATAATTTGGATAAAGTGCTAACGTTCACATGCCCTAGACGTCTATGCCAGTCTTCTTGTGGATTTCTGTTCAAACTAACTAGGCAGGTTTCATTGAAGCTGTCTTTATCATTAAGATCAATAGTATATATCTTACCATTTCGTTTCCCAGTGAACAAGATTTGTTTTGACTTAATGTTTTCAACATAACAGCAGTTTGGTTCAAAAATCACTCTACACTCCTTACCACACATATGACTAATTGACATTAGATTGTGTTTTAAACCACTAACCAACATTACATTTTCTTTATAGAAGGGCATGACCCCACCTAACCTTTCCCAATGATTTCAGCAGAATTATTATCACCAAAAAACACCTTACCAAAGCTTCCTAGCTCAAGACTCGAAAATAAAAATTTGTTACCTGTCATATGATGTGAGAAACCACTGTCCATGATCCACTTAGAGGTCTCCATGATCACTTGAAGACAACTCTGCACACACATAAGTCATGTTGTTTTTCTAACCCAGACTTGCTTGGGTTGTCTTGAATGAAACTTATGCCAATCAGATGTTCTCTGAGAGTAATCAAACATATTGATTTTACTTTTCCTACTTTCTGATCTCAATCTCCTTTTACAATCTCGTATAACATGACCAAACTTGTGACAATAATAGCATTCAACTGCCTTATGGTGTTCACCCCTGTTAGAATTCTTCAACTAATCTAGATACCCTTGAATTTGACTCTCAAGTTTTTGACATTCCAGATGATACTTATCATTTTCCTTTTTCGTAATTAACAAGCTAGCCTCGAGACTCTTTTCTCTTAGTTCACTGGAGGCTAATAAATTCTCAAGATATTGCACTCATTTTCTTTCTTTAAGAGTGAATACTTTGATTTGACATTTCCAAATTCTAGTTGAATTTCCCTAATGGTGTCAACCAACTTGTCATCGTCACTTTCATACTCAATTTGTGATTCACAAATACTTACCTGCGAGGGACAGCTCCTTGAGGCCTCTTCTTCTTCTTCCTTTTCTTCAGCAATCGCCATGAATGATCTGTGCACTGTTACTTCCTCATCCTCGTCTCCTTCATCTTCACTGCCACTCCAAGTCGCAGCATATGCCTTTTCTTTCTTCAGTTGAGGACAATCAGCTTTGATATGTCCTGATCTCCCACATTTGAAACACCCTGTTGTATTTACTGCTTTGAAATTCTATATACCTTCATTTCGTCCTCGTGCAGTTGTCCTTAATTGCCCAAATTTTGTACCTCCTTCATTTCTTTCGAACTCTTTAAGTTTAGACCCTCCAGACTTCTTCTCTTTTCGAATCCTGAGAAGTCTACTAATCTGTTTACTCAGGAGAGCGAGCTCTTCATCTTCCATGTCGTCTAAATCTTCAGGTTCATCCATCTGACTTGTAGCTTTGAAGGCAATCCCCCGTTTTCCTTTGTCATTGATATCCTTCTCTTGCCCAGATTTGTTTAGCTTATCTTCGTGGGTGGCCAGTGACCCTATGAGTTCATATACAACAAGTTTCTCCAAATCCTTGGCTTCCTCAATTGCTGTCACTTTTGTAGCCCATTTTTCTGGAAGACTCCACAGTATCTTTCTAATCAAATCACCACTCTCATAAGTCTTCCCAAGATTTTCCAAGCTGTTCACTATATTCGTGAACCTCTCATACATTTGTCGAATGGACTCACCTTCCTCCATCTTAAACAATTCAAATTGATGCTTCAGCGAATTGATCCGAGAAGTTTTACCTTGTAATATACCTTCATAAGTTACTTGAAGTTTTTCCCATATCTCCATGGCCGTCTTGCAACCAGCAACTTTGTGATACTCTTCTGGTCCTAAGGCACAATACATTAGATTCGTGGCCTTGCAATTTTGCTGAAACTTTTCGTAATCTTCATCAGTCCATTTCTCTTGATCAGCTTTGAGTTCGTGTGGCCCTTTGATTACCCTTGCCCATAGCTTTGAATTAGTTGATCCAACAAACAATTCCATACTGTTCTTCCAGTAACCATAATTGACTCCTTCAAAGCGCGGAGGTCGATTCTGTGAAAAACCATCAGCTAGGTATAGCGAGGCAGCAACAGTTGATCCTGATGCCATCATGGATTTCACCGAAGGTTGTCAAGCCTACTCAATCGGTGACCGTGCTCTAATACCATGTGTTGCTGGCATCGAGTGCGAGATGCCTGCTTCACGTATAGGCTTCTTCCTCTCTTGTTCACCTGAAACCCTAAATCAACTTTTACCAAGATTAAGTGCAGAATGAAGAGGAACTAAAAGAAATGCTCGAATTGAAAATAGAAGAAGGATAAGTATGATTTGAGTCTTTCTTTTAATGAGAATGGGCTTGTTTCCTAAGGCCCAGTCATATGTCCGTTGTGGCCCTATAGTAAAGCACAGTTGATTATTTATTACCTAAAGATGTGTGTTTCGAAATTCCAGACCCAACTCCTTCTTCTTGTTTCTGAGAGTCACGTCCCCTGTTTGCAGATTAACACACTGAACCTTGCAGAAACAGAGTAAGTAACATACACAGGTTAAATGCAGTAAACGAAAAATGAACACAGTCACTTTTTACGTGGTTTCCAGAGCTGGGTAAAGATGAACCTCAACTCTGACTATTCCACGGTCGGATGATCACGATGAGGTGATTTCCAACGTTCCACTAAGCACGAAGCTCCTTGAAGTTTTACAATTGTACACCAACGAAATCAATCGTCCCAATCCTGCAAGTCGATTGTTTCGTCTAAACCCTAATCTCACTCAGCTATCCAGCTACTGTGTTTTAACCAACACACCCCTAACCCAAATTCTCTCCAGAATATGAATTAGTCTCTCTTTTCATATCAATCACACTAGCTACGATCTTAGCTCTCCTTGTATGAATGATCTCTCGAAAAGTGTCTCTACTTGATTCTGAGCGTGCTTTTTATACTCCTCAGTGACTAGCCGTTGCAACTCAGGAAGGGTAAGTCTTTCCCTTTGAAATCTTTCCTGAATTGCTCGCCTAATAAATTCTTCCGCTTCACACAGATCTTCTTTCCTTGCACCAATGATTCTTTCCAAATGCTGATTCATCAAGACCACGATTTCCTTCCATTGTTTTGTGACTCATGGTTGGCTTGCTTACAACAGAAACTGGGTGGTGCATGAGGAGAAGCCGGTTACCTTTGCTCATTTGTCTCTTCAATATACTATTCAAGTGAAGAAATGGTCGGCGTTGCCGGCTAGGGAGGCTCGTGCTGCAAGGGTACATGGTGGTATGGCAGTTCAGGGAGCTAAAGGAAATGGAGAGAGGATGGATCGCCGTGGCTTGGTTTGCGCGGTGGATGGGGCGATTGCCGCTGTCTCACACACTGCGGTGGGTTTAGTGTTGTTCAATGCTACGGGGGAGTTGGCTATGGCTACTAGGCTTCAATATCTGGGGATCCAAGACCCTTTTCTGGCAGAGTTGTTGGCTATACAGGATGCGTGTCATTGGTGTAGTCAGATAGGTTTTGGTGATATGTTGATTCAAGGTGATGCCAAAGTTGTGATTGAGAAAATTCATGGCACTGAAACGCGGGATCGTCGGAGGTGGAACCATACTTCAGGAAGTGGTAGAGTTGATAAAGGCTTGCTCGGGTTTTGAGTTCCGCTTTATAGATAGGGATTGCAATATGATCATAGCCTATTTGGTGGCTAAAAAAGTCATTTCTTTGTGCCATGCATTGTTGGATGTGTTTGATTATCATGATTGGTTTAGGCCTGTTATGTAAAGACTACTATGTAGTTGATCTTGGTAATACAATGAGCTTATGACAAAAAAAAAATTATCCTTCTTGCCAGTCATTCCTTAATACTGCTTACACATTTTCTAAATTTTGACATTTTGTTATAACTAATTATATTTTAGTTAGATGCTTCCACACCGCTCTTCCATTTGCATTGTCCACAATACAACTCCCAGAATACAATTAGGTTTTTTTAATTAATGGCCATTAACATTTGTGGAACTCTTACCCACTTTAAGCAGTAAAAGAGGACGCGAAAGGGAGAGAAGAAACAAAGCCCTCTAAATTATTTCTCTTGTTCTTGCTCCATTCATCTTTTCCAACCTTAAACTTTAATTGGGTTTTTGCAAATAGACAGCTTACACATCTGTAGAAGGTATGTGTTCTTCGTTAGAATTATTTTGAATCATTTATTTTTTCATTTTATATTTTCTTGGGTTTTGCATTTCTAGATTATTGAAGAATTACATAAGAAAATATTGGTGGGTGATTAAGATCCAGATACAATATGTCAATCCCACACAACAAGAACAAAGACCCGAAATCGATGAAGGGTCTCTTAAAGGGCCTACGATACATTTCTCAGATATTTGGTATGTACGTGAAAATGTTTATCAGTTAATTTGACAACTTAATATTTTTTCATTTCTTTAATAAATAAGCAACAGATTGTTTATTTCTGTTTTCTGTATGTTTATTTTGTATTAATTAATCTCATTTGGCGGGCAGATGAAGAAAAGGAAGCGGAAATGCAGATTGGTAACCCTACAGATGTTAAACATGTTGCCCATATTGGTTGGGATGGCAACAATGATAGTCCTCCCACTTGGGTACTTCCCAATGCATCTATTACATAAATTTGCAAAGTTCTACCAATTATTAGATTCTAATTGAATATGTTCTAGCTCTGAATTATTTCATATTCTAGCTATAATATAGGTGTTGTAACCGTTTCAAACTATAAATTTATATGATACTACAATGAAAATATATTTTAACCCATTATGTTTCAATAGATAGATCAATGGTTTTTTTTATATTTAAGCACACATACATAGTTACTAAATTAAAAAGTAATTTTTTATTGTATATGTTGGTTATATATACAGATGACTGAATTTAAAGGACAGTCAGGATCTAGTTCTCCCAATGGGAATCGAGACTTGAATAATAGTTCATCATCCTTGCAGTCTATCCCTGAAGGTATCCTCACCTCAAACATTTTTCCACATATTTATTCATCTATACCACTACTATTGTCATTTTTACATGTCCTATACCACTAATATTTATAATATTTAGTAACTTTGCAAGTCTTAGCAATTGATTTGTAAGTAACGAATATATAGACATACATCTATAATAGTCGCTATGAAAAACCTGACTGTGAGTACGTCTTTAAAACTTCTTCCTCCAAAATTATATTCTAAAACTAATAGAATTCGGTAAATCACCATTAGAATTGTCAAAATAGTTTGAAATAAGAAACTATTTGGAACAATGATATGATAAGATGTGTCTTTGTATCAATGATACGATATTATGATATGGTCATTGGGTAAATGATCCAACAGAGCATAAGAGTGCTACAACTTCTCCAAGAAGGAATGGCACCGTGCCACCGTCGGAGCAGCAAACAAAGTCATCAAGACGACGATCATCAGGCAACGGTGAAGTAGAGAACAAGCAACACAAACAAACGAGGAAGGCTTCCAGAAACACAAATAGGGAGGTCCAGAATCAGGCTGATGGTGCTTCCAAATCAACATCAAGAAGCAGTTCCAAGGATGGAGATGTTAACAAAGTCGAAGATGCTCATAAGAAATCAGGGCGGCGAAAGAAATCAAAAGAATTGGTTGGGGCGAGTTCCAAATCCAAGTCGAAAGCAACAACGTCGGGGATCGGAGATGGTCATAATGTCGTTGACGGCTTTAAGAGCGAGGTGTTGTCGGAGAAACAGAGTCATATATCGAATTCAATAGTATGAGAAGAGCGCGACAATAGATTCCCTTGAAGACGTTCACAAAGCTCAGCTTTGCATGTTATATGGAAACATCCTTTTTTGTTCCTTTCACTATATTGTAGCTAACTTGTGCGCTAGATTGCTGTTAATACGTATCTCTTATTCTAAGAATAGCAACACCAACACGTACACTATCTTTCTTCTCTCTTTTTTTTTTTTATAGAAGACCAAGATCATTTTATTCAACTGGTGGTGATAATGAATTTATCATCTTTTCTTAAATGTGAGATAAACATGGTGGCCTTTCTATTCAAATATCATCTTCCCTTCCCAATTACAATTTGTGGGTCAAGAGGTGAGCCCGTCTATTTAAATTTTTCTTTATTTTATAATGGTGAAATAGTTTATTAAGTTTCGGAAAAAAAAAAACAGAGCAAAAGTCAAACAAACACACTAACTACAGCAAAGGGGAAGCCAACTGAACGGTCACCAACATACAAACTGCCCAGCGAGCAGTTCCCACAAAAGCGCAAAACAAATTCAAACAATTATAAAATCTAACAGACACCAAGCTCAAGGAGAGTTAAGCACCACTCAAAGTCAAAAGCGACATCAGTACAACAACTGAGCAAGACCCTCTTGCAACCGACCTCAAATTTATCAAGATTCCCTAATGCTTCACTGCTGCACTGCAACACCTGATCTACCACACTATTTGTGAAAACCTGCAGGTCAGGACAGATGATCCACACTTTCCTCTTCCTTGCAACACATCACACAACGATTTGGAAGCGCCCAGCCACGTTTCTTCAAATTATCCTGAGTTAGAATCTTGTTATGGTATGCAAATCTCCACTCTGAGGCTTTGTGAGGGTATTTGAGGCTTATCAACTCCCTCCACCATTCATCTCTCTCACGGGCAAATCTCCACAACCATTTAGCCACCAAAGCTGTATTTCGGGTCTTTTTGGTGCCTTGCAAGTTTCCCAAGCCATTAGATGGATCTTCCTCCCTTGACTCACCCTTGACCAGATGAATTCCTTCTATCCTTTCCAACTTAGCGACTTTGCTGGCTGGTGCAAGAAATATTAAAATTGCCACTCATAGCTCCATTCAATTTAGTCTTTACTGGTGGGCATCAACCCAAATCTCTTTGCAAACATCACCAAGCTCCATATAAGTTGTGTCTTGTTGAGCATCTTTTGGAGAAAAACAGTCTTTATCTTCAGTTGGTTTTCGTGGAATCAGAATCTTTATGATGCTCCTTTTGTCTTGTGGATTGTAGTGTGTTTGTAGAATGTACAAATTCCACCTTTTCAGGATTGATTTTATATTAATTTCGAGACTGATATGGTTAATCACCTAGCTCTAACATAGAATTCTCCTCCCCAGTATCATTTTATATTCCCACTGCTATTTTTTACTCATTTCTCATGTTCCATCTTAAACCTGATGCAAACAACTTCTTTGATGTCATAATGCTTCTCCAAAATCCAAAAACATAACTGGGATTGTAGTCCTCAATCACTGCCAGTAGGTTTTTTATTAGGATAAGATTTTTCTTTTAAAAATCAAGGACCAACAAAGGAAAGGAATTTGACCTAATTCCATACTTATTTACCGAGTAATGCTAGTTTAAAATGGGTATGAATACTATAACAACACCATGGATATTGTCATAGTAACATTAGGGGTAAAGAGAAATTAACAATGTACAATTAAATCTAAAACAAAAAATCAAATCCTTCTCCGCCTTATTCCATCCAGATCTTAATTATCTTCTTCATCCCTTCCACCCCCATGTTTCTTCTTTATTTGGCGCAGGAGCCGGCGCCAATCCACGTCGTTGTCTCCGCACTTCAGCTTCCTCACCAATTTCTCCACCTCCGGCGGCTCGAATTCCATCTCCTCGTCCTCAATTATAGTCGACCCCGCCGGTTGCTTAATCTCGGGCATATGCGCGGCCCACTGCAGCGGAGTTCCTTGATACTCTGTCGGCAGAGGTGGGGGTGGAAGAAGCGTGTCGAATGTAGCTTACGGAGGAGGCGGGGCAGGGGCAGTTGCGGGGAAAACAGAAGAAGATGAGGAAGAGAGGATCGCGGTGGCTGTAGGGGTGGATAACGAGGGAGGGATCTCACCATGGGCGAAATCGCTGTGATCTCGGTGGCTGTAGGAGACTACACACACAATTTAGTTCAATTGCCCTTATATCCTATGAGACCTAGTTGATAAGAGTATGTTCCCGGACAATTGAAGTAGGGTAGATCCAAGACAAGTAATCTTAACTATATATATATAGTGATTGCTTCGGTGCACTCACAGAAATGAGTGCATTCAATGCACTCGGCTCAAAATCTAGTATTAAGGTGTCGGATTTTGAATTTTAATTTATATAATTAGTGTAAATGATGATATAACATATGCTAACAACTAATTAGCGGATTACCCTAAGCCCTAGACCTCCAATTTTGAGTTCTATCCCTAAACCCCAAATTGTAAACCCTAACCCTAACCCTAAATCTCTAAACTCTAAATCCTTCAAATTAAAGTAAATCTTTAATGGTTTTTGTGCAAATTCATATGTGTTATTGTTCGTCACATCATAAGTGATGATTGACATCATTTTGACATAAATCGCATGTTTAAAATGATGGCTATGAAGCGAGTTCACTGAATGCACCCAAAAAAGTGAGTGTACCGAAGATGCCACTATATATGGTGCCTTCTACGGTACCCCGTGTGAAATCCGGGATACCGCATACCTTGAGTATGAAAACACTATATGGACCTCGAATTAGCAGGATTTTTTGGCATGATACTATACCCTAACCCTTAACGAGTGAACCCTAGGTCCTAATTATCTAAATCATAAACTATAAGCCCTAAGATGGTGAATTATTTTTTTGCCTATATTTGGACGAATCATAACCGTCGATTATTGTTTCTAATTAAATTGATCTTGGGGTATAATATTTAGAGAATTAAGACCTAGATTTTGATCTTTAAGGGTAAGAGTATAGTATCATGTCCGAAACATCAGTAAATTCAAGTAATAAATAGCGTTTTCTTACTCGGTACCCCGGATTTCACCTTGGGTACTATATATATATATATATATATGGTTATGTCTTCGGTGCACTCACTTTTTTGGGTGCATTCAATGCACCCGCCTCATAATTGTCATTCTGAGCAGACGATTCATGTGAAAACGATGTCAATCATCCCTTGTAGTATGATGAACAAGAACCACATGAATTTGTACAAAAATCATTCAAGATTCACCTTAATTTGAATGATTCAGGGTTTAGGAATTTAGGGTTAGGGTTAGGGTTCACAATTTGGGATTTCGGGTTTAGATTCAAAATTGAATGTTAATAGGTTAGGGTAGTGGGTTGATTAGTTGTGATTCTGTGTTATATCATCATATGAGACTAATGCTACACATTAAATTTCAAAATTTGATGTATTATGACCACTTTTAGAGGTGAGTGCACTGAATGCACCCAAAAAAGTGAGTGCACCGAAGTAGCCACCATATATATATATATCTTAAGTCATAACCTTACTTAGTAATTATAGATGAAACTATCCTACGCGATGGCCTTTATGCGTTCATATCATATGCCCTTTACTTGTTTTTCTTACTGGCTTTCACTTTTATGCACTTTACTTTAGTGCTTGTACCTCTAATCTCCTTTGCTCTTTTTTATTTTTTTAGTACAAGCAAGATTAGGGGTATCTCAACCCCACTTAATTACTTAAAACACTAGTAGTAGGTCTAAAGTAGAGACATTATTAGAACCCTATGGAATGCAATCCTAGACATTAACTTAATTCATTTAATTTTTTCATGGCTGTGTGTTTCTACCTACCATCCTACAACTTTCTTCTTCTCCATAAGACCATAACCATGCCTTCATGATAGCGTCGTATTTGCACATGTTTGCACCTTTGCTTCTTAAATGTTTTAGTTCGAATTTGTGCTTTCTTGGCCCATTTTACGCTAGTTTGTGCTATTTTGTCACCTTTCAGGTCCTAGCAGGTAGAGGAAGGCTTAGGCGCAAGTTTCGGGTCGTTTGGAGACCATTTGGTGATTTTGGAAACAAAATACTGGCGTCCCTTGCACCATATACGACTGTAATTAATGGGGTGCATGCCGGTGTTTTTTTAGGCCGAGCCTGGTGATGGATCAGGTGGAGAATATGGTCAGACTTCCTAAAATAGGACCGTAATTCTCCAGTGAGCTGCCCGTGTTTTTTATGCCGTGGCGAGCCTGTGATGGGACAAAAATATGACAGTGCTTTGCCAAATACTGCCAGTATTTCTCCCAGACGTGATCGTGGACTTCTCTGCATCAAACTAAGCAAAACGCGCACTTTGGGCAAAATATTGACAGAGAAGAATTACGACCGTATTCCTGCCCATATTTCACCCAGAATCGGGTTAAATAGGCATATTCGAGGCAAACGAAGGGGAATCGACTTTTGGAGCAAAAACCAGAGTTCCAAAGAGAGAAAGTGACAAAGAACAAATCATAGGAGCTATTTGGAATGGTTTCTCACCATTGAAGCCCAAATTGCGTCTCCAAGAGTGAAGATTGGCATCCCATAGCAGATTATTCCCATCTTTATGAGTATGAATGCTTTGATTTCTGTTTTCCTCTCTTTTTCTCTCTCTATAGAGTAAACCTCTCTCTCACTTGGGTATGAAGAACCCTAGTTCCATGTGTTAGGGATCTTGATTGTAATGACTTTTGGGATGATAGGCTAATTGATTTTAATCGATAGAAATGTGTTTATTGAGTCAATTGAATCCCGATCAACTTTTTTTATTTCTGTTTCAACCTGTGATAGATAGAATCCGAATAGGTTTTTAGATCTTCTTCTATCGATAGGAGTGAATTGATTGTACGAGAGTCATTCAATTCACTGCTTTGTATTGGAATTCATTTCCACTAGTTAGTTTTGTGTGAATTGCCTTAGCAGTCTATTCCGGTGAAGGCTAGTCGCCTGTCGGGTGTTCTGTCTAAGAGGACTTGGTCAGCTTAAGAGATTCCAAGCTATTTTCGAATCTTTCGCAGTCTAATTAACAGTAATCAACCAAAAGGGAATTACAACTTGAACCTAACTAAGGAGCTAGGGGGACTCATTCCCGAGTGACTCTTCTCTTGCTTTAGAAAACCGGACAATTTACTGCTTTCTTTCTACTTTAGTTTAAATTCACATTTCACTCAACCAGTCTCGTTAGACAAATTAAACTTACAAACTAGACCTCGGGTTGATAAATTAAAGGTTAAATACACTTGTATATCCAAAACTTTCACGGTTGTGCCAATAATATCCAAATTTCCCAAAATACCACTTATATCCAATTCCTTCACATTCTTTAACGGTGTTTTTGGATATACAAGTGTATTTAACCAAAAATATATTGGAAAATGGATAGATTTGGCAAAGAACAACTTTAAAACATGGATATAAGTGGTATTTCGGAAAATTTGGATATTATTGGCACAACCGTGAAAGTTTTGGATATATAAGTGTATTAAACCAAAATTAAACTTACAAACTATTCTGCATTTCCATTCTTCGGTTATATTTAGTTGCAGTTTGGTGTTGTGTCATAGCGAGTCACTTCACTAGGTGGTTTTTTAAGACGCAAGTTGATGATCCAAGTTCTTACTATTAAAAGAGAAAAAGATCTAGAAGATAATACAGAAACTCGCTACGCACAACAAAGGAGAACTTGGTGACTTAAGATCACCTATGTTCAAGCTAAAACCACCAGTTCAAGTCCCTTCAATATACCTC
Source organism: Linum trigynum (assembly GCA_964030455.1). Lineage (NCBI taxonomy): Eukaryota > Viridiplantae > Streptophyta > Magnoliopsida > Malpighiales > Linaceae > Linum > Linum trigynum. Next base: position 47,635,867 of record OZ034817.1, on the reverse strand, counting down.
GAGTTGGAAGGTTCAAGAAGAAGGATTTTCCACACCCCTTCCAAGTTAGAAATCTACCATCTCGCATGGGATCATTGAGATACCATCTTCGAGAATGGCATGGGCACACCTACATCTCTAAATACATTTGATTCAAGGCCTCCAACATCACCTCAAGCATCATTTCACGTCCATCCACCATCAAGTTGTGCACATCTCAAATCAAAATGATACAACGAGACATGAGATTCTTCAGAAGGAAAGATGATAATCATGCGCAACATGTGAGGATATTCTTATAGATCTGTGATGCAATCAAGGGTCAAGATCGAAATAAGGATGCAATCAGGCTACACGTTTTCCCCTTCTTCCTATATGGAAAGGAAATGGCATGGCTAGATTGAAATCATCCCAACACATTCATAAACCTGGGAAAACCTTTCCCAATCATTCATAGAAGAGTTCTTCCCTCCATAAAGCACATACGAGCTTAAAGAACTAATCTCACATTTTCAAAAACGCTGCTCACTCTCAAACTATAGTGTTTATCACTGTCATATTTCATACATTTTCCCCTTATATCAATGAAATTTTAGTACATTTTGGCATATATGTTGTATGTAGAAACTACGTGATCAATGTGCTTTTAATAGACCTGGGATGTTTTTTTAATATCATTTTATGACTTTTTTGTGTTCTTTTGTTATTTTCAAGGTCAAACACTTTCTAGGATGACTTGGATCAACGAATGGATCAAATTAGATTATCATGAGGGATAATTTTTGAGGAAGATCAAGGTGGTTAGCCCATTAAACAAGGCCAAATAAAGGGGAAGCCTTAATGAAGTTGTCATAAAAGCCCAAGAGGAGTCCACTTGATAAATATTAGTTTAAACCCATAGCGGCCTTATGATGGTGGTAGGGCCACATCCATCAAGTCGTGCTAGATTTCATAGGAGTTACTTGTGGGCCAAGCAACCCTGAACTAAGCTAGTAAAATGTGCATAGGTTAAAATGATATCTTCTTTCTTGTCAAGTTCACCATTTACATCCAACCTGCAATAATACTTTAATGCATAGTGAAAATGGACTAGACATCTAAAAGTATAAGCAACTTCAATCTTCAATTCCAGCTAACCCGCATCATTCTCCATTTGCATATTATAAAAGACATACTCCAGTTCTTTTATATCAACAATATGGGAGTGGAAAATTAATGCCTTAATTCTTAAGGGAGAAGGCATTTCCTTCTCAAATCCCAAGATAGTAATTTCGTTGTGATGCTCCATATGCTTGAGAGCACTACCATGGTTCTTTGTTTCCATTGGTTTGGCAGCAAACATAGCTATAGTTAGTGCAGTCAAAATCGCGTATTAAAACATAAAAACTTACGTTTTTACGTATCCAGGCCACCAAAACGTTTCAGTTTCTACCTAAAGTCGCTTAGTCACAAAAACTGGTAAAAATATGGGTAAAATCGATAAAATCGCTTAAACTTACGATTTTACGTTCTGATTCTACGTTTTACGATTTTACCCATTTTCCGCTTCTAGGTAGAATCGCGCTTTTAACTGCATTGGCTATAGTAACGCAAAAATTAGCTTTGATGGATGATCCCAGAGATTAAACTCTAAAATACTCACACTTCACCCGGGTTGACCATACTTGGAGTACAACTTCACGTCACAGCTACCATTAGAACTTTCAAGTTACTTGGGAAAGTTTTGACAACTTGTGCATATGCCCGCATTTCCATATTTAAACAGAATGTTGGAATTTATCAATGTACACCAAAAGCGATCGAGCTCTACTATGGCACCTTTCCAACGTTTCATTGAATAGTAGAGTAAAAGAAGACCATGTAATCCTAGTCAAAATCCCACAAGTTATCATCACCACTGCGAAAGCGGCTCCTTTTTCATCTTTCCTATTCAACCACTTTTCATTTCTTTCAAAGAATCAAAGACAATCAAGTCAAACCAATACCCATGTTTAAATACGTACATGAACCTGCCTCCCAGACTCCAGTATACAAAGCTCTATGTTTGTCGACGGCGGGGTGCGGCAAGACAAGTGTTTTTTTGCTCATGGTGGTTTCACACTCTTCCATATCATCTAACTCAATCTACTTCTTGCGGAATTGCCAATTTGTAATGTGACCACAAGTTACTCTCTTTTCCCCACCTTCAACCTTCCTCCTCCATAATGGTCCACATTTTTTAAGGTTCCTCATAAACCAAGATAGAATTACTGAGATCAAGAAGGAATTTGGTGTTAACAGGTGGCTGCACCCAAAGTAGTCAAAATTTCAATTTTAAATCCTAAAAACCTATGATTTTATGATATTTCTTGCCTATTCTGATTCTGATTTCACTTTAAAATCTATGGACCTTAAAATTCTACACTATTCACAATTTAAATCTTACAATTTTACGATTCGAATCTTTTAGTCAATTTTACTTATTTCCTCCAGAATTTGTAAAATTATGCCTCTTTTCCTTCTCGTCCACCAACATCATCTAGCTCTCTCACTCTAACCACCATCGACCATCATCAATTCACATCAAAGTATTGATCATCATCGATTCACCACCTCTTAATATTAACCTTGACAAATTATCATTTTAAGTGTTATGTGTTTTTTTGTTAGTTGTGATTTTCTTTCTTAATATTATTTCGTCTTTATTTTTATATGAACCTTAAAATCCTACGATTTTACGATTCAATTTTACAATTACGATTTTACCCCCATTTTCGATTTTTATGTAAAATCCACATTTTGACTGCTTTGGTTTCACCATCACCGCATCTAGACTTCGTTCCTCTAGAGACAATGGTGTCAGTAATTTCCAATAACTGTTTTCGTTCGTTGAATCAGCTTGAGGAAGATGGCGACTTCGGTATGGGCATGGTGTATGTTGTTGTAGTGGCCAAAAGTGGTTGAGACATAGGGGTCTTCTTTGACATTGTGAATATCTCGGCGTCATCCCTTGGTTGGGAGACAGCAACATGCACAACAACAAAGTCTTAGAAAGTCGCAAAAGTTGAGTTTTGTGGTTATTCATTAGTGACGATGGACATCTATTTTCCTAGGGCTACCTCAGTAACAAAAACAGTCAGGAGGCTGTGGGTTGGCAAACAGTGTGGCTGCCAAGGATGGCATAGAGGTGGAACGACAGGGACAGCTAGTGGTGAGCGCGCAACAAGGAATGGGGCCTCGAGGTGTTTGAGTTGTTGGATTGCCGCAAGTAGCTGTTGTGACTTCTGCAAGTGGTTCCTTGCCCCATATTATGTTGATCTCAGCTTGAAACATGCGAGCCAATTCCTTAGAGTGAGAGTTGAGCTCATTCCCTAGTTGAGAGTTTCAATTACCTCATTCTCACAACCAGACTCTGATACCACTATAATAAATCAAGATAATTGGGGAGGATTGAGTGGGATTGAGAGGAGAAATTAGGGTTATGGATTGAGGATTGAAGAAGAATTGGGAAAGAATAGAGAGAAGAAGAGATAGGGAATTAGGGTTTCAATATTGTTCTTTTTTAATAATCGTAAAGGAATTCTCGCGTCCATATTTATAGAAACTAGACCCGAAATCCTAATATTAACCCTAATTCCTACTCGACGCCACTCTGCCGCCCAACCTTACCAAAACTAAAAATAATTATTATTATATTTATACTACCATCCCAAGTATAAATGTTACTTTGACATTTTTATGCAATAAAAGCATTTATGTTTGGGGGGAATTCAATCATAATAGTACAACTATTTTATAAAAAATATAAGAGGACAAGAGTAGTGTTTTGTAGAAAGAAGCAGAAGTAATACAATGCATAACGTGTTGACTTATATTTAAGAAGATTTTGTAACTAACTTAGTCAATTGAATGTTGCACTTACAATAACTAAAATGTATGTGTTTTATCGCCTCCATCCCTTTGTCTTTGTATGCTTCTATTTGGTCAAAAACATGTTTGTTGTTAATATTTTTGATGAATTGTGTGTTAATTAATTGGAAAGAAAAAGAAGATAGAAAAAGAAGAGAAATATATCACTATTCTTTATTTTGTTGACATCCTAATTAGCCAGCAGCTCACAGATTATCCATTCCAACTCTCACCTACAAGACAAAGTTGGGAAATTAATAGAAGCGTAAAAGAATTTTAGTTCGGAAAGCTTTTGTTTTAATCTATACAATGGTTATGATAGAAATTCACTAATTTTATATGACGGTTTACTTTCTTACCAAGAACTTGTGATTTTCTCTAAGAAAAGGTGAAAATCTTGTGCAGAACTCCTTCATTTGTATATTAAGATCCTCATTCCCTCTTCCTATTACCTCCACAAATTTTTTCCTATCTGGAGCTAGCTTCATGACTACCTGTACAAATATAGGCAAAACCAAGATAACATGCTTAATATATGTAAGTGAATGTAATTGTATAAATGAAGACATAAGTTTTAAATTTTTCTTTACCATGAAACTTGAACTAGCAAGCCAGTTATGCCATTTCTTTAAGGTCTTTGAATATGCAGAGGAGCAAACTTGTGACATTCCCCATTCAGGATGATCCAACATATTTTGAAACACTGCTATTAAGAAGTCCATTGCCCTATAAGAAAGTATGCATCCAAAAAAAAATTCATAGATAAAGATCATTGAGCTTTTTACATGAATAAAATATATATTATGTCTCACTAGTTAGATACACGAATTATTTTTTCCCTGTGACAAGCAATCTTTCACTAGATTTGATTGGACGTACTTCAAAAAATTAATGCGTATGTGACGTCGATTAGTAGTAAATATCATATGTTTACCTTGTCAACCAAAGTAGAGCGTTAGTACAACTCGAGGAAGATTTTGCTGTTTTGGCTTCAATCTCCGGCTGTACAACACTATGGAGGAAGTTGAACTTGGTTGGGTTGGACTCATACACAATACTCAACCTCTGGATCAGTAAACCATTAAAAAAATAGTTGAGAACAAATTTAGCGTTAATTATTTGTGTCATTATATCACCAAAAAGTGCATAAATTATCTATGTCTATGTGCGTAGATAAACAATAAAAGATGACATTCATCTCCAGCACTTACATTTATATTTCCGCCCACATCGGATTTTACTGGAGATAACGATGTTCCAAACTTGTCTGTAAAATGAAGAAGTGAAGAGAAGAACGAGATCATAAACAATAATGGATCATAACGAAAACAATGTAACTCATAAAAAACTTATTTATCCAACTTCTCCATTTTATAACCACTAATTTGAACAACCAAATTTTCTAATATGGGTGCTTGAATGGGGAAATGATTACTTGACATCTATTATGAAGGCATGACTACTTAACTAGTAGATTACATTGACAATTTTGACTCAATGTTTAGTTTCTTTCAATGTCTTAAAGAAGTAAAAGATGGACAAACACGGAAGATATATCACTAAAAAAACTTTGAAATACTTAATTCTCCCATACTTAAACCCTTTTAAGAGACCAAACATGTTCTATTATATCTTTTCTGAAATCATGTGTAGATACACGATTACATGTTTTTTTAACTTCGTTTCACATGAGAAATGAAGCCATGTAGCTCGATGATTGATCATGTATATGTTCAGCTCACATGATTTTTCATTCATATGGATTATGCCTAATTACATCAACTATTTTTTCTATCAATGACACATATAACAGAATGAATGGCATTTGGTTTCCTTTATGAGCATAAATTCTTCCATTTAATTTAGATCTATTGATTGTTTTCCTTCAATAATAGACAAAACAAGAAAGGTAGTTCAATTTAATTGAAGTCTGCATGCTACCAATTTCCTCTTTTCAAATTGTGTGTGGAAACATCACATAGAGTTTGTCATGTCTTAGACTTGTATTATAATATTCCATACGCATTCATCTGTTAATTATGATTTCTTCTGCCAACGACTTCCCAACTCTCTATTGATGATGAAAATTAGGTCCACAACATGAACTCTTGTCTATAAAAGGCCGCCTATGGAATGAGGGATATATATAACAGGCTGATTTTCTCTTCTAGGTATCTATTGTATTTCTTGTATATGAGAGAATGAACTAAAAGTAGTGTTACTCATTCTCTTCTACTTCGTATTTTCGATGGTTTGTTGTTTCTTCCCATCTTCGAGATGATTATTTTTAACATTATAATATATATTTCGCTAATTATAATGTGAAGTGTTGAAGTTTTACTTGTACCAAACTATAACCTCGAAAAGAGTTACTAGTCTCTATGAAAAAAATCATTAAATAATGATGATTGGTGACCGCAAAGTTTGGGTATAGGTGGAAATATGTTATTACTCTCATATTGTTACTGGAGAAATACATTATGGTTTAAAAGTGAAAGAGATAGACAAAAAGACTTGAATAGCTGAGAGTTCTTTTTTTAGGAACAACATTTGATTGTTACCTAGGACGGGAAGAATCATTTTGCACAAGTCCAAGAAAGGCTTGGTGAGAATTTCTCCCTGTTGAGACCTAACCTGCTTCATTGCTTCCAGAATGGGTGTAAATGCAGTTTCATGATCCACACTTCCTTCTATCCCGGGAGTAGTACTATAGAAGCAACAATAATGTAATCTCATAGTTAGAAAAAAAAAAATTGTTTAATTTTTCTCTATTAGTTCGTCACATATAAAAAATTCAAACAATTATTTCAATTCCGAAAGAAAAACCCTATTATCTGTTTCTCGAATTATAAAATGTATTAACAAGAGATTAGAGATACATAACTTCTTTTTTATAAACAAGGTTACATAATTTTAGTGACAAGAAAAAACTTACTCGCTCATTCCTGCAAGTCCTTTGAGCATGATTAGTGAATCAGTCAATCTAGCCCAAAGAATTAGGTGGAAGTTCCTGAGCATTTGAAACAACGTATAATATAATCTGAGGATACAGATAATTAAATAGGGTTTTAAAGCAATGATCGTGAAAAATATTATTGGTAATTATAAGAATGACATGAATAATTTAAAAGAGAAATGGATGGAAGAATTCCTAAATCAAATGCGGCATGTATCGATCAGTATCTGTACATAATGGAGAACTACTGATGCGAAGAGAAAAATGATTCGAAAAAGGAATTAATACCTGGAGAAGAAGGGAAGCAAAAAAGGGGAAATTATAGGGATTCATTTGGGGATTAACACGTTATAGACACTATGTGATTGGATGGAGAGAAAGGGGCAAAATCTATAAATTTCATTGGATTTATGGTTTTACATTTTGGGGAATTATAATTATAATTTTCATGAAGTTATCTTTTAATCTTACTTAATTGTGGCACCAAATTTTCATTTTAGTTTAATAAACCATCTCCATAATTTTCAGTTATCAAAGACTTAAGATCAAGACTACGGCATGCGAATTAACACCTCAAGTTATAGTTGGGTCAGAGGTGGGCAAGGATTCAGTCCATATTGCACCAAATAGATATTTGGATAAAATGTATTTTGATTATATTTCAATCCTATAAATTATTTTAAATATTAAGGAAAAGTGGTCTGAAGTCAAATTTGGAATGGACCGAATCAAACCAATGAACCACGAATGCTTTTTATTCAATTCTAATCCTCATTTCCCATTTTTTTTTTATTTCAATCCTATCCTAATTTGATCTGATTCTAGGCTGAGTCGACTGATAGCAAACACTATGTGTACTACAAATGTACTACGTAATGGTCCATTCTAGTAATGGACTGAGTCAACCGATACCCAACACTATGTACTTCACCAAAACAAAAATAATACAATCAATCTCTATTTGTTGAAATAATGGTGCATGTGGTGGTGGTTAGCTTACTGAAAACTAAGCTCAAAATCAATAAACTTGTACCGGGTTAGTTTAAACCCTTTCCATTCCACCCTATGAAATTAATTTTTTTTTTCTTTTTCTTTTAGGTAAATCATATACTGCTTTTGTGCTTCACATTTCCCCCCCTTCTTATTAGCTCCTTTTTTATTTTACTTTTATAAAATATAAACTATAGTTCCACTCGACCTCCCTCTTTGTTGAAGTTTGGGGGTAATCATTGAGTAGTTAAACCCACAAACCTGTCTAGATCCAACCACAATCGACCTTTATTGGGTAATATGATGGTTCTCACTTGTGTGTTGCACGTCTCAAATTTCAAGTGCAACTCATAATTTGTTAGTCATCTTATAGTTATTCTCCTGTAATATGAATCTTTACCAATGATTTATATGTCATTAGTGACTTACACTTCATGAGGCTGATTGGGACATGAATTTGTTTTGATCATCTTTAACATTTGCGATTATGTAATGAGCATCATCCACTAGTTTAAGCATATCAACATACAATAATATGACATCCATGACTTGGTCATCAATCTTTTGAGAATTTTTTCATTTTAGCACCCTTCCTTAACAATATTATTGTTCAAAACAAAGATCATTGTGATTATTGTCCTCGAGCAAACAAAACTAGATACTTTTTATGTCGGTTACATTCGAACCACTTCTTGTTTTGAGTTGATTCATGTTGATATTTAGGGAAGTTATAGATAAGCTTCATTTAGTGTGAAAAATATTTTCCCACCATTGTGGATGATTATCTATCTATCTTCTATATCTATATCTATCTATCTATATCTATCTATCTATCTTCTATACTATATATTATGGCAATTCAAAAAAAATTCTTGCCACATAAGCACTTGGAGGATACACAATTTGCCAAGTTGGACAACTTTTTTACAAACAAAAAATTAGTTATTAATGTATTTATGGAGCTACCTCTCTCTTCTTTAATATTTTCATTTCTTTTATCCAATTATTCTTTGTCATTTATCCATTTATTTTTTTTTGTCTTTAATAATAAGTCACATGTTGATAAACTTAACCAAACACACATAAATAATAATTTTTTTAAATAAACAAAATATAAATAAGAAAAAAGAGAGTGACATATATCACATTTATTTAAATAAAAAATATCTTATTAAACCTTATGAAATAAATTTTCTACTCATTTTTACTAAAATTCAATGATAAGTTACATTTTGATGAAAAAAATAAACAAACATACACATAAACAATTATGTTTTAATCGATTAAACCAAAATATATATGAAAAGAGAGAAATAAACATTTGACATTCAATTACATTTGAAAAATATACTATATTACTTTATATTTTGTTGCAATGAAACACTCTCTTATTCGTACAATATATATTTATAAAATAAAACAGTATTATTTAGCAAAATGTCAGAGTATAATCTTGATCGAGTAGTTACAGTTATTTATTTAAAAAAATTCTTATTCATTCAAATCATGTTCTACCTTAAATTCCTCAAATGAAGAGGAATCGCATGTGCAATAATTTGATAATGTGACCTAAGTTCACATTAATAATATTTGCTCTATATCATGTTGATTGAGCAAGCTCTATTGAGGTTCTAAGTCGTATGCTAAGAAATTTTCTTTCAGACTTGGAGTTATCTTCGACGATTATAAATCAAAATTTTCAAAATGACTTAAGTATGATTGTTGACGAACTTTGACTTCATACCCTATGATGAGACACAAGATTCCTTGAAAAATAATAGATGTGAAGGTTAGAAAAATCTTTGTTCAGAATCTACGATAAACATCACGTTTCATCAACTACTAACATAGGCATTTACCAAATAAAGGTTGGCAATTTTTAGTAAGATCGTCAATTGGGATAAACATATTTATCCAACAATCAAGTATCTTTATCCAATAATCTCAACTCTCAAAATTGGTTTTCAGTTCGTCTGGACTCGAGAAAAACGAATTAATATATGTTGTATAAGATAATAAGTTAATGCAAATAATCAAATGAAATACACTGATATTGTTCAAATGATAAGACATTTTAAATGCACTTAAAATATGTTTGTATTGGAGACACTCTTTATCCATTATTAATATATAAGCGATAAAATCTTTGAAAATTACACATTCAACGACCATGTTAAGACAAAAAATCCTCGATAGTGTGTGTGAGTGCCTTAGATTGAGATTCTAAGTCAACATATAAACAATGACCACCGGTTGAAGTTTAGTATAAACTTCAAAAATTTAACAATTGATATATATTATATAATATACTAAATTTAAGTGTCTGGATAAAAAACAAACATCCAAAATGGAAATGAGTCGAGATTAGAGAATTTAGTCATCATGAGGGATACAGTGTGTGTCAAGTTTCAATATGGATGAATAAATCCAATAATGAAGTATCTTTACTAAGAATTTCTCACTAAAAAGTCGCAATTTTTACAACATTGGTCGAGAGTTCGTCCAAACTCGAGGATCATGAATGTGTATTGGATTTCCAAAGGACCTAAAATCCCAATCCCTTTCGAGGGCTAAGTACCTCTGATCACAACCATAGGTTCTAAAGTAGAATGAAAAAGAAGCCAAAAAAGCAAAAAAGAACATAACCTCCGATAAGATGAACATAATAAAACCATATCGAGTTATGATCCTGTCATCCCTACCTTTTTATTCTCCATAAAGCGGTCGGCGGGAGAGGATAAGAAATAAGTAGTAGAATCTTAGTATTTGCCTCTTTATATATTATATATCGAACAATAGACAACCCCAATGGTTCTCTGGCGTTATGGGGGTAAAAGCGAGATCTCTAGATAATTTTGAGTCTAATATACATACACATATATATATATACATGTATATGTAATATCAAGGTATACTATACTTTTTTATTTAACTCAAGATACGATAGAAGATAGGTATTACGAAGTATGTGCATAAATTCGAGATTACAGAATTAGGGACTAGAGTTTACCTATGAGAGGTTAGGATATAGTATAATGCCCCAAAAAAATCCGGTTAATTCGGGTCTAAATAGTAAAACTCAATGGTCATATGGTAGTATGAACGCAAGAGTATAACGTACTCCTGGCGCACGCTAGCTTGAACTATATATATGTGTGTGTGGTTTAGATTGGCGTACGCTAAATATTAGTGTTTTGGTTGACAAATTTTGACATAAGTTCTATATGGGACGTGACTGCGACATAATTTATGATTCGAAAACCGAAGCATCACAAGTGAGTGTGCTAAATATTGGAAATTTTAATATAGATATACTACAAACTCTGTTACAAAATATTTAGAATATCCAAAATAATTTCAACATATAAATTATAAAATAAATCTCTCCGGCCAACGGGCCGGATAAAAAGCTAGTAGTAGGTATATTTGGGTTATCCTATTAAAATATAAGTCGAATGCCTCTTTCTTCAAGTTTGCAAATAAGTTTCCACACAATAATAATCTCAAGGTTTTAAAAATTCGAGCCAACAGTGGACCAAAGTTCAATAATACTGTACTATGAGATTATTATGCAAAGAGCGGAGTGATTCTCCAAACATGTTGCACTTATACTCCCCATCAAAATGGAGTAGTTGAAAGAAAACATAGAGAACTGCTCAATACAGCTAGAACACTCATATTTCACGTTGGACTTCCCTCTCATTTTCTCGCAGAATGTAGTTTTAAATGTTTCCTATCTCATTGAGTGCATGCCTATTACTTCATTGAAGAAACAGACTACATGTAAAATATTATTGGGAAAGTTGCCTCCATACTCTCATCTTCACGAATTCTTGTCAGGGGGCTTAATTAAAAATTGGCACCCAATTAGTGTGTTAAAATTCATATTATTGTTTGTCGTAATTAAAGTCTCGCCCATTTGAAAACGCTTGCAATTTCAAACTAAACTTTACATTTATAAAAGCAAATCAATTAAAGCACCTGAAGTAATTTCTAAGCCATATTAATTTTTCTGAATCCAAACATCTTAATCAGTTCTTCTTTTGCACTTTGGAGCATAAAACCTCTTCGACTAACCCCCCAAAATCCTGTTACAGTTTATCAAGAGTGAAAACATCTCAATTTATGTGTGCAATACTTCCTTCCTCGGCTTCTTCTCTCACCAACAGTCACATTGTTGAGAGGTCCATTTCAACAATTAAACTCATAAAAAACGATTATAGAAATCATATGTGATACCAATTTATGAATGATTGCTTGGTAACATTCAATTAAAAAGGTTTGAGTTGTAACATAAGTGACGAATATACTTTAAAAACTTCTTAGAATTTGAAAACATGTCGTAGTTTACTGTGAAACAATCAATATGTATACTTTATGAGGGAAATTTTATTATTTATAGGTTTATTTTTATTTTTCATTGAATGACCTTGGTGATATTTTTGGGTGCGCCACTAATTCTGGTGCCTTGTTTATGCCAAGGATAACCATCACAATTTGCAGAAATTTGAAGTGCAAGGTTGTGCAGGTATGTTTATGGGGTATCATGCCATGCAACATGCCAATTGGATTCATGACCTTACCAACGAAGTCATATACACATAACACATCATGCGATGTTACATTCTTGGATTGTTTATCGTTTCGAGCTCTACTCTCTAAACATGTACCACAATCATAATCCACTTCATGGTTCAACATGGAGTATAATATTCTTCATTTATTCATTTCTAATATCTAAGTGACATCATGGATAACAACCTTTCTCCTTCACCAGTCTCATAGTATGACATCACACCGGGCAATAGTGATTTCTCACCAGCTTCCTATGATTCACTAGTAGGGGCCACTTCTTTAGCACCTATGTTATCATACTAGTCCCTGTCCAACTCAGTTGCACAAGATGGCTCTGATAGATCTATCACTGTAAATCCTTCATTTCTTCCTCTTTGTGAAAGTGATTTACAAGGTAATCTCCCTTGCAATGTCACTCTACCTAGATCATTTCCCCGTCAACATCCACTTGAAAAGCATGTCACTTATCTTGCGTCATTAAGTTTGGTATAAACCATGGAAGGACACTATAAAAACTCATATCTCAGTCTTGGAAGCTAATGATTCGTGGAGTTTAGTTGATTTTCCACTTGACAAATGTAAGAGTGATTTTGTGTGGGTTTATAAGATCAAATATATCCTCATATAAAAGGCACTGATCATCACAGTACTTTTGATCCTCTTACAAAGTTAGTTACTATTGGATGCCTCCTTTTAGTTGCAATCTTGCTGACACTTGTGAGTGGTTATTACATCAAATTGATGTCAATAATGCTTTTTTCATTGTGACTTACATAAAAAAATTACATGAAGATTATGGAAGGTTTTTTTGTAGAAAGGTGATACTTGTATTTGCCCTCTTCATAAGTCGATTTATGGGCTCAAATAGGCTTGTCCCAACTAGTATATAAGATTCTCCCATATCTTGTTGTATTTGTGGTATGTTATAATTGAGCGGATCATTCTTTGTTCATTTACAATTTTGGATCCTCTTTTTCTGCCTCCTTAATTTATGCTGATGACGTTGTGTTAGCAAGCAGCAACCTTCCTTTCATTCAGAGTTTTAAAGTTTTCCTACATAAGCGCTTCACCATCAAGGATCTGTGGTCACTCAAATATCTCTTGGAAATTGACGTCGCTCAGTCACCCAATGGTCTAGTTCTCAATCAACACAAGTATGTCTTAGACATTTTTATTGACTCTAGGTTTCAAGGTACTTGCCCCTGCTCCACCCGAGTTACGCAGAATCATCAACTTGGTTGTTTACATTCTCCTCGTGTTGAATATCCTTCAGCATTCTACTATTTAGTGGGTCTTTTGTTATATCTCACAGTCACAAGTCCCTACATCAATTACTCTATCAACTTAATTAGTTAGGTAGTTTATGCATCCACGTAGGCGCAATTGGATGCAACTCATCAAATTTTACTGTATCTTATACAGACCCCATGTGTGGTTTGTTATGTGCTACTTATAGTTTTTTCAAGCTTATGGTGTACTATGATGTTGATTGAGGTGGGTGTTCTACCACTTCTCAATCAACACATCAATTTTGCCACAATAATATATAAGAAAAGAGTATGAGAGCTTCAAACTTTCTGTGGAGTACTCTCATTCATAATCAAATGAGGGAACCATGTAAAATTATTATCATGTGCTTTTTTCAGCTACCTCATATTCCTTTTGTTCAACCATTTTTATTTTTTATGCACGTTTATAGAATTCTTATTATGTCATGTCCCACAGGGGTTTATTTTTTGATTTGCCCAAATCTTGAATAGTCCAATGAGCTTGTCTTTAATCTTAAGGCAATCACAAAATGTTGATTGAAAGTGTAAGGAAAACGCAATATCAAGCGAGAGCACTAAAAGGTTCACACATGATGACAACATGCGAAGATGATACAAGAGCTTCAAGATTGCTATAGACATGACATGGGCCGAAGCATGAGTTTCAAGAAAGTTTTGTCTAGGAGGCTAGACATGGATTTGAGTCGTATATTTGGTTTAATAGTGTGATTGAATTTCATACACGCCTTGTTCGTGCTCCATTGGGTCAAGCAACATGATTATTTTTAACAAGAAACTACGAGTATTATGTATACGTCACAAAAGAGATAATAGTTAGTGGTTAAGAGTTGGCCAAATTCTAGAGGAATTCCAAGAGGCTACTATTGCCTTGATAACGATACCTAACATTGGTTGAGCCCTTAGTTTTGACCACCCCAAAGAATTAGGAATAGAGCTGCAAATTTGTCAAGATTTTTTGTTCTAATTTGATACAACATGTATTTACTTTGTTTAGGTTACAACAACAGGGAAAATGACATATATACTAAAAAAAGTGCAACATAGTTGAGTGGAAATAAAATGTAATAGCTCCATCCAATAGATGGAAAATGACACTCCCCCTTATACCTAAAAGCTTTATATGAGGAATCCTCCAAATCCAAAGCAAACACCATGATACCATTTGTAACGTTTGGTGGAGTACCCAATCTTCACTTCCTTGCCTTCCAAAGTTTTAGCTAGTGCTCTGCAGTAATATTCCATCTTTTATCACTTCTTGGCCTATCAAATATAAGTACCAATTCTAGTTTAACTATTTTATCTGTACTTGCAAGTGAGTGAATAGAATAATGTGTGTCCGACTTAAGACTAGTGGTTTGTTTGGCCTACCAAATCTAGAATGATCTTCTATCAAAATCTCATAATATGTACGACTTGAAGGGCTATATGGAATCACTTAGACAAGCATCATGAAAAATAAGATAACTAAAAGCATTTGATGGCATACCTGGCTCAAGTACTTTTTGTGTATCTTCAAGGCCTCTTGACATACCTTCTTAGCATCCAAATTTCCTGTAGCATCGCCCAATATCTACAAAAAAAAATTAAAGAATGAAGATGCATCTACACAAATGCATATGCTTTTCTACTCCTCACTTTTCCTTCTTTTTATTTTGGCTGACAAGGTGGGCATCAACTAAGACATTTAAAGAGAGATGGAGGCAAAAAGGATAACCTGGACAACATCATCCAACCCTTTAGCTTCTTTCAAGATCTTCTTGTTCTTAGCCTCGAGAATGCTTGCCACTAGGAAGATAGAAAGTGCGCTATGTTGGTCTGTAATGCCAGTCTGCACATACTTCCTTTCAAACTTGCCATATTGTTGTAGTTGTTGCTTGTTATTTGATGCAGGTGCTGCTACCTCTTTCTCCTCTTCTTCATCAGCCTCTTTGGACTCTTCATACATGGTAAAGATATTTGGGTTGTACTCCATAGCCCACATCAGCTGAAACCAATCTATCCATAAATCAGCTTGACTAGGTGAATAGACTTTTGAACACCCAATCTATCCATAAATATGAATATCCCACATCATCTTGAACACCCATTCTATCTTGGTCATATGATTTTATGTATTATTTAAAATTTGAACTTCATAGGATGATGCAACACAAAATTCAGGGCTTTTCTTACCTCCCAAAGATACAACGAGTCTACGAAGGAAAATTCCCTCCTGAAGAGCACCATCAGCATTCGAAACGCAAACAAATATTCACCTCCATCTAAATCTTCTGCAAATATCC
Source organism: Linum trigynum (assembly GCA_964030455.1). NCBI lineage: Eukaryota > Viridiplantae > Streptophyta > Magnoliopsida > Malpighiales > Linaceae > Linum > Linum trigynum. The sequence goes on along the minus strand of OZ034817.1, from coordinate 47,619,908 downwards.
AATCAGAAAAAAGATTTACTATGATAATAAGATCTCACGTCCAGTTTGTGTGTTAATGTTGTAGGAAAAATATTGTTGTGTCAATCACAACATTCATCCATTCATGTGGGTGTCAAGCCACTATTTATGCCTATTGTAGTAACAGAATATATTATCTTCACTATATAGGATATTTAACTTGGGGTATATGTGACAAAAAAATAAGTTGATAATCACGATACAACAAAAGACGTAAGATAATTGACATGGTAAGGGGAAAGAAGAAATACCTAGGTGTTGGTGAAGCTTTGGATCAACGGTTTTGATTACTTGAGAGAGTGTACTTAACTGAGTTTGTACTCCAATGGAAGTAGTGCTCGTCCTAAAGTTTTCCCTCTGTGGCAAAAGAAAATACAAATACATTATTATAAATATGAGTTAATAATTCATAAATTAATATTTGAGGTTATAGTTTGTCAATAAATTTTTTGATAGAAGCGCATACCAATCTTCGCATTGCATGCTCAAAACACCAGTAGGCATCCGCATCATTTTCAAGAAGAATTACCATTGGAGAGCAAATATCATTCATACCTGCTCAAGAAACGACTTCAAATGACCACAAAAAATTAAAAGAAAAACTATACCAACTTTATAGGTTTATCGTAAGTCTACTCACCTTGCATGTAACCAATGTCCATATCAACCCAAGAATACACTGCTAGTATATCCCAAAGCTTGGCAGAATTAACTTCATTCTGATAAAACTCAAGTGATTGATCTGTGCGAACAACATCCAAACCTACAATTTCACAAAATATATCATTTGCCCTGAAAATCGTGAAGTGACCACATAATTGCTTAAAAATTAGAATGACCAACATGAGCATGAAGTCAAAATGAGAAGAGAGGATGTTATTCGCAAAAGGGAAGCAAATTACTAGATCAAGCCTAATGAAATACTAAATTAAACTAGAAAATATGTGTGCCATCAAGAACCAACAATTCTCATTAGATTATACTATGCTTCTTTATCAATTTCTATTCTCATGTATTTTTTCTTTAAAGTCTTATTTCATATGTTTTTTATTGAGTTCTGGCAATTGCGTCCCAATTAGAATTTCTAGCTATTTGAATGTGAATTTTAATTCAATCTCACATAAATAAATTACTATAAGTATCAAAAGAAGCAAATCAAAATGAGCTAAATACCATCCTCTTGATTATCATAATATAATAGATTATTAAAGTCAAAATATTGTTGTAAAATCATAGCCGGTTATAAACTGTCTTCTAGCAGCTTTGTGAATCCATGAACAAATTTTAGGAGTTAATGCTCATCCATTTAGATTTGTCGTTAGAAAACCCTATTTGATTCTCTTCCCATGGAGTTCTTTGAGTGATAGATTCTTCCGAATAAAAAATTATATATTTAACTGGAGACGATAGGGTACAAAATCCAAAACCGCAAAACCTCCAAATTCTGCGTCTTACCACCCCTAGAACGAATCTTACACCCTAATACAATCATATTAAGGGATAGTATGATTCATATCAGATATGGTAAGACACGAGTTTTGTAGATTTTGTAGCTCTGAATTTTGTACCATAACAAATATCATATTTAATGTCATATAAGCAATACAAGAAACCTTAAAAATTGAATCAATCAAATAAAAAATAGGGAGATCTAGAAGCAATATCATACCAATTTGATGCAAAGTTAGCATCCATTGAAGAACTTTCTTATCAATAACAACATCACTTGCATGCCATCCCTCATCAGAGTCAGTTATTGGATGCCCATCGTCCCCAATAACCGGAGTTTTGATAAAACTTCCACTACCTATTATTGGACACATCTCTTTGCATTCTGCTTTCCAATTGTTATATTGCTCCCTAAGAAGTTAGTGTCATAAATTAAGATACACCTAAAACGTGAAACTAGAAACTACGAGCCTTCCGAATTGGAAGCATATAATAAAACAAGTGAAATTGCATATCATAGTTGGCATGATCTAAAAATGGAAATGACATCATAACAACTTGTTGGTCAAACACAGGAGAGGCCATGGAAAATTGCATCAGTAGACTACCGTAATAGTTTACGCATGCTCATATAATTCTGTTTCAAAAAGTCAATAACCTAAATGACACATTTTCCTATTCTTAGGTAATCACTCCCAACAAGTTTGACACAATTAAACTCGGCATCATAAATAGTACGATAAAAGATGACAATATTTGCATTAACTATATTCATTCATTTTCAAGACATAAGGACATATTTAACAAAATCATTGTAGAAATATATGGTGTCACTTTGATGAGAAAAATATACAAAATATCATGGTGCTACCTTCTGCGTTGCCTAATTTCATTTCGATCCTCAAATGTGCTGTTAGGATCAAAGCATCCCAACAAAAATTCCCACACTAACCCTTTGATAGCAGGATGAACACCCTAACATTAAAACACAAATTTTAGTAAAATCACAAAAAATTTCTTTGTAAAGGAGTTGGGCATAAACTGAAGAACACCCATTTAATTTAACAGCATCAATTGCATAACAGGCTTTCTTTGCAAATGGGTGGCATGGACAACAAAAGGGAGAAAAGAACCATACCCCTCGTTGTATCCTTCTAAGGACCTTGGCAATATCCAGATGACCATCTTCAGAAAACGCAGCATGCCATCTTCTTGCGCTAAGGGTTTTCCCAGCCTGCATTTAGAAAACAGAAAAAGAGACGAAGGATCCAACCCATCATCCAGAATCCATTTAGCAAAGAGGATGGAGAACATATAATTTTCACATCCAACACATCATCACCCATAACAAGAAACCCAGGAAACAAAAGAGGGAGGCATGGTTGAAGACTTGTTGTTATTATTATCCCCAAGAATAAGAACAAGAGGTGGTGTAGGGAAGGGCGGAACAAGATAGACATACGCGAGGCCTAAAACGGGTCTTGGGAACATCAGCTTGGCATTCAGGCCTAATCGGATAAAAATCTCCGATCTCAGCATCTCCAGTTGGTATGCCACAGAGAACCATTCAAACTAGTAGAAAACTTAAATCTGCAACAAGCATATGTCGTCAAATTAAGACAAAAAGCATATCAAAATGTCAACGAGAAATTATTCAATTCCTTACATTATTTACCTTAATAGGAAGTTTAAAGCCCCCACTAAATGATAAAATAAAATTGTGGGATCCGAAAAACAACAAGGAAGTCCAACTATGTTGAGAAGATGAACATCATTGTTGTTGCAACCTATTTTGAATTGAAATTTCTTCCTTCTTTTCTCTTTTCTTTTTGTTTGGTGATAAAGAAAGAGAAAGGGGGACAGAATGAGAAAGAGACACTTCTAGATACGTAGTGCAAAATTGTTATAGAAAACTAATGATGAATGGATCTCCGTCATGGGAGAAAAAAAAATGGTAGAGGAGGAAAACATCCCACTAATCTATCCCCATTATTAGCCTAATAACTTCTTCTTTTCACATGCCAATTTATTTTTACTCCTTAATCCATATAATTATTTTGATATGCGGCTGAATGAAAAATTAACCTTGTCCCATAACTTATTATCTAAGGAATTATAACTAATCCTGTGCACAATCATAAGATTTTTGGCACATAATGAAACCAACTACCGCCTTTGGATGAGATAACACCAATCTTATGATCAACATTAGTTATAGCTTACAAAAGGTAACTTCCCCTTACCAAGCGTCAACCAGATGGGACTTATAGACCACCAACCTAAAGAGGATCGAAGAGTGCAATAAGTAAACACTAGAAATCTATGGTCAAAGCCTAAGAAATGAAAATACAATAAGATGGCAGGACTTAGATTTGAAGATGAAAAAAATTTAAAATACTTTTGGCGGCAACGTCAAATCATGATCTCTTTTGAGTGAGGCTGATGTAATGCAAAGAATATAATGATGACTAGTTTTCGGTGCCCGCGCTCCGCGACGGGATTTGAGACATGTATTTTAAAATATTGCTATTGCATACTGCTTGTGTTCTTTGGTGTATGTTTATGACCTTTTATTTGTTATTATTATACTTTACAACTATAACAATGTTGTTTATAATATGGGAGATTTTTATATTTAAAGATCCATTCCATGATTAGCGTTGGAAAGTATGTTGATTTTGAATAACAAAGAGGTTTTAGTGTTCAGATGTGGTTGTGTACGTGTTTCTTTTTAAGTGCAATCATATTAATAATCAAAAGCTCTTGTGTGTGGCCGTGGACTATTTGTGTGAAATTATGATGGAGATAAAGCCACAGCACTGCTTTTGGATGTAAAGCCCATCTACTTGGGCCTTTGATTTAATCTATTCCGGCCCTAATTTAATTGAAATGCTAAAACTCAGTCGTTTTCTGTAGAAACACCTATTGCCCCTTTTTGTCCAAGCTTTTCGATCAACTGCTAAAATTTAAAAACATAAGTGAAGGATCAATTAAGAACAGCAAGAACAGTTCCGCTTGGAGTCCAGAGCAGGTAGAGTACAAATCCGAGCTGGAAGTCTTCAGCGATGAGACAAAATGAGCGCTGGGAAGTCTCCGGTGATGAGGCAATATGTAAGCTTTCATGTGCTCTTCGTTTATTTGGTTATGCAAAACTGCAGTAACTGTTGAATTAGTTTAATAGCCTTTTGAACAATGAAATTTCAACTTTGTGCTTTATTAGATTAGAAGTTTACCTACATATTGGGTTGCGTTGAGTTTTGATCTGTGCTGATATCTTCGAAAGCTTCTGTGTACACAATGTTCCTTGTGTAGTTATCTGGAATTTCATCTGTGTTTGTGATCAGAAAGCGTAGACCATCAGCCGATTTGACCCTTGATACTGCCACATATAATTGTCCATGGCTGAATACTGGATCGGGCAGATACACTCCTACCTTGTCGAGTGTTTGCCCCTGACTTTTGTTTATCGTCATACCATAGCAAAGGCGAACCGGAAACTGTCGTCTCTTTAGAATGAATGGCCATTTTTTTCTTCTATATTAAGAACAATTCTTGGTATTGCCACCAGTTTTGTGTCTAGCGGTCCACCCATAATTGTTCCTTTGATTACATTTTCTCCAAGATATGTAATCATTAGTCTTGTACCATTGCATAGCCCCTTCGATGGACTCAAATTTCTGAGTAACATTACTGGAGCATGAACCTTGAGCTTTATTTCGTGATCCGGTACTCCATTGAATGCAAGTGTGTTGAGAAATTCAGTGGGATAGTTTTCACTGAATGAGCTTGTGAGGTATGCTGTATTTTTGTATTGTTCAGCAAATGATTCATATATGTCGCAAGTAATAGACTGTATAGGATTTTGCAGCGGGGCTACCAAGAACATCTCTGGTATTTTAATCCAATCTGATGGTGTGTTTTGTTTGAAAGATTTTGTTGGAAGCTTCCCATCCCCAAGATTAAGAACCCACTGTCCAAATGTGTAACCACAGTCTATCACAACTTTGTTGGCCACTGATTCATTCAACCTCATATTCCTTGATAGTTTAAGTATTGTAAAAGACGACCACATCATCGATCTTGTCAGAGAACCATCAACTGTTTGTTCCCGCCCTGAATCCGAAATCACAGGCAGTGTTTGTCTAAAATCTCCACCAAAGAGAACCGTTTTTCCTCCAAATAATTTGTATCCTGGTCCAGCTATAGGAACATTCATTATATCACATAGAGTTCTGCTGATTGCTTCGAATGCATTACGATGCGTCATTGGTGCTTCATCCCAAACAATCAATGATGCCTTTTTTATCAACTCTGCTAGATGTGTGCCTTTCTTGATTGAGCATGTTGATGTTGTGTCGACATGGAGTGGTATTTTGAACCTTGAATGTGCTGTTGTACCGTTGGGTAAAAGAGTTGCTGCAATTCCAGACGAAGCAACAACGATTGCAATTTTTGATTCACTCCTTAGCTTAGCAATGATTGCATTGTATAGGAATGTCTTACCTGTACCTCCATGTCCATATAAGAAGAAAGATTTGCCCAGATTATTATTAACCGACAACATGACTGCAGAAAACGCCCCCAGCTGCTCCTGATTAAGATCCTCAAGCATCGTTTCTGATATTTTTTGCTGCTGGACAGTGTCAAAACTCATATACTCATTTATTAGGGGGTTTGATCCATCATCTGTTGTTGAATCTGTTGGTTTTGGGAGGTTGAAGTGTTCCAACGATGAAGAATATGTTCCCAATAAAGTCTCAATCTGATTTAGCACCCAATTACGCAATGTTTCATCTGATGGCTGGAAATTTGTTGATTGCAGTTGCTTGCGAAGGGAGTACACACGATCCTCGCTCATAAGTTTCCACGAAGCCTCGAATAAAGAAGTGGGATTTGGGATTTCGCAAAACATTAACATCGACACAAAAGTGGTTCTGATTAAGCTGGGCATGCTAGATGCTGAAATCTCCTGGAGTACTTGAATCCACTCTGAAGAATCCGACAGCAGCCCCAACTTTTCACATGCTTTCTCATAACTGGCACACACTTCTCCCCGAACAGTTCTCAAAGCCAAGTAACTCACAGCACCCCGTACTTTTGTCAACATCAGCCTCAAGAAGAAGACATCATTGCTGCCGGGAGGTACGTATGCGATTCTTCCAATAGCAAAACCTCTTTTTCTCGGAGTCCATTCGTTGTACTCTTCATTCCATGTATATGCATTGGGTATTTGAGCATAAGTAAGATTTCTTGCTTCGGGATCTTTTTGATTAAGTAAGAACCAAGATGTAAGGTGAGTTTTACCGGCCTTTGGATTTTGCAGCACCTTCTGGATATTGGATTGCTTCCTATATGGAACCTTTTGCTGAGCTGGTAGATGCACATCTAATCTCACAACTGCTGGTTCCCTATGGTGTATTGGATATTCATTAATCCTCCATATAGCTTCATAGGAAGATAATGACCTGCAATCAATAAATTCTTGTATCTCATCTTTGTTTTTTTTGGAACCTTCAGTTGGAACTTGTGACGAAGTTGCTGTTTCCTCAGCGATAATCATGGATCTGTCTGGTCCCTTTGTTATGTATTTAAACAAATATTTGACCAGTCCTCCTTTGTGACATATCTCAATATTAATATGTGCCTGAGCTCTGACCAAGAAGTTCCTGTTGTATGGAACCACATGTCGGTTGTCTAAGACTGTGCTGCCTTTCTGAACTTGAATTCCAGAATTTCGACGTCGATATATTACATTTCCAAATCTGTCAAAAGTTGTTTCTGAGTTGAACTCTTTTGGGTAAAACTTTGAACATTTTCCATCTTTCATGCAAGGTGCGTTTGGGTTGGCTTCTCCACATGGTCCGTGAAGCATGAATTTGATTACTGTTTCATAGCCAACTGGATCAACATCAGGGTCAGGGATTTCTGCAGAAATTACCTCATCAATATCACTAACAGTCTTGGGCTTATCTTCCTCAGCAAGCCATATCAACATGTGGACATGAGGTAGACCTCTCTTTTGGAATTCCACAGTGTATATGACTACAGTTGAGTAACATGGAACTGAGTTAGGGGATGAAGATCAAAATAAATGAACCCATGCATGAATATTAATATTTTGAATTCTGATTTTCCAAACACTGAATCAATAAATAACATACTTGCAATTGTTTTGCCGAAATAGGATTCCCGTCGTATCTCTTCGATGAGTATTGCAAGTTTCATATGGAAAACACGACAAACAATCATAGGCTTGAATTCACTATTTGGGCCAACAATATCAGCAAAGGCTTCTGTTATCTCTTCCCATAAAGCATTGCAGGTAAAGGTAATGAATAAGTCGGGATTACCATAGTATTGACACGTTGCCATTGCATCATGATATAATTGTTGCATATACCTAGGACCTCCGGTGTATGAAGAAGGTATTATAATACGTCCAATTTTATCCCCATCCATGTCTCCTCTAGCAAATGCATCTTCCAAACCTTGATATACTTCAGACCTTAGTTCTTTTTGATGAGTCCTTAAAAAGGCTAGTCGGTTGAGTTCAATCGTTGAGAATGCATCGACACAGTAATGCTGAAGTGCTTTTCCAGCCTTAACCAATGTGTAACCCTCATTTGATCGATACTGAAGTCTGTATGCATAGTATTCTCTTTGTGTAACAAACTTCCTGCGCATTGTTGGTGGACAACATAAACTGTTATAAGGGATCAAGGGGTGATACCCGTCCTCCCCGTATGGGAACAACAATGGAAAATGTAGAGCCTCAAATTTAGGATTAAGACTTGAGATGCGTTTAAGTCCCTGATCCCTGTGATTGACAATGATGTCCCTATCTTTGATGTCAGGTACAAAGTCTCCGGGAATCAAAGCAGCAATGTCGGTGCTTGTTGGGAGATCATACTGACGATTTCTGCTCTCAATTCCAAAAATCCGAAGTCGTAAGTTTGCTGTGGTGCTCTGCTGCAGCTCCTGTCGTATTCTCCTAAAAGTCTGGACCAATTCGTTAGTCTCATCAAGCATCCTAAGCAAAGAAGTGAGAAGTTCAGGCAGCAAGACAGAATCTCGAGAAGCAAAATTTGATAATCTGTTGTCGATCTCGTTCTCAGGCTCAAAGATGTATAATTGAGCAAATTTGGGTTTCTCTCCATCGATAGGTAGGAGAGAACCAATCCTGTGATAGTTTTCCCCGCATATCACCATAGAATATGGCCCTCTACTTGATAAGGACCGAGGATCTAGCTTTGCTCCAAAGGATGTAAAACATAAAGCTCCATTGTATGGCCTGATGTGCTCCCTAAAATGTTTGGACAACGCGCCACCATTGAGATCCAGCAACTGAGCAAGGAGTGGTGGTGGTTGTTTGAGAAGAGGGAGATTGACCCTTCCTTTTTGGCAGCATAAACTGTAAACAGGATTCATTGTTTTTCGATTGCGATCCAATCGTTCTTGGTACCAAAACATTGCTCCACAGTGCTGACAACAACATTCTGGTTTCCCCACATTTAGAATGTCATTGTATATTGCCTTCCTTGCAGTTGGTACCTTCCTTGACTGATGTATACTTGTGCTTGCTGAAGGATGAGGACGGGCCGCATCTTCACAGGTTGAAGTGGTATAAGATGCTTGGTATGGATCTGGAGACACATGATTGTTGCTGCTGCCTCCTTGGGAATATGTTGCTTGACCAGAGAGAATAAGCGGGAGCTGGCGCGATCTTTTGTTTACTCTAACATTGTCCAGTTCAATTGGCTCAAATGAAGACACTGTATCAGTATATTTTTCAGCATCATCTGGAACTCTTCCTCTTTTTTGTCTCAAGGATTTATGGGTTGCTGGTTTTTTTCTTGGTGGCATTCTGTACTTTTGGAGCTGAATAAGATGAGAAGTCTATTTAGAAAAAGGAAAAGGCAGAAGCAGGAACAATGCATGTACAACACCTGAACTATTAATTATTAGAAGTATGATCATTGAATGCAGATTCCATGAGAATGGATCTTTTTAGACATGCACAGGCAAACATTAACTCACCTGGTTTGGCAGTTGGAGTGGTTAAGACTTTAAGTTAGCTTTGTTGATGAGAACAAATTCCCTGGAGCGATCTAATCTTTCTGAGGATTGCTGCTGTAACAATTGCTGCATTCATATCTCCTTAATAACAGAAGCTTGCTGCATTAATGGCTGCTGGTAAAATAACACACTAAAATGAGGTAGGAGATAAGTGTTTGGTGGCAAATAAGCAAGAAGTTGATTTGAAAGGGCATTAATTGCTCATTGATGCTCATCCACATAAACCCCCTTGAGTTTATCACCGCCGTTTTTCAATTGTTAACCATCATTGCTGTACTATTCAACAAAGATATTTTAGTAAATGTGAAAATTACTTAGTAAATTTAACAACAATTGCCATGAAAGATGCAGAGACATGGTATTGGAGGGCCAACATTTTCATGCTCAATTCAATCAATTTGTTTGTTAAGAGAGCCTAATCATAGGAATCCAACTACCAAATTGTATAAATCTTCCATGATAGAGCAACTAATCAAGTTCGCAATAACTTTCCAGTCCCTGTGATATGATGTTTCCAGCACATCATTGCTCAGTGAACTGTACTCTACCCCAAAAACAGCTCAAAATGGAGATCATTGCACAAACTAACTTCATATAAATACTGCAGATCAGAGTTGTCTATCTCTATCTCTTACCATACATAACACCACAAACTACATTTTTGTACATAATATATGGATCCTGATTACATACACCACCTGGGTGACAGTGATCCACAACACAAAACAATTCTCATAACATTTGCCAATACATAATAGATTTTGAGAAGCAAACCAACCGTTCTTATCAAAATAACCATAAATACATCATACTTGAAACTAATAGAGTTCTAAATGGTGTCACTGGTACTGAACACCACCCGACAAAATGACACCTTGCTGAGCAAAGATCCTGCTGAGCAAAGATCCATAGACACACACCTGCAAACAAAAACACAAAAATAAGAAACCCGCGGTAAGCAAAATGTGATCCATAACTCTAAGAATTGAAAGATCACCACCTAGTGAACAAATGATCTTCCATTCTAAAAATCAAAACGTAACTTTGTTTTGAAAATAAGATACCTTAGGCCTCATAAAGACGACGCTTTGCAGAAGGACGCTTAACAGAACCCTCAGCTGACTTCGAGCCCCCAATTGTAAATGGAACAGAAGCATTTGCAACACCAGTGGCTTGCTTTGCTTCTGAAGCATCCAACTTCTCGACTTTCACCTTGGCCAATGGAGATACCAGCCTGTCACATTGCAAAGGAAATAACGAAATAAGCAAATAACAAAACGTTAAATGTATTAAACCAAAGAAAGCTTATTTTATTTGGCAAAACTCACAAAGAAGCAGAAGGGGAAGTAAATGGTGGGGTCGATGATTCCACAGCAGCAACCTTACTCTGAGGCGTCTCTAACTTCTCAACAGCAGAACCCTGTGCACTTAATGATTCATGACCAGAATGATCCTCTGATCCCTGAACAACCTTTGGTACTGGTGGTGAGGGAGTCACTGGCATCTTTGACACATTAATAATGCCAACAGGTACTGGTTGCACTTGGCAAACTTGATCAGCAATGATTGACTTTTCACCAGTTGAATCAGATATCCCAGCAGGACCTTTATGTGGTTGACCATCATTGATTGCTGCATTGAAGACTTTCTCAGTAACATTCTCGGAAAGAGGCTGACTCTCAGGACCATTGACTTTCTCATTGATCAACAATGGTCCCCTTACTTGACTGCAAGAGATCACACAACACTCAGACACTGCATTTTATCTCATACACACACCACAAAAGTAACCAATCAATGGAACCACAATCTCAAAAATAAGACCGTGTAAAACTGTACCTAAGAAGCTTTGGAGCCTGATGGCCAATTTGGAAAGTAGGGCTGAAATTTTCATTCGACAATGAACCTGAGACCTTTTCTTTGCCCTTTGAAGAACTTATTATCATAAACAAATAAAAAAAGGAAACAAAAGGTAAGCATGGCATCTTAAACAAAAAGACCAGGCAATAACACAAAGTAACCATCGAAGGAAAAAACAAACCAAAAAAGCTAAACCTTGATGGTACTGATCCTGGCATAGGTGCAGGCAAAGACATCAACATTGGTGATGCTGAACAGGCGAGCTGATTATCATTGTTCTGAGATGGCAAAGAAGCCAAAGGAGTGGCAACACTGTCCATAATTGCAAGGGGAACATGTGCTGGTATTACATGGGGAACAGGTGCTTGTATTGCATTAGCTTGTTGAGGAACCACACAAAGGACCCTGAACTGTCCAGTTGACATGCCATTGAAACCCACCATTGGCAACTTAACTTCGAACTTTGCAAACTGACCAAATAATGCACTCAATTCTGGAGGCAGCTCGCCAGGCCTGTGCGGGTATCTCTGGGCCAACAGCTGAGCAGAGGTGAAGACTAAGTTGTTGCCACATGAACCAAAAACAATGAAAGGGGCTTCACCAGTCAAATCTCTCAGTATGAGCTGGATTTTATACCTGCACAAGGAGATGAAAATGAAAACACAGCAACTTCAGTAACAACATACATAACACAACAACAACAAATCACTACACTGAATAAGCACAAAAAACAACTAATCCAATACCCAATTGTGACTTGATCCTCAGAAATCTGCCAATGTTCCCGACACCAGTACCCATTCCCCCTCGGTGAGCAACTCTTCCTGCACATATTGCAAGATGTGTAGTACCATGGACTCCTAGACTCAACCGACTTGATTATACCACTACAGAAATACTTTGCATCCTACATTGAAGGCATCCACAGAAAAGCAAAGTAAGGAACATGCAAACCTAATGGGAAAACAAAGAAACAAATAAAGGGCAAAATAATCATCACAAACCACAGAACCACCATTACGATACAGGGTGACCAACTCATCAATTGTCTTGGCCCTATTGTCGCCATCAGCAACAGCAGCTTCCGGTGTGCCAAACTGAATGGCCAAATCAGCAACGGGATCCCTTGTTCCAGCAAACCTAACACCTAACAGTGAACCAAAAGACAATATGAAAAATGTACAATGAAAGGGACAATTTTATGAAACCATAAACAAAGATAGATCAACAAAAACATACAAAGCTGTCAGATGGTATGCCTCTGGTATGCGAGGGTTCACTGATATGCGAGTCCCTGAAGAACTGGAACAGGTGTATACACCCTCTGCCAGAGAACAAATATAATTTTTCATAGATTAAATCAGAACCCAAAAGCAAATAATGAAGACCTCTCCAAACCACGAAAAGGCAAGAAGGAAATGTCACCTATCACCCGGCCAACCATAAGTCCTCCAACTGCAATGATCACTGGCTCAATAGAGTCTGCCTGAATCAAAGCAGTGCGGTCCAGGAGGCCAGCGAGCTCATTCCACAGAGTTATGGAGACCCTTCGATGCCTGAGATAAAAGCACAACACAGAACTGAAGTACCACCAAGAATAAAATACAAAGAGTAAAGTAATAGAAGTAAAAGAATGGCATAACTGGCAAGCAAAACACGCACTCTCCATTTTCGAGCAGCAGGACTTGTTTTGGTGTGGATCCATTAGTGGTAAGCTTGTGATCAATTCCACTGATAGAATGAAGACGGCCAATGACATCTGAAACAAATGCAGAGGAATGGTTTTTCTCAACAAAACATAGGCATGGGCAGCTACCACCACCAAAATATCTAAAACAAAAACATCGTACAACAAACCTGAGAGAATACGATGATCCCCACTGAGTTTGGGCAGATCACAGTACTGGAAGATCTCAAATGAATCGATGGGAAAATCTGCTGCAGGGAGAGTGCATTGTTGGAAAGTCGTTGACCTTGTTATACCCATAACCAGATCAAAGGAGCAAGCACGATATAGGTTCTTTGCTGAGCTCAAGTCGAACCCTTTGATTATGTAAATGAAACCAACACCAAGCTGCTGCTTAATATCACTTGCCATTGCAGGATCAGCTAAAGCTTGTATAAGCATACCCTGTAAAAGGAAGGCATACGAATATCAAACGACCCACAAAACTGTAAAAAAAGGGACTCTCCAATTCAACCAGAGGCACAAGAATATCCAATCTACAGGCCAACTGAAAGAAGAGGACCATACCGCCTGATCGACCCACAGGCAACAGTGATGATAGACAACAGAACTGGATGGCGGCTTAGCCAACCACATGTGGAGAAGACGCAAACGAAGAGTGATATCCCTGCTAGCACCCATAACATTACACAGCAAGGTTGCATCCATGTCGCTCAAAATCAGTCCAGAGAAATTTTGTGAAACAAAGAACTCACAAAGAACTGCAAGAGATAGATGAAAAAAGCAGAATAGGGACCAAGAAAAGAAGTGAAGAAGAAAGAGGATATATGAAAGAGATAAGGAAGCAAGTAGAGAAAGAGGGAGAGAGCAGAGATGATTGACCCAGAAGACTTGATACCCTCTCTGCCTAGACGAAAGGACAGCAAGGAATGGCAGCTTTCTCCCTTCACCGAACTGCACGATTAGTAGAGCCATCGGAAGCCGCGCCCGGCAGAAAGTTCATGTGGTGGAACAACAGCCACGATGGGAAAACTCTCATTCTTTGTACCAAAAAAAAAACTTTCCTTCTCTCGTTTTATTTCTACGGTGGGAAAAGACCTCACCTGACACAGGCAACCTCAAATATCCAACCCAACCGCCAATGTATCGCAAAAAGCAGAATGAGTTCGGTTGGGAAACAAATATTTCCACATGACCAACGCGATCAAAGGCGACCAGGAAAAGATAAAATCTCCATGCTCCCAACGCGACAAAAAAGTGGCCAGCAAAGAGGTTTTTCGTCCAGCCCAAATTCAACCAATAGTCGGAAACAAACCACACCATTGAAAACTAAGTAGAGAACACAAAAGGCCAGCTGCACCCGAGCACACTCCAGGCTGTAACAGTAAACATGAGTCTAAAGGTACAGTAAAAGCAGTCTGGTGGAATAGTAAATGAGATGTTGGGGGTTTTATTTCTTTCAATGTGTTTCCGTAAGAATACTTGTTTTGACATAATTGAATACAATTTAACTTTTTGGAACAACGGTTACTAAACACAGTTCACTACTCTTTGAAGAAAGTTCAAACACGGATATTCACCATTTTTTATGGTTTAAAATACAAATTACATTGAGTTAACCTACTCATATAGAGGTTCACTGAGAGCTCAAATATTGCTAAATTTGAATATAAAACTATAAAAGTTGGCAAATTGTGTGAATTTGTGATTTTTGTGAACCCTTGTTTTGTCATCTTCACATTCTATTTATGTTCGTAAGGAGTAACCATCTTGAAGAAGCTTTTTGGCTAAGGTGGAACGCCGGGTACCTTCTCAAGTGCTATAATGATGGATTGAGATAGTGGTCCCCTCCTTAATCTTGGCCTCTTTTACTTGGTAGCTCCTCCTTAGATTTGGATCTCGTGAAACAATGAAGTGACTAAGGCATGAAGACCCACAATAATCACATTAGGATGGGTGTACGGGTCATAGTCCCCCAACACACTTTGCTTCATGATGAAATATAATACCCCACCCTTATTGCATCAAACTTGAAGATGGGAATGAGTGGTAATGTTAACCAATGGCAACCCCTTCCATCTCATGCTGGTAGCCACTACAACTTACGCAAATCGACTACATAGATTAAGGTGAAAAGTCATAGTACCCCCTAGCCACTGATATTGGTGGGGAGCTTAATGGTAACGCGCTTACTTGATGTCTGATGATGGTGTCAAGTTTTACATCCCTAGCTCCCTCCCTCTATATAACTTGGTCAAACGCTCTAGGGTAAGTTTCTTCTTCCACTTACTACCCCATCATAGGATTCATGGCCATTATGACTACGTATGGGCCAAGATACATGCTGCACTAATAAATACAAATTATGATATACTAAAAGCCTCCCCCAAATTTATGTCGATCTTTCAGCATCAATTTGTCAAACAAACACTAATGACAACTCGTCGAGAAAGGCTTCATAAATAAATCTGCAACTTTATTTTCTGTCTGTATATGATGACGTACGATAGTCCCATCGTGAACCATATCACGTATTTAATGCACATAAATTTTAATGTGCTTTGTCTGATCATGAAGTACAGGATTGATAGCAATCCCTATGGCGCGCATGTTGTCGACATGCAGCTCCATCGACAAGGGACACGACATTCCCAATTCAAACATGAGACTATGAAACCATACCATTTCTGAACCCACTTCAGACATAGCACAATATTTTGCTTCAGTTGAGGATTTAGACACCTTATCCTATTTTTTGCATGGCCAATATATGTAAGCTTCACCCAACTAAACACACATCCTGAAGTATAGCGACGTCTATCAACACAACCTGAAGAGTCTGAATATCCCCTGATAGTAGTTGATCCTATCAAAGGAAACAATATACCGCAATCCTGAGTTCCTTGTAAATTCGTAGTATACGATGTACTATAGCTAAGTGATCAATACGAGGATATGTCATAACTGACCACCTATACTGCGTAAAAGATATATGGACGAGTAGCAGACAAGTAAATCAAACTGCCCACAATGCTTCAATACTAAGACCCAACTTTGAGTTTTTCTTTAGAATCATCGCATAGAATCATATTGAGTTCCATAAGAGTCTTGATAAGTTTGCAATCATCAAAATTATAGTCACCTAAAAAATCAAATATATACTTACGTTGACTTAATATAATGCCCTTGGAGTTGCGGGTTACCTTCAATCCCAAGAGGTAAGAAAGCTTGCCCAAGTCTTTGATGCTGAATGCAGACTTCAAACCATCCTTGAGTCATTTTATACCTTTGAAGTCCGATTCTGTAATAATCATGTCATTAACATATAACAATAAAACCACAATGTTGGTTGAAGAAATCTTAGTGAATAGAGAAGGATCATTCAGACTTTGTGCAGGCTGAGATTGCCAATGGTGGTATGGAACTTATCAAACCACGCTCTATGTTCCTGCTTGAGCCCATAGATTGATCGATGAAGAAGACTAATTTGATCCTCACGTCCAACTGAATATCCTAGAGGTCGTTCCATGTAGATAACTTCCCCCAAGTCACCATGTAGACATGAGTTTTGACATCCTTATGAAATAACGACCAATACAATGTTACCATAGACAATAAGAGAATTGAGATCTTGGCTACATAAGCAAATGTCTCATTTTAGTCCACCTCGTGCTCCTGATTATAGCCCAAGTTCAACTAATTGTGCTTTGTGTCGTTCCATAGTACCATCTGGTTTCATCTTAAGGGTGTAGACCCATCAAGTCCCTATTGTTGGAGGTGAAGGAGTAAGACGATCAACCACTATTCAGGTGTGATTTGTATGAAGCGCTTCAAATTCATCTACCATTGCCTAATCCCATACAGGATCCCCCACGAGCTTGCTTATACCGGGTGGGAACAAGTAACGTATCAATAACATGATATACGTAATCCTCATACCTTGAAGGAAGAACCCTTTTGCTCGCCCGCATTGAATGTCGAATGGAAGGTGAGACAACAAGCAAAAGAATCCCCAAACTCTAAGACGATGTGGCGGAAGATGGTTTTGAGGTGGATGACCTGCCTGTTTACGTCGAGGAAGAGCTAGTGAGAGGAAAATCATCATCATAAGGGAAAAAATCAAGATCATCGTCGAAAACAGGTAAAGATGACTGCGGGAAAGGTAACAAATTAAGACTCCTTTGTGTAAAACATAATATTTTCAATGAAGATCACTGTGCAAACTATCCTAATCTGCTGATCTGAAGGATAAAAAAAGAGGTAGACTATGTGAACGTCGCTATACCTAAAAAAAGCGCATTGTATAGTTTTAGATGTCAATTTTGTGCGCTCACGCTTTGGCAAAAGAACAAAACATAGACATCCAAAAACTCGCGGTCGCGAATAATCTGGATGATTGGAATACAAGGCATGAAAAGGAATTTTATTGCGCAAAACGGATGTTACCTGGTAATTAATGAGCCACACTGCAGTAGCAACTGCTTCGGGCAATAAAAACAGCTAGATACATTTGAAGCAAGCAGCACGGCTCGAGTAAGCTGGATGACATGTCGATTTTTCCACTCAACAAGACCATTTTGCATAGAGACACCAAGGAAATAAATTTGGATCAAAATATCAAGTGACTTATAGACTTGATGCAAGGGATGAGAGCTACACTACCTAGATCAGATCTAATGATTATGACAATATGATCAAATTGGGTCGGGAACATGTTTAAAAACTCGATTTCCATAGAAAAAAGTTTAGACTTTAAATTCATAAAGTATATCCTGGTAAAACGGGCGACATGATCAATAAAGATGGAAAAGTAGCGGAATCTTGAGCAAGATATCACTATAGAGGGGCCCTTGATTTGGGTCTAGTTGTACACTTTTTATCACTGTTTCTCTTTGGCGTTTGTGTCAATTGAGCTTCAAAAGGGGTGGTTTTATGCTAGGTTACTTGTGTTTCAATGTGTTTCAGAGTCTAACAGGTGAAACCAACCCCGAATTCGAAATTTGGAAGAAAAGGAGCAAAGACCGGGTAAAGAGGAGGATTCAGCTAGAGTTCATGGTCCAGCATTGGAGTTCACGGTCGCCAGTACCGTGAACTGGAACCACAAACCGTGAACAATGAGGCGCCCAGAGGGGTTTCTGAGGTTACTGACGCCAAGTCAGTTCATGGTCGCTAAGACCGTGAACTGGAACCACAAACCGTGAACCCCGGAAGTGAAGAGGTGAATTTTGATACAACTCACTGAGTTCACGGACGCGTTCTGAAGTTCACAGTCGTGAACTGGGGCCGTGAACTGGGCACGATCTCATTATAAATGGAGAACTGAAAGAAAGAAGAGGGGGAGCCCAAAGTGAGAGAAACCTTCTTCTTCTTGAAATCCTAGAGAGAGAAGTCACGAACCCAAGAGGGAGAAGAGGCTAGGGTTTGCTCCAAGTGAAGATTTTGGAAGCTCCTCTTCTTTGTAGGATCTCTAGAAGCACAAGGAGAGTTTGAGGCATCACAATGATGGTTTCTTTCTACCACTTTTGTGTTCTTCCTTTGCTAGCATGGAGTAGTTTCCCTTTTCACTTGGGTGTTGTAGAACCCTAACTACTATCATGTAATTGATTGTGTGATTGTGGTGTTTAATTTAAGAATTGAGGTATTTTTCATGGTGATTGTGCATATTATTTGCTTGACAATCTATTGTGATATTCTAACCTAGATTAGAGAGAAGCCCCCTTATCTTAAGAGGCTCAAAATTGAGTTGGGTTTTCTTAGGCATTTCACGCCTCCTAGCTAGGTTAATGAAGGGCAAACCTCTACTTGAATTAGACACCTAGGTTGATTGCGATTATGTCTTCCAAGCCTTGGTTTGAGGGAGAAGGTAAGTCAACCCTCAATTGCTTGCGCCAAGAGGGCTACAATTGTAGCCTCTAATGCTTACCTTGGCCTAGCGATTGAGAGGATGG
The DNA here is from genome assembly GCA_964030455.1 of Linum trigynum. Taxonomy (NCBI): domain Eukaryota; kingdom Viridiplantae; phylum Streptophyta; class Magnoliopsida; order Malpighiales; family Linaceae; genus Linum; species Linum trigynum. The sequence continues at coordinate 47,600,870 of OZ034817.1, read as the reverse complement.
TTTCTAACCATTTTTGCACCTCCTACGGGTCACAATTGCCTCGTCACACACCAGTTCATTCGATCCCACGATTCATGATAATTAGTTAGGGGGAAGCAACACCCAAGTGAAGCTTCTCACCAAGAATTTTCCACCCATTTACTTTTCAAAGTCTTGTTTTAAATCATAGATCGTAGAGATTTCAACAACAAAAAAATCCGCTAGATAATGTTTCAAACAATCAAAGTAGGGGTACATGGGTCGACCCAGGTTGATATTTAAACATACTTGCCCTATATTGCACCTATCTAAGGTTTATACTTGGGCCTTATGTGGGATTTTATTGTGATAGTCGGAGCGAGTCAGCCCTAAAGGATAGGTGATAATAATAGTACTCAAAGGAAAAGAAATATACAAGGTTTTAGCTTCAACACAACTCGTACAAGAATGTTTACTTGAAATACCAACATAATTTTTACCAAGCAGAGACTATTTAAATATCAAAGACATACGACCTGAATGTGGATGCCCTAACTTGACACGCCAAAGTTCCCACACTTTATTTGAAAGACTAAAAAAACCTAGACTAGAATCTAAATTAACTGAAATTGACATAGGGTGACTACTAACATTTCTAGATGTACGAGAACAAGTAGATGATGATGATGACTAATCTTGAAGATCCTCAAAACAAAATATCCTCCCATTTTTACTCCCTCTTTCGATCTTCCTCCCCGTCTTTATATCCTATACAAGAAAACCATTCGGAACAAACATAATAGAACATCCTTTCTTAGTAAGCTGATCCACAAACACCAAACCAGAACTGAAACAAGCACATGCAAAGTCATACTGGGTGATGCGACATTTCGTAAGATTTTCACTGCAAATTTATCTCTGATTGCTACCATCAATCCCATATGTGTTTCTGGTTGTAAATTGTTCAATCTATTAGAGTCTATAGTCGTATGATTATAGCAAGTTGTGCCTAGTAACCAGGGTGTAGGGTGTACGGCGTTTACCTGGTCCATACATAGTAACAATTGCAGAGCTGATAGCAGTAGGAAAAGATTATTAAATTTATGTCATGGCCCGAGCGAGTTGATTAATGGAAGTTGCACTTGAGGGACTTGCTCCACTGCTGCTCGCGTCAACCGCCTCTACGCCACAAGCATGTTGAGAATTGGTTGATTGTGCTGCTCCTCCAGCAAAGCGAGCCGCATTCTTTTCTCGAGTTCTGCACTTCAACACAATATGAACCATCCTCTTGTAGTATATACAAAATTTCATCGATGACAGTGTTTTTGCATATGACCATTTTCATGACAGTGACGACATTTGAGTTCTGAGTGGGGGACTCTCTGCTGAAATTTTGGTTTCTCCATAACACAAACATGTTTTCCAGCTCTCAGATTAACAAAGTCACAGAGGCAACAGTGAATGTCTCACCCTTACTCGGACGAACATTCAACTGAGCTTGAGTTCTCAAACGGATTTCCTCCCAGACCAAGTGAGCCAGTACCCCATCAAATTGCACATCATCCCTATTCAAAAGAGTAGATCAAACACTATCAAACTAAGGCCTTAAATGCATTAGGAAGCAAATTAACATGGTTTGATGCCTCTGATTCAACATCTCATCAAAAGTCGTTGTCTCGGGTTGCAATGTTGCAATGAGTAAGTCCTGCTCTGTCCACATCTCCTGTTGATAAACCCCTAGGGGGGTTGTTTTGATCAAAGTTACGCAGCAAAGAATCAATCCAAGGATTGGATTGAACTCGAACAAAAAATAAGCGTTCTTGACACGATTTAAATAGGTCTAGCTACGTCTATCCAACTAATAAGGAAGTCTAATTACATTATTAGAAACTACCAAAAACACGAATTCCTAATCGAACAAGGAAAACAAATTATGTATTCACAAGGCAGATTTTTGTGACTTTGTACGATCTTTGAGCCCTTCATTCGAAGCCTTTCACATATCCATTTCTTCATCAAATGCCTTTCATTTGTAGACAAACATACTAATTTCATGTGGTAGAAGCCTCTGGACTCGAATCTTATCAATGCTTCTCGAATTGAGCTCCAAAGTAGGCTTCACAGTCACGTTTTCAGACTTGGTCATTTTCAGGCAGTTTTCCTGTTTTGAGATGACAACTTTAAGGCTTTGGAAAATTACCTTAATGACTTGTTCTGGATCCACCAATGCATCCAAGATGTAGGTAAACACTCCATCTTCAATACAAACCCTTAATCTTGCATTTTCATAGAGTCAATTGTGAAAACCAAGCCTCCAAAGTAGGCATCTCGAAACTATTCCAACACTTGACCAAATTTGTGCCTCATTTCTTTTCAACCTTGATAGCTTCTTTGGAAAGTAATTTTGGCTCAAATATTGAACAATCTGGGATTATATCACATGGGAGGCATTTAAATACTCCATGATTGTTCAATCACCTTGCTCCATCCTATTAAGTAGCTCAAACTTCGAACTCGCGGGCGAGTACATGGAAGCTAAGTGACGCCGCATTCTATTCGTCGTCAAGAATAGGCGAAGACTAACAAACATCGATTGATCAACCCAACTAGGCAGCCAGGATCCAACTCTTGCATCGCTTTGAGTCTAGTCGACAATTTCCTTTTTGGTGGCGTTAAGAGCTTTCAGCTTTGACTTTGTTCCATCCAGAATCTCCAGCATTCCTTCCTTCAATATACACCCAAAATTGAAATTCTCATAGCACATACGCTATGGTTGTGAGGCGAATGGTATACCTCTCCGATTCATTCCGGGTTGGCTCTAATACCATGATAACAAACAGATAAGAAAAAACAAAATCATAAATGGAAACTCAACATTGGATTTGCGAGGTATCCCTGGATAAACATGACCAATCCACAGAAGAGCAAAAGCTCTTCTAGGTACTGATTTTACTAAGATTTGTTTTGGTAATTGGATGATCTAGACAACCTAGCTCCTTCCCTCTATATAACTCAGCCAAACCATCTAAGGTAAGTTTCTCCATCTACGTACTAGCCCAACATGGGCTTTATGAGCCATTATGACTACGTATGGGCCTAGCTACATGATGGACTAATAAATACATATTACAGAAGTATGATAGCCTAAGTCCTAACAACCCAATAGAGGACCTAGAGTTTTTGCCTTCTTGGACAAGTGTGTCAGACGATAAATAAAAAATAAAGGAAGAACTTAATTGACAAATTTCACCATTTCATTGTGTTGGGGTTTTCATTTAACAAACAAGCAAACAAGAAGAGTAAAATTTTTTAGGGGGTTTTCGATTTATAGATGCATAAAAGTACTATACGTTATTTTAGAAGGTAGTGAACTCGAAAACTGTCATGTATAGTACGGCTCAATCACAACATGCATCGATGCTTCATCTATTAATTGTAACACCCTATCCCTTCCTCTAAGGCCATTCTGTACCCGCCATGCACCTCTTGCAATAGAGATTTAATAAGTTAATGTGTGCTTTCTCTTCATGTCATTACCTAATCAATGAAGAACAAGAAAGTTAGGATAGCATATAGTTAGTTGTAGGCTTCTACGAACCATAATCATAGTCTATAGCATCAATGATATAACAATCAAGAATTGATACTATTCGAAGCATAGATGGTTTATCATTTCCTCTGTACTCGTGTAGCATCAATGGGGTATTATTACATGGTAATTTCTTAACAACCTAGGTACACTACAACAAATTCGGCATATTATGAGGAGACAATTTTGTCATATTAGATACCCATTTTGTCATATTAGGTATAACATGACAAAAGGTGTTGTCACAAAGTTTTGTCATTTTATCGCCGTCAAGATAGGTCAAAGTGATAAAAATTAAAAACAAGGTTGTCACATTTCCTTTCAGTATAGATGAGGTGCTTTGTCATTACGATTGTCATAATCTGGTGATTTTAGGAAATTGTTCGTCATATTACACGATTATATTTTGTCATAACTGTATATTGTGACGACTACATTATGTCACGAGTGTTTATGATGACGACATTATTTTGTCATAACTTCATATTATGACGAATAAATTTTGTCATAACTGCATATATGACGAGTATAAGTTGTCGGGAAATGTGGTTTATTTGTCTCATTTCTAATATGACAACAAAACAATTTTTCAGGCAATGTACATAATGTGATGACATGACATTGTTTTCCCATTTGACCTGCTTAAAAAATTTCATAATTCAAAATTGTTTCCTATATTGCAACGAATTATAGAAAATTTACCAAAGATCTAAAACAGTACAACCATTTCCATAGCAGTCTAAATCCTTGTTCAACATAATCGAACATTTGTCCATCATGACACAAAACATTATAACTCCTTTGCGAATCTTCGGTCTTGTTCAGTCTGCATTTCCTTCTACCCAAATGGACTACATCTCCAGCTAGACATTGAACAACAAATGTTAATGATATAGGTTAATTACATGGTTTGTTATGAACTAATCATAATGAAACAAGGCCATTCATGACAATGAACTCACATAGTTTTGCCTAGGTTCCTCGGATACCCAACTACCGTCTAGCCTACTTGCTTGAGTTTCAACACTTTTAAGATATCGAGAACATAAATCTGAACATTCTTTCGCTATACACTTTTCGACAATGGATCCCTCGGCACATACCTTTTTAGAAAAATAAGATTTCAAAGTTCCTAAAAACCTAATTAAAATAACAAACACCAATCAGAATACCAAAGTTTCCATCGCCAAGCAAGAGGAAAAAGGAAAATATGGTTACCCCAAAGATGCAGATTCCTAACGTTTCCAGGTGATAAGATTGTAGTAGTCCACGAAAGGCATCAGTTGTATGTCAGCGTACGTTATGGCTTCATTCCATGGTTCCTCATTTACTATTTGGTTTTTGTGCTATGATAATACACCAAAATTCTTTAATCACACTTTTATGCTCCAACAATTCGTGCGAACGGGGAGTGCGTGAGCAAAGCTTTACCAAGCCAACAAAAAAAAAGCAAATTGCAACAGCTTTTGAATGTATGGCAGCATACTGCATCCAAGTTCTTCTAACAGCCATCTTGTGCTTGAAGTTGTTTGTGTTGGAGAAAACACCAATAAAGAGATCTAGCAATTGCTTTGGGGAAAGAGGAGATGGTTTTAGTGCTTGTAAATCAATAGAATGTTCGGAATCATCAACTGTACGCATATCACTGGCCAGAATAGAGATTAACTCAGGTCTCTATAAGTCCCAACTTCAAACTAACATGCCATGGCTCCAAAGTGTATGAAAGAAGCCACCAAACCAAGGGAACTGAGTAAGTTGAAAATTCCTGGCAGAAAGAATTCCATAATTAACACAAAACAGAAGGAAAAGCAAACGAAGCATACTTCGCGGTATGCAAAAGACGTAATGTGATTTCCATCTATTGTTGTCTGGATTCCTTCTAATCCAACCGTCAGTGTCATCACAGATAGATAATTATGCTTGAATGGAAAATATGTTCTGGTTCTGGTTCCATCCTCAATTGCAGATCTCTTTGGACCCTCACTATGGATGATTGTACTATTTTTGCCAACCACCTTGTTGCATTGGTGCACCTCATCCACTGGAAATCCATACAGAGAAGTTTATTGCCAAAAAAGAAAAGGTTGACTAAATTATGGGCAGTCTTTCTACAATAACAGTCTTTTTGAAACAATTGCATAAGAAATGGAAACAGAAAAGATAGTACTTGAAGGATCGAAGAGATAGTGCTGGTGGCGCTTTGCTGTTTACCGCACCGCCGCCAGGATCCTCCACTTCCATTCGCGACGGAATCAAAAAGCCCCTGATCTGGCCTAGTGGAAGAATAAAATAAGAGGAGTGAGGAGGGTTACCACAACGCCTTTGTCCTCGTCGAGGCGGCAAACACCTTTCAGATCTACAAAAACTCAACAAACTATCCGCCATTTAATAACCTGAAACCCACTAACCAACACACAACCAAAACAACTTTACTAGGAGAAGGAGAAAGAGGAAATAATCAACTGAAGCGGGGAAAAAAAGAAAACGATATGTGTCTTCCCCGCATCCTCTTCGGATCACAGTTCCAAATCTCTTATTCGTCGGAGGGGTGTTCGCGTAACCGATGGGTTCTCAGCGATTCCCTGGTCCCTTACAAACGACCACGAAAAAAAGAGAGGGATCGGAGTAAGAAGCTTAGGTGGCTAGGGTTAAGCGTGGTTAAGAGGTTTTTTGTTGTTCTTTATTAAATGACTAAGTTGCCCCTCCATTTTCGTTAAAACAGCTAGCTCTGCGTTAATTGACAAAGAAACATGCTCATGAGATGTGGAGGCCTTAAAATATTTGTTCTTTGAAGACCAGAGCCAGATTTGTAAGATATCACTTGGTAGGGCCGACCATGATATTTGGAGGCACGGTTCGAAAATTAAAAATGTGGCGCTAAAATCTTTTCCTACAAATTTATTAAAAAAATTATTAAAAAATAATAAGAAAATACATAAGTTCAAATTTTCTGTCTTTGCAGTCACACTCTCAATAATAAACTCCTGAAAAATGAATGCTCTGACGCTCCCCTCTTGCTCCCGGTCTGACTCCACGAACTAGTTACTTAAAATGCTCAACGAGTGCTAAATTTGGAAAGACAAGGAAGGAGGATAATGTTTCAATTTTCTATTTTATTATTCTTTTTTTGATTTATTTTTTGAGGAGAAAGAGGTTTCATTCTAACACGAGGTTTCAGTCTAACACAAGCAAATCTTACGAAAATGCCTTTTGTCAAAACAAAACCACTATATTATGACGAACATGCCTTATGTCAAAGCTGAAAACTGTATTATGATGAACATGCCCTTTTGTCAGCTTGTCGTGGGATTATTGCTATCTATTGTGACAAAATACTTTGTCATTTAAACAATTCAGGAAGGCATAATATGACAAAAACTACTCTGGCAAAATAATTTGTCACTTTTGTGTCCCTTACATCCCGATATGGGATGCCTATTTTGACAAACTTAATTGTGACACATAATATTTGTCACATTCCTCACTTTAAATGGCAAACTATTCTGACAACAAGAAATTTGTCACTGTTGAGTCTCTCACATCCCTATATGGGACGCCTATTTTGACAAAATTAATTGTGACACGAAATTTTTGCCACATTACGCACTTTAAATGACGAATTGTTCTGATAAAATTTATTTTGTCACATTAGGCATACCAAATAGGACATATATTATTTTTGTCATATCACCGTACCTATTGTGACAAAACAAAAAAATTGTCCTAATAGGCCAAATTTATTGTAGTGGTAATACTAAGCACAATGCATATAGATATAGTAATATACAATATAATCATAAGCATCGATGGTAAAAAAAGCCTTCATACTATGGAAACATCAATGACCACCACTTAAACATCAAATCAAAAAGAATCTGGGCATTAGGCAATAGACATTAACAAGTTTCATAAAGAAACACAAGCATGAGATGAAATCATAGCATTCATTCACATAACAATGAACAAGATCACATCCTTATATAATCAATGTCAACTAGCTATATAGAGAAGAAGGAAGGTATCACCATCGATGATGACAATATCTCCTTAGCTGCAAACCCCTCTACTTTGACTAGACTATCACTCTTATAGAGTGTTACAGAGAATTTGTGTATTTATGAATCCTTACTAAGCTAATGGGCCATGGCTTCATTTATAAGGAAAAATTCCAGCCTAAAATATCATAAACTGACTAGTAAAAAATATCTTTCTCTTTGTGGGATAAGTAAACTTCTTCCACATGGAGTTAGGGCTAATGGTTGTAACGCGGCGGTTGGACCGGTCGTTCTTTTTGTTCGTGGGCTAAACTTCATGGTCCGTGGACTTCTCCTCCTGGAGATTAGGACGTGTTTTGAGATATCTCCCATAGTAGTGGTTCGGCTTGATTCTTGGGCTGCTGCTCGTTCCTTTATCCAAATGGGCTGAGTCTTCTTCCTGTGGGCGTGTCTTTAGATAACGTAGGAACTTATAGTTGACTTCACCTGATATGAGCTTAAATTGCTTCCATTCCAAGCTCGATTTGTTTGTTCAAGAAGTTAAGCCAACTCATTTGCGCAACCTGAGTTTTTGGCCAAGTGTTATGATGAGTTCGGGTAACCTACTTTGCGAGCTTGAATCTTCCGATTGGGTTGGTATAAATGAGAGGTTAAGGTGTTGGTTTGAAGATGAGAACTTCCTCTTTAATATGGCGTGGGATTCGGGCTTATACAAGGCCATTAAAGCTGTGTTTCAAAGCGTCAAAGTACCTATCTTAAAACTGGCAAACTGTCAGAATTTGGCTAAGTCTGGAGGCATGGTCAGGAAGGTCACTTTGGAGCTCCGTTCAGGGAAGATGGGATCGAATCAGGAAAGGAGCTTTGTACCACATGAATGCGTGTTTGTTTGTATACAGAAGCAAGGTATTGGCTAAGGATAAGAAGACCTGGAGGGATGTGAACGTGAAGCTCAAAGATGCTAAGGAAGCCTGTTTTGGAGGCAGTTTGCTTAAGCTAGAAGAAAGGGAAGTATGACGAGTGGAAGTCCTTTTTAGTTTGGGATTGTTACCTTATTCATAGTATAGTTTAATTTGCTTTCCATGTTCGTTTTGTAGTTGAATTAGGTTTAAGTTCGCCTATTTAAAGGCCTAGAACTTCATTGTAATAGTTAGTCGTTAATCAATTCAGAACTTGTTCATTGAGTTTTCAACTCGTGGATTGTCCTTGTTGCTTGGTTCAAATCGCCAACGACGAGCGAGCCTTGTATCGATTGAGTCATCACCTCAATCGTGGTCGGGTTGCTACCTTGAATTCGGTTGAGCCTCTTCCCCGCGCGTGGTGTTGAAGTTGCACTCCGAACCATCCTTCTATTTCCCTGTTACTTTGTTTTCTGGCTTAGAACTCTGAATTCCAAGCTGTGTTCAACAAGACTCGCGGATTGGGGCTTATCAAGTGGTATCGTGAGCCCGGTTCAACTCAGTGGCCGTGCGACGATTCTCCCGCGGTGGCAGAGACGACGAGTTCATCGACAGAAGGCGGCGCGGGTACGACGAGGTGGACCCGATCAAAGGGCCCTGTAGAGTGCGATCCTGCTGCTTTCTTGGTAGTGAAACAGAAGGTTTCGAAGAAGCAGGCGGTTGTTCTGGGTTTCCCTAACAAAGAACGGTCGCTCGCGGCAGAGTCCGTTTTGGAGAAGGAGTCCACGTCACACGCCGATTCAGCAATGGCGGACCAAACTAATACCTTGGATATGCTTCAAACTATGATGGCACAGCAGAATGCCGCGTTTCAAGCTCAGTTCGATCATATAAATCGACAACTGACTGAATTGAGAGTAACGGTAGACGCCCCTGTTCGGCAGCAGAGGGTCGTTGCAGAACAGGACCTTGAACAGGAACTGCTTCAGGGTGATCACGACGTTCAACTAGGAGCTGCGGCAGCGGAGCCAAGGAATAACGTTGCTGATCTGCGAGGCGTGAAACTACAAGTCCCATCGTTCTCAGGCACAAACAGTGCCTCGGTGTATCTCGATTGGGAAAGAAAGATCATGCTTTTCTTTCAATGTGGCGATTACAGCGAAGCCCAGAAAGTACTTCTTGCGACGTACGAATTCACCGACTATGCCGCACAGTGGTGGGAGAAAACCCAGCTCCGCCGTCGTAGGAATTTACAACCTGAAGTCACAACTTGGACGGAGCTGAGAGGTTTACTGCGAGAACGTTTTGTTCCGGGATACTATCAACGCGATCTGTTTGAGTCTCTGCAGCAGTTACGACAGGGTTCAAAATCCATTGACGAGTACTATCGAGAGCTTGAGCTCCTCATAATGCGTGCTGATGTCCGGGAAGATAAAGAAGCCACTATTGCACGGTTTCTTCATGGGATGAATCGCGAAATTAGACTCAAAGTAGAGTTGCGGCCATTCGTTGAACTGGAAGAAGTTGTTCACCTTGCGATTAAGGTGGAACGACAACAACGAGCAAGCGCTGGAAGAAGGCCCTCTAAGTCTGTCCCGGAACATACCCCAGCAATTAATCCTGAACAGACCAGGTTGGAGGGAACCAAATTCGCACCCCGCACTACTACTCCAGTGTCTCACGAGAAGCCGGGAGGATCGACGAGCAACATCCAGTGTTTTAAGTGTTTCGGCAGAGGCCACAAGGCCAACCAGTGCCCAAACAAGAAGGCCCTGGTGCTACGTAATGGAGAGTACGTGACCGAAGATGAAGCAGAGGAAGATGGCAGCGAAGGGAGTGAGTCTGATCCCGAGGTCGATGAATCAATTGAAGTCGAAGTCCCTCCTACGGGAAAATTTCTCGGAGTAAATCGTCGAGCACTCACTTTGGATTCTCTGGCCAGCGAAGAACAACGAGATAATCTTTTTCACACCCGTTGTACAATTGAAGGGAAGTTATTGTCCGTTGTAATTGACGGAGGCAGCTGCACAAACGTCATCAGCCTTGATGCCGTTAAGAAGCTCGGGCTAGCAACGATTAAACACTCCCAACCATACAGCCTGCATTGGTTAAATGAGTACGGGACGTTGAAAGTGAACAAACAGGCGAAAGTTCACTTCAAAATCGGCGAGTACGAGGATGAATTATGGTGCGATGTAGCTCCGATGCAAGCCGCACACCTCTTGTTAGGACGCCCTTGGCAATACGATCGTGGGGTCGTTCATGATGGCCGAGGTAATTCTTACAGATTCAAGCATCGAGATCGTAATTTCCTCCTTAAACCGTTATCCCCGACAGAGGTCCGAATTGATCAACAACAAATGAAGGTGAGCCAGAGCAGAGACACCGAGGGAACCACTCAATCGCAACGAGTTGAAGAGGGACTAATAGCTCGGAGGTTCATGCTTACTGCTTTTGGTAAAGAGAGTCTTCACTCGCTGCCAGAGTGTCGACGACTCTGTTTTGTGTCGGCTGAGCAGAGGAGGAGAGAGGGGCAATGGGGTGGAGCAGCTCGCGCGATGTCGAGCTTCGCCAATGCCTCCGACGCAGTCCCCGCGACCTTGGGAATCTCCTTCGGAGGCCAGAGCGACGCGAACGCCCCTCACCCGCCAGCTCAATTTCGACTTCCAACAGCCCTGGTTGCGCACAAAGAAGAAGAAAGTTCGGCTGAATGGGTTGGAGTGCTCGGGCCTAATTCGACCCAAATGGACTCGGCAGAATCATTGCTCACGTCTTCGATATGCTGTAGGATTGATTAATTTGATTCGGAGGATGCTGGAATAGAAACACCCAAATCGACATCACATATTCAGGGTGGGTCATTTTTGAATGTCGGCGTTGGCGGGAGAAGTCGAGGAGCTAAGTCGCCACGAACGGCGACGATTCGGAACCTGCCGCCGATTCAGGAAGTCGATTGGAGGTGTGGCCAACCTCGTGGGAGCACTGAATTGGATTGGCAAGACCTGAATCGAAAAGCCCCAATCCAGCTGCTCAAGAACACTGTTTTCGAATTGCAGAAAAGGGAGTTTGGAATGCCATCTTTTGACCCGATTTGGACTGAGTTTTGTGCAGATTTCGAGAAGAAGAAAGAACCAGCTTTGAGGGCAAAGCTTTTTGAAGAGGGGGAGCCTGATATGAGCTTAAATTGCTTACATTCCAAGCTCGATTTGTTTGTTCAAGAAGTTAAGCCAACTCATTTGCGCAACCTGAGTTTTTGGCCAAGTGTTATGACGAGTTTGGGTAACCTACTTTGCGAGCTTGAATCTTCCGATTGGGTTAGTATAAATGAGAGGTTAAGGTGTTGGTTTGAAGATGAGAACTTCCTCTTTAATATAGCGTGGGATTCGGGCTTATACAAGGCCATTAAAGCTGTGTTTCAAAGCGTCAAAGTACCTATCTTAAAACTGGCAAACTGTCAGAATTTGGCTAAGTCTGGAGGCATGGTCAGGAAGGTCACTTTGGAGCTCCGTTCAGGGAAGATGGGATCGAATCAGGAAAGGAGCTTTGTACCACATGAATGCGTGTTTGTTTGTATACAGAAGCAAGGTATTGGCTAAGGATAAGAAGACCTGGAGGGATGTGAACGTGAAGCTCAAAGATGCTAAGGAAGCCTGTTTTGGAGGTAGTTTGCTTAAGCTAGAAGAAAGGGAAGTATGACGAGTTGAAGTCCTTTTTAGTTTGGGATTGTTACCTTATTCATAGTATAGTTTAATTTGCTTTCCATGTTCGTTTTGTAGTTGAATTAGGTTTAAGTTCGCCTATTTAAAGGCCTAGAACTTCATTGTAATAGTTAGTCGTTAATCAATTCAGAACTTGTTCATTGAGTTTTCAACTCGTGGATTGTCCTTGTTGCTTGGTTCAAATCGCCAACGACGAGCGAGCCTTGTATCGATTGAGTCATCACCTCAATCGTGGTCGGGTTGCTACCTTGAATTCGGTTGAGCCTCTTCCCCGCGCGTGGTGTTGAAGTTGCACTTCGAACCATCCTTCTATTTCCCTGTTACTTTGTTTTCTGGCTTAGAACTCTGAATTCCAAGCTGTGTTCAACAAGGCTCGCGGATTGGGGCTTATCATCTCCGTTATTGGACCTATTCTTTTATACGTATACTCCAAAATCTTTCAAAATCCTTTGGTCATCTAGAGTTTTTCAATGCTTGATCCAAATTTCCTTAGGCTGACTTGTACCCTCAAAACCATCAAAATCATACCCAATTGGCATCAAAGAGTACAAGATCATAGCCTAGGTCTACTAAAAGCTTATTGATAAAATAGTTGTGATTTAGATAAGAAATACCAATGAAATGACAAAAGATGTTTTGATAGAAGGAAAAATGTATCAAGAATGGGATTGACAAACACTATAAATAAAGTTTCATCAATGAACCACGACAATTTTTCATATTCTTAAAGGTTTGTAAAATACATTCATTGTTTTTCTTGTGAATCAAATAATTCATTGTTTTGGTTGTGAATAAACACTTTTCATGTATATAACTAAACAATCACTCATAAATTGGCCAGTCAATCGATTTCAAACACTTTTCAACTGATTGCTCCAATTCTCTACAGATTTATTTTGTAACAAAATAGAGGTAGGAAAAAAATGGCCACACAACGTTTTATCGAGGGAAGTGAAAAGTTTTGATCTAGGCAAAATACACTTGTATAGCCAAAATATCGCGTTTGTGACAATAATAGCCAATTTTGAAGAAATACTATTTATAGCCAGAATTTTGAAAGTTTTATGACAAATATAGCCATTTCCGTTACAAACTTTAACGGTGTTAGAATCTCCGTGAGTTAGGTTAACATTAGGCTGACTAGGATGTCAAATCATCACACACATCAGCGACAAATCATCCGTTGATGACACTTAGATGCCATGTTTTATTTTAATTAAAAATTAAACGAATAATTTTTATTTTATTTAATCACAAAATCAAATAAAAAACAATTCAGGTGATCCCCTTTCATCTTCTTCCTCTCGCTAAGAACAAGGGAATCATTTCATCCATCCCCAAATCAAATCCTAAATAGCGAGGAGAAACTAGTCTTGGCCCTCTTCCATTTTCGGTGAGGCGACTTTGATGTGTGGCTTCTGAGGATACTAGATTTGCACCTGGTTGTTTCGTCCCCGATCTCGAGATGGCTGGAATCTAGGTCTTTCCTCAAAGCTCAAACAAAGCGTCATCGGGAACCGTGGTTCTGGGTTTTGATTCGTGTATTGAAGGACCAGCTGATGGCGGATTGAATGAAGCCGCCACAGTGGAGCAGAGAAGAAGGAGTAGAAGTCGACGATGCCACAAATGCTAGCTTCTTGCTTTTTTGCTCTAGTCGTCGATTCCACAGCCAGCAGTAGCGATTGGCATTTCCCAATCGCACCCATGCCCATCTTTACTCACTGGGTCAGGTCGGCTGGCGCCGATTCCACAGCCGACAACAATGACTTCAATCTCTGGTGTCACTGGGAAATCGGCGGCTGAAAAAGAAGGTCGTGGCCGATCTAGATCTAGTAGAGGAGTGGGAACGAATGGATGGTTTTGGCCTTTTGGGGATTTTTGGGTAAACAAGCAAACTAAGGATGCAAAATTAGACTTGGGGATCATTTTTTGGTTATGGTAGTGGGGGCTTGGAGTGATCCGATAGGCATGCTTGAATTGATTCCAATCCATGAATATTGGTTGTATTTTATTTCGGGGAGAGATGGGAGTTGAAAGGTTGCTGGGATGTGACCGCCGGCGAATGAAGATGGGCGTGGGAGGCAGGGAGGGTGGTGACGGGAGGAAGAAGGGCTGCCAGGCCTTTTCAAATTTTATCCACTTAATTCTTTTTCCTATTCTCTAAATTCATGTGGATTTTTACAGAAAAAATTGGCTAGAAGTGCTCGCCACGTCAGCATTTATGTTAATTTGTTCAGTCAGACTTAACGTTAACACCGTTAAAGAATAGGACGGAAGTGACTATAAGTGGTATTTCTCCAAAATTGGCTATTATTGTCACAACCGCGAAGTTTTGGCTATACAAGTGTATTTTGCCATTAAAATATGGGTGTGTTCCATTTGTTGTAAGAAACAATCATGCATAAGCATCATCTTGGTAATTCTCACATGTAAGAAGGTCAAATCATCCAAGTGATCACCATTTTGGGTGGGTGGGTTAGTTTTGGTTTGGTTCGTCGGCTCTTGGTTTCTAAGGTTGCTAAGCACAAGCAAACCAATTTTTATCACAAGCAAAATGTACCTTAAAAATCTTATGATCATATATTGAGCCAAGAACGAAAGTGATAAACCTCATTCCATTGCTCAGATTTTCTTACAACCTAAAATTTAAAGTACATTTCAAACAACCAAAATAACAATCAACTTTATTCATGATAAACCAAATACCCAAAATTACAAAGGAATTGAAATCCAAGCCATCTCCCAGCAGTACTCTCATTATCTTTTTTAAGTTAGGTATTAAACATGGATTGCCTCCAAAGGATTGCTCTCTCTTTTATGCCTTTGAGTTAGACATGACCATTGGTGAACTATTGGAAAGGCCAATGGGCTTAGAAGGTCATTCTCCTCTCAATCATGAGTGGAGGTGGTTCAAAGAACTCTTGGGGATGACTCATGCAAGCTCTGTCTGAAGGCCTAAGATGTCCACATCCAAAGTTACTCACCATTTGTTCGAGTTCCTTTGAGGGGTGACAGTTGGTTCTCTTTGTCTAATTTCTTATCTATATCCCTCGGAAGAATTTTATTGACATCGTCCTAATTGTTTGAAATTGGGGATCCAGAGGAGTTACATTAAGATTCTCCAAGAGAGGAGCCTCATGACCAAAGAACATCGATCCATTTTCTATCGGATCAGATGCTTTGCATTGTTGATAATCCTCCATGCATGATTATTGATCAATGATCCAATGGATGCAAGGAATGGTATTCCAAAAAGGATAGAATAATCTTTATCTTTATCCATGTATAGTACTACAGCGTCAAGGGGGGAGGGGCCTATCTCGACTGGGACAAAGCAAAATTTTGTGTTGTCTGAAGCTTTGATGTCGATGGGTGCATCATTTAAGTTGTTGAGCTATAGCAATTCATATGCGTGTTGTGGCATTGCATTGAGGCTAGATATGATGTCAGTCTGAGCAACGATAACTTGAAGGTTGAGGACACGTGATTATTAGAAGTTCTTTCATAGTTTAACCGTGTTTGCAAAACTGGCGTCAACAACCCATTGTGTTTTTATGCTTTTGAAGATTCCTCAAGGAGATGGATTGAGTCATTTTTTATGTGAGCTCAAGTTTTCTTGGTAGGTCAATATTATTTGTTTGCTTTGCAGGAGTTGGGATTCGACAAAGACTTTCATTAACTTCCTAATGCCATTGGCTTGCTCAGTCTTTGGAATGCTTCTATTGGAATCTCGCCTAATTAGGGCACCATATTTGTTCATCTTGCACGTGAAGTTGCTCGTACGGATCTGATCATAATACTATATTGCTTGCAATACAAGAACATTGATTCACTACACCGCCTTCATCTTCTATTTGGAGCTTGCCCCATGACATTCTCCCTGCAAAGGGTAGAAGTTAAATCAATGATTTTGTCAATGCCTAAAAAATTTCCTTTATTGTGGCAAAAAATGTTTTGTTGTTAATGATTCAGTTTATAGTTGACCACTGTCCTTATCTCATTTTTCCTTTTTGCTGATTGCTTGAAAAGACTGTTATTTTTTATCTGCTTAGATTCCCATGGTATGGGGAAAAAGGTGTGCCTATTGTTGTATTGCCTAGTCTTTGTGAAACGGTACCGTACCAATTGTCCGATTGAAAAATTCTACTACTGGAGACTAAAGTAGTAGACGATTCTTAGCAACATGTACATTGAATTATAGTTAAACAATTCTTTCATCACCGTCGCAAATTCCCTTTTAATAAATGGTAAATACAATATATTAGCCAAACCTTTCATTTTAAACAATTTAATAGCCAAACATTTTCTAAAACAATTTAATAGCCAAAATGTTAACTTTCCATCCGGTCAATTGTTAGTTGACTTTGACGTGGCAATTTTTGTACACATCAGAAAATGATTTTTTACAATTTGTTTTGTAATTTCTTATAATGTTTTTATTTACCAAATTATTATTATTTCCCTTCCCTCTCCCCGTTAAATAAAACTAATTAATACTTATGAGGCATAGCTAAATACTTAAATTCTTGCCACATCATCAAAATCATTCCCCTCAGTAATTAATTTGCCATGTTAGAGTCAACTAACAGTTTTTTTTTTATCCAAGATAATCCCCCAGGGCATGGGCAAACAACAAATATATAAAACTTATAATAATAAAGAACGGTAGACCGTATGCACCGGACTCCCGATAAAAGAGTCTTTTGCCACGAGGTGGGCAGCTCTATGAAAGCTCCGAGGAGCAAAGACGTGAAACTGACACAGGGAGTCGATACGAGAGAAAGAACTTCCCTTAAAATATCTATGACTTTAGAATGGGAAGACTTCCTCGATGTAGCATCCTGATGATCGGTGGAGAATATCCTCGAGAGGTAACAACCAAACATTATGAGTAATACCCTTTCTCATAGTAATAACATAATAAATTTTACCAAAAGCAAATGAGACAGTTCCATCACCTGAAAATTTGACAAAGTCAGCTGCACATCCGTGAAGATTCTTTGTGGCTCAATCAAACTGGATCAATATACTTTTGTTAGGGCAGGTTATATCTAATCCCAAAAAGGCATCCACTGTGATGTTAGAGATCTCTATCTCAAGAGATTAAGAAGTGCCCTTTAGGCCAAGGACTGCTTTACCGTGCCGCACCGGCCGGTAGAACCGGGAAAACCGGAAACCGGGCAAGTCCCGATACGGTAGCTGATATTCCGAGAAATAAGAGTGCCGACCGGTATTTTCCATTGAACAGACCTTTCGCGAAATACCGGCCGGTTTTGATCCAGCCGGCGGTTCTTCAATTCCTTCTCCCCTGTTGTTCGTCATTCGTCTTTTTCGACCGTTGACCGTCAGCCGATTCTTCTTGAAGCCTCGCTGGTCGCTCCCATAGACAGGCCTATGGAGAAATCACAGAGGAGAGGAGGTGAGAAGATGAAGAAGATCTCGACGCCATAATCTCCGTCACAAACGACGATGATCTCGTGCACACGATGGTCGAGGAAGACCGCCTCTGCCGCGGTGGCGCTACCAGCAAGTCGGCCAATGGTTCATCGATGCTTTGAATTTCGTCCCCGTTGGCGGCTGTGTTGCCATCTCAAATCAAATGCAATCCCTTCTCCGCCTCCTGCCATTATTCCCTTCCATCTCCGCCAAAATCATATCGTTGAGCGACGCTATAAATTGAAATTGGAACCGTGAGGACGGAGGAGGCGAGCAGGGATGCTGGATTCTCAGCTTAATTAATGAAGAGAGGGTGATTTTTGTTGAGTTGGGCAAATCCACCATTGAAGAAAGCTCTGGAATAGTTGGTGGGGAAGGAATACGAAGTGCAAAGGAGAGTGAAACATAAAGGAAAAGTGAAGAAGGGAAAGTAAAAAAAAAAAAAACTCGATTGGAATAGAATGGAAGGTAGACAGCTGTCACAGACTAGAGAAGAAAGAAACGCATAAGTAATGCCATCTCAAATCAAATGCAATCCCTTCTCCGCCTCCTGCCATTATTCCCTTCCATCTCCGCCAAAATCATATCGTTGAGCGACGCCATAAATTGAAATTGGAACTGTGAGGACGGAGGAGGCGAGCAGGGATGCTGGATTCTCAGCTTAATTAATGAAGAGAGGGTGATTTTTGTTGAGTTGGGCAAATCCACCATTGAAGAAAGCTCTGGAATAGTTGGTGGGGAAGGAATACGAAGTGCAAAGGAGAGTGAAACATAAAGGAAAAGTGAAGAAGGGAAAGTAAAAAAAAAAAAAAAACCTCGATTGGAATAGAATGGAAGGTAGACAGCTGTCACAGACTAGAGAAGAAAGAAACGCATAAGTAATGGTGATTTTTTTTTGTCAAAGATGGGTAAGGAATTGAGGATTAAGAAAATAGTAAAATACCAAAATAGTATCCTTAAATTATATTTATATAATAATAATTAAGAATAATAAAATATTGACGTTTTGTTCACGCTCTCAAATTTGAATTCTTAATAGATTGGCGCTCTGACGCTCTCCCTCTTGCTCCCGCTCCCGCTCTCGCTTCACTCTCTGGTTACCTAAGTTGGGAGGCGGTATAATCCGGTTTTATTCCGGTATTTTCCCGGTATGGTACCCTAATTTTGCCGGTACGGTTTTTTAACAAAAAAATAATTTTTTTTATTTCAAAAACGGTATTTACCGGTAGGAAACGGTTGAACCATGGTTGTACCACGATTTACCATGCCAAATACGATTCTGGTTTGATGTCCGGTACGGTTTCGTAATCCATGCTTTAAGCATAGGCAGTATAACCAAATGTATAACATCAACTAGGGCAAGTTATATCTAAACCCAAAAAGGCATCCACTGTGATGCTAGAGATGGCATAGGCAACATAACCGAATGTATAACATCAATTGTATAATTCATAATGTATTTTGTCAAAAAAAATTGTATAATTCATAAAATAAAGTGTAATAGATCTCCATTTGAGGATGGATCGGAATTACCCAATATACAACATTCTTAAAAGTGAATTCCCAAAGATAGAGTCAACTAACAATTTATCGGACGGAAAGTTAACAATTTGGCTATTAATTTTTTTTCAAAAAAGTTTCACTAATAATTTGTTTAAAATAGGGATGGCAATTTGAACTCGCTCCGCCAGGTATTACCTGACCTGACTCTTGATGGTGCCGGTAACCCCGCCCGTAGTAGCGTGGGGCAGGGCATGGGTATCAACTTCCGACCCGCCCTGCCCTGCCCCGTTCTTGGCCATCCTAGATCAATTTCTTACGACATCCATTCATATATCTTCTATTTTGGTTTTACTTCAACTAGTTAGATTTGATCTTTCAACTAAATAGACTTAGTTACCCATTATAGTATCACTATTATTCATTCATGAAGTTTTTTCCTCTTTGTTTTATCGTAACAAGTAAAGTTTTGCTTATATTTTTTTTCAAATTGCATATAAGAGTTGATCGACCGGCCCTGTCCCGTACTCGCGCGGGTATTACCCTCCCTGACCTATAGTAGCGGGGGGCGGGACATGAGTATTGAGGTACCTGCCTCGCCCATCGCTAGTTTAAAATAAGTGGCCTGAAGCCTGATATGATTAATTTCGCGGCTCGTTAAGGATTTGATTATATATATTTACCTTTTCATAAAATCGAAAGCTATAAGGAGATGGGCTGGACTCGGCATTCAATTTACAAGGAAAAGCTGGACCGGGCTTGTTTCGGTGAAGTAGTCTCTGGTATCCAGCCTAGCAAAAACCCTAGCCGATATTCATTAACCTCCTCCCTCCTTAAGTCCTGAACCCTTTTGCTTTTCCTTCCCTGCCATTCTCTCCTCCTGTCTTCGATTTCCCTAGCAAATCCGCTAAAATGGTGAGCTCCTTCCCTTCCTCCTTTGTTTGGTCTGCGAAGCAGACTTTTCCTTTCTTGCTCTAGTATTTCCTCGCCGCAATAACTTGGCTGTGGATAAATCACTTGCTTCTCTGTTACTGGAAACTCCGGTCCGCCGTCGTTGCAAAAAACCTGATTTTTTGGAATGGTGTGTAGGGTTTCAAGAGGTACGTGGAGATTGGGAGGGTGGCGCTAATCAACTACGGGAAGGACTACGGAAAGCTCGTGGTGATCGTCGATGTCGTCGATCAAAACAGGGTATTGCTTTCTATCTTCTCTCTTTGTTGAGTTTTTCAATTACTCCCGAGAATGGAAGGGTAGTTTTCTTTTTTCCTTAAATGTTATAGTGAGGCTAACATGATAGTCACATTGTGATTTGTGAGAATTTAGATTCCAGTACCTTTATGCGATTAGGGTTTGGCTTCAGTTCTTTTCCTAGGAGATTCAATTCTTTGTCGATGGCTGTTATCGAAGTTCAGAATTGAGAATAGTAGAACTGGAAGAATGAAAGGCATTCTACAAAATATACTGTTTACTAAGCTCGGTTGGAAATGGGGTTGTAAAGATTGCCTTGTTGTTCAAAGGATTTGGATATTTTGGTGAAATGGATACACAGGCTCTGGTTGATGCTCCAGATATGGTGAGGAGCCAGCTGAACTTCAAGAGGCTTACTCTCACTGACATCAAGATTGACATCAACAGGGCTCCCAGGAAGAAGACTCTGATTGAAGCGATGGAGAAAGCAGGTTTGTGCTTGTTTATGCGTTTCCATGGCCCTTGGATTGTATTTTTATGTCCATGCTCTGTTACCTATCTTCTTACTGAACTCTTGGTGACTCAGATGTTAAGGGCAAATGGGAGAACAGTTCCTGGGGAAGGAAGCTCATTGTTCAGAAGAAGAGAGCCTCACTCAATGATTTTGACAGGTTCAAGGTCATGTTGGCTAAGATCAAGGTATGCATACATCACAACTTCTTTCTTCATATTCATTAGCCCTCTTTGTTACTCTTTTTTCCTGAATAGCATCACTAGTTCGTTGGGATGAGTACACACGACTTTGGATATGAACATCAACCGTGCATCAATTTGCTGCGAAATTTCTTTCCTTAACTTCCTCATCTTGCAATTGCACCCCCCCTGGCTCGTTGTTGTCAAATATGATTGTGACTAGCTGGGTGTTGTGTTTGGTCGTGTCATGAAGAATACCAAACATGCAATCTCATCTTAGTTGCATTGCCATGTAGCTCAAACTTCCACGGATTTTGTCGTCGTAGTGATATGTTAACAGAGTGGCCGACTTATTGAATGTTTTTCGTGTGTTTGCAGAGGGGAGGACTTGTCAGGCAGGAACTTGCAAAACTCAAAAAGGAGTCAGCGTAGAAGATCCCACCTTTTCTTTTTAAGTCGGCAGTTTACTTGCCGTTTTTATGTGTCTTGTTTCAGTCAGCAATTGGTAGTTTTGCTTGACTTTGAATTGGGATTGAATTGGGATACCATGGCTTGTGCTAAGGGAAAGATCATGTGGAATGGATTTAGCTTGTTATTTTCAATTACGTAATCCTGACAGTAGGGTGTTTTTTCCTATGATTGAAAAATTGTATCGTTCCGACAGTTTGTTTAGGAAAATCTCATAGCGATGGCTAAAGTGGACCATCGGTAGGCAGTATTTAGCACGTATGATGTGATTATATTATCATTAAATCACAATTTCAGCATAAAATACCCTACTAATATTTTCCGTTTCAACCTCTTTCCACTTTGCAGTACAACAATCCGATATGTTCGCAATCCTTGGTTTTTTCTTTCCACCTATGTTCTCAAAGCCGTTACATAGACAAGTGAAAACCAGTCTCCAACACTTAAACAAAAGAGAACGACTGATGTACAAAGGCCGGTTTGGCAGTCATGACAAAGGAACCAAAACTGAACAAAGACAAGATTGGAAGGCTGAGGGGAGACCATAGGTCATAATTATTGTAATAAGTCTCCAGAACTTCAGGAATAAGAGAATAAACAGTCACCTAACCATAATAAGAATGGGAAAAGGGGGGAAACCAAGGGGTTGGAAACAAAAATGTGGCACCTGAATGAGGTAAAGTAGTTGACTGGAAATGGCAGGAGTTCTCACTTCAAAGGCGCAAACCAAGTTCGACTCTATGTATATCAGAGGCCTGGAGTTTTGTATTGAACTATTGATTAAGCACCACGGCTCCCCCAAAGATACCACCTGACCTCTTCCTACTCGCTCACCACGGTATGCACGTACTAAAGTAACTTGCACATTCAAGGTTGGAACTGGGAAAGCCACAGGTGATGGTGTAGCGCTTGCCTTTCATTTCTTTGTGCTGGAGAATTACATCTGAGAAACCGAACTGGGCTCAGGTGTTAGAACGGAGCCTCGAGAGATTCTTCCCAGGACTCTACATTTCCGTTTGAGGCAGCCTCCGAATCCTCCTCCATTGAAAGTCTGACATATTCTCTATGTGCAAACCGATCCCATTCTGTTAAAGTTGGATCCTCGCGTTCCTGAAGTAACAAACAAGGCAGCCAGATGCATGTCATTAAAGCGAATCAGTTCACCACGCACGAAGTGGGTAGACATAACCATGAGAAGCAGTATTCATCAAATCTACCTGGTGAATGAGAAATGGGTCACGGCTTTCAAAGGCCATGAATTTGTTTAGATTGAAAAGAATGTTGAAGATATTTCCCGACAGTTTGCTTCTTTTCAAGTCGTGCAGCGTGATATAACCTTCCCTCTGCAGCACATCCATTTTCAGTTCACCGAAGAAATAATCAACCATCCAAAGTATATATGGTGGAACTTTTAATAGGTAATAAAAGGAAAAATTCACCTCAGGTGAAATCATGTCAACTATTTGACACAATATATCCTCAAAAAGCACAGGTTCCTGGGACATGCAACTCATTCGATGCAGCTGCTCCTCATAGAAGTATTGCAACTCACTGGAAGTCAGGACTCCATTCCCATCCAAATCAATGCATTTGAACCTGCCCCGTACAGCTCAGTAAAGTAAGAAACATGGCAAAAATGAAAGGAGATGCTGCAAGTTCAATATAGAAAATCATCAAAAGTAGGCCACCACATGAGTCCGCATTATTTAGGCCATTGCCAGACAAAGAATGGCATAGACAAACTGAAGCACTGTAGTACTGTCATTCGTAATTTGTAAGGGCCTACTGCTAATAATAAGAGACTAGTTTCACAAAACAAAATGAAGCACCTCAGAATAGTAGCACAAGATTTCTATGTTCAGCATTTCCAGCGAGAGTTTCACGAATTATATTTTTTATAGGTTATGATGACCTCATTGAGTTTCATGAACATATTGTTAAAATTCAAATTTCTAAAAAGCTGAACATTTTCTGATGATTAACCTGGGCATGCTAGAGCAACATGCTGCAGAGAAATGAGAAATGTGGTTGCAAAGAAAATATGCCCAGCAGAGATAGAATGTTGGAGAGAGCTGACAACAAAACAATTGACAGTAGAACATGCCAGAGTACTCATGTTCTGTAACTGTAAGCCAAACCAAATAGACCAAAAAAAGAGATGAAGTTACATACCAATATTCAAGACTAGGTTCAGATGATTTATCCTCCTCTGCCAGTATGAAATAAACAAAATCTTCATAGCTCATCTTTCCTTCCACATTGCTTGAAAACTTCTTTGGTACCTGAGATCAATTTAGGATCTTGTTACAAGTCACCCGATGCGTAACTATTTCATCCAAGTGTTAAAATTATTTAATTCAGATTTACAATAATGAAGTGATAGATCAAGACTGCCAACCTGTGAAAATATTCTATCAACAATCCTGTACGTAAGACAATGATTACCATATCTGATAAGATTCTCTCGGTCCAGCAAGTAATCATGGTCTGTATCCAGCTCCCAAAATTTGCAATATATGACGTAGAAATGCTCATAAGAGAAGTACCTGAATAAAGACAACAGATGCTGAGAAAAGAACACAGGTAACTGACGGTGTTGGAAGAGTATCTATTAACTCTATGAATATATCATGTTTGTCATTGAAGAAAACAAAATTGGCACCGGGATCATCTACACGTCCATTTTTTTTTCCCCGCTTGGTGCATGTTCTGGGTCAAATGAACATAGTGACTGAAATGCAAACACAACTATATATAAACAGGGGGCAGCCAGATTAAGTTAAAAAGAATAGCTTCAATTAGGTCTACTGTCAAATCCTTGCTAAGGCAACTAATCTACAAATACTTGCTGAAAAACAAACCTTAAAATTTTGTTAATTTCTTCTTCTTCATCCACTTGTTGCATGACAAAGATGAGATTGCTACGTTTCAACTCCCTTAGGGTTAGGCGGCCATTTCCTGATCTATTGATGTAGTAAAATATTCTGTATATGACAGTTTCAGCTGAGACATCAGCAGAAAAACTCATCAGTCAAAATCTGACATAGCTGCAACATGTTTCATCGTTTAGAGGACAATGGCATATCCTCCAAGGAGTAGTTTCTTTCGTTCATACCATATTTCTCTTGAAACTCAGGCGTCCCTTGTAAGAACTCCAACCCTGGGTGGGTTGCTAGCAATTCTTCAAGAACAGGTTTGAAGTCAGCCTGTGCACAACCAAAGTTTGGCAGATAAGTTTCACATATAGTTTTGTAAGAAAGAAGGGGCCATCGTCAAAATGATTAGCTGTCAGCAGCCAAATGTAGAGACAGTTTCCGTGGATAAGTGATGTGCATCGAAGGGCAGACCTTAGTTAGGTAGCGTCGGTTAGGCTGCTTTAAAATCTCAAAGACTTGTGTAGCCATATCCATTGTCAACATACTGCTCTCCGCCCAATATTTTAGAAATGCATCCCTGTAGAAACAAAATGACATAGGAAATAAGGTCCTAACAGAGACATGCATTGGAGAGACAGAGTAACTTAGCACATCTATTATTCAAAACTGCTTAAAATACGACTGCTTGCCGAGGTAACGCAAACAGAAGAGCTTCGAGAGGGGTTATTTCCTAACAGGAAATGCCATGAGATTGAACTTCTAAGAGTCATAAAGGTGCCTACCTTGTGACTATCCCATAGCATTCAACATCTATCCTCCTGAAAAGTGCAGATGAAAAGAAGGATGGAAGCTTGCAAACTTCCCTTGTAACAAGTTTGAATTCTGTGTACCGGGGAAACCAATAAAATTACTTTAAGTCAGAAAAAAAAAAATGAGAGTAGCTGTTCCACTTCTATCTTGCCATCCCAACTCCCAAGGGATGCAGAAGAAGAAGAAAGCAACTAGGAATCCAAAGAAAAGATATATATTGGAGATGCAATAATGATGATAATGAACTGGTTATAGTTCTAACCATCTATGTGCAGCCCATCGAGATTATTGTTGAAAAGTAGATTGATTCTAGAAAGACACTGTTCCTTGAGTTCATTTGCTGGTGGACGACCATGTTGGAAATAAAACTGCAGTAAACAAATAAATAAGTAAGTAACAGTCAGTGAACATTTCTACCTCCAAAAACAGAGGAGACAGATACATGCCAATCCCAAATGCAGAGATTGAACTCTGAGAAATCACTCAACCTGAGGTATAGCTTCTTGGGCCGGTTCAGTAGCCAACTTCCGAGTAGACCCAAGAGAGAAAGGGCTTATTTTCTGCTTTGAAGTGCGTGGAGAAACACACGAACTCCTGGGCGAAAGTGGAGGAGGACTGACATTAGTCAGCGAACTGCTACCTCCTCCAGCACCAGCACTAGAAGAGATCCCATGAGCATTGATTGGAAGACCAGCCTTTGCATCCCTAATCAACGATTTTACCTGCAATTAACACAGGCGAGCAGGCTGAACCAATTCACAGAATCACTATTCACTACTCACTAGGAATGATAACAGGTTCGATAGACTTTTGAGGAGCAGATAACAAGTTCCTACAGATGATGAAAAAGATATACCAATCGGCTAGTGTCAGGTTGAGAGAGCCATTGAGAGAACAATTCTTCAGCGATTTGAGTAGTCGGCTTGAGCTCAAATGAAGAAACCTCGGGAAGATGCAAAAGTTCAGGGTCCAAATAGCTAACAACATCATTTCCTCCTACTGTATCAATATCCATAATTAACCAATACAGCCTCAAAATGATAAACTAGCAAACCTCCCGAAACCCTAATTCTTCACTCCCTGAAGAAATCGTTCTCAGTAAATTCCAGTAGCTTACAAACTCCAAAACCTTCTCCACCTCAACACAAACTTACAGTTATTTTTACCCCCAACGATCGTTCCTACTCCTCAGCCTCACCGTTAGCTTACCGGCGTAGTGCTACTCAGTTCTCACAATAGCAGCAGAGACGCACTACTCAATAACCGAGCAAAGGAGAAAGCAAACAGTTTTGACCAAAGCCGAACCAGCAACCTCAACCGTTACTTCCTTCCCCTAGAACTTCGACCGTGAAAGCACAGTTAGACGCGAAGTTTCTAGTTGAATAATTCTATGTTAACTTGAATTTGAAAAAAGATAGGGGGTGGAATTGAGAGCTTGGAAACGCGAAAAGCACAGGAGCTGGTGCAAATCGACAGGAGGATGATGGCGATGGATGGTCCGCCGTAGATAAACAGGAAGCAAGGAGTAACTAGTCCGCCATAGTAGAGCGATGGAGGAAGCTTTGAGGAGGAGAGGAAAAGGGAGAGCCGCGCTCTTTTTTTTTTTTCTTTTTCTTTTTTGGCTTGTTTAAAAAAATCGGCGTTTTGTGCGAGGCACAGTTATAAAAGATAATGCGATCGCCGATCACCATGGTTGTCAATTGTGATTTGTCAAACTACAGGTATGCAGGTAGGTAAAATTAGGGGTCGTTTGCTTCAAGGATTTGGTACATGGATTTGGTACCAAAAAATCAATTATCAAAGATTTAGGTACAATCTGTTCATTGCTTGCATCTTTTTTGGATACCAAATTCGTGGGGCCCACGGATTTTAAGGGTCCAAATCCGTGGACCCCACGGACTTATAAATCCCACATGTTGATGTGAGATTTGGAATATGGCATAAATCCTTGATGAGATTTTACCTATATACCCTCATGCACTTTTAATATTCCAAGGTTGCCCTCAAATTTAACTATTATACATTATAATTAACAATAAATGAATAATATAAACGTTCAATTAATGTGCAAACATGAGTTAGATTTTTTTTATCATTTCTTGTGTTCTAGTTTTCTTTGACCTTTTCATGGAACATGTAATTCTTTGTTCTCCCGATTCTAATATATGTTGTTATATGTTACTTTTGAAAAGGAGGACAAAGAATTGGTAATTGATTATGTTACGTTAAAAGTTAAAACGGAATTTTCTCGTTTATTATTATTGTCCATGTGGCAACATTATGCTTATTAGTATGTATTGTCCTTGTTTTGTGTACATATCATAAACATGTCAAACATATAGAAAATGATAGTAAGGTAATTTTGAAGTTTTGTCCTTGTTTTGTGTACATATCATAAACATGTCAAACATATAGAAAAGGGCAGTAATGTAATTTTTGACTTCAAGTAGTAAATCCCACACCTTTAAGTCCATGATAAAAACATCCCAACAAACAAAGGATTGTTACAAATCCATGATGTCTCAAATACTTGATAAATCCTTGGGTTTTTAAATTATAAAACCCTCATTTTGAAATCCATGAAGCAAACGACCCCTTAGATTCAATTAGAATCTGAGACAAATGGGCTAAACCATCGGCAAAGTAGTCAAATTGAAAAAAACTATCAAAGTTGGTTAAAATCGAGTAAATCCGTGGTAAAATCCGAATGATCAAATTTCGTTTCTATCACTAAATAAATGACGTCGGTTTTTGGAATTAAAAAAAAAACTCAAAGGGGTCGTTTGGATGGGTTATTTAGTTGTGTGGTATTTGTAGGTTGAAATAACTCATTTATTGGTTATGTAGTATTTATGTGGTATTTGAAAAAATTGAAGATTCAATTGACTTGTTTGGATGATTCAAATAGATGAATTATTTGATATGTGGTATTTCATCTATGTAGGACATAGCTAACTTGATGTAATCGTTTTTGTTGTTCTTGTTAGAACCGTGTGAGTTGTTTGAGTTTGTAATCATTTTTATATAGCTTGATGTACTACTCCAATTGAAATTTCAATGGAAGTGCTTGTCTTAACTCATCCTTAAGGGTTTGATTGCATTGTTGGTTGCCTTAAGATGGATTCAGCCCAACAAATTACTATCATATAAGCTCCCATGACTTGCAATTAACCAGAAAATCAGCAGCATCTCTCACAATTCATTTCACCTGGAAATTGCTATAAAACCGGTAGTAGAGAAACCGAAAGTAACCTAGAAAAACTAGGAAACCAGCACCTCATAACTGGTTTTCCAATTACAATTACATATTTACAACATCCTACGCTTCTAGCAGGCGATCCAAAATCGGAGAAGTGAAACAAATCATCAACACCCCATGGGGAAAAGCCATCATGAGCCATTACAAAACTAAAGAGAACCCTCTTACTTCCCGTAACGCCACAATCAGTCTAAACGTCAGAAACCCCAGTACCCACAAGTGAAATTGTCATTGTTCTGTACCCAAAATCATCTCGCGGCTTCTACCCAAAATCATCTCACACCATGCAACGACTAATCGGCATTGTTCTTTCAACTATCATTAGAGATAAAGAGCAAACCAATAAACAGAGAGGAATCAAAACCCATATTCAAGTACCCTGCTCATCTAATCCAACCCGATAAACAGAGAGGAATCAAAACCCATATTCAAGCACGATCCGGCGACATGCAAATCAACGGACACGGACGGACGAAGAAGAAAAGAGAAGAGGGAGGCCAGCATGAAAGAGACGAAGCTAGCAATTGCCGCCTAACTCTCTGTTCGTCACCGCCTCCGCCGGCTTTCCTTCTTCCTCTCAGTTTGTCGCAACATAGGGTTTCGCCTACTCGATCTTATCAGCAACCAGAAGGATTCCAAAGAGTGCAGGAAATAATTTCGTCCCTCAGTCAATTTTGTTTCTGGGCAGAAGAATCAAAAGATTAGATGAAACGAGGAAAAAGAGGCTTGAGGAGAGAGGAGAGAAGCGAGGGGCGGACTTGGGCATAATAAACACAGAACGCGTTATTCCAAAATAACATGGGGTGGGTGGCATTTTCGCGTTATTTTGAAATAACCCGGCCCAAAATCACTCATCACTCAATTAGATTGCCAAACGAGTTATTTTGGCCCAAATAATTCGTTTTGAGTTGTTTGAACCAAAATAACTCATTCAATTACCTTATCCAAATGACCCCAAAGGAATTTGTTGGATTATAATATGAACATTTAGATGTTCATGCTATTTGTTGGATTTAAATATAAACGTGTGGATGTTAATGTTAATTATTATATTTAAATATAATGATTTGTCCTTTGTTATAGATTATAATGAGATTGATTTAAAATATATCATATATATGCATAATTCATTTGATACCCACTTTCCTAAAACTGACATATAAACCGGTTTTAGTCCGATTGGATCATATAATTTACTAAATTGTAACGATTAAAACCGATTTGACAACCTTGTGGAGACCCATTGTATGTCATAGTGGAGTCGTCAATGACCGACTTTTGTATATGGAAATTAATGTATTTTATTGAGGATAACTCAATTTTTTTTTGTTGAAACTCTTATAGAACTTATATTAATCAGACAATGTGGCTAATTCAGGTTAGTTGATTAATAAGAAAATGTGTGTGTGTGTGTGGGGGGGGGGAGGAGGGGGTGTTATCTAGTAAAACCACACTCTCTTAACCGAGTCTTTGTATGATGGCAAGTGATCCGCTTCACTCCATTATCTCAAGCAACATGACACTAATTTCCACCAACCATATACCCCATCCATCTACGAATCCTTCGACATAGAACACTAATTTCCTATATAAGAGGACATTATACTATCGTTTCTGAAAAAGTGACAAAGTATTTGTTTCAATGAGTGGTTTTGAAATATTTATCTATGTACTAAGTGCACACCAAGTTCTGCTGCTAGCGCCTCTGCCATATCAACTTCCGACGTGTCAGGTATTTTCTTAGTAGCGACTAGGTTGAACTTGTTTGCGTGATCATGTATGACAACGCCTAAGCCAATACCCCCTCCTTGTAGTATCTCAATGTGAGTTTTTATCTTTACAAAGCCATGATCCGATAGTCTCCAGTGCTTAGGTGCAACACAGATAACACTCTATTTATAGAGTTTATCACTAGTATATTTGATACATTTTCTCTTCTATCAATGCATATTTAGGAGTTTTTACTTAATTTCATATGAATATCATAACTATTTAATCAATGAGCTATTATTATACCTGGATTGTGTTTTTGTATCTTTTTATGCCCTTTTGGTGTATTTATGTGTTTTTCAAGGTAAAACACAACTTAAAATACTTTAGATTAAAGCTTGGACGATTATGGAGGATCAATGGAGCGTGATTGGAAAGATCAATGAGGTTTTTACCTTTAAGAGAAGCCTAAAGGAGGGGAAGTCTTTTGGAAGTCTCAATTAGACCCCAAAAAGAGCCCACCGGAGAAAACTCGACCCAATTTGGAGAAGAAATTGACATCGGGTCAAGGAAAAGTCCAACCGCCGTTAGTCCAAGACATTGAAGCTATAGTCCAAATTGACAGGAGAGGTTGCTTGGCCCACAAACAACCCAACCCAAGAAGAAAAGAGACGGCGGTGGGTACCGCTCCTAGCCCCAATTGACAATACTTCAGCCACCAGTTTGTAGAATATGTTATCTAAGTTGATAGGCTCATGTTTTTTTTTTATGTAAGAGATTTGACCTTTGGAATCAAAGCGATGAGAGTATGATTTAATTCCTTCGATATCTCTCCCCTTAAGAATTCCCAATAAAGTGTTGATTACATCATCGCCAATAATATGCTAACGCCTCCTGATGAACAACACAACCAAACCAGCATCTCTCGAAACTTTCTATAACGTCACATGCTTAAGAGCTCCAAAGACTTCATCTCACTCGAAAGGCAAGAGGTCATCGTATTGTTTAACAGCAATGGATGCTTCATGCTTGCACATAGTTAATATTGGTGTCTTCGTCGGGGGTCGTTCATGGCGTGAACATTTTGACGAAATAACATATGAGGCGTGGTTGAGTGGTACACCACTGTCCCGATTCATCTTGTATGTATAAATCATATTTCTTTTCTTATGAACAAAATTGTGTATTTTTTTGTATCTCCATTCCATAGCTAGTCAGCCCGAGATCGTTGCTTCCATCACAACTAGTCATTATCTTCTAATTTAATGAGTTACAACTCCTTGCTTGAACTGTTGGAGAATGATTTTATTATTTGGTGACCGGTCAAAAGCTGTCATGGCTCATTGTATACGTGACATCCGCTTAGAGAAGTTTAGAAATGTCTCATGACTCAAATCATCAATATTTTGATTACAAATCTCCAACCTAGCAAGCACGCTCATCGATTCCGAAAGAGTTCATGTGTCAGCCACTATTTTAGGACCATTGTATTTAACCCAACGCGGTTTAAACTTTAGGACCATTCACATTTGGGTTACACACCCTTCTCTTCATTGGTGTTTCATACAACTAGCCAATGCTTAGATCTTGACTTATCCCAATGAAGGATTCGTAAATTGTAAAAGCGGGTCATCCACAATGTTGAGGCCACAAAACATGTCCAACCTCTCTTTAATATATCCTCCTCCATCTTTGTTGTTTTCCCACGTAAATTTGATACCCTTGGTAGTTGAGGTCATGAAGGTCTGCTTACAGTAGGAAATTACCAAATTATGTCATCTCCACTTCAGGAATATCTAGACCCAACTCTTTTCAAAAGACGAAAGAACATGGTTTTGTTATAAAAAATCACATACCACGCAGACAATGTTTATTTAATAAAAGTATCTCGTACAGACATTGTGTATTGACTTGGTTTTGTTTTATAAAATAAGTACATATTTGATTTTGGAGGCTACTTTAATCTGTAGCACTATACTTTTCGCATACTTTAATATTACAAAGTATTATTAATAAAGAAATATACTTAGTGTGGTTATTGTGGGTTAACCATTATGGATAGTGGTTAACCATTAACCACAAAATTCATTATTTTGCTACCCACACCGAACCCACTATTTGCAAATTGTGGGTATGGTTACCCACAAAGTGTGCGATTTGGTGCGATTTGCGTAATACCCGCAATCCGCAAACCAAACTTCCACCCCTACCACCAGCACCTTCGTCCAAAGGACCCTTCCCATACTTTCTTTAATCTTTCTTCTTCACTGTCATCTTTTTCGTATAAACTCTCTTCTTAGTTGGGTCTTGTTCCTGGAATTTTAGATTAGCTATTGTCTCTTCCATCATAGGTGTCGTATCGTTGCAACCACAAGGATAATTTGGTTTCATATAGATCTCACACTTCCCGCATATGTTTTTTTAGCCCTTCATATTGAATTAGTTGCTTAATCTCTTTACTTTATATGGAGATACCAATGATTATTGAACGTGTTGCCTTAAGGACGCTATATGATAGTGTCTAACTCATGGCTTCATGTTGTCTTATGTTTGTGTTGATATTTAGCTGATCATACAATGTGTTCTGTCAAGAAAAAAAGTTCATGTGCTTGGGAATGCAATATTGTCCAAACTTTGAGAGCTTATCAGTTCCTTCTTTATAATTTCCCATCTCTTTGAAATTACAAGGGAATTGTCTCATCTTGGGGATGCAATATTTTCGAAAGTTCGACAGCTTCTCATTTCCCTCTTTAAATTTTCCCGTCTTTTGAAAAGTATAACAAAGTTGTCTCATCTTATGACTAAAAAGGCTATTTCATTGGTAGCTCGACTGTTATTAGATTTTTGTAGTTGGATTGTCAATGTATTCGTGTGAGTCTTTATGGTTTATCTATGACAAATAAATAAATAAATAAATAAATCAAAATAGCTAAATAACACTTTTGGTCACTCCAATTATACAAATCTTTCACGTTTGCCACCAGAATTACTTTTCTTTCTCATTCTCAACTTACTTTACGAATCATTTTACCGTAAGTCACCGACCGTCAATCTCCATTAACTCGGTCAAATTTTTGATGACATGGCAAACAGAACTGCTGACTACACTGTTAACTTAATGACATGTAAATTTAAAAAAAAAGACAAAAATTGTTACACCTCATTCTCTTCCCGCACACTTTCTCTTCTCTTTCTTTTTCGCACAACCAACTCTCAACAAATACGATGACAGTCGCTCCAGTCCTCCATCCACCTCCAACATCCTCTTCGTCTTCTTCCTTCCCGTCCCCAGGTCCTTGGTAGATTCCACGCAAATCTGGGGATCGAGGCGGCCTCGGAAATCTGTCGATGAATCTCTAGTAGCTACCCTAAACATCAGATCAGAAAGCACAGAGCTCAATTCGCCCGGCGAGACAATGGCCATGGTGGCGACATACAATATCCATGGCTGAAAAGTAGTGTCGTAAACCAAATTCGCCTACCTGATGTCTTCCACCGTGCTTGACCTCAATAGGCAATTCAATTCCAATTGGGCATCGTTGTCACTAGACAGAGGCTCTTCCCCAAAGGAGACGGAGGAGAGCTCCTCAACGAGAGGACTCTGGGATCGTACAAATTGGAAGAGATGCAATGACGGACGGGAAGGAAGCACCGACGGTTGTGGATCAGAATATGACAATGGAGGTGTTGCGGAATAGTAGGAAGTTCGGAGATAAGGAGAAGATTCCATTGTTGGTGAAGTGCGGCTACAAGGAGGTGACATTTTGCGGGGAGAGCGACACCGCAGACAAATTGTTTCGGGAGATTGGTGCTAAACTCGAGCTGTGGACTTGGAACCTCAAGCTGCGATGTAACTGCGGACAACTGTCGTTCTTGTTGGGAGGCCGCGGATGGAGGACTTGTGAAGGGGATGAAGGCTGCAACCTGGCGGTGACCGTCGTTCGTGTTGGGAGCTGGTGGTGCGAATTGGAAGAGGAAGGAAAAGAGAAACTGTGCGGCAGATTTGAGGAGAGAAAGAGGTGTAATATATATATTTTTTTTTAAATTACATGTCATTGAGTTAACAGTCTTTTCAATAATTCTATTTGCCACGTCATAAAAAATCTAACGAAGTCTGACGAAGACTGCAGTAGGTGACTAACGGTGAAATTAGGGGTGGCTATACGGTTCGGTCCGGTTAAATTGGCCCAAATTGATCCGGTCCAGTCTGGTCTTTTTGAAAATATAAGGACCGAAGATTGGATTGGATACAGTCCGGTCTTGATCCGGTTCGGTCCCAATTCGGTCTTGATTTTACATTGAGATTGTGGGATTTGAGTGGCCTAAGGCCTTAAAGGATGAGGAGTTGGTTAAGTTTTGTACTAAGTGCAAAGGTTTGTGACAGTTTATGCAAATTACCCTTAAGTTTTGGGTGTTGAGCTCTCTTATCCGGTCTTTATCCGGTTTTTTACCTCAAATCTAAGCCCAAAGATTGGATTGGATTGTTTACTATCCGGTCCCGGTCCGGGTTATACGGTCCGGTTTCCGGTTTTTAATCCGGTCCCGGTCCAAATAGCCACCCCTAGGTAAAATGATTTGTAAAGTTAGTGACGAATTAGAAAGAAAAGTATTCCGGTGACAAACATAAAAGATTTGTATAATTTAAGTGACCAAACGTGTAATTTAATTTAGCGAAGTCAAAACTAAACATTTGCAATCTAAGTCCTCTGTTTTTACCAAATCAGCGATCCAAGTCCTTGATTATTGATGAATGATGTGAGAAAAGGATCGACCATCGACGTATATAAGAAGAGGTAGTAAAATCCCGCAAACTCTTTGGGGGCGCCTTTCATCTTCTTCTTTCTCCTGCTCTATTCCTCTGATCGGTGGCTCCAGGTTAGGCCGTGGCGGTCACGAAGTGAAAGAAACACAAACAATGAACATCTTCAGCAAGAAACCTAATTCCAAAGGTTCTCTCTCTGTAATTTTTTTATACTCAATTGCGCTTATTATCACCCACGCCCCACAGCTTTCTGATCACTCGATCGCTTCCACTGATGAATAGCACTCGATTCTCTTCAAATCCTTATAGCTTCTCTAGTTCTCTTTTTTTCATTACTTCTTAGAAAGTTCGGCGCCGGCGGCCAAGTCCAATTGATTTGTCACTCTGTTTTGTTTCTGGAATTTGGAATTGCGTAACCCTCTTATCCTGCTCCTTCCTGATCTGATTGTTCTCCTTTTTTTATTGGATTGCAGAGGCTCTCCGTGAGAGTAAGAGACAAATGCAAAATGCTACGAGAGGTAGGTAATAATCAAACAAGTTTTGCTCATGCTTACCGTTGATCGATAGGAAATTTATGTTTCTGCACCGTGATTTGAAGCTACCATTGAATCATCTTCAAGTAAGTAATAATGATGTATTTGGTTTGTTCTTATGGATTCAGGTATAGAGAAGGAAATTTCGGCGCTGCAGTCAGAAGTATGGATATGTTTCTCAACAATGCAATCTGTTCCTCCTTTCATTCTATCGTTAAAAAGAATTTCTTCTTTGGAGCTAGCCTAAAATGGACTTGTCATCTTGTCAGGAAAAGAGACTAGTGGCGGAGATTAAGAGGACGGCTAAGACTGGGAATGAGGTAGGTCGATGCTTTGATTTAACCCTTGGGAATTTATCTGAGTTTCTAGGCCTATTTCCAGTTATTTAGAATATAGTGTGTTCTGATTCTGTGAAATTTAGTTTCAAAGTTTCAACTTGCTGTTGAAGTTGGCTATTTGCACTTGTCAAGTTAATTTCACTAGCTGAATGTTGTTCTCGAGAGGCATAACCTACTCTTAGGTTGTTGCACTATATGATTAGTGAAGAAGTGTGATTCTTGAAGCTTAAATGGTGGGGGATGTGCACAGGGAGCTTCAGCGTTTTACTCTTAGTTTTGAGAGTTAAGAGGCCCTCTTTGTTTATCAGGAATTCACTAGTTATGATCCTTTTAAGCTCTTGGCTTCAGAATTTTAAGAGTCTATTAGTCTTGAAATTGGATATTGTAGCATGGTTCTATAACACTAACTTTATCTGAAACTTTCTTCTGCCAACTGCAATTCAAATAAATGTGGATCAGAGTTCAAAAGGATTATAGGATTGTGAATTATGTGCTGGACTAGGGCCGTGACCTGGAGTCCCTGGAGTAACTCTACTTGTGTGTTCGCTCAAAACTCAACTGAATTAGTTAGCATTTCACAGCCGATTCTGGATTCTTGTGGTTACAACTGAGGAATAAGTAATTAACATGATTTCCTATTTCCTGAGCTACCTTGACAAAGCTTGAATAAGTTCCGAGCTTGACTGTTTCTTTGTCTTAGATACGAGTATGTGGCTTGCATGGGAACCCAGGATGCATCATGGGACTACGATGCTTTTATTTATTTTGAACTTAAACGCTCAGAGCTACAATATTTATGCCAAGTGAACCATGTGTCCTTTCAAAGCCAGAATCTTCTCATCCTTGATCAATGTTGGCTCTTATGTCATCCAATTTTTCTTCACTATTTTTAATTTTGCTTTTGCAGTCTGCAACCAAGATCTTGGCCCGTCAACTAGTCAGGCTTAGGCAGCAAATAGCAAATTTACAAGGTAGTCGAGCTCAAATGAGAGGCATTGCAACACATACACAGGTATGATGTCAGGTTATTGTGGTCGCACATGCCTGAGAGAGTAGAGCAGCTGACATTTACTCTTCAACTAACATTTTGCCGATGTTGCAGGCACTGCATGCTCAATCTTCAGTTGCCACTGGCTTGAAAGGTGCTACTAAGGCAATGTCGTCTATGAATAAGGTTTGTTCTACTTGGGTCGAAAGTAGTTTCTTAATAGGTGTTAATAGATGTGTTCAATCTGTAACTATGGTTCTGGTTTGGAGTTTTTCTCTGCTGTGCAAGACATTGGAGTGTTAAGAGAAGCAGATGTGTTGCTTCACTTGGTTCTGTAGACCAAACGTCTATAGTTATAGCTCATCAGTACTTTTGGCAATAACCACATAATAAGCGACTTATGGGTTATCTCTTTATTCGTTAGCAAATGGATCCTGCAAAGCAAGCGAAGGTTATGATGGAATTCCAGAAACAGTCAGCACAGATGGATATGACTGTAAGTCCATCCTCTATATCACAATACTTGCAGCAATGAGATTCAAATCATCTAACCTTGCCTTTTTTGTTTTCCCCCTTCCAAATCTTTCGGCACTCATTGCCTTGGAATATTTAAATGTAGACCGAGATGATGTCAGACACCATAGATGAGGTCCTTGATGATGACGAGGCTGAAGAGGAGAGTGAAGACTTGACAAATCAGGTAAATTTCAGTTCTGACACGGTGCAGTTTGTTCTATCCATTGGTTTTCGTATCAGTTCATGTACTTCAACTTCTCACATTCCTTGGAACATTTTTTTGGCAGGTGCTGGATGAAATTGGTGTAGATGTCGCTTCACAGGTCGGTATCTGCTGTAAATCGACTCTGTGCTACTCCAGTTTGTGGTCTGACTAGAACAATTCGTATCCTTTTTATGCTCCATGTATCTGACATCCAATTATCGGATTCTATGCAGTTATCATCAGCACCAAAACAGAAGATTGCAGGGAAGAAAGAGGATGTTGCCAGGTACTCACATTTCTCACTGGTTTTAAACAAATTGGAGTCGGTAACTGAAGTTAGTAGCCCCTTAGTTTCTTGAATTTTATGTGACATGATGTTATTATCACCCGTGTCTGGGTTGGTGCAGTAGTAGCTCCGGGATTGACGAGCTGGAGAAGAGGTTGGCAGCTCTCAGGAACCCTTGAGACGAAGAGCTAACTGGTAATAAGTAATAACATCTGATATTGTGCCCAGCATCCTCCTCGACCCCTCCATTTGTGTGTACAGTTGAGGTTTTCGATTCATCGTCACCACACAGTTCATCTGTACATTCGCGGTATTTGGCTTGTGGATAACTGTTGTTATAGCGATCCCAGTTGCATATATTCATTGAGAAGACTACTAAAAGAATCAAAACATTCAAACTGCACTGCCAATTTTGTTAAAACAAGTCTCAATTCACTGCTACGTGATTGACAAAATCACAGAAGATACTCCTAAAGTTCGGGCCATGTAATAAAATGGTCACGCAATGTTAAGAAGTTACAAAATTATATGGAGGAAAGGAAATGGTCTTTTCTTCTACTTCCATCAATTGGATCAATAAGTTCTCGAATATACACGCAGGGAAAAATACCTTCCATTCAACGAAAAAAAAAAAAAACCCTTCCCATTACATTCTCATCCTGGAACTTAGGGTCGTTTGGAAGTTGCGATTGTTTGTTGAGATTGTCATTATGCATGTATTGTTTACAATGTATCGTTTTTTTGTTTTTTAGCAGAAATAATACATGGATTGTTTCTGTGATGTGACAGAAACTATCACTCATTTTGAGTGATTGTTATATCTCAACTTTTAGTTGTGATCGTTGAGATAGTTGAGTTGAGATTGTTTTGTCTCAGCTTTTAGCTGATGCGACATACACAATCACACATACCAAACGTTGTATTCTACAATGCATCAAATTCGACAATACATGTATAATATTATACATGCATTCTCAACAATACATCTATTTAACAATCGCAACTTCCAAACGACCCCTTAATCTTGAGGTAAAGTTAGGGCGCCCTTAGTGTCCTGTTCTCACAAAAAAAAAAAAAAATCTCGAATTCTCTCCGTCCATGTTGATGGCTCAATTTTGAGAACATAATTTTGGTTTACATTAGGTTTGGGTGCATACCTTGAATTATGCATATTATGAATGACCACCATATTTTACTATTGTGATATTGGTAAGTATTGTCCCAAGACAATCATCACCATCCTTGTATTTGTTGGTTTTCGTTCCCTTTAGAATTCATTTCATGACGAACAAGACAAGATACCAGAAAGAGAAGAAGGAAGAATACTAATAATAAAATGGATGCATTTCAATCTTCGGCACAAAACCATCATCGGAATCGTCACGACGGCGTGCCTTGAAAAATAAGACAAGACTGCAGACGACTTGCACCGGAACGCAACCAAATGGAACCCACGGGATGCTCATGAAAGAGCTGTGGCGGAGGCAAAATATTTTAAGGAGAATGGAGAAGAATAAAAAAAAAAAAAAAAACACAGTATAGTAGTACATCAATTTCTGTTAACTGCTACCCCACGTTTTTTAAACACATACATCAAAACTTCAGGGAGATGGAGTAACACAAGAATATTTTTTACGTATACACTGCTTGAGTGATGGCGGAGTGAAACCAAAGTTAGGAATTCATCTGATTGAGTTATTCGGATGGATTTAGATAACATTTAGGGTAAATTAGAGTCAATTTTGGCTTAATTAAAGATTAATTAATGGGGGCCAATTTTTACTTTAAAATTCTAATGAGTAACGAGTGTTACATATCCAATCCTCGAGTCAACCTATTTATTTATTATTGGTATAACCGAAATCCAAAAGTCGAGGGGTTAAATTAATTCCTTACCAATAAATTCAATTTTTTTTATAACCCATCCACCTGGCTCAGGGCTTTACTAAGGCCCATGTCAAACAAGGCCTATCTTATCTGCATCCATTACTTACTAACAAAGATTATCCCTTCCATAATCAATCAATCAATCAATGCCAGCACGAAGAAAGTCGTGTACGTCACTCCGTCGAACAGCCCGTACGCCAGTACAGCTGCTAGCCCGAGCTTGGCAAGCTTCGAGCTCATTTCTGCTAGTACTCGGTGTATGTCTAATCTCTACAGCTCAAACGGTCCAAATGCTGTGCGCCTGATGATCCTACTTCATGATGATCCTACTACTGCTGTGCGCCTGATCACCGTCGAATCCCGTCGCCGATCTCATGGTTAGTTTCTCTGAGCTCCATTTCCAAGCTGGTCAAGGTGCGGAGTTTTCCAATCTCATCTCTTTTATACTTTGACAACAGTTCTTGTCCAATTTTTTCGTGGGTTTGTCGAATCTGTGAAGTATGAACAGAATTGGTTTCTGGGTTTCGTTCTGTTCTTGGGAAAGCTCAGGATTTCATCGTGAATCTGGCTTTAGATTTGAATCTGCGATGTAATAGTCAGATTTAGGGATTTGGTTGATTCAATAGGTCGAAGCTCAATTTGTCGATTGTTTATACGTTCTATCCCTTGTTCTGTTTTGCTGCCTCACCGGATCAAGAACCACCACTTTCATCAGAGTCCTCCGTTTCAGTTTCTTCTTGTCTTTCTCGCCGACCACGCTTTCATTGGCCCGCCGTGCTCGGATTGTACATTGTTTTCCGTTCCGTTTCCGGCAATGATGAAAAGCTCGTATTTAATTTTAGTTGTGAATTTCCGTTGTTTTTGCGCTTGGAGTGATTTCTGCAATTACCCTTTTTGGTTCAAATTCTTTGAGTATCAATTCTTGCCAAATTTATTGGGGTCATTATCTCTCTTTTAATTTTAAAAATTTCTCAAAGTGATTTCTGCAGTTACCTATTTTGGCTCAAATTCTATGTGTATTAATTGTCGCCAACGTTTTGGACTCATTTTCCATTTTAATTTTAGAACTTTATGAGAGTAATTTACGCCCAGTTGCTTCAGTTGTCCTTATTGGCGGAGTTTAATTGCAATCAAGGCTCTTATTTAATTAGCTTGCTAATTTCTATAATTTAATATGGCCTTATCTGTTTTGGTAGTGTCTATGGCTATTCTTTTCCTTTTATTCCCGGTTTGAATTTCTCATCTTCTTATCCATTTTTTATTGGATTTTATCCAATATTTTTACTTCTCAGAATTAACTCTCTTTCTTCAGGTTGAAACCACATTATTGATGTGGAATTTTCATTATTGATGTGGAATTTTCGGTGAAGTCCGACTATATCTCTTGACATATTTTAATCTCTTCAGTTAGAGATTTTTAGCACCTTGTGGTGCCTTTGTAGCTGGTTTCTGTTCAGGAAAATTTAGTATTGTGAATTTATGATCAAGCATCTCCTCAACCTATGATGGAAAGCAAGTCTCGTTAAATGATTTATTCAATTGTTTTTTTTTTTTTGATAATGGTGATTGAGATTAAACAAAAAGAAAACAGAACAGAGTTCACAAGGGCAGAAGAGATCACTAGAAATGATCTCAGGCCACCCAGAAAAGAAGGAAAGCCAACCAAAGGCCCGCAAGGTTAGATGGACGAGACCACCCCTACCAGCGGTTACAGAAGAAAAGGGAAAAGCCGGGCAACCAAGATACAGACAGAAGTCCAAGAGGAACCACAATCCAGAACGAAGAGCAGAGCAACCACAAACAAGAAGGATCAGATTCTCTGAATTCTCTCATTGAGCCACTGTGAACAAATACTCCTGTCCGCTTTGTTATGAGCAGAAATCCAATCAATAGCCTCCTTACACGCATTCCTGGAAACGATTCTGGCAGGGCTACTGGAGTCATTGAAGATGCGCCGATTCCTCTCCCGCCAGACGTGCCAACAAACAGAATGGAGCGCTGCATACGAAAACCAAGAGTTCACATTATCCAGAACCCCCGATGGCCAAGTCTGCAGAACCGTGACAATGTCACCAGACGGCGACTCCACGAGTGGGCATGCTCTCTTGATTCCAAGCCAAACTTCACGAACAAAAGCGCAATTCACGAATAAATGGTTAGCGGTCTCTTCTTGACATTTGCATAGATCACATCTGTTCGCAAGAGCTAATCCCCAACTCTTCAGTTTGTCAATCGTACGCAGCTTCATATGCGACAATGTCCATAGAAAAAAGCACACCTTGGTGGGGATTATTGACTTCCAAATAGACGCGGCTGGATAATTAGCGACCCCCGGAAAAAGATCATCCGCCAGAGTCCTGTACATAAAAGAGACAGAGAAACCAGAGTCTGGATTTGGAAGCCAAACCAGCCTACCGGGACCATTAGTAACACGACCAGCAGCAGAAGAGTTAAGAAAGCTCATAAGGTCAAGATGCTCTCGCTCAGCACCCCCCCTAAGAGAAAGATTTAAAGGAAAATCCCACCTTACTATCTCACCTGAGCGATGGTACATATCTGAGATCCGGGCAGCAGGATGTGAAGCGGCAGCAGCAACACGGGGGTATCTAGAGGCAAGAGTGCTACCGGGACACCAGTTGTCATGCCAAAAAGAAACGTCTGACCCGCAACCAGGATCCAAGCATGCAAGTTTCCAGAATTTATCAAAATCTCTGTTGATGTTGGACCAAACTGATTTCGAGTAGCCTCCATGGATGTGACCAGGTTGCCAAGAGGACAAAGAGTTGGGATATTTAATTGAGATAAGGCTTCTCCACCAACCCTCCTGTTCTGCGGCAAACCTCCAGGCCCATTTAGCAAGCAAAGCACTGTTAAAGCTGGCCAGATCAATAATGCCGAGGCCACCATTGCTCCTTGAAGCCTTACAAACATCCCATCTGACTAAGGGATTCTTGTGATCATCCCCAGTCCCTTGCCACAAGAATTGCCTCTGAATTTGCTCAAGTCTATTTGTGGTGCGTCTGGGAGCTTTAAGCAAAGAGAAGAGGTGAACCGGTTTGCTAGATAGGATCGATTTAATCAGGACCATCCGAGCCCCAAAGGACAAATGCCTCCCCCTCCATCCTTGGAGTTTCTTCCTATAACTGTCCTCGAGAGGATCCCAGATATTCACCCCATTCGGCTTAGCTCCCAAGGGAAATCCGAGGTAAACAGATGGATCCCGACTCCATTTACATCCGAAAATAGAAGCGAAAAAACTTGGTTCCGGGACATCTCCCATAGTGTACATAACAGATTTATCAAGATTGATTTTCAGCCCCGTGACTGCCTGGAAACACACCAGAGTAGCCAAAATATTGAGAACCTGATCTTGAGAGGCATCGCAGAAGATAAGAGAGTCGTCTGCAAACAACAAATGAGAGACTTCCCCCAGCCCATGATCTTCATCCATACAAAAACCTTTAACCTTTCCTTCCTGCTGAAGTCGAACAATCATAAAAGAAAGAATATCCATGATAAGCACAAAAAGACCAGGCGAAAGAGGACCGCCTTGCCTTAACCCTTTTTGAGCAGGGAAGAAGCCTTTGGCTTCACCATTAATAAGGATAGAGTACATGGGGGAGCACATAACACCTTTCATCCATCTCAACCACTTCGTCGGAAAATCCAAAGTCGAGAGAACTTTAAAGAGGCAGTTCCAGTTAACATTGTCAAACGCTTTCTCGATGTCAAGCTTGAACATCAATCCAGGTTTTCGACTTTTCTTCCGGCTATCCACCAGCTCATTAGCTATCAATCCGGCTTCCGAAATCTGTCTGCCACAGACTGAAGCGTGTTGGAACTTAGAGACCACCTTAGGTAAAATCAGACCCAACCTTCGAGCCAAAACTTTACTGAGGAGCTTATTAATGCTGCCCAAGAGACTAATCGGTCTCAAATCTTTAATATCCTCAATCGTGTCTTTCTTGGGAGTCAAGCAAATAAAGGAATGTGCAGCACATTTTGGGAGGTAGCCTGAATCATAAAATTCACCAAAAGCACTGAGAATCTCTGGCCTCAACAAATCCCAGCATCTTTTGTAGAACTCCATTGGAAACCCATCAGGGCCCGGGGCTTTGCCACCATCGCTGTCTCTCAAAGCCGCAAGAATTTCCGCTTCAGAGAAATGTTGAGTTAGAAGATTCTTATCCAATTCCGAAAGCCTGCAATCCATATAGTATCTAGGGAAAGGGCGTGAGTGAAACTTGTCGAGGAAAAGATTCTGATAATGAGTAACCACCGCCCGAGACAGTTCCTCTCTGCCTTCAACTGGGATGCCATTGATTTTAATCAGATTAATGTAGTTTACTTTCCTTCT
Organism: Linum trigynum; assembly: GCA_964030455.1. Lineage (NCBI taxonomy): Eukaryota > Viridiplantae > Streptophyta > Magnoliopsida > Malpighiales > Linaceae > Linum > Linum trigynum. The sequence continues at coordinate 47,556,901 of OZ034817.1, read as the reverse complement.
GTAGTTCGCAGCTCTATGAAAGAAGCCCGAATTGCGTTCTCCCACCTTTAACCAGAGTTCTCTCGACTTTTGTCTCCAGCTGATCTCATGGAGTGTAAGTAAATTTTCAAGATCAATCTTAAGACTGTTCCTGAGGCACTGATCATCACTGGAAATATCCCCATTTTCTTCCAGAATGTCGAGGTTTTTAATTTCCTGGAGCAGCACTTCAATTCTGGTATTAATATTGCCAAAAGTCTCCTTGTTCCACACTTTGAGCTTAGATTTCAGATCCTGAAGCCGTTTAGACCAGCGAAAAATCAAACCAGAGCCAGATAAACTAGTCTCAAACCAACCCGGAATATCTCTGAAGAACCTTTCATCTTCCAGCCACATGGATTCAAACCGCCAAGGCCTTTTGATTCTCCCAACATCTCCCCATTTAAGCAGAAGCGGGTTATGATCAGAATCAAACCTCTCGAGGGCAGATAGCGAGCAATCAGAATATAATATATCAAAGTCAACAGAGAGCAGAACCCGATCAATTTGAGAGAGAGAACCAGACCCAAATCCTCCACTTCTAGTAAATCTGCTCCCTCCCAAAGGAAGATCAATCAGGGCATTGTTGTCGATAAAGAGGTTGAATTCAGCCATAAGATCCGGGCTGCGCCTAACACCAATGTAATCTTCATGGCTTCTAACTAAGTTGAAATCGCCAGCAATACAGATCGGGCCATGAGCGTCTTGACAGAAGCCGGTGATCTCTTCAAGAAATAAGAGCTTATCCCTACGATCCTGCGGACCATATACGACTAACAGATGCCAAACTTTTGAAGAAGAAATATCCTGGAATTCCACACACAAACAGTAATTGCCTACCTTTTCTGATTGCTTGCTGAACAAAGACGAATCCCAAATAATAAGAATCCCCCCAGCACTGCCAATCGCTGGTTTAGAAACCCAACTGAAACTCCTTCTGCCGAATATATTTCTCACAATCATGTCCGAACACTGTTCCAGTTTAGTTTCAACAAGCCCTACAATTACAAAGAATTTTCAAGGATGTACAACTGACTCGGTCGGCTTCTCAGGCGATGGAAGTATTCCATTTGACTTTCATAATTCTATTATGATATTATCGATGATCATATCAAATTGCTTGTCTTTAGTGAGGCTATGTGATTGTATCTTACACTTAATGTATTGATTGTTACATATTGCGGGGTTTTTCAACTAATCAACATGGATCCTACATCGAGGAAGCATTCTCTTCCCAGTGCATGAGCCACTTTCAGGGAAGTTTCTTTTCTCTCTCTTTCTGCCCCTCGTGTCAGTTTCGTGTCTTTTCGCTCCTTGGAGCTTTCTCAGAGCTGCCCACCTAGTGGCATAACAGGCTCTTTCATCGGGAATCCGGTTGCATACGGATTACCGTTCTTTATTATTATATGTTTTGTCTTTTGTTGCCGGCCATGCCTTGGGGCTTATCTTGGATAAAAAAAAAAAAAATTATCCCTTCCCTCTCCATTCGGCCTGTTGTCAGTAGGATCCTCCAATATATCTAGGTCAGAGTTAACTTCTTCATTCACGACTTGTCCAAATAGGTGTTGATTGGTTGTCAACTCGCGGGTCGACCCACTTTGACCCTGCCCCGGTGAGAAAAACGGGTCGCACGCGCCCGTCGGGTCGACCACTACAAGGTATCGGGTTGGAGGTCAAATTGTATCATTTTTTTTTGTTTACGAAATGCGCCTATTTTCCGATTTTTCTTTTCGCCTAACTCAATTTTTTGGAATCCTTGGTTGAACATTTGAATATTGATGTTATATAAGGGTGTGTGAATTTTCACTATATGTTTGATCTAAGTAAGACATGTTATCTTGGTGTAATGTTATATGTTATTACTCATATGTTAGATGAGATTTTATATAATTTATCAGGATAAGTTCAATATAATGACTATTTCCATATTTTCGATCTAAAACGGGCTAAAACGGGTGACCCGTTAACCCTTTACCCACTAGCTCAACCGGATCCGGATCAACCCGCGTGTTGAAAACCTTGATGTTTACAAAGCTGAATAGCTTTAGGAACAATTCTTTCAGTATCATGCACCTCCTTCCCTTATTTCAAAACCAATTTCCTTATTTGTTTTCTAACCCTTCTCACTTTGATAGTTTGGTGCAAGACCGTTGCGTTCCTGTTTCCTAAAGCCAACCAATTCATCATAGCTTTCTGCTTGTAGAAGCTTTATTCTGCTTTTTTGCAAAGCATGATATTTATGCACAACCGTCTTGTGTCTACGGAAATGTTATTCTCAGTTGGGGATATCAGTGTTTGAATCTAAGCCGGTTTCAAATCTTGTTGACTTTTTTAATAGAAGAGCCTCTCAAATCTTGCTGCCAGACTTCCTCCAAAATTCTAGGATCGCTAGAATGAAATGTTGGAAATTTGATTGAACCGGTTTTGATTTAAACTAATAAGTTTGCTCCGGTTTAAATCAATTGCATGATACCATGAGTTCATGGCCTGGCTACGTTGGTTTAGTATGGCGGTTAATTACTCTTGGTGATTTTAAGTGATGATTTCATTTAATCAAGGGCTGCCTTGCTTTACAGGTAATCATGCAACGTTTGGGAAATGATACTTATCAAATGCAACGTTTGACCATGGTGATTAGCTTTATTGTGATAATGACAACATTTGGGGATGGCAGTTAATTAACAGCCCAAGCCTTGATTCACGAAGCAATAGTAAATGTTTCATGTCTATAAATAAAGCATACGGCGCACAATGCAAGTACACCAAAATCCATTCTTCTTCATTTTAAGTATACTTTAGGTACATGAGCGTGAAAAGTAAAGTGGTGATAGTTTTATTCTACAAAGAAATTTCATGCAATCCAAGACTTTGTAGAGGGTGGAAATATTCTTTACAAAAAGTGAACGTTGTTCACGACTCTATCATAATCCTAGTCACCCGGTATCGGGGTATCGTACGTATACCCTCGTCCCAAAAGTCTCAACAATCGTAAAGAATATTTTTCTAGTATGATGGCTCGAACTCCTCTTTACAAGAAACCGATTCTGGTCTATGGAAATCTTGAGAATTTTTTATGATGAGAATTTTCATCGATGGAAGTAGAAGATGTGTTTTCTTCTTACTTACTCAAGGTGTTTCCATGTGTGAAAGGTAACTTGGAAGAGGAAGGAGACAAAGATGAGGAAGAAGAAGGATGCTTCGTAAAATAAAGAAATAGGAGAATGACAATTACCTTTGTGTAGGTCTCATACTCAATAGTAAAATTTGTCTGATTCTCTATTTGATATTTACAAAGTCTTAGACAAATTTTGTTTTGTCTAAGTGGTTTGATGGTGTGATTTTGTTTAGTGGTTTATGTTATTTTAAACCAAAGAGACAAAAGTATATATACAACGTTTTGATAATTTTGGTATAGAGTCATCATATGTTTGTATGTAGATGATATGCTTATCTTTGGGACCAATCAAAGATAAGTAGACCTTATGGAAAGGATTTTTTTTTTCCATATGAATTCCCTTGTGGGACATGAGGGAGGAAAATGTGATTATGTGTATTGAATCAAGCGGAACGACAAAAAAGATTTCTTCTCTCAATTTTTCTGCATTGAGAAGGTTCTTGCAAAAATTCCATAGTAGGAATTGTCGTGAGTTAAGGACCCCAATGGATCCAAGTATGGAAATTATGGTTAAATTAGGGGCTCGATGTATGCTTGACTTGCATGATGCTTGATATCGCATATGCGATAGAAAAAATTAAGTCATTACATGAGGAATCCTAGTGCTCATAATTTGAAATGAAATGAGGCGTGTACTAGGATATCTCAAAGACACATTGTATTGACTTATAGTGACTTTCCATCTATTTTGGAAAGATTTGTTGATGTTAGTTGGATTTCTCATGTTAAAGGTGATACTTCAACATCGAGATGGGTCCTCTTGCTTGGGGGAGGTGCCATATATTGGGCCTCTAGATAGCAAACTTGCATCACTAGTTCCACTATGAAGTCAAAATTGTGGCCTTGATATCTCTTAAAAAAGTGACATTATTGTTGAGTGGTAAAAACCAATCTCACCTATGACTATTCATAGTGACTGTAATGCTAATTCGGCTAAGGTGTATAACCAAATGAAAATTATAAGTATGGTCATGTGGGAGTTAGGCATTGTAAAATTTGTGAATTGATCACTCATGGATTTGTGTCTATGTAAAGTGACCGGACTCGAAATAATTTAGTTGATCATTTGACGAAATGATTAACTAATGACTTGGTGGTCAAGTCTGCAAATGAGATTGATTTAAAGTCCATATGATTTCCGATCATGAGATACCCAATTACCCTCTAATACAACGTTAGAGGTTGAATTCAATGTGGAAAGCTCAATATAAGAAATTGAAGCACACAATTTGTCATCCCCATGTATGTGCTTGTTAACCTGCATGGCAGAAGAGGGTGAAGTTCAAAACTTCTTAATTGAATCTTTGAAAAAGTGTATTATGCGGGTACGCAAATAAGAGATTCAACCTACGTAAGCATGAGTGTAGCCGCTTCAAGAAACCCATACTTTGGTTTCGTGTGCGCTTATGAGAAGGATTGGACACATGACAGGTAATAGTGTCAAAGCACTTAGAAGTTTGTAAAACTTAAGTGTATATTATCTTCGAATATTCATATGAGTAGATGGTTCGATCGTTGCCGACACTCAAATATTCGGATATTCATCAAGTGTAATATATTAAGATGAAAATTCAACTGTCACGACATTTTCATTGATGTGTAAGTTTTGGTGGAAAAATGTTAGTAATTTTAGTGGATTGTTTGAATCAATTGCATGATACCATGAATTCCCTTGGTAATTTGATTTAAACTAATAAGCTTGGTCCGGTTGAAATCAATTGCAAATTGCATGATACTATGAGTTCCCTTTGTCATGTATGTGGCTCCATCAGTAACCACATATTACTTATCACTAGGGACCAAAACCATTTATATATGTGGTTTTCCCTTCTTTGACAGATGTATAAATTAAGTTTTTCATTAACTGAAGAGAAAATTAACGTTTTTTTTCCAACTTTGATGTAATTAATTGTTTGTAATTTGCATCCCAATATCTATACATAACATAACATAGTTAACTGCAGTAATAATCCACAAATATTCTCGAACTACTACCTTTATGAGTTGATGGTCAGTTTGTGGTGTGATTAGGAAATATGATGAAAAAAATATTTGTCATGTACAAATAGGGTGTAAGTCATCCAAGTAAACCTGCAACTTACTCACCACCCATCTTAATAAATGCGAATAGAAAATTTACCGACTCACAATCCATCCGATCAATCACCCACGTACAATAATTTTTGTGTTATTTGTGGATGAATTCATATCAAACCGTGATTCCACCATACCCCGTCTAAAACCAACGAGGATTGTTCATTACGCCTGCCTGCCTGCCATTGCTACAGCTTTCAGACTCGGAATTGGTTGTGGATGAGCTTTGGGATAACCCACAATTGTAAATCAATGATCAACAAACTAGTAAATTACGTACAGCCAGAGCCAGATATGCCAAGAAAGGATATTGGAGCAAGGCATTGTTTGACTTGTACATGCATATAGTAATAATATAATTGTTATTAAGATCACGTGCTGAATTAACTCTATGTTACTCCGTATCTAATGTTCCCTAATTTGTTTGATTTTCCCCTCTCTTTGCTCCTAAATTGCAACGCCGGCAATGTCTTTTACGCACAGAAACGACCGCCGATTAGGACGCAGTACTAGCTTTTCCTAGAATTGTTTTTTTTTGGCTCTGCATATATATGTGTGTAGAATAATGTTGTTTGGCCCTTCTCCTGTATATATTACTTAATCAAAATTCCCTTGTATTTACCCTTTTGGTGAAAATTCCTTTACGCTGCATCTGTAAAAAACAACGGTATATATAATAGCCTAACGAATGGAAGGAATTTGCTTTCCGTTTTATGAACATGGAAGAAATTCATCTAATTTCATAAAATTTCATCTACAACTATTTATATAAAGTGTGTGATCACATAAAAAAACCGTAAAAATATTTCGTTATGCACTTACTACAAATAAAAAAAGTGACTTTATATATGACCAAGTGATTTATAACGTAGCAGTACTGATAAGCCTAGCTAGTTAAACATTCACGAGATTCGACAATCTGCGCGTTTATGAATTTACGAGATTCGATACACGCATTATTTATAAGCTATACCTAATACAATTATTTATCACTACTTTCACTACTAAATACAAGCGGATGGTGATTAATAACCAAGAGATAGCTACAACAGGCCATATTCACAATATATATATGAATTGAACGCCCCATAAACTAATAATGGTGGTGAGCCCTGAAAATATACAAGCAACAAGCAGAAAAACACATCAAATTGCACCTTTACAACTTTGTCAACATCAGGGGAGAAACCAAATTTTAATTAGAAAGCCATGGCCTATATAATACTACATGCAAGCCTGCAGCCAATGAAAATTAATTAATCAAGCTTAGCCACATCTGGGCCATTTTTTCTGGTCTTCACTTCATGGTATTACGTACGTATAGAATAATAGTATACCCACTTGCCATTGTAAGCAATAGAATTCAAAAACCTCTGTATAATCTGTTGCAGGCCGTGTCATCATCTCTACGTACATGCACATATCAATCAGCTCCTCTCTCGAACTAACACCGTTGCCAATAACTACAACTAATCGTCATCAATACCATATTGTAGTTCCACGCGATTCCGATACATGAACCAAAAAAACCCACTAACTACACCAAATGATATCAGATCAAGTCAAAGTAGCAGAGATAAATTAGCTAGCTAGCTAGAAGCAGGTGAGGTCCAGGCCGACGCAGTAAACAACCCAGTATCTTTCCACCCGAGCCTGAGCGTTCCATCCCCCTGAACCAGGCTGTAGCCATGCACCGAGGGGAACATGTTGAGTATCAACTGCGCCTGAGCCATTGAGTTCCCGCTCATCGGCACCTGGAGGAAGGAGCTCCTCGCGAGCTCCCTCCTCCAGTGCTTGAACTTCTCCTCCCCGCTCCTCCCGGGCCCACCGATCGCCACCACGTTGTTGATCTCCCGAAAAAACAGGTCATGCTCCACCTTATGCCTCCCGGGATCGTCGGGGGCCAAGAACGCCCCCAGCGAATCGAACAGGGTCGAGTAGTAATGGAGCGAACCCACGAACCGGTCGAGGAACGACCCGGCCGGACCGTGGGCCACGTCCTGCTCCACCAGGGTGACGACCCGTGGGGACAGCTCCTCGAGGAGCCGCACGGCCTTCCAGTCCGTCCCCACGGCGTCGTACAGCGAGTGCTGCATCCAGTGCACCGCCAGCGTCTCCCCGCGCCGTAAGGGGACCATGGACGCGTCCACGTCACCGAACTTCTTGGCGATTGGATGGAACTCGAAGGACAGGCCCAGCCGTCTCGCGAAGCTGGACAGCTGTCGGCCCGTCTCGACGAGGAGGTCCATGGAGGAGCCCATCCCGGTCATCCGGACCTGGGGCGGGCCCTCGGCCCGCGTGGCGAGGATGTGGAAGAGTGCCGGCCACTGGAGCCCCTGCATGACGTCGAGGTCGATGATGTGGACGTGGGACCGGCGCTGGAAGGCCTCGAGGATGGCCTGGTTGGAGGTGAAGTGGGCGAACTTGACGAAAGGGGAGACGTTGTTGAAGGCCTGAAACGCCGCGTGGATGGCCCGGTGGTTGGTCAGCGGGGCGCACGTGCCGAGCCACGAGTTCATCACGCGGCTCGACATTGCCCTGGCGAAGTAGGCCACCACGCGCTCCGCGCAGGATGGGGCGTAGGGGGAGGCCACGTGGCTCAGGTCCAGGAGCATCTCGTGGGCCTCCCCCAGGTTCTCGACGGAGATCGCGACCGCGATCTCGAAGAGCTGCGTGATCAGCCCCAGGCTCCGCTCGTCGTTCTGGTTTAGTGGCGGCGGCGCCTGGTGGGTGGGCGCGTCGGAGACGGCGTCGCTTGGGCTGTTGTCGCTGGTGCTCCCCGAGGAATTATTATTTGTATGGTCGACGGAGTACTCCTCGTGATGGTGAGGAGTACTCCGGCGCATGACTTTCCGGGGACGGAAGTGGTCGATGTCGACGTTGCTGTCGCGGTAGGCGGCGGCGGCCATGGTATCGGGGCCGGGTTGTGGCGTGTCGGGCAAGTCATCGATGAGCTGTTTGGTGACGTGTTCGACCCACTCGGAGAGCTCGTTTCTCTCCAAGTTGACGACGCCGCGGAGGCCGTGGTGGTGGTTGTCAATTGCTGACGTGGCGGTGGGCTTGGGGAAAGGGTTGGAGATCGGGGAAGAGGATGGGAAGGCGAGGGAGGAGTAATCCCAATTAGGTTCGTGGGGTTGGATCATGTCGAGAACTTCATAACCACCTCCTTTAATCATGGTTATTAACTAAAGCAATAAGGATTAGTGTGGGATTAGAGAGTGAGAGAGAGCGCCAGAGAGGTGATTAATGGTGATGTTGGCGAGGGAGGGTGTTAAGGAGGGGAAAGGCTTCGGTTTTAAAGGAGGAGAAGAAGGAAGGTGTGTTCACGTAAGCATGACAATGGTTGAGGTTTAATCAAAGAAATGGTCTTACAATGAGTGAGAGAAATTGTGAGGGAAGAATTAATGTAATATTCTTCGTTTTCCGTTGTCTTGTTATGAAATATATTTTTTTCTTGCATGTTTTATTTAGTTTACTCGGCCGGCATAGTGAGACGAATGCATAACTTCAAAAGGCTACGAGACAAACAAACACGTCGGTTTGGTGGTGATCTCTCCATGAATAAATAAAGTGTTAGTAGTGAAATAGAAGCTTTGTTGTTTTTTTTAGGGAAACCTGTGAAATTTTATAACTCAGAGGCTGCTGTTACATCATCAAGTTTTAACTGATCAACAATGTATACTGGGGATTAATTCCCAAAATACAGTAATAATTAAAAAAAATTCCCAGAATACCAAACTTTTAAAAAACATTCCCAAACTACCAAAGTTTGACATAGTTCGAGTTTACAAAACTCGAACCAGTAGTGGATCGATTGTCAAAAACACGATCCAGGTGAATCGAGGATGGGACACTCGAACCACATGAAGTGGATTGATGAGCTGGGCAGCGCTCCACCATAGATCGATTTACTAGGACGCGATCAGGGTCGTTCGATTGTTCAACCATCGAAGCAGTGATGACACGGATCGAGTGCGGTAAACTCGAGGTAGGTGGATCGAGTCAGCTATAATCGATCCAGTTGACGCGGATCGATGACGTCAGGCGCGCCCAACCGTTGATCGAGTGGTCTAAACTCGATCTAGGCCGTTCGACTGTCAAACCCGCGAAGCAGGGATGACACGGATCGAGTGCGTCAAACTCGATGACGCGGATCGAGTGTCTAAAACTCGATGCAGTGGATCGCTGATGTCAGCATCGATCAACCGTTGATCGATTACCCTAAGCTCGATCTGGTTCGTTCGATGCGCCTAACCACGATCTGCTTTTGACGCGGATCGAGTGCATAAAAATCGATGCACTTGTTCGAGTTTTGTAAACTCGATCCACTCTCCCACAGAACCTATAAATACCCCCTCATATTCCACCAAAACTCACACCACTCCATTCTTCTTCCTCTCTTCCTCCCACCACTCTTGAAGAAAAAAATATGCTCTGTGGTTGCGGCTAAGCCCGATCTTCCGCATCAGATTTTTTTTCTTTAGTTTGGTACTTCTATCACTCAAAATTGTCGAGATGGATCCGAGTATTTACGATCCTAGATTATACATTCAAGGTGGACCGCGAGAAACCGATTTGTTGGATGAGCAACCTTACCATCGGTCTGAAAGTGTTTGGGCGGCAGATCCGGTAGGCACTTCCTCATGTACTTTTTTTTAATGTGATAGTGTTCTTCTAATTTTTTTGTATAATAATTAATGTTTTTTTTTCTACAGGAACAACTTGACGTAATCACCCATCGGTCGCTATCTCGCTTGCCTAAATGGGATGATCGTATCGAGCCCTTCATTGAAAGAGCGCGATTGCTGAGGGTGCGAAAGTTTGTGGGGATGGAGATGGACAACAACCTTCTTACGGCAATGGTGGAAAGATGGAGAAAAGAAACGCACACATTCCACCTTCTAGAGGGAGAGATGACGATTACGTTGAAGGACGTAGCCATGCTGACAGAGCTTCCAATCGATGGTGATGCAATAATAGAAAGTTCTTCAAAACCATTGAATGGTTGGGGCCAATATATAAGCGAGCGTTTAGGTATCATCATCCCAGAGGAAGCAGAAGAAGGTCGTCGTGTACCACCTCTACACAAGTCTATGCTATTGATACCTTGGCTAGTGAGGACCGCTGGGGAATTACCGGAGGATGCCACGGATGCTCAGATAGAGAGGTATGCTCGCATCTACCTTATTTGTTTGGTTGGAGGATTTTTGTTTCCGAACAAGTCTGGTGGAAATATGCATTGTATGTGGCTTCGAGTTCTTTTGGAAGATTGGGATGAGATTGGGAGAAAAAGTTGGGGATCTGCTTGTTTGGCGAGGATATATTCGGAGTTGTGCAAGTGTACGGATCCGAAAACAAAGCAAGCAGGTGGTCCCATGTTCATCCTCCAACTATGGGTTTGGGAGCACCTTCCTACTTTCGCTCCGATCTGCCCTGCCAACAGTTGGGGTCCCGATGAGCCACTACGACAATGGGCTTATGGTGCTAGATGGATTGGAGCTATCACGAGTTTCTCCTCTCTAGATGGGTACCGCCAACATCTTGACCGTATAGAATTCAACGAGGTAACATTCTAACTTATGATTATTTATTTTTAATTTATTTGTCTTAGCCTATGATTTATTTTTATGATTACGAATTCTATTTTATTTGTTGAAATTATTTGTCTTAGCCCATTATTTATTTTTATGATTATGAATCCTATTTTATTTGTTGAAATTATTTGTCTTAGCCCATTATTTATTTTTATGATTATGAATCCTATTTTATTTTTTGAAATTATTTGTCTTAGCCCATTATTTATTTTTATGATTATGAATCCTATTTTATTTGTTGAAATTATTTGTCTTAGCCCATTATTTATTTTTATGATTATGAATCCTATTTTATTTGTTGAAATTATTTGGCCCGATTTTAATTTATATGTTGTGTTACCGCAAGTTCACAAAAAGATGGGTAACCAAACGTGGCGCCGTGATCGGTTCATTGGTAAGCACAATATCTATTTACTATAATCACCTTTAGCTACACAAATAGTGTTTGACTAACATGTTTATTATTTAGGTTGATGGGTTGGAACTTGCATCAATGACGTTGGAGAATGAACCAGAAGATAATGTGCCAGGGGAGAAAATTTCATTCTTGAAGAAGCTCTTCAAGAATCTCTTGTCATGTTCGCGGGAAATCCGAAGGGATGTCATTGCATATCCTCCTGCTCCTGCACCGCCACGTCCTTCCTCCCACGCCATTGAAGTTGAATCTCTCACGCCATCACCACCAAGGAGGAGTAAGCGTCGGCAAGAGCCCGTTACAGTCCCTGTACATGTACGAGAAGATGTGGCACTTCCTGACCCATATGAGTATGGATTCCCTCCCGCCAGAAGGGAATTTGGAGAGGGATCATCAGGTTCTGCTCAAGGAGGGGGATGAGGAGCCTACTATTCACCGTATGGTCATCAATTTCAAACCCCGCATCAAAGCTTCCAGACTCCGATTCCAAATGTTTATTATGGTCCTCCAACCACTGCAACCCCACCTCCATTGCCACGAAATACTGGAATTGGATATGGAGTTCGTTCAAGGAATAGACGTCGAAGGGAGGGACGCGGACGTGGAGCACAAGAGTGAGGTGTTCTTTAGAGTTGTTAAGTTATTCTATTTCTTTAGAGTTGTTAAGTGGTTCTATTTCTAATGACGTTGTTCCGTTGTTCTATTTCTTCAGAGTTGTTTAGTTGTTCTAATTCTTTAGAGTTGTTAAGGTGTTCTATTTCAAATGACGTTGTTAATTTGTTCTATTTCTCAAATTGTTAAGTTGTTCTATTTCACAACATAAAATTCAAATCACAACACAAAGTTCTTAAATCACACCATAAAATTCAAATTACAACATAAAGTTTCAATTATCAGTCGATGGCCCTGGACACTGGCGCCTATCATGCCCTTCAACTCGACATGCAGAGCACTTCTTCGGGCGGCGTCGCTGTGTCCTTGATCTATCCATTTCATTTGCAATTCGGTTAACTCTAAGTCGACCTTTGGTACGCTTCAAGTGCTCGGGAGGGTACACTACAGGTCCATCATACTGGGGCCAATATGCTTCATGAGCCAAGGGAAAGAACGACCCTTCCCAAACTCTGACCACGTATGGAGTCTTGTAGTATGGACTAACAAATATCAACGGGTCCAAATTAACGCTTCTCGCAGCTGCATATGCATGAGAGCAAGGCAGGTGTCTCCCTTGAAACTTCCCACAAGTACACTCTCCAATTCCATTCTTTGCATCCAGTATAACTGTTTGAGCATTACCACCCTTTGAACTATCTGGTCCACTTCCTGTTACTACTGCGAAACGGGAATCTCTTCGACTAAATAAAGTCACCTTATGCCATTTTGCCCTTTCTGACCATGGTTTCATATCATCCGTAATCTTCTTTGGGATGTAGATTCCAGCATTCAACATCTGATATGCTGCTTGGTAGCGTTCAACGAACCATGTCACCGTACGAAAGAAGGTATGCAAGACTATAGATGAGATAGGCATTGCACGAAGACCAACATACAAACCATTAAGGCACTCACCCATATTCGTTGTTGTTATTCCATACCTATACCCTTCGTCTTGATGTAACGTCCACCTCTCATAAGGATGAGTTTCTAGCCAATCTGAACCTTCAGAGTGGACCTCCCTTATGCTCTTCATTTTGTCTACAAACTTTCTAGTCTGAAAAGCAATAGCTACAATAAAGCAAAATAAGGTTAGTAAAGGAGTATACGCATTCAACCAATTGATATAATCACAACATCTTATTTGTTCTTACCAGCGTGCCAAACTGCACGTTGTCCATAAGTTCTACCAAAGTGCTTCCCGTAATTGCTTTTGAAATGTCGTATGCACCAGCGCCACTTCCACCCTAGCTCCTCGGGCAGGTCGTAGAAAGCATGTGCAATTCCATGGTGTCGATCAGAAAGTATGGCAATGTCCTTCCGTTGAGTGACACGAGTGTATAGTTGGGAAAAAAACCATGCCCAACTTAAGTTGTTCTCCGATTCGACTATAGCAAAAGCAAGGGGGAAAAGTTGCATACTGCCATCAACACTAGTGGCAACGAGTAGAGTGCCCTTGTATTTGCCGGTCAGAAAGGTCCCATCAACTTGGATTATTGGCAGACAATGGGTGAAACCATCAATGCATGGTTTGAATGCCCAAAATACTCGCTTAAACACGCGTTTAGCACCCCCATAGAAATCTTCGTAACTAGACACAAAAACAGACCCAGGATTCTTGTCCTCCATTGCAAGAATCAAACGAGGCATGTTAGCAAATGACTCTTCCCAATCACCATACACCTCTGCCATAGCTTTTTGCTTCCCATGCCATGCTTTCTTGTAACTGATGGTATAGCCATGTCGATTCTTCACTTCAGCGATGACACTCTTCACGGTGATCCCAGGTTGTGCCTCAATCAGATGTTTGATTGTTTGTGCAACCTTCCTTGCACTCAATTGTCGGTGATCTAGAGAAATCAGTGACGACCTACAAGTGTGGTTGTTGTCTGTCTTACGAATGAGCCAAGCCCCATTTCTTTTAACATATGCCGCCCGAACATGCCACATGCATCCGTCGCCATGGTTCTCGCAACGAACATGAATTTGTTTAGTGTCAGAAGTGATGACATGATATTGAAAGCTTCTTCGCATAGCAGTTTCTTTCAATGCATCGACCACCTGAGGCTTTCCTCCAAATGTTTGGCCAACCACGAATCTAGAGTCAGGAGTCCATATTGGTATAGGAGGGAGGTCAGGATCGTCGTTGTGAGCATAGAGAGGATGTTGTGGCACCATCGTGTAGTGAGGTGTGGGGGGCTCAAATTCCCCCTCATCAACTTCCAGATCTTCACCATCTGAACTACTCATAGATTCTAACTCTTCATCTTCCATGTCGCTTGCCTCGCTAGTGTACGGAGGACTTGGTTTATCCACATATGGATCATTGTTGATGCCAGATGCTGGTGTAGATGCTTGTCTGGGCGCCCTTATGTAATCCCATTCTTCACCCCATACTGGCCACTCCTGTCCGTCATGTTCCACCAATGGACCAGTTGCAGTTCGATCCTCGTATGTTGGCCATGGTGCATCATGCCGCACTCTGAAATCTCCTGAACCGGAAAACCCTCCAGATCCTTCACCGTGTTCGGTATAACCGCCGCCACCATATTGGCCAAAAACTTCTGTTTCGACATACACCTCAGCACTTGGAAATCTGTTCTCTGCAATAAATCTCACCATCATATTAATGTCATCATCGTCAGACAAAACTGATCCTTCATATACAAGTGCATAATCCTTGTAAACCGGCATACGGTAAGTCATCTTGCATACTCTTCGCCCTGCTATGCAACATCGTTCAGCACAAATATGACTGAGTTCTTGCCAAGTAAATATGCTCTCAATCCGGACAATACTTGATTCACCATCTTCGTAGTCAATACTATCATGAAAGTGTGTAATTCGACCATTCCACCGAATCTTTAAGTCGAATTTTCGAAATTTTCTACCCATTTCTGCAGTTTATACAAGCAGCTCATTACATACAATACAAACAATACTAAATTAATCTAAAATTCTAATATGCTAATTCAAACAAAGTAAGCAGAACTTACCTCCAAATTTTTTCTTCTTTGCTCAGTTATGGTGCTCCAGCAGCTGCAGTTTGTGTTTGGAAGAAAGAAGATAGAAAGGAAGAGTGCTGCCAGAAAGTGCTCAGTGATGGCTTTTATTTATCGTAAACTGATGGAGTGGGTCGAGTCCAGTACACTCGAACTACACTAGTTCGAGTTCATTAAACTCGATCTACGTCGACCAATAATTTCCCCCCCTGCGCCCTATTCTGTGGCATGTCGGATAGAAAGCGACTGGACAGAATGATTGAGCAAGTAGTTCGAGTTTAGTGTAATCGAACTACACTAGTTCGAGTTTCTAAAACTCGATCTGCTACAATAAAAATCTTATCCCTGTAACCCTATCCTGGAGCATGTCGGTGGGCCAGTAGTTCGAGTCTTATGGCCTCGATCTAGTCCAGACAAAGATCGAGTGAGTTAAAATCGTTGCTCTACATCGAAGATTTTGAAGTCGATCTTACTTGATCGAGTGTTTTATACTCGATCTACTGAGATCGAGTCTCCTGTAATCGATCATGGTTGTTCGAGTCTTCTAAAGTCGAACCACTATTGATCGAGTGTTTAAAAGTCGATCCACTTTTGGTTCGAGTTTCTTATCGTCGATCTTGTGTGTAGTTCGAGTCCCATAAACTCGAACCCCTTGAAACTTGGGTAGTTTGGGAAAATTTTATAAAACTTATGTATTCAGGGAATTATGTATAATTTTGGCTGTATTCTGGGAATTCTTCCGTATACTGGCGGTGTATCTACCCAAACAACACGTTCCTCCCAATGCGTCATAGCATGCGCCATCATGTGAGCTGCCCCATTCGCTTCTCTCTTAATATGCTTGAAGCTGCCATTCTCGATTTCCATCATAATCCGCTTGATATTCCTGATCACGACTCCAATTTCCGTTTCAATGCAACGCTGGCTATTCAATTTTTATACCAAGGAGAGACAGTCACTCTCAAGAATTGGGTATGAGATCTGCATTGTAGTCGCCAATTGCAGCCCCATTTCTGCAGCGAGAGCCTCCGCCTCCTCAGGTTCCCAAACGCCCGCGAATGCGCTTGGCCGCCGCTAGGATGAAGCTACCATCACTGTCTCGCACAATCACCCCCAGTCCCGCTCCGCCCTCGGGGAACACTGCAGCGTCAGTTGCGATCGAGTGATGGCCTAGTGGAGGTCTTCTCCATCTCGTTTGGGCTAGCTGCGCCAGTGGCATCTCCTCTGGTTCCTGATGCTTCTTGTAATCTTCTAGTAGGAAGTGAGCCCTTGATGCTATTTCACTCTCCTCAAGCTTGACTCCATTGAACATATGAGCATTACGCTCCTTCCATAGAAACCATAGTAGAACAACCCACTCCTCCAACATGGATTCATCAACCTTGTCCATAACCGTTGCTAACCACTCATAACAATCCCCTTGAGGACGCAAATGAAAACAACATCTAACCTGCGAGCCTCCCCAAATCCTGGAACTCCAAGCACACTCACAAAAGCGATGAACCCGTGTCTCCCGTAAACCGCAATATGGGCACTTATCACCCCATTTCGTACTCTTGGTGCTAATGTGATCACCCATCGGCAACGCTTCTCGCGCAAATCTAAAAAAAAATGCTTGACTTTTGGTTGGACTTGTAAGCCCCAAAGCCTTTTCCAAACTTTTGCTTCACCAATCAGGGCTAGTCCCAAGCTCACCATATGTTGTTTGTACCACCACGCATATCCATCCTTCAATGTGTAGGTACCTGTATTGTTGCCAAGCCAAATTAATGTATCACCCTCCCCAAAGCCACGCAGAGGGATTTGGTGGATAGCTGCTTCCATTTCCCCACTAAAACAACATGCCAATATATTAGGATCCCAAGACCCGGTTTCTTCATCAATAAGCTCATTCACCAAGGCGTCAATGGGTAAGCCTACTGGAGGTGAGGTAATGAAGCAACTTGGGGTAGAGGGAACCCATTTGTCACCCCATATCCTGATTGATCTGCCGTTGCCCACTCGCCAGCGAAGCCCGCTACATAAGAGCCCTTGAGCAGACAACAAACTTCTCCACACGAAAATTGGGTTATAACCCACAGTAGCATCCATGATAGATGTTCGCTTATGATACTTATCCTTAAGAACCCTTGCAATAAGAGAATCGGCGACGTATTAAATTCTACAACTATTTTGCAAGGAGCGCTTCGTTGAAGCCCCTGAGGTCCCGGAAGCCCAGTCCGCCCTCTTCCTTAGGGATCGTTAGCTCCTCTCTCCCACCCAATGAGCCCGTCTTTCAGTTCCTCGATGCCCCCACCAAAAATTGGTAATAAGGTTGTGGGCCTCGTCGATGACTCCATCCGGAACTTTAAACACTGACATGACATAAGTGAGTTGGGCCTGAGCTACCGACTTGATTAGCACCTCCCTAGCTGCAGCAGACAAAGTCTTTTCTTTCCAGACTTTCAGCTTCTTCCTGATCCTATCCAGTATACCCGTAAACAATTCATTCTTTGACCGCCCTGCCATAGTCGCCAGCCCAAGGTACTTCTCATATTTTTCAATAAGGGTCATCTCTAGAATCCCGCTGTTCTCTAGCTTCGCATGCGGCTTAGTATTTTGGTTAAAAGAGACTGCAGATTTCTGAAAATTTACTAACTGGACCGATTCCTTCTCATAGTCTTTCAGGATGCTCTTCAACTTCATACTTTCTTGGTTGTTTGCCCGGGAAAAGAAGATACTGTCATCCGCAAAAAACAGATGGGAGATAGTAGGGCCCCCCCCTGAGCTGGCTGAATCCCATGAATTTTCTTTTCCCTGACTGCTAGTTCCATATAGGCTGACAATCCTTCTGCACAGAGAAGGAAAAGATACAGTGACAACGGATCTCCTTGGCAGAGACCCCTGGTTGGGGTTATTACCTCAGTTTGATGACCATTAACTAATACTGAGTAAGTCAACGTCCATACACACTTCATGATGACGTTTACCCAAGCATCGGCAAAACTCATCCTGCGCATAACCCCTTCCAAAAAATGCCACTCGACCTGGTCATAGGCCTTAGCCATATCAATCTTCGCTGCTAGGTAGCCAACTTGACCCTTCTTTCTATGCTTCATTGAATGGAACATTCAAACGCTAACATAATATTATCTGTGATGGACCGGCCAGGTACAAAGGCACTTTGCATTGGGGAAATCACCTTATCAAGAATATTCTTCATGCGGTTTGCCAGAACCTTCGAGACAATCTTATACAAGACATTGCATAAGCTTATGGGTCTGAAATCCTTTGGTGACATTGGACTCTTTACTTTCGGGATAAGCGTGATAAGAGTATGATTTACCTGTTGCGGCATATCACCCCCTTCAATGATATCACAGACTAAACAGAAGACGTCCTCCCCAAAAAAATGCCAGTACCTTATGAAAAACAGTACCGTCATACCATCAGCACCAGGCGCTTTTCGCTTCCCCATTTGCTTCAGAGCCCCAGAACACCTCCTTTCTTGATACATGCTGGGTAAGGGCCTCATTATCCTCGGCTGAAATAGCCGTCGAAATAGAGTCTAGAACTGGTGTAGACTGTGGGATTGGGCCAGCTGTAAAAATCCCAGCAAAATAGGTAGTAAGCATGTCGAAAAGATGCTCCTGCCCCGTCACCCACGCCCCAGAATCATTCTTCAATCTTCGGATTACGTTCCTCTTTCTCCTGGCTGAGGCTTTACGGTGGAAAAAATTGGTGTTTTTGTCCCCACCCTACAACCAATCTGCCTTTGACCGTTGCTTCCAATAATCTTCCTCATTCTCTTCCAAAGTATCTAATTCACTTGCCAACTCTCGCATCTGCTCTAGAACCGCTGCAGTTTTGGGCATTCTTTCCAGCGCTCGGGCAGCTTTCTCCAATTTTTTCATCTGCCTCGAGAAGTTTGGGAACTCCAGCGTGCTCCAATCTTCAAGTTTCCTTCTACACGCATCAATCCTGCCCATCATGTCTGGCGCAGCCGGGCTGCTCCAGGATTCCTTAACAATTTCTTCACAATCCGCATGTTTAGTCCACATCGGTTTGAACTTAAAATACCATCCCCATCGTGGCTCTTCGTCTTCTTTACCTAAAGTATTGCATAATATAGGCCTATGATCCGACCTCCTTTTGTCCAGGTGCTTAACAATAGTGGTAGAGAATTGGTGAGTCCATCTTTCCGAGGCTAAGAACCTGTCCAGACGTTCTTCGATGAAGGAGCCTGCCTGTCGATTATTTTGCCACGTAAAATTGTACCCCTCGAACCCAATATCCACCAGACCTGTATCTGCAATGCATTCCTCAAAACCTGTCATCTCCATATCATACTCAACCGAGCCTCCACTTTTCTCTAGAGGGTTCAATATTTGGTTGAAATCACCCCCACACAGCCACTTGCCATCCCATTGTTGGCTCAGTCGACGAATTAACTCCCACGTATTATACTTTTCACCATTCTCCGGCCAGCCATAAATACCAGAGAACCTCCAAACTCCATTTGTCTCATCGTCAATACGAGCATCAATGTGATTACTAGAAGTAGACATTACCGTTAGGTGTACGTCTTTAGTCCACCACAAGCTAAGACCACCAACTCGACCACCTCTACCTTGAAAAGTTGGCCCATTGTCCCCTCCTGAAAAACCCAGCTCTCTTCCCATTGTTTCATTCTCCGCAGTCGTCTGTTTGGTTTCCATAAAAAATACTAAATGTGGGGGAAGCAAGTCGAATCAACGACTTCAAAGATCTCTTTGCCGGTGCATTCCCCAAGCCCCGACAATTGTAGCAGAGAATGCGCATTAATGACCCGAAGGGGATAGGTTTCTCGCACCATCAGCATTTGTCGTTACTGCCACCTGTGACTTCGAGGGCGGCTTCGTGTGAGTGCCCCCTCCCCTATTTATTTTCCCATGAGGCTGGTTGTGTTTTGGGTTAGCATTCCCCAAGGATGTATCTCTCATCCCTTTACCCACCTGGGGAGTACCTTGAGAACTCTCCCTGTCCATTCTTGCAACCAAATGAGCTAGCCCTTGTTTATTATGTTGTGGACCTGATTCTTTGTGAAGCTTTTCTTCTATTGTTTTTCCTTTACTCGCTTTCTGGTGCTGGGCCATTCTCTCCATCTTCTTATGTTCCACAGCTTGTTTTTGCGTCTGTATGGGGGGATCACTTTTCCCCTCCTTCAACAACTCCTCTCCAGCCAGGGGGGCATATCGGTTTACTCCAGCATCCCGTTTTGGGCCATTAGATGAAATCTGGTGACGGCGTTGGGATCGATTTGCACGTCGGGTAACCATCATCCACTCTCCATGAGTTTTCACCTGCTCTTTCTCAACCATCTTGTCATCCTTAGAACCTACCCCCTCCGGCTCTTCTTGTGTTTCTGGCACCGGGAATTTGCAATGACAATTCTGACTGGTTGCACCATAGCTTCCACAGTCAATGCACAGGTTGGATATCCCCTCATAGCCAATGTAATAAGTGACTCCTTCAATCTTGTACGAACCAAGGAGCGGCTTTAATAAGTCCACCTCAACACAAACCCGACCATACTTTGTTCTGGCCCCCGAAAGTGTTGCTTGGTCCACTCTAACTAGTTTACCAATCTTTTCAGCTATCCGTAGAACTACTACCTCATTATAGAACTCCACCGGTAGTTCCGGCAGCTGAACCCATATCATAGTAGAATTCACTTCAGACTTCCAAGGATTAAAGCCCTTATACCATTGTTGCACCGTCAGGTAAGTATCTCCTAGCAGCCATGGCCGGACGATGTAGCATATTCATAATGCAGTTTGTGCTTAAACCGGACGAGGAAGCAACCATTCTTCATGTCTGCAATCTGCAATAAGCCGTGTCGTGCCCATAAAGAATTCAGTCGAAGCGAGAGGGGTGTGAAAGGGACATCCTTCTCCAACCCCTTCACAATCAATGCGGAGCGCCACTCCCGACGCCAACTGTTCTTCTCCGCTGCAGTAAAAAATATCGGTGGACACTTCAGATCTATTTCTTCTTTTGGGACATAATCATCCTCTTCCTTATCCACGTTAGCAACATCTTCTGAGTCGGAATCCTCTACGTACCATCCTTCCACTTCCTCTTGTTCGTCAAAGAGTTTCCGGGAGGTTTGTTTCCAGGCCCCCTTTAGGTCTCTCGTTTCTTGCATGGGTTCATCCATGCCCACACGTGAGCCATCCTCCATACCCCTACTTCGTTTTTTTTGCTGCTGGGTTTCTTTCTCTCCCTTCCCATTAGGCGAGGAGGTAGTGATTGGGGGGCGTCGGGATCCTGCCATTGTTTTCGGGGGTTTTGGTGTCGCCGGAGCTGTCTGGGGCGGCAGCGCCGCCGGAGCCATCGCAGAAAACCCTAGCGCAGTAACGAGTTCGCTTTTCCCTGTTCCAAGAAAATCAGAGCACCAAATAAAACTTTCGAGATTGCAGAAAGCTTTGTTGTTTCACATTCACGTATATAAGTTAATCAAACCGTGTATTATTTTAGGGAATTAATAAAAAGTTTACGGTGTGGGACATCCTATACCATTCAGGTAAAAAAAACTACATTTCTATTCTACGCAGCACTACTAATTATTCAAGTAGATTTACTTTATTCACATGATTTATTTTCACACCGTTTCATTAATCTCATCAATCAATCAATATATATACTGATTATGTGCATGAACATAAGTGAGCATGCGTTAATAATTAGTATCATTGTGTGAATATGTGCATAATTATGCTAAAATTACATTTATGCTAAAATTATAGAAGAATATGAGACAAAGGAGCCGTCACAATTCATCACTCCAGAGCTGTTCTTTCTTCTGTTGAAGTTCGCCCAACTACCCCCGGCCACCAATATATCACTACGATAAAAAAAAATTAAACTACTGTGTAGATTGTAGATGTAATGACTAGTTAAATAAATTACTTAGCCATGTTATTGGATAATTAAACTACTTTCCATATCTACGAGCGTGTATTTCGTATACTGAAGTTGTTTTTCGTTAAATAGCACACTGGCGACAACTGATGGATTAACAATGGATATTTGGATAGTGATTACTTGGTCATGTTAGATTGTTAATTGATAATTAATCGTTTAATATATATATATAGTTTGTATCTGTAATTGAATAGGATGTAGCCGTAGTGCTCTATTCTAAAGAAAAGGACATACATAAAGGGAAAAAAAAAGGTTCAAGTAGTTCTAAATGATATTTATTGGGATGCATGTCCTTTTCCTTTCCCAAGTTTGATAATGATCGATCTACCCGTAATTTACATCCCACATGTGAAACCTTGGATCAGCATTAGCTACTTTTATGTTATTAATCTTCGTTGGTTTGGTTAATCACGTTATGGGCGTACCATGAAATAAATCACGTTAAGCGTTACTATGGACAAAAGGTTGGTCTACCTACATGTGAGAGTAAATTTATAAAAAATCTTCCTTGAATACTACGAATCAATTATGTAAAAAAATTAGCTCGTGAATGTATTTAAGATTAAGCTGGGTTGTGTTAAATTTGAGATAGAATACATGTGTTATTGTTTTTAGGAGTCCATCTACAATCACTCAAAATGAGTGATTATCAATCTCTATCAAAGGGTCCGATTGGGTTTTCAGCCTCAATGGATCTTTTCCCATCGAGAGAATTCGAAAGATTGCATGTTGTCTGTGGAATATCTGGTTAACTCGAAATGGCTTTGTGTTTGAGGCTACTGTCCCTTCCCCGACCATTGTGGCAATCAAGACTGATCGTGATTTCCAATGCTTTGAGGAAGCTAGAACAAGCTCTTCACCGTCTCATGCCATCTCAGCTTAGGGGATCTCGATCTTACCCCTCACTACAACCACCCTCCTTTCAAAAATGTTGTTCGCTGTGATGACTTTTTCGTGTCGGAATCGCAGGTGGCGACGTATAAGATTACTATTGTTGATTTTCATGGCCAGGTATATATTAAACGGAAAGACTGAAACTTTCTTTTGTTTCTATCCGATTCAAGCGGAGGTTTTTGCAATTCTCAACGCAGTTCATCTTGTGGCTCAGGAGATCTCTCATACTCATGGTTTGTCAGAATGTCAGGTTCTGACAAGTGCTTTGAAGAAGCCCCTGATATTTGGCCGTGGCATTGTCGGGTGACTTTGAAATGTACCATTTCAATCCTCCACGAAGCCCCTTGTATCAAGATGGATGTTATTTTGCTGCGATTTAATGATTTGGTTGATTGGGCGGCTCGGAATGCTCGTGTCAATACGTTGCCATTGGATTGGGTTGTTGTTTTTTATTTGCTCTCAACACTTCTGTAATCTGTTGGCTTCCTTTGACTCAGATTGGAATAAAAGTTTATTCTTTAAAAAAAAAAATTGTCTACCCAACCTTTTCTTATAACAAAAACACAATTTAGACCTCTAGATAAGATATTTTCAAATTAATATATCTAATCAATGAATCAAATTACAAAACACGAATTAATTAAATGCATCAATTAGAAGAGAGAATTCTGAGTGATCATCCTTGAGTAGAGTGTTGGCTTCCTGTGAAATAGCACAAAATCCGAAGGTGGTTTGAGGATATGCCCAGTAATACTCAAGTCAGTAAGGAAATAAGGTTTAGGTATGTGAGAGTAGAAGGTAAGAATGCTCATCTGGATTGGCATGGTTTGGCTCGTTTATAGATGGGGCACTTATTATTCATTAATGGCTAGTTAAGTCATAATTTTTTGTAACTAGACAAATATGAGTAATTGGCTAGCTTTGGTGGAAATCGTCATTGATTGAACCATGAGAATGACGAGTGTCTTTGGTTTAGAAACTGAAACTGCAAGATAGAGATAGAGAAAGGAGATTTAAGTGGTTTTTTCCGATCCCCTTCTATTCTGCAATTCAAGTAATGAAGAAGAATATAAGAGAAGGGAGAGAAGATGGAAATATGAATAATGAGGGGGAATGTGTTTTCCCGGCGAGAAAAATAAAGATGAACAGAATTGGATTTGCATCTTTGATTTCCAAACAAACGATTAACAAACACGGTCCACACCTCTTTGAACAAAGTTCAAACAAGGGTGTTCGATGTTCTTGATGATTTACGAGGCAAACTAAATTACATTAACTCTACTCCTATGGAGGTTCAGTGAGAGCTCCGAAACTACAACTATGGCTATGACTACATTTGTAGAGGAAAATGTAAAGATAAAAGGATAAAATTTGACATTGTGTTGTCTGGTGTGATTTTGCCGAACCCCTTCTCTGTCATCTTCACCTCCTATTTATAGCCACCAGAAGTAACTGCCCTAAGAAACTGCTCTGGTGACGTGGAGTGGCGGTTACCCTCTCAACTGCTTCGACGGTTACCTTAACGTTGGATGTAGACCAATTTTGGCCTCTCCTCTTGAGACTTCACTCCATGCTCTTGCTATCCCCTCCGTAGCTTTGCTTGCCTATAGAGAAAAAATGGCTAAGGCATGAAAGCAGACCACATGCCACATATGGGTGGGTACCCGAATCACTTGAGTCAAAAATGACAGAATCACTTGAGTAAAAAATGGCAAAAATACTTCACCATTACAGGAGTAGGGAGACCACGTGCCCACCTGACCCCCCTTGACCAGATCACGAGGGTGATGTCTTGGTAGCCCCCCTGGCAACCTCATGGGGGCGATGTTGACCACGCCCCTTGGCCATACCATGGGGGCGTAGGCTGGTGACCCCCTTGGCCTTACCACGTCCTGGGGGTGGTATGATGGTGGCCACCCCCTTGGTACCTCATGGGGGTGGTTATTCTTCTCTTTGCCTTAGCCAAATTCTGTCATCACCCCCCTCACCATGTTATGGGCGTGCCTTGGGCAGCATGATGCCTACCCCCCTTACCACGTCCTGGGGGTGGTATGATGGTGGCCACCCCCTTGGTACCTCCTGGGGGTGGCTACCATACTCCTTGCCTTAGCCAAATTCGGCCATCATCCCTCCTTACAATGTCATGGGGGTGGTGGTATGATGTCCACCCTCCTTGCCACGTCCTGGGGGTCCTTGCCACGTCCTGGGGATCCCACCCCCAGGATGTGGCAAGGGGGTGGCTCCCATACTTAGTCAAATTTGGATATGCATGGAGCGCGTGGTGGCACGGAGTAATGGGCCCAAAAGCCCAATCCTCATGGTCCACTCAACTGATTTAAACTGATATGATTAAGTTGGCCTTATAAAGCCATTTAATTCCTGTTTTTAACCGATGTGGTACAAGGTTAATTTTTATGGGTAAACAGAATGTGAATAATGAAGGAATATGTGGTGGGAGTTTTTCTCATATAATGTGGAAATTCTCTCGTGGTTGTCGATTTTTGACACCGCAGGCAGAGCAAACCCTGGGCTGGGACACCAATAGTCGGCCGACCCGGTTGTACTATCGGAGGATCTGCTAGAGCGTATACGACGAAGGTGATTCGAATCTGGATTTTTCTGAGCCATCTCCCCACAGAGTTTCGTGGCAGTAATTACCAAAATATCCTTAATGATTATTGTTAGCTTGGTGCTAATACATACGATGTTACTTATTAGTACCATATCCGGTCCTGAGGTGGGCTTAGCTAACTTGGGGCTTGTGTTATGGGTTGGTATGGGCTATTAGAAATTTGTTTTGGTCATTTGGTGATTCGGTTCATAACAGACCGAATCAAATTTCGAGGGATATGTTTACTATTGTTGAGGAACTGAATTTTTGGTCCGAACCAGTTAGGTTCGAGTTGGGCTCCCATAAAATTATCGACTAAACATGTTTTTGTTTTTATTTTGTTGTGGTTATACTTTTATTAACGCAACTCTATTGCAATCCCAAGCGCAACAAAACAATACTAAACGGCCATGTCAAATCTCCATTGTGGTCATTCAAGCCTAAGGTCGTCACTGGTACTTAATTGACAACCCTAACAATAATCATATCAATATCTTACGTGGCCCCTGCAACGACTGGTCAAAGACGTCAATGTACGAGAGGGACGAACGGATTGTGAAACATGCATTAGCTGCTTTGATTTAAACAAAACTAAACCCCCCAACTAAAGAGGACGTTAGTGGTAAATGATATTCTTCGTTTTGTTTGGGAGTGATTTGGACGACAATGAAGGTCGCCTGGGAACATTATGAGGACAAATGGCGGTCTTATAGCATACCTAACCTAACCTCCGCAAGCCCCACTCATTTCATTACCATTGCAAAATGCAAATTAAACTCCACATCATAATTAATACCTTTTTCTTTTGTTTCATGTTTGCATAATGAGCTCACATGTCACATCAAAAAGTGGCAAATGGATTGAATAATGGATTGGTGGATTGGATTAGTAAATTTACAGATCAAATGGATTGGTGAATTTTCATGTATTGGATTATATGGATCGGTGGATTGATACGTGGATCCGAATGACATCCAATTCTTGGATTAATATGTAAATTTTGAAAAGTTTAAGAGCTAAAACGCCATAATAAAAAACTTTAGGTACCAAAATGTGATTTTTCAATGACATTTTTTGTATAAAAAATAAATTTTAGGTAACAAATTGTAAAATATAAACAACATAGGTACTAAACTCTAATTTGCCAACGATCCATAAACCCAACAGTCCAATAGGATTTGGATCAAATGGATTGGATTAGTTCGATATTTAAGTTGATGAATTAATGGATTATCAAATGGATTGGATTAGTTCGATATTTAAGTGGATGAATTAATGGATTGGATTATAAATTGCAATCTCTAGTCACATCTATGGCTTGGCTTCGCACTGCAAATTGAACTGTTGGCTTCCCCTGTTCCTCTCCTTCAATTGCCCCCTTTCGAAATATATATCCTGGAGCATATAAAAAGCTTGTTTGCTTCATGGATTTGAAAAATGAGAATTTTGATAAATTTTGGGTTTTGGAAAAACCCCAAATTTATGATATATTTGTTGCCATCATAGATTTTTTTTTTAAGAAAACAAACACCTTGGATGTCTTAACTCGTATTAACAACATAACATTCTTGGGAGATACCCATTACATCAAAAATGGATCCAGTGCCTTAACCCTGGTTCCCCAACATCAAGCAAGGGAGTGCCAAAGGACAGACTATGTCATTTGTTGGTCAAAACTTCTGCAGCTCTATTACATGCCCTATAGGTGTGTTTGATCTTAACTGACCAATCCTAGCTGACTAAGCAGTCGATTGATCTCCAAGGCGATCATCAACCCATGCATGTCCATGGTCAAAACCCTTCTTGTTCTCGATAATGTTGATGGCAGTGGTAGAGTCAAGACAAAGACAGACTTTTTGGTAGCCTCTCTGCCAAGCCATGTCGAGTCCAATGCTCTACTCTTGTGATGGAGCAGTTTTCAAGGTTAGAGGAGAAAACGCCATGACATCTCCCAAGCTAATCCATCATGAGACCTCCAGCAGCAGCCTTAGTTCCCCCTGCCTGCAACCACATATATATCCGTCGGTGTTGATCTTCATCTAGCCTTCTTCAGGTGGCTTGCACGACAGCTCCTGTAGAATTTTCCCTTTAAGTGCAACATGGGTGATCTACTATTATGGACTTTAAAGTATCTATTGTTTGTTTATTGGATTTTGTTACGGATTTTACTTAATTATATATGATAGGTTAATATCTATTTTTCATCCAAACCTTTTTCAAATTCTTTTTTATTATCCAAACCTATTAAAATGCTATCAATTAACCAAATCTTTCGTACTGCATCAAAAGATTAGTCATTTTTACGTTATCGTTAATAATTTTGTAACTCCTTTCTTAGTTAAAATACTAAAATTTTGCATTGTTGACCCTCATGTGTTCCTTGGGATAGCATTAGGTGCTAACCCTTATAAGGGTTAGCACCGTGATAACTAGCAAAAAACGCTACTAAAAATAACGAAATCACTACTAATTCAAACTAGTAGTAGTTTTTCCCTTGGTTATGACGGTGCTAACTATTGTACAATTAGCACCGTAGCCGTTCCCCACTTCTAATCATGGAATTTGCAAGTCCATGGTTTCCGCAGATTTGAACTTCGTGAAACCCACAAATTTTACTCTCCTAAAATTATAACTAACAAAACTTTCAGACAAGTTCAAAGTGGATTGAATTTGAAACTTACATTCACCACCAAATTCCATATCCATGAAGTAAAGGAGCCCAAAATCTGGCACTTGGAAAAAGGGTAACGAAACAAGGAAGAAGCAAAGGAAAATGGTGTCCCTTTTTGACTTCGCAAGATTGAAACATTCAAACGACTGACTATACCAGAAAGAAGCAACAGATTATTCATTTACATCTTGACAAATTAACTGGCAATGAAAGAGATAACCCTTTATTTTATTCTTTTCTACACAAGAAGTCAAGCTAACGAGGAGGGTGAAAACGAAAAATTAAATTTAGAGTGATTCTGCATAGCAGGGTTGATCGTAGCTAGTGTTACAAGTATTCTACTGAGACTTCTGCAATTCTTGGGAAGGAACTTTGTGCTATAGTCCTCGTATCCAGGCAGGGTCCATAAACTTTACAAGCTCAACTACTTCCGCCAGAAACCAAGGACTTTCCAACAGGCAACTCACAGAAGTTGGAGCAACAGACGCAGCAGGCTTGGTTGGAGAGGCGTCAAATGAATGTCTAATGTCTTCGCTACCAACCCGGATTGGTTGATTGCTCGAAGGGAGTGGGAGTGCCGAAAAAACGAGTTATAAGTCATAAGGCAATGCAGTCTGTAAGGTCAGCAGAAGGGAGCCTGGATTAAACAGCATCATGCTGTTTCGGAGTAACTTCCAGTTCTGGAGGCAACATGTTCAGAAAGCTCCCCTGAGCCGGTGGTTGATCGCTCGTGGTTGTTTCTGATGATTCTGACGTTTCTGACTCTCCTTCTGGGCAACAGGGAAAGAAAAAAAACACAACAAATGTACAGTTAAAATGAAATCACCTTTTAGGAGCATCTAAATCTCAATGCTGACTGCTGTAAAATAAAAAATCTTCTCTTTTCCCCCCAAAATATTGGTCGCCACCCATTGATCCTCCTCGAGAAGGCAGGCGAAACTAATACTTACAAGCACCAGTTGTAAGCAAAACAAGAAGACAAGTTTTGAAAAATAGATGTGCATGAGTCGCTATCTGTGAGGAAAATCCAATCCGGATCATACGTTTACCCTTACCAAAAAGCGACTTCACAGACGGCCTCTTTGGCTTTGTATCTTTCTTTTTCAGTTCAGCTGCGACAAACAAGTCAGAGTCAGCTCCCATTAACATATTTGTGACGAAGAATATTGTAATGTAGTGACCAGATGAGCATCCAAGTTACAGACTGAGTAAAACTGCAAAGCAAAACCAAAAACAAATAATTGGGGGGGGGGGGGGGGGGGGGGGGGGGGGGGGGGGGGGAAAGAGAATAAGTAACCAGGCGGCCAGGGTCATTTTCAGGGTTGTCGGAGAACTACATGTGGACATTTCCTGGGCATGGTACGTTTCAGGATAATTCATTAGGGAGGTTTCACAACGAGAAACTGCAACAGTAGAAGGCTAGTTACCCTCGAAGAATTTCAGACAAGTCCGGCAAGACACAGAAAGAGACTACTGTCATTGAAGGCCATAAACTAAAGTCCAAAACAGCTTGCCTTGCAGGGGATCAGAGATGTATTGGTCCAAGATGCTAACTATATAATTCTTAACCAACACAGGTACAACGGAAGGGAATATGACCGGACATGGTAATAAGTTAAGAAAAAATGCTACTCCCTAACAAGTGACAAATCACATAAAATACCTGAGTTTCTACGGAACGAGATAGAGATTAGAGAATAATAATGGGAGGTTTAGGGATTTAGAAGATACATTTTGGAATTTGGGATAGAACAGAATTAGGGAATAGGGAATTAGAAGATAGAATTAGAGGTTTAGGGAAGAACATAATGGAACTAGGGGTTTAGAGGAGGAAATCGGCCACAATAGGAGATAATGGTCTGGCGGCCTTTAGGAAGGGAAAAGACGAGGATTTGGGAGATTAGAGATAATTGTATTACTATTCATCTTTCATAATCACGAAATACGCAATATATATATATTGTGGTTGTTTCGGTGCACACATATAAATGAGTGCATAAACCCTAATCATAAATTCCTAAACACTAAATCCTTCAAATCAAAGTATATCTTGAATGATTTTTGTGTTAATTCATGCACTTTCTTGCCCATCATATCATAAGTGATGATTGTCATCGTTTTAACATGAATCATCTGCTCAGTATGACGATTATGAAGCGAGTGCATTGAATGCACCCAAAAAAATGAGCGCACCAAGGACAAAACCATAATAACTAACACAATTATCTTACTAATTAATCATTCTACTAATATGCTATATGGCTAGGTCCGACGTTGGTTTCTACCAAAGAGGTGCCCTTATAATCCTTCGAAAGAGGAGGAAACAAATTACGGATGTCCCGGAATCCATGAAAAGCAATCTATCTGATTTGATTTTCACAGGTATGCATAACCCATACGTGTTCAATGCAAAGGAAAGGAGAAGAAAAGAGAAGTTGTTACCCATTCCGGGTACTTGATAATCATTCACAATTTCGAAGTTTTTGTAAGTGTATCCCACAAAATTTAGGTCCTTGGAGGAAAGCATCTGCAAAATCCAATGAAACTGTGAGCAGAAAACAAAAGCATAATACGGAAAATAAAGGCCAAGCTTCTTGTCAATGGGTAATACAAGTGGACTTCAGGAATGCTGTAGGCGAAGGAAACTAGTTCAGATACGTCGAAGTGCGAACATACTACCCCGAGTCATGCAGAATTACTGAGTTTGTATTGAACTAGCTAAGTATTCCAATAATACAAATCTTGCATGAGTGATGCAGCAAATAAAAATCTTATTAAGATAAATGATTTAAGGGTATGATCCTTCTAGTGGCATTACACACTTCCGTTGCCTGGGAAATGTTGAGGCTGCATGAACCACGTTATGTGCAACTAAAGTAAAAGCCCACTGGTAGGGTACATGAGTATTTTTCCTCCATCGCAATTAAATTTCGTAAAGAAGAATACTATGCAACTGCGATCAATATATAACTTGAGATATTGTGGAAAATCATTCTTTATGTAAACACTGAAAGGAGCAAGGACAAATACTAACCTTTCTCCATGGACCAGTTTTCGACGATGTTTGGGGATGGTGCTCCGACTGAAGACCCAAGTCAGCAGGAAATATTAGAAGCGGAATAGCATTTGTGGGTGCACACATATTCACAATACTGACATTGAACAGAGATTTTACATACCTCCTCAAACTTTTCAAAGTTTTGTGTGTCCAGCTCATCATTGACCTCCGGGGTAAAGGCAGCTTCCATGTGGTAAATATTATTCCAGTCAACTCCGTTGAAGAATGGATGTTCCTGGAAACATAACAGATAGGTGGGTAATTCTTCTGGAAATAACCACCTATATCTCAAGCAGTAGTATTCAGAAAAGGACACAACATACAACACCTTTATTTCATCTGCACCATTTGTTCCTAATCTCTGGTTGACATTGCACAAGAGTTTGCTGATGAGGTCCTTTGCCTCTGGAGATAATTTTGCTTCTTCCGGAAATTTCAAATGGGTTTTCCAGTTTACTATCTGGACAGCAGAAAAGTAACAACTTAGAACACCAAACCAGATATTTGGCATGTCCAATGCCCTTCTGTTTGGACAAACGAATTGTTTCTTTATATGAGAACTAATTTTGAATGTCATGCCGAGGTCTTGATTACAAGATTTACGGAAGATAATCTAATTGAGCAGGGAAACCAACAGGTAATCATAAGGAGACCTGAAGTGTAAAATTTTGGCAGAACCAGACAGTTTGACTAGTAAGGTCCTTAAAGTAAGCACCAATAAAATTGTGTTTTGATCCAGTTTGGCAACCAACAGTTCCAAGGAAAGGTTAGAGTAGTTATTAATCTGGATGAAAAATTCAGCTTTGGAGAAATGGTGTGACAAATTAAAACCGGGAGATCATTTTTTAAGAGTGAAATATGGAGATGAGCCTGACTGCATTTGCTAAAGAGACAGAAACATATAATTTTTATCTAACATTATAATTTATAAATAAAAAAAGACAGACGCATAAACCAAAAGAATGTTGCATAAAGACTTTGCTGACCATGCAGTGGGATTAGCAAATCTTAAATGAAGATAGGTTTCCATCATAAATATATAAGTCACAGCCAAAACTTGAATGAAACTGAAGCAGAAATTTTGCAGTGTCTAGCTCTACCTTCCTACATGTTGACATCGGATCATCCGAATAAAAGGGTGGATAACCCACAAGCATTTCGTACATGATTGCTCCAAGTGACCACCTGTTGTTCATCACAGCCCCCAAAGTTAGTCGAAAAGGATCACATACATATTGAAATATACACTCATGAGCAACATCTCATAGATAAAATAAATCCAAAAGAGCTTTCATGGTAAATTAACGAATGAAGTTAATATTATTACAGACCAAACAAACTAGCAACATCCACGTGCTTCATCGGAGATTTGGATAACTACTCACCAGTCACATTCCATTCCATACCCTTTCTTCAAAAGCACTTCTGGAGCGATGTAGTCAGGTGTGCCTACAGTGGAATAAGCCTAAAATGCCAAGCATCAACCATTAGCGTGGGGGAAACATAATATCCAAATAGTGACAGATATGAAGGAAACAGTCTGTCATCACAATTTGAGAAAAATGCATTTGCTTGCTAGACTATCTAAGGAGCAGGAGCATATGTTTCAGATTACTCTTTAGCATAGTCCCAGTTGAGTCAACTTAATAAGAAAAGCAATTTAAAACATCAGCCAAGGAAAACACATCAGCTAACAAGGTAGTCGCCAAGCTGGTAGTATAGAGGTCTCTGAGCATTAGTCTAAGGAAGGACAAGTACACATGCTATACAGATGCATCAGATTAGCTTCACAAAACAATGGAACAAAACATACCAGGGTCCTCCGATTCTTCTGCCAATGCTGTAATTGCTCTTGCTGAGTGCGCTTTGGAGCTGCTGAGCGGTCCTCATTTTGTGTAGCCCCATTAGGGTTGTTGACCACTGAAAAATCTCCTTCCTGGATGGTACTACAGTCTAGTGGTTTACATAGACCAAAATCGGACAGTCTCAAGTGACCATGTCTATCAAGAAGTAAGTTATCAGGCTTGATATCCCTGCACAAATTGATGCCAAGAAAGAACGGAATAGTGAAACTCATCATCGCCCATATCTTTTGATGATGACTGCTCAATTACAAACTTGTAGCTTTAAGCACAAACCTATGGATGTAATTATGCCTGTGAATAGACTCAATAGCCAAAACAGTTTCCGCAACATAAAATTGAGCTTCATATTCTGTCAGGGTGTCTTTTCTCATAAGCAACGTCATCATGTCTCCACCAGGCAAATATTCCATAATAAGGTAAAGAAACTCCTCGTCTTGGAAAGAGCAGTATAATTTGACAATACAGTTGCTGTCAACCTCTGCAAGCAGATTTCTTTCAGCTTTCACATGTTCAACCTGGAAAGTATCAGGAAGCCATGAATGTGGTACCAATAGACAGATGCTGTTAGGCAAGAAAAATACTAATTTGTACCTGGCCTCTACGGAGCATCTCTGATTTCTTGAGCTTTTTCATAGCAAAAACATGGCCAGTTGTCTTTTCCCTGCAGACTCTAACCTGACCAAGAAGGAACTTCATATCAAACTTCCATGATAAAGTGAGGAAATGACAATAACAGAATGGTATTAATGGTTATGGGGGAAAAAAGCATGAAGAAGCAGGAATAGAATCAGCAAGCTGTTTCTCATTCGTCTCCCTCTTTTGTTTTGTGGGTTAAGTACATTCCGCATCAATCTAGTACTAGAAAAGCAACAGAACAATATATGACCATCAGGAAATCTAAAAATTTGAAGAGAGACAAAACACAGAACGACAGATATACCTCTCCAAACGCGCCTTTGCCAATCATTGTCAAAAGTTCAAAGTCTTCGACGCCCATTTTATGCCTTTGAAGGCGCATGTATTCAGTTTCCTTCTGCTCCAAGAATTTCAGCAGGTTATTCTGATCCTCCTCTGATACATCAGCATCAGCCAATTTCCTCTCCAACAAGTTCCGACTATCAAAAACACGCACAAGCTTTACCGTCGAAATCCGCCCACATTGTTCAGGACAACAACATCATCCATCATAACCAAATCAGAAAACAGAAGGGGAAAAAGAAAGAGAGGAATTTTACCGCTCCTTGCGCTCCTGGAGATTCTTCATCTGCTCCTTGTAATGGTTCTCAATGTACTGCTTGGCGGCGGCAACTTTCTGCTTAGTGGTGTTGGAGAGAGCTTCATCGTCGTCCCTAGGGAAATCATCTCTGCTGTCGCCACCGCCGCCCTCACCGGGCTCCTTCCGCCTCGTGGTGGACCTCATTTTGTCCCGAGGCTGAAACTTGTGAAACCAGCTCCTCGCTGAATCCATTTCGCCGGTTAATTCGTGATTTCAAACTTCTATCAGAATCATACTACAACCTTTTCCCTCGCAAATTCTCAGAGAAATACAAGTAGAAAAAAAAACTCCAGAAAGAAAAATTAATAATAAGCAAACCACCAGATTCACAAGACAAGGAAAGAAAAAGAGATTGAGGAATTAGAATCAGGCTGTGCAGGACAGAGAGAGAAACGGCATTGGAAAGAACTCCACGCCTGATTCAGAACCCTAGAAGATATGCAGATAGAGAAATGCTAGAAGGAAACAATGTAGCAAGGATTCGGGACACAGAGAGGAGGGAGATGGTGAGAAGCAATCTGAAAACAGAAGAGGGAAAAGAAAATTCTCACAAATGGAAATAAACGCGAAAACAGAGAGAGAAGCCGAAATTTCGGATTACCGCGAAATTACTCCGTTTTGGTGTTTGGGAGAAGAGAAAGGAAGGGAAAACAGAGAGAGGGAAAGTACGGAGGAGAAGTGCGGGATTCACGGTAGTCTGCAATAACCAAAGGAAAAAAGATCTATCAAACGGCCTAGTGATGGAAGTTTTGAGTTTTCTCCGTTTCCCCGTTCCTCCGGCTTCCCGGCAACAGAGACGGTGGCGGAAGATAGAACTGTGGAGTGAGTGAGAAGAGATTCTCCGGCGGTTGGCAGTTGGGAATCGCGCTGAGCAAACAGCAGAAGAATAGCACAGCAGAGAGCCTTCTCTGTCCCTTTGATCCCTTGCAGATTTTATTATATAGTTTTCCCCACGTCGTTTTGCTTTTGAATAATAAGGTTAATATATTTGTATGACATGAACTTTGATCAAAATAAAAATTAACGTATATATTTTTTATCTATAACATCCTGGCTCAAATTATACATCAAAGTAACTAAATTGATTAAACCCGACGTTTGACGGTTAACTTGGACGGTCAAACGGGTTGACTAACGGTCAAGGCGCCACATCACCGCCCAGTCAACATAAAAATGTTAAAATTTTCAAAAAAGCCACATAATCTCATTATTTCAATTAAGTTAAAAATAAATATAAAAAGAAAAGAAAAAACAATAAAAGAGATAAATGGTAATAGGTGGAAAAAATCAATTTTTTAAGTGTTCTGTGCTGACTAGGTGATGATGTGGCGCGTTGACCGTTAGTCAACACATTTGACCATCCAAGTTAACGGTTAAACATCGGGTTTGGCCAATTTAGTTATTTTGATGTATAGTTTGGACCAGGATGTTATAGATCGAAAAGATTGGCAGGATGTTTATTTTGGTCAAAGTTTAGGCCATACAAATATATTAACCCTAAAAAATACGTCGTTTATCCTATGACAAAAAATACGTCGTTTATCGGGTAAATTGCATTGTTGGTCAATTTGATTATTAAAAAGTATCATACGGTCACTAAAATTAGTTAAATATTTCAGATTTGTTCACATCTATTAATCTCTTATTCGTCAGGTTCCGTTAACGCCGTCAGTTTGTTGCTGACATGGCTAACAAAACCGTTTAGTTAGAGTAATTTTAACCCAAAAAAGTGGAACAGTTTCCCCAACACAACTTGTGATTCTTCGTCCCATTTTTGCAACAAAAAAAAATCCATATTTGAATCTCCAACAGACATGTCTCAGTCACTACAACCACAACAATCGCCCCAAATACCAGACTCTCTCTCCAACCCAACGAGACAGAGGCAACACCACTGTAGTTTGGTGCTTCCCCGGCTTCCTCCTCATCTTTCGGGGTTGCGCTCCTCGCTACTATTAGGACGAGAGGATCGATGACAAAACTTATAGATGAGAAAGAGAGGTTATGAAGGGAGAAGAGAAGGGGGGAGCCTTTGGGTAAGTTTGCATACTATCGTGCTTGGATAGTAGTCCCTCGAATTTGGTCAGGTAAAAAGGAAAGCGGCCTTTGGGGAATATCCAACATAGTTATATGATTGCATAAGGTTTGTATGACTTGTATGTCTATTTTTGTAAATACAAAATTGTGTTGAAGATCATTGACAAGAGATGGGAAGATCAAATGAGCAGACTATTGCATTATGTTGCTTTTTGGTTAAATCCTCGAATTCATCATTCTAAAAGTGTTGGGCCCATAGTTGAGCAGTGTTGTACTTGAAGCCCATAGAAGATTGATTAGGCAGGGCCCGACAAGGGGGAGCTAAAGCGACGCCCAGCAGAGGGCCCAGGGAAGGAGCGGACATAGGGAAAAGAGAACGGCAGGCGGCCACTCTATGATGGGACAGGGACTAGGCCGCCTGACACAAGGAGCTGTTGTTGACAGAGGAAGGAGATCTTCCTAGGATACTTGCCTCGAACTACGCAAGATTGGGCATTAATTGCCTGCCGCAGGCGGTCTAAATAAAGCATGGACCGGTATGGGACGCCTGACATAGCATTTAATGCTCAGGACCCAGGCTAACTCACTATAAATATATTCATATCAGCATTGATGATAACTCAACTACTCTCTCTCTCTCTCTCTCTCTCTCTCTCTCTCTAAACAACAACTAAAACTCTTATTCTATCTCTAACTTTAGCATCGGAGGGTGTCCGGGGTGACCGCCCACGGACCCTTGTTTTGCAGGAGTTTGGAGTACACTCGTCATCAAAAGAAGAGGTACGTAAATTGGAGTGGCCGTGGCTGACCGCACTAGGTTATTAGTGAACCAAAAGGGGGTGGACAGCGAAAGCGCTCACTCGAACCGAACAGCGAGGGGAGATCCAAATCAAGGATTGAGAATTGAAAGAAATGCCAGGCGGTCTCGGCAGGAAGAATTAGCTGGGATGGCTAGAAAACCCCCATCTCTGTGGTGGCCAGGGGAAACAAGTACGTAGCGGTTACAAGGAGGATCGCTCAACTATTAATGGCAAAGTCATTAGCCGCCAAAACCCGCAGCTTTTCACGACTAAAGGGCAATTGTTGGGCCCATAGTTGAGCAGTGTTGGGTTTGAAGCCCATAGAAGGTTGATTAGCCAGGGCCCGACAAGGGGGAGCTAAAGCGAGGCCCAGCAGAGGGCCCAGGGAAGGAGCGGACATAGGGAAAAGAGAATGGCAGGCGGCCACTCTATGATGGGACAGGGAGTAGGCCGCCTGACACAAGGAGTCGTTGTTGACAGAGGAAGTAGGCCGCCTATGATGGGACAGAGGAAGTGGGCCTAGGGAAGGAGCGGACATAAGGAAAAGAGAACGGCAGGCGGCCACTCTATGATGGGACAGGGAGTAGGCTGCCTGACACAAGGAGCCGTTGTTGACAGAGGAAGGTGATCTTCCTATGATACTTGCCTCGAACTACGCAAGACTGGGCATTAATTGCCCGCCGCAGGCGGTCTAAATAAAGCATGGACCGGTATGGGACGCCTGACATAGCATTTAATGCTCAGGACCCAGGCTAACTCACTATAAATACATTCATATCTGCATTGATGATAACTCAACTACTCTCTCTCTCTCTCTCTCTCTCTCTCTCTCTCTCTCTCTCTAAACAACAACTAAAACTCTTATTCCATCTTTAACTTTAGCATCGGAGGGTGTCCGGGGTGACCGCCCACGGACCCTTGTTTTGCAGGAGTTTGGAGTACACTCGTCATCCGAACAAGAGGTACGGAAATTGCAGTGGTCGTGGCTGACTGCACCAGGTTATTCGTGAACCAAAATGGGGTGGACAGCGAAAGCGCTCACTCGAACCGAACAGAGAGGGGAGATCCAAATCAAGGATTGAGAATTGAAAGAAATGTCTGGCGGTCTCGGCACGAAGAATTAGCTGGGACGGCTAGAAAACCCCCATTTCTGTGGTGGCCAGGGGCAACAAGTACGTAGCGGTTACAAGGAGGATCGCTCAACTATTAATGGCAAAGTCATTAGCCGCCAAAACCCGCAACTTTTCACGACTAAAGGGCAATTGTTGGGCCCATAGTTGAGCAGTGTTGGGCTTGAAGCCCATAGAAGGTTGATTAGCCAGGGCTCGACAAGGGGGAGCTAAAGCGAGGCCCAGCAGAGGGCCCAGGGAAGGAGCGGACATAGGGAAAAGAGAATGGCAGGTGGCCACTCTATGATGGGACAGGGAGTAGGCCGCCTGACACAAGGAGTCGTTGTTGACAGAGGAAGGAGATATTCCTAGGATACTTGCCTCGAACAACGCATGACTGGGCATTAATGGCCCGCCACAGGCGGTCTAAATAAAGCATGGACCGGTATGGAACGCTTGACATAGCATTTAATGCTCAGGACCCAGGCTAACTCACTATAAATACATTCATATCTGCATTGATGGTAACTCAACTACTCTCTCTCTCTCTCTCTAAACAACAACTAAAACTATTATTATATCTCTAACTTTAGCATCGGAGGGTGTCCGGGGTGACCGCCCACGGACCCTTGTTTTGAAGGAGCTTGGAGTACACCCGTCATCCGGATTAGACGCTTGCTCGTTCTTCACAAACCGCCTGGAATATTCCAGGCTCAAACAAAAAGATTAACCATAATTATCCAAAAGTGAAAGTAGCATTGTCTGAATTTGTTGGTAGAACGGCCAAATATGATAAAAAAAAACTCAAAATAATGGGACAATTGCATGAAATTCATCTTGCTAACGCCATGTGTTGATCAATTTGATGTAATGACATTAACACTCTGTTCATAAGCGAAGGAAAAGGAGGGGAAGAGAAAGTTAAGGAGGAAAGTTGGAGTCCCAAAAAACTTTCCCCCGTTTTTTAAGCTATGCACAGTAACTAGGGGAGGAGAAAAGGAGAGAAAATCTCCTGTGCTTTCCGATCCCCCAAATTGGAGGGAAAAGTGACAGTTGCGTCCCAAGCTTCTCTCCCTTCACTTTTTTGTTTCTTTCTATTTTCATCTGTCTTTTTTTATTATTAATTAATTGAAGCAAGCAAGTAGTTAGAGCATAGAGTAAATTATGGGAAAAAAATATGGAAAGTAGATCAACAAAAAATATTATAATTAATGAGTAGTAAGTGATATTTCCATTAAATTGTGGTTATCGTATTTTTATAATAAAAAATATTCTTCATCGTCAAAACATTATTTAGGATTTAAAAACATGATTTAGGAAAAATTTTAAATTGAATAAAGATCACCGGTATGAAACCCTAGTCAAAATTTGCAATAAACGATCAAATTCGGTTAAATTCGAGATTATGTAAAATCAAGGTAGAATTAGTATAGGCCAATTTTGATTGACATTGACCGACTTTGACTACCATTTCATACAGTGGTATTTCAACTAGTTTGGTGACCAGTATTGATTGAACCCAGTTATATCGATCTACATACCACAGACATGACAACCTTGATTATAGTGTTTGCAAATTTGTATCGTACTCGTGGTTCAACCTGAATAATCTTCTATTAAACTCTTACTTCGAGTTTTATTTCGAGGGAAAAGGAGGGAACAAAGTGTTTAATAGAAATGGGGATTCCTTAGAAGCCCACTAATTTAATGATAAAAAATAAATCGTATCGTATTGGCGGTTTGGCCAACAAACCTCATCTTAGACTAAATTGGTAGATGGTATTTAGCATATCGATGAACTAACAGGTTGCCTTCTTTTGGACGAACTTATGTAAGTCTAATATTATTATGTGACTTTCTTTAGGACGTATTGTATTATGTATGTCTAGTATTAGCGGATACCTTTATTTTGGATGAATGTATGTACTTCTAGTATTAGCATGTGACCTTATGTTTGGGAAATTACTATTATCCTGTTGCTTTTTGGACAATTTATGTATTTGTAATTTGTTGTATGTTTATATATTTAGTTGCTATGTTCTTACTCAATAAAATAGTTAACAAAATTTTAGTAATAGGTTGACAAATTTCATTCAAATAACCAACTTTTGATTTGTTGTAGTTAACAAAATTAACAAAGAAGAACAAATTTGATCCACATTACATAATTAATATAAAGAGTATAAACACATAATTAAATTATTTAATTATTCTATCATCAATAAAATATAATACATATCACAATTCCCAATCTGCTTTTTCCCTCCCACTTTCCTCCATTAAACAACATTTTCTTTCCAATTCCCTCTAATTTCCCTCCCTTCCAAACTTAACCTCCCCTCCAAATTTTCCTACCCTCCCCTCCTTTTCCTCCCTTCCTTCATGAACATAGTGTAAAGGATACATAATATCCAACTAATTGGTGGAGTTCATTTGTAGATGAAGTGTTAGAGCTTCAGAAATTTTACATCATAGTGTTGAGTTTGACTTGTTGTGCTTTTGGATGCGAGGGCAATTGGAGTGCAATTGAGAGGGTAAGTCTACACTACCATTATTTTCTGTTATTCATATCAGGTTTGACTTGTTTGTCTTCTATTCATTCTTTTATACGCAAGTCTTTCTTGTAGATTCATACTAAGAAAAGAAACAAATTCCTTACGCAAAATATGAATGATCGTGTGTATGTCATGTGCAAGCAAGAAGTCTTGAAGTTTTGTTTGAAGATATAGACTCTAATAATGAATGGATATGTGGAAGAGACAGCGAACAAGAAGAAGAACCACAAGCCAAAATTTTGGAGGTTTGTAATGAGGATGGAGGTGAAAATGTTCCTTTTCGTGGTGATAGTCTAAGAGACTAAGAGAGGATAATGTTCACGAGTACGACAATATAGTTGATGTTAATGATGATGGAGATGATGAAGAATTTGATTTAAATGTTGAAATTGATGCACTAATGAAGTTTCATTTCTATCATTAAGATAATTTTCTTTAGTTGTGACAATTTGGATTATTAAACTTGTGTTATGACTTGTGATTTTTGTTATTGTGGAACTTAGACTTGCATTCTATGACTGTGAACTTATTGTTTATGTATTAGAATTTGCTCCATTATAATAAAAAAGTTGTTAAATTAAATTATTAGCGTGAGTAGTGACATTTTTAAGTGAGACAGATAGTTAGTATAATAAGATTATACACAAAACTTACATTTTTATGCTAGGCTTTTACGCTTTTACTCATGTGTTCCCTTTATGCATAGAAAAACATATTTTACTACATTGCCTTTGGCTTCACTTCCTTTATGATGAATGATTTCGTGGTATTATTGATTATGGAAGTTGGATAGTTATAGGAAGAGGATCCCTTTCCTCAGGGGGTAGGGAATTCAAACTCTTTTCCCTTTTTCTTAGGGAAAAGGTCTCCCCTTCCAATTCGTAAAGGAAAAGGGATCCTTTGTGTAATTGAGGAATTTTTCAAGGGGTTTGTATCAAGTAAAATGAAATTCCTCCCGCAATTCGATTTTCCGCGGCCATAATTGTGAATTAACGCCACCGGGTGTGAAAATAGTCGATGATTTCTGATATGTCTCAAAAGTAGGAAAATTTTCATATTCTAGCACTTTTCTAGTTTGTGTGCCCCAGAATAAGACCTGGAAGTTTAATACCAAGACGGAGAGGATGCTATATATGCAAAGTTCCGCTGGCTCACTCAATCTGTTGAATTTTATGACCCCCAAGCTCTTGTTCATCCCTATTAGTGTTGGTTGGATAGGGAACTATAGTTGGGATATGCTCACAACCATTATGATTTGGCGGCTGAGGCACCATTTTTCTTGGTACGTTGACACAAAGGGCGCCGTTCCCAGCTCAGTTAGCTATTTTGATTTTGTATGCCACATTGGGGTGGTCGCCCAATAGAATCTTTTCTAAGATTAGCTCATTACCTAACCCCGCATCAAGATGAGGGTGTTAGATTCCTCAATTTTTACGATAGATCATACAGTAGAAACCTTTATCTGGATACCACTTATC
This sequence comes from Linum trigynum, assembly GCA_964030455.1. Taxonomy (NCBI): domain Eukaryota; kingdom Viridiplantae; phylum Streptophyta; class Magnoliopsida; order Malpighiales; family Linaceae; genus Linum; species Linum trigynum. Next base: position 47,514,650 of record OZ034817.1, on the reverse strand, counting down.
TTATGCTTAAAATTCTCTGGTCTTCAAATGGAGATTTTGGATATCTCTTTGACGCTTGGTCAAGTCTTTGAGAGGGGTGTAGTTAACCCCTTGTCCTTGTTCTCGGTTATTATGGATGGGGTCGTTAGACCTTTTCGGCATTTGTTGTGGCGAGGGATCCAGAATGCTCTAGTTACCAATTGGGTATCTTTTCATAGATCGATTGTTAGGCAATGGTTCACTTAATTTCCCCCCAACCTCCCCTTGATTTGTTTGTTGGTTTCTCCCCATAAAATTTCTCCAGCTACAACATTTATTTATTGTCCATTCTTTGGTTTTGTGCATCTACAAACAAACTTGTGAGCTGGATGGCGTGAAATCCATGGTAAGGTCATTCTTTGATATATTTTTTATATCGATAACATGTCTCTTAAAGGGATTTAGCTTCCCCCTGCTTGAATTTCAGAAGTCGTGAAACTAACTCATAATTATGCCAAGCAACGGCGGATCTAGGGGGACCGCCCCCCGAGCCATGGCCCAGCTCTCTCCTGGATTCAGAGCTAGTATATCACTTGTAAATTTTCGAGTTTAGGTGTTCGTTTCAATGCTTGTTGGGTTACGGCCCAGTCCAGTGGCGGACCCAACAATTATACATAGGGGTGTCCTCTTTAAAAAATAAAGTAAATTAAAAAAAATAATTAATAATAATTATAATTCTTAAATAAGAGAATACCCAACTCGTACTAGCAAAAAAATGTCCATGATGTATTTTCATATTATGAAAAAATTATAAAATACACTTGGTGTCTATATTGCTCAACAAATTTGTCTCGGTATATCCTACATGACAATCATTCACAAACTAACGCATATTCGGCTTCTAAATTTATTCTTGATGTAACTCAAATCTGAAAGGACACTTTCAACACTCATCGTACAACCATAAAATCTAATACAAATTAAGAGTAGCTTGTAATTAGATTAATTGTTAGGTTTTGAAAATAATTGAAGATAGAGAATTGGGTTTTGAAATTACACATTGTTTGGAATAGAACAACACAAAAGTTGTAGCTTGATGAAAATTATATTTATTAATAATAGTAGTGTCCCAGGTTTTAATTACCCAAACTACCACTTATATTCCCATACGTAAACCACAAACGAGAGTAGCATAATCGTTTTTTCAAATTTTAGGGTGTCCTGGACTGTTAATTATAATTTTTTTGTCCATGCGCAAATTACCACCGGGGGTTGGATAATCGCTTTTCCAAATTTTAGGGGTCTGAGTGTCCCGGGATACCCCCAAAGACCCTTGGGTCCGACCATGGCCTAGTCCTCTTCATCTCTTTTCAAATATGGTCCAGTGTTATACCTTATCCTGGATCCGCCGGTGATACCAAGGCGGCAGAAATGCCTGAGTTAGCTCCTCCCACGTGCGGAAGGAGTTATGAGCGCGACCGTCAAATTATTTTCTCGCTTACCCTCTTAGGGAATAGGCAAATAAACCCATGTTCCCATAGTCATATTTTCGCTTAGATCTGTGTCTAACAAGTTTTTGAATCTTCTAAGGTGATCGTGAGGGTTTTCATTAGCAACTCCCCTCGAGAATTTAACCTCTTGAAGCTTATTGATTATTGGGATTTCATCTTTGTATTCGAATATGAGGTGGGATACAATCATAGGGCTAAGACTCGGACTCAAGGACCTGTCCAGCTAGTAAATGGACCAATCGTCCAGAAATACGATCTTGTGTTTGGGGTAGCTCATACTTTTGATGGGTCTCATGCATAGTGGGGCATGCACCCCAGAAGTAGCTGAGTTACAAAACTGATCACAGAATGAAGTTCTGTTTAGAGATGCGCTCTGGCCATCGATATTTGAGAGAATTGGGCGTCTGAATTATCGATTATGCCCTTATGGGAAACGTCAGAAACCATTGACAAGGCTTTGAAAGTAAATTAAATAACACTGAATAAAAATAAAGACGAAATGATAAAGAATGTGTAACTTATCCCTTTATGATAGGTTGATATTTACTTGGACTTAGGGCCAAGATTGTATTCCCTAGGATCTCTCAACCAATAACTCAGGTAGTGAGGGACGAGTTTTATGAGATTTAAAATGAGAATGTGGAGGTTGAGGTTCGTCCTGGGTGGAAGGTCCCCTTGGTTTTACAGAAAACAAAAATAAAATCAAAGCATAAAAGAAATCATAGCTAAGGCGAGTGGGAGGAAGCATGAGGACGAGGCGTTGCATAGGAAAAACTCTCCCTAGAATATCTTGACTCGTACCTCGATCCTAGCAGCATATGAGTTGCCTGATCTTTGCCTAGTGTCGCGGCTTCTTGCCTCGGTCTGATAGACAACTAAGACCTACGTATGTATCCTTTGAGGTGTCACACTGGTTGATCGAAGGATGATCGATCGTATAGGCCTATCATATCTAGTCTCATTCTATGCGACTAGGGTTTTGATACTTGGACCACAAAGGGATGCAAGCTAGACTAGGCACTCATTCAATCCAAAAAAATAATACATAAAGAAATAAAACACAAACCATAAGAAGAATAACATTAATCATATTATGCCAAAACAGAGAATATAAAATCAAGAATTTCTATGGTTCGCAAACCTATACAATTAAGGGGACTAGTCGGCCATGGGGATGAATCTCTAATATTCTGTGTTGTTCTAAGTTAGGTGGACTACTTTATCGACAGAGTAACGACCCTCTAATGCCTCCTATCACTTGCTCCCGAACTCCGCCCCCTATAAATCTATTTATATACTTTCTATTGGGTTTTAGCGAAGAGAGGACGGTCTTGGCTTCCTATCCGTTTCTTCCAGCTAGGCCATCACAAAGAGTATATTCCTTGAAGAATTTGGTAGCTTTTGGTCAATCCTCAAAACAGTACACGGGCACCGTTTTGGTGGTTAGGTCACCATTTTGGACACCATTTTAGTCTTCTCTCCATTTCCCATTTTTGACTCCTAGTAGTTGATTCCTGGTGTCCCTTCAATGATCCAAAGTAGTACACTAGGTTTCTATGCTATGAAAACAAACAAAACACTATCAAGAGTGCATCAAAATAATAAAAGCAAGCCTAGTGCTACTAGAATGCACTTTGGGTGATCACGAAGCAAATTCAAGATATTATGACGTTAAAGCATAAAAACCATAAAGAATGGGTGATCGCTTGCGTGATCGAGATTTAAATTTATAAGTCGATGCACACTCTCTATTCAATCCTAACTAAGCCAAGCCTAACCTAGTTAGGGTTGTAGTAAAGTGGCTCGGTCGTATTCCAAGGGAACCCTAAGCTTACTATTACTTCGCTCCGAACTACTATCTAATCGAATAAAGATTGGGTGTTTGAACTAATCTAATCTACTCCTAAGGGAAAAATAAACAACCAACCAAGTGGTTGGGAGGTCGCTAGAGGTGAGACACTTGTCTAGGGTCGAATCCTCCTAGCTATGGTTGTCATATAGGGTTAAGATAACGTGGCGAGCTAGCTCTTTTCTGTGGGATTTTGTGGTTATCCACACGCCTCCGAGTACTCCTCCCCTAAACCCATATAAAGTCACCTCGATCTAGGCTATTGTATCTGGGGAATTAAGCTCGTAGCTCCTTTTAATGGGTACTACCCACCGTCCACACCAAGGTTTCATCCTAGGTTCTATCTAGGAAGGAATTCCTATTTCAATGAGTACTACCCATCCATAGGATCCTATTTATACATCTAACATTAATTTGCTTGATGGCGCATACCCGTCTAACTCTATGACTCCATACCTAGCGTAATAGCTCAAGTAGCTAGTAAAGAAGATTAGGGGGACTTACCCAAACACTATCAAAGCTAGGGAAACATAAGAATCGACTAGATACATACATTCATTCATTAACTCATTCATACACAACCTATAACCTAGGGTTCATCTTCCCTAAACAACCATTAGGGATTCAAGTCATAAAGAGAGAAAGAAAACAAACTAGAAGGGAGGGAGTGATTGAATCAATCTTCTTCTCCTTGCTTGCACCTTCTTCTTGCTACTTGGGTGGATTGGATCTTCAATTAAGCCCTCCCAAGGTGTTTCCCTCTCTAAAAACAACCTGAAATCCTTGAAAAGTGCAGCAAGAGGGGTATTTATAGAAAGCTGATGGCGGTCAAGGCCTCCAAGGCGTGATGCGATGGTCACGGCCGTGACCAGACCGTGACCAGCTAGAAAGTCCCCGAATCGTTAGAAATTATGTGTTTTGACTCCATCTTTAAGCTCTGAGATCGCCACCTTCTTCGTAAGATCGCTGCCATGATCTTTGTGTCCCGGGCGCAATCTTTTTCGCGGTCAAAATGTGCCATAACCGCGATCCGACTGGGGAAACTTTCTGGCTTCTTTTTGGTCGCCTACTGAAGTTTGCGGCTACTGTTCAGGGTCGCGATCTTCAGCTCGCGAACATGGTCACAGCGTGGTGGTCACGGCTGTGACTAGTGCCTCTTCTCCCCTTCTTGCTCCTATGCTTCCCAATCGTGCTCGGATGAGCTCTAATCGATTCTCGATCAATCCCAAATGAATATAAGACCTGGAATTTCATCACAAACACTTGGGAAATAATAAAATATGATGTATTGGGTTCGTTTCCCTATGAAATTCTTCATGTCAAGAATACCTACGCCAAAAGGGATGTTTTGCAAATAGGAACGAAAATAAGCATAAATAACTTGACATGTGGCCTAGACACACTGATTTAACATGCAAATGCCTTGGGAATATGGGCTAAATAACGCCTATTTTAGGTGTTATCAAACTTCCCCGCACTTAGGCGTTTGCTTGTCCCCAAGCAAACCTACTCAAACCAATGCAACTTAATAGACAAGCATATCTCACTACAAAATAAAGAAGATTTGGGGACCAATATAAGGGACGGTTCTTTTATCTTGTCTTAGAAAATAGATTTTTAAGTGTTATTAGGGACAAGCATATTAAATTGTCTTCATAGAATAAGGAATGCAGTTTTATTAATTTCTAATTTAATTTAGTTGTCCCCAGAAAAAAAAAGTACCACGGAAATATTAAATTTAGGTGGTGGGTTTTGAAGACGCTGATTAATAGGGATTGTTTTTGTCCCCAAAAGTAGGAAAGACGTGCGTATAGGAGTTCAAGTGATTATTTGGATTTTTTCCTTTTAAAATATTGGAGTTAATTTCTTTTGATTTTCAATTTTTTCATCAAAATTATGCGGAAGACTTAGTTAACCCTAATTTATTTATATTGTTGTTTAACGGATATTACGGTCTCTATATATTAAATTCCTTAATTAATAGTTATCATCTCAATCCTAGACCCAGCAGGGTTTCCATAAAAACAAACAAACATCCTAGACCCTTATTTCATTCCCCTCCTTTCCCTTAGGGTTTCCATCGCCGCTGCAATATAGTATTCAATTTCACGCCGTCTCAATTCAGAATTCCATAGAGATGAGTTGCGGCAATGGTGGTCACCCAACCCGCTTCTTTCCCTTAGGCGTACAACCAGCTTCTGGCGAAGAGGATGTGGCGGGGTCATTGTACAAACCGAAGGGATCTCTTCTATGATCTAAAATCGCGATCAATCATTGCAGGGGTAGCTGCGTTTCTCCATTCTTGTTTATCGGGTAGATTTCTTCCACCGGATCTATCAATTGCACTCTGCACCAACCGCTAATCTTTCAACATGTAAGTCACCGGTTCCTAGATCATCACCCTTCATAATTAGTTTAAACATTTATTTACTTGATTATTTAGGTGACGATTCCTTTTCTTTTTGTTTTTTATGGGCTAATTATTACCTGATTAAGATGAATGGTTTTCTCTGTTTTGCAGGCGCGATCAAGTGCAAAGCTAGGTGCTTAAGAATTCTCGAAGGCATTTATGATTGATGGAACTCTTATTTATTTTATGTTTCAATTGGTACGATAGTAGTTTTTATGTATTTAATAGTTAACATTTACTTATTTGTATTATTGATATTTACTCTATATTTTTATTTCACATGAATTTTTGCTTATTGTTGATGTACTTTGAATAATCAATTGCATTTTCGATATAGATATTTACGTTCTTTGCTCTATAAAGGTGTTTAAATAAAATATATTATTAGGTGATTATTGGGTTGTCACGAAATAATTCAATGGTCACAATCAAATAGTCACATAAGATCTATACAATTTATATAGAGGACAATTCTCCGTCTTCAAAGATACAAGTCAAATGACAACTCGTCGTCCTCATATGAAGCATAAGTGACCATTGTTGTCGCTAAAGATAGTGAAAGATGATCGGGACGCAATAAAGCTATCCGGTCCATCAACACATCCTCAAAGGGCAATCCTAGCTAAGAGAAACGCCCTGTAACACCCTAACCCGACCGGGTACTACTTTTACTAAAATGCCCTTGATAAATAAAATACTCAAATCTTAAATTGCAACTGAGAAAAATTTTAATAAATAAAATACCGAAAAACACACACTTGTAGTTCAAGGCAAAGCCCAACACGTGGGCAAACTAAACTCAAACTTTAAAATCTCAATCTGATCTCAAAATAATCTCCAGTCTGTACTCATAATCATGAATGTCAATAACTAATAATCTTTGAAGTTGTTGCTACTGAAAACCTTGACTAAGCATCCTCCGTGACGCTTATACTGCTCTCCTCTAGCTGGCTGCCTTCGAACTCGCTGCTCACTAACTGCTCCTCTAGCTCCTCAAATTGGTGAGTGAGATGGGGTCAGTCTACGCCCTTACGTTTTAAACTTTCTAATAATTTGGCACTTCTTCTCAAACACTTAAACTCAAACTGAGGGAAGTTGTTTGTACTTCCAATCTTAAAATCTTAACTCTTAAACTTTGAGGGAGTTGCAGTTACTCTCCTCTCTTAAAGCTAAAATCTTGACTTAAAAACTTGACTGACACGGGGATCCCTCACTAGCTTGTCCGGTTGCCAACTCATACGCATGAGAAGCCACTCAGGCTTTCCTTAAACTTAAACTTAGTTAGGGAAGTCGTAACGATTCATCCCCCTAACATCTTAAACTTATCGTGGTGGCTCTTCACCACGATTCTCAAGGGCATAACTGCTGCCCATCTTAAAAATCTCAAGAGCATAACTGCTGCTCTATCTCAAACTGTCTCAACAGGCAACAGACTGGCCCTAGTGACTAAAAACACTTAAAACGACTTCACCTTCTTGAAGGTGAGTTACTTCTTTAAAAAGAACTTGTTTCTTACTCTTTAGTAATAACTTATACTCGTAAAGCTTCAGAGTAATTAATAAACATTCACTTCAAGCATAGCTAAAAAAAAATCACCTCAAATAGCACAAAATCATCTCGAATCATAGCTCAAGCAAAGCACAAATAATCAAACATATTCATGTAATATCAAACATGAATCAAATACGGCACACACATCACGTAAATTAATATTTAAAAATACTCAAAGCAAATACTTGAAAAAAAACCGTAAGGCGTAGAATTTACCCCCTTACACTCACCTCATTGACGAACTGTTTGCGAGAACCCATGTTTTCTCCCATGATCTCCTAGCATGATATTCCCATCCATCCATAAAAAATCTCTGGATATCCTCCATCTCGTAAATATAGCCTCTACACCATGACCATAAAAAAATCAACTCAAGCTTCTGCTTGACTCGTTCAAATTCCTCCATCCTAAAACACTAATTATTTCCCCACCAACCAAAAGCCAATCACACGTTTCCATCAAAGGGTAATCAACCAACCATTCCCTATCATTTTATTCATTTGGATTTCCCTTGATCACCACTTAGACGCACGAGTCCTCCGAAACTTAACATGACAATTATTAAACAGCAATCTCTAATTTGACCCTCTCTTACTTCCACGTCCAGTATATATATATCATTCCATTTTCAATCCTTAACCAAAATCATACTCGGCATGTCTTCATAGCCGCTCAAACCATCCATCACAATTAACACTAATCATAGGCCAGTTAAGCAAAAGCCATGCACGTGAACCCAGTTTCATCATGAATTAAGAACTTAACCCTCCATGTCCGTGAAATAATCCCATTTCCAGTGTTTTACTCGATTGGCCCAGTACATTATCAATTTAATTATCATCGTCACCAGGATTGCAATGGAGGAAAACTACTTACCTCAGTCTAGCTTTGTATGTAGTTTCCGCCTACCCCCTCGCATGTCACCGGTGGTCTCCAATCGTTAGTTCACAAACCACCGCCTCCACTCGCCCAGCTTCTCCTCTTCCTCCACGTCATCATCAGCCAACTTGCAACCTGGGGCAGTATGAATCGTCAGAGCAGCAGCAGCAGAAGGAGCATCTTCCCCGCCGATTGATTTGGTTTCCTCGTCGTGCTTCTTGCTACGATGGCGGCGGCGGATTTTCCCCTTTTTGGGTCGGTGGAAGATTGAATTGAGAGGCCCCTTGCTTTGCTTAGGGTTCTCATTTAGTGAATCCGGATGGATTCTTGGTGTGGGTGGAGGTGATGATGGGAAAACAATGAGGGCCGACCGCCCTCTTGGCCCGTGCCTCTTTTTTTTAAATAATAATAATAATTATTATTATTATTCCTAATCCGTGGTTGCAATCCTTAGTACGTAATCGTTAATCCAACCGTTCACGTATTATGGTCGAATCTAAACCCAAAGGTCGGGGTGTAACACGCCCTTTAACGGCTTAACTCAAACACTATGCTCGGTTGCCTCTTTGTTTATTTTTCTGACAAGTTAAGCACATAATTTCAAAGATTCGAGTTCAAAAGTGGTGGAGAGTCCCCCACACTTGTTCTTCCTAAAATAGCATACATTATCAACTCACCAAAGAGGAAGAAGAGAGTAAAATCCCTCATACACCGGTACTCTAATCACTAATCATGCAACTACTCCCTAGCGAGCACAACACGTCAATCATCTATTAATTCAAAACATAGTGAGTAGGGAGAATGCAAAAGGGGGCACACTTGGAGCCCTCAAATTAAAAAAAAAAATTGTTCATGCATACAAGGGTCCAAGTGGTCGAAAAATGATAAATCATCGTCCATAATAACTCTAAAGCAGACTCTCTCTCGATCAAGCATTCATACATTTATGGAATAAGAGAGTACAATCAATAACGAGATTCCACACATGCATTTATGCACAACACCCCCCCCCCCCCACCCACACACACATACTTAAGGAACACATTAGCCTCAATGCGAGAAAGGTAAAAGTATAGGGAAACAAAGTTACCAAAATGCTTTGTCGAAGTGATTGTGGGATCGAGGGTAGGGCGCGGGGGGGGGGGGGGGGGGGGGGGGTTGATCTCCTCCCAAAGTTGAGAAATTTCCTTTTGGACTAGGTCTCTTGACCTATAGGTGACACTTGTATTTGTTGTTGGTGTTATTGCTTATGGTGTAGTGTGTACTTTGAGGCTTGAATTGTTGTGTGAAGTTTCGAGTTGGTCCGGTTTCTCCATTGATTGGAAGTTTGAAGTTTTGACACCTCTGGCGGAGGAGCATTGAAACTCTTTTCTCTTCAAAGGATTAACCCTTATAAAGGTTCCTACACAAACAAGAATGATTCATACCCATCCATTCCAAACACATTTCATCAATAATCAAAGAATGCATTGAACACTTCTAATCATACCTAGGATCCAATCTCATACATCCCCACACTTTATGGTTACTATGTAAAAAAAGGGTGTAAAGTGGAAAACAATGTCGAATTAAGTAGTTAACAATCTTGATTGATTGGTTCAATTGACAACATGTCAATCTAGGGGCTTTAATGTCGTGGCCAAAGGCAATCAACAACCTAAACAACTAAGGTATGGGTATGGCCCGATTGCTCAAAAATCATATCAAAGTGGTAAGCTTTGTTGAGCAAAGGGACCATGCACCTTATACCAATCGATCAAGATACTCAAATACCCCTCAAACATGCTTCCAGGGGTTAACATAAGCATTAAAGTTCATTTGGCATGCATCAAAACATTACAAGCAGAAATCATGTTGTTTGGGCATTTCATCGAGAAATGGGTGGGCGACAATCAAAATAATTAGAACCATGCAATTCACATCAATATTTCATACCCACCAAGGCCTCCATACCACATACATTCATTCATAAGCATGCAACACACAACAACACATCAACATTTCATCATTTGCCCTTCACCTTAGTCCATTAGAACTAATTCTTAACTAAGGCATGGTCCTTCACTAATACTTAAACTAAAAAGTAACATAAAAACAAAATTCAAACATGCAAGTACTTTATTTAAATATAAGGATAAGAAAATGCAAACTGATGTTGGGGTGTCTCCCAACGAGCAATTCTACTATACTATATAGTATTGGTGCTTTAATGTACAACTTGAAGTTGTACCATAACATTAGATGTACAAGTTTAGGTTGTACCATAAAAGAATTTGTATCATTATGTTATGGTACAACTTTACAACTTGAAGTTGTACCATCACATAAGGTACAAGTTTAAGTTGTACCATAAAAGAATTTGTCCAAAAGTATAGGTACAATCTGAAGTTGTACCATAACATTAAATGTACAATTTAAAGTTGTACCATAAAGGTAAAAACCTATAGCACCAATACTATATAGCATTTTAAAATTCCTCGTCTCCCAACTAGCGTGTCTTTTAGGTCGTTTCACCGGACGTTGTCTTCAAGTACTCGGTCCAACTCAAGACCTCCTTGAAGTTGAGATTTTCACCAGTTAAGTGGAGTCTCAAGTCTTGATCGGTCTCCTGATCATTCGGGGAAGGCTCATGTAGATAAGAATGCTAAGACACCTCCAATGAAAACTCTCTTCAAATTTTCTTTGCTTCTCTTTGCCTCGAACCAAGTCAAGCATTCTGGAAGGGTCATCACCGAATCAACCAAGAGGGATTGATGATGCCTTGGCCTCTTCTTGTCAAAGAGAAACCGCAAAAGGATCCTTCTCTAAGAGTGTATCAAGGTTGGGCGAAAAGCTTGAGTAGTATGCGTAAATTGTGGAAGCTTCATCCACTTCGACCTTGTCCATTGGTTGGACTCCAATTGTGTCTCTAACCTCCTCTCCTTCTTGTGAAGAATCCTCTCCCTATTGAGTACCAAGCTCTTCATTTTCTTCACTTTCTCCTTCCTTCCTCACAACCTCATCAATTCTCCCTTCTTTAGCTTTCTCTTCTTGATGATTAGAAGCAATGATGGTTTTACAAGCAAGTTCATAGATAGATGGTTCATCAAGGTTCACTTGCTTTTCCACCCTCGAGACACCTTGCTCTTCTAATAATTCCTTATTTGCTCCATTCTCGATGTCGAAGAGGCGCTCTTGATTGAGTCTCGAGCAAAGTTGCTCAATAACTCTTCCGTTCTCCTCTATCCTCTTGAGAATCTCTTCTTTTTCTATGAGCAAGTCTCTAGTAGAAGGGTCGGGACCAATATAGTCAAAAGCGCGTTACTACATAGAAGCAGTTTGGTGATCTAAAAGCGCAAAACCATAAGTTTTTAAGCTACAAAGCATGTTTTTAACTACATTAGTTATAAAAACTGTGATTTTGCATAGAAGCATTTTGGTGACCTAGAAGTGCAAAACCGTAAGTTTTTAAGTTTTAAAGCATGATTTTGACTACATTGGTCCGAACTTCGCTTGATGCAAGCTGTACCTACGGTTCCCACTTTTGGAGCATCTTTCCTCCCGTTTAACATCTTTGATCCGAAAACAACCCGGAGAAAGGTTGGCATCATTAGCATCTAGGCATTCCATTAGGATGTTGTAGTGCTCGAATGCTAACTCTCCAAGGCTCTTTGGTGTAGGTGGTGGTGAATGATGAAGTATACTCCCAGTCCCGGCCATTAGTTTTTCTAACTCAAGCTCCAAGAGGCTCTTTGGTTCCTGGGTTGAAGTTGAGTGTGTCGTCTCAAGGCCTAATGGATATGACGTACTCGCCTTGAGTCGCTCAATGACCATCTCCTACTCGCTCTTCACCATAGGTTGTGGAGGTGGTTCTTGGTATGATGGTGGGAATGTTAGGTAATCATGTGGGTACAGTTTATAAGCATGGAGAGTTGGTTGTTCTTCATACCCGGATCTTTGGCTAGCACAATTACTAGAAGCTTCAAATAACACCAATTCGGCGGTTGGTGATCTCCCCACTTCTCATGCCAACCATATGGATCCGGAGCTACACCTAAGTACCTAACTATATGAGAAAAAACAAAAACAACCTATGAAAGCAAAAGTGTAACAAGAAAAGAAAACAAATTATTAAACTAGTAGTTCTCGGCTTTTCCTAATAACTTAAGATTCCCCGGCAACGGCGCCAAAAACTTGATCGCTTGCGGGATCAAGCTTTAAATTTATAAGTCGATGCACACTCTCTATTCAATACTAACTAAGCCAAGCATAACCTAGATATTTTAGTAAAGAGGCCTGGTCGTATTCCAAGGGAACCCTAAACATTTTAATACTTTGTTTTGAACTACTATCTAATCGAATCAAAAGGTTGGGCATTTGAAATAATCTAATCTACTCTTAAGAGCAAAATAAACAACCAACCAAGTGGTCGGGAGGTCGCTATAGGTGAGACGATTTTCCAGGTTCGAATCCTCTTAGTTATAGTTATGGTTGTCATGTAGGGTTAAGAAAATGTGGCGAGTGAGCTCTTTCCCATGGGCTTTCGTGGTTATCAATCATCTTCTCCTTGCTTGCACCTTCTTCTTTCTCCTTGGGTGGATTGGATATTCAATTAAGCTCTCACAAAGTGTTTCCCTCTCTAAAACAACCCAAAACCCAAAATTTCTAACTCTAGGGCGACTTACCCTGAAAAGTGTAGCAAGAGGGGTATTTATAGAAAGCTGATGGTGGTCAAAGCCTCCAGGGCGTGATGCAGTCGTGATCTTTGTGTCCCGGCCGCGATCTTTTTCCCGGTCAAAATGTGCCATTGCCGCGATCCGATTTTGGTTGCCTACTGAAGTTTGCGACTACTGTTCACGGCCGCGACCTTCGGCCTGCGAACCTGGTCACAACCGTATTGGGGTCGGTTCCCCTATGAAAACCTTCATATCAAGAATACCTATGTCAAAACTGATGTTTTGCAAATTGGAACGAAAATAGTCATAAATAACACGACATGTGGCCTAGACACGGTGATTTAACATGCAAATGCCTTGGGAATAGGGGCTAAATAACACCTATTTTAGGTGTTATCAATGGGTCATAATTAAGGCTGCAAATGAGTCAAGATGCTCACGAGCAACTCAGTGTTTGAATCGGGGGCAAAAATCGTTCGACATTCGACTTTTTATTTAAAAATCCAGCTCGCGACCTAACTTATTATCAAACAAGCCAAGCTTGAGCTAGACCATGCTCAGCTTGATAAGCTCATGAGCCAGCTTGAATCAGCGGCTTGTTGAGCTAAGCTCGCGAGCTGGCTTGTTTCGAGCTTGTGGAAGGATTAATTACTCTTATGAACATGAACATTATCTTGTTATTACGGATGTGTATGGAAGTTAGTTGTTATTTATAGTTTCTACTTTTCTTTTTAGGATTTAAACTCTTATGTATACACATTTTTAGCAAGAATGTTTTCAATGGAGCTCATCTTGAGTCGAGCTCGTACTCAGCTTGACAAACTATGTTGATGAGCATTTAGCAAGATCTATCGAGCTCGAGCCTGGATTATTTTTAATCAAGCCGAGCTCGAGCATGAGCTGAATTATCAAAATTCGAGTTGGAGCTGAGCTCGAGCTTAGAAATTGACTCGCACGAAACTACACTTGGAATTAATCCCTACTAGAGCCCAAGTTTTTAAACTCTAGTTGGGTGGAGTGAAGGGCAAGTATTTAAATTGTCAACTCGGACCGGTCCATATTTCCTCATGCCCACAATCTCTCACCTTTCCAAACGCAGAATTGTTTTAAAATCGTGCACAACGAGAGATTGTTTTAAAATCACTCATAAATCCCTCGTCACATTCACTAATCCAAACGACCCCTAGGTTAATTTCACCCAATATTGAGTTAAAGCTAGCACACTTAATCATTCATGAATAATACCTCAAATATTATATAAAACACTCAATCAATAAAAAAGGTTCATGTTCTTACATCCGAACACATAGAGAGACTAGGATTCACAATACCCAAGTTAGTAGGTAGGCTATTCCATAGCTAAACAAGAGAAAACAACAAAAAGAAGAGAAATAACCATGAAGTGATGTCAATCTTTCCTCCTTGTTGCTTGAGACACCCTTGAGATGAAGAAATCTTCAATCCTCTAGCTAGGAACAAGCCCAAAGCTCCTTCTTCCTCCTTTGATTTTCACTTTATCACTCTAGAAGAAACCCTAACCTCTCACTAAAATCCTCTTTAATCTGAAAAATGAAAACCTAACCTAAAGTGAAGCTCCCTTTCTTCTTCCTTTCAGCTCACATTTTATACCAGGATCGGGCTCAGTTCACAGCCTCAGTTCAGGGTCGTGAACACTTCAACGCGTCCATGAACACAGAGCACGATGTCGAAACGTGCCGCTTCGCCATCAGGAGTTCACGGTTTGGCCTCAATCTTCATGGTTTTGTTGACCGTGAACTCGTCTCGCGGTAGTAACTACAAATTTCTCCCTGGACGCCTAGCAGTTCATGGTTTATGGCTTCAGTTTACGGCCTTAGGAGAACGTGAATTTCAATGGGAAACCGTGAACATGGCCTGAAACCTGGATGTCTGCACTTCACTGTTATGGGGCAATTGTCAGTCTTCAGACTTTTCTTCAGTTTTTTCTCTTTTTGACCTCCAGTTATCCCATAATTTGACCTCGACCCTTCCACACGTGCTAGGACATGAAATATATCAAAACGAGCACAACCTAGCATGAAATATGTCAAGGAACGATGAAATGCAAAGTCAAACTATCAAGAAATGAGGGGCAAAATGTGTACATTTGGACCCGAATCACTCCACCACACTTGAACGTTTGCTTGTCCCCAAGAGAACCATTTTCAACCTAGGTAATATTTAAACCTGCAAAGATAGCTAGGGGACATTTCAAAAGGAACAAGGCTGTGAATCTCAAATGACTATTTGGGCATCGACACTCGAACTGTCTCAAACAAATCCGACATCCACCACTAATGACATTCAATTGCATAAAAAATGGGCAAATGAAAATTTCTCGTTCTATCCACAATCAATGCAAGTCTCAACCGGGCCACTAATCAATCAAAACCGACCATGCATAGAACTCAAGTCAAAGGAACAGACAACGGGGCAACATAGGTCCTCACCGGGATAGATATGAACATGCAAGAATAAGAAAGAATCGCTAACTCTCAACTAGTGGGGTCAGGACCTTTTGGTGCAAAAGATGTGCACAATCATCACCACTCATCCCTACCATCTCGCCACCATGGCGGCAACCTCTAAACGCTAGAGTTCACGGGATAGTTGTCGTCACTAGCTCGTCTAGAGGTCTTAGACACGGGTTCAGATGACTAGCAATTGTTTTGGGCATTGGGGAAAAGGCCTTTTAAGTGGTGGAAAACAAAACATGAGGTTCTACATCTTCAACCTAAACTTGAAGGTTCTATGGTTTCGACTAAGAACCTTCTCTACAAACAAAAGCCACTAGCATCGGCCAAAAGACTTACTTCTCCCTTCCAAACTATCACCCATCATGAACTACATTTAAGTGTTCTTCCTCGGTCTTCTCTTGTTATCACCTTTCGATTTGGTAGTGAAAGAGTTCTAATACAATGTGGGGGTCTAAATGGCTTGAGTGCCAAGAAACCCCTCCTAGAGCATACACTTTGATTTTTGTGACACCCTCTACTTTATTTACCCCGTTTTATTGCCTCTTTTTTTATTCCTTTTTCTTTTCTTTTATCTTTTCTTTTTTGTTCTTTTTTTTGGGGGGGGGGGGGTACTAGAGAGTAAAAAACATTCCACCTATACATTTAACTACCAATGCTCTCTTTGAAGAACTCACTCCAACACTACACTTCATTTTTCATTCCCAGCAAGAACCGCACACAATCCTCCTATGTAGAACCTCAATGGAACTCAAAAGCGAGATCTCCGAGATACAAGGACGACTCATGTATAGACACGAAGAAAGGATTGGGGCCGTTCTATCAACACCATTAAGCTCACAAGCAAGAAGCTCTTAACATAAGGACGACCCTTGAAGTAGGGATGGCAATGAGTCGGGTTGGGTTGGGTTTTTCCAACCCAAACCCATGGGTTTATCCGTGAAAAAAGCCCGGGATAAAACCCATTGGGTTTGAAAAACTCAAACCCAACCTATCGCTGGTTCATGGGTACCCACGGGTTTTGTCGTAAAAAATTTACAATAACAAATTCCTATCAAAATTAAAGTCAAATATCAATCTCTCAATACAAATTATCCATATATAAAGCACCATTCTATAAAATTCAAGCAAATCACAAATTAACTATACAAATTGTTCAACACCAATCTAGAAAACTCAAGAAAATTGAAGCAAATCACAAAGTATCCATAAATAACATGATTAATTGAAAACTTCTTCCTTTCAATTAAGTTTCTTCACTCTCCACTCGATAACATCAACTTTGTTTTACACAATTAGAAAGAAAAAATTAGACATGTCTCCACAAACATAAATAAGATTAGTTGTTTAGAATATTAAATATATCGAGAAAAATAATATGGGTGTGGGCGGGTACCCATGGGCCGGGTTTACCTAAACTCAAACCCAACCCAACCCAACCTGGCCCAAAACCCATCAACACGGATTTTACCCATGTTGACCGGGTTGGGTCGGGTGGGTACCCGTGGGTTTGGGTTTTGTTGCCATCCCTACCTTGAAGTCACAAGGCTCAAAGGAGTTGACTAAAGGATAACTCATTTTAGGACAATCAACATTTGGGCGTGGACTAATCCTATACCTCCATCCTACTCGCTAATGAAAACTGTGATGCTACACACCATGGTGAGAGGGCACTATCACACTAGAAGAAAATGATCGGCTCAAAACTCAAAGGCTACCTAGCCGCCCAATCGTCTATTCCATATTCACAAACTCGATGCATGGAAATTGTAATCGAAGAGTAACCAAGTCAAGCCATTCCATTCATTTAAGCACACATGAGAACTAAGCCTTCGCACAATCCTATTGCACTCTCAGTCATCTTAATAGGATGCACTCGACTATATGCAACAATTCAAAAATGATGCCAAATAAGCACAAAAATCACCATCCAACCGGCCATTTTGAAAAAGCATTGCTTGGAGCTCTCAATTTTTTCAAATTTGGGCATACATCAAGGCTCCAAGCATTCAAAATTACACCAAACATTGATACACACATGCATAATGGACTACCCCCCCCCCCCCCCCCCCCAACACACACACACACACACACACACACACACACACTTAAGCTCGACATTGCCCTCAATGGCGTAAAAGAATGAGGTAGAACGATGTTATCGGATACGGTGTGAATGTTGGTGGTCGGGATCGGAGGTCGGGCGAGATCCGGAAGAGCAAGGAGACAGAAAAACACCACCAAAATATCTCCAATGGTCGTCTTTATTGAAAGGAAAAGAGATACAAACCGTTGATGGTTGGGTTGCCTCCCACCAAGCGCTTCTTTAACGTCATGAGCCGGACGGTTGCTCTTCAAGTATCAGTCCACCCAAGAACCTCCTTGAAGTTGAGGTTCTCGTTGGTGAGGTGATATCTCATGTCACGAGCATTGGACGAGTCCAAGATTGAGGGCTCATGAACTTGAGTGGCTTTGAGGCTCCAACCACGAGACCTCTCCTTCTTTCCTTCTCCCATCTTCTCTTTGCCCCACACCATGTAATGCATCATCGATTTACCACCATCGCTTCCACCAAGAGGGATCGTCGATGGTTTGGCCTTGGCTTGGCAAAGAGCCGCAAATGGGTCCTTCTCCAAAAGCGCATCGAGGTTAGGTGGAAAGCTTTCATAAATCTCGTAACTTATGGATGCTTAATCCACCTCAACCTCGTCCTCTTGGATGCCTCTTGCTCCTTCTACTTCTTCCTCAACCTCGCTTCCTTCTTAATCAATTTCCTCCCCTTGGGAACACTCAAGATCTTCCTCCACTTTAAAGCTCGCTTCCTCCTCTTCAACCTCTTCTTTCTCCTTCCCATTCCCGTCTTCAAGCACGAATTTGAGGGAAATATGCCATGCAAGGTCATATACAGGATTCTCTTGCTCCTCCACACTCGTTTCTTGGTCTTCAAAGTTGCTTTCGGGAAAGGGAAAGTGATGGGAGTCATCAATGCAACCTTCCTGTTCATCCTCACCACGGTAGCTCTCCAGGGTGAGCTCTTCTTGCTCCACACGGTTGTCATTGATCGCTCCTTCAACCTCCTCATTCTCCTCCAATAATGAGAGGTGATAGCTTTCACAAGCTCGTGCCCCTTTCTATTCTAGCGTAAAACCGGGAGGAGAGAGGGGTTGGAAATCCATGTCGGAGCTCGTTCTTCCAAATTTCTCATGGCTCGCCTCTTCGACTTCCTCTCTTTCTTCCGATGGTAGAAGGCGATGGTGATCAAGTTGTGCACATGCTAGCTCAACAAGCACTCCTTGCCTCTCCGTGCGTCGATGGAGCTCCTCCGCCTCCCGAAGAAAGGTTGAGTCGATAAGGCCGACGATGGGAAAGTCCAAGCTAGAGCACCCTTCATTGGTGCCCCAAACAAATCGCTCCACCATGAGCTCTAATTTTCTCTTTGGCTCCGGTTGTGGAGTGGCACATGGTCTTGAGGTTTGTCCCATGAAAGCATCAATGGCCAACTTCAACTTGGATTTCTCCTCGGGTTGTGGAGGGAAATCTTCTTGATATGGGGAAGCCTCTTCATACCCCCAACGGTGGTAAAAACTTGACTCGCACGAAACTACACAGCGAATTAATCCCGACTAGAGCCCAAGTTTTTTTTAACTCTAGCCGGATGCAGTATAGAGCAAGTATTTAAAGTGTCAACCAGGGCCGGTCCATGTACCCCTACTTCAATCGCTTAAGTTGTTATCTAGCAAAACGGTTTAGAGTTTAAAATTATAAAAACTACAAATGAAAACAAGCAAGGAAAGTAAATGGAAAAGAATTCTACTTGAGAGAGCTTCACCCGGGTATTGCTCCCCCTAGTCTTATGCTAAGAAGCGACAAACAAAGCTCTAGTGTTAAGGACGTGTTGATCCACCGCTAGGTGGGCGCAACTAGCTAGGATATTAGCTAGCCGAAAGGAAAATCAACAAACGTAAGCTAGTGGAACTAGCTCTCTTAACCGTTAGGTCAAGGATTGTGATTCATAGCTAGAGATTCTAGCCCTCTTTATCGATCAACCAAGGAGATCCCTAACTCTCTCTTAGTTAGCTAATTGAGAATCGTTGCAACAAGTTAGAAAGCTAACTCACTTAACCTTTCGGCTAAGAGTGACAACGATGGGCTAGGAAACCTAACCCTCTCAACTAGCTAGCTAAGGATGGCAAACCAAACCCTCGGAACTTAATCTGGTCGGTGGAGAGAGCTATCCCAGTGGAATCACGACCCTACTCCGATATTTGAGATTTTGGTCTTAAATTGACCTAAAGGAGGTTACCCAAGTGGCTAAGGAGTCTAGCTCCTAATTGGACCAAGAGGGGATTTCCACCATCTAGGTTAATTTCACCCAATATTGAGTTAAAGCTAGCACACTCAATCATTCAAGAATAATACCTAAATATTATATAAACACTCAATCAACACAAAAGGTTCATGTTCTTACATCCTAACACATAGAGAGACTAGGATTCACTATACCCAAGTGAGTAGGTAGGCTATTCCATAGCTAAACAAGAGAAAACAACAAAAAGGAGAGAAATAACCATGAAGTGATGTCAATCTGTTGCTTGAGACACCCTTGAGATGAAGAAATCTTCAATCCTCTAGCTAGGAACAAGCCCAAAGCTCCTTCTTCCTCCTTTGATTTTCACTTTCTCACTCTAGAAGAAACCCTAACCTCTCACTAGAATCCTCTTTATTCTAAAAAATGTTAATATAACCTAAAGTGAAGCTCCCTTTTTCTTCTTTTCCGATGACATTTTATACCAGGATCGGGCTTAGTTCACGGCCTCAGTTCACGATCGTGAACTCTTCAACGCGTCCATGAAAACAGAGCATGATGTCGAAAGGCACCACTTCGCTATCAGGAGTTCACAATTTGGCCTCAATCTTCACGGTCTTGTTAACCGTGAACTCGTATAGTGGTAGTAACTGCAGATTTCTCTCTGGATGCCTAGCGGTTCATGGTTTATGGCTTCAGTTCACGACCTTAGGAGACCGTGAACTCCAATGGGAAACCGTGAACATGGCCTGAAACCTGGACGCCTGCACTTCACTGTTACGGGGCAATTGTCACTTTGGACTTTTCTTCGGTTTTTGTGCTTTTTGACCTCAATTATCCCAAAATTCGACCTTGACCCTTCCACACGTGCTAGGACCTGAAATGTATCAAAACGAGCACAAACTAGCGTGAAATATGTCGAGGAACGATGAAATGCAAAGTCAAACTATCAAGAGTCTAAAATTTATAAAGGAGTGAAGCTCAATCTAAGCAAAAACTCGACTCGACTTGGCTCGTTTGCAGCCCTAGTCATAATATGGGGTTTTGAAATAGTACTTTTCATGTGTTGTCACCGTACAATAATTTTCAAAATTTGCAAACATGGGTATATATATAGGAGGTAGGTAAGTTAGGGGAGGTGTCATATAGACTTCATCACGATTAAGGAAGGCATGCTCTCGTTTTGATCGTTCCCACCTGTCTTCTTCCCATTATAGTGAAAGATCTTTCACTTCGCCATAATAAGAACTTTGCTAACCTTAGAAAGCTAGTTACTCAAACCACTAGGTCCAATGATTATTTGAGTTCGCACCTCATTTTAGACATTGACTAGACTTGAGAGTATCTTCATTTAGTAGGTTTGATCAACTTTCATTAGAATACAACTTGCCCAAATATATGAATTGTGTGGGTAAAAATATATTACTTTTACCATATTAATCACCAGTCAAAGGGGTAGGTTAGGGGAGAGTAGGTAACTAACACATCTTGCTAGAAAAATTGACTACAAGACTTGTATATGTATACTATTATAAAAAGATACAGGGTCTCTACTTATGAGAGCTTAGGTGAAGGCTTGAATGACTTAGTAGTTAGTTGAAAGAGGTTATATTTGACGTTCTTTATAAAGATCATTACCCGGTATATAATGTCTGAGAGGGATTTGTCAAAGCACGTAGAGGAGCTCTACTATGACTATGTTCCAATAGCTTCGTTTAGCAGCGAACAATCACTAAATTCTTTGTTAAATGGAGGAGTGGAAGAGGAAAATTCAATGACTTGGGCGATAAGGAATATAAAAGTTGAAGCCAAGGGTAGTGAGAGCGTATGAGAGAATTGATTGAATAAATTTCATTTCACAATATAGGAATGAGGTTATCTCAGTATATTCTAATTCTCCTATCTTATCTATCAATGGTGTGCTATGAGATGCTTTACCTGGAGGGGCATTCATGGTGAAGATCTCGACATGATCTACTCAATCAGTCCTTTACTTCAAGGTTTAGAATGTGTTCAACCGAAAGTTTATCATATATATGTAAGATTCAAGTGATAAGGAAGAAAGGAAAGTTTTAATAAGGAAGAAAGGAAAGTTTTAAGGGGAGTGAAAGGGCATGGAATATGGCACAATAAATTAAATAACAATAACAAATTTCATCTGCCTGAAACTTTCTAGGTAACCTGATATTAATGAATTAATAAAAAGGAGAGGTTATGCAATATACTCGAAAAAAGTAGCTCAGAAAAAGGGCGAAAGGAGAGGCTAGAATATACTCGACTGTAGAAATAGGTTAGATGAAATTCGGGTTAATGCCACATTTGGTCACTGGAATTGTTAAAAGGGTCATGTTTAGTCACTAGAAAAATTAATATCAATTTTGGTCATTCAAATTAGTGAAACAGGTCACATTTAGTTGGTCTCCGTCCAACTCCGTTAATGGAGTCCGCTATGTGCTGACATGGCTAACGAGAGCGCCTAGTCATCGCCATTTTGGGTCAAACATGGTCAAACCCGACCCGCCATGCCACTAAACCCACCATGTCATACACCCAACTCATGAACCCAACCTGACCCAGAACCCAACCCAAGCCTACTTAACAAAATAAAATTGAAGACACGAAACCCTTTCTTCTTCATCGCGAAGGACCTACCACCGTCGTCTTGACCCACCACCGCCATCTGCATCCATCATGACGACGTCGATGAAAATTCTCGACCCTCCATCAATCTACAGAACGATGATCTCCGATGATTAGCCCCAAACCACTATTCAAGTTCCTTCTTCTGAAAATTTTTTCGAACCCCTTGTCGTCAAGGCCGAGGCGTTAGGACTGACCGGTGAGCCACCCATGGGCCTAACGGGCAATGCTACGCCACCTTCCTCACCACCAGCAACCCCTACCTCGACTTCTTCTTCCAGATCATCCCCTGCACTCTTATCGATAAATTAGTCGGTCGTCTCAATCTGGCCTAGGCGCACGATCCTCTCACTAAGCTCAAGTTGATCGCAATCTGCGAGGTGTTAGAGGAACCAACAAGTCGGACAAAGAAGGGTTCTACGCGGCTGCGCTCTAGCTCTACAGCCACCATCCAAAAATTAGGGTTTCAAGGAGTAGTTGGGTGCTATAGTAGCTGGCGCCCAAGAGCAGAGATGTAGCTGAGCAATTGAGTTTGCTCAAATATGCTTTTTCGGGAAAGTTTCTACACAAACGAAAAAGGGAGAAAAGGATCCAGACATTCCCCTGTCCCGACCGAGATGTAATTGCCACCTTTGACTAACGGAGAGTGACTAAATGTGACTTGTTTCAGTAATTTGAGTGACTAAATGTGACTTGCTTCAGTAATTTGATTGACCGGAATTGATATTAATTTTTTCTGCTGACTAAACATGACACTATTTAGTAATCCTAGTGATCAAATGTGGCATTAACCCAATTAAATTATGTAGAACCTTACTGACTATAGCACTAGAATACTTTCCTTAAGTAAGCACTTGTCGATCATCTAGGTTGCCTCATGGACCAGGAAACCGGATCGTACCGGCGAGTTCAACCAAAAAAACCGGAAACCGGACCAAGAATGATATGGCAGGCTGCTTGGCATTAGAATATCGTGTCGGCCGGTTTTCCAGCTTAACCGGTATAAAAGGAAATGCTACACGGCTTTGGTCTAACCGGCGGTAGGCTTATTGGAAGGAAAAACGTCATCGTTTTGGCACTTACATTTAAAAAAAAACGGCCAAAGGCCAAAAACGCAAAAACCCTAATCTCTAACGAAAATCGGGAGCAATTTCCTTTCATCGTTTCTTTTTTTTTTTTTCAACCCCGCCCGCCGCTCCTCCTCTTCTCCTCTCGCAATTGGCGAGTTGCGACCCACGACCAGCGAAATCAAAGAGGCAACCCACGACCGCCGCTCCGCCATTCCTCTTCTCTTCTTGTCTGGCAATAGGCGATTGGCGATTGGTGACTGTCGATTGACATTGATCCCTGCTCTGCTCCACTCTACCGCTCCTTTTTCTCCTCCTCATCCGCGCCGCCTGCTCGAGTCTCCCTCCCCCGCTGCTCAAGAATGTGTCGGCCCTGCTCAAGAACATGAGACATAGGTAAGGAGAAAATAGATACTACCGAGTTTTTGGATGTTTCATGCTTTTGACTTATTTTAAGTATACTGCTGAGTTTTTTTTTTTACAATGTTTGGTGGAAAATAGATAGTATTTGGAGATGATATTGTATAACAATTTATGCCCTCTATTCATATTAGAATTTTAGATGTTTTGGCAGCAATGTCCAGTGGAGAAGAAGCCCGATTGGTTGATCAAGGAGCAGCCCCTAGTCATTGAAAGTTTGTCACAAAGAGTTTACGAAGCAAAAGTGATCCAACTTGGACTCATTGTTCCCTTCATCAGGATGGAAAAGTTGAGGTACTCACTTGTCTCTATTGTCAAAAAGAATTTGAGGTGGAGGAATCACTAGAATGAAAAAACCATCTAGCTGGGATTAGTGGGGATAATGCAATATGCCCAATGGTTCCTCCTGAGGTGAGCCACAACATGCAAAAGCTTTTGACTGATTGTGAAGCTAATAAGAAGAAATATGAAGTTATCAAAGCTGGATTTAAAGAACCTCGTGATACAAGTTCTTCTAGTGCACAAGATGTTGGTAATAGTGCTAGAAGATTTGCTCATAATGTGTCTACGGGTTCGGTTGACACTTTCTTTACTCCACGGTCATCTTCCGGTAGTCAACCGGGAATAGCTAGATGGTTCTATGATGCATGTGCTCCTTTAGAAGCAATTAAATCTCCACAATTTAAAATAGCATTGGATGCTTCTATGACTCTTGGTCCTGCTTATGGAAGTACTACATATTATGCTTTGAGGTGTCAAATGTTATTATGACTGTTTGTGGAGATAAGGCAGAGAAGTACAAGCCATACATGGATATCATTAATAGGAGATGAGATAAGCACTTGAGCCGTGATTTGTTTATGGTAGCTCACTATCTTAATCCGGCTATGAAGTATTATGATAATTGGACA
This sequence comes from Linum trigynum, assembly GCA_964030455.1. Taxonomy (NCBI): domain Eukaryota; kingdom Viridiplantae; phylum Streptophyta; class Magnoliopsida; order Malpighiales; family Linaceae; genus Linum; species Linum trigynum. The sequence continues at coordinate 47,490,001 of OZ034817.1, read as the reverse complement.
GATGATAGGGTGGTTACATTTGGACTTCTTAATCTTCTTGAGAACTCGTCTTTATGTCCTGATAATAGTGTGGTGGTGGCAGAGATGAATATGTATGCTGAACGTTTAGGAAACTTTGGGAGGAAGATGGCAATAGATGCTGCACAGAAACAACAACTAGGTAATTGATATCACTTGCATTGAGGTTCTTCTATTTATTACAGTATTTGAGAAACTAACATGTATCTTTTATATGTAGATAAGTGGTGTAAATGGTTTGGCATTGATGCTCCAAGTCTTCAGAAGTTGGCTATTCGAATTCTTAGCAAAACTGATGCTTCTTCTTGTTGTGAACGTAATTGGAGTGTCTATGAACGTGTGCGCAACAAAAGAAGAAACAAATTGCAGCATAAAGTGCTTAGTAACTTGGTGTTTGTGAATTACAACTTACGATTGCATAATAGGTAATGATTTGAATTATAGAACTTGTATGTTGAATTCATACTTTTTATGCTTACTATTGAATTGAATTATTTTATGTTTTCTACTTTGATTAGAGAGTATTATACCAAGAATAACAAAGAATAATTTGATCCCATAATCCTTGAAAGCATTGATTCTACTGTTACTAGTCACTGGTTGTCACTAGAGGAAGAAGATTCATCTTCTAGGGACAAGGAATTCGATATTAATGAGCTGGATCGAGCATTAGATGAGGAAGGTTTGTTTGTAAACCAATTATGTATGATATGAATTCTAATACTAATAATTGATAATAATTCTTACTTGTTTTCTCTTGTATTGTAGTTGGTGATGAAGAAGATGAAGGGGACGAGTTGGAGAATGTAGACTTCTCTACATTTGGTGTTGTTTCAATATATGAAACGTTGTTTGTGAACGTTGTAGTACTTGCTAGTTTGAGTTTGGTACTTGTGAACTTGTGGTTTGAGAATGTTGTTTGGTTGTTTTGTACTTTGAACGATTATGTAGTTTGAGAATGTTGTTTGGTACTTTGTACTCGATCCTAAACATGCATTTGAACCATTATGTAGTTTATTCAGTAATGTTGCACTTTGTTGATTGTTATATTACCTATGCCTATTTAGTTTATTCAGGTTTGTTATCCGGTATATTCCGGTTTTATTCTGGTATTACTCCAAGACGGTATCCTGAATCTGTCGATACGATTTTTTAACAAAATAAAATTTAATTACAAAAACAATATTGTATCGGTACACAACGGTTGAACCACAATCGCTCGACAAAACACCCTACCACAAACTGGTCTGATATGACTTCCGGTGTTCATTTAAATGGAAGTTTCCTTTTCGTTTGGCATAAATAAGACAAAAGCTAGTGATGGCAATGGGGCGGGGCGGGTACCTCAATTCCCATGCCACGCCCCACGCTACTACGGGTCGGGGCGGGTAAAACCCGCGCGGGTACGGGGCAGGGCGGGTCGACCCACTCTTACATGTTGTTCAAAACAAATACAAATAAATTTTACTTTTTACAATAAAACGTAGGGGAAAACACTTTAAGAATGAAAAATATTGATAATAGAATGGATAATTGAGCCTAACAAGTTGAAAGATCGACTCTAACTAGTTGAAGAAAAGTCAAAATAGGAGAAATATGTATAGATATTGTAAAAAATTGAGATAAAATGAGTCTAGAACAGGGCGGGGCAGGGCGGGTCGGAAGTAGATACCCATGCCCCGCCCCACGCTACTGCGGGTCGGGTAATACCCGCCCCATCGTGGGTCAGGTCGGGTAATACCCGCGTGGCGAGTTGAAATTACCATCATCACTAACAATAGCGAGTAAGTGTGAGTGAATTCTTTCTTCTCTAACTTCCTATCCTTAAAGTAAAGTATAAAGTTACTTACAAAGAAGAGTTTGACCCAAAATTGACATCGGTGCCTTACTAAGTTTGCATGGATTGTTATTTAGAGATGTGTGGACTAGTATAGTACATTGTACACATATTAGTCCGATATTACCTTTTAATAGTAATAGTGAATGCTTTACAAGTTATTAATGCGATTCTTTCATAAATATCATCTTGAAAAGATACTAAACCAAGAAGCAATTCAAGAAAGATGAGTGTGCACAAAAATATCATGAGCTCAGTAGGTTCCGAAGCAAACTAGTTTATGTGGGCCATCTAGGACCACTCTTGGTAAATCACTTAATCTTAATGTGGGAATCTAAACTAGGTTAGTGATCGCAAATCAATTTTAATCATGCTTTCACAGTCTAAGAATAAAAGGAGAGACGAGACAATTATAACCTTCTCATTCTTTTGACATTCAATTTAATCCTTTTTTATGGATACACTTTCTATCTAGCATTCTGGATTTCGAAGGACAGTCTCGTCTATCCTTTTGGAACGCATGAATTAGAAGATCCCCCACGGGATTTGAATCAACTCCTTCATGAAGATATTGTAGGAGTTAGTTTTCCTAGGCAAGTTCCTCGAGGTGATCTGAGTGTTGTTTAAGTTGTTGGGGTGGCCCTTCCCCTAGAAGTTTTGGTTTCTGTTTTGCTTTTAGTGCTGTGAGTCTTTGCTAGCAGCAGTGCCTCTGTAATGTGGCTTTTGCCTCCTCATTAAAAAAAAAAAAATCTAGCATACGATGGATAGTATAGTGAAATAAGTTATATTTGGAGATTGATTGCTTATTGGATGTGTAATGTGCCATTGATCCACAAGATTAGAAGACTTCAATTGCCTTGTATTAGGTGAAGGGAAGGGGGTGGCGGTCTTTGTAGGGCTCAAACCTACAATATTACCGCCACAAATGTTACGTTTGAACCAATTGAACCATAAGCCCCTTGATAGAGGAAAATTGAAGATTAGGCTTAGTTAATCTAAGTACTTTATTGTTGTTTCTAGGTAACATAATCATCGGTCGAGCTTTTTGCTGTCTCCATTTGCTATTCAACTCCTTTGAGCTTTATGTAACCGTCGAAACACTTCACAATTCACATCATGCAGTTGGTATTGTAACTTGTAAGTCATTTTATTGAAAAACACATTTGAAATTTCACAACTAATCAGAAGCTCGAACAACTGTAGATCGTTGGTTCAACTTCCTATCCCCCATCTCACAGTGTCTTCTTGTAAATTGTAATAAGAAGGGAAAAAAAAAGGAAAAATTAAAAAGAGGAATCCTTCCATTGCATTACATATCTCAGGCTTATGCAGTGGGAGCCTATAATTGGCCAAAAGAATAGATATACGATCCCTTTTTACAGCGGTCCAACACTTCCCCTTCAAATTCTTAACCCTGGCATCAAAATCAGCGATAGTAGGCCATGTGTCTACTAGATGACATGAAAGGAGAAGGGGAGGAAGCCTTCTGGGTTTGGGCAGTAGAGGGTTTTATGACTTCCTTCTTCTTCCTCTTCTCCTGCTTAGTCTCGGAACGTAGCCAGTTCTCAACTACTGTGAGCAGGTTCACAGATGTACTGAGCTCATTCATCTCCACTAGCTTAGCGTACCTCTTAAGCTCGCCTTCTTGAATGTAAGCAAGGTGTGTCGCCCATGCCTCTAAACCGTCGAAGATGTGAGTTGCATATATTAATGTAGCTCCTCTCTGCCATCAACTTAACAAAATCAGCATAAGAGAGACAGAAAAAGTATGCTTGATCCGAAGCTAATGGTAAAGACAGAAAATGAATTATGGTGGGTGCAGCAGAAACTTGGGATATCGATTCTATTTTTCTCCCGGAACGTGGGCAATACTTCGCCATTGTGCATACTAGAACATCATGCTATAGATATTAATCTCTTAAAAGGAATACAATCATGGAAATCAAGTTGGCTCCTATATGAAAGAACCCATACCTGCTCAGTTTCCTCCCTAAAAAACTCCAGCAAATCCATCCGAGCAACCACATCCAAATCAACTGTCACCTCATCCAATAACAAAACCTGCAATGAGAAATTCATCTGTTTATTTGGTGAAAGAGATGATAAATTGCGAGACGCTTGGCTCAACAACAGAGTTGCTATCTAAAAATGTTCAAATGGTCACAAGTAAGCAAAGCCTCATGGATTGAAGATGCATGTACCCAAACTGCTTTAGATTTCATACATGAGAAGTCAAGACAATCTATCAACAAGCAGAAGGGATTTGGACAGTCATACACACACCCAAAATGTAATTGTTATTACTACCAAAAAGGGCGAAAAACTGTTCGTTAGTTTTTTGTTCTCCCTCAATATCATTCCAAGACTGAAAATTTACCTTATACGGGTATAGAAGCCCCATACAAATCTGAACCCGGCGCCGCTGCCCATCAGATACCTTGTGCATACGCCATCGGAGATCAATATCAAGAAGCTCAATCAGCTTTTCTCTCCTGTCTGGATCAACACCCTCAACTGACACCAAAATAAACAATTGGGAAGAGATAAACAGAGACCTCAGAATGCAGATCCCAGTGCCTGTATTGTACACTTAATATTCTTAAGTGTAACTATGCTAATTGCTCGATCCACTACCTCCAAATATCATATGCTCCGCAGAGAAATCTCCCTGCAGTGGTATTTCTCCCTGGAATTTGCAAGGACGATGATCAAATTCAACGTAGTAAGTTACATAGACTCAAATGTAGCTGTGCTTGAATGTTTGAGAACAGAAATGCTCAATTCCTCGTTCCAATTGGAAAGCAAGTGGAAATCCCTAGATCTATGTTAATGTACGGCAGAGTAGAATGACAAAGAAACGAGCAAAATTGAGCAGCAACTCACCGCCGATCCCGCATTTTTACTCCAGGAACCTCCCAAATAGGCCAAATCGCCGCTGCAAACGAGCTGAGTGTCATGAAAAGCCGAGCTGTTCAGCACTCTCACGACGTCTTTCCCTCCTACCATATGCTTCCCCGCCAGAATCCGCAGTAAAGTCGACTTCCCTGTACAGAACCGACAGCCACTCTCAATTCTCTCTTCGAATTCGATTCTCCATTCAAAAATAGAATTAGGTATCAATAGGAGAAAGGAAATTTTCCTGACCTGATCCATTGGCGCCGGTGAGTAAACAGCGAGATCCGGGAGCAATGTCGAGATTGAACTCGAAGAAAAGAGGCGTCTGGTTGGAGTCGTACGAGAACTGCATCGCCGACACGCTGATGCTGCTGGACTTGTCATTGTCCAGTCCGCCTCTTCCTCCTCCTCCCGTCGGTGGCGTCGCCGAAGCAGCACTTTCCGCCATTTTCTTTTCCCACCGGCAATTTGAACAGTGATCTGGGCCGTCTATCGTTTGTCTGTATTTTCTGAATTGGGCCGTTGGGGGTAGTTTTAACGTGTAGTGTATGGTTCAGTAGACGACGACTTGGACGCACCGTTTCACTCCACGTCTATCTTCGCGAAAGGGGTGGAAAGGGAAAAGCAAATACAGCGGGCTTTGGGGGTTGGTGGTCGGGACGGCTAGTGAGTTCATACTTCATAGTTGGCTTCATGCCGCTTAGTGGCGGTTTCACCGGATTATATATTGGTTCAGCAATAGGGATGGCAATAGTGCGGGTTTGGGGCGGGTTTATCTAAATCATCCTCAAACCCATTTTCAAATACCAAAACCCATACCCGTCTCATACCAATGCAGGGGAATGTTATGCAAACCCATCTTCATACCCGTGGGTTTCGGGTACCCATGGGTAATACCCATACCCGTACATCCAACATTATTATACCTAAAACTCACAAGAAAAGTTTTAATTATAATTCTAAACGAACATATTATATCATGAAGTCAACAAAACACGGTCATTTTTTTAATATGGTTCAAAGAATATGATCCTAAAATATTCATTAATACATAATATAGAGTATTATATTTTTGAAATTATTATGTTCTAACTCTGATACATCTACTAAATAATATTTAACTAACATAATCTTGTTGACAAGGGGGAAATGAAAGAGTGAAATGAGAATTGAGAGAAATGAATTAGGTTTTGATTAAGGTGGTCACTCAATTGTATTTCTACTATTTATTTTCTCAAGTTATCTTCATCATCATTGATAGATAATTATTTGACGCACATATTTTTTTTTTATATATGAAGACATTTATCGTGGTGGGGCGGGTATGGGGATGGGTATGAGGCGGGGGAGGCTAAAACCATACCCGCCCCATACCCATCAAACTTTTTGCGGGTTTTACCCATACCCGCCCCATACCTGGTCAAAGAGGGGATTCCCCGCGTTGACTGGGTCGGGGGCGGTCGAATACCCGCGGCCATGGGTTTGATTGCCATCCCTATTCAGCACTCATTAAGGCTCCGAGTAGGGTTGGCAAACGGTCTATATGTGGTTTATAGTCCAGATCAATAGGCTGAAATATAGATTTGAGATCAGATCATGTACTATATAATTCATACCCGATCACGTTTGTACGGTCTGGTCTGGTACGGTTTGATCTAGATAGATCAGAATGAACGAAAAATGAATAATTTATGTAGTCAACCACACATAAATTTGAATCAATAAACGCGAATTTTTTTTGTCTTAAAACATAAATTCCAACATGAATGAAGAATTTTGACACCCTAAATATAAGAAAACAACAAAAATACAAAGTCAAAACGTCCTAACTTGCACCATAACGTCAAAAACATTAACATAATGTCATATAGGGACACGATTGCCTCTACTCTCTGGTGAAATGTAGTTGTGAATGAAAGAGGGGACGAGTTTCTCAAAATTAGGGTTGAGACGTGAGTGTCTCTGGGGGAATCAGGAGAGTGGTCGAGTGGGCTGCTAACACATATTGGGAAGTTGATTGGGTCCACGGTTTGGTCCGGTAAACCGCTGTCTAAACCAGACCAGACTAGGAGATCAAAACATAATATAATACAAACCATGGACCAAACCAAATCATTTTTAACGGTTTACGGTCTGAACCAAACTGTGTGGTTCGGTTTGGTTCATGATTTTTCAAAAGGTTTGGTCTATTTTCCCAGCCCTACTCCTAAGTCGTTGTGGTACGAGTAAGTTACGGGCTATGATTAACTGAATCCAAGATTATAAGAGCTGAACCAAATTAATGGTTGGGTCAGTAGAACCACCACATCATTTACAATAACGGTCTGGTTCATTGCATGGACGGTTATTGATGGACCAAACAGTTTTTCATGGTTCAACATAGAACCAGATGAACCACCACGGTTTAACTAGTCCACATGTTCACTATTTTAACCACAATGTTTTGTAAAAAATGGTTTGAGGTAAACTAAGACCATCAAACCATAATTATTAATTTTATTTCTGCTTCCTCTTCTCATTTTCCAACCTTGTTATTGACTTTACACGGTCCACTACGAACTGGCATCATAGTTTTAACTTGAACTAAAAAAATTATGATTTCTTTTGTGAGACTGTTTGAATGATTTATTAGATATTTTGGTGATAATATGAATTTGAAATTGTTTATGGTCAATTATAACTTCATTCTTAAATTACAATAATATATGTCATATATCATGAACGGTTCTATCAACAGTTAACCACCAATATTGTAACAGTTAACCATAAAATCCTAAACCATGGAGCGGTTATGGTGATTACTAAGGGCAAATTGGGTATGAATTTTTTTTATTAATTATTTTTTTAATAAATTACATTTTAGGAAGTTATAAAAATATATTAATTACGATTTTCTCTCTCCTTCTTTTCACTACCGCAATCTCTAGCCATATTTTGTTTCCTTCTTTGTCTCATTCCTTTTCTAGTCTCCGTTCAGCCGAATAAATACCACTGCAAAAAATAAAACAATAAATCAATACCGATTCATTAGACAACCAATACCATTTCAAAAAATATCAATACCATTGCAGAAATAAATCAATATCATTATGAAAAACAATATTATTACACTAAAACTACCAATATAAAAAAATATATACCATTACACTAGTTAGACCAATACCAAAACAAACAAATATCATTATGTATAATATATAGAAATTAATTTTTAAAAGATAGAAATCAGGTGAGGTATTTTTATGTATTCTCAAAATTAACCTTATTATTATATTCACCATTAATGTAAAATTAGGGTGAAATAGAGATATGAATGGTTTAGATTTTAATAGCCACCGTGATTACTCAATTTTGAGTAATCACGCTAACGCATTCCCCCTAAACCACTAACTTTTTCGGCTCATCCTCCAATCCGGTTATGAAAACAGAGACTAATACTAATGCCGACTAGAATGTGAATTCATATTTAACATGAGGTGGGTGTCCTTATCAAATTTGTCTACACGAAGGATTAAAGATATTTTGTGATTGAAAGCTAAAACACAACACCTAACAATGGCCAAGTGTAACCAATGAAAGGGACTGCAGTATAGTGGCACAAGTAATAAATATCGAATCCACGGGTCTCTAGAGTTACTATTACTCAGCTTCAGTTCATTATCTAGCAAACTAGATTAAGGATTGATTTATAAACTACTCTACTGACTACTCTACTAATTACAAGTTGGGAACTCACTTAGGTATGATTCCCCCTAGATCCTCAATTAGGTCCAAGTTGCAATTACTTTTGGTTGATCTACTGTTGTTAAACTGCGGAAGATCCTAAATTAGCTTGGAATCTTTTAAGCTGACCAAGCCCTCTTAGACAGAATACCTGGCAGGCGACTAGCCTTCACCGGGATAGACTGCTAAGGCGATTCACACAGATCTCCACTACTGGAATGAATTCCAGTACAAAACAGTGAATTGATTAACTCTCACACAACCAATTCACCACTCAATCAAGGAATCTCTCTTAACCTAATCAGATTCTATCTATCATAGGTTAAAGCAGAAATCAAGAGAAGATGATCAGGCTTTAATTGACTCTATAAATCATGCCTCAATCGATTATAATCAAACAATATAGCATCCAAAACTTCATACAAGAAAGATCCTAACACATGGAACTAGGGTTCCTCAAAACCTAAGTGAAGGGAAGTTACTCCATAGAGAAGAGAGAGACTGCAGAAATCTGATCTAGATCTTCAATCTCCATCTCCAAGCTTGATTCCCGAGCTCCAATGGCAAAGAAATCCTCCAAAATAGCTCCAAGAATGTTCCCAAGTTGCTCTCTCTCTCTAGGGTTCGTCCCTTGGGTGTTTTGGAACCAAAATCCCGCTCTCCCCTTTCCTTTTGCTGAAAATCGGGTTTTAACCAGAAATTCCCGATCACACGGCCAGGCCACACGGCCGTGTGACTTTCCCAGATGCCCGTGTGAGGGCTCAGTGATTTCCACACGACCACATGGCCAGGTCACACGGCCATGTGGGTTTTTAGGCGTGCCCGTGTGGCTTGCTCAGCCTTTGTTTAATGCTTCGTTTCTCCCTCGTTCGGACTCCGAATCAGTCGCCGTTTGATCCCAGACGCTCGTAGTCTCGTCCTCTTTCTTTCCATGACAAAATTCCATGATTATTTGTCCATAATATGAGGTATAAGTCCATTATTCCTCAGGTCATGCTCGTGTTTCTTCTCCCAAATTGCCGAATGATCTCCGATTGACTTCAAACTTGCGCCTATGCTTCAATTTACATGTTAGGACCTGAAATGTGACAAAGGAACACAACCTAGCATAAAATAGGCCAAAGAAGCGATAATGCAAGCTTAAACAATCAAGAAACAAAGGGGAAACATGTGCAAATATCGAGTCATCAAATCCCCCCACACTTAACCGTTTGCTTGTCCCCAAGTAAACCTATCTCAAACCAATGCAGCTCTCCAGACCTCTATAGCAACAAACAAGGACTCGTTGTAGAGGATTTTCGAGATCATATAGCAGCTTACGAGGTCAACTGGTCTTCTAAGACGTTCCCTATCTCAATGCGAGTACTAGACTCAAGCCAGGATCATGAGAAGAAGTGGAAGTAAGACAACCAGTTCATGGATAAAGGGACTCACACCATTCACAACCAAGGACTCGTTGTACCGGGGTGCTCTTTCACTTCATTTCACCGTTGGAACCCCTTTTTGCACTTTCATTTACATTTCTTTTTCTCTTTTTTTTTCTTCATTCACTTGGTGGGGGTTCCAACTGCAGTCTTTTGCACGGTCGACCCTTATTAGTCGAGCAAGAGCAATTTTTGTACACCTGGCGCTCGCCAGGGTACTTCTTTTAACTCCTTTTCCTCAACTCGTGTGGAGGGTCAATGAAATTAAGGGGGGTCGGAAGCTCTATCCGTGCCCTTAAAAACACATACTCGAGTAGGCAAACCGTTCAACGGGTGGAAGTTTTACTTTTACTGGAGACAACTTAGCTTCACCTTGAAGGAGTACCCCACTAAGGATCACTAAAATCTCCTCCAAAACCCGATTTTTTGCAATGAACGGTGCCACACACGTTGGGCTTACCCCATGGTTAAGATTTTTGATGATTTCGACATGGAGGACCAACTGCTTTTCATTTGCCACATGAGCACCCTGTTCAATACACGAGTCCATAACACAATTCAAACAGATTCCACATTACCACATGAATTCAACGGTCTTAGCTCCACTAATTCACAAAATCAACTGACACAGCAGAGAGCTAGATAGGAAAAATCTTATACTTCAACATCCTCCATAGTGCTACACTACCTCTCTAGGTTGAACATTACTATAGAGACTGTCCATTCAAAGCATACTAAGCAGGCAATTTGCAAGGAAACACGAACTTGGAGCCCTCAAATTTAAAATAAAATTTGTACAGTGGACTAGGCTCCAAGCACACAAACAACCAAACATTCACCCGCATACATAATCGAACATCCCCCCACACTTAAGCACGGCATTGTCCTCAATGGAGGAAAGATAAGGAGGGTAGAACGAAGTTACCAGATTAAGGGTGAATGATGATGGACGGGGCAGGCAGTGCATTCCAGGAAAAGTGAGTAATCAGAACACAAACACCACACAAAATCTCACAAAGGTTGAGTTATTGACTCTAAAATCAAATAACAATACTGACTCAACCAAGGAGAAATAGAGAAAGAAATTCAAACCGATTGGTTGGGTTGCCTCCCAACAAGCGCTTCTTTCACATCGTGAGCCGGACGATGGCTCCTAAGTTTCGGTCCATGCTAGAACCTCCTTGAAGTTGAGGTTCTCGTCAATGAGGTGGAGTCGCAAGTCACGAGCATGTGGTGTGACTGGTGATGGAAGCTCGTGCACTTGATGCAGATGAAGTCTCCATCCTCGAGACCTCTTCTTCTCTTTTCTCGTCCCATTGCCCCAAACCAGATATGACAGCATCGATTGGCCACCATTGCGTCCACCAAGAGGGACCGATGTCGATGTGGCCTTGGTTTGGCAAAGAGACGCTGCAAATGGGTCCTTGCTAAGCAGTTCCTCGAAGTTTGGTGGGGATATTAATTGTATTATAGGGCCGGTGCAAGCCTCTTCCACCTCAACTTCATCCTCATCCTGGACACCACTCGCTTCTTCAACCCCCCTTCCTTCTTCAAAATGTGGTCTCTCTCCTCGGAAAAGATCAAGAACTACCTCTTCTTTGCTTTCTTCCTCATCCTCCACAACTTCTTTCCTCAACCTTTCTCTCTCTTCTTCTTCCATAATTGATTGGAGAGCAAGTCGCCATGCAAGGTTCTCAATAAGTTCACCTTGCATCTCCTCGCTCGGGCCCAGCATGTTAGAGCGGAAATGGGGAAAGTTGTGATCTACCACCAGAGGATACACTTGATCATGATTATCATGGGAGCTTTCCTTGACAACTTCTGTATGCTCCTCAACATCCTCATGATTGCCTTCTTCTTCCTCCACCTCTACTTGTATGGCAGCATAAAGGTTGTCTTGAGAAAACTGTGAACAGGCTTTCTCAATGACCTCTATGTGCTCCTTTATGCTCCGAAGGGTATCCTCTGTTTCACGGGGAAATGAGAAGTCAGTTTGGGCAGTGGCCTGGATATGAGGATCCATCTCGGGAAAGGATCTCTCAGGTACTCGAGCAATCTGCTCCACGAGAAGCCTCAAGTGATAGTTTGGATCTGGCTGTGGAGTGTAGCATGGCTCTGCCGGATCGCCCGTGAAGGCTGTGGCGAACCCAAGATCTGATGGTCCTTCTTGTTGTGGGAGGAATTCTTCTTGATAAGGAGATTGTTCTTGAAATACCCAGGGGTCTGATTGTTATTCGTAGTAGAGGGTTGGTACTGAAACCCGACTCCATAGTCTTCTCCTCCTTGGTTACTCTAGGGAGTCTTGGGGTAATACCACTCGGATGGTGGTGGATACCCCCAATGGTTGGGGAAGCCATTAGGATCCATGATTCAGATCTGCACTAACAAAACAAAAAAAACACCCAAGTGAAAAGCAAGGGTGGAAAAAAAAACGCTAAAGTAACAAACTTATGCCTTTCCTAATAATCTAGAAAGTCCCCGGCAACGGCGCCAAAAACTTGACACGCTAAAACACAACACCTAACAATGGCCAAGTGTAACCAATGAAAGGGACTGCAGTATAGTGGCACAAGTAATAAATATCGAATCCACGGGTCTCTAGAGTTACTATTACTCAGCTTCAGTTCATTATCTAGCAAACTAGATTAAGGATTGATTTATAAACTACTCTACTGACTACTATACTAATTACAAGTTGGGAACTCACTTAGGTATGATTCCCCCTAGCTCCTCAATTAGGTCCAAGTTGCAATTACTTTTGGTTGATCTACTGTTGATTAAACTGCGGAAGATCCTAAATTAGCTTGGAATCTCTTAAGCTGACCAAGCCCTCTTAGACAGAATACCCGGCAGGCGACTAGCCTTCACCGGGATAGACTGCTAAGGCGATTCACACAGATCTCCACTACTGGAATGAATTCCAGTACAAAACAGTGAATTGATTGACTCTCGCACAACCAATTCACCACTATCAATCAAGGAAGCTCTCTTAACCTAATCAGATTCTATCTATCATAGGTTAAAGCAGAAATCAAGAGAAGATGATCAGGCTTCAATTGACTCTATAGATCATGCCTCAATCGATTATAATCAAACAATATAACATCCAAAACTTCATACAAGAAAGATCCTAACACATGGAACTAGGGTTCCTCAAAACCTAAGTGAAGGGAAGTTACTCCATAGAGAAGGGAGAGACTGCAGAAATCTGATCTAGATCTTCAATCTCCATCTCCAAGCTTGATTCCCGAGCTCCAATGGCGAAGAAATCCTCCAAAATAGCTCCAAGAATGTTCCCAAGTTGCTCTATCTCTCTCTAGGGTTCGTCCCTTGGGTGTTTGGGAACCAAAATCCAGCTCTCCCCTTTCTTCTTTTGCTGAAAATCGGGTTTTAACCAGAAATTCCTGATCACACGGCCAGGACACACAGCCGTGTGACTTTCCCAGATGCCCGTGTGAGGGCTCGGTGATTTCCACACGGCCACATGGCCAGGTCACACGGCCGTGTGGGTTTTTAGGCGTGCCCGTGTGGCTTGCTCAGCCTCTGTTTAATGCTTTGTTTCTCCCTCGTTCAGACTCCGAATCAGTCGTCGTTTGATCCCAAACACTCATAGTCTTGTCCTCTTTCTTTTCATGAAAAAATTCCATGATTATTTTTCCATAATATGGGGTATAAGTCCATTATTCCCCAGGTCATGCTCGTGTTTCTTCTCTCGAATTGCCGAATGATCTCCGATGGACTTCAAACTTGCGCCTATGCTTCAATTTACATGCTAGGACATGAAATGTGACAAAGGAACACAACCTAGCATAAAATAGGCCAAAGAAGCGATAATGCAAGCTTAAACGATTAAGAAACCAAGGGGAAAACATGTGCAAATATCAAGTCATCAGTGATATGATTGATAACACCTAAATTGGTGTTATTTGCCCTTCATATTAAGGTTTGTTTCATACCAATTCATGTGCATAAATGCTCAACGTCGTCAATTGCTTCCCTTTTCCGTTCCTATTTGAATTCGATGTGATTTTAAGGTGTATTAGACGATATATGCGAATTAGGTACAAAACAAGGTCACAAGTGTAGCAAGGGGGCAGGAAGCTAAAGATCACGGCTTGGAAGCTGAAGATCACGATTGGGAACACAGCCCGCAAAGTCAAGCTGAAGATCGTGGCCTGGAAGCCCAAGATCGCGATAACGAATTGGAGTGCTCGGGGCGTGAACTTCGCGAGGAAAGAGCCAAGGAGAAACAAAGAGTTTCCCCAGTCAACTCACGGTCACAGTATTCTCAGACCGCGAGGAAGATTGCGGACGTGACTAGTGGATCGTGACCGCGAAGTCAGCCCGCGATCTTCCCCTTTTCGAAAGCCATCACGACTGCGGTTTGAGATCGCAGCCTCTCCTCATAAAATCCTGACCTCGATCTCCTCACCCTTGGCCGCAAACTTCTTCGTCCCCAGAAGGCCTATAAAAAGAAGAATCATTTCCCTCTTTTAAGAGAGTTGATTTTGAGAGAAATTTATAGTTTTAGAGAGAGAGAAGAGAGAAGCTGAAGAAAGGAGAAGGAAGGAGAACGAGCTAGAAGAGAGGGAGCATCTTACTCAACCCAAGTCTGATATGATCCCAAATTGCCCACCATTCACGTCAAAATTACTTGACAAAGAAGCTATCAAATTTGGAAAGAAGAAAGGCAGAATTTGGCCGAGTCAAAATCCGTGTTCAGGGTACATACTTTGGAGGCATGGTTCTCACAATTGGCTTGGTGGAAATTCAATTTTAAGGATTTGTTTTGGAGATAAAGTTCCCATCTTTCCAATGGTATGCTTTATGGATTCAGATGATGTCATTAAGGTTGTTTTCCAAGGCCTCAAAGTTGCTACCTCAAAACTGGAAAACTGCCAGAATGGCTAAGGCAGAAAACTGTTTTGCGAAGCCTACTTTGGAGCTCAATTCGAGGAGTATGGATATGATCCAATTCAAAAGGCTTCCTCAACATGAAACTAGGTATGTTTGTGAACAAAGGGAAGGAATTGGATGAAGAATTGGAGCTATGGAAGGCCTCCAACAAAAGGCGCGAAGTTAGTACGAAATCACAGAATTTCTGCCTTTGTAAAACAGGATTTTCTTTCCTTATTCAACTATGATTGTTAGATTTTATTCCTTTTCGAGTTAGATTGTATTTAGACTTCCTTTTTAGCTGTTAGACGTAGCTTAGGTTTATTTAAAGCTTTCTTTTACGTTGTAAACTCAGACTTTGTTGAATAGAAAAGAAACCGTTTGGTTTGTGCAAGTTGCGACTTGTTTTGGGTTTGGTGGATTCCAAACTTGCTGAGCTTGTGTATCGATTGAATAGTCACTTCAATCGTGGTCGAGCAACTACCCTTTTATACCAATCGAGCTATCCCCAGGTGTGGATTTGTCCTTTTGGTTCCGTTTTATCCAAGTTCGTATTAAGAACGCGTTGTTCTTGATTCGAGCTCAATCGATTCTTCGATTGAGTCGTTTGCTGCGTGACTTTGATAAACATACACCCCCCAGGGGCGTATTAAGTGGTATTAGAGCCCGGTTCTACACAAGGGCGAATGAGAAGAAGTACTTGCTGTTTCGGTACAAGCAGAATTTTAAATTGAAAACAGGACAGCCCTGTTTGTGTCGCTGTTGTTGCTGTTTTGAAGTGAAAATTTCATGGCTATTTCGGTCCAGCAGCAGGCGATGGCAGAGGGAAACAGTGAGGCCAAAACGCTGCAAATTTATGGCCAAGAGAAGCATCCAGAAGTCGTCATCAAACACTGCGAATCCGACGAACAACGGGATCTTCTATTTCATAGCCGTTGTTTAGTCGACGGGAAGTTATTGTCGCTTGTGATCAATGGAGGCTCTTGTGCAAACATTATCAGCTTATACGCTGTTGAAAAGCTTGGATTAACAACGCACAGGCATCCAGAGCCTTACCAACTCAGCTGGATCAACGAACACGGTACGATTAATGTTACGAAGCAAGTCGTAGTTCGTTTTAAAATTGGTGGTTACGAAGACAAGGTTAATTGTGACGTGGTGCCAATGAATTGTGTTCATATGATGCTGGGAAGACCGTGGCAATTTGACCGCGAAGTTTCTCATGATTGTCGAACCAACAAATTTAAATTTCGGCATCACGGCAAGAAGATAGTTCTGAAACCTCTTTCGCCGGATGAAGTTTTCGCCGATTTGAAGCAGATGGAGGCGAATCGGAATGGGGGAAAGGCTTATCAGGCTCAATTATGGGTTCATAGGCGTGTTGGATTCAATTTATTGAGCTTCCGCAAGCTCCAAAGGGAATTTCCAGGTCCAGAAACGAAGGCATGTAGCGACCTCTGTTTTTCCACTGCGAAACAGAGGTATACCTTCAACAGCACTGCCGACGTCGAAGAATCAAAGCCAGCGCACGATGCGGACAGAAACGTATATAAGGATGCTTACGGAGGAATGGTAGAGCGAGGAGAAGGTTTGGAGCCGACCGCCAACGCGCGACTCGACCTCGTGAAGAGAGCGGCAGACCTTCAAGTTCTTCCGACGAGTGTGCAAAGCATGAGAGAGAATGAATTGGTGGGAGCTATGGGGGATGATTCGAGACCACCCACTGGTTACGACAAGTTTCCTACGACCCCAGGAACGTCAAGTGCAGCTTTAATGGAGGAGAACAAACCCGAAATTGCAGATGTGGTTTTGCCAAAACCACCTCTGTTTACAACGACGAACAGACGCAAGAACTCATTTGGCCATCGCGCGTTCCAGCTCGAATCAAGCAGAAACAATGATTTGGAATCGTTACTGGAGGGGTTTGGAAGGTGTAGGGCCATTCAATTCGTCACGAAGTTTCCTGAATCACAAACGCTCAACTTCGAATTGCAAAATCTGGGTTTCGGAATTTTGAATGTCGGCGACGGCGGGAGTTTGAAAGTCGACGAATTGATGAGGACAGTGGGAAGTCGAGGCTTGGCAATGGTTCAAAGATTCAATTGGAGGCCTGTCAAATCATTTGGAGAAGGTGAATTGGATTGGGGATGCTTCCATTTAAAACCCCCAATTCCTTCGAGCAAGAACATGTATGAAAGTGACGTCCGACGACCTGGGAATTTCGACGATCAATTTTCAGTGAAATTGGTCACTGCGACAGGTTCTAATCAATGTCAAGAAGTGTGCTTAACCTCGTTGCAAGTTCCAAACCTGCTAGAACGGATTGAAGCTGCCATTGACGGTGTTAAATTTCTACAGAAAATTGTGTTTGAGCAGGCTACTTTCGATCAAGTTTGGGATCCATTCTGTGAACGGTTTGAGCAACGAAAGGCCAAAGTGTTGAGGGCAACACTTTTTCAAGAGGGAAGGCCTGATATGATCCCAAATTTCCCACCATTCACGTCACAATTACTTGACAAAGAAGCTATCAAAGTTGGGAAGAAGAAAGGCAGAATTTGGCCGAGTCAAAATCCGTGTTCAGGGTACATACTTTGGAGGCATGGTTCTCACAATTGGCTTGGTGGAAATTCAATTTTAAGGATTTTTTTTGGAGATAAAGTTCCCATCTTTCCAATGGTATGCTTTATGGATTCAGATGATGTCATTAAGGTTGTTTTCCAAGGCCTCAAAGTTGCTACCTCAAAACTGGAAAACTGCCAGAAAATGGCTAAGGCAGAAAACTGTTTTGTGAAGCCTACTTTGGAGCTCAATTCGAGGAGTATGGATCTGATCCAAGTCAAAAGGCTTCCTCAACATGAAACTAGGTATGTTTGTGAACAAAGGGAAGGAATTGGATGAAGAATTGGAGCTCTGGAAGGCCTCGAACAAAAGGCGCGAAGTTAGTACGAAATCACAGAATTTCTGCCTTTGTAAAACAGGATTTTCTTTCCTTATTCAACTATGATTGTTAGATTTTATTCCTTTTCGAGTTAGATTGTATTTAGACTTCCTTTTTAGCTGTTAGACGTAGCTTATGTTTATTTAAAGCTTTCTTTTACGTTGTAAACTCAGACTTTGTTGAATAGAAAAGAAACCATTTGGTTTGTGCAAGTTGCGACTTGTTTTGGGTTTGGTGGATTCCAAACTTGCTGAGCTTGTGTATCGATTGAATATTCACTTCAATCGTGGTCGAGCAACTACCCTTTTATACCAATCGAGCTATCCCCAGGTGTGGATTTGTCCTTTTGGTTCCGTTTTATCCAAGTTCGTATTAAGAACGCGTTGTTCTTGATTCGAGCTCAATCGATTCTTCGATTGAGTCGTTTGCTACGTGACTTTGATAAACATACACCCCCCCCAGGGGCGTATTAAAGTCTTCTTCAATTTCTTCAAAGTTTTTATCTAGGTGATTTTATTGCTATTCTATCATGGATTGTGTTTATGGTAGGGCGCCCCAATCTTCTATATTAGCCTACTTTATGCTTTTACCCTGGGTTTGGAGTTCTAGGGTTAGACGGGTATGCGCCATAAAGCAAATCGTGATAGATGTATGAATAGGGACCTAGGGTGATCGAGGCAACTGAACCCCTGCCATAGGTTAGCCTTCATAGATAGAACCCTGGATAAAACCTCGGAGTGGACGGTTGATAGTATCCATTGAAATGAGCCATAAGCTTAATGCCTCAGATATGATATCCTAGATTGAGGTGACTACATATGGGTTTAGAGGAGGCATACTCGAAGGCGTTTGGATAACCATGAAATCCCACGGAAAAGAGCTCACGCACCACATTCGATAACCCTAAGTATCTATATATGCATAGTAACCCTGAGTTAGGAGGAGGATTAGTTCCCCGAAGTATGTGCTTTTAGCGTTGATCAATCTCTAATCTAGTTATCTCCTCACATCCTCCACTCAAATCTCCAAAACCGATTAACTAATTAGCAACTAGGTGAAAAGTGGGCTAGGGTACCAGGACCCGAGTAAAATATGACCTTGATTACCACTATACGACAATGTCGTCTTTGGTTAAACTTTGCTTAAGATGGGGTAGTTGTTGATACGTGCTAAGTACCATTGACAATAATCTGCACAGATCGAAGTGATTAAGCTTTTTGGCATCGTTACCGGGAATCCTTGGTAACTAATAGAAAACCATTAAGTTGTTAGTTAGTCTTTATCTTGTTTTGTTTGTTTGTTTTATTTTGCATTCTTGTTTGTGTTTTAGTTATTTTCGCGTTTGTTTCTTTTTGTGCTTTGCTTTTAACCCAGACTTCTTCCTGAAGGGTGGTTTGTGCGTGTTTGATTTTCCTTTTAGAGTTTTTGTTTGCGTAGAAGTTGTTGAATCATGAGTCCTTATGACTTCACCAAAGTGTGGGGGTATTCATCAATACCAAAAGATGGTTACCCCTAAGCTTCATGGAACAATAGAGATGGTGGAAGTCAAGGGTTCAGATACTTTTACCAACCCCCCTTCCAAGAAGGAGAACCATACTAATGGGGAAATGAAGAGGCTTCCTCATTCTAAGAAGATTTCATTCCACTACCGGCACCAAGAAGTGAATTGGAACTCTTGGTGGAGCGGTTTTTCTGGGGATCCGAAGGAGCATCCTTAAGTGTGGAACAATCTTGCTAAACTCCACAATCATCGATGAACCAATTGGAGCTCATGGTGTAGCGGTTCATCAGGGATACCGAATCGTGTTCCAATGTGGAACCCTCAACCACCACTCCTATCGAATCATCCTTTCTACGGTCAACGGAGGAGTTCCTCCGTAAAATGGAGAGACTAGGAGAGATTGCGAGTAAGCATGTGCACGTTTTGTTCACAATCATCTCATACCATTTGAAGGAAAAGGAAAGGATGTCGAAGAGGCGAGAAGGGAGATTGTGGAAGAGGAAGTGAGCATCAAAGAAGAGGAAGATCTTGAACATTCCCTAATGGTGGAACGAAGTGAAGAAAAGAGAAGGGAGGTTTAAGAAGCAAATGGTTTCTATGATGAGGACGAGATCATGGTGGATGAAGCTTCAAAAATTTACAAGTGATATCAAAACTTTCCACCCGACCTCTGTGCACTTTTGGAGAAGGACCCATTTGCGGTTCTTTGACAAGTCAAGGCCAAACCATCGGCGATTCCTCTTGGTGGATGCGATGAAAGTCAATTGAGTGTGCACTACATGACGTGGGGAAAAGAGAAAAAGGATGAAGGAAAGAAGGAGAGGTCTCGTGGGTGGAGCCTCATGCCAATTCAAGTTCACAAGCCCTCAATCATGGACTCGTCAGACTCTCGTGACTTGAGACACCACCTCACCGATGAGAACCTCAACTTCAATGAGGTTCAGAGTTGGACTGAATAGTTGAAGATAACCGTCCGACGATAAGACTTGAAAGACGCACTAGTTGGGAGGTACCCCAACAACCGGTTTGCATTTCCTTACTTTTCAAAAATAAAACTTGACTGTTTGATTTTTCTTTAAGTAGTTCATATAATTTTAGTTAGTTAATGAACCCCTCGAATGTTAAGTATTATATACATGATTGTGGGAGACTATCTAGTTGCTTGAGGAATGGTTGGAATTTTTGTTGTGTTGAGCATGTGCACTAGCTTGGCCTACCAATTAAGCTACTTATGGCAAGGTTATGGCTGACTAGTGCAATAGGATCATAGAATGTATGCTAATGATTGTGTATGTGTGTTTGGAGGCATTGGTGGACTTTATCTTTATGAATTTGTGGAGTTTGAATGTCGCCCACCAAGTGCTCGATGAAATGACCAAACCACATAAATCTTGTTTTTCTTGATCCACTGCTTTTCAATTGAACTTGTGTGATTTAGATAGACCCTTATGAGTATGTTTATGACTTAGGATTGAATATTTAGTTCATGTTCCTTGAGTTTGAGATTTTGGGTCACTTTTGATTTTGTGCTTTGTTATGCTTTTAGAGCCAAGAGTTCAATCTTTGGTTGTTGTCTAATGAGTTGATTCTAGACTTCGTCCGGGGTTTAGAAACCTCTTGAAAGTCGCCCTTGTTTTCATGCATCTAGACCTCGACCCTAGTCATTACAACATGCATTTCTATCTATGCACCTCTACTTTCTACTTTATAACTCTTGAGGTAGGGTGTATAGAGTGAAACTAAGGACGAATTTAGTTGTTCAATTGATCTAGTGATTTGCCTAATTATTTTATTGAACATGTTTTGTGATTTCTCTTTTCTAATGGCGATCCAACTGAGGGTGAGAGTGCTAGTTCTCTTAGCCCTCAACAACGAAGGAATCGGAACCACCCATTCTGATAAGAACCACAAACTCCAAGAGAAGAACCATAACCTCAAAGCGAGGAGCAACCACATCATGCACAAAAAATCAACCAATGGAGGCGACTACGAACTATGATGGACCATCCTTACAAGAAAGAGCCTTGGATGTGCAACTGCAATATACGCCAACCGTGCATCAAAGACAAATTGGCGTCTAGGGGCCGATTTCTATCTCTATTTTTCTTTCCTTTATTTTAATTAAAAAATGTTTAATTATCACTTTTTTTTTGTTTACTTTTCGTACTTTAAATATTCTAGTACTAGTAGTATTCGTACTTATATTATTTATCTATCGTACCTATAAATCTTAATCGTCTTCCTCTCTATCTTATGCGCCTTATCATTGTGAAAACCACCAGGAAGACAAAGACCTACACTTGTGTACCTTCACCAACCCACAACCAAAACCTATGGTAACCCATACGATCTTCTATTATGAAACTTCCACATTGAGGACAATGTGTTGCTCAAGTGTGTGTGTGTGGGGGGGGGGGGGGGGGGATGTGTGTAAATGTTTGAATGAATATCATGATTGGTTGAACCATAGATTGTTAGTATCCTCCCTTGTTTATGAATGTAAGACGTTGATGAATACTTATGGGAGTGTGTGCTAGCAATCGTGTTTGTGTTGTGGTGATCAATGGTCAAATGATAGTGTTTTGGAACCTTGAATGCTATTACCCAAAAAAATTCAAATTTGAGGGTTACAAAACACCTTGTTCCTCCCACCTCCCTACTCAATATGCTTTGATTTGTTAGATAATTGATGTGGTGTGCTCGCTAGGTGGTAGTTGCATGATTATAGTATCAGTGTGTGGGTAATTTTACTACCGTCTTCCTCTTTTGTGAGTCGATAATATGTGCTACTTTAGGAAGAACATGTTTGCGAGATTCTCTTTTGTGTCTAGTGAACTCAAAGCTTTTACAAGTTTGTGCATATTAGAAAAGAAAGAAAAGAGTGAAACATCTTTTGAAAATGAGGCTCACGTGGGAGGCAACCAATCCTCACGGATTCGGAGTGCCCTTTGAGGATATGCTTAGGGATCAAATAGCATTACCGTGTCCCGACCATCTTTCACTACTTAGCATCCCCCAAGTATCTTTCCTCCTCACGGAATCATATGCCAAGGTTCAAAGTACCTTTGAGAGATTCATGAGACCTCATAGCTATCGTTTGTACCCGACATGTGTGGCAACCCAATGTGGAGTGCAGGATGGGAAGTGGTGCTCGGGCACACCTTGAATGTTCGACATAAGGTAGTAGGTATGGTCATCACCTGAGAGTTTGTGCTTGCACAGTAAGGTGATAGTAACATTTCATCCATCTCCGTCTACTCTTCTTTATGCAATGAAGAACTAGGATGCATTCCCCATTGATTTGTCTATCATGTTGCATTAGGTTGAAGTAGGTTTGCTTGGGGACAAGCAAATGCCTAAGTGTGGGGGAGTTTGATAACACCTAAATTGGTGTTATTTTCCCTTCATATGAAGGTTTGTTTCGTGCCAATTCATGTGCAGAAATGCTCAAAAATCGTCGATTGCATCTCTATTTCGTTCCTATTTGAATTTGTTATAATTTTAGGGTGTATTAGATGATATTTGCGAATTAGATACAAAACAAGGTCACAAGTGTAGCAAGGGGACAAGAAGCTAAAGATCGTGGCCTGGAAGCTGAAGATCACGACCGGGAACACATCCCATGAAGTCAAGCTGAAGATCACGGTCTGGAAGCCCAAAATCAAAGCCACAAATTGGAGAGCTCAAGGCGCGAACTTCGCGAGGAAGGAGGCAGGGAGAAACAGAGAGTTTTACTAGTCAAATCATGGCCACAGTGTTCCCAGACCGTGAGGAAGATCACAACCCCGACTAGTGGACCGCGATCGCGAAGTCAGCCTGCAATCTTCCCCTTCCCGAAGGGCAACACGTCTGTGTTTTGAGATCGCAGCCTCTCCTTAGAATATTCCGTATGCGATCTCCTCACCCTTGACCACCAACTTCTCTGTCCCCAGAAGGCCTATAAATAGAAGACCCCTTTTCCCCTTTTAAGAGAGTTGATTTTGAGAGAAATTTTTGGTTTTAGAGAGAGAGAAGAGAGAGAAGGAGAAGGAAGGAGAAGGAGCTTGAAGAGAGGGAGCATCATCCTCAACCCAAGTCTTCTTCAATTTCTTCTATGTTTCTTCTTACCTCCTTTGTGGAGACTAGGGGTTCTAAACCCCAACCCTAGATTTAGGATTTGTTATGTATGTATGGATATTTTAGGGTTTGAATGAATGAATGTGTTTATCTAGTTGATTTTATTGTTATTCTATCATGGATTGTGTTTATGGTAGGGTGCCCCAATCTTCTCTATCATCCTACTTTATGCTTTTACGTTGGGTTTGGAGTTCTAGGCTTAGACGGGTATGCACCATAAAGAAAATATTGATAGATGTATGAATAGGGACCTAGGATGGTCGAGGCGACCGAACACCTGCTGTAGGTTAGCATTCCTAAATAGAACCCGGGATAAAACCTCGGTGTGGACGGTGGATAGTTTCCATTGAAATGAGCCATAACCCATAAACTTAATGCCCCATATACGACAGCCTAGATCGAGGTGACTATATATGGGTTTAGGGGAGGCATGCTCGGCATGTGGATAACCACGAAAGCCCACGGAAAAGAGCTCGCTCACCACATTCGATAACCCTAAGTATCTGTATATAAGTAGTAACCCTAAGCTAGAGGGAGGATTAGTTTCTCGAAGTACGTACTTTTAGCTTTGATCAATCCCTAGTCTAGTTATCTCCTCAAATCCTCCACTCAACCCTTCAAAACCGATTAACTAATAAGCAACTAGGTGGGAAGTAGGCTAGGGTACCAGGACCCGAGTAAAATACGAACTTGATTACCACTATACGACAATGTCTTCTTAGGTTAAACTTGGTTTAAGATGACACGTGCTAATTACTAACAATAATCTGCACGGATCGAAGTGATCAATGTTTGTGGTTCAATCGTTTTATATTGGTAAAATATTTTAAATACAAAATATAATAGCTAGCATATCGTAAAATATTGGAATTACACAGGATAACAATGATTTAACCACTAGCTAACTGAACACGAAAAACCAAGGCACAAAAGACACATAGAATAAATTCACAACTTCACTATGAATCTAAAAATTAATCCTAACTAAAAAAAATTGCAAAGTGCAAACGTTACCTTTTGTTCGTTTGTTCCGCAGTCATAAAGAGAGTTGAGTCTCTATTTGGAGAAGTGAGTTAAGTATCTCTTTAGAGGAGGAAAGAAAAGGATGGAGTAAGTGTTGATTAGGGTTATGTTGAAGAGGAGGAGATCTGCTTGATTTTCATTTTTTTCTTCTTGTTACTTTCTCTCAATAAGACTTTTTTTACGTTGAAAATTTGTGTGGAAATATTTTGGGATTTTTGGAATGATTAAAACCGATCTGAATACCGTGATTCATAGGCTCAACCTCTAAAAGCCGATTGGCATGGTTTTTTTACCACTGTTGCTTGTATCGTTCTGTATTGGTTTCGGTACTAGTATTTTGTGTTCTGGTCTTAGCACTTACTAACAAATTGATATAATAATTTATAAAAAGGAGTTGTTTCCAATAATCCGAGTTATAGAAAAAAATATTATTATGAATATGGTATCATTTACTAACAAGTTTTCTCAAATGAAAGCCAACTTATATGAGTTTGAAGTTTGAACATATTTGAATACCATCTGCTTAACAATTGGAGGTCATATGGATTCAAACACAAATTTTTGTCATAAAAGGCTCTGACACCATGTCAATAACCAATTGATCTTATACTACTTAATAACGGTATTACTCACCAGCCACCACTGGTGTTTATAAAATCTTATCCTACATGCAGTTCAATGAGAAAACCGCCTACCAGAATCTAAATTGACTGACAATTTTAACGGTATGAGACAGTTGAACCACATTGGCAACACAAAATACCCCATCACTGATACAACTTCCTATACGCTTTTAGATTTTTGTGCATCACCCACTCCACATTATCTTCGAGCTAAATAGGTGAGTGGTAGAATGCAACTAGGGTGCTGATTGATCCACAAAAAATAATTCTCCAAGTAGCATTCCAAAGGTTGCACACCAAATTTCATGCGCAAATTTATAATTTTGGTTATTTATTATCTCTATAGACCGCTCCTCTGTTTATAATCACAAACTAGAGTAGCTAATGAGATAATCACCATGTTGAGCTTGTTTCCACGTTCCTTTACACTACTTGGTCGTGGCTAACATGGCTTGATGGTTGGATCTCATTTCCTTCCCTGAAACCTCTCTTCGTTGCGTCTCTGCAAGACTACAACTCTCGAGGTGCTTGACAGCTTGAGGAAAGCTTGATGACTTGCTTGGCGCTTTGTAGGGGTGGCATATCGATTTTCGGGTAGCGGTTAACCGACTAGTTTAACTAATAACTGGTCGGTTAAAAGCTTATCGAAACCGATGGTTAATTGTCATGGTCGGTTGTCGGTAGCAGTAAGGTTATTTTCGGTTAACCGGGTAATCGAGTTTCGATTAACCAAAAGTAACCGGCCAGACACCCACCTTCACCAAAACGACCTCGTCCCACCCTAATCCCCAAAAACGACCCCGATCCCCAATCCTATGTCCCTATCTTCGTCCTCCTCCAACCCCCTTTTTCCAAAAGACCAAACCCCTTACCCCAGCCAGCCACCAGCAACCCCCCTCCCCCTTTGATTCTTCGCCGACCGCCAACCACCATCCACCAAGCTTCCCCTTGCCGGCTCGCCGAGACCATCTCCCCTCCCCGACGACCCCATCATCCTCCCCGCCAGTCCTCTCCTTTGCTCGACCCGCCGCTCTGCCCCTCCTCTCCACTCGCCCCGTCGACCCCGGATCTCTGCTCCACTGCTCATATGCTCCGTCGGTCGCCCCCTTCCTCTTCTTTTCCTTGCCCCACCCCCAAGAACAAAAACCTAGAACTCAAAAAAACTCAGGTGCTCATGTCTTCTCCAGACTACTCTGGTGGCGATTGATGGAGGGAAGAGCCAGATCTCTTCGATCTGGTCTGGAGATGAAGCCATGCAGCCATATTTCTAGGTCGATTCTAGTTTCGAGATTCTAGATCTAGGGACTGGTGGGTGCGGCGGGAGGATTGTAGCGAGTTGTGGGAGGATCGGTCAGAGGAGATGAAGAGTAGCCGCCACCATCCTTCCTCCTTCCCCTCCTTCTTGGTAATGGCGACAGGATTGGTGAGTGCGGCGGGAGGGATGAAGGGATGGGGAGAGATGAAGAGTCAGAGTCGTACTGTTCCTCCCTTTTCGTTTTTATTTTTTCATTTTTCATGTAATTAAATAAATAATAAATTATTTTGGTTAGCAGATTAATCAAGGTTTTAACCATTAACCGACCGGTCGGTGCCGCGTTTAACTGGAGCAATAGCTCAGTTGGTGTTCGATAGCCTGAAATGCAGTTTGGTTAACCAAAAATTGAGATTTTGATTATCGGTTAAACCGAAACCGACCGAAATCCAGCCCTAGCTCTTTGATACCTTGTTTTCAAGCATGACAACCTTTACAAGCTTGGCACTTTTATGGCTGTCTTGTTCGCCCAATGAGTTAGGTTTGGTTTAGGCTCGGCCAATCTTTTCCTTTTTTTTTTTTTTGGTTGAAATCAGAGCGCTTCAGGGGTGCCCCAACCCTTCACATTAATAAAAACAAGGAGTTGTCACCCCCAATCAAATCAATGTACAACCAGTAATTCATGGGGTAACAGGGAGTCAGAAATGAATGGACTCCCAAAGAAAAAGTGTGACCGAGGGAAGCTAGGTAGTCAGCTACAAAGCTTGCTTCCCTAAAAATATGCGCAATACGGACCTGCCATGGCAAAGATATCAAGTGTTTAATCTCCCTCACAACAACAAAATGTGGGTGGTTTGGTTGTACCGACTGAATTGGCTGAATGGCAGTCTACGAGTCTAACTGTAGAATCACCTTCATAAACCCCGGTTCCCAAGCAATCTTGAGACCGTACGCAATCCCAGCCAGCTTTGCACAGGTAATTGAACCCCCTCCAAGGTTCAACGAAAAAGCATGAATAAAACGACCATCGTTGCCCCTCACGACGCCGCCTGCTGCCATGCTCGTAGGAGAGTAAATGACAAAACCATCTATGTTGATGGTTGTCCAACCAATCTGAGGTAACTCACATCTGATTAAACTCCTTTCTTTAGTTCGCCCATCCCTGAACATGTGACTCTCATTCTTGAAGGCCGAGATAGTGTTATGCTTGAGTTGCTTAGCACGAAACTGGGTGTGCGTAATGGTCTCAATCTTGCCTTCAAACTAGTGATTATTCTGGTTTTTCCATAGTAGCCAGCATGTGACTGCAAAGAGAGTAGCGTCGATGGACTGGCCACGTTCATACATGTAGTGAAGGAACCAATGAAATGGGTCAGCCTGAAAGAACTCATGGTCTGGTTTTTGTTCCAAGAAATCTGCCCACACACCTCTAGCATATGGGCAGTCTTGAAGGACATGGGTCACGGTTTCGGCACCATCTCCACACACAAGACATGTCGGTGTCGTTGTAAGATGTTGTCTATGTCGCTCTGCATTGGTGAGAAAACGACCTTGATTAGCGACCCAGAGGAAGGCTTGAACGCGTCTGGTCGTTGGAGTATGCCAAATCGCACGCCACATGGGATGCATCGCCGAAGGTTCCTCGTCCTCCGAAGTAAGATCATAGGCAGTGCGCATGGAGAATTTTGTTGATGGCGAAAGCCTCCACACCCTAATGTCGGGACCTTCCTCGTGGGGGACCAGATGGAGCAAGACCTGCGAGCCAATAGCATTGGGTAAGAAAGCATTTAGATAGTTCACATTCCACTTGCCATTCAACACCATCTCCGCCACAGTCAAGGTTTAAGCCTCTGGCGGTAGGATGACAGCAAGCTCCGCAAGGGTAGGTCCATCCAGCAGTCGTCTATCGGTCCAAAACCGGGTTTGTCGATCAATCTGAATGTTCCATATGGTGGCAGCCAATAGCAAGTGCCAGATCCTCATAATTCCCCACCACAAATTAGAAATGTGTCCCGAAGTCCGTGGCTGCAAACCCTCCACTGTCTCCTGCAAATATTTGGCACGAACAACTCGAGCCCAAAGTGCCTCGAGCTCGGTTAGTAAGCACCAAGCTAGCTTCAACATAAAAGCTTCATTGGTCCTTGTAACCGACCATAGCTCTAGCCCGCCTTCATCAATTGACTGGCAGATGGTCTCCTAATCGACTTGGTGGATCTTTCGGCCTGATTTTGTGCTTCCCTAGATGAAGGCTCGAGTTTTCCTATCGATGTAGTCTCTAACCCTAGCTGGGAGGTAACTTGTCTGCATGGTATAAGCAGGAAGAGAAGCAAGTACTAATTGCACAAGAGTGATCATCGCAGCTAACGATATGGTATTCGCCTTCCAACCAGCCAGGCGGGTATCGATCCTGTCGATGAAGTCCACGTATGTCCCCTTTGATATCATGTCGTGGATAACATGAACTCCGAGGTAGTGTCTAAGGTTCATCGTCGTTGGGATATCCAGGGCCGCACTTAACTCTGAGCTACAAGCATGTGTAACATTCTTTGAGAAAAATACCCAAGACTTGGGTTTGGTGATTTGTTGGCCAGAGGCAAGGCTGAAGGTCTCAAAACAATGAGAGATGGTTGTGACCTGAGTCGAGGATGCCTCGCCAAATATGATCAAGTCATCTGCGAAAAAAGATGTGACAAAGATGGCCCATGTGTAGTAAGCCGAATCGACTTCCAAGACCCGTTAGTGACACAACCAGAAATAAGATGACTCAAGCTTTCCATGCATAAAGTGAATAAATACGGGGATAATGGACAACTCTACCTCAATCCTCGTGAAGGGGAGAACGCATCAGAGAGGTCACCATTCCATTGCACACGCATACTGAGGGAAGTGATGTATTGCATGTTGATCTCGATGAAGGGTGGAGGTGCACCCGCGGCCTGAAGCGTATCACTGACAATAGCTTAGTTTGCCCCTGCGGTAGCTTTTGCAGAAGCAGCTTTTGGCTGGAGCTTTTAGAGTAGTACTTTTAAAAAAAAAGCAGTGTTTGGCTGTAAAATTTATTAGAAGTGCTTTTTAATATGAGAGGTTGTGTAAAATGACTATATAGGACTTATAATATAAAATATGAATAAAAATTCTAAACAATAAAAAGTAGTCAAAATGGATCTTGTTAGATTTATTTTATATTAAACAATATATTTTATTTTTAAAATCATATAAATGAAGAAAAATTATATTTTCTGAAATAATTTTAAAATATGGTAAGGATAATCTTGTATTTTCAAAAGAGCTTTTCGCAAAAGCTCCAAATCGGAGCTTCTGTTTTTATGTTATACAAAAGCGCTTTTCGGCTTTTCAAAAACCGAACTTTTACAGATGTTTGGTCCTGCTTCAACTTTTGAAGTCGAAAAGCACTTCTAAAAGTCGGGCCAAATATAGAGAATTTCCTACTTGTTTCGATCGTAAGTCATAAACCCTTGGGAAAGAAGTCTCGACTATTTAACAATTTTATTTTTGTTTTAATTTGACAAGAAATGAAGGCGACGATTTCAAACCTGAAAGGGCAAGTGGGAAACAAATTACACGAAATAATAATAAAAAAAATATAGATGGGGCGGTTGAGACTTGAGAGAGGAAAGCAAAAGAACCATTAGGAGAGAGAGAATAAAACCCGGGAACGGGAGAGATTCCGGGGAATTCTTCTAGGTTTGCTCTCCTTCCTGATTCCGTTTCATGTAAATTGGACGAAAGCTGAAGAAGTCGTTAGAGCTCGTAGTTGCAACTCAGAGTGCGCAGTCGCAATCAAGAATCAGAATCATAGGTATGTCTACCGATGCCAACTCTCCTCGGTTGAAAGAAATTGGATTGATCCGTTCTTGCTCCGTTTTCTTCCTTTCATTTCCTTTCTAATGATAATTCGGGTTCGGAAGTCTGCAATTGGGTGTACCCTGGTATTTCCCCGTAATCACGCAACAAGCGGAATTTGTGTATTTCACTGATTCTACTTTTGGAATGGTTAGCATTCCCTGGTGACGCCTGAAATGTGATAGTAGTAGTAGTACAAAAGTGAGTTAGCTTGTTCATGGGTTCACTGTAAATACGTGCGTATGGGGCGAGGTGAATATGTAGACACATTCAATTTCCAGTCCAGATACATGTACATATTGAGGAACAGAACTGACAGTCTGACAGATTGGGTTTCTTTACTAGCTGCTGCTTCTCTTCATGGTTTTGCGGTAGTGCAATGTGATCTGTGATCATGGAGTACAATGATGATAAGCTTTTACTCAGCAGCTTGGGCGTCACATCTGCGAATCCTGAGGACATCGAACGGCATGTTCTAGCTGAGGTTTGCCCCCCTCTTGATTTGTGTCGTCTTTGTTTTCACGCATTGGTAGAGAATTTGGACTTTCTTGCAAGCATTTTATGTTGGTGGGACAAGTACATATGTATGATTGTAGAAATAAAATTTAATGGGTTCTTGAAAATGAGGAGGATTCTAATCCAAGTTTCTATTTTCTCCCAATGGTTGTTGAGGTTTGGCTTATACTGTGTTGATGAATTCACTTATTCGTTTAGTTTTTTAGTTGAAGTGTGGTTTGCTGATAAGAGAACTCCTCATTCCTAAATGACAGGCAGAAAACCATGGTGATAACAGTTCCGAGGGGGGTAATAACAGAGATGAGGAACCTCATAATATTTCAGAAAATGTGAATCCTTTGTCCATGAGCCAGGCCACACTCTACAGTACACTAAGGGCTGTTAACTATGAAATAGATGCTGTAGCATCTACTGTTGAACGAGAAAAGAAGGTAGTTAGTGAAGATGACTCAGCTTGTGCTAATGATGACACGACGGACCAAGAGGAGAAAGAAGATTTTGGAACTGACCCCCGGATTTCTCGAAATGATTCAACTCTTCAGCAAGCCCTAGCGGCTGATAGACTAAGAAGTCTTAAAAGAAAGAAGGCCCAAATCGAAAAAGAACTAACAGATCTACATCAGATTAATGTTGACAGAGGTGGTAAGCATGATAAACTGCTACAAGACCTTGTGAAGGAGTGCAGACAGGAAAGAAAACCAAAAACTCCCAAAGAAACTAAAAAACGCAAAGAGAAGTGCCAGAGAACAGTTTCATTTGCTGATGATACTGATTTTGATGCTGCGTTGGATGCAGCGTCCAGGGGATTTGTTGAAACAGTAAGCATATTTATCTATCATCTCGGTATAACTCATATCAGATGGCTTATGATGTTCACTTTAGGATAAAGAAGCTGAAATTTTGATACCATGCTTTTGTGTCAGGAAAGGGATGAATTGGTCAGAAAGGGAATTTTAACTCCTTTTCATAAGCTTAAAGGATTTGAACGGCGGCTGCAACAGCCAGGACCGTGCAATATATCCGAGAATGAAGAAATAGGTGCTGATGATCTTACCTCTGGCAGTATTCTAAGGGCTGCTCAGTCAATATCAGAATCTGTGAAAGCTCGCCCAAGAACGAAGCTTCTTGATCATGGAGAAGTGCCGAAACTTGATGCGCCTACCCTTCCCTTTCAGAGGCTGAAGAAACCTTTCAGAATTCCTGCCTCCCTGGAAAGTGATGCTGATAAAAGTAAAGCTTCACAAAAGAGGAAGCGTCCTATGCCTGGCCAGAAATGGAGAAAGCGTATTTCACGTGAAGAATTCCCTTTGGATAATGCTGGTGTGTTCCATTGGATACTTGCTTAAAATTTTGAATTTCGACAACCTTATGACCAGTGACTGCTAAATATTTTGTATGCTGTAGGTAATATGCTTCTTCCTAGTGTCCATGCTTTACTTCTCAGCATAACATATTTGTGGCAATGCTTTCAAATGTGTTGCCACTGGGATTATGTATTTTAGAAGTTAAATGGATTTCCATTCCTGGCAGTGCTTTTTTCAATTGATTGAAATATTGCAGAATTTTTATTGATAATTTATGTCTTACTTTTACTTTTGTCATTTAACATTGCCGGTTTCTTGTTCAAAGAAGATGCACAGGTCGACCTGGCTACATCCAGCAATGAAGAAGAGCTGCTACATGATTCTGAAGATGTTGATGGCACTGACTCTCCTTTTATAACACTTGAAGGCGGACTAAAAGTTCCAATTACCATTTTTAGCAAGCTTTTCGATTACCAGAAAGTAGGAGTGCAATGGCTGTGGGAACTGCATTGCCAGAGAGCGGGTGGCATTATTGGAGATGAAATGGGTCTTGGCAAAACAATTCAAGTTTTGTCTTTCCTTGGAGCATTACATTTTAGTAATATGTACAAGCCAAGCATTGTCATTTGTCCTGTTACACTACTGCGCCAGTGGAGAAGAGAGGCACGCAAGTGGTGCCCCAGTTTTCATGTCGAGCTACTGCATGATTCTGCGCAGCATCTTCCTTCTAGAAAAAAGAGAGCAAAATCTGATGAAAGTGATGACGATAGTGATGCTTCTTTTGGAAGTGACAATGATGCGAGTTT
Source organism: Linum trigynum (assembly GCA_964030455.1). Lineage (NCBI taxonomy): Eukaryota > Viridiplantae > Streptophyta > Magnoliopsida > Malpighiales > Linaceae > Linum > Linum trigynum. The sequence goes on along the minus strand of OZ034817.1, from coordinate 47,457,268 downwards.
AGCATCTAAAAAGGGCAGCAAATGGGAGTCATTAATAGACCGAGTTTTGAAGTCAAAATCTGGGTTGCTCATTACTACATATGAGCAACTTCGGCTACTTGGGGAGAAATTGCTTGACATTGAATGGGGATATGCTGTTCTGGATGAAGGACACCGGATTCGAAATCCGAATGCAGAGGTCACTCTAGTCTGCAAGCAGCTTCAGACAGTTCACCGCATAATAATGACAGGAGCACCAATTCAGAATAGGTTAAGTGAACTGTGGTCTTTGTTTGATTTTGTTTTCCCTGGTAAGTTGGGGGTCCTTCCTGTCTTCGAAGCAGAATTCGCTGTTCCAATCTCCGTTGGTGGTTATGCAAATGCTTCACCACTACAAGTATCTACGGCATACAGGTGCACATTGAATTGCCTGTTAAAATATGTTATTCAAATTGAAGCTTTTGTTCCAACTCAGTGACATAACCTTTCCCAGTTTAGTGACATGGGGATATTAGTTGAAACCTAAATTTTTTGTGATCAGGTGCGCTGTGGTGCTACGTGACTTGATCATGCCTTACCTGCTACGTCGTATGAAGGCAGATGTCAATGCCCATCTCCCTAATAAGACGGAACATGTACTCTTCTGTAGCCTTACACCGGAGCAGCGATCTGTGTATAGAGCATTTCTTGCTAGCACTGAAGTTGAACTAATTCTCAATGGCAGTAGGAATTCCTTGGCTGGGATTGATGTGATGCGAAAGATATGTAACCACCCTGATCTACTTGAGAGAGAGCATTGTTATCAGAATCCAGATTATGGAAATCCTGAACGTAGTGGGAAAATGAAAGTTGTTTCCCAGGTGCTCAACGTCTGGAAGGAGCAGGGTCATCATGTTCTTCTTTTCACTCAGACTCAGCAAATGCTCGATATCCTTGAAACTTTCTTGGTCTCTCATGGTTACAACTACCGGAGAATGGATGGTCTTACTCCTGTGAAGCAGAGAATGGCCCTAATAGACGAATTCAATGACTCTGATGATATCTTCATTTTTATTTTAACTACAAGGGTTGGTGGGTTAGGGACGAATCTAACTGGTGCAGACAGGGTGATCATTTTTGATCCAGACTGGAACCCATCAAATGATATGCAGGTATTTTTCCTTTTCATGCGAGCTATTAAGTTTTCACCATCTGAATAGGCGAGATGATCTGCTGATAACCTGTATCGCACCCTATCGAATGGTTGATTTTTCTTCTTCTTGAAACAGGCTAGGGAACGAGCATGGCGTGTTGGTCAGAAAAGGGATGTTACTGTATATAGGTTGATTACTCGTGGGACTATCGAGGAGAAGGTGTACCACCGACAGATTTACAAGCATTTTCTCACTAACAAGATACTGAAGAACCCTCAGCAAAGGAGATTCTTCAAAGCTCGGGACATGAAAGATCTGTTCATTTTGAGTGATGATGGTGACAGTGCATCAACTGAGACATCTAACATTTTCAGCCAGTTGTCTGGAGATGTCAATGTTGTTGCTGCTCAAATGGAAAAGCTGGACAATCATAATCAACACACCACAAATATTGGAAGGCATGCTGTAGATGAAAGAGATAATTCGGAGGCCCTACCCTCCAGGAGGAAGGGGAAAACTGAGGAGGCTTCTGATCTTAAGGACCGTGAAGTTGATAAGGAAACAAATATCTTGAAGAGTCTTTTCGATGCTAATGGCATACATGTAAGCACAAAATTTATTTCCCTCATTCTCTCTGTTGCTTGTTTATCGGCAAATTCGGGTTTTTCTTATAGCTATTTGATTGATTAATTGGTAAGTTGATCAACCGGAGGCGCGAATCTGGCATGGAGTTAAAGAAAGCACTGTAGCTTGCTTTCTGTTGTTGTTAGTTTGTTACAAGGTACACCTTTTAAACCACCGTTAACTTTGTCCACTTTCTCTTGCTCACCAGAGCGCATTGGACCACGATGCTATTGTGAATGCGCCTGATGAAGAGAAGGTGAGGTTAGAGGATCAAGCATCACAAGTTGCACAAAGAGCAGCAGAGGCATTGCGTCAGTCGCGGATGCTCCGAAGTCGTGAAAGTATATCAGTGCCAACATGGACAGGAAAATCAGGATGTGCTGGAGCACCACAATCCACGACCCGTCAGAAATTCGGATCTACCCTCAGCTCTCAATTGATCATCAAGAAGTCATCATCCAATGGATCCAGCAGCACCAATGGGACAATTAGCAGCAGCCTGAATGGCATAGCAGCTGGGGCATCTGCTACTGGGAAGGCGTTGTCTTCAGCCGAGCTGCTTGCTAGAATCCGTGGGACCCAAGAAAGAGCCGCTGGGCTTCATGCATCAGCATCATCCAGTTCAACTAGGAGCACAAGGTCCGGGGGCAGTGGAACATCCAGCGTTCAGCCGGAAGTATTGATTCGTCAGGTTTGTACGTTCATACAACAGAGGGGTGGGAGAACAGATTCTGCGACCATAGTGCAGCACTTCAAGGACAGGATACCATCCAAGAATCTGCCATTGTTTAAGAATCTCTTGAAAGAGATAGCAAGTCTGAAGGACGACCCAAATGGGAAAGTATGGGTTCTGAAACCGGAATATGAATGACCAAGGACCTTAACTGCCAATGCTGCTCTCACTGCGGAAGATCCTAAGGTATGCTAACGGTACTTGCCTGGTTAGGGTCCGCTCCTTGTATATGCTGGAAAGTGTTGTTCGGGGGTTGCGTCGACAACTCTGGAAATTTTTGAACATTGATGACAGAGACGGAAATACTTCTAGTTTAACGAGTAATCATGATTCCAAATCCATGGTAGCGATGCTGCTGTGCATCAATTGGAAACGTAGTAGATTTTGTTCACGAGGGATGAGTTTGGAGGGTTAGAACTCCGTTTTTCTCTCTTGTTGGTTGGCAACCTCTGTAAGGAAATCGTGATGCAAAGTCACGAGTTCCTCTTGTTGAGGCTGCCAGTAAAGGCATTTGTTATGTACAGAAAATTCATACACACTGCTACATTGATGCCATTGATTTTGACGGTGAACCGTATGAGTTGCAACTTGGACTGGCCTCTTTAATATTTGTGCTTTCCTGTCTAAACTGATATTGTACATCCACTTTTTTAAAAAATAACGAAGTATTGAGGCATCAAAGATGTGTTCAGCAAGCGAGAAAGAATGCCTTAGCAAAGTAATGTAATCAGCCACAGCGTTGACATCTCGACTCGTGCTCGATGCAGGCAGTCCAATGTAGAGCACATAAACGTCGTATCTCTATAACGGAGACTACTTCACTTTGGCAATTCAAAAATTTGAGCGTAAAGATACAAGATACTAAAACAGTTGCTACTTATCGTTAACCAGAAAGACCAAAGCTTGAGCTTATGGATTTCATACCCTTTTCCATCGAACACTTATTCCCCACGACCATCGCCTTGGGAATGGGATGAACATTAACTAGCTAGTTACACTTTACCGCCCTTTTCTCTTGTTTCCTTCCTTGACAGGCAAGGCAGGTTCACAACTCTCAAATCATCACCTCTCTTTTCCCTTTGTTTGCCCTTTCTTCTCACTAAAATGGAACCCAAAAAAGGAGGGGAAATCATACCATCAAAAACTCACTCTCACAGTAATAAACAGGTAACCAACCCAAGTCACAGACACCATCACCACCATTTACTTCAGCAGCAGAGCATTCATGTGTCTAAACCTTAGAAGGCCGCCCATCCTGATGCAGTTTTCGTCTTTTCTCCTCCTGTTGATGCCTTCGTCGCTGGTGGGAGATTCCTCTGCCACAAAAGCACCCCAACAATCAGATTCAACAACATTCGAACGATGGCTTTGTTTCATTGGATGGTTCTTTCTGTAAGCTTAGCCTAACCCTTTACCATGGTTCTAACAACGCCGCCGGCAATTAGGCTAACAAGAACCCAGAACGGAGTGTGTATGGCATTTCGAATTCGATCACCAGAAACTTGAATTGAGCTTTCATTCAAGCAATGTTTAGTAGTCTACTAAAATGGGAGAGAAGCACATGCATACCTCAAGCTGTGAAAAATCTGACAACGAATCTGTAGAGCTCCTGTTGCTAGTATTGCTACTGTCCTTGGCTGCCCTCCCACCAGCTGTACTTGTACGAACAACCGCCGGGTCATTCGGTGGAGGCGGCAACGGCGACCTAATCTTGCCGGCCGCAACCGGCGGTGGGGCAAGGCTCAACGTTTTAGCCTTCCCGGTCGCCGTAGTCCCGCCGGCTAATCCCGCAGCAGACAGCATACCGGTTCCACTAGTCGGCTTCGGCTTTACGTTTATCCGAATCGTCTCCCCTTCCTACAATTACAATTTACAATAAATAAGCGGAAAAGGTTAAAAAAAATGCGGAAAAAAAAAATTCGATCGAAATCTGATTCTCATTTCCCCTAATTCCCATTTCCCTGACCTTGAGCCGGTGATTTACGGCGGGATGGATGTCAATCCCGTCGGCGGCACCGTCGGCGCTGGTCTCCCCGGCTTCCTTCTCGTGCTCCCTCCGGACGTACTTCTCGTGATCGGAGAGGGCCACGTTGAAATCGAAGGCCTCGTTCCGCTCTGCGAAGCCCAGCCCGATGAACGCGTGCTTCCCCGCGCCGTCCTCGATCTTGAGCACGAAGTAGCGCGACGAGTCCAGCACCGGCTCCACCGACGTCTCCCGCTGCCCCGGCGGGACGAAGCAGGCAGCGAACAGATCCCCCGAGTTCGGATCCTCCAGCCGGATCTCGCACCGGTCCTTGCACGAAACGACCCGGAGCCGGCCCGACCAGATCTTGTCCGACTGCAGCCACTCGCCGCACTTGTAACCCCCGGAGGTGGAGCGCGGCGGGATTTTGTACACCGCCACCTCCCGGACCACCAGCAGGGTGTGCTCGAACGAGTCTTCGTCCTCCTCGAACGACATTTTCTCTCGTTCAAGCTTTACTTATCTTCTCTCTACCGCGCGCGCGCAAACACAGAAATGGAGCAGCGAGAGAAGGCCGGATTTGAAGGATTCGTCTCTTTGTGCTCTATCCTCGCCGAGCGAGAGATGGCGAATCGCTGAGACGTGGGTTTGAAGAGTGGGGCTGATTGGTCAACAGTCGTGACAAAGAGAACAAAAGGAAGAAGAAGATTTGATAAAATGAATAAAAAGTTAAAAACAAATATTTAATTACCGGTTTTCCTCCGGCAAGATTTTACGCTACGCGTTTCCGTCTTTTTTTTCTCCTTAAAGGCTTTTGGGCCAGAGTTTATGTCTGGGCCGTTATCGGCCCAATTTTCCTCCTGTTTAAATGCTAAAACCCTAACTCTTCCATAACTTCTTGATTTAGCTTCTTCGTGAACTTGCTGGGATTTTGCCGGGAGTCGCCTTCCTTCTGCGTCTAAGTTTCCTGGTATAGCCCCTTCCTCCTGTTTTCCTACGCTTTTCTTTACGATTGTCGGAAAAGTGTGATTTTAGGGTTTAAGCAAGTACGTCGACGGTGTCGACTACGGTTAGCTTAAGGTCCGGTTCATCACTCGTATGCGTTTATGTGATTCTGGAGCTGCTATTTTGTGTTAGGGTTGAGAGCGAGGATTCACGATGTTGCTTCAGTGCTACATAAACGAGAATGGTGATAAAGTCTACACCACCAAGGTGCGTTTGCTTTCTTTCTTTCTCCTGTCTTTGGAACAAGAGCTGCTGCTTTCAATTTGGTTTTCTGGATGTTAAAGTCCGCTCATTTCTATGGGATTGAATTTGTTTTGGCAGAAAGAATCGCCGCATGGATTGCCGACGCAGTCTGCTCATCCTGGTAAATGCTTCTTTGCCTTCCTGTTATGAATTAGGTTGGAGTTGGGTCTAATTTAATGTCTGTACCTGTGCCACTATTTACTACTATCCCTTGGCAAAGTGTGAAGAGGGATAAGGAGGGGAGAAAGGAAAACTATAAATCTCTCTGCTCTTCTTTCTTTGCTTCAGGGGGCTCATCATGGCTCTTAGGTTTGTTAAATGAAATTTTGTTGCTGATGAATATGCTCTCGGGGTCTTTTACGATACAAATAGCATTATGGCCTTGTTGTTTGTTTGACATCGATAGCCTTTAGGTAGTCATTTTGTTGCTTCTGCTTCTTTTAAACAAGATAATTGCAATTATATCCAAATGTTTGCCTACGTATCGCGATTCTATGGTAATTGCAACCTGCTGCTGCACTGAACATAGTTTTAGATTCAGTTTCAAATGTTTGAAAGTTTGTCTATTACTTGCAGCTCGCTTTTCTCCTGATGACAAATACGCCAGGCAAAGGTATCTGCTGAAGAAGCGGTTCGGGTTGCTGCCCACACAGCAACCTCCTCAGAAGTACTGAGTTCTGAATCTGCAGGTGGTTTCCTTATTTGTCTAAACATGATGTGGTGAAGGTTTATCTGATCCACACTGGTTTTCCTCTTGCTATCTAGATTCGACAGTTGGCAATTTGTATCGTTGTTCAGATGTACCTGTAGGTTTGGTACTGTAATAGCTTTTCAGAATGTGGTACATGGTGTTAAATGGTTTGGATTCCCCTATCAAGATGGATAGTTGGAGCTCTGACTCTGTTCATGCTTAAAGCCAATGATATTATCTATTGATTTGAACTTCAAATTCAGCAGGTTTGCAGCTTTGCGTGTTACATTCTTCGTGTCTTGATCTGGCCTTCGCAGTTGCTGTTATAACTAACCAGTCAGTGTCTTAGAAATAAGTCAATAACTTATATGCTTGGATTTTATGGAAATCCACCCCAAAAGTGTGAACGTGTTGAGGCCTAGTACAAATGTTTATTGCTATGAAAATAAAGTTTAAATACAAGATCTTGTCCTGCAATCTTGGTCATGGGTTCCTTAAATATAGCCAACACTACTAACACAGCTGACAGTATTGCAACTTGCTTCTGAAGCAACTAACCTAACTTGACTCAAGGACTTGACTGACTCGGAACCAAACCGAAACTTCGTCAGTGCGACATAGCTAACAGAGAATGACTACTTTATTCAAATCCTTCTTCTGAATGACCTATGTTCAAGCATATCCTCCCTTGAACCGAAGCCTAGAAGCAAACTCCAGTTCACATCACCTTCAAACTTCATAGAGTTAGTATGGATGACATATGGATGACAATGGCGCAGGACGGGTACCTCAATACAATACTCGTCTCGTACTATGCACGGGCAAGGATGGGTAATACCCATGCGGGTACTGGGCAATGACCGGTCGACTCACTCTTTTATTTATTTGGAAAAAAAACCTTGATATTTACCTATTTTACGAGAACACATAGAGAAACTACTTAATAAATGAATGATAAAGATAGTAGAATAAATAATAGAGTCTAAATAGTGAAGGATAGAGTTTTAAAATTTATTTGGAATGAAATGTGATTTTGGAAAGGTCAGAAGAGGAGAAATACATATAGATTTTAATATAGATTATGATAGCACGGGACGAGGTGGGGCAAATCGAAAGCAATACTCATGCCTCATCTCACGACACTACGATTTGAGTAATACCCGCCTTAAACAAGTTGGGTCGCATGGGTCAGATTAGAAAATGGCATCGATAAGCGTTATGCTCAACCACTAAGTTTTCTTCTCAATGGCCAGAATGTTTCAAGCTTTAATGCTTTTTATCACATGTCCAACTTGCTCTTGAGTTCCACAGTGCACAAACTCAACTACTTCCTCATTTGCAAGTTCTCAAAGGAAGTGGAATCTCACAAGTCACATATATATGCTTACTTATGATGTGGAGAACTTGATTCTTTGAATGCTTAATTGTTGGCTTGTTGTCACGAGATGTTTTTTTAGCTCTTTTCACACTTTGACTCCACCCCATATGCTCCATAATTCACCTCAACCGCACGCATTGAGCTGCACAATAAGAAACTACGACAAATTTTGCTTCTATAGTGGAGAGGGTCATTACTCACTACTGATTGTTTCTTGGATGCCCATGAAACATCATATTCTTTCAAGAAGAAGGTGTACTCACTTTTACTCTTCTTGTCATCTTTGTCTTATGCATAGTCACTATCAGTGTACCGAATTAAGTTGTATTCCTCACTTCCTTTCTTCACTCAGGTGGCAGGCCTCATAAAGTCATAGTTCCTTTAGGTATCTTAGACTTATTTTTGTAGCTAGCAAGTGTTGTCTTGTTGGACAATCCATGAACTTGCTTAACAAGCAGCTAGGTACAGATGTCAGGTCTGGTTGCTTTCACATACATCAAGCTTTCAATGAGTTTTTTGTACTCAATTAATTTGACTGCAACACCATCTCCAACATTAGTTATCATATCCTAGGAGCAATAAGATTCTTGACAAGAGTGTAATTTGAGATTCCAAAATCTTCCAAGATTTTCTTTAGATACATTCGCTTACATAAATAAATACCTTGATCATTCTTAATGATCTCCACTTCTATGAACTATCTCATTTTTTCAAGGTTGCTCATCCCAAACTCAACTTTCATGGATATCTTGAATTATTCAATCTGACTCGTGTTGTTCATGTATACATCAAGTCATACACTGATACACATAAAGATTGATCACTAGGATAGACTGCCAAGACTTTTTATATACAGTGTGTGTTCTCATAAGTACTTATCTCAATCTCAGCCTTCAGGATGTATGCCTCAATCTTGTTGTACCATGACCTAGACGCTTGCTTTAAACTATAGAGGGTCGTGAAGTTTATAGACTCTCAATTGCTTCAAACCGGAAAGCTCTCAATGTAATATTGCACTTTTTACATATAACCAATATACATTAAGTCCATGGTGGACAACTAATGCCAGCAGTGTTCTTATTGTATTCCATCTAACCACTGGTGTAAAGACTTTAGCGTAGTCCATTTGCTATAAGTTTGGCCTTGTTCTTATCCATCGAGCCATATTCTTTCAAATTAGTTATGAACACCCACTTCAGATTGGTTGCACTTGCACTTCTTCTAGTGGAACAATGATAGTCCATATTAAGTCTTTATGGCTTGCATTTCTACTTGCATTGTTGCTTTCCGTTTTTTTATATTTTGTTGCATTTTCAAAGGTTTGAGGATGAATGGTGACAATTACAACAACCCTTCAAATGTGCAAATTTTGATATAATCCTGAGACCCAAATCTACTACAAGAGTTGTAGGTGTATCACACTAAAAAAAAAAACCAGCTATAGTGACATTTTTTTAAAGACAGTTTCAAAAAATGTCAGTAAAACCATTCACTTTGAAGGTTTTTGTGACATTTATGGTAAGTGTCAATATAATATATTTATTGTGACATTTAGTTTTGACATCTTTGATTGTCGTAGTAATAAATATGTTTTTCTGTCATTTAGAAAAGTGTCACTAAAAGAGTGTCAAAATAGAGAAGTATTTGTGACATAAGTTGGTAACATAACTAATTGTCACAGTAGTTTAGTTGTTTGTCTGACATTTAGAGAAATGTCACGAGTGAAATGTTAGTATAGCATATATATTGTGACATTTAACGTTGACATCTTCCATTGTCACGGCAATTAACACGTTTTTCTGTCAGAAAAGTGTCACTATAAAAGTGTCAAAATATTAAAGTATTGCTGACATAAGTTGGTCACATAACCAAACGTCACAATAGCTTAGTTGCTTGTCTGACATTTAGAGAAGTGTTATGACCAAAGTGTCAGCATAGCATATATATTGTGACATTTAATGTTGACATCTTAAATTGTCACAACAATAAACACGTTTTTCTGTCATTTAGAGAAGTGTCAACTAAAAAGTGTCAAAATAAAGAAGTATTTGTGATATAAGCTAGTCACATAACTAAATGTCACAATAACTTAGTTGCTTGTCTGACATTTAGAGAAGTGTCAGCATAGCATATAGATTGTGACATTTAACGGTGACATCTACAAGTGTTGCTTGTCTGACATTTAGAGAAATGTCACGAGCGAAGTATCATTATATAATTGATAAGGATGATATTGAAAATAAAAATGATACAAATTCTTCTTGTATAATTAATATCTTCTTTTCCATGGAAAAAAAATCAAAATGATTGTAATTGTTTCACCCCCTATTCACGACAATCTAGGTTATTTGATTCGATTCAAATTGTTTGTTTGATTAGTTCACGGTCCACTCAAAATTTAATTGAATGGTACCCTATATAGTTTGATTCATTGTTGATCCTGTAAATTATCTTAAATATGAAAGAAATTTCTATCAAAATTGCATTTGAATCGGTCAAAAGCGGAACTAATAAACTTGCTTCTTTGTGATTTGAACCCTCCATTTTTATTTACTTTTGGTTCGATCACATATTCTAATTTTTTCTCGTTCGAAACCAAAATGATGGGTAAGGATAATCACTACTTGTTATGCCATAAAACTGCACACCAAATTGCTACCAAAATTTCCAACTGCATGGAGAAACGAACCGAATACATGTGGTGTATTTGAGGAAGGAGCTATTGGGCTTTCTATCAATGGCTGAATTCAATTCATACCTTAACTTGAAACAACTGCTGCCAAAGTATAAATTTTCTCTTCAAGTCTCTTTTTCTCTCAAAGAAAATACTTCGGAAGAGATTGGATTTACCACAAGTTACAAACACAAGTGCAAATTTTTGCCCAATACCTAGGTGATTATAATCATGATTCAATTTCTAATATGCATTAATACAAATGCCAAAAGTAGGAACCTGTCATGCGTAATGCCAATGGCGGCTGCTACGAGATTACAAAATATTACAGGTCATTCATTTACTTCATTGTAGTTACACCCCCCAAAATGCCCAACAAAAGTCTTGACCAACAAAGAGAGGACAAGATGTGGTAGTTACTTGCATCCTTGATCCAACAAGAGAGAGAACGAGACTACTACTCTACCACCATCTCAACTTCCTTGAACCTTTGTGCAGGCCCTTACCTGCAAGCGATGCAAATCCAGGGCAAAACCTTGATTTCTCAGGATAAGAACTTACTGAAAGGGACAGTAGAACTCAGTATTCAAAGACAGAATTGGGCAAACCTTCTTTATGAGTCTGAAAAGCCTAAACATGGAGAACTTTCCTCCCTATTGAAGCTATTAACAAGTTGAATGCCAAACAGCTTGAAGCCATTCTCTTAGTCATGTTTCCGGTCACTAGAAATTATCTTAACTACTGTGGAAATGGACTCGACTACACCCTCCAGTTGTTTAGGCCAAGAAATCGATGATTTGGTAGTAACTGCAAATGATGGAAGTGAAGCCAGCTGAGTTAGTCGACATTTTTGAAGAAGTGAATGGTATAAGGATCCACATGAATCAAGATGCTCGTGACTAGATGGTTCAATAGGTGTCTTCGAAATGCCTAACATATTAAGGTGAAAACAGCAAAAGTAATTGACACTAGCTAGCCAATTCAAACATAAATGAGAAAGTAAAAATAAGGAAATGACCAACCAAGGGCCTTAAGGTCGGGATTCAATGAAGTCAAATATGATGGTCGTGACCGCTTGTTGGTCCAATTTGTAGGTCGAGTATTTGAAGGAGCAGTTGCAACAATTGGCTCCACTTCCCAAAAAGACACTCGATATGGAAGCAAAATTGCACCCAGATCATCCCATTCGACCTTTTAAGAACACAAGCAAAACATTGAGAAAAAGATTTGTTTTTGAATTCTGTTCTGTTAAAACTAAGAACCAAGGTTAAGAATCGAAAAAATGATACCTCAAACAATCTTCAATTTGTCAAAAGATAAATGACTAAAACAAAGGCTCGTTACCTTAAAGGATCTCCATTCAGAACTGTACCACTGTGACGAGAAGTTTTCTCCCACACCGACAATAATGCCATTGAAACTGTAGTTTATTTAACAAGGAAAACATGTTACATGTACAACTAATTAGAATACAAATTTTATCCAACAAACTTACGAGATTAGACCTTTGCTTTGGATCTTTCTCACAATCAAATCTCATGTTGACCCTCGTTCCAATGGATAGATTGTGGTTTCGAGCTTTAAGATACTTATTAACCCTTACAATGAACTCAAACCGACTTGTCCTGCAAACAAAATACTAATTCGCCTCACTTCTAATTCTAGGAGAATGAAAATGAATTCAACAAGTGGAAAATGCAAGTAGGCAAAGAGACAGTTGGGCCACATGTTGTATAACGCGTCGAGGTAGGGGAGAAAGCGGAAGAGATTAGAAAGAAGAAGATTCCAAGTTCCAACTCGACCAATCTCCAACTAGTCGACGGAGGGGAAGAAAAGGAAGGATTAAGGGGTTGTACACAGGTTGGAATACGGGAGAAGGAAAGCCCAAGGGAAAAAAAAGAGAGCATGATAACTACGGTACACATGTATACATCCCACCAGACCCCTAATGCAAACCTTGCCGATTAATTGCACAAAGTTGCTATATTTAATGAAGCAAAACGCACAAACCTTGGCTTGTAGAAGACAGAAAATGGAGTTCCAGTTGCAATCGCATGAGCAGCTGTGGCAAGAATTCCCACATGCATATTTTGCGACGATACAATACAAGGTGGCCTGTTTGGCTGTTGTCTCATATGCCTCCTAACCCCCACAAGAACCTCCCCACTTTCTCCCCTTCAAATCCATATAAATCAAAAGAAATCAAGAATGTTAGACCCAACTCCGAGTGGAATCAACGACAAGATTATCGTGAACAATAAAATTACCTTAAGAAGATGAAGGAATCGCCTGCCACTAATTTTTTTGAGTGAGCAAACTCACTCCATCCAGTGGTTATCAAATGACGCCTGGGTTGACCTATCGTCAATATTTTCATATTAGCACCACAACCAGTTTCCAAATAAACATCATACAATTTAGCAAGTAGATGAATATAAAATATATAATCCCTAGGGCAGTATTACACATAAAAGAAGCTAATTAAGATAATCCCCATTCATAGCACATCCACTGAAATGGGAGCTCGAGAGTACAACAAAATTGGGGAAATCGTGGATCTTTAAAAGACAACACAATTCATAGCGGAGTTCACAGCTAGTCTTTATAACTCCCAAACTAACTCACCTCGATAAATGTGACAAAAGTGCCATTCACTGCCATGAAGATCTCTGGCAACAAAAAGCTGGCAAGGTCGCTCCCGGGCCGGGGACATATACTGGTTCAGAATTGGTAAATAATAAAGTAAGTACCGGATAATTTATGCATACTGTAACAAGAATTGTGATGAAAATCTTCCGGATACTAACCAGCGGAGGAAAACAAGCATCTACATATTTTTGAAGAATAGAGAACCCTCCATGGGAATCAACTTCAGAAAGTGCAAGTATCTTGGAGAAGGACTGGACTTCGCATCCCGTAGGAGGTTCAGGTGGGAGAGTATCATCGCTAGTTAACTCATCATCAGGTTGATCTGGCTCTGAAAGCAAATCAATTTGAGCATAAACTTCATGCGTTTCAGGTTCAACCATGCGACACACATAAACAACTTTACAGAGGATCTTAGATGGAAGATCGAGTTGAGGCACTTGATCATCTTCTAAACCCTTGTCTTGCATTGAAACTTGAAGTTGTTCCATGTGGCCTGTGGGAAATAGTACACTCTTTCTCCTTCCCTTGGAAAGGTAACAAGAGGTCCAGCACATGCATGCCAAAGCTTTTTGTATAGAGCATCATTACATACTCCTACAGAAAATAAGGCATCAACGTAGTATTGCATGACCATTAACCACCTATCAAAGATGAATAAAAGCTACAATAAATAGTAGATACCTGAATGAGGTTGTCCTCCTGATGAATAATACGTAGCCATGCCTGTCATCACTCTCTGGTCTTTCTATCCTAGCAGCATCAACGGAGGAAGGGAAAGCTTGGAAGAGGAGAGACACGCGGCTCCTGAAGACCAAAATGTTATTAGGAACATATATAGAAAGAAGGGAAAAGGTAAATCAATAAAAATATTATTAAATAATCAAATATAGGGGGAATTAAATACTTTTCGTTCCCACTTCATCCGCCAGTATTTTTGTCCAATTCTTTATCACGATTTCCATTAAACTTTCAAACTTCCCCATTAATTTATACAAGGCCATTTATATTTTCCGGATGTAAGTGGATATTGGATTTATTTATGAAAAATAATAGTAATAGGCCTAGGCACCGTGTCAATATCTTCAAATTCCATAATGTAATTATCCCATGAGAAAAAGTTAGCTTTGTATTTTTCCTTATTTTGAAATCAATTGAAAAATATTTTCTTTTAACCATTTGCCAGCTTTTTATCAAGTTCATTGCATTTAATTAATGCTTAAATGAGGGTTTTAATAAAAAGCTTCTATTACTTTGATTTTCTTTTTAAATAAAATATATTCGGACTTAGAATAATATATGGATTATTATATGTATCTATTTATGATATTGTTGCTTATTAGTTATCGGTTCATTAACATGCAAATATCGGTTAGACCACTAAGTGTGAACTGTTTTTATACCGATTATACTCATACCTATTGCTTATTTTTTTCAGGCAAAGTCTTCTCGTAACAAGAAGAGCAGGGAGCAAAACAAGCTAACTCATACATCTGGCTCTATATCTTATGCTCGACGTGTAGCGATAGAGGTGCAATTCTTTGCATGAAAACAAATAATGTTTATGTTACAGTATGATACATTATGAATACTTTTTTCATTTATGAATCAGTTTAGAGAAACAGGAAAGCTACTTTCTAGACTAGCATTGTTTCTGAGATATCACAAACGCAAAGACGAAAGTGCTGTCACTCCTAAGGCTGAAGCTATTATAGTTGAGTTCTCCATTTCATTAAATTAATTTACATTTATGGATGGTTGCTTCACTTCATTCCATATTTATAATTATGTTTAACAAGAGGCTTTATGGTGCTTCATTTTTTGTAGAAGCAACTTGAAGAACTTGGTGAAGATATTATTGACGAAGAGGCTGAAGTTGATGGAGAGGAAATTGAGATTGTGGATTTGATGAATGATCCTTTGGGAAAGGTGTTGGGAAAGGAACGTAATGGCAGTGTACGAGGTATGAGATCTGGTGTCACTCCAGGAACTTTTTCTCGAGAAAATTATAGAGTGCTGCAAGAAAATGCTCAAACTGAGGAGGGACTCAAAACTGAGGTGGCTAAGCTCAATAACGTTGTGAAGACAATGGGAGGAATTATTCCCAAACTTCTTCAGTTGGCAGGTCCAGCCGCAATTCTCCAAGAGGTATATTATAATTGTTATAATATTACAAATCCACAAATTAAACTTAAGTATTATATAGGTTGAGGGAACATGGTTCATGTGTGCACATGCATCATGCAAACATTCATATTAAAATGCAAGGGCTCTCCAAGATGTGGTTCACATGTACATTCATGCAAGCTTTAATATTTAAAATGAAAGTTGTAGAAATTGTTTTTAACTTAATTTTTTTTATAGATTCCCAACCTTGAAGTTTTATGGAGGCTTTCAACAACTTCAATGATGATGGTCAAGGTGATGGTACTACTTCTACTGGTATGTATTTTAAAATACTAGCTAGAAGCTTGTTTTGCATTTGAAGTTAATATTATTGAATCTTAATTGATATTAATATATATTACTTCTAATGTAGGTGCTGCAGCTACATCTCCACGAGGAAACCAAGGAAGTTAAGGAAACTGTTCGACTTGATGATCGTTACGGAAATACATGCAAGGAAATTGATGAGTTGATTTGTGATTTATTACTTTTGAGTACTTTAAGAACGTGGAAGACAATATTTTAATTAGTAAGACATTTTGAAATCACACATTTTTGTGTGAACAATTAAACCTGGACTCAAGGTCTATGATTTGGGGTTGTATGGACTAATGTTTTTTTATTGGATGCTTTTAGTTGTTTATGTTATTTTGTATTAATGACATTGTTTTATATTTTTATGCGCTTATTTTTTTAATATATTATAAATTTTTTCTTGATTTAAATATTAATGGAATAAAAATGTCTTATAACGAATTTTTATTTACCATTAAAAATAACTTGAAAATATCCTTAATTTTTTTCTCGCCAATCTAAAATATTACATAAAATAATTGTTTTAGTATACATTTTGATATCATCTTTTAGTTTCCAACTTATTATGATGACAAAAAAGTTGCTAAAATTGTTAACATCATTTGCAACGTCATTTTGCTTTGGTAACTAGTTGAAAAGCCCAATCCATTCTTTTAAATCGGTCAGTCCACTAGGGCATTCTCTGGGTTGAGGCCCACTTGTGGTAATTCTCTGGGCATTCTCTGGGCTTTGGTAACTAGTTGAAAAGCCTAATCCATTCTTTTAAACCGGTCAGTCCACTAGGGCATTCTCTGGGTTGAGGCCCACTTGTTTCAACTTAAGTTCTGGATGAAGCTCCGCCATTTGGCCCACAACCACCACCAACTCCACTCGAACTGGGCCTGGCCCGTTCCTCTCGGTTAAGTTTGTCTGATTCCATGTTGGCCAACAAATGAAACCAAATTTGAACCATCCATCAGTGAGTAAAAATTTAAATTAAAAACTATAATGGTAATCTAATTTTGTGTTGTTACACTTTAAAATGTCGCAATAGTGTTACTAATTGTACTATCTATGACATTTTGGAATGTCTCAACAAATATCATTATTTGTATCATATATGACACTTTTGAATATCCATACAAATATCACTATTTGTATCACCTATAAAATTATGGAATGTCCCATTAAATGTCACTATTCATATCACATATGATGTAAAAAATGTCACTATTTGTTTCAACCACGACACGTTTGACATGTCATAGTAAATGTCACTATTGGTATCAGCTATGACACTTTGGAATGTTATGAGAAATATTACTATTTGTATTTACTATGTCACATTGAAATATCTTGAGAAATGTCACTATTTGTATTCACTATGACACATTGACATGCCATTAGAAATGTCACTATTGGGATCAACTGTGACATATTGGAATCTCACAAAAAGTGTCACTAATTGTATCACCTTTGACGATTAGGAATGTCTCGAGAAATGTCATTATTTTTATCAATCATGACATATTAACATGTCCTTAAAAATGTCACTATTGAGATGAGCTATAACATATGGAAATGTCGCGGTAAATGTTACCATTGGTGTCAACCATGACACTTTGGACTGTCCTGAGAAATGTCACAATATGTATTTACTATGACACTTTAATATGTCCTTAGAAATGTCACTATTGGGATCTACTGTGACAATTATGAATGTCTCGAGAAATGTCACTATTTGTATCAATCGTGACATATTAACATGTCCTTCTAAATGTCACTATTGAGATGGACTATGACATATTGAAATGTCACAAGACATGTCACTATTGGTATTAACTATAACAGTTTGATATGTCTCTAGAAATGTCACTATTTGCATCACTTACGACGCTTTAAAATGTCACAAAAGATGTTATTATGCTACGATTATAAGTGTCGCAATATGTAAAATAAACGTCACACAAAAGTGGTACTGACAATTGTAACAAATGTCACAAAAGAAGTTAGTGACACTGGATTATGTGACATTTATGTGTCATTTGTGTAAAACGTCAGTACAACACTATTGTGACATTTTTCTACTTTTTAATGACAATTTGACTGAATTTTAAATGGTCACTTCAACTATTTTTTTTTTGTAGTGATCATGCCCTTCTTTATCTCCATCCAACACTTTATTATCATTAGTTGTTGTGACCGGTTCAGGCTGAGGACTGGTGACTAAAAGTTGATTTATTAGGTGTTGTCATTTATAGCCTAATGTCTCATCCTTATATTTATACCACTCTGTTCACTTCCTTTCCAATATAACTTTGACAAAACAATTTGAGCTTCAGAATTTCATTCTTTTCCCTTGGTTAACATCTCTGATAACCACAATCTTTTTGGTATTGGAGTTATAGAGCTTGTAAGCCTTTGATTCAACAGAGAGTACCAAAAATGGTAGGGAGTGCTTTTTTCATCAAACTTCTTTCTATGTTGATCAGAATAATAAGTTTTACAACCAAACACCTTAAAATGTGAAACTAATGGAAGATGGCCAGTCCATAATTCCTGCTGTGTTTATCCTTAATTTGCCACATTAGGGCTTATGTTCAAAACATGGGATGTCTGGACAACAACTTCAAGCCATAAAGTAGTTGGTACTTTTTGTCATTTAGCATACATCTGGCATATTTATTATGGTTGTGTTCTTCCTTTTTGTCAGTCCATTTTGTTGTGAAGTGAGTGTATTACTGCTATAGTACACTGCCTTCTTATGCTTGCTTCTTCAAGCACTTTTTAGACAAGTTCAACATAAATTTCCCCCGGTATATGTTCTAAGGCGTATTGCAAATGATCATGTTTCTTTTTCAACTTAAACTTGAACTTTTAAAAGCAAGTTAACTTTTCAAACTTAGCAACTAGGAAGTTTACCCATAACTGTCTACTAAGTCATCAACCATTGTTAAAATTGAGATTGATGTAGTTGGACAACAAGGATCATCATGCAACAACTAAAGTTTTTGAGTTGCTCCTCATGCTCATCAGACACAAGTGAGTAAGAAGTTATGAGTCTGAACCTACCATCTCTCTCAATCCCCATACTATTTCATCCTCGCCAAGCCCTGGTCTTGGAGCATGTATTCCTGCAATAACATTAATCAAGTCATCGGGAAGGTAGGTTCTCATTCTAGTCTAGTCCCACTCATTTGATTCATCAACCCAGCTGATGACTGGAGTTTTTCTTTCCTCCTCAATGAGGTCCTTAATTGAATGTCCTTCCAAGGTCATGCCACAAGAGATCTATCGGCGAGTCCTGAATCCAATGGTTTCCCCATCTCAAAAACTTCACAGGTTGGCCTTCTTCATGTAAGGCATAGCTTTCACAACCCAAGAGATTCGAGTGATTGTCTTTTCCCCCCCTTCTTTCCATTAAGCTAATCCCGCCCTCCTTATGATGGACATACTTGTTTAGTAGATACCATGCCAGATTGCCAGTTTAACCATATAAGCCAAGTTAAGGCTTCTAGCATACCTTAAACCTAACCTACCCTGATTCTTAGGTTTGCAGATAGCATCCCAAGATAGAAAATGTACTTTTCTCTTCCCCTCACAAGACTCCCCAAACAAATAACATAATTTTCTGATCGATAGCATCACACGCAGAGCAAAGAAGCAATAATTTTGCATGGCTTATCAAGGTAGAACATTTAACACTATAGTGGCAAGCGTAATCCTTTTAGCTAAGGAAAGAGTTTTAGCTTTCTAAGTGGAAAAAGAGGATTTATTTTTTCAAGAATATACTTATAGGGATTCTTAGACATTCCTCCCATGAAGAACATGCATTATAAGGTACCTACATTTGGTCATGAGTAGACTAGATTCCAAACTAATCACAAATAATCTGTTTATCGTTAACTCTAATGTTCTTGAAAAAAAAAAGACTCAGCCTGCTTACAAGAGCCACACTAAAGAGGACTAGATCATCATTAAAGAACAAGTGTGAAAGACTCGTCTAAACACCTTATCTTAGCCTTCTTGTGTGTCTTTCCCTCTCAACTCTTTTAATAATATTATTATTATTATTATTATAATTTTTAACTTAGAGACCTTTGTTTGTGGTTTGAAGCTCTAAAAGAGGTATGGTAATTGCCTAATTGGTAAACAAAAAATGAAGGCCGGTAGTTCAGATTGGGGCAGAAGTGGTATTTCGAATGACGTAACATGGGCAATTGTGGAAACGGAAAAAAGAGGACGGGGTTTTGCATCATTTTTGCTTACTCCAGTCCGGCAGTCCCTGTAAGTAACAACACTTCCGAGTTCCAAGTCGAGACACGGACCACCTCTCTCATCTCCAAGTTCTAGTGGAGGAGACACTTCTTTCGAGTCGAGACGCGCTCCTCAATAAGCTGACTTTCGCATACGCGGACGCTTTCCCCGATCCGCAATCGCCACTCTAACTCAAATCTCCGGCGTCTTTTCTACCCCTGTGGCCGGAATGGCCAGAAGTCTGTCCGGATTTCTGGCTCCGATCGTCGCGGTGGCTTTGATCTGCTGCTCATTCGCCGCCGCTGCTTCAATCTTCCAGCCCATCTCCGAATCTCACCGATCTGCCGCAATAGAGACCTTCGCCAGATCCTATGGCAGGTTGTTAAACCCTATCTCGACACCTATTTCCCGTCCTGTTTGTTTCCGAATCGGAGAGCTGGAATCTCGTTCGTAGCATTCCTGTTTCGTTCTGAATTTGAATTGTCAATTTAGTACGGAAATGATGTGTGTATTGTGGCCCTGTCTTTCCAGCCTAGAAGAAACGTACGAGGCATTGCAAACATTTGACGTTCTTGGGGTCGAGAGAAAGCCCGATGTAGGAACGGCAGCTTGCCAGTCTGTTTCGCAGACCCTGGCTTCATCGTCCTCGACTTTGAAAGATATATTCTATGCTTTGAAAGTCAATGGAGTTTTGAAGTGCGAGGTGGATACAGACAGTGTAGAGGTAACTGTTGTGTCAACGTTTTGTATTTTGCCTGTCTGTGTTTAGAACGAGTGTAATGGATCTCCTGTCTTGCCTCTTAAAGGGAATTGTTTCCACACTTCAAACTGCGGTGGGCAGTGCCAGCTCATTGCTCGAATTCTATCATTCAATTGGGGGTTTGGTACTTGTCAAGGTAAGCAGTGTTCAACAATGGTTTCCTTTTGGTATGTTGTTGTGCTATGGAGCATTTCCTTGTTTCTTGTTATCTGCCCTTGACCTGAAGCTTGTGGCTTGTATTTGATCTGATGAATCTTATCGCAGAATCAAGCTTTAAAAGATGATCTTTATCTTGCTGATGCTGAAGGGGTATTTCGTTCCATCAAGGTTTGTTCTTACTGTCATTCTCTTTATCTGTAGGTTCGTAGACACAATAGGAACTCAATCCCTTGACCAGTGACTAGGGTAATTGGGCATTGTTTGTAGACATCCCCTATTCTTCTCGTATATTTCTCTCCTTTCCCTCTCGAGTAGGAGTTGAGACACATTCTATTGAAATTTGATTGTGTCTTGGTCATTTGCAGGCTTTAAGTCAGAGTGATGGAAGGTGGCGATACAGTTCCAGTAATCCCGAGTCTAGCACTTATGCTGCAGGTATTTATTTTTTAAGTAATTTATTTTTAATTTTTTTGACTTGCTCTTTTTTCATATAATCATCAAGCTTATCCATTACATGTCCTGGGCCATTGTGTTTCTTCCCTTTGATAACTGTTTCAGTAAAACTCACAAACCAACTACTCCAGGAAGTTTATGTGCGGTGAGTTGTGTCTCTAGAGGATATCATAAATGATACATTAACAACACTCATGAAACCATACACGATAAAGAAACACATACACACTCAGAAAAGTGGATATGCATCTGAGGATTACTTAAGACTGTTAGTTGACTGGTTTTATTGCTGTGAACCATTGTGTTGTTTGTTGTTACCTGGCTAAAATATTTTGTTGTGCAATGTACTCTATATCTTGTACAGATGCTGGTTCGCTCTTTTCTTAACCTCTTATGTCTTTATCAGGTTCAGCCCTTGAAGCACTAGCTGGAGTGATCTCGTTATCATCTTCCGAGATCGATCAGTCCCTGGTATAAGAGAATCCTAACTAACCATCTCAGAGAAATATATAAATAGCTCGTCCGTTACTAGCTGAACGGTCCATTCCTATTTTTGTTACTAAATTGGTGGCAAAGGAAGGGACAGTGTGTCATTATCTGGCAAGCCTTTGACATTGCTCTAGAAGTTTCATATTTCTTTTTAGTCAACTGTTCTGGCATGCTAGATTGTGCATCTTCGCTGGTTCGATACTTGTATTGCGTACTGTATGCTCCCCTCCCAATTGGCGCGGCATGGCTTCAAGCTTAGCTAACACTTTGCTTGAAACTTCACCTTTCAATGGCTTACCATTTCCAGCCACATATTTTTTTACACCTTCATTGCACCTCCATTGCTTTACTCTTATGTCATTTTAATGTTTTGCATTTCACCTCCATTGCTTTTTGCAGAGAGGCATTAGGATGCCATTTTTTCTATTCTATTTTTTTGTGTGAATTTGATGAGTTATTGTTCCAATGAATGGGTGTTGGTGGTTCAGAGTTGTTACTGTGCTCTTGAATTGACTCCTTGTGTTTGTGAATCTGTGGCAGATTGGCACAACGAAAAATGATATACTGAAGCTTTTTGAGCGTGTTGAGAAGTATGGTATGTTAACTGTTTGCTTGAAGTTTGTTGTGCTGGAGTTTATCTAGTATCTATGTTATGAAAAATCGTATTTTCATTAAGGTCTTTGAATGACTTCAAATAATTTTCTGCGCAGTGGGTATTATGTTAAATGTGTCAGATGAATGATTGTTGTACAATGTAACTATAACTTATCTTGGGATTAGTGACCTGGATAAAGATAGGATATGACTTTGAATAGTTTCCGCGGCTTTTTAATTTGTGACTATCTGAATGATTATCATAGAGTGCAAGAACTTCTCTTTGGATCACTGATCTGGACATTATGATAACATGTGCAAAGGCTATCACTTGCAGCAGCTGAGCTTTATTCAGAACTTGTCTTCCATTATTCCCATTGATATGCTATTTTATTCATATGTCCTTTTATTCTTTTACTGGAAATGGTAGTCTTGTTTGCAATCCTGCAAATTAATTGAATATTCATCTCATATTAACCCTATGGTTGTGTGACTGCTTTCTAGGTCTTGATTCCTGGAGTTATTAGATGCCCAATGCAACTTTCTGCTGTCATCTTTTAGTGCAGTGTAATGTCTCATTTACCTCTGCTTTCAGATGATGGAGCAGTTTATTTTGATGGGGAAGAGAGTGACGCTCATGGGAATCAAGGCCCTATTACATCTACGTGGTCTGTTGTTACAGGCATAACATCGTTTGCAGCAGTGACTTCTGGAAACCTAAATGTAAGTAATATTTTGCAGGCTCGTCCATGTTTTGACTTCAAGGAGAAGAGGTTTAATTCTTGTGTTTCATTTTTCAGCTTCCAGGGGAAAAGATACTGGGATTAGCTAAATTTTTCCTTGGAGTTGGGATCCCTGGTGATGCGAAAGATTTTTTCAACCAAGTAGACTCCTTGGCTTGCTTGGAGAACAATAGGCAAGTGCTTTCATGGAATGATTTTCTGTGTTTGTTTGATTGATGGGGAAGTTTCTGTCATTTAGAGATTGCTTTAAAGTTATGATGATTGGGATGGAACATGCCTGTTCCCTTATCTCGGATTCTACCCCCTGATGATCTAACATGCTTGTTCCCTTATCTCAGATTCTAACCCGGTGCCCATTTTCAAGCATGCAGTATTTTTTTATAGTGACCACCATAATTAGACGTGTTATATTTTGTCACGAATATTTTGTCACGAAATGCTCTTCCCTTCTAGTGGTGCTTGGAAAAACCCTTAAGCTGGAAATAATGGGTGTTTATTCTTCCTGTGATGGACTTTCTAAATAAATAAATAAAAAATACTGAGTCCATATGGCAATGTTCCTAAACTGTGATGCTAAGGTTTTGCTTGTACTGGCAGGGTTGCTATCCCGCTAATTCTATCACTTCCAGCCACTGTGAATTCATTGACGAGGAAAGACACACTCAAGGTACAATACACACACTATATCAAGTATGTAATATATGCGAACTTCCTTGGTTCTTCCATGAAAAAGATGTGCATAGATAAGCAACTATATATGTTTTATTTAATACTCTTCAGTCTTCTCTAAATAAGATCGAGGTATCAAAATAATGATATTTTCTCTTTCTGGAGCCTTTTGAACTCATGTAGTAATAAAGCGGCTGTTTGTAATCTGTTCCATGGATGTATGATGTATCAGGTTAAGGTCAGTACTGTACTTGGTTCTGATGCACCT
Source organism: Linum trigynum (assembly GCA_964030455.1). Classification (NCBI taxonomy): domain Eukaryota; kingdom Viridiplantae; phylum Streptophyta; class Magnoliopsida; order Malpighiales; family Linaceae; genus Linum; species Linum trigynum. Next base: position 47,433,347 of record OZ034817.1, on the reverse strand, counting down.
CCTCTGAAGATAAAGCTTGTAAGAGCTAAAGATACTCCTGCAATTGAAAGCCAGGTGCTGCCCTGAATCAACCTTATTTCCTTCAATAACTCCTGGGCTCAAAATCTAGCTTAACTATATAGGTTGTTCACTTCAATTATTATCTGACAAGGGTTGATCATAATTCCTTGAATCTCCTTGGTGTGCTTTTTCGGAAGGATTAACTGATGAAGTTTTTATTTTATAGGAGCTCAAGTTTGATTCCGCGAACAAGGTGCATGTGTTGGACACTTTGGAAAAAAGTGTTGATGTGGGCAATTACATTTTTGTTTTCGAGGTATCCATATGCTTTTTTGGCGCATCAATGTTCTTTATCTGTCCCTTCATTCATTAACTAACACAAGTATTCTTTTTTGTAGATTGTGTTTAATGATCCGGAGCATAAGAAAGCTTATGCTGTGGAAAGTAAAACTGAGGTTCCGATTTTCTTAACTGGAGCTGTTAAAGTTGGAAATGCAAAGATTGCAGTTCTTGATAGTGATCTTGGGAGCATTGAAACGCAGAAGTATGTTTCCTCTTACCATGAACACCTAGGTTCAGTCTTCCTACCGTAAAGTATAGCAACTTTCTCAGTGGCAGTAGCTGTCATGATGGAGCCAGAACAGCATGGCTTGTGACATTGACTTCTGAATTTCTGTAGTATTTAAAACTACTAGCAACAATTCTGTCAACTATTTAATTTGAATTTCTGAAATTTCCAGTCTGGATTTTGCTGGAGAGAATCTTGTGTCGTTGGGAGCTAATCATCTCCAGAAGTTGAAGCTGCGTTTTCAATTGACTACCCCCCTTGGCCATCCTTTCAAGCCACATCAGGTTTGTGACTAATCTGTTGTCTAGTTTGGTTGGAATTTTGTAAGATTTCTTCCTAAGTTTTATTGGTTTTCAGGCAATTTTGAAGCTGACTCACGAGAGCAAGGTGGATCATGTCTTTGTGGTTGGAAACACTGGCAAGCAGTTTGAGATAGTTCTGGTTAGATTCCTTAGTTCACATTCTCTTTGTTTAATTTTCTGTTACCACTCGCTTCTTGTGTTTGGTTTGCGATTTCTCTTCAATAATTTTTCGAACACAAACTTACCTAGCTGGGGAACTGAATAGTAAAATAGTTTGGTGGTGATAAAATGGAAGCTACAGGATATGAGACAGCCAACTCATTTGCTATGGAGAACTTTTGAACTGGAACTTAAAGGTTGATGGGTAACAATTTAATCACATGTTTAATTAGCTTCAGAACCTGAGATGACCTAGATGTACCAGGGGCAGAAATGAACAAGCTCTTTATGTCGAACTATATGGAATTTTTTCAGCATCTTCAATAGCTATGGATGACTGGCTATGCCAAGTTTTCATTGTAAACAGATATAGACGAGTTGTGCTACTGAAGTATGATTTGGGTAATGATTTCTTGTGGAGACGGGTGATAAGTAGATAATCTGAGTACCCATTATCCTGTGCCATTTATTTACCTATTTGTTTTATTGTAGGATTTCCTTGGACTCGTGGATAAATTTTACTATCTATCTGGTAAATATGAAATTCAGCTCACTGTTGGAGATGCTGTCATGGTAAGCTTCCATTTTTCTTTTGGCTTTTTGCTTTTATTCATAAGAAAAGGACAACCTACGCTTTGCTTTTACTATTTGTTTACGTTGCAGTGAGTTGACTTCCCCTACTTCACCTTGTAAGCATAACATACTCGTTTTCATTGCCTTATCAGGAGAACTCCTTCTTTAGAGTTATTGGACATCTTGACCTTGATCTACCGGAAGCACCCGAGAAGGCACCCCGACCTCCTGTGCAGCCTGCTGATGCATACTCAAGATATGGACCTAAAGCTGAGATAGCCCATATATTTAGAGCTCCAGAAAAGCGTCCTCCTCAAGAGCTCTCTTTGGCTTTCTTAGGACTCACAGTTTTGCCTCTCTTGGGGTTCATAATTGGGGTGAGTTCTGAATTTATTACAGTTGGCAATACTCATGAGAATTTTCATTTCACCGTGGACTTAGGAAGGACAATAATAAATGATATTACAAAGCAAGTATTTAGCTTTGAAAACAGAGAACGAAGTGAAGGTTAGGAAATAATTGATGTTTTCTCTAGATTGGTAGGTTTTAGGCATAGAATTGAACTTTTGGTTTATCCCTCGACTTGAAGAGCAAGCCACAACAATGTGGAGATATCTAGGTTGTGGGAAGTTGATATGGATATGTGGCATGGCATCCATGCATGCACATCTTCAACTTCACTGTGGTTCTGGTTGATCATTTCCCTTTAAGCTGATGTCCGGTTAGCCAGGTGCCAGATGGTACTTTTACAAGGGATCCTGATCAACTTGACTATTCTCTTTTGCAGCTTTTACGTTTGGGAGTAAACCTGAAGAATTTCCCTTCTGCGGCGGCACCTGCCGCATTTGCTGCACTTTTCCATGTGGGCATCGGATCTGTTCTTTTGCTCTATGTTTTCTTCTGGCTGAAGGTTAGCTTTCAGATTCCGTCCTTTCATTTTTGTTTGCTGCCTGATACTCCGCCAAATGAGCTCATCTAATTTGATCTGATTTTGCTCTTCTTCCTGGTGCACAGTTGGATCTGTTCACGACGCTGAAAATACTTGGGTTCTTGGGAGTGTTCCTGCTGTTTGTCGGACACAGAACTCTTTCCCACCTAGCGTCGACATCATCCAAGGTGAAATCTGCATGATTCCTGGTAGAAAGGAGGTTAGATTGTTCTGAAATCTTACAATCCAGGACATAGTTTGAGTAAGGTGTATGTTTGAGAGTACGTTATTAGGGGACACATTTACTGGAAAATTTTGTAGCGTCGACTCCTCTATACTTTGAGAATTACCATACTTATAGAAGCTTCACCCAAGCAACGTTTATTTATCAATTGGTGGTGGAATTCTCTTATTTCTGAGCTTTGTAACAGCCCTCAAGCATCTGCGTGGGCATATAATCTAGTCGATCAACCAAGCAGTAGTTCTCTTGACGTTCATTTACGAAAAGCCGAGACAAATCAACCATTTCGCTTAGCACTTGCAGTTTGAAGAATCACACTATAAATGGAGAAAGCTATATTTGGGGTTAATTGCATGGTAGGTCACTGAGATTATAAAATACGTTCACGTTTGATCACTGGAAATATTTAAATCCAATCTTGGTCACTCAAATTATTTAAATGGTTAAAGTTTGGTCACTCTCCGTCCATTTCCGTTAACTCTAGCTTACGTGGCAGTCAACTTTCATAGTTGACCGTTAAATATGTGACGTGGCAATTAAAAAATTATTAAAAATAAAAAAAATAATCTTTTACATTTTCCACCTCATTATTACATTAATTAAAAAACAAAAAACAAATATTTTGGCTGGAAGACCTCTCGCATCTCACCTTGCCGATCTGCGGTGTCGGAGTTGTGAAAGGGTTCGAAGGGAAGCAGCAGTTTCAGCTTCTAGGGATAAAAAACAAACTTATTATTGTAGCCGCAGCGGAACACCCGCCCCATTTCTCCACGGGCTGCCCGTCTTCCCACAGAGCCGGACGGGTTGAAAACCTGTCGCCGGCCAGCTATAGGACAGGTCAGGGGACGTCGGAGCAGGGGAGGCCATTTGCGTGATGATCGTTTGAGTTTCAATGGATAAAGCCAAAGGGTGGAAGAGAGATTAATATAATGAATTAGGGTTCTTGCCGTCAATGTCGTAACAAGAATTTTCGTCTTCTTCATTGTAGTCTAAGTAGTAATGTTATGCAAAGGAGAGAAATCTGAAACGTAGGCTAAGTAGTATTTTTGTTGCTCTGTAGAATAATTGTTCATGTGAACCAGACAATGAGATTACGTGCTATAAATCAATAAATGAACTTTGAAGAAGGGTTGTTCTAGAAACGCATGGAAAATTACAGAGCAGAAGAATTCCTTGGACGAATTGTGTTTTGACTGAAAATGCTGCAAATTCTATGCAGCTTTTGGGATTAGAGACGAATAAACAGCAGGGTAGACAGCCAGGCTCGCAGAGGCAACGGAGGAGGAGCAAGCGACACTGCCTTCTTCGATTTGAGCGGCTGCGGATTTGGTTTGGGGGTGAGGAAGGAATTGTTTGGTTAGGATTTAGAATTAAAATTGGATTTAGGGGTAAATATGTTAATTTGTTGCATTTTAGGGCGATAAAATTTGAATTCTAGAACGACAAATAGCAATTCAGTATATTTGTGTGATCTGAGTCAAAATTTTGGTTAAGGGGCCCCTCGTATAGTTTCTTGGTAAGACCACGGTTTATAGCTTAAAAAAATGGTTTATAGCTTAAAAAATGCTTTTATACTTCATGGTCATCAAAAATTTTCTTGTAAGTGTAGTCAACATCTACGCTTTAAAATTTAAAAAACTTACGTTTTTATGCTTGTAGTTCACTTAAACAGTTCTAAATAAAATTACGATTTTGACTGCATTACCATTCGTCGTTAAGTGAATGACATTTTCGTTGACTTTTGATGGTCAACGAAGGTTTATTTCTGAAAAAAAAAATACATGTAAGGGTTGTATAACGGAAAAAGGGAAGGACATGGTTGATAAATTGCAACTTGTTGAGGGGTGTATTTGGTAAAAATAAAGTTCAAGGAGACTTTGGTAGAGAGGCCCAAAAGCAAATTATCCCGTTTGCGTAATTGCGTTCAGTTTCTGCAGAGGAGTATTACTTGATTTGGTCATTCAATTCCCGATTTCCCACGTCGTTCCAACCTCCAAACGTTCAAATTTGCGGCTCGCCAGATACGCAGACCGATGGGAGATAAGTCTGAGTCGTCCGGAAGTAGAAAGCGTCGGCGAGATGAAGCGGACGAAGAAGAAGAGAAGACCGAGGCTGCTGGCGACGCCGATGAAGCTCCGTCACTCGGTAAGTGCCGTTTGAGTTCGTATTTCATTTCCCCTGTGTTTGTATCGGAAGCACTGATGTTTCCTCTGAATCCTGTGGTTCTGTTACTCTTTCTGGGCCAAGCAAAGAAGACAGCCTTATGTTTAGTGATACGTTGGTCGCGCTTCGTATCATGCGAGCTCAGTTCCCTCGCATTGACAAGGTCCGCTCTCGGAGCTGGCTCTGATCGAATTGTGGCGCTTATTATCGCGGTGAACCCTGCTAACGAGTATACATGTTTTGGATTTCGCAATTTCTAGGTTGCGATTGAGCCTTTCGTTTTGCGCTCGCAATTATACAGTAGCGTAAAGGATAGAACGCAAGTAGACAGAGAACTAGAGGTACGGTTCCCACTTTCTGTGATGCTCCACATCTTATTGAACTTAGAATTGCAGTCATGATGCTTGTAAAAGTAACGTACGAAACGAATTTCGAGAAGTTGCGTTGTCCATTATCATGCTTAAATTAATTCTTGCTCAATGTGACAACTTATGGTTAGTGATTGCCTCTTGATGATGAGCTTTATCTATCATAGTATGAGGAGGCATCGATGTAGATAACTGTTACGGAATAGACACATTTCACACAAATGCACAAATGCAACTATGCTAGCTGTCGCTCTGTTTGGTATCTCACGATTGATTGTCAACTAGTTCTTGTATTCACCTTTTGTCTCTGCAGACTTTTTTTTTTGATGAAATTGTCTTTGCAGACTTTGAAGAGGGAAAACATGTTGAGAATTTTTAAACTCAACACTGGGCAAGATGATCATGCTATTATGTTTTTGGAAGACTATCTAAATCAGGTTTTTCTTTTTTCCCTTTTCTTTTTGCATCCTATGTTCAAGGAGTTCGAATTATGTCACATCTGTTTGGTATAAGCCTTTCGTTTCATTGTCATTGACGGTTGCTGAAACTATGTTCCTTTCTTGATGTGGGTTTTGTGGTTATGTTCTCGAGTTTATCCAATTTCAGGGTTATTGGTTTGCATTGTATGATAAACATCATGACAGAGGATTATAGAACCAGAACAATGAATGACAACATGTATCTTTTAATCGCTCCATGCAGATAGAACGTGTTACAAAAAGGCTAGAAGAAAACAAGAAAAGTGACACTGAAGTTCTTGAGTGGTTTAAGAAATATGTTATTGATTGCAAGTTGGAACCTAGTATTGACCATCAAGAGCTTGTGAGTACTCTCAACATTACTAAAGCCTGTGTTTGTACTTTATAACTATTAATTAACTGAAGCTCCACTTGTTCAGTAGACTACAATTGTCATACATGACTGACAAATTGACATTTAACGAAAGCAACAAAATTACTTCTTGATATATTGAGCAGCCATATTATGTAACTACTAAATAGCACATGTTATTTGTAACCGTTATTTCGTACTTGCCTTAAAAAACACATGGGTTTTGACGTTCTTACTGGATAATCCATGGATAAACTATTCATATCCAACCATTTGAATGGTTATATTGTGTTTTTTCGAGCAGCCATTGTTGCACATAAATATATGTAATAAGTAGTAGTTAGTACCGCTTGCACTATTATATGTGTCATTTACAGCTGACTTGATAGCTCAGGAAATATGAACGAATTGATGCTTAATGATCGCAAGATCAACATGGAAAGGCGAATTCCAAACTACTGTTCTGCTTGAAGTTCACAAAGGGAACATATTATGTTCCTGCCTAGTGGCGCTGTAAGAGATTTACTCAATACATCCGCAGCTCACTGTTTCCTGTTCTCGTGCATGTCTTGGCATTTAGCACTAAAGAAAAAGATGAACCTGTCAGCCAAATGCAACAACATTTTTGTCTTCAGTCCAATCTATAGAAATTTGGTTTGTCTAGTAGCATTTGGTATGCTTAGCATAAGGGATCGTTCTTCACTGTTTTGCTCCTTCCATTGCAGTGCTTACTCCTATCTAATGGTGGAAAGGTGAAGGATGAACACATTTCACTTCTAATCAACGCTGGCCTTCTGGTAAGATGTATGGCTGTACCATTAATACCAATTTATCTGTATATTGTTGCACGTATCCTCTTTTTGTCATATGCTTATTCTCTATTACAAATAGGATGTTAAGGATACTTTGCCCTTTATCCCTTCCTGTCTATCCCTCTGTGCTCCCCATTAATCTGCTGGACCAAGTAATTGATTTGCATGTGGGTTATTTCACCTGGTGTTAGGAAGTGTGTCTTCTAGATGGAATTAAAACTCCTGATTCTTCTCATCCAGAAAATTTCACTGTTAAGGATAATGCATGTGGAAGGTTCTATTCTAACGGAGTTTGGATTTCTAGGGTTTTCATGGTACATTCCTCTGAAGTTCATTTCCTTATTGACAGTTTGAAACCAGTCACCAGTATTGTCAAAGGAGTGGTATCAGCTGACAGCTTCTCCTAGTATGTGGTGCACAATAAACTTTGTTTTTTAATTGGACTGTCAATTAATGGGTGTGATATGAGCAATTTTCTGTGAGTGATGTGCTTGGTCATGAACTTGGCTGTGTTACTTGAGTTGGAACTCGGGTTTTTACCAAGTGCTTGATGATATCTAGATGCTGTTGCTGAGTGGGATGTGCATGTGCTTTGTTGTCCACTTGACCACTTCCATATGACAGAATTTGATGGGTATTCGGATTGTAGGAATAGTATCTTTGCCAAGCTGAATTATTATTATCCAACTAAAATTGAACTGAAGGTTTATGTTCTAAATATTTTGGTGAATCTGGTGATAGTAATAGATAATGGCTTCTGAATGTTTGCTTATGTTTGTGTGTTTTGTGTGTATCGGAGCCCTTGAGCGGTATTTTTCGTTGAAGTTTGACAGTAGAAATGCACTACATATTCTTCCCTGAAAACAAAGAGGAAAAGACAGGGAAAGAAGGGTTCCTGTAATGCTTGCTTATTTCTCTGTGTGAAATATTTAACAGTGATGTTTGTTTTGCAGACTCGCCAACTGATTGACCCAAACATGTATTGGTTTGCAATTCCAAATATTGGTTCAATACTGAAGGGACTTTCTCAGGTAAAGTACTATTTATTAGTTCATTTCCTGAAGTTAGTCATTGGCAGAAGTTGCTGTACTCCTTTGTTCTCAACTGTTTTATTCAGGGAAGGAAGGAGCTGCTATCTCTTCTAAAACGTAGGAGATATAAGGAGATGATGTTAGCCCCTTTGGAAAAGAAGCGTCTTCGATTGTCCCCACTCGACATTCGATTTCACCTCCGAGATCTGATTGGCTCAGGGCACCTCAAAACTCTTTGCACGCCAACTGGGTTGGTAGTACGGGTTTCAAAAGATTAAACTCCGTGCTTATGTTCGCGGAACATGATGTTTCGACATTGGATTTGTCTTTCTTGGTCATCACTCCCAAGGGTATGTTTGCAGCTAAGCTGGATTACAATATCTTAGTGCTTCAATTCTGCGATCAACCATTGATGACATTTGTTAGAAACGACCCAGGTTACAAGAAGCAACATAAGTTAATGTGGGACGATTTGAGTCTCCTCTCTTCCAGGGTCTTTAAGTTATATGTTTTCCTTTTAATTTGTTAATTTGATCTCTTGCGTTTCATCCATTCCTTATTTGTACTAGTCAAATAAGTCCCTATACAATGATACTGGACTAAATCACTTTCATCTCTGCACTCTTTCTGCTAACTGTCTGGTGTCTTATTAATTATTATGCATGGTGTTATCAAACATTTTTCAATGTACAAGTTCTGGATTTATTCCATGTTGTCATCTTGGTAAGAAGCCTGAGTATCAGCTAAAAGATTAAGATATGGTCTCTACCAGAATTCGAAAGAAGTGTTGTGCAACGATCTTGGTGGTGACTGGTGAGATGAGTCGTCCTTAGGATGCATCCCCTGCTGTAGCCCTCAGTTACTTGCAACCATTTCTAGTTATGCTGAACTTTGATATGGGAACCAACCCTTTCTTATGGAGCACTTGGTCTTGTGTTGCAAGGGAACAGATATGAGAGCTTGTAGTTGCTATTGATAATACTTAACTGGTTCTTACATTTCATAATCCTCTTCTTTTTCCCCCTTACCTGCAACTCTTGTCCTCAGAGTTGCTTTATAGTATGCTCGCTGTAAGTGCCTCCAGTGACAGGAACAGGAAGCCGCCTATGGTAAGACTGCTCATTGGAGAGGCACGAACTGTAACTGTAAGTGCCTCCAGTAACTGTAATTGTAACTGCACCTACATCTCCCTCTTCTCTCTGTGAGACACATTACATATAGGTGGAGGCTATGAATTTGCACTGAACAATCTTTTAGGTGGAGCCATCCTTACTAAGTTACGATCAAAGAAAGACACCATTGCAGAGGCACGAACTGATCTCTCTCTTGGTAAATCTTACCTTTGATGTTAACTATCCAATGTCAAATACTTGTCAGCTTTTGTCTAGTTACATTAGATTCTTTGTACGGTGGGTGTGAGACAATTTTCATTTCAGTAGACTTTTTTCTTTGTGCTATTTTGGTTGCTTCTCTAAGAACTTGTTTTAAGACCCCCCAAAAATGAATATGTTCGATTTATGATTGGAAATTTTATTTCCGTGACAAATAATTAATTTTAAATTTCTGTCTAGTTACCTTGGATTCTTCATGTTCCTTTTTTCTTCATGATGTTGATTGATAACTCACCCTGTTTGTTGGCAAAAGCTGGGCCAGAGTGGGGGCTGTGAATTTTCTTTCATCTTTGTAGCTACGTAGCTAAGATTCATTTCATCTGATACGAGATGAATTTACACCCAGGAACCCTGACCACAGATGCAGTGAAGAATTTTACTGTCCTCGAATTATTGGTGGGATGCCTAACTATCTTTACATGCATACATGCATGATGGATGTGTACCAAAGAGGGGATTGTTGCTCTTTTTTTGCCATTTCCTTTTGGATTTTACTGCAGGGCCAGACCAGTGAGATCTATGGCTACCAGATGGGACAGAGGTCGGTCCCTCGATTCCCCCATATGCATGCTTCGATATGAAGAGAAAAGGCGATGGGGCATCCAGCCACAATTAGGTAATGCCCTTTTGAAATTTAATGCTCCCAAGACAAATAATTGAGGAAGAAACAAACAGGTATATATGTATGTGACCGTCGGTTCTTTCCTCACATGGTATCTGCCTGTGCGGTTTTGGACAGTGCATAATAATATGTTGACAGGAATGAATCGCCCCACTCACTACAAGAACAGAAAATGCCAGCCGCTGTGCCATTTGCTCTTTTGCATTAATTGTTGCAGGCTTTTTGTGGGTAAGGTCCTGCTGCTACTGCGTACTCTCCTGGCGCCATTCCATTTTTAGCATTGCCAGATCCTGAGATCCCGACCTTTTTATCATTCCATGCCCACTCGGATTTGTTACTTTCCTCCAATTCCAGAGTCTTAAGTCTTAACTCATGACCATATCTAGGAAAAGGGATTTGGGATCAACTTGCTTGACTGATACTTATTGGACCAGGACCATGTCTCGGTTTCACAGCCCAAGTCACACGCGGCCTATGCAGCTCAGGAAGCGGCTGCCGCATCTAGAAAGGAATCATGCTTTCCTTTACCTTCACGTAATTGTAATCCATCCTATGCCCTAGATGATCATGATGTATTAGGGCATATAAATACCCCTGTATGGCCTTCGGCCACCACCACGAAATAACAAAAACACCATCTTCTGCCGTGGACGTAAGCTTCACTAACGTGAGGAAGAACCACGTTAAATAAAGCGTCTTCTACAATTTCGTTCCAATTTCACATGGTATCAGAGCGGTAGGCTCTTCAGGTTTCACCAGTCTTTGCGTCAGCCATGGTTAACGGCGGTGAGGACAGCAAGAATAAAGGAGTCTCTACAGCAATCCCGACGATGAACTTCCGTCGGCGCTTCAGCTGCACAACTCCGATAGTCCCGGCAGTATGCTTGTCGGTGAGATTCTCACAGCGTCTAATTATGGCGAATGGTCACTCGACATGAAAGACGCCCTTATTGCAAAGGACAAATACGGTTTCGTCGATGGAACCATCCCCAAACCGAATGATCCCAGGGAGCTAGCAGCCTGGGTACGCTGTGACGTGATGGTTAAAGGATGGTTAAAGACGTCAATGGACAAGGAAATTCGAGGAAGTATTCGGTTCGCCGAGCATGCCACGGAGATATGGGCTGACCTCCGCGAGCGTTTCGGCCAAGGAAGTGCCTCCCGCGCGTATGAGTTGAGGCGTTTGATAAGCCTCCTCCAGCAGGAGAAACACACGGTTTCGGCATTCTATACGAGCCTGCAAAAGGACGGTCCTTTTGCGAAGAAGCTGCAGCCATCACTCCGCCGCCAATATGCACTTGCGGCCTGTGTATCTGTGGCGTGTCCAAGAGAGCTCGTGAACAGCAGGATAGCAACAGATTATTTGACTTCCTAATGGGATTAGATGATGCGTTTGCAGCTGTGCGCACCCAAATCCTTGCTATGCGGCCTGTCCCTAGTCTGACCGAGGCATTTCGCATGATTCTTAATGAAGAATCCCAGAAAACATCACCCAGAATCGGAAGAATCCATCAGAAGCCGCGGTTTTTGCGGCGAAGGGAGAACAGGATAAAGGGCAGCGTGGGTCTGGAGATCAGCGAGGCACGGGGGAGCAGAAAGAAAGGCCTCGCTGCACTCACTGCCAGCGCCTGGGGCACCTCCGAGAAGCTTGTTACGAGTTGATAGGATACCCACCTGGATATTTCACACGAGAGCGCCAAGGAGACAGACCTCAACGACGGCGCAATCGTGGGTCAGGTGAGAGTGGGCAACGCGAGCCCAAGGCCTCGCAAGTGGATGTAGAAGCTAGTCCTGTCTCTGGATTTACGATTGCACAACTGGACCAACTCAAACAATTCTTTGGGCATTCAGGAAAACCAGCAGAGGATCCTGCGGCACACATGGCAGGTATGGTTTCTTACGATTCTGAATGGTTATTGGATTCAGGCTGCAATGAACATATAATTATGGATGAATCGATGTTGTCTAGTAAAGAATTGCATGTCAATGGGCAGCCAGTTAGAATTCCCAATGGAGATAGTATTCCGGTCAAGCATGTGGGTTCAGTTAAGCTTCAGGAGGGGCTTACCCTGGGGCGAGTACTTCATGTGCCTGAATTTCGATGTAATCTCATTTCTGTGAGTCGACTAACAAAGGATAATCGTGTGGCTTTGATTTTCCTTGAAAATTTCTGCGTCATTCAGGACTTACATTCCAGGAAGTTGATTGGGAAGGGTGAGCTGCGTGACGGATTGTACTACTTGCGTTTGTTTGGAGCTGGACGAACGCGAGCTTGTGCAGCGCAGCGACGGTCCTCTGTCTCAGAAGCTACATGGGATGCTCGTTTAGGGCATCCTTCTTTTGACAAACTTTCCTCATTTAGTTCATTATTGGGTATGTCTTTCAGTAATAATGGCCCGTGTCACTCTTGTTCAAGGGCCAAGCAGACTCGAGAACCTTTTTCATCAAGTACTATTAAGACAACGTCAAAGTTTGAACTTATTCATGTTGATATCTGGGGAGGATATAAAGTTGCATCTCTCAGTGGTGCACATTATTTTCTGACGATTGTTGATGATTACATTCGTGGTGTTTGGGTTTATCTCTTGCGATATAAGTCAGATGTTGGTAGATCCTTGTTGCAATTCTGTCACATGGTTCGTACACAGTTTGGTTGTTCTGTCAAACGAATTCAAGCAGATAATGGGCATGAGTTCAGCACGGATGAGCTTCGAGATTATTATACACGCGAGGGTATACTCCTTCAGACCTCTTGCACCGATACACCGCAGCAAAATGGTGTAGTCGAGAGGAAGCACCGTCACATCCTTGAAACAGCGCGAGCTCTGCGCTTTGAGGCCAGTTTGCCGGTCCGTTTTTGGGGAGAGTGTGTACTCACAACAGTTTATCTCATCAACAGGCTCCCAACCAAAGCCACAGGCAAAAGTCCGCACAAAATGCTTTTTGGGAGAGTTGCACCTTATCATCACCTACGTGTCTTTGGATGCTTAGTGTATTATAAAGATACCCATGCTCACCTTGATAAATTTGCAGAGCGCGGACGTGCAGGAGTATTCTTGGGCTATGCTGCCACTCAGAAGGGATACCGTATTTTTGATTTGTCATCACGTCGCGTACTAACCTCTCGTGATGTGCAGTTTCATGAGGGAATATTTCCCATGCAGGATGGAATGCGCCAGCAGCTTCATTGGATCCCCCGACCAATTGCTCAACCTGCGAGTGACTCTGGTGATGATTCCCCCATACCTGGGCCAGTAGGCGAGTCCACTCCACAGGAAGCAGGCTCCGGAGTTGCTCCTGGGCCCACTACAGCAGCTGAACCTTCCTCACTTGGGCCGCCTATTGAGCCCACTGCGCCCGACGAGCCCAGCTCGCCACCTGTCAGTCCTGGGCCGCTCCACTCCTCCCCTGGCCCAGTGACCAGCTCGGCACAACCGGCCTCCCCTGCTCCGCTTGTCATACGCATGAGCGATCGAGTCCGCTCTCGGCCCAAGCACCTGGAAAATTATGTCACTCAATTCCCTGGCGCAAATGGACAGGGAAGCACCTCCAATTTTACTCGATATCCTATTGCTGCTTACGTTGATTATTCTGGCTTTAAAGGCACTTACCGCTCTTTTCTTGCAGCCCAGGCTCTCTACGATGAGCCTCGTTTCTTCTACCAAGCGGTTCGTGAAGCGTGTTGGCGAGAGGCCATGTCTCGGGAGGTTGATGCACTTGAGAAAAATGGCACCTGGAGTCTTGTCTTTCTTCCTCCAGGAAAGCGTACTATTTCGTGCAAATGGGTTTACAAAATCAAGTTCCTTCCCGATGGTACCATTGAGCGCTACAAAGCTCGTCTTGTAGCTAAAGGCTATACTCAGATAGAGGGCCTGGACTTTCATGATACCTTTGCTCCTGTGGCAAAGCTGGTCACGGTGCGTTGTCTCATTGCCGTTGCGGTTAGTCGAGGTTGGCATCTACATCAACTTGACGTCAATAATGCCTTTCTCCATGGGGATCCTGAGGAGGAGGTTTATATGGAGATTCCAGAAGATTTTCGCAAACCCGGAGATACACGAGTTTGCCGCCTTCACAAGTCCATCTACGGACTTCGTCAGGCGTCACGTAACTGGTACCAAAAATTCACGTCAGCACTGTGTGATTTTGGTTTTCGTTCTTCGCCTGCCGATGCCTCCCTTTTTATCTATCATCACGGCACTACTTATGTGACAGCCTTGATTTATGTTGATGATGTCATTCTCGCGGGGAATGATCTCGATTTCATTGGGCGTGTCAAGCAGTTTCTTGATGAGCGTTTCAGCATCAAAGATCTTGGCCTCCTTCGCTACTTCCTAGGGATTGAGTTAGCACGCACTGCTGCAGGGGTGGTTCTTTCTCAGCGGAAATATGTTCTCGACATTCTTGAGGATGCTGGAGTGCAAGGTGCTCGTCCCAGTGCCTTCCCTATTGAGCAGAACCATCACTTGACTCGAGTGAGCTCTGATCCTCTGCCTGATCCGGCAGTTTATCGTCGTCTAGTGGGTCGTCTTCTCTACTTGACCATCACACGACCCGACATTACCTATGCAGTAAATCTCCTCAGTCAGTTCGTGCATGCTCCCACTCAGCAGCATCTTGATGCGGTTTTCCGCATCCTCAGATACCTTAAGTTGGCACCAGGTCAGGGTTTATTTTTCCCTAAAGATAATCCCTTACGCCTGACAGTCTATTGTGATGCAGAATGGGGTGGTTGTGAACAGACTCGCCGCTCTACCACAGGTTACTTCATCAGCCTTGGTGGCGCACCCATTTCATGGCGCACAAAGAAGCAGCGTGTTGTAGCTCGTTCATCTGCAGAGGCTGAGTATCGTGCAATGGCTAGCACGGTGAGTGAGCTACTCTGGCTTCGCTGGTTACTTCAAGAGCTTGGCGTTCCACAAACTTTTCCTACACCACTTCATTGCGATAATCAGGCGGCACTTCACATCGCCAACAATCCTGTATTCCATGAGCGCACAAAGCACGTGGAAATGGATTGTTACTTCGTGCGTGAGCGTGTGCAGTCAGGAGATGTTCTTCCTGTCAAAGTCCGGGGTGAACTCCAGCTCGCTGACATCCTCACCAAAGGCCTTGGTGCTGACCGCTTTCACTTCCTACTCTCCAAGCTGAACGTTCGAAATCTTCACGTATCACCTTGCGGGGGAGTATTGGACCAGGACCATGTCTCGGTTTCACAGCCCAAGTCACACGCGGCCTATGCAGCTCAGGAAGCGGCTGCCGCATCTAGAAAGGAATCATGCTTTCCTTTACCTTCACGTAATTGTAATCCATCCTATGCCCTAGATGATCATGATGTATTAGGGCATATAAATACCCCTGTATGGCCTTCGGCCACCACCATGAAATAACAAAAACACCATCTTCCGCCGTGGACGTAAGCCTCACTAACGTGAGGAAGAACCACGTTAAATAAAGCGTCTTCTACAATTTCGTTCCAATTTCACAACGTACTTGTGAAGATGTGTCCTAGCTTCCGTGATTGTTGTGTTTACGCTCAAAATTAACTCAATATATAACACATTAACTAGTTACAGGGAGTTTAATGGCTTTGTATGACTAACTGAGCATAGACAATTGAATTATTTAAGTTGGAGCTTAAAGAGTTGGATTTTCGGGTTTGGTGGATAGCTTGGCTAGGGAGTTGCACCTAGAAATAATCGACGACGCCTCAGCCGACATGCTGGTTAAGATACCAAGTATAGAGCCTCGGATGTGGAGGCTTGTTAGGCATTGTACCAAGACGTTGAGACTTGTTTGGTATCAATCTCTTTGAAGGTTAAGTATGGAGCCTTGGCAGTGTGGTTTTGTTAGGCATGGTACCGTGTAGACAATATAGGCTTTGTGTTGATAAGCGAAAATAGTAAGCAGGCACGGAATGGAACCACAAGGGCAGTCATATTTAGGGGTGTTCAAATGGTTATTGTGGTAATAATCAAACCAATTAATCCTAAATTTCATTAACCATGGAATAAAATGTCTTTACCAAACCGTCCAAATTAACAAGAAAATCAAATTAACCAAATCAAAATTTAATTGGTTTGGTTAATCGGATAATCGGATTAACCAAATAACATAACATTCTATGAAAACAATTATCTTGTTAATGAATAAAACATAACCATATGTTATTACTATCATAAACTATCATTATATATAATAATAATAATAAAACTAACCATCCATGATTATCATCATCATTCGAGTTAATACATTATTCATCATCTCTGCACCTAATATAGTTAGCTTACAACAAACCCTTAACATAAATAAAAAATACATACCAATACCACTCATTAGTAAGTTAAAGCTCTCCTACAAAACACTTAAACTATACATAGTTTGAGGTGGTTGTCTTGGTATTGTACGTAGTCCTAAAGTCTAGAACTTGTCCAAAATATTTTGGTTTAGTAAATAGGCATGCCCATTTAATTTTTGATCCATAATGCTTTGGCTTTTTGTGCACATGGAAATAAAATAGGGAATCATGAAAGTTTGGTTTGGTTGGTTGCATGAAATTATAAATAATTTTGTATATTAGATGTATCATTAATTGGTTAATTAGTTTCATTGGTTAGCAGTGTTGAAACCAAACCAAACCACATAAACCAAATAAGCTAAATTGTTTAACCAAACCAGACCAATTATCCAAATTAACCAAACCAAATTAACCGAATGCTACCGGTTAATATGGTTACCACGGTAAACAATCCGTTTGAACACCCCTAGTCATATTTGCCAAGGAAGCCCTCAGTGATAAAAAGGGTATTGGTGTTTGTGAAGTTTTCATCAGGGGTGAAAATTGGTATGGTATCAGTTTTCTTATGTTGAATACTGAATTACACTCCAAAATCAATTTCAATTCCTAAATAATTTTGATATCTCAATATCAATATCTAAATATTCCGGTATCCCAATCGGTATTATTGAATACAAAATTAGTTAACTTTTTTTAATAATTAAATTTAAAAAGAGACTAAGCAAAGAGTTGGAGTTTGCCCAGAGCTAGGACATGGATAAGGGGAAAGGGCGAGAGGTGACATATCAAGTTCTTGTAATTGATAATTTTTAATTCGACGAATTAGGGGCTGAGAGACTACTATTACTAGTGTTTGCTTTTTAGTGTTATAAAAATAACAAGAGATTAGGTGAGTGTAGGGCTTCAAATGAGCCGAGTCGAGTCGAGTTTTGTTAAGATCGAGCTCGACTTATTTCTTAATGAGCCGAGCTGGGCCGAGTTTTGCCGAAGCTTGGCTCATTAAGAAACGAGCCGAGCTCATGAGCTCTACTCGAAATTCGGCTCATCAATCAGCTCACAACGCAGCTCATTTATAAGTCTAAATGGTTGAATTGAACCCTTAAATGGAAGTCTAAAATAATTTATAACTTGACTACCGTAATATTTGCATGTCATATATGATACATGTGGTTAATAAAAAGAATAATAGTCAGTTTTCATCACTAATTCATCTCATATTTATACACTATGTTGGTCTAATATAAAATAGTTCATATTTTTTAACTAATTCATATTATGTTATTTAATAATCGTTAGTAACTGAGCATTCTATAATACATAATTTCTATTTCAAATTATAAATGTAACATCTTTAGTCACATACTCAAAGTCTTAAACAGTTAAACCATAATATATTATGGATATATAATCTAAAAAACGCATGAATGATTAAGAAGCCCTATCATAAATTATATATATTGATTCACTAATAAGTCGCTAGTCGAATCACTAACCATACTATTGAGCAAGCTCATTGGTTGAAGTCAACGAGCCACTGAATCGAGCTAGCTTGCGAGCCTCATGAGCCGAACAAGGATGAGCTCATGAGCAGCTTGGCTCATTTGCAGCCCTCGGTGAGAGACAAGAGTGACTTAAACTAGAAAACCAAAAACTTGTGAGTTGTGAAATAGTAAGGAATGACCAAAGGTTGTATGCTCGTGAGGTAGCGCCGCTGGATCCCGACCACGCCATAACTCGAGTGGGAGAAGAGTAAGGACAACATCGTTTCCTGAATTCGGCGACCTGACCTTGAATTTGGTCGACCGCCTGGAACCCGAACATGAAGAACAATAATAGTCTTCTTATTCACCAAAACTTTAACCCTAGAAGAAACCAAATCCATGGTGAAGGTGACATATAATCTTATATATATAGATATTTAGGACGGTATTAGGGAGAATTAAGTGGTAGACAAGTTAGGTTACCTTTTTAGTGTTGGAATTCTTATCCAATACGGATACAGTGTGTAAGCGGTTGACCACGTACTTGATAGGTCGACCTTTTCTACTCTTTGAGCAAATAATTCCGAGATTGCTGTTGATAAGTTAATGCAATACAATGTCGACCTTATAATGCACATGGTCGGCCGTTTAAGCTTGAGGTCGACCTTTTATATTGTTCGCTTGCCAAAGAGGTCAACCATTTGATGTACAAGGTCAACCGCTTTGTTGAACATCACAAAATGGAAACAATAGGTTCAGTCGACCATTCTTACCTTTCGGACGACCAAATTGTGCAAGTTACGGTGATTTGCTAAGTCTTAAAATTGGATGTAGGTTATAAAATAATCCTGTATTTGGATGTAGAGTGTAAAATATCATGTGAACATTACCCGCTACAAAATGGGGAGGCAATTTAACACGACCCAATTTTCTAGTACAATCCTATTTTTAGTAAGGAATAGTGATTTTAATATATAATTATAATTAAAAAAAAGTGTCCAAATGTTATTACACAAAAAACATCATTTTTTTCTAGATACTAGTGATGTATCTAAAATGTAAATACAATTATTTTTATGCATGCAATTCCAGTAACTTGTGAGTATGAAGTATTTTGAAACTCAATTTATAGAAGAGGGTCATACATATTCTTGTTCACTTTTCTACCACTTTCGCAGACACTAAATCCAATAAATTTATTTTCAAATACATATCACAGAATAACATGATTCAATTAAAATAAAAAACATTAACTAGATTTGGCCTTGACTCGTCGGTTGATGCATTTTGTTTTGGTATAAACTATAATATCAATTGTACAAGCAAGCTACATTTTAATTTGGTAACAAAATTGAATCCAAATTATAGTTTCATTATAAAAATAATGAAAAGGAACATATACATCATATAGTATTACAACATCCTGACCACTTCATCGATGAAGGTCCTTACTAGAAGTAACAAATGATATACACAGAAATGATTCGACTTCTTAAAAACTCAATAAAACCATAGTTCAATTCGTTATGTGAACAATTACTGCAAAATTTCTTTTGGATTGCTCTCTCATTAGCAACACATCAACTCTACCAATAAAAATATCTCTTCATCTCCATGAATGAAAAAACAATTGAGCTGTACTCTCGGAGCACTCCCTCAACCAGATTCTCTAATGTGTTCGACAATATGGAGAATCAGAAAGCCGTGTAATAAGGTGATTTTTAGCACACTCAGTCACATGCCCGTATTCTGGCCAACAGTTGTAGTTCTCTATTGCTCACATAATTATTTTTGAAATATTTGAAATTATAAAAGGTTCTTAAAGAAGATTAAATGATGAACCTCCTTGCTAATTAGTAACTTTTTTTTTTAACACACCAGAGGCTACTTGTTAGATTGAAATTGCACATAATACCAAATAGATCAGATAACTCTTTATTACTTATTTATGTGGGGGGACAACCAGTCAAATTTGGGGTCGAGGGGACTGGTGGGGAAGATGAAGAATAGACAAGTCTTACATACAACCTTGTCTGCAGGTTTTAGGTAGTTAGGAAAGAATTCCCTTTGTTGGTGGGTGTGAAAATGAAGTACAGATTTTTTATATAAATAAATGTGAAAAGAAGTTGGGAAACCATGAATGGAATTTCCCAATTCTTCATATTCAATGATATCATAGGCACTGATTGGTAGATTACTTGGCGACATAATAACCTCCAATTTGGTTAAAGGATAATTATCAGATGGGTTATTGTGAATTTGTGATGTGTGCATTGAATCGGTTTTAGACTCCTGAATGAGATCAAAGTGGATGTTAGTAATGATGAAGTACTCTTAATTTAATTCTTCCTATGGATAAAACCCAAATGAGCAAGAAACATAATGAGGTTTTCTTTTCAGCAGTTAGTCATCAACTATTTAACTCTAGTAGAGCTTGGAAGGAACCCGATCACTTTATGGACCTTTGGCCAAACTGGGGCTTTTCTCGATCTGTGTTCGATATGTAGGAAATTGTGGGACATATATATGTGGTGAAAGATGAAAGGAATCTCCCTAAAGATAGGCATCAAACTTTATATAATGTTAATATAAGTGTGATAAGCATCAAAGAAAGAATATGCCACTGCGGGGACGACATGACTTGCATGTGTGACTCTTCTCCTTTATAGAATAGAAGTACATACACAAACACAAGCAAGCATTGTCGCATTAGATAGTGATATAAGATCTATACTTAATCTTCTCTATACAATTCAAGTTTTTGAAACCAAACGGTTTATGATATGATATCGGAGTTGATTTGACTAAATGGTCACATGTTTGAATCTTCACGACTCCCAATAGTAACTTTTGATTTAAGCACAACACAAAAATGGACATGTGCAAACTTAAAACCCATGAGTTGATTTTCGTTTAAGAGGGCTTATAAGAGAGTAATATATATATATATATATGGTGGCGTATTCGGTGCACTCACTTTTTTGGGTGCACTCAGTACACCCGCCTCATAATTGTCATTCTAAGCATGCGATTCATGTCAAAATTGTATAAATTGTTGCTTATGATATTATGAACAATAAGCACATTAATTTGAAAAAAAATCATTCAAAATTTACTTTAATTCGGGATTTGGGATTTAGGGTTAGGGTTTAGGTTTACAATTTGGGATTTTGGGTTGGGATTCAAAATTGAAGGTTAAGGGGTTAGGGTAATAGATTGATTTGTTATGATTCTATGTCATATCATCATATTAGATTGAGAGTACTAATTAAAGTTCAAAATTTGACGTATTATGGACACTTTTAGTGCACTGACTACACCCAAAAAAGTGAGTGGGCCGAAGTAGCCACCATATATATATATATATATATATATATATGGTGACTACTTCGGTGCACCCACAAAAAAGAGTGCGTTCAATACACCCAACTCAAAAACTAGTTCTAAAGTGTCTGATTTTGAATTTTAATTTGTAGAATTAGGGTAATATGATGATATAACATATGATAACAACTAATTAGCGGATTACCCTAAGCCCTAGACCTCCAATTTTGAGTTCTATCCCTAAACCCCAAATTGTAAAGCCTAAGCCTAACCCTAAATCTCTAAACTCTAAATCCTTCAAATTAAAGTAAATCTTCAATGGTTTTTGTGCAAATTCATGTGCGTTATTGTTCATCATATCATAAGTGATGATTGACATCATTTTGACATAATCGCATGTTTAAAATGACGGTTATGAAGCGAGTGCATTGAATGCACAAAAAAAAAATGAGTGCACCGAAGACGCCACCATACATATATATATATATATGAGGAGTTCTACGACACCATATATATTTAAAAAAATCTATAATTAATCTTATAACCACTCGAGTTGTTGTGACAAAAGAACTGTCGAACAGAAGTACTGACCAGCTTACCATCATCATTAGTTATCATGCATAATATTAATGCATAATCCTGCAACGTTATCCATGTTCGTATGATTAATGGAGGCTAGCTCATAAGAGGGCCATCAGGAAAAAGAAATTCATGATCATTCGGTGGCATGATTAAGAGAGGACTCATCCCTTTGGTTGGGTGACATATGGGAAACTGACACCTCCCTCCTGTTTTAATAAAACAGATTTATGGGTTTTAATTATAAAGTTAATGATCTCAATCTTTCTTAGTATTTAATTGCAAGATAAATCATACAAGGCAAAAAATTGTCTCTTGTCCATGCCCTAGCTAGACCAGGAATATATATAATTTGGATACCGAATCTCTTGATTCGGTTGATTAATATAAAAGTGACTAATTGATAATAACTGTGTTGTGACATGGGATTTCTCGTATCAGCGTTGTTTATAGTTTCTGTCCCCGCTGCCTTGTGTGTTAAGAAAAACCATCCTTTATTTGCAAGAAGTTAAACAGAAGACAACAAAAGGAAGCTGCCATGGCTTTCTCCTTGCCATATGGGTTTTTTTTCCTGAAGCAGCAGTACTTTATAGGCTCAACACACCACAGTGGCACAGCAGCAGCTATGGATATGATCATTTCCCAGTTGAGATTTCCGTCAAAAGATCGATTTGCATTTTTGCAGAGATTTGTGACAATCAATTAAGTTAGATGAATACATAATAATTAGAATAAACAAACAACAAGAGGGAGGTGGCAGGCAAGGCATACAGATCGACCCAACTCCCTGAAATGCAAGCCAGTGCCAAACCCTCCTTTTAACTTGTTGTGTCAGTCTGGATAATCTATCTGTTGCTTTTTCGTGTATGTTTTGCAATTCAGTGATCGATGAATTATTTTAAGTGACGAGAGAATCTAGCTGACATCTGTTGGGGAATCAATACCCTCTTTTCTTTCTTTTTTGAAATCAGAAGCAAAAGAGGGTTAATAGTTTAGTGGGTACTGTACGCTTTGTGATTACCCATTTCTAAACTACACCTAAAGCCTACATGTACATACAAGGGTTAATAGGGTTGACAAAATATCAGTCTAGCTATCTCAAGTGCCTACCGTAGGCAAGGAAGTGGTTAAGTATTGGGATCAACGCGATAAGAACCGATTTGTTATCACGTGTTCAAATTCTTACGACTTCCAATATGAAATTTTAAGGTGTTGGTTTCGTATTAGTCGCTGTGATTTTCTACCTACGATTTACTAGGTTAATCTTAGTACAGTGGTAAACTAGCTAGCGACAGTATCAAATGACTCCCCCATTTAGGCATGCTACTGTTGTTCCTGTATATTGGATTTGGATGTGAAAAATTAACCTAAACTTTTCTTCAGCGATAATATCAAGTAGAAAAGAAAAAAAAGGCACATTTACCTTTTTTTGACTTGGAAATTGGAATCTCTCAACAGTTCAACCGCAAACGAATATAACTACCAGCTGCTTTTTTCCCCCCTACCACCACCGTAGGCACTCTTCCTGCCGGGACTTGATGTGGCTTTCACAGCCTGCCTGTGTCGCTTTCAGCTGCTACAATCCTGACACGATGCGATCATGTGCATGGGTTGTCTCTAGTTTGATTTGAATCTGGCCATTTGCTGGCCGGGATTTAGTGTGCTGTGGTGATAAGTGGGTTGGCACTTGGCAATAGTGCCTGTTGCTGCGACTGGTCATTTGGGTGGATGGATCCGATCGATCGATAGTGTTCTTTGCCCATAACATTTTGTTTGTTATCGATCACAACATTAACTCCACATTCCACATGCGGTTTGGCGGTTTAGATTCGGCTTCTTGTTTGCCATGGTCTCATCAGATATATATATACGGTATTAAGCAGGCTGACACTTTGGTATTTTGTAGAGGTAATTAGTATATCTGGTAAATGCTAGCTTATTTCCGGGCGTACGCTAATCCACCGTATGTCAGTTGAGTTTTGCTATTTAGAAAATGAATTAACAGGAGTTTGGGGTATCATACTATACTCTAGCCTTTAATATATGAATCCCAATCCCCAATTGATCACTAACCCAAACCATGACATTCGTTTAATTTTGAAATGAAAATCAACGATTCTGATTCGCCCAAATTAGTATTGATTTTCTTTTTAAGATTAAACAAATATCATGGTTATATACATATGAGTAATATCAACTCAAGGGTCCTACTAGGAGTGGGGCACAGTAGGGTTAAAAATTTGGAAAAAGGTAAATGGGAGTGTTGAGACTGAAAGTGGAAATATGAGTTTTTGTTTTGCGAGTAAAACAATGGGGTTTCAAATAGGTTAGGATAGGGTCAGTAATCAATGTTTACTAACCTATGAGTAACTAAATCTTGACCTTTAGATTTAAGTGGATCTAGAAAATTCAGATCTAAGGGTTGTCAATTAAAGATATTTATTTTCCCTAGTTTTCTTAATTGGCTCTTATCTTCTTCGTTCTAACTCGGATTTCAATTTTTTTTTGCACAGATGGAACAAGTTCGTTGTGCTCTACAAAATGAGATCAATTTTCAATATATTTCGAGAAACTTTTTTTTACCAACTACATACCATATGGTAACTTCTTCGTTTTTAAGTCGTTTTTGAAAACGTTTGCTCAGAAGGAACGAGTTCATCATGATCTATTGGATAAAAAATTACCATACTTTACCACTATGGTATGTGATTGGTAACTTGTAGTAAACAATGATGAAAGTCGTAAATGATAGTTAATATACTCCTACTATCATGTACTCCACCTTCTTACCATATTGGTATGTTCATACCATCATGGTACGCTTTCTTACCATATGGTATTAAATTGGAGCATACCATATGATAATGACTGGTAAAAAATTATTCAATTTTTTTTGTACTAAAAATATATCATAGTGGATATCATTTTGAAGAGCATATTTTTTTTTTCCGGTAATTAGACTTTCATTGAAGCTCCCTTAAACCAAAATGGCAAAGGCGGTCAAAAATACAAGGACAAGTAACGTCCACATAACAGCTCTGAAAAGCTATAACCTATCTATACAAATTCCTTCCAAAAAGGAACCACCAGCATGTCACTACAAAATTGGCTGTTACCCAACGAAAACAACAAAACATCTCGCTTGATCTGAGTAAACAACTGCTGCCACGATCGTTGCACCCCTTCAAAATAGCGCCTGCAACGCTCCTGCCAAATCAAACTCACAAACCAGCACCATAACACAGAGAAACAACGTCCCTGAGCCCCTCGAACAGCCTCCTGGCACGCCACCTGCAGAAAATGATCCCAATCTCCTGGCCAGTATATCCCCATCCTGCCAAACAGTTCAACAAACAACTCCCTACTATACTGACAGCCACAAAACAGATGGCTTCGAGTCTCATCCCCATTCGAACAAAGCAAACATCTTGCATCAGTGATACTACCCCACTCCCTAAGCTTATCTCGAGTAGTTATTCTATTTAAGATAATTATCCAAGCATTAATTCTGTATTTCGGAATTACATGCTTACTCCAAACCAATTTCCACCATGGCACAATAGCCTGTCTTGTGCGAATAGAATTCCATACCTGTTGTACCTTGAACTTGAGCATGATCTTCCCTTCCCAAAAAACTTCGTGTTGAGCATTAACACTCATCTGGAACTGAAACCATCCCCTCAACTGCAACAATTTACGCCAAATCCACGAACCAACAGAAGCAGGAGGCAGATCCCAGATTGTGAGATCCTTCAGCCTATACCTGTAAATCCATGCAACCCAAAAACTCCCTCATTGCATCAACAAAAGCCAGATCAATCTAGCCATACACGCAGCATTCCAGGAGTGAAGATCCCGAAAACCAACTCCTCCTTCCTTCTTTGGCAATGCCAGTTTTTCCCAAGCAATTTTTGCCCTGCCCGTTCCCTCTCCAAACCACAGAAAATCAGAACATATTTTTTGTATTTGAGAAATGACTTTCTTTGGAAGCACAAAAATTTTCATCCAAAATTGAACTAAAGAATACAAAACTGAGGAAACCAACTGAATCCGACCCGCATACGATAATGAGTTAGCTTTCCATGATCTGATTCTGCTCGTGAGCTTATCCACTAATACTGCACATTCCTTGCTTGTGAGGCTTCCAGTAATCAGTGGCAAACCCAAATACCTTACCGGCAGATGCCCTTCCACAAATCCAGAAGCCTGCAGAGCAGTCCTCTTGAACTCCAAAGCCCTTCCACCAAAAAACACCTCACACTTCTGAGGATTACACTTCAATCCAGACTGAATATAAAAGTCCTCTAATATTTTCTTTACCCTTAATAAAGCAGTACCAGATCCTTCCGTGAAAATCAGTAGGTCATCTGCAAAGCATAAGTGCGTCAACCCCACTGATTTGCACTGTGGATGATAAGGTAGCTGTTTAGTCTGGGCTGCCAGGTCCAGCATCCCTGACAATGGCTCTAATGCAATAGTAAACAAATAAGGCGATAGGGGGTCGCCTTGTCTCACCCCTTTCAGGGCAGGGAAGAATCCAAATAGTGAGCCATATAGGGATATACTAAAATAACCAGATTCCAAACATGCTTTAATCCAATCCATGAATTCTCCTGGGAAATCCATAAGCTCCAGCACACAAAATAGATAGGACCAGCTAACAGAATCAAAAGCTTTCTGTAAGTCTATTTTAACAGCACATCTTGAGGCCACATTTCTCTTTTTATAGTTCTGAACCATTTCTTGCACCATTAAGATGTTATCCAATATGCTTCTCCCCTTTACAAAAGCCGATTGATTCCTACTGATAACCCCCGGTAACACTTGTTGAATCCTATTTGCTAACACTTTAGCTACTATCTTGTATAACACATTTATGCACGCTATAGGACGAAAAGCAGTTAAAGTATCAGCAGTAGGTACCTTTGGAGCAAGGGTGAGAGAAGCTGTGTTCATTCCTTTTGGAAACCTCTTGTCACAGAAGAATTCCAGCACCCCCTTAAAGATATCCTCTCCAATGACAAGCCAATTCTTTTGGTAAAACCCCACAGACCACCCATCAGGCCCTGGAGCTTTAGATGGCTCCATAGAAAACAACGCATCTCTAACTTCCTGACGTGTAACAGCCTTACATAACTCCCGTTTGTCACATAAAGAAACTGTTCTAGTCACAAATTGTTTTAAAAACAATATATCTGGTCGGATCTCTGCATTAACCACCCCATACAATCCTTTGTAAAAACTTACTGCCTCCCCTGCAATCTCTTCTGCTTCTGTTAATATTGTCCTAGATTCCAGCCTGAGTCGTCGTATTTGTTTCTTTGCTTGCCTTATTTTCACTGATTTGTGGAAGAACCCAGTGTTAGAATCACCCAGGGTCAAATACTGAATCCTAGACTTCTGCTTATAAAAACTTTCCTCCGCTAATTGCAGCTGCTTAAATTTCACAGTTACTTGCTTCATCCCTTCAAAAGTCTCTTCATTAGGTGAATGAAGAGCTTGCAGCTGAGCCTCTTTCACTATTTTTTCAGCTTCTTTAACTTTACTCGAAATATCAGAGAACTCCTCTTTATTAAGTTTCTTCAGCTCTTGCTTCAACAGACCAAGCCTCTTTTTAATACTCCATAAATGTGAACCAGCAATCTTGTTCCCCCAGCAATTCTGCAATAAACTGTCATATTTACTATGCTTCATCCACATCTCATAAAACCGGAAAGGTTTTGGAAAGCTCTTCATAGCAACTGTCGGACAAATTAAAATTCCACAATGATCAGAGAAAGCTGGAGCCAGAAATTCCACCACACAGAAAGGCATCCTTGTAAACCAGTCATCATTAACCAGAGCTCTATCTAACTTCCTCGCTATCGGATTATTCTTCTGTTGGTTATACCACGTGTGAAAAGGACCCGAAGACTGATGATCCACAAGTTCCATCCCTTTCATCCAATTTCGAAAAGAAAGCATACTATTAGTAATAGCAACAATATTTGATGCTTCAACTGGACTGAGAATTGCGTTGAAGTCACCACAGACAAGCATTGGGAAACCCTTAACCTGCCATCTCCCCAATCTAATATATGTAGCAGCACGTTCCACTTCGTCATTTGAAGCATAAACCGCTGTAAAAAAGAACTGCTCCTTCCCAGAAATAGAAACTAAGGAGTGTATAAAGTTTGCATCCCTTTCCAAAATCCTAATCTTAACCACATCTGTCCATCCAATCCAAATCCTCCCCAGAGGATGCTTAGCATAGTTATCATCAAATGAAAAACCAGTAAACTTATTTTTTATGTTACCTGAATTATTTCTCTGAACCCTTGTTTCCAACAACACCAATACTTGAATTTTGTGACGACGTACATATCCCAGCACAGAATTGTGCTTCAAGGGGCAATTGAATCCCCTTGCATTCCACACAAGCACTGTCATTTAACAAGTGGGGGGACCAAAGTCCCTTTCTGACTACGTAAACCCTCTCGCCCCTTAGATGGAGCAGGCTGCAGAGTTACTCCTTTCGCACAGATAGCAGCAAATGAATTATGCAAAGTTATAGAAGACTTCTGCAAAATTGTTGGACCAGCCTTAACACCATTCACAACTGTGTTAAACTCCACCTGAGAAGGAAGAGCGCTTGGGGTTATTGGTGGTGTTTCACACACTTCCTTGCCCTTGTCAACCCGCACCTCTTTACCCACTGCAACATCCAGTGTCTCAGGATTGAGCACCTGTACCTCCACAACCTCTGTACCTAAAGAGCCATTCACTGCCTCTGTACCCAAAGAACTATTCATTCTCTCAGAATCCACCTCCTGCATCTCCGCTGTTGTGACTTGTTTCCTTCTCCAAATCTTCATAACATTAGTAGTACCATTTCCTGGAACCGAACAGTCATGCCCAAATACACAGCAAGCAGTGCAGAGCTTTGGCAATCTACAATATTCCACAGTTATGAACATCTCTTCCATACCATCAGGCGTGATACTGATTTTATCAATCAACTTCTTCTTAGCACTAATTTCCACACATACCTTCGCCATTCCCACTCTAGTGCCGAATTTCGTAGGCTGATCCATACATAATGGTTTGCCCAGCAAACTCGAGACCCTTCCCAACCCTTCCTTGGATGAAAGCTCCGAAGGCAGCCCCGATAGCTTGACCCAAGCTGGCACAGCCGAATTATCAATCTTCAACGCTTGGATACCCGGAGCCCGGCGACGAAGACAGAGCATATTCTCTTTATAATGCCAGGGACCCCCTTCAAAAACCCACCTGCAAGTCGACTCCGTCGGAAATTGAAAAAGAACTAACCGATCTTCCAGCCACGATACCTTCACTTCTCCCTCACGACCCCAGAGCCAATTCGCCCAGAATCGAATGGTCGCTAACGTCGGCGGCGATGAGAGGAACTGCCCCACCAGACTATTGTCCCATCTACGAATACCCTCATCAATTACCGAGCGCGGAATTCTCAGCGATCCGTTAATGATTTCTGGCTCATAGTACTCAAGCCTTGCATCCTCAGCCGCCCCAAACAGAGACACCCATGAACGACCGCCGCTGGCGTCGCCCGTTGAGGCTCCGTCAGCGACGGCCGCCATCAAACTCAGTAACGAAACCCTAGCAGAGAAGAGAGAGAGGAGAGAGAAGAGAGAGAAATTTTTATTTAATGCGATTTTTGGTAGGTGTTTTGAATGTTGGACAGGGGAGGAATTTTGAAGAGCATATTTAATCTGATTTATCTGTGCAAAAAAAATAAAAATAAATTTCGACTTAAAACGAGAGAGAAATCGTCCGTTAAAGATTAAAGGGGAAAAGATAAAAGACTTTACAGGAGAGAGAGACTACTGATGTCATGCTGATGTTGACAGGTTACTCATGGTTACTGACCATAGAGTTACTGACATGATCCGCTCCCGGTTCAAAGTTGTAGTTAGGGCGAGATGTGGGTGGTTAATTTGCGGTTTGATATCAATTTACCCGTAAAAAATCGAATTATAGTAGGTGAATGATAAATGCGGGTGGATTGTGAATTGATAAATCTTCTACTATACTGTATTTTTAGATGACAAAGCTGTTTCTTATTTATACTATCGATTCCTCAAAATATTTCATAATCTACCTAGACATTGACCATCGACTTCTAAAGGTGGAGAGTAAAGAATATGTTTTGGGCTATTATCATTGGTTACTATATTATGTAATGTTTATTAAATAATGGGATCCATATGATAAATAAATAATAGTATTAAAGTCACAAAATTCGTCATTTTTCTCTGCACAATCGGTTGATAGAGTATTAAAAATTTGATGCAAATACTACACAGATCCAGAGGAGACAAAGTGAGAAGTGTCTAAATAATAATCTTACTAATTTGCAAGACATTTATTATAAAGGTTAGTCAACTTTCTTAATAACTAGTCAGAGAATTGATTTTGCGCGTTAAGCCACAACCTAACCGCACCCATCCGCCATCCACCCAAACCAACCCAAAAAGGGATGGATAGCGGGTTACAATTATTCCAACTCGGTAATAAACGAGCTCCCCGGCGACGATAGAGGAACCAACCCTCCAGCTGCGGCGAGACGATTTTTTTCTTTCACAATAAGACCTGGACCATTATCCCTACCCTCGGTAGCTTACGAGTTTACGTCCATCCCCAATATGCGTCCGTCCACTGTCAACCATTCATCACCACTATTCTGGGTTGCGCACCTTCCCGAAAAACCAGCTAAAACAAGCGCGTCTGAAAGACTTGTGGTGGTCCCTAAGAAGCCCCTACGACGACTCATCGAATTTCCTAGTCGGGGAGAATGCTATCAGAAAGCAAGCCAATGAGCTAATGATGACTAGCGGTGACTCATTTTGATTTTAAAACTCAACCCGCCTATTGCCCTATGGCCACTCTAGTTGTAGTAGTGAACTGGAGACTTGTTATAGTGGTTTGTTAAATTTTAATAGTGATTTGGAGATTTATACTAGTGATCATTTGGTGGTTGTTGCCACCAATTTCAAGTTTTTTAGAAGTGATTGTATTATTTGTACTAGTAATTCCCAATTTTGAGTTTGTTTAAGTCTTCTACTCTTTTTCTTAAAACTCTAACCATATTTGAAGTGTTGGATGCAACCTTGATTATGAGTAACTGGTTGATTAGAGACCCCCGAGAGAATATGACTGGTACCAATGCAGTCAGAAGCACGATTCTACTAGAAGCGGAAAATGGGTAAAATCGTAAGGCGTAGTATCAAAGCATAAAAGCGTAAGTTTTTGACACATACTTAAAATGGCTAAAATCTGTTAAGTACGACATATACTATGTAAAATATGAGTGCACAAAATTTAGATAAGTTAATAAATACCTGCAATTCATGTATAAAGTATAGCAACTCATAGCTACTTAACAATAAGTTCATAAACATAGATCTTAACAATACGCCGGCTTTCCCTCTATGCTAATGAATTTGGGTATTAGATTACTCTATTGAAGCTCAGAATGCATCCAAGTACCTGGTAAGTATCTTTTAATCTCAAATGTATCATATTGTTGGTGTTTTACCTTTAAAATATACATTTTCTAATTAATTTCATGAAAAGAATACCCATTTAGTGAACTAGAAGCGTAAAAGCGTAAAGCGTTTTGGTGAACTAGAAGCGTAAAAGCACAAGTTTTTAAGCTTTCAAGCGCTATTTAGTCTAATTTTATACACTAAAGATTTAATATGGAAACGAAAGCATCTTGGTGACCTAGAAACGTAAAATCTTAAAATTTTAAGTTTTATAGCGGGATGTTGACTGGTACCTTTCGTATCTACCAAGTTAAATTTGATCCTATACCATATCAAATCATCTTCTTTTTTCCAATTGTGTCCCGACTTCCCATGTATCTCCCTTTCTCCCTCAACCCCCTTTCCCACCCTCTGAAGATCTCTCTCTTTCTCTCTCTACGCAATAGTAGTATCTAGTGCCTTCCATAACCTCTCATCTCCATTCTCTTTAACATCGTCTGTGATGTCACATGTGTCAAAGCAATTCAACTTGCTGGTGAAAGATATAGAGTCGCTCTCCCTCCAAGTTGGTCGATTCATGTAACGCTTTAGGCAAATCGCACATCGATAAAGCATGTGAGAGATTCATGGTTCATAGTAAGAAACGACTTTAATTGACAAGACGCATTTTGGGGTGAAATAGAGGAGTTCTTGTGAGAACTCTGAAGTTAAACGTGCTCAGTGTGGAGTACAACAAGTTTGGGTGACCTTATGGGAAGCCACCTTGAATTGCACTCCAAGTCGAAAACCTTGAGGGTCGAGGCCCAAAAGGTTCGAGATGTTACGATTCATCTCCTCTAGCTCCTCCACCTTGAAAACTCCTTGTTCCTCAATCTCTTCACGTCATTCATTAAATGTGTCCATAATCTATTTTGTTATGGGATAATCCAATTACCACAAAAAATACAAGGAAATAACCTTTGTATATAAGTGTCTAGCTAGCTCATTATTACAAGGCGTTTTAGGAAGGAACTCAAAAGTAAATCCGTACGAGTGTGACCCTAAGTGGACAATATCTTACTAATGGAGAATCCAATATAAAAAAGTGGTATACGAGCCTAGTTAGGTGTTTTAGATCTAGGGCAGTGGACGTCATTTTGTTTGACCCTTGAAGGCCAGGATCGTATTCAGTCTCTCACAACAACTTACGCATGTGGAGAGACACGAGTTCTATGATTTAGAAAACATGAGTATGGAGGTTGAGGTGCCTCCAGGGTTGAAGTTCCCCTTGATTTCACAAAATCTAAATTAAAAGCAATGCAAAGAATGCAAACTATACTACTGGCCGATGAAGGAAGCAAGAGGATGAGGCATTGCATAAACAAGCTCCCCCTAGAGTTCTTTAGACTTGTAACGTCGATCCATGAAACATATGAGATGCTTAATCTTTGTTAGGTTTACTCCTACAATGTGCCATAGGAAATGCCATGTCTAGTAGGCAATAATATAAAGCCTATGGATTTCTCTCTTTGAGAAAGTCGATGATATTTGATCGATTGCAGATCGATTGTCAGAGGAACGCATGTCTAGTCTAATCCACCCACGAAGTTGGATTTGAGGATATGACCTTTGAATTCAATCCTTGTCTTAAACACACAATCAAATCAACAATAAACCAAATGAAAGAACAACCAGAAAGATAATAGAATCAACTCATCAGATATGCCAAAATCGATCGTTACATACTCTAGAACCTCTATGGTTTGCCTACGACCTACCTACGTAACTAAGGAAACTATCTGGACATGAGGACGAGTTAGGTGTTTTAGATCTAGGGAGGTAGATATAACTTTGGTGGATCCTTGATCCCGTCGTAGTGAGTGGTCAAATTTACCTGTTCCAAAGACTAGGATCATATTACCCTAGGGTCTCCCACAAAAACTTATGCATGTGGTGAGAGATGTATTTTTATATGGTTTATAAAACATGAGTGTGGAGGTTGAAGTTCCCCTTGGTCTTAAAAAATCTAAATTAAAAGCAATGCGAAAAAGGAAAACTATACTACTGGTTTATGAAGGAAACAAGAGGATGAGGCATTACAAAGACAAGTCCACCCAAGAGCTCTTTAGAGTCATTAGGTCGATCCTGGAAACATATAAGATGCTCGATCTTTGTTAGGTTTACTCCTACCATCTGTCATAGCAAATGGCATGTCTAGTTGACAATGAAATGGACCCTACAAATTTCTCTGTTTTAGAAAGTCGATGTTGTTTTATCGATTGAGGATCGATCGTTAGAGAAATGCATGTCCAGCCTAATGCACCCAAGAAGATGGGTTTGAGGGTATGATCCCTGAAGTCAGTCCTTGTCTTAAAGCACGCAACCAAATGAACCAAATGAAAGAACATACAAAAAGATAAAGGAATCAACTCATCATATAGATGCAAAAATTGGTAATTACATAGTGTAGAACCTCTAGGGTTGGGCTACCTACGCAACTAAGGAAACTAGCCGGCCATGAGAACGTGTTCCAAGGGATAATCAGTTGAAATGAGATTCCCAAGGAGATCCGCAAATAAGCACTCGGTTTAGAGAGTTCGAGGACTAGTCCGCCGATTCTGCCATCGATTTTCCTCTGGTATCCGTGAACTTTTTTTTCCAACTCCTACATTGATGTCAATGTGTCTCTTGAGGGGGGGGGGGGGGGTGAACATTGCATGTTTAGAGTTCATGAAGGAATGAATGTCATGGTTTATTGATAACTTTTTTGATTGATGAATGTTTTATATCTTGCACAGACACAAAATAAGTGATAAATATTTTATTTTGCTTGCTCACGTAAGACTCTCTTATTGAGGTTCTTGTGAGCGAGGATGAATATATGCATGACTAGCCAGTGATTTGGGGCTCGATATCGCCTTTTGGGGAAACTCTGGATGACCTGCAGACTTTGTTGTGTTGAGGCACTTGTACATGGATCGGAACGTGAAGGGTGAAATCCGCAGAAGTATCCATAGTCGTGGTTCTTAGTTTGGATTTCTCACAAAGTTTCCATAGAAGTCGGCAAGTCGCCATAGTTGTAGTTTCACAGCTCTCGAGGAATCTTCATAAAGTAGACCGACTTAACTTAGATTCCATAAACATCAATACACTTGTTTGAACTTTGTTTTAAAAGATTTGCTTCGTGTCCTCGAAAATCCATCCTTGAAGTTAGACAATGGTTTAAGCATGTAATACAATACAAGAATTTTTCCATTGACAAATATACATCGAGGTAAAACTATTGCAAAAAATAATAATCTAGATGTTACCCTCCATATCAATCTCCAAGATGGAGACTATTGCATAAACAAAGTTATGCATATGAAAATCAATAAAATTTCAATGTTTGGATTAACCGGAAAGTTATGATAAGAGAATTCTTTTTAAGCCCCAAACTTAGGACTTGTATTTCTAATTTCTTCCGTTGCAACTCAAAATTTTGAAATTGCTGGCAAGGATAAATTAATTTTCTTATTTTCAACGGTAAAAAGTAATAATTTTCTTGAGAACTACAAGTCACATACCCACCTCCACCTTGACATATTTTGGAATAAAAGATCTCCGTGCTCATCAGTGATAAGCTCATGTTTTGTATATTGTCGTAGTACTGAGGTGGTGCAAGTACGCAATTAACTAATTATCGCTAATCTCATAATCAACAAATACCATAAAGATTATTTTGAACTAATGAATTAATTATTTTTGAAAACCTTAAATTATTAAAAGACATGAAGAAGTTGATCATCATAAAATAAAATAAAATCCGTCCGACCAATGGATTGGATAAATATTTTAAATATAATTATAAACTAACCAATATAAAAAATAAAAGAAAAATTCATTCGGCCAAGGGCCGAGTAAAAGCTAGTTCACCTAACATACCCTATGTTTGGCCCGGCTTTTAGAAGTGCTTTTCGGGTTAAAAAGCTGAAGCAGGGCCAAACACCTGTAAAAACTCGACTTTTGAAAAGCCGAAAAGCGCTTTTGTATAACATAAAAGCGGAAGCTCCGATTTGGAGCTTTTGCGAAAAGCTGTTTTGAAAATACAATATTATCCTTACCATATTTTAATTTTATTTCTGAAAATATAATTTTATTTCATTTATATCATTTTAAAAATAAAATAAATTATAAAATCATATTATTTAATATAAAAGAAATCTAACAAGAACCATTTTGACTACTTTTTATTGTTTAGAATTTTTATTTTTATTTTATATTATTAGTCCTTTATAGTCATTTTACACAATCTCTCACATTAAAAAACACTTCTAATAGTTTTACAGCCAAACACTCAACTGTTTTTTTCCTAAAAGTACTTATCTAAAAGCTCCAGCCAGAAGCTGATTTTGCAAAAGCTACACCACGGCTAAACTAAGCTATATAGAGTCTTTAGCTATACATGCCTCGTGTTCAAAATTTGTTAAGCCCCAATACTAAACACTTGATTAATAAAACAAAAATAAATGACGCGTTTGCTTTTAATATCTATTCTAATTAAGAGCACGTAAATGAATGATATAAGATTCGTTCATCTCCTCCAAATCGAGGGGCTTATTTAACGTTAGTTAACGTAAGAATCACGAAACATGGATACTACCATGACAGCAACTGCCATCATTCCTCCGTCTTTTTCCATCTATTTGCTTATTTGAGGTATTTGAAGCTCCATTATTGGCAGCGGCAGCGGAAGAAAATAATTAAATTCGTGCACAGCTTAAAATATACTATCACTTGTAGGGCTAAAATTTTGATTTATTTACATAATTAGTTCGCATCGGTAAGTTATATAAACTCAAAGCATGCATAGATAGGTCGCTGTTGTTGATTCACTGAGGGGTTTTGTTTGGTCCCTTTCTTTGTGTACGTTTTTTTTTGCTGAACGATAGCTATCAAAATTAATGTATGGCCGTCATTCCCCCAAACAATTAATAACACCTTGTACTACGTAGCAGTGTTTCTATCAATAATTCACGTTCATTCGCCATGATAATACAGCAACCAAACCCAACTCAGGTTAGCCATGCACATATTGTTGAAATATGAAACTATTTGTACTAATCTGTAAATAGCCGTCCACCTATGTACCTATATGTATGTATCCTGTGTCCACGTAAGCCATAACGCATAATATAGTGAATTTGTCTTCCCTTAATTGGACTAGTGCTAACACTCAGGAAAACCACGTTTAATCCTCGTGTTCGCTCGCTTTAGTTTGATTATTTGACACATACATGCATGTAGCAGTCTTTTTTTATTCAAGTTATGTATACAAACTTTTTTTAATAAGTGATTTAAATTTATGTTATCAGAAGAGAGTATTTTTATTCACGTATGACTTGCCTTACGTTGTTGGACTTACCTTGAAAGAATTTATCACTACGTCAATGTATGTACTACGTAGTCAAACTAGACCGCGCGTCTTTGTTTAACGTTTCGTAAATAGTTAATTATACATGAGTGAATAAACCGAAAGTCAGTCGTATTTGAAAAGTCTGATATAGAAATACCTGGTTTTGGCTCAGATTTAACTTTGTACATACGTAGATATTATAGGGAAACGATTTCGCCCACCAACCTGCTGTGCTACATCTATTGTAGATTGAATTGTGGGTCTGCCGCCAATAATAATAATAATGCGAAATCTTTCTGTAATGTATTAATTAGGAGCTGGCAAATATATATAATAATAATTAATGACGATAGTCCAATCATATAACCCTCATGTGATAGTCATGGTTTGGAATTTCATGCGTGACTTAATAATAATTAACGCCCACACAATGTATGAATTCTCTCTTTGATTTGCTGCCTGTGGATGTGTCTGATCCGGAAGGACGTGGCAGCTTGCCCGTTTGCGGCGCAAATCAATGGAGCCATCGGATGATGAGTGCATTAATGAATTAACCTCCTACACACGCTAGCTAAGCTAAGCTAAAGCTCAGGCTATGGCCGATGATGGATGGTTTGTTAATTAGGTTAAAATTTGTTTGTGTGCAATGATGGAGGGCTTAGCTGTCACGCCTGGAGAGGCTACACGTCACACAAACAAACACCGTTTTGGCATTGGGCCCCCCACGTACGCTCGCAGCAGCAGCCTGGCCCTAATAATAAGAAGAAGAAGAAGAAGAAAGGTTGTATTCAGAGACATCCCATCCATGACCAAATCATCATTTTTCCAGAGTCTCTGGTGTGCCCTAGCTAGACACAACCAACCCCATACCACAGCCATTGACACCTGGCGTTTCTTTGATTAGCTAACCGACATTGTGTGTGTTCTAACACCACCATGGTTATATTGCTCATACAGGAAAAGGCAATTTAAACCCGCGCTCCGTGGGTATTATTCGACCTGATCCGGAATGGGCGAGTATTGCTTGACCCGTAATAGTTTGGGGGAGGAACAGTGTATCTACTTCCGACTTGTCATATCCGGTTCTGCCCCGTTCTTAGCACATT
Source organism: Linum trigynum (assembly GCA_964030455.1). Taxonomy (NCBI): domain Eukaryota; kingdom Viridiplantae; phylum Streptophyta; class Magnoliopsida; order Malpighiales; family Linaceae; genus Linum; species Linum trigynum. Next base: position 47,395,690 of record OZ034817.1, on the reverse strand, counting down.
CTATCTCTACTTCATACGATATCTATTTATCTATTTCCTATTTTAACTTTTCTTCAACTAGTTGTTGTCGATCTTTCAACTAGTTAGACTCAATTACCCATTATATTATATTATTACTATTTTCATTCATAAAGTGTTTTCTCATTCGTTTTATCGTAAAAAATAAAAATTTGCGTGCATTTTTTTCAAATAACATGTAAGAGTGTGTCGACCTGCCCTGTACGCACGCGGGTATTACCCGCCCCGACCCGCAGTAGCATGGGACGAGGCATGGATATTGAGGTCCCCCCCCCCATTGCCATCACTACTCATACCAAGAAATTCGTTCTTATAAACCGCTTCTTTCATATACGCTCTTTCATACAGGTTTATGCTATGACATGACGTTATTTAGATTATGAATTGATCGGAATTTGTCAACAAAGGCTCGACCTGATGGTTTATACCACTATTTTGAAAATGGAGGTTGTAGGTTAAAATTTTCACAGTAACATTTAATTATAAAAATCAACCTATGTTACTCTTATCCAAAAAAAAGTGTAGACCTTATTTTAACAAATCCTAAAGTCCAAAGAGCCCTTCTAATATGCTTTAATTTAAAGTATTGGTGCTTCGAAGTACTAGTTCAACTTGTATCATAATGTTAAATATAAAAGGTTTTTTTGTTGATGAATCGAGTATATCCATTTGGTGTTCGCTACTACCACGTGCGGGTTGTGTCAATTGTTTGCACGACCTATCTAACTACCCCATTCTGAGCCAAGTATAACTCATAACAACATTGCTAGTATAGTGGCTACCAAGATTGTATTTCACGGGTCTTGATACCCTAGGTTACTTCTCACTTTGTTGTTATTTAGTCAAACAGTTTAGGTTTTGGTTTGGAGGTTGAATGGAAAATACTGGGGGAAAAAGCAAAGATAAAAAGGCACTTCGGGGTGCCACCCTCCCCCTAAACTAGGTTCATTATGCAAATGCCTAACTATGTTTGGTTTATGGGATAAGATGCATGAACTCTCTAATCTGGGAATTTCAATGATTACTCTCCCTCCTCCTACCACCCAAAAAGACCCAATGTCACCTCAATATAAGCATACGCGCTAGGGTTGCTGTCATAGTTTCTCTCAATAGGTTTAACCTATCGTGCAGACTAAAACGGTGCTTCGATCAGAACGCGTGTAACCTCTCTTGTATTGTTTTAGTAAGGCATTCCCATAGCAGGGGTTTGGTTGCCATGTTCACTAAGGAACCCTATGATCATTCATCTATCCTTAATTAGCCATATGGCGCTATCCAGTCTAACACTAAAACTTCCACCTAGGGGTTGTTTGCTTGTGGGATTTGAGTGTTATATTTGGCACCCAAATACCAAGCATTATGTATTTGATGAAAAAAATTGTTTGCTGAGGTATACAAATCCGTGGGGCCCACGGATTTGGATATTTTTTATGAAAAAAATTGTTTGTTGAGGTATACAAACATATATATTCATAAATTCTAACACAATTACATCTACATTCAAAACCTAAATCTAATTTAGTATATTTACGAAGCAGACCAAAACCTCACCACACCACAATAACATAAACTAGACCAGAATTCTTATAAAGGAGAACAAAACCTCACTACACTACAAAACTCATAAAACATACTAGAAAATTCAAAGCTACCCGCAAGTTTATTAATGCATACCACAAATTTACTAAAGCATACCAGAAACCTCATAAAATTGACTTCAATTTGCTTAAAGCATATCATAAACCTCATAAAATAGAGCCAAGTTCCATGAAGCGCACTAGAAACCTCATATAAGGTGACCACAAAGTAGACAAACAAACTAATAAAGCGGACAACAAGTTCTCTGAAGCACATCAGAAACCTCATAAAATTGAGCACAAGTCTCCTAAAGCATACCATACACCTCAAAAAGCAGACCACAAGTTTTCTGAAGAAGATCAGACCTCATAAAGTATATCACAAGTTTTCTAAGACATACAAGAAACCTCATAAATCTGACCACAAGTTGCTTAAATTAAATCGAAAACCTCATAAAGCATACCACAAGTTCCCCGCAGTAGACCATAAACCTCATAAAGCTGACCACAAGTTTTTTAAAGCAGACCACTGATTTCCCAAAGTAGAGCATATGCCTCATAAAGTTGAGCACAAGTTCCTTGAAACATACTACAAATGTGTGCAACCACACCAAAACTCTCATGAAGTAGATCAGAAATCTCACGAAACCAAAAACATTTTGAAGGATGACAATTGTAATATTTTTTTTTGTGATGGTGAATAAATTTTTTTATAATGGTAAAATAAAGTTTTTTTTACAAGTAACATGTTGTGTTGTTTTTTTTTTACATGGTACTAACACATAGGAGTGTTAGCACCTAATCCGGTGCCTTCATGAGGTCTTAGTTACTTTGAAGGGAATGTGTGTTTATGGTCAATGCTAGGGATGGCATCAAGTTGGTTAGGGAACCAATATTTATGCATGTTACCCTAATCTAACTAGTTTCGATTTTACCTATATCCATATCAGTATAAGATTCGGGTTGTAAATAAAAATCGTACCCTTATCCTCTTGGGTTTCAGTTATCACTCGATTTCCACTGATAATTGTTTTCCCCCTTTATTATGTCATATAGTGTGTTACTATATATGAATATATCCATATTATACAAGTGAAAACTATAATAATAAATCTCCAATTTTAAGGGAAACAATAGAAAAGAACAATAATTCATTGGAAATTTATATATGTATTACAAATACCAAATATTGATAGATATAATGACTATTTGTAGATAATAGGCTGGTCAGAATTTGGATAGTAGGAAAACTATATCCGCCCTATACCAATTATAATCGGATTCGGATGTTATTCATACCACCGAATAACTAGTTTACTTTGCCTTTTACCCTATTTAATCGGGTCGGATTCAAGCGGTTGTGGATATTTTTTCCACCTAGCTAGTCGATGCATATATAGCTTGAGCAAAAAGTTTGCTAGCAGACCATAATTCACATTGATTCAATAGTAACTTTTTTTACATTCTAGCAATCAGCAATGAGAAAGGTACACATTTGATATAGATTGATGATACATATGATTACTTGTGATGTTCAAGCCTAGCTCTAGCAGCTAGGCCATCAAAATATGACCACAAATTCAGTTCGCAGCTGTAGCAGGATGGAATCCGATCAACAGTTTCGTCATCACTTTTCTTACTGCTCTTTCTTTATGGTCAATCATTACTGCTGTTACACAGCGAGCTCATAATGATAATATTCTTAACAAAACTAGACATGGAGGAAGAGTGAGTGCTCTCTTGTCAATTCCATTTCTGGGTTCTTTTGGCTGAGCTGAAATTGGGGTAGCTGTTGCAGATTTCCTCTCTTTCCATAGAGCAGAGCTCTCTTTCTCTCGTCTCCATGATCAAACATGCTTATACTTGTAGTTAACAATTTCCCACATTTTCAAGCCATCATCCAACCGAATCTCTTGATGTTGGCTGGCTGGCGAATTATTTTCCACATGTATATGTTTTCTTTAATTTTTTTTTTGCATGACTGTTTGTATATATATCCACATACACACGCATAATTAAAAAAAAAAAAAAATAATGCTGCTGAGAAAATGACATAAAGTTGCTATTTATTATATGGATGTGGCCCCCTGACCAATAATCATGTATGCAACTCTGCCTTAGCTACATGACACAATATTCCAAATCAGCTTTCAAAAAATGTATATATATGCCACTGTGCCAATATTCCCTCCCCGATGGTGATGCCGCCAACATATCAATCCCAAAATTATTGAATAATTTCACAGCCAGCAAGCAAGCTAGAGAGAGATCGTGTTGGCTTAGCTTTGTTGACAATGAGGTATCTAGTAAATATATTCGTGTGGCCAAATCTGCTTTCAAAAAAAGTGAGCTTTAAGCTTTTGCCTCTTTTTGTTGCCTTTTTGACAAAACTTCTGCATGCTGCAATATTTTCTTCGTCGCCACTGTTGGGAAGTACCCCGGCTGGCGCTCATGAAGCTGCATGGAAGCTGGCCTTGGGTACTACGAGCTAGATATCCCTTCAATTATTCTCGAGGGAGAGCTATACTACGATTAGTGGACATACACGTTTGTAAGTGTAAAGTGATTCTGCACTTGCATGGCATAGCAAGGACTCTTTTGATTTAAACCCTATGTATGGATAAGGTTTACATATGAAATTTCAAGATTTGTTACGTTGCGTATTTGAGTATTGGGGTTCATTTTGTTGTCTTGGGATTTAAGTAAATGCCTTAGTCTATTTCCTATCCTTTGGTGGCAGGATCGGCCAATGAATCGTAGAGGCCTTGTTACAGAATTAAGACACAGTTGAAATGAATTTTTAATTTAATAAAGACATATTCTACACTTTTTAGGATCAATTCCCTTGAGTAACTCCTAACAATTAAAACAAACATATGTCACTCTTTTACAGGTAAAAAGAAGTTGTGATAGACTTTGGGTGTGTTTTTGTACTATTTTACACCTTTTAGTGTTGTTTTGTGTTTTCAAGGTCACAATGCACTCAAGACGAATATGGATCACCAAGAGACCCAATGGACTAGAGAGAGGACGAGATTACAAGCACATGAGCTCAAATAGAGTTGGATTTGGACATCAGATTCTCATTTTGTGGCAAAACAAACAGATATGGTGGTGCAACATGTCCAATTTTGTCTGAGATCCAACTTGAGTTATATAAGTCGAAACAAGTCAAATTTGAAGGAAAGGTTGCTTGTGGCCAAAGAACTGATCCCAAGATGAAAAGCAATGTCGGCCTTAACCACCATCCAGCCGCCGGTCGGGCTCCATAAGCTTCTGAAGGACCTTAGTTAGTCCCCAAGTCAAAGGAATCCTTATAAACAATAAAAAGAAGTTGGTCATGACACTCTATTTATAGTGTTTATCCCTTCCATGTTTTATATATTTTCCCTTCCATCAATGCATGTTTAGTAGTGTTCATTCTATTTCATATGGAATTCATAGCTATTTGAATAATGAGCCTATGATAGACTTTGAGTGTGTTTTTGTATTATTTTACGTCTTTTGGTGTTGTTGTGTGCTTTTCAAGGTTACAATTCAATAAAGATAAATATGGATCACCAAAGGATCCAATGGTTCAGAAGGTGGACGAGATTACAAGCTTATAGGCTCAAACATAGATGGATTTGAATATCAGATGCTCACTTTATGGCCAAACAAGCAGATTTGGTAGTACAATATGCCCAATGTTGATTTTTGATCAAAGTCCAACCAGAATTATATAAGTCGAAACACGCCAAAATTTGGAGGATAAGTTGCTTGTGGGCTAAGAAACTGAGCCCAAGAGGAAAAGAGGCGTTGGCCTCAACCACAATGCATCTGGCCGTTGCTCGGGCCCAAGCCCTCCAGAAGGACCTTAGTTCGTCCCCAAGTTGAAGGAATCCGAGTTCAAGTAGTACAAGGACTCTTGCGGCCGTCTTTTAGGGGAAATCCCACCCTTTTGTAACTAGTATAAATACGAGGCTAGGCTAAATTTTTATACACTCGCCCATTGCATACTCTGCCCCACGAGGCACGAGTTAGCTCTCAAGAAGGAATAGAAGCTCTACACCAATGATGCCGATACCATTGCCGGTGATAACTTCTCTCTCCCTACCGACGTGATAGCTTGAGATTGTTTAGGAATGTGAATTCTATGATGCTCATGTATCTTTCAATGATTCAGTAAAATGTTGGTTTCATTAGATGATGTTTGTATCATTGATGCTTATTCATCTAATGCTTTCTTTCGATGCTTATGAATCTGTCGTATGCTACTATGGCCATTATTTATAATATCATCGAGGATGTCAGGAAACTACTTTCTTTATATCTCATGCATGTATGGATTGATCGGCAATCTATTCATGTATGCATGCTTGATAGCTAGATCATCGATGCCATAGGCTATGAGTTAGGACTTAAGAGGCCCACACTTAACCATATTCTATCCTTAGTTACTTGCTCTTCATTAATTGGTTGATGGCATGAAGTGAAAACACACATTAGCTAGTTAAATTCCTATCTCACGTGGTGAAAAGCTCAGCTAGGTTGGCCTTAATGGAATGGATGGGCATCATAATAGATTATGTATTGTGGCATCTTATTAATGAGTTAGTATGCATGATCATCTAAGAAAACATATCCGTAAAAAAATATTGTACTTGCTTGCATTGTTTGCTATATTCTTGCATTAGTAGAGTAGTAATTCGACCAAGGGCACCTCAACCCACTTGTTTTATTTTTCATTGCATCCTCATTTGACAAATCTGATTAGATTTGAGTAGTTACTAACAGAAGACCTCGTGGAATACGACCCTAGGCACTCCTAGGATTTATCACTTGTTTACTACAAAGTGGGATGACTGGTTGATGCTCGATTCCCCCGCCAAGTTCCTATTTGGTCTCTGCACATGCAACATCGAGAAATGTACGAGAGAGTCAAACAAAACTATGAAGCTTCTTGATTTCCTGGTAGGGCTTGATGACAACTTCTCAATCATGTTGATCCACCTTCTTTCTCTAAAACCAACTCCAAGTATGGGGAAACATATCATATTATATCTAATGATGAGTGATTTACGTAAAATATATGGGGTAGTTTGGATGGATTAATTGAATTAGTTATTTTAACAAATAACTAAAATCATTTGGATCGAAATAATCCATTTGGCAACTATTTGTGCCAAAATAATCCATCAATCTGGAGTTGGGTTTTAATTTTATTATGTTTATTGAATGTGGGGTTGCATGAATCTCGAGTTGGGCTCAAATTCTCTGTTTTTGGAATTGGAGATTTGTGCTAAGATTTGAGGATTGCATGTTTGGTTTTCAACTAGTTGAGGATTTGCTGAAATTGAATGTTTAATTTTGGAGGAAGCATGAAGATAGGAGGAATTAGACGTCTATGGTGGGAAGGGACTGTGTAAAGTGTGAAGGAATGAAGGATAGAGCAATAGTAGTTTATGGATAGACAAAGTAATTAGCCGCCATGCATGGTGAATCTTTTGAGCGGTTGTGGTTAGGGATGAACAAAACAAACCGAAAAGCCACCCACCCGTCCAACCCAAAACGACCCACCTGTGATATTCATAAATATCTAATTGCATGGGTGGGTGTGATTTTTTTTTTTAAACCATAGTCTTATTGTTGGGTTTGGATTTGGATGGTTACATTCCCAACTTATCAAAACTGACCCGTGATACTACAATATATGTTAAATATATATTCCTCCATAAAAAATTTCTCATTTTAATTATTATACATGTCTTTTGTTCACATATAGTTCGTGTTGATAAATTGAAACCAATCATTTATCATAGTGTTTTCTTAACATATCCTCTCTTTATATTTTAATTGTTTTAGTTTACTACAATGTATTAATAAGTAAAATACTTTTTATTCTTGTATTTTTTAGTGTGATTGCAATATGTTACTACAATAACTTACTTATTTTGTGGTTACATATAGTGTCATATATGTATTATTTGTCGTATTATATTATTAACGTAAACGTTTTATTCTCATGTAATGGAGTGGATTTTCATCCAACCCGACCCAAACCGTGATGCAAGAAAACCGCAAGGTCTTGAAAATTATCGGTGGGTTTGGGTTCACCATTATTCAAACCATGACTCATGGTTTGGGTGGTTAAAATGATGAAAACCGACCCAACCGACCCACGTACACCCCTAGTTATGGTGGGGGAGAAAGTGAGCAGGTTGGGTTTTATTGAGGATGAATGGGAATCATTTTGTGTTGTTTGAGATGATCACTTGATGGAAGAAAAGAACGGGGAAGAAGGTGAAATTGGACAAACTTGGCCGGCTTCTGTTTCTTTTTCTTCCTTCCCCCTTATTCTAGGTATCTATTGAACTTTTCTTCTTCGTTATGTTTTCAGGCAGTGAGAATAGTTGAGATGAATTTATGATAAGGGCAATGAACTTTCTAGATAATGGGATGTATGAAGGGTAGTAAGGTATTTTTTGTTTTATTTGATGAAATACCACCATTCTATGACACATTTTGCGGTCATTTCTTCGTATATCTTTAACCATTTTCACTAGGATTCGTTTGATATTTGCTCTAAGGTGCATTTAGTAGCTTTAGGTGTGTTTTTATACATTTGACATATTTTTGGGTGGTATTTTAGTGTTTTCAGGCCTAGCGCCCAAGTGAATCATCATGTATGAGTAATGTACAACGAGACTCATGGGATGGAAGTCAGAAAGGGAGCTGGAAGGCCCAAACCAAAATGGCGGTAAGTTAATAAATACTAATAGTGAATAGATTACGTAATTCCAATACTATTATTAATAATAACTCATTTTTAAAGTTATAAATATATTATATGTGATACACATTTAAAATTTTATTTTTTTAGTTATGAACTTAACATGCTATAATTTTTTAGTTCAAGTGGAATTTTTTTATGTAATTATAATATTACATAAATAATTTATTATTTTCCTTATTTAATTACTTTTTTGGTTTTACATGCTAATCATTTGGCCGTTCAATTTTCTTATTTTGGTTTCTTCAGTCCTTTAATTTTAAATGGGATCAATTAAGATATTCAATTTGTATAGTTTGGTTTGTTAAATCTTTTATCTCAAATAAGATCAATTAAGTTCTACACTAATAGATTTTGATGATATTTTGGACCAATGGTGAATACTGAGTACATTAATTTATTTCAAATGATAATTTTTTTAGTTATAAAAATAGAATGTGATATAAAATATTTAATTGATAATTTTCTCTTTCAAAATTATAAATTTAACATGGTATAAAATTTTATTTCATTTTGAATAATCTTAATCATAACCAAAAAATTTATAATTAAAATAATACATTAAATATTTTTCTTATTTTTATTTTATTTTTTGACAATATATTAATGGAACTTCGAACCTGAACACCAAATCATGGATCCCTCCCTACTCGAGTTGTTGGAATGTTCAATGATGGATCATACAGAATTTACCAATACGACCCTCAAAAGCAAGCCCACTCATATAGATTTGGATTTTGCAAAAATTCAAATATCGTGTGATTAAAAGATGGGGTAGCCGAGATTTTTTTTTATGAATAATTGACCGAGATTCAAACACAAGTGATACGTGTATAATTATACAAATATTTTCCCTTATATTTTGGCTGTTTCTTTGTTATTTGGGTTGGAAACACCATTGTATATGTCAATTTTAAGTTAGGTTGTGTCTTTGTGTCATATTCAAGGTCGTCGTACCTAGAGGAGAAACCAAGACCAACAGTTCATGAATCACGATCGTGATTTCCACCTTCCAGGCCGTGAGATGTTCTTGAAAATCATAGTCAGCCTTAGGAAAATCAATATTGTGCAATATGGAGATAAGCTCGTGAAGTAGTCTGTGTCAGAAGACAATAATCACAGGCATGCATATGAAATTCACGACTGTGAATTCCCAAAAGTTCATGACTGTGATCTCCTTTGAAGACGAGTTTTGGAGAATCACGAGCAGGAACACGAGAATCACGATTCTATACCTTGATTCTGTCACTGATGGGTATAAAAGGGCTCTATGAATTTATGAAAGGGAATTCGAGTTTTTATAGCAAAAAATGAAAGAGGGAGAGCCATACAGAGAGAAAGCGACTTCTGAATCAATCTTAGGTGTGGAGATCACTGATGAGAAGACGAATCCCATCACCACCATGATGTTTTCAACTTCTCTGCGAATTTCTTCTCTCTATGGATTAGACTCTCTTCTCACTTGGGTATGAGGAACCCTAATTTTGATTGTTTGAATTGGATTGTTTGACACTCTACTGAGTTTAAATGATAATTTATATCCTATTGATGCATTATTCAGTGAATAGTTTGAATCTTTCATATTCTTATGATTTATGCTTTACAATAGAAGAGATAATATCGAATAGGTTGATTAGAGCAACATAAATTGGAAATAGGAAATCGATTATAGGGAGTGAACCGGTTCACTGTTTTGTATTGGACTTCGATCCAATAGAAATATTTAGACTGCATTGCCTTGGCAGATTGTCTTAGTCGATGATAAACTCTCTCTAAGCATTATATTCAAGAGGAACGATTGCTTTGGGCACGATAATCATGAACGGCAGATGGATGCATATATGGTCGGAGACCACAAAATCAATTGCCAAAATGAGGTAAGCATGAAAGGCCGTGTCACTCGACCCTCTCTCGGTTTAGACAATCGGTAGTTGACTTACTCCCTCACACAACTCTAAGGTCGGTCGACTTAATCGCGATTAACCGGTTTGCTTGATTCAATATTGAGGGTTTCCCTAACTTAACCTAGTTTAGGTGGCCAATTAGATTGCTAGCCGCAACATGCACTAACCTAAGGGTGCTAAGCACAATTATGCACAATCCTTAGGTTGCTAAGCACCTAAATGCACAAAGCTAAGGATGCTAAGCACAAACCACGCACAACCTCTAAGTTTCTAAGCACAAGCATGCACAATCAATCATGAAAAATACCTCAATCATTGAATTAAACAATACCCAATGACAATCATTCAATTCACATAAAAGAAAACTACATGGTAGAATTAGGGTTTCATAACACCCAAGTGAAAGGAGGTCTACTCCATGCTAGAAGTGGGGAAAACAAAAGGGAAAGAGGTGGAAGCCATCTTGGAGGATGCTCACAGTATTCTTGGCCCTTGAGTTGAGCTTTCCTTGGAGGAAATCTTCCCAAAATCTACCTTGAAGCAAAACCCAAGCCTTCCTCTCCCTTTTGTTCGTGTTTCTCTCTCTAGAATTCAGAAGAAGGCTTCTCTCAAAAAATGGGCTCTCTCATCTCTCCTCCTTTCAGCTCATCATTTAAACCAGAGACGAGCTGAGTTCACGTCCGTGAACCACGAAACGCGTCCGTGAACTTCAGGCTTGCGCCAAAACGCGCCGCATTGTTCACTTCTGTTCACGGTCAACTGCCTTTGTTCACGGTCTTAGAGATCGTGAACTCACCATGCATCAATAACCTTCATTTTGGCTCTGGACACCTCGCTTGCATGACCGTGAACTTCCCGGGAAGGCCGTGAACTGGCCCTTTTTCACCTCTTCTCTCGTTTTTCGATCCTTTTCGCTTACTTTTCACTCCGAGGCTGGTTTCACCTGTTGAATCCTGAAACACACTAAAACACGAGGAAACTAGCGTAAAACCAACCTTTTAGGAGTGAAATTGGCACAAACACCTAAGTAAAACGGGGGTAAAACATGTACAATTAGGTCCGAATCAGAATCACTATCTAAATGAATTTTCTCCAAGTGAACTTCGATCAATTTACATACTACTTTGTCAATCTAGAATTTTTTGTTGCATTCATCTTGAACTTGAACTACTAGATATGAACTTAGTTTGATTAATAGTACATCTAGGGCCCCAAGGATTCAATATTTATTACCTGTGCTGCTATACTATAGTACCTTTCATTGGTTTCACTTACCCCAAAAGTCGATGACATACAATCAAACATCATGCATCCGCTGATAGCTGCAAATACATTTGGGATGAAGACCAACGTGATCTTTGTTATTGAGAGTTATATCCGGTTTACAACATGAGCACTGAGGAAGCTCGTGAGCATATCTAGCAATTCGTGGAAATGACAATTTGAATCAAGATCATTGGCGTATCCAAGAATGCTCTTTGACTATGGCTCATCCCATTCTCATTGGGTGGACTAGCCAAGAAGGGGCTCACAAACCAACGTCCTTTGTCAATCGTCTCGTGGACATATTTGATAGAAAAGTTCACAACTCGCTACTTTCCTCCATCCAAAATAGCTCAATTGTGACAGACGATCAATCAATTCACCCATGAAGAGGGAAAGACCTTATGTGATGCGTGTGGAGTGCTTCATTGCTATACTGCTAAAATGCTCACATCGCAATGTTTATATTAGGTATCAAGTTTCCCTTTTCTACAAAGAGATGTTCAGAGAAGATAGGCTTCTCCTTGATTCTCTCTGCCCAAGAGATATGTTGAATAAGAATCCACCCAGATGAATAAACTTTTCGAAGATATGGCTGCACGTGAGAATTACCATGGTGCGAGCAGAAGAACAAAGGGGCCAAAGCATGGTTGTGTGTTGTCTATGGATTCTCGCACAATGCTTGAAGCCAAGGTAAAGGGGCTCATTAAAAGAATGAACATAGTAGATACCCCTTATGCAATCCAGCCAACCAACCAGCTTATGCAGTGTGGGTGGTACCAAACCAAAAAACCTCAATCCACCCAGTTTCCAAGCTTCAACACTAGGATTTCAATAGATGCAACAATAATTCCAAAACCTGTTTCACTCTCACAACAAGTAAAGGGATTCTTAATCCCCCCTCCTAACAAGGTTTCTAAACTACTTGAAGAGATGATGATTTAGTTTGTCTGCACTCTGAACCAACATACCATTCCTAATCATGAGGAACCGAGGGAAGATTTGAAGTCTATGACATTGAGGAGTGGGCAAGAAAGCAGAGATATTTCTGCACCTCAGCAACCCGAAGACGAAAAAATTTCTCCACCCACACCTACGACAACCATAGAAAAGGAGGAGGGTTTGGTGCATACTCCAATGCCAAAGTTAAAACCTGTGATGGCAGAGTACGTGACTCTACTTCCATTTCCCAACATATGCACCAGAACATGCTTGAGGTGGAGTTTTCCATGTTCATGACAAAGCGGAATCATATTCTTATCAACATCTCATTCATGAAGGCGATGTTCTAGGTTCCCAAGTGTGTTGAATTCCTCAAAGATATCCTCACCAATAAGAAAAGGCTTGGGGGACCTCTCTATGGTGATGCGAAATGAGAAGTGCTTAATAATTATGCAGAACAAGCTTCCCGATAAATGAAAAGACCCAGTAAATCTTAATATCCCTTTTTTTATGGGTTATTTGCATGGAGAGATGCCCCTGGCACAACTAGAAGCCAACATTAATGCCATGCCATATAAGATGTTTAAGAAGTTAGGCCTATGTGAACCAAAATCACTAGGATGAGTATACAGCTTGTTGACAATTCTATTGTGCATCCTAGTGGAATAGTAGAAGACCTCCTGGTTAAGATCAACAAATTTATATATTATGTTGATTTTATGATTTTGGATATTAATGAGGATGTGGATGTGTACTACCTTAGGTAGGCCCTTCCTAGATACCTCTAAGACATTGATTTATGTGCATGATGGGTAATTGATTATGAGGGCTAGGGATGAACAAATTAATTTTTGCCATTGCTGATAATCTAAAACATTCTTGTATGCATCATGATTTGATTATTGTGATATGACTTCTGATTTTGAGAAAACACTTGCCTACAAGATTGCCGAAACTCATGATTCTCTTGAGAAATTTTTTCTAGGAGAGCATGCATATAACCATCTCCAACTGGTAGAGAAACTGGCACCATTAGATGTGATGGTTACAAAGGAGCAGAAACCACTAGTCGAGCCACTCTCTAAATCTTCTCGGATCACCACCTCCACAGAGGAATCTCTCCCTATCCACCTTGAGTATGCCTTCGTGAGGGAGAGATCCAAGATTCTGATCATAATTAGTTCATCTCTTACTCCTAAGAAGAAGGCCAGACTGGTGGAACTGCTGAAGAAGCTCGATAAGGCACTAGTTTGGAATATTACTGAAATATGGGGTATTAGTATGTCCTTATGCTCTTCCAAGATTCAGATAAAGGATAACATCAGGAAACCGGTGCAACCTCAGAGGAGGCTTAACCATCATATGAAGGAGGCATTGAAGGCAACCGTGAACAAGTTATTGGATGCTAGGGTTATCTATCCGTTTTTCAATAGTGAGTGATTAGTCTTACTCAGGTTGTACAAAAGAAGGGATGCATGACTATGGTGCCTAATGAGAAGAATGAGATGATCTGCATGCGCGCAATGACTGGATAGCGATTGTGCAAAGATTACCACAGGTAGAATGATGTAGATAGGAAGGATCACTTTCGTTTTCCTTTCATCGGCTAGATGCTTCAGATGCTCATTGGCAATGACTTCTACTGCTTCCTGGATGGTATGCCACATTTTCATGATTCTCATAGCTCCAGAAGATCAGGATAAGACCACCTTCACCTACCCATTTGACACTTTTCTTACTAACATATTCCATTTGGGCTATGTAATGCCCCTACCACTTTCCGTAGATGCATGGTGGCTATTTCCGACAAGTTGCTGGGTGATATCATTGAGGTTTTCATGAATGAATTCTTGATATTTAGTGACATTTTCTCCCAATGTCTCCAAAATTTTGAGCAAGTAATGCAAATGTGTGAAGAGACAAATTTGGCACCTAGTTGTGAGAAGTGTAATTTCATAGTTTGAGACTAGTAGCAAGTTGCCTTCTCCTTCTTCCATCAAGGGAATACGTAGTTCCTTGGGCATGCAGGTTTCTACAGGGGATTCATGAAAGATTACTCTAAGATCTCTCTACCTCTCACGAAGTTGTTAGAGAAGGATGATCCATTCAACTTTAATGTGGAGTGTCAAGTAGATTTTGAGCTCCTCAAGGAGAAACTCACACAAGCGATGATCATGGTTGCTCCAGAATGAATCTCTTGTTCGAGTTTATTTATCATGTCATTGATTATGTCGTTAGGAGTATTTCTTGAGAGAGGTGGGACGAGCATTTCCAGCATATTTACTATGCATTAAGTGCATCAAATGCACTTAATGAGTATTTCTTGCCGTGGTGTATGATTTTGATAAGCCTCTTGTCATGGTTTATACATATCATTCAGCAATCAGGTTCTTGATGAGGAAGGCATATGCAAAGCCTAGGCTCATAAGATGGATCCCGCTCCTTCAAGAGTTTGACATCGAGATAAAGGACAAGAAAGAGGCAGATAGCTTGGTTGTAGATCATCTCTCAAGGATTCAACAACCCTCAGTAGACAATTTTGATGGAGAGAACAATGACTCCTTTCCAGACAAGAATCTCTCCACGATGTGCCCAACCGAGATTGCCACTCCATGGTTTCTATAAATACTTATGGGATGATCCCTATTTGTTCTGGATTTGTGGTTATAGTGTGATCTGAAGCTATGTTATGGAGGCATACATGCATGAGATCCTCTCCTACTATCAGCGAGACCCACGGGAGGCCATCATGGATGAAATGGTATGGCGAGGAAGTTGCTTCAGTATGGCTTATATTGGCCTATATTCTTCAAGGATTCCAAAACCTTCACATGCAAGTGCGACCGATGTCAGCGCTCTTGTAACATCTCTTCTTGGAATGAGGTACGATAATATATTTATAATTTTTGAAATTTTTTATTTTTGGGGCATTGATTTCATGAGACCATTCCCTCCTTCATTTGGTAGCGAATACATTCTAGTTGATGTTGACTATGTTTTGAGGTGTGCAGAAGCACAGGCTTTGCCTACAAATGATGCTATACGTGTTTGCCAACTTTTGAAATTACTCTCCTCTCGTTTTGTCAAACCTAGAGCGATCATAAGAGATAGAGGAACCTATTTCTAGGTTCCATTTTGTAAGCTCCTATCTTGTTATGGTGCGGCTCAAAGGGTCTCCATGGCTTACCACCCTCATATGAGTGGTCAAGCTGAGCTGAAAAACTAGGAGTTGAAGTTGATCGTTGAAAAGATAGTAGATCCATCCCTCAAGGAATATCTACCATGTTGGATGTTATATGGTCCTATCACACGGCTTATAAGACGTCAATTGGCATTTTTTCACACACACTCGTCTATGGAAAAGCTTTACATCTTCCAATTGAGCTAGAGCGCACGGCTTTCTAGGCCATTAAAATGCTTAACCTCGATTTGAATAATGTATGAAATGAAAGAAATTTGCAGGTTCTGGAGCTCGAGAAATGGAGGTACCATGCTTATGAGAACACACAACTGTATAATGACTGAACAAAACATCTTTACGACACTCGTTTGAATAAGATAAAGGAATTACAACCTGACGATTGAGCTCTCCTCTAAAACTCTCGCCTTTGGCTGTTTCTTGGGATACTGAGATCACGGTGGTCAAGACCCTTCACGGTCACGAAAGCTTCTCTTATGGCGTGGTTGAGATCTCTTATCAACATAGTGGGGTGGCATTTCGGTTATTTTGGTTATAACCGATAACCGATCGGCCGGTTATAAATTAACCAAAATAACCACTCCCCCTACCGAAAACCGCCTGAAATAGGCTTCGGTTTCTCGGTTATCTCGGTTATCGTTTAACAGACCCACTTTTAAGACCAAAAACCTTTTCGGGTAGCCTCCGATAACCGACCAAAATTCGGTTACTTCGGTTATCGGTTAGTGGATAACCGGCCGGTTAACCGGTAACCGAACTGCCACCCCTAGTCATTTTCAAGGTCAGTGGGCATCACCTCAAGCTCTAATCAATGGATAAGTGATCACAAATGAGGATCTGATGTACCTCAAGGATCCATAGTTCTCTCCACCAGTTGCATCCAACTAAAAACGTAAAAGAAGCGCTTGTTGGGAGGCAACCCAATGCATCAATTTATGTCTTCTTTCCATTTCCCTTTGTTTTTGTTTTTACTCTTCGAGTCGTATGTGTGTTTATTGAGTCTTGAGTTATTTTCGTGCTCTAAAATGACGTGTTTTTTTCCTCAAGTAGTGTTGGATTCGAGTATAGGATACAATCGTGATTTTAAGCCTCATTCCCGTGATTCTTGTCTTCAAACTCATACTATTTCATGGGCTTATCACGCAAAATCACGACCATGATTTTGTGCCTCAAGCCCATGATTTTTTTATTGACATGTATGATCAGGCTCCATTGGAAATTACTACCTTGATGTTTGCGGTCGTGATCGTGATTCTCCCTTTGGCCTCTAGACTGTTTCATGGATTTATCTAGAAAAATCACGGTCGTGACTTCTGAAGTTGTGACTGAGATTTTTCCTAGAAAAATGCCTATAAAAGGGGTTTGAGAGAGATTTCCAACCATTTTCCACACACCTTTGGAATCCAATGAAGTTCGCCAAAATCCTCTCTATTTGCAGCGAAGTTCCACCGAAATCAACAAGTATGACCACCAAACTCTCAAAACATACTTATCGCTATTTGGTGCTGGAGTTCTTCACTATGTTTGAGATGAGCTGGACAACCGAGATCCACAACCATGCTTCTATCAAATTTTGGCTTGGTAGTGTGATTCATAACATGAGCTTCGACGAGTTCACTGTGGTGTTTGGCCTACCCACAAACTAAGCCAACATGGTGATTGAAAATCCCAACCCCTGAATAAACTCCAATCCTTCTACTCAGAGATTCTTTGGCCTTATTACCTCACCCCTGACAGTAAGTTTATTCTCGGGCAGATCCAAGGCACCATCTCAGCCCTCATTATCAAATCATTCATCAGCTCTCACTCGGTCGTTGGCTCCCAGTCGCAAGGCAGCAGGGCAGGCCACCAAGGCGGTAATGCATATCCTCTACTCAATGATGAACTCGTCCTGCCCCCTCCATCCGGGCTCTATGGTGACCACTACTTTTGCAAAGACCACACCAGCCCAAAATGTATGGTCGATGGTCCATATATTAACCTCTTGCCTAGTACCTTGACATCAACATCGATGTCTGCAATGATGTCGACCGAGCCACCTAAGTCCTCACAGTGTTGTTGTAGTGGGTGGTCGCAGCTGAGGCCACAAAATAGGCTTGTCAAGATGCTGGGACAACAGAGGAGGCATCTCATGATGAGGAGCCACCACCACACGCTTGATACACCTATGTTCATGTTGGACCCGCCATATATCTTTACATTGCACATATGGAGGCTTTGGAGCTTCGGGGTAACGAAATCCTTGCGTAGAAATCGAATCTCCGGGTGTAGAATGTCGTGATCTTGGAGCAAAACGATTGCCTCTTAACCCGTTTTAACCGAGAGTGGGATGCCAATCTTTACACTGTCACCAGCAACACCTCATGGTACACACTTCGAACATCCATGTGTTCCCTCTCCTCCTCAGGACCAGTGAGGTGATTACGAGTGATGACACCTACGACCGGTTGGGTTTTCTGTTTTTCTTTTTGATTTTGGACTTTTGTCTTTGATTTTTATTTTGTGACCTTTTTGTAATAAGTGAACCCATGTGAGTGTGTTCTATTTTTTTATGAAAAAGTGACTCTCTTATGAATGGTCCATGCTTAGTATGTCCAAACTTCGTCATGTGTCCGGTAACTTCGTTCCGCTTTCCCTTACCTACACTCCATAGGTAACAAAGTCATACTTAAGCGTGTGGTGTTGAATTCTGAATGATAAATTGTTATAATTGATATTCTCAAAATTTTGATTCGAGGGCTCCAACCATGTTTGACCACTCGTGAATGATCATAGCTTGCACCTTTGGAACTTTTGTTGTGAATCTTGTTACTCGTTGATATCAATGCATGAGTAATATGATTGAGATTGAACGTGACCTATTAACGTTGAATGAGAATTGTTGTAAGGTTTACTCTTGTGTCCGTCTTCGTTTGATGGAAAAATTGCATGAAAAATTTGTTTGGTCGATCACTACCCCCTATTGTCAAGGCATAGAGAGTAACTAAGTTTTGGCGGAAATCTTTGTAAAATGTGGTTTTGTGCTCTTTGATCTCTTGCAAAAGAAATAACGAAATCAAAAATAGAAACAAGGAAAGAAAGTTGTGAGAGCATCCACAAAGTTTGAAAATTTCAAAAAGGAGCATTGTGTTTCAAAAAGGAGTTAACGATCACTAATCCGACAGGAGACTAGCTAGGAGGAATCACTACCTGAATGTCTTTTCTCCAACTGAACTTTGATAATTTTCTTACTGCTTTGTCAATCCAAAATTGTTTGTTGCATTCATCCTATACTGCTAGATAATAAACTTAGTCCGAGTAATAGTACATCTAAGGGCTCGAGGATTCGATATTTATTATTTGTGCTGCTATACTGCAGTTCTCTTCATTGTTTTCACTTGATCTGTGTTAAGAGTGTAGTTTATAGTAACAAACGAGACTTCTCGACTATCGAAGAATCTAATACCATACCAAGTAAATATTAATTTAAATAACTCGAATCGCTAGAAGAAATTGAGTTTAGAGATTATATATGATTTACTATAACTAGCTAGCTATAGATATCGTGGCAAATGTGTGAATAGTTTCACATACACATAAGAACACAAGTTAGAGGGGGGAGAGGGCGACCCACAAGAAGATTTCTTGCAACTTTGGTTTTTCCTCAAAACTTCCCCTCCTCCTAATATAACTAACTAGTTACACAATCATGGGACCACCAAACCCCCATATAATCAAAGTTTTTATTGAGAAAAGAAAAGAAAAAATGATAGTAGGAAAGAGGGAGGGAGATCGATCGATGAACAAATCCCTCTATGTGGCAAAATAACAAAGGGTATGGGACCAGAGTCATGCACTTGCTGTCATCCTCCCCGCCAAGCTAGCTAGCCAGTCCTTTCTCTCTCTCTCCTTCTCTCTCTATATATACACAATCTCAACACCAACCTTTCTTCTACCCAAATATTCTTTCTCCAAAAAGAAGACACACAAACCTCCCCCACCACAAAATACTTGCATCCGCCATCTCCCAATCCTTACACTTGCTCAAAATTTTACCTACAAACTCCATCTCGATCTCGTGAATCTACAGATAGATAGACAGCATGATAATGGGGCTTCGAGACATTGGTGCGAGTTTGCCACCTGGGTTCAGGTTCTACCCGAGCGACGAGGAGCTGGTTTGCCATTACCTCTACAAGAAGATCTGCAATGAGCAAGTCCTCAAGGGAACCCTCGTCGAAATCGACTTGCACACCTGCGAGCCATGGCAGCTCCCTGGTACGTACGTTTTACCTTGTCTTGTTCTTTGTCATGTTATATTGGAGCTTTCTTATATTCTAAGGTAGAGCCTTGCCTTATGCTTGTTTCTTGAATATGGGTTTCTTACCATTAGGGTTCATTGATCTCTGTGGGTGAGGTTTTTTTTTTTCTTCTCTCTCCTGGGTTTCCTTTCTGCAGGTTACTCTCCTCTTGTTTTTAGAATTTCCCGTGGGTTTCATTTGTTTGTTTCCTGGATATATAATAGAAGAGAATAGATTGAGGGAGACAGAGAGAAATATCATAGGGCCAAAAACTGAAAGTAAAGATGAAAAAAAAAAAATGAAGATCGAGATAAGGGCTAGAGCCTAGAGGGTTGACGATTGCTTGCTAGCTTTTGCTTTTAATAGTTAGTTCTGTGTAGAGAGAAGAAGAGATAAGAAGAAGGGAGAAGATGGAGTGTCACAGAAAACACATGCAATAGTTGTTAAGGGGATACGTACGACACTGCCTGCCAACTTTTCTCTTGGCTAGCTTACCTTAATTCAGGAACTTACAAATCTATTTTCCGGCCCCTTGATGGGTAATTAAATCAAAATTAATGTTTTTATTATTATCTTGGCTGGTTTCGTTTCACACTCTGGCTGGGTTGATTATTATTTATATAAAAAGTGATTAGAGATTAGTTGAACGTTAATTGTGTCATCATTCTTCCTTCCTAATTCGGGTAAGCTAAAAGAAGCAAGAAACCCTCCCCGTGGAAAATTTGGAAAAAGCCATTCAAACTTTGTTTGCCTCCCCTCCCTTCATGGTGTGTGTTTTGTTATTATTCGCCATAGGAAATTAAGGTATAGGAAAGGGTTAATGAAAAACAAGTGTTTGGAAAGCTCACTTCACCACCACATCAAAGAATAAGATTGTGATCTTGAAACGGGGTAATAAGAATGCAAACTCGTTCCTCTTTCCCCTATTTCGTTTAAAAATATTTCTTTCGAGAATAATAAAGTTATTTTGCCTTTCCTCAAGCAGTCTTGATTTGTTTCTGAGATCATAGAAAGGTCACTTTCCTCCTTCAAACCCAAATCGGAAGAAACTAGACCACAAAAATGGAGTAGACAAGAAAGTTAAATTTTATGAGAGCTAATTAACTAATGTTTCCTTAATCTTTCACCTTATTCTAAATGAGAATATATTATATCTGATAGAGGGATATGACTGTTTTTATTATTATTTTCATTCACCTGGGCCACCTAAAGAATGAAAAATAAAAAAAATTGGCAGGACTTAGGTTTTTTTTTTTTTTTTTTTAATGTCTGGAGACTGGAAGGACTTGGTTTTGACTGAAACGACATCAACCCTTGCCTTGTGTCTCCTACTTTCTTGTTCAAGATTTCTATCTGTCCCATGATTAACTGATTAATGAATGAAAGGGTTTTACATATATAGACAGGAAGAATATAAATAATTGGCAAGAAAAATTAAACTAACATTTGTACCTTTGGGAACCAAAAGTCAAGAAGAATATAATTTTACACATACGAAACAAGAAAATGTTCGCAATTGTGTCATCTGGTGGAGGCTGGCTATTCCCTCTCCAATGAATTCCTACCACCTTTGTAAAACCCAAACAAAGAAATTATTAAAACAGAACATATAAAAGAGAAAAAAAAAATTCTAACATCTTATCCTCTGACAGACACTAACTGAGAATTTTTCCTTTTCCCGACAAGTTTTGATGAATATAAACCCAAGCCAATGATTTTCTGATCGACGATGCACATGAAGAAAGAACCGCGTTGCTCCCTCTACAAGGGAATGAATTGAATGATTATTATTACGGTCCAAACGGTGGAATTCTATTTGTCTTTATTATTATTTGTTCCTTGACAAAATTGTTTGGAAATATACATATAAATTATTAATTATAATCCCCACACAAATTAGTGCAGAGTACAGTGCTACTTCCAGTGAACAGTAGTCGAGTACAGTGGTGAGTTAGCTAGCTGGCTGGCCGCCTCTGTCTTCATCATGACAGTGATTTTTCCCAGGGCATAACTAGGGTTATATACATGATAATCTATTTCTCCTCCCCTTTTTCATGTAGGGTTTTTTTTTTTTTACCAATCTAATTAACGGCGATGATTCGATGAAAAAAATAATAATTACAGTGATGATTCAACGAAAAAAAAATCGGAGAAATATATTTCCAATGGTTCAATTTTGTTACAATTCTTTTCTATCCAGCATTTTTTTTCGAGAATTATTTAGTCCCAATAATAATTGAAGTGGCTAGAAAATGTTTTGAATTTTATATTAGTTTTTAACCGTTCTTTCAAATGTAAACTAACTTTTATGAGTTTACGGCAGTCAATTATTGGGCGAATGCATGGGTGCCACGTGGTAACCTATCCACGACCTTTCGTGTAATCTTTCTTTGTGCTTTATTTTTACCCTTTTTTTTTTCTTTCTATCAGTCAATCTCATTCAGCAAAAGCAGTAGATCCTTGCATTGCATGCAACCCTAGCTCGCTCCCATCTTTTTCTCCCACTTTTCGCTCTACATCTTCTCCTTCCTTTTCCTTCACTCTCGGTAGATTTTGTATTCCCTAATAACAATAAAATAAATTAAGGATATTATTCTAGCTAGGTTCAAATTTGGAGACTAACTCTTTGTCGTTGAACGAAGGTGCAATTAGACTTGTTATGTTTCTAATTAATGTAATTACGTCCATTTGTTATAGTTCTAATTTCAATTTTATTGTATAATAAGAAAGATCATTAGTTAAACCAATAATTAATATACCAGAGCGGAGGATTATAGATTTTTACATTATTTTATATTGTAGAATACACTGTAAAGAAAGGCGTGGTAGGTTTCGATGGTTTGTACAACATAATATAATGATCAAAACGTTAAAATTAATTAATATCGTTGGTTTAATGGTTTTAGATAAAGAAGCGAAGTGGCATCCAATGAAAACAAAGATTAGATAAACTTTTTTTTTTGGGTGCAAAAAAAAAAAAGATTAGATAAATTAATAGGTTGTAGTGAGGCCAGCGGCGGATCCAGGGGTGGCCACCCCGGGCCCCGGCCCAGCTCTCCTCTGGATCCATAGTTAATATAGGTCTTATTAATTTTTCGATTTTAGATATTCGGGTCGTTGTTATTTTAAAATAAGATTGGGTATAATTAGAAAAATAATTCAGATAAACATATTCAAAATCACTACTCTAAATTTAGCTTATAAATTCTAACTCCAAAAGGTTATTCGTCTAAAAAACAATGAAACCTAAAAATTCAAAATGTTTAAAACGTAAAAGACTAAAACATATATGAGGTTTGTTACCTTGAAAAATTTACTAGAGCAACTGGTGGATATAGGGATGGAAACACAATGCAAATTGATTAGTAGATTGATTTGTCTAGTGTTGATGCTGCTCATTTCAACAGCTAATACGAATAGAACCTTTTCAACAACGAAAAATGAGCGATGGATTTCTAGTCGATTGCTCAAGTATTTTATTTGAAACAGTGTATACTATTGGTATGGATGTGGACTCCATTATTAATGCATTTGCTAAATTAACATACCGTCGTGTACAATTTACATTGTAAAAAAATTATAATCATTATATTTTTTTATTATTCTAATTTTCTAATAAAATGCGGCCCAGTTCACTTCTGTGTTCTGGATCCGCCGCTGAGTGAGGCCAGAGAAATTATATTGCAAGTTTCTACTCGTACTCATAAATAGCTAAAGGATAACATCAATTATTTACCAATCAAATCATTAACAATAATATCGATGATAAAAGAATTTTCTTCCTTTCAACTTAAAAGGTCTTTCTTCTTCTAACTTCAAGGAAATTTCATAGTTTCGGTCTATTATATTTTGAGTTCGAATTTGGTGTTTATCGATATTGGCAACAATAAATTTCTACTTCTCGTTAAAGGAGAAAAACTATATTTCCTCTGAGAAATTATTCTAATAGAATAATTGGAATGATAACTGATATTCAACTAAAAAAAGAATGATAACCGATACCACGCGCTGTACAAAAATAAAAAAATAAAATAAATCATATCCCTGTATCAGAATGTGAACAATTTTTTTTTTTTTTTGGTGGTGACAAAATCATGATTTTTTTCCAAGCTAAGTCATCAGTAGCATGTAAATCCACAACCTTCTTCATATATATCCTATTGGTTTAGGTCATGAGTTTCGTTGAGGAGATAAGATGAAGGTCGACGAAATATGTAGAATGAAACAAACATCTCAGAGGATGAGATAAGACGTCATCTGGAAACCTCCATCGTATATGTCTTCGTTTTTTTCTTGGCTTGAAATGATGATTAATTCTATTGTTCACATATTATCACAAATAAGGCCCAATCGAGCTAATTAATTACTCACTTAGCCATAACTCATCATCAACTAAACGTCAACTCCTTGACGTGGACTCGCCAACTATATATCTCTTAAGAATAAACAATAATAATAATAAACAACACTTTCAAACTATATACAAATATCGGTCGACGTACGTACGTATAAGAATATACACTCTTGTATTGAAGCAAGAGAGTTGGGTATTTAATTTGGTCATGTATATATATAAATAAAAATTACAAGTACTGTAACTTTCACTTCCCATCAGTGTCCCGTCGCCATCCTTAGCCACAATGGAGAGACAAGCAGTCATATTATTAGTTTGGGACAACGAGGATGGCTCCCACGTTGTGTGTATACTCTTAATCATACGACATGAGTACCGTATTCGTAAAGTAAAATAAGAGAAGAATCATATACTGTAGATTTTTTTTTTGGCTTCTACTAGCTACCACTCTCGTGTCATAGTAATAAACACATACATGATAATGGCATTAGGGTTTCCGACGAACGGCCGGCCGACCGCCGGGAATCATACAATCTAACATGTGTATGGCAAGGCATAGTAATTGGGTTTGGGTTTTGGGTTTTGGTTGGCAGAGGTGGCGAAGCTGAATGCGACGGAGTGGTACTTCTTCAGCTTCAGGGACCGCAAGTACGCGACCGGGTTCAGGACGAACCGGGCCACCACGTCCGGCTACTGGAAAGCAACGGGGAAGGACCGGACGGTGGTGGACCCGGCGAGCAAGGAGGTGGTGGGGATGAGGAAGACGCTCGTCTTCTACCGGAACAGAGCACCCAACGGCGTCAAAACCGGCTGGATCATGCACGAGTTCCGCCTCGAGACTCCCCACATGCCCCCCAAGGTACGTTATATATATTCAGTTTTTTATTTACTTTTTTATAAACCCTACGTACGTAGCTAGATACTACCCCTCTCTCTCTCTCTCTATATATAGCTTATTGATGGATAATACGCTAGTTATAATTGGCGAGGTCAAAGTAAATTACTTCTCACGTCTTGTCATCATATATATGCATATGTCTATCGCCTAGACATGAATTATTAGATTGATATCTAGGTAGATATGTTACGATCAAGAACCAGTTGGTTCAAGTAACTTAGAAAAAGATTGGGAGAGATACTAACTGGCTGAGTAAGATCTTATATAATTATCTTTACAGGCATGTTTTGGTGAGAAGATATAATATTTATTGCTAGATTCTTCTAACAGCTCGATATATCGATACTAATTAGTTCATGACATGATATAAGAGCATTTGATCGGAAGATCTCATATCTGAATCTTGACAATCTCCAATATTGACTCTTGATTTGAGCTCATGATATAATTAATGGACCCAGGCAAACTCCAAACTCGTGGATTGGCCTTGATTTAAGAATAGTGTTAGAGAAAGATATTAGTTTCATTTTTGCAACTCGAATTTTTGAATCAGACTGGTTCTGTGACTCGTGACATGTTGCCTGCCAATAATAATAAAATAAGTCATATACTACTAAGTTTAATATTTATTTATATAAAGGTGATATATGTTATGTTTTTTTAGTTAGATGCTATTCAAGTATTTGAACCTGAAACTTGATCAATGATATAACCACTGGACAAAACCCTTGTTCCGCTAGGTGGTTTAACTTTTAGAAGCTATCCCTCAATTAGCGAGGTGGAAGAGCTCAAAATTGATTGTTGCACATACAAATTATTGCTCAAAAATATTGATTAGTTTCGTTGGCTGGCCAAATGATATGATGACACAGGAGGACTGGGTGTTATGTAGAGTGTTCCACAAGAGCAAGGCATCAGAAGACTACAATGAATCCAGCCCACCTAATTACCACCACTTCCCCGATACCACACCTAACCAAGGCGCCGCCCCAATCTGTTTAGACGACACTTCTCCACCTTTACTAACTCCTCCTCACCACCATCACCACCACCACGGCGGCGCCGGCCACATCTCCACCCAGCTGCCCACCGCCGATACCGGCAGATATCATCATCATCATCAAGTCACATCACTCTCGTCAAGCACCACCACGGCCGCCCCACACCATCATCCGAGCTCCGATGTACAAGCTCCGATGGCCACGGCAGGATCACTGTTGAATCTCCTGCAAGACAGAACAACAAAGCTCGCCAACCCTAACCAGCTGCAGAACAATCAAAGTGAGATCAGCTCCAAGCCTAGCAGCATCGAGGACCAGTTTGGTTTCTTGTGGGATGTTGATATGAACTTGGAGGAGACTTGCAGCTTGGGAGATGGTGGCGGCGGTGGAGTGGTCTCCGATTTGGATCATGACTTGAGATTTGAGATTGATAACAACATGGTTTTCCTATGAGGGTTGTGAAAGCCATGAACCCTAATACCAAAAAAAAAAACAAGACAAAGAGGAGGCGAAAAGGAGGAAACATGGTTTTGGTTCACGACTACATTATAGAAATGCATGCATACTCGATAAATACATCTTAGCCACTTCCCAAAATTTGTTGATTTGTGATTATTATTGTAATTGTGGTGATGATTGATTAAGTTTGGAGTCGAGGGGAAAGAAAAGAAAAAAAAAACAATGGGGGAAAAGGGATATGGATGTGGATGGTAGGTGTTGTTATATAGATATATTTGTATATTTATGGTTTAGGGTTTCAATTATTATTATATTGTTATTATTGATGTAATTTCTTTTTGTGTATGATTAGGTATAGTAGGATGGATTCTGTACAAAATTATAATATAATAATACGATTATTTGTCAGACTATGGAATTATTCTGTATGTATGTTAGTACTGTCGAAAATTCCAAATTCCATTATTTTTTCCTGCTAAAGCTAGCTCTTTTCTTGGTGGAAGCCATTAATTTGAGTTGGAAGCGGATTCCTAAATAATTTCAGAAGTTGGGAATACATGCTATGTCTAAAGATGTAAAAGACATTATGAGAAAGATACTTAAAAATGTGGACAAATAAAATTAAAGTGAAATAAAATTATTCAAATGGAAAAATTGAAGTGGAAATTTTCCTGGCAGGAGCTCACACTCCACCAATCCAATGATAAGGAATATATACGCGGTTTCTACGGTGAACTCATAAATATTTTAGATGCATATCGAATCTTAAAATGCAATCGCTGGTATATATTTATATGATATAATCACATAAATTCCCTATAAACTTTTTCTTATATGACCATTATATGTATTTATGGAACTGCTCCTAGTAAATTCTAGAAATACATGAATTATAACTAAATCATAATTGATTTGTTGCAGAAGTTAACATGTTTTATAAAACATTAGTAAATTCGAGAAATAGAGAAATTATAACTAAAAGTGTGGCTAGTAGCGAACTGATTTCGAGTCCGTGATTTCAAGTGATATTTGCAAGCTAAGTCATTTGTATTCTTGAAGCAAATGTCTTTCAAGTTAAAAATATGTGATTTCAAGTAATGTTTGCAAGCTAAGTCATTTGTATTCTTGAAGCAAATGTCTTTCAAGTTAAAAATATGAGAAATAATTGCAATTCATCTCGGTTCTTTACACTTAATACTCGTTATACCAAACAGATGAAATTCTCATAACAAAGCTACTTAGCAATTTCAGAAGACAACCGTGTAGCAGCAGCAACATAACATCATTAACAGCTGCTTCACCATTAATCTTAATTTCCTGAAATGGCAGATCAGAAAATCCATCATGATCCACGAATAGAGCTGAAGAGATGAAGAAAGGTGCTTTATTCTTCATAACCGTAAATCCAAAGGCAAATGAAACCACAAACCTCCATAATCTCAAAAGAAGAAAAACACCGGTTTATCTTGTAATCCATGTTTAATACATTTTTATACTAACGTTAAAAGTTTACATCACTACCTCAAATGATATCATTACAATGCTCTAACCCAATTAGGGATGGCAATTTATCCACTAATGGGTAATTTTGTCCAAACCCAAGTAGACCCATTTATTATGGGTAGGGTTTGAGTGATGTGTGTATAGGTTTGGGTTAGATATGGATATTATCTAAATGGGTATGGGTTGGATATGGATATCCATTTACTTGAGAGTGTTTCAACTAAACATACAAAAATTGGACCTATTTGTAAAACTTGAAAAGTTTAGGCACCAAAATGTGAGACCAAAAAATTTTAGGTACTAAAATATAATTTTTCATCGATATTTTGAGGACTTATATGCAAAAAAAATTAATTTAGGTACTAAATATGCATAACTATTAAGTTTAGGTACCAATCTATAATTTGCATTTGGGTATGGGTACAAACCCAAATCCATATATTAGAAACCCAACCCAACCCAAATAAATGAGAATCGGTACAAACCCATCAAACTCTACCCATCTAACATCTATTTGGATTTCATACCCAACCCAATTGGGTTGGATAATGGATAGTAAAATACACATGGGTATGGGTAATATTGTCATCCCTAAACCCAACACTGGCCATTCGGCTTCTTTTCGCTTGCCCTTGTGCATCTACAACAGTTTAACTCAACATCACCCGTTGAAGCTGTCGAAATTGGGATGCTCAATTAGTACAATATTGTCCGTTTTGGGCCAAACCCATACAGTTTTACTCTTGGGTATTCTCCTCAAAAGGCCTCGTATTAATTGGGCTAGGTGGACACTATATACAAGGGTCCCTTCCCTTGTATTATCGATGTGGTACTTGGAGTGTCCCATAACAATCCTCCCCTCAAGACAAGGACCACGAACTTCGTGTCCTCTCGTCAAAAATTATCTTGATCAACCAGACGCCTTGTATATATGGGCTTCTCGGTACAAGGAGTTTTACCATACGCAGAACTCTCTTTGATCCGCCAAACCCAAACATGGGTCTCTTCTGGATCCACCAAACAGAGCGAATCGCAAATCCCGAGGTCACTGAATAAGGGTCCACCAAACTTATGTCCACCGCCCTGGATCCGACGAACCAGGCTCTGATATCACTTGTCATAACAGGACAGCTCAATTAGTACGATATTGTCCACTTTGGGCCGAGCCCGCACTGTTTTACTATCGGCGGATGTCCTCTCCAAAAGGCATTGTGCTAATTGTGCTAGGTGGATGCTAATATACAAATGTTCATTCTCTTATATTGTCGATGTGGTATTTGGATTGTCCCATAATAGAAGGAGCATTATTCAAATCATGACTGGTGAACAAATCCACTATTGATTTTGCGCATACAACATAAGAGTGAAAACAAAAGTTTGCACCATCTTTCAACCCTGAAAATGAGACGAAAGTCACAAACATGCAATCCTCATTCACCACTTTGAATTGGTTAAAGTTTCTCATTCTCGTGAAAGATAGTGATTGTTCGATCGATCTCTTGCGTCAAGAGCTGGTTGCTTTCCATGAACCCATTGTACATAGAAACTTATCTAACTTGAAGATAAATAGATACATTTTAAGTCATCACAAACCTATAAAGCATAATTGCTTGTACTGAAAAGGAATTTACGGGTCACATATGGCAAAAATCTCGAATCAAATATACAAAATCAATGGCAAGAAGACCAATCAAGGCCTCGGCAAACAAACCAGAAATCCCTTAGATAAAAGTACCCTACACACCATATTAGATGCGACTTTATTTAAGAATTTGGGTATGAACTAAAAAATGAGTATGACTTTATTAGATGCGACTTTATTTAAGAATTTAGAACATTTCTTCTCTTCACCTTCTTCTAATTTCATGGCAAATTTATGCCAAATTACATAGTACTAAGCTACCACATATTGTAGTCTAACACAATATGTAGAGCAAACCCCATTCTATTATGTTATTTCAATACTGCTTTTCTTCCTCCGTATAAAGTTTGACCATTTATGTATATTGGTGGTCATATATAATCACCAAGCAAGGTTTTATGCGATAATATTTTGGGAGGGAAGCTCACATCGGTATCATGTAAACTTGATGAACTAAACTACTGATACTGTCATCATTACTAATTATTGTCATCATAAAATATAGAACTACCAGTCCCTAATCTCATAATAAAATTTACATTATATCAATGGTTATATGTTGTCACACACAATGAATGTTACAAACAACTACAATTCAAAATATAGAGGAAGGCAAATTTCAGAGGCAGGTTTAATTGCCAATGAAATTGTCGATAGTAGAAGGAGAAGTAGGAAGCCTGGACTTATTTTTAAATTGGATATCGAAAAAGGTCTTTGATAACGTGAATTAGAGTTGCTTACTTAAGATTCTTTCTAACTTGGGGTTTCCTCAGAAATGGATTAGTTGGATTCAAGGATCAGTTTGTTCCCCCTACATATATGTTTTAATCAATGGCGAGGCGAGCGATTTCTTCTCGGCGAGCAAAGGACTCCGTCAAGGAGACCCCCTATCTCCGGGATTATTTGTGCTCATCATGGATATTCTCTCTGCAATGATCTCTAAACTCAAGGGTGCAGGTAAGATTGAGGGCTTCTTCATGGATGAGATTCATAAAATTGGAGAAGTTACTCATCTCCTGTTCGTGGATGACACATTGATTTTCTGCAATGCTTCTCATGAGCAAGTGCTGAATATACTGTCTACTTTGGTTTGTTTCCAAGCAGTGACGGGGCTTAAGATCAATTTTGAGAAATCAATTATGTATACGGTAGGTGATGTTGTTGAACCTGGCTTCTTCGTAGCCATTTTTGGCTGTAATTGGAGCAGCAACCCTCAGAACTATCTTGGATTTCCTCTTGGTGCGAAAACTAATGCCAAGTCCATTTGGGAGCCTATATTTTCGAAGTTTAACAAGAAACTTGATGGTTGGAAACGCAATTGCCTTTCAGCTAGTGTAGATTGATCCTTAACAAGGCGGTGCTTTTCAGCTTATCTGTTTATTATTTCTTGCTCTACAAGGCTCCTAAATCTGTGATGAAAGATTTGGAAAGGATACAGAGAAAGTTTATTTTGACTTGGGCTGGAGAGGATAACAATATTCCCCTGGTTGGTTGGGAGTTATGTAAAGCTTCCAAATCAGATGCGGGGCTCGATCGGTAACTGAGATCTCGCCTCCTTCAACAATGCTCTTTTTGCGAAATGGTTGTGAAAATACGCAGTTGATAGGAACAGCTGGTGGAGGAATCTGATTGAGATTATATACCATGATCTCCTATCTGTGTGGCATACTCGCAAGATCGTTTCAGGCTATTCAAATTCGGTTTGGGCCAACATCACTAAAGTTCATGATCTTTTATGGAATTATACTTATTTAGACCCAGGAGGTGGATCTCAAGTCTCTTTTTGGTATAACTACTGGATTCATGGTATTGTTCTAGATGTTGCTTTCCCTCAAGCTGCTTTTGTAGTTGCCAACCCGAAAGCTAAGATCTGCGACATTGTCTCTTCGATTGGTGAGGAGGTAAGATGGGATCTTAACTTTTCAATTAATTTGAGGAGGCATTTTAGTGTGCTTTATAGTATTGGTGCTATAAAACATTTACAGCCATTAGATCATGTTCAACCTTTATCAACCATTAGATTTTATTTAAATTATTAATATATTATTTTATTTGTTTGGGACAACCGGTACAACCGGTTGCTTGAAATTATTTGGGTTCACACCTCTTCTCACGGCCGAAACCATTCTTCTCACCTCTTCTCACCGCCGAAACCATTCTTCCTTCTATCCTCTTCCTTCGATCCTCTCCACGCAGCTAGCGAGCAGTGAAGACGGCGACAGTGAAGACGGCGAGCAGTGGGTGACGACGAGTGAAGACGGCGAGCAGTGGGTGACGACGAGTAGAAGAAGCTTGTCGATTGCAGCATCTCTTTGACTGCGGCGAGCCGGATTCCAACAACGACAGTGAAGGCGGCGAGCAAGGGACGACGAGAGCGAGCATCTCTTCGTCGATTGCAAACAATTGAGCTCGTCGAGAGCCTGCATCAAGGGGTAATTGCGACGGCGACGCTGTGAGAAGAAAGAGATTTGGGGTTTCAAGTTTCCTCTTCCGCGATTGTGGACTATGCTCTTCCGCGGTGGGTCTCTTTGACGATATTGAAGTGGTTGAGCATCGGCGACGGGAACGGTGAGATTGGGTTCGCGGCGGGTCTCTGCTGATTGTGCTCTTTCGCGGTGGGTCTCTTTGTCAATAGTGAAGGGGTTGATTAGCGGGTCACCTGAGGGAAGAATTGGAACAAGATTCAGAGCTGCTTGATTGAGGGTAAAGTCTGCTCCAAGTTCAACGAGACTTGCCTTTCCGATACCGTCGAGCAGTTCTACACCGAGCGATTGTCCGCTCTTCAGGTAAAAAAAGACGATTAACTTTCTAGGTTTTGAAAATTCGTTTGGTGGTTTTTGCTATTCTTCTTCTCTTTTCTGAACTTTTTGAGCGTGGCTTTTGGATTTCTGTGGTGGGTTAGGGATTTGATTGTTTTTAGTTGGGGAAAAGCGATGGGCAAACTATGGATTGTTATTGTGCTGAATTTAGAGATCCTTGATGATATTGAGCAGTAATTAGGATCAAATAGATATTGGAAACTTTGTAGACTCTGAACAATAGAATTGCTAGCCATCTAAATGTTGGATCTTGGTCAATTTTCTGGGGATTCTAGTTCAAAAGTGCTCCACGGAAAGTTCATTTAGCTAGTGAAATCCCAAGTGAAGTGTTGAGTCTCGGATTCGCGGATAATGGAAGATGAACTAGGAAAAAAGCTAGCCTGAATTACTTAATGCCCCATCCGTAGTACGTAATGGTTAATACAGTAGGAATCCTTTCTTTCTTCTAGGATGCTTTTGTACTGCCACAAGGAGCTGCAGTATTAGCATCACCTTAATCGTAACCTGTCTATGATTTTTGCTGTTTACGTGAGTTCACTTTCACTTTTTGTATTATGTGTAGGGACTTTGATCTGGTAACTCTTTCAGATACTACACGTTGGATTCAGAATTCAATTTCTCTTGTGATAGAGCTGCAATCTTAGTCTTCAATTCCAGGCAAGTTACTGAAATCTTGCCCTTTTAACTTCAGCCGTGAATTGTTATTCAAGATTGTTTGTCTGATTAGAGATTCATCAAGTGAAACTCCATTTCACTTGGAAAACCGGTGTGAGTTGCACGTGTCGAGAGAGCTATTGCCTTGTTGAGTTACATAATCGTCATTCCAAGCATGCGATTCATCTTGTCTTTGTGAGCGCTGGGAGAGGAGTCCTAATCATGTTCCCATTGTGGTTAAGCTAGCAACTATTTGTAGTATGGTTGTTGTGTGGATGTATTCTAGAAAAGGGTAATCGAAGCATTTGTCTTCTGTGATTCTTTGCATGAGCTTTGCATTAGTCTTATGTGATTCTTTGCATTCATTTGAGCTTTTTATTTCGTTTGAATGCTGGCTCCGTCTACGTTTATTTGATTAGTACTTCGGTTTACTATTAGAGAAAGATTGTGATGCAATTGATAGGTTATGCCGTGATTCATCAAGTGAACCTTGGACTTCTTCTCCTCATGCTTAATCATTAGTTCATTCTTTTATGCATTCTAGTATTATTTTTCTGATTAGAGATTCATCTGTAAAAATGCACTTCTCACGGCTCATCTGTAAATATCACGGGCGTGAGATTAACCCGTGATATGGTCACAGCTGAAACTCAAAAACACGCCTCACATCTGAAAATCTCACGGCCGGGAGATGTACCGTTAGATTTTTTTAAAAAAGGGGGGAGTTCCAGGGGTTTTCACGGGTTGGGTTCGACAGTATCACGGCCGTGAGATGAGCCGTGTTTGTGTAATTGAAATGCTGGACTTCTCACGGCTCATCTGTTAATCTCACGGGCGTGAGATTAACCCGTGAGAAGGTCACAGCTGGTTTTGGCGTGATTCACCTAGTGAACCTTGCATTCCAGTATTATTGTTCCCAACCATGCGTGATCTCAAAAAAAGTTGCTCCAATCTGACCTAGCTAGCGATTGTGTTCCTTCCTTTATGCATGCCAGTATTAGCTTTTTGATTGGAGAGACTTGATTTGTGTTTTATGGAGGCAAATCGAATAGGAAAGTTCATACTCAAAGTTTGATTCTTTTCAGTTTGGCTTGAGACAAGTTGGATTGTTGTTTGCCTTCAAACTGAGTCTGCAGAGAAAATTTTGGAAGAGTTGATTTGGTCTTGTTGGTATTGTAGTGTCGTTACCGTTGCTTGTTGATTACATTTTGGACTGTTAATTGAAGGGTCTTGCTTGGCTGCATGAAAGGTGCAATTGAGTGTGTTAGTCAAGAATTAGTTCATGAAATCAGGGTGACTTGAGGAGGAAACGCAAGAGAAATGAAGCATTCTCAATTCTGTGAGGTCTCTAGTCATTAAGCTATTGCTCAAAGTTTGTCCTTGTTGCTTCTCATATTGTTAAATTTTTTGGAGGGGGTTGCTAATTCGAATATCTTGCGATGGTTAGTTGTGTGGGATATATTTTGTCAACTGATCTGCTTGCTTGCTGATCTCCAAATCATTATGAAGTACATCGATAAAGATTGACCGATTAGCATATATGTAGGAGACCTGAAATAGTCAAGAGATGATGCCCTTTCTTCTCTCTGTACAATGATCTTGTGTCTGAATATTCTGGATCTTGCTGTCCACTCTTCTATAAAACAAAAGTATGTACTTGATCACCTTTTGTTTAAGCATGCAAGAAGCTGTTTGGTTTCCTATTTACTGCATTCGGATTAGACAAGGCTACTGCAACAGCTACGTTTGTCATATCACTCGAAACATCCATTTGAGCGAAAATGGGACTAGGATTGGTAGGTACTGGTGTGGTATTTCAAATGCTGAAAAATGCAGATGCATCATTTCATAGGTGGATCGAGCTTTGGGAGGTTAGAATAGTAGCTTTGATGTACTGATAAGTGACTCCTCTAGTAGCTTTGAAGTACTGAAAAATCAGGGTGTTTTTAGTTTCACGGCTTAGTTTAACGGCCGTGATTTTTGAAACCAAAGCCGTGAGATTGTCTGGGATATGAAAACTACTCTTTGCTTCTCACGGGTCACGTCACGGCCTTTCGAATTTGCATTTTGGGTGAAATTTAATGGAAGCTGGGTGTTTTGGGTGAAATTTATATATGCCAATGGCGGATTTCATGGTTAATTAGTGTACTCAGGTGTTGATGTAGGGGGTTTTCATTTCTTCTGGTAGTTAGAACTTGATATCGAGGCAAGTGTGCTTGTGAGCTCTGGTATAGTCTTGTATTTGTTCAATATTGATTAAAGCCATATATTGAAAACCAGGATTGAACTCATTACCTGGAGAATGTGTTTACCGAATGATTAAATGATCCTTTTCTTGAATGAAACTTTGTCATAACCACGTTTTCTCGAATGTGTTTAAGTGTAAAAACTGAAAGTTGCTTCTTTAGATCAGTGGTGGACGACTCTGGCTTTGTGTATTTTGTTAGTACTCTTCGGCATGCTTATAATTCGTGTTTCAAGGCATGCTTATAATTTTTTTTTTTGTTTTAATTTTGCAGTTTGCTAAAATTGTTCTATAATGAAGACGAAGAGTCATGAAATTTTTAGCACCCGCTGTTCTCCTAGGAAAGTATTCTCAGTAGTCTCAAATTTAGAGGCTTGTCAATCAGAGGCCATTAAGAGATGTGGCTTTGGTCGTATGCTTGAAGTCAAAGGAAGAATGCTCCAACGTGAGTTGTTGGAGATCCTTTTGAAGAGCTTTAATGTGGAAGAAAGCTCAATTCAGGCTTATGGGTTGAAAGTCCATATTTCGGCCAAAGATTTCGAGCGAATTATGGGCGTGCCTGAGGGAGGTACTGATATCATCTTGAATGGTGAAGAAGTGGGACGAAGATCCGAGGAATTGAATCCATTTAGAGTGTATTCGACAGTTGATTGTGCCCGACAGGCGATTTCGACAAGCTTAATGCGGAAGGCTTTGTCGGAGATGAAAGATAGCGACGATCTATTTCTTCAAACGTTTATTTTGTACGTAATGGGGGTGCTATTAGTACCAACTAGAAGAGATGACTTTTCGTTATCTTCTAAATAGGCTGTCCTCGATGTTGCCGATATTCCGAAGAAGAATTGGGCATTGTTTTGCTTCAATGAATTGGTCAAATGCATCTGCGACCATAATGCTGAGGGGAGAAAGTATATACCGGGTTGCTTGCTGTTCTTGGAGGTAAATAATTGCTAATCCCTACTTTCTACATATTTGTAATGATTAATCATCATGTTGATTATAGTATTTTTTTTGTAGTTAATATTCTTGGAGCATGCAAATGGTATTTTCGAAACCATTGATAGGAGTTTGGATTTGTTGAGCTGGGGGAGCGGAGACGTGGAGTGATTGTTAACAAAAGTGGTAAGACTGATAGTATATTTGATTCTTTTGACGAGTTGGAGCATGCTAATGGTACATTTGGTTCCCTTTTTAATTAATTTGTAGGTTTCCAGCAGTTCGGGTAAAAGATCAGCTGAGGATGCAGGTTTGAAATCACCTGCAAGGAAACGGGAAAAAAGAGATGGGAAACGGCAAAAACCCGACGGTGATGAGCTGCTTCTCTGTGAGCGTATTGACGCTCGGTTTACTACCATGGAGGGTAGAATTGACAACTTTAGGCAAGAATTTAGAGTTGCAATGGGTGATGCTGCTTCCAGAGAGAATGAGCTAATGAGTCGGGTTGTGAATATGGAGAACAAATTTTGGGCTTTTAGAGACGAAATTGGTAGTCAAGTGAAGTCCATTATAGAGGCAGTGAAAGCAACTATAGGTGATCCATTGTCAAGGGAGCAGCCTACTGAGT
This sequence comes from Linum trigynum, assembly GCA_964030455.1. Lineage (NCBI taxonomy): Eukaryota > Viridiplantae > Streptophyta > Magnoliopsida > Malpighiales > Linaceae > Linum > Linum trigynum. The sequence continues at coordinate 47,358,596 of OZ034817.1, read as the reverse complement.
TGAAAAAGAACGATCAGAAGGATGAGGCTGATAATGTGAAAGCTTCTGCAGCTGTTTTGTTGTCAACGGAGCAGCTTATCAGAGGGGAAAAGGGCAATCAGAAGGCTGAGGTTGAAAAACCAAGTGAACCCATTTCTCCTACCTCCGAATCTGTCAAGACTCAAGGGTTAGGTGTTAAGAATTGGGGAGAAGCTGAGGGGGAAATTGGAGATGACTGCGGTTCTGAATCTCCTTCTGTCAAAGTTGTGAAAAAGTCTCCTTGCAAGCAGGCGAAAGCGTCTAAAGTTGAGAAATTCATATTGTTGAGTGATGAAAGTGTTGCTGCTAATGATGGTTGTGCCAAGACTGTGAAGGTATTACACTTTATTAAGTTTTCTAATTATTTGTACTTATGGTGTGGTTACTAATGAACTTGTTTTGTTTTTATGTTTTTGAACAATAAAGGGGCGAAAGGGAGGTGGACTACGTAGTATATCTAAATTGAAGCCTAGTTTGTATGTGGTCTCTCCATTCGAACGTGCAAATCCCAGAGCTAAGAAAGGACAACCTTTGTACCGTGCTCCTCCCTTTGTTGTTCAGACACCATTGACTCTGGAGGGAGTAAAGATGATTCAATTTGCTTTTAGTAGTTCGCTTCCCGAAAGGTACCTCCCGAAATCATTACAAGTAAGATTGGATCATATCTGTAGGAAATTTTTGGTATTTGCCTTATTCTAATGTTGTGGTGTTTGAACTTGGTCTTGTATAACAGGGACGTATTGGTTCGTCTTGATGGCGGGGCTCTTGAGTTGTTACGTGAAGATTTGGTCGAGTTTTTGCCCAGGACCAAAATTTCAACAAGGGTGAGTTCCTTTATGTGTGTAATTTAGTAGATTAAACTTGTATTGCTGACTTTGGTATATGTGATGATGATGCATTAGATTATTGAAATGGCATGTCTGTGCAAGACACTAGAAGAACGAAGTTGCGGTCGCAGTGGTGGCGTGTCTTGGTTCTTTCCACCTTCAGTTTCGGTACAGTTGTCTGCTTTGTCTATTCTTGTCATGAAATTAATCTATTTGTTTGTTACATGTAGCTTGTGTGGGTAACTGTGTTTTATTTTTCTAGGATCGTGCGTATCATTGCATAAACGAGGAGCAATTTATGGAAAACATGCGTTCATATAAGATACTTGAGCGATACCGTATAAGTGAGCTACTTTACTGCAGTAAGGTATGTTGTAATGTTGTTTTCTAAAAGGAAATGGCTTCACACTCCTATGTTAAATTGATAATTATTGTTTGTTTGTGCATTATTTCAGATTCATGTCCCAATTTTCAACCTCACGGTGTCCCACTTCTATCTGGCGGTCTTTAACATGGAAGCCAAAGAAATTGAAATCTGGGACTCAATACCAGGAATTCATAACCTAGAATATGATGCAAGGATGCATAAACTGGTTTGCTTCTTGTTCTTCAAGTTTTCAAACTTGACTTATTGCTTAGTTGTTAGTCGTTTTTCATTTGCCGTCTTTGTCGTTAAATATCGATGAGGGGGATGTTTTCATTTGCAGAAATTGGGTCTAGACTGGTTGCTTAAGGATGATATCTGCGGGACGTTTTCATTTGTGGACTTTGTGGTTAGATATCGCCGGGATGTTGCTTGCCAACCAAATGGGTACCCTTTGTTGTTGTTCAATCGTGCACTGTTCTAATTAAGTTCGATAATTATTTGTTCGCATCATGACCATGGTAATTATTTGTTATATTACAGGTTTGATTGTGGACTATTTGTCTCCAATTACTTGCTGGATCCAGATCGATATTCCAAGAAGCTTGACCAGTTCGACAGTGACTATGAACGGGCACAACTTACAATGTACTTGCTCACGACGCATTTGAATGAGGTGAAAGCTACAATTACGACACAATCAGAAGAATATTTTGACAGTCATGTGAGACCTGCCCAAATTGAGACTGAGAAGGTGAATTTCAAGACGAACTTACTCAATCGAGGAAGAAAGCCGTTGCACGCGCATGGGGAGAAAAAGGGTAGAAAGTCTAAGAAGCATTGAGAGTTGTGATGTTAATGTAGAGTTTAGTTAATGTGGATGTTTTTTTTGAAGTTTAGGAAAATGTAGATGTTGAATGAATTTTACTGAATGTAGATGCTGATTGAAGTTTAGGAAACTGTTGAAATTACAATGAAGTTATGAATGAAGCATTATTCAGTGATGTTATCTTTTCTCTATATTATGTTTAATGTGTCCACAAGGAAGAAGTTATGAATGATCATATAACGAAAAATGGTTGAAAATGGACCTTATTCACCCTGCCAGCAGGCTTTTTCACGGCCTCAATAATTCATTTTCACGGCCGTGAGATGGTAATTTCTCAGTGTCTCTGATGTAGGATGAATCTTTCACGCTCGTGAGACTGGGACGTGAGATGGGATTTCTGTGACACCTTAATGATGGGAATCTCACGCCCGTGAGACTGGGCTGTGAGAATCAACAAATCATTCCCTAATGTCCAGAGAACCTCACGGTCTTGAGAGAACAATCTCACACCCGTGAGATTGTGGGCTGCTGTGAGTTAGTGAAAAAAACGTCATTTGGAAGGTTTGAACCCGAGCACTTGGCATAATAATTTAGCTCATTAACCAGTCAGACTACTTAACATATTTTGTAAAATTGATTGTCCGTTTCCCTTTTAGTACATATGGTTGAATGAGCGTTTGATTATCGGTTTTTGGTTCAACCCATGTAATTGTAAACCGATGTGAGATTGAGTTTAGGTATATGGTTGAATGAGCGTTTGATTATCGGTTTTGGGTTCAACCCATGTAATTGTAAACCGATGTGAGATTGATGTTAGGTATATGGTTGAATGAGCGTTTGGTTATCAATTTTGGGTTGAACCCATGTAATTGTGAACCGATGTGAGATTGATGTTAGGTATATGGTTGAATGAGTGTTTGATTATCGGTTTTGGGTTCAACCCTTGTAATTGTGAACCGATGTGAGATTGATGTTAGGTATATGGTTGAATGAGTGTTTGGTTATCGGTTTTGGGTTGAACCCATGTAATTGTGGCCCGATGTGAGATTGATGTTAGGTATATGGTTGAATGAGTGTTTGATTATCGGTTTTGGGTTCAACCCCTGTAATTGTGAACCGATGTGAGATTGATGTTTGGTATATGGTTGAATGAGCGTTTGGTTATCGGTTTTGGGTTGAACCCATGTAATTGTGGCCCAATGTGAGATTGATGTTAGGTATATGGTTGAATGAGTGTTTGATTATCGGTTTTGGGTTCAACCCCTGTAATTGTGAACCGATGTGAGATTGAGGTTATGTATATGGTTGAATGAGCGTTTGATTATTGGTTTTGGGTTCAACCCCTGTAATTGTGAACCGATGTGAGATTGAGGTTAGGTATATGGTTGATTGAGCGTTTGGTTATCGGTTTTGGGTTGAACCCATGTAATTGTGACCCGATGTGAGATTGGTTGATGATATATGGTTGAATGAGCGTTTGATTATTGGTTTTGGGTTCAACCCCTGTAATTGTGAACCGATGTGAGATTGAGGTTAGGTATATGGTTGATTGAGCGTTTGGTTATCGGTTTTGGGTTGAACCCATGTAATTGTGACCCGATGTGAGATTGGTTGATGATATATGGTTTAGTGAGTGTTTGATTACGGTTTTTGGGTTGAACCCCATGTAATTGTGAACCGATGTGAGATTGGTTGATGATATATGGTTTAGTGAGTGTTTGATTATGGTTTTTGGGTTGAACTCCATGTAATTGTGAACCGATGTGAGATTGGTTGGTGATATATGGTTGAATGAGTGTTTGATTATTGGTTTTGGGTTCAACCCCTGTAATTGTAAACCGATGTGAGATTGAGGTTAGGTATATGGTTGAATGAGCGTTTGGTTATCAGTTTTGGGTTGAACCCATGTAATTGTAAACCGATGGTTTAGTGAGATTGGTTGGTGATATATGGTTTAGTGAGTATTTGATTATGGTTATTGGGTTCAACCCATGTAATTGTAAACCGATGAATTTTTGGGTCGGTCATAATGAAGAAATTCCTAGTTCCTAAACCTTGACCGTCGTGATGCCGTTTCTTCCTTCTTCTCCTTCGTCGGCGCCAGAGGACTGATCCTCGGTTCCTCCCTGTCGACTTCTTCCTTCCTGCTTCCCTCCCTGTCGTTTTGGGTTGAAACCATCGATTTCTTCCTTCCTGCTTCCCTCCCTGTCGATTTCTTCCTTCCTGCTTCCTATCTCCCTTCCTTCGTCTTCCCTTCTCTACGCAACCATCGATTTTCCATTCTCCTTTATTCGCCCATCCTTCGTCAGCCGCCGAAGACCCGCAGACCGCTCTCCATCACTCTCCTTCAAGTACGATAACCTCTTCTCCTGCTTTACCTATGTGTTTTGCGCTTCTAGTAGCCTCAGATTTCGAGTTTGAGTCTTGCGAATTTAGGGTTCCACGGGGTTTTTTGGGAAATTGTTGGTTTTCATCCAGATTTGTGCGGTTCTAGTTGCTTCATTTTCGATTTCTATTTGCACTCACGGGTTCTCTTGGGAAACTTATGGGTTTCGCCGGACTTTGGGTTCTTTTGAGAAATCAGGGACTTATGGGTTCTTCTTGGTATGGAGTACGGTTTAGGCTATGGTTTCTTTCATTTGTGAATGGTTGGTTTGTCGCAGAAGTGAAGGGGAAACTATGGTTGCTTAACTCGGTCTTGCCTCGTGTTTGTTTCAATTCATTCGGTCGGTTGTGGGTGGTGAATATGTGGATTTCAATTGTCTCTAAACTTCATTTTGTTGCTTGTTTTCAGTTGATCAACTATGGAAGGGTTGATGGATGATATGAGCACAGGCAAGGACACGGGAATTGACTTGAATGTTGGTTTAGATTGGGGAATGGATTATGGAGATGATACCGGTGGTGTTAGAGATAGTGACGATATGGAGGACAATGTCGACACCACCGATAGTGATTCTGAGGATGATAATAACACTAACTTTGGTGATGATGATAAAGAGAACATCTCAGATGAGCATTTGCACAGCTTCGAAACACAGCCACACAGCTCAGATGCACCTCTACACAAAGATGCTGCAAATCCAGCCATGGCTCCACCGTACTCGAGTATGTATGACTGGACCTTGCTTGATAAAGTCGGGAATGGTAAGCCATATTCTAAATGGGAGTCGGATGATGTTGTGGGTTATGAGTTTGAAACCCTTGTGGAGGCTGCCAAGTTCTATTCAACTTATGGTTGTGCCATGGGATTTAGCGTACGGAAGAACACTCACACATATTCAAAATATGGAGTTAAAAATATGCAGCGATGGGTTTGCTCACGCGAGGGGGAGCGTCAACCAGTGCACAATGACAAGGAGAACAGAAAGCGTGAACCTAGGCCTGTAACAAGGCTCCATTGTCCGGCAGCTTTCAAAGTCAGTTTTGTTGAGGCAACTAACCGATTCAAGGTGAAACAGTTTATACCAACACATTTTCATCACTTAGATGGAGCACATGAAGTGCAGTTTTTGAGTTCTCATCGCAAGGTAGATGACGCAAGTAAGGCTCAGATTCGATGACTTAGGGCTGCTGGTATTCGCACCAATCAAATAATGGATTATCTAGTGAATTGTGCGAGAAGCTTTCAGAACTTGGGTTTCACTAAGACCGATGTCTACAATTTTGTTAGTGCGGATCGGAGGTCGGAGATCTTGGATAGTGATAGTGAAGCTGCACTTGCCTACTTACAAGCACGGGCAACTACCGATCCTCGTTTTTATTGTAGATATACAGTAAGTGATGGTGGTGTGCTGACTCTTCTTCACAATTGGATTATAGTCTCTTTGGAGATGTTCTTGTTTTTGACTCGACGTACAAAACTAATGCATATAATCTTCCATTTCTTCTATTCATTGGTGTGAATAATCACAATGCAAGCACTGTTTTTGCATGTGCTTTACTTGCGGATGAAACGGCGGAGAACTACGTATGGATTCTAAATGCTGTTTTACATTGCATGGGTGGTAAGAAGCCAACCGCAGTTATAACAGATGGTTGTTCTTCAATGAGGAAAGCTATCAAGTCGGTTCTCCCTGGATCCCGACATCGGTTATGTTCTTGGCACTTGGGAAATAACGCAGAAGCGCGTGGCCATGCGGAAGGCTTCCGGGAGGATTTCAAACGATGCATGCTAAACTGCAGTTCTATTCCACAATTTGAAGCTACGTGGAAGGAAATTTTGTCCAAGTATGACCTGGAGCACAATGCGTGGATGAAGAAGATGTATAGGCGACGAGCTCTATGGGCCACAACTTACTTGAAAGGTATTTTCTTTGCTGGGATGACTACGTCACAACGTTGTGAGAGCATGAACTCTTATCTAGACAAATTCTTGCAAAGTAAGATGAAGTTGTTTGAGTTTGTCAAGCAGTTTGACATGGCACTTTTGTATAGGAGACAAACTGAGTTACATGACCAGTTTAAGACAATACATACTGATGTTGTTTTGATGACACATTTACATGAAATTGAAAGACATGTCTCTATAGTATATACAAGAAATGTGTTCAGGAGCGTTCGAGCAGAAATAGCGAGAGAAGTTCATTACTATATTACAGACAAGTGTGTGTTGACCAATAAAACAATTTACACATTGTCACGATTCAAATACCCTGACTCAAAGTGCACTGTGGTCTTTTACACGAGTGGACATGATGTGCATTGTTCTTGTGGCATTTTTGAGTTCTGCGGAATTCCATGTCGGCATATATTCTGTATATTGAAAGCAGAAAATCAAATACAAATTCCAAAGTCACTCATTTTGAAGCGTTGGACTAAAGATGCAAAAGAGTTCGATCCCTCGAGTATGGGAAGCTGTCCTACCCAGCAAAATATTAGCAGGTATTATAAATTTAAGCTGTTGATTTAGTTCTTTGTTTACTTCTATTGTGCTAGGAACCAACTACAAAATTGCTTGTTTATTTGGACAGGTTTGGATTCTTGGTTGGTCAATGTAGTAGAATGTGCCATTATGCTGTGAGTTCGGATGAAGCATTTCATACTGCCAAAGGGTTGATTGAAGACTTGACCTTGCGAGTGAAGACAATAAGTGAAGAAACAACCAACAAATCAAATAATGCTACTACGGATGCTGGAGTGAACTCCTCTCAGTTTATTAAGGACCCCCATCCAGTTCGAAGTAAAGGGAATGTGAAGCAACCTCAAGTGAAAACACGGTTGTGCAAGTATTGTAGGCGTCCTAAACATACAATCAGAAATTGTCCGCTGAAAAGAATGGCTGAAGCAGGTGCAGGTGATAGTCATTTCACGCAACAAGAATACAACTTCGAGTCCATAGGAGCAGGTGAAAGCAGCTTTCATGTGGAGACTCAAGAATCTGTTCTACTTCCCAAACGATCCAAGCACAACCTGTAATGCTGGTGTTCGGCTTCAAACAACATTATGTTTCATCTTGTCATGTTTGTTTTGTGCAAGTTAGTATCTAGTGACATTGAATGGATCTATGTAATGCTTGTGTCTAGCTTCAAAGAACATTATGACTCATCTTTTCATAAGCTTGTAGTTTTCAAAACAGTATATTATGTTTCTTACACCATTATAATAAGTACAGGGGTTAGTTCTACATGTGAATGTCTGTGCAGGCCAATTCCGGAAATCTCACGGCCGTGAAAGCATGCGTGTTTTTGAAATGATAGACTTCTCACGGCTCATATGTTAATCTCACGGGCGTGAAAGCATGCGTGTTTTTGAAATGATAGACTTCTCACGGCTCATATGTTAATCTCACGGGCGTGAGATTAACCCGTGAGATGGTCACAGCTGAAACCAAAAAACACGCCTCACACCTTCAGATCTCACGGCCGAGAGATGGACCGTTAGAATGTTTTTTAAAAAGGGGGAGTTCCAAGAGTTTCACGGGTTGGTTCGACAGTATCACGGCCGTGAGATGAGCCGTGATTGTGTAATTGAAATGATAGACTTCTCACGGCTCATATGTTAATCTCACGGGCGTGAGATTAACCCGTGAGATGTTCACAGCTGAAACCAAAAAACACGCCTCACACCTTCAGATCTCACGGCCGAGAGATGAACCGTTAGAATGTTTTTTAAAAAGGGGGAGTTCCAGGGGGTTTCACGGGTTATATCACGCCCGGGACAAAAACCGTGAGATGAAACCCTCAAATTGGAAACACCCTATTTAAAACTTCCTATTTTCTACTCGACCCGACCCCCAACCCTCTGTTCTACTTTGACCCCCAACCATCGCCATCGCACTTCGACCCCCCAAGCCTCGCCATCGCACCCTCGCCATCGCACCCTCGCCATCGCCCCCAACCATCTTCTCCCCCGACCCCGACCCCCAACCATCTACTCCCTCTGTTCTACTTCGACCCCCCAAGCCTCGCCCTCACTCGCTCGCCATCGCCCTCGATCGGTCGCACTCGCTCGCTCGCCCTCGAAGATTCTTCCGCCGCCGACCACTTCCCCACGACTCCTCTGGTAACTGCTCCAAGGTTCAGCGGCGACGGCGACCATTTCCCCACGAGTCTCTGCCCTCTGTTCCACTTCGTGAGTTTTTCTTAACCACAGCGGCAATCTTCTCTGGTTTCTTGCATTTTTTAGGGTTTAGTTGCCCAAGGTTGGTCTGAATTAGGGTTTTGAATTCCTAATTGTGATTAGAATGCTCCTGGTTGGTCTGAATTAGGGTTTTGAATTTCTAATTGTGATTAGAATGCTCCTGAGTGGTCAGTTCCTTATCATCCCTTCCCCACTCATTCTGCTCTTTTCAACTCTTTATGATTTGCTTAAGCCATGCGATTGGATCTGAGATTTTTCGCTGGTACGCTGGTAGTCTGTTGATTATGTTTAGGTAATGAGGAGCTGAAGCTGGTATAAGTTGTAGCCTGTACTGTCTTTGGTACCGCTAGGGTTGTAATTGGTAATGCGAGGCTGTTGCTGCTTTCTATTATCTCCAGCAATTGGTTTGTGTAGAGCATTGACATGGTTCTGACTGATCATGATGGTGTAGACGTGATTAAAATGCTCCAGGGATCATCTACCTTGACTTCACATTGAGTATTCCACCTCATCGATCTCTAAGGAAGGAAGCAAGGAGAACAAACTTTCCTAGCTCGATACAATCCTTGGACAAGGAATGCAACAAAGAGATGGAGATCGAAATACAGAGAGTGATTGAAATACCGAGAGATCGAAATACATAGAGAGAGGTTTTGAGTGGGAGGGATGCAAAACCCCTGACCAAGGTTGCATCTAGCTAGGAAAGTTTGATCTGTCCGGTATCACCCCAGCTCCAAGGGGAGTTACAAAAGTGGAGATCGAAGAGGATGGAATACTCAAAGAGACGTCAAGGGAGAAGTCTGTAAGTCTATATCTTCTAGTATCTTTTCATAAGCTTGTAGTTTTCACAAACAGTATATTATGTTATTGTTCTGTTTATAGGGTTTTGAATTCGTAATTGTGATTAGAATGCTCCTGGGATTAGAATGCTCCTGGTTGGTCTGAATTAGGGTTTTGAATTCCTAATTGTGATTAGAATGCTCCTGGGATTAGAATGCTCCTGGTTTGTTGCATTTTTTAAGGGTGTAGACGTCTCTTTGTGAATTGCATATGCTTATGCATAATTCTTTTCCCTCTCATTCACTAAAGACTTAATGTGCTTAGTTGGTTTTTGTAGGAATGGGGAAAGCTAAACAAAAAACCACGCAACCATCAGCCTCACCTGCTAAAGTGAAGGCTACTTATCGTCGTCGCCGCCAAACCCAAGAACGAGACACTCCCCCCAAACGACAACGCAAAAACAACCAAGGACGAGCACGTCAACCATCTCCACCACCACAAACGGAGGCTCAACTTGGAGGAGGGGGACTTCACGGCTTCCTCCAATTACCCGACAAACATAGGAGGGCTTTAGAGCGCTTCCTTCCCCTCCCATTTGGGCAGCAAAGATGCATTGATTGGGATCTCCTAGAGCGCCTCGGAGCAGCGGACCCCGTTCGCACATGCCTCCGTCTCCCGGCATGGTGTGAGGTTCTCTCCATCAATGAGGTCATCTACCAAGAGCTTACCATTGAGTTCCTCAGCACTCTCTCCATCAAGTTTTATGTGCGAGTTTCACCTCGACAAGCCCAAAGACAACATAACTTTTCGCCTTGGAGGACAGGCGAGACAGATGAGCATCACTGAGTTCACAGAGGCACTCCAGATATACCCACCAGGATTTCTCACTACATGTCATGGTTTGATTTCAGAGAAAGTATATTCACCAAGAGCACAATTGGTCGATGCTATGTGGAAAAGGGTAAAACAAAACCATGTGGAAAAGCCTGACACTGCCCCCTATAAAGGGAATGACCTTCTTCCCCCATGGCGTATCATCCACAACATTATCGCTCATTCTGTGGCAGCTAGGGAGGGGAGCCCGGGGAGTGTGACCAAGCGGGATTTGAACTTTTTCCTCTCTATGGTAAAAGATCCCCCAATTCATCTTGGTTTAGTCATACTGAAAACCCTACAGAAGATGACCTCCAACAAACAAATCAAGACCATCCATGGAGGTGCCTACATCACAAGGCTAGCTCAGCATTTTGGCATTGATCCGGTGGGTTCTCATTGCACCATTGCCCAGTCCACTCAACCAATCTCCCAAAAAAACCTTGCGGATCTATATTTGTTGTCAAAGGTAAATGTTCCAACCAACACTTTCCTTTTCACAGTGAATGCTAAAACAGAACTAGTCGGGATTCAAACAATCTAGGATTGATTTTGTGCAAGTTTTGGATTGCCTACTAATCTAGTTCCTTTTGAACATTGAGCAAATGTAACTAATGCTTCTGATATTGATCATGTCTGTGTTTGGTGGTTAAGGAGAATGGTGTGGTAGGCATTGTTGGCCTCCCTCATCCTGCTCCACCTCTTGCAACAGATGAGGCAAACGCATCGGAGCATGTTGTTCAGCAAATGGTCGAGGAGTCTCCGCAACAACCTGCACAACATCACCAAACTACGACTCAAGCCGGACCATCCACCGACAGATACATTTCCCATTTTGAGGCATTGGGTCGGCAGAATGCCCAAATTCTGGAGCAAAATGCACTCATTCTCTCCCGCCTCGATCGAGAAAAGGAAGCTCGACGCTACATCATCAAATGCAACCATCACATCATGAGGTCCTTGAGGATTGACTACAAAAAATTCTCAACACCTTGGGAACTATCTCCTAGGCCAACCGAGGAAAGCAATGAAGAGGGAAGTGAAGAGGACGACGTGGGCAACGGCGATGAACAAAACAAGGAAATAAATCAAGAGGACAAAGGGACCGATGAGGAAGAGGCCAGTGAAGAGGACGACGAGGGCAACGACGATGAACAAAACAAGGAAATAAATCAAGAGGACAAAGGGACCAATGAGGAAAAGGGAAGTGAAGAGGAGGACGACGAGGGCAATGGCAATGAACAAAACAAGGAAAGAAATCAAGAGGACAAAGGGACCAATGAGGAAAAGGGCAGTGAAGAGGACGACGACGAGGCCAATGGCGATGATCAAAACAAGGAAAGAAATCAAGAGGACAAAGGGACCAATGAGGAAAAAGGCAGTGAAGAGGAGGACGACGAGGGCAATGGCGATGATCAAAACAAGGAAAGAAATCAAGAGGATAAATGGACCAATGAGGAAAAGGGCAGTGAAGAGGAGGACGACGAGGGAAATGGCAATGAACAAAACAAGGAAAGAACTCAAGATGACAAAGGGACCAATGAGGAAGAGGGCAGTGACTCTAGCGAGGACAATGAAGATGAGCAAATCCATCAAAACGAAGACGAGGACGAGAGCACTGACGAGGAAGATGGGCAGTGAAGATGAGCCAACAAAAGTCCTTAGTACTTAGCTATGTGTGTTAGCGTTTGTGCTTGTATGTTTTCCAATTAGAATATGATGATGCACTAGTGTGGGCTACAAGCAGCTAAACTTAAGCATTAATCAGACAGATTTAATCGTGTTATGGATGCTTGTTTTATTAGACAAATGTAATGCTTTGACTGCGTTTTACTTTTTGTTAACAGGGTATCTCATCTGATATGATGTACAGTTACTAGAGAACATTGTGAATGGATCTATGTAATGCTCGTGTCAGGGTTTAGAGAACATTATGAATCATCTTTTTCATAAGTTTGAAGTTCTGGAAAAAAGTCCATTCTGTTTGAAACACCATTATAATAAGTACACGGGATAGTTCAAGAGGTGAAGGTCTCCTACTGGAAATCTGACACCTTATACTGGTAATCTCACGACCGTAAAATACTCAAGTGAGATGTAAAAAGCAGTGCTTCATTCCTCAGGGAAATATCACGGCCGTGCGATGTCCCGTGAAATGCAAAGAGCAGTTCTCACTATCCCAGGAAATTTCACGGCTACTACTTGACATTGTCACGCCCGTCAAAATCTCACATTCTAGAGTTGTACCTTTACACTAAACTTAAAGTTGTACCTACACTTTCCTAAAAATCTTCTATGGTACAATTCACAATTGTACCCATATTGTACCTACACTTTCTAACAAATCCCTTTATGGTACAACTAAAAATTGTACCTATACTAATGGTACAACCTTAAGTTGTACCTACACTTTCTAATAAATCCTTCTATGGTACAACCCAAACTTGTACCTATACTAATGGTACAACTTTAATTTGTACCTACACTTTCTAAAAATCCTTCTATTGTACAACCCAAACTTGTACCTATACTATGGTACAACTTTAAGTTGTACCTACACTTTCTAATAAATCCCTTTATGGTACAACCCAAAATTGTACCTATACTAATGGTACAACCTTAAGTTGTACCTACACTTTCTCCAAATCCAGCTATGGTACAACCCAAACTTGTACCTATACCATGGTACAACTTTAAGTTGTACCTACACTTTCTAACAAATCCCTTTATGGTACAACTAAAAATTGTACCTATACTAATGGTACAACCTTAAGTTGTACCTACACTTTCTCAAAATTCTTATATGGTACAACCCAAACTTGTACCTATACCATGGTACAACTTTAAGTTGTACCTACACTTTCTAACAAATCCCTTTATGGTATAACTAAAAATTGTACCTATACTAATGGTACAACCTTAAGTTGTACCTACGCTTTCTCAAAATTCTTTTATGGTACAAACCAAACTTGTACCTATACCATGGTACAACTTTAAGTTGTACCTACACTTTCTAACAAATCCTTTTATGGTACAACTAAAAATTGTACCTATACTAATGGTACAACTTTAAATTGTACCTACACTTTCTAATAAATCTCTTTATGGTACAACTCAAATTTGTACCTATACTAATGGTACAACCTTAAGTTGTACCTACACTTTCTCAAAATCCTTCTATGGTACAACCTAAACTTGTACCTATACTATGGTACAACTTTAAGTTGTACCTACACTTCCTAAAAATCCTTCTATGGTACAACCCAAACTTGTACCTATACCATGGTACAACTTTAAGTTGTACCTACACTTTCTAACAAATCCCTTATGGTACAACTCAAAATTGTACCTATACTAATGGTACAACCTTAAGTTGTACCTACACTTTCTCAAAATTCTTTTATGGTACAACCCGAACTTGTACCTATACCATGGTACAACTTTAAGTTGTACCTACACTTTCTAACAAATCCCTTTATGGTACAACTAAAAATTGTACCTATACTAATGGTACAACTTTAAGTTGTACCTACACTTTGTGAAACAAATTCTTCAATGGTACAGCTGAAACTTGTACCTATACTATATGGTACAACTCTAATTTGTACCTACACTTGTATACATTGATTCATTATTTACAAGATTGCCATTAATGATGTGGGACCAGTCATTTAGTGGGTTACCTCCTCAACAGGTCACCTTTTTTTTTTTTTTTTTATAGCATGGGTGCTATAGAGCACACTAGAAGGGCTCTAATTTGAGAGGGGATGCAGGGAGAGAAAGAGAGAATTTTATTGCTTTGAGAGAAAGAGAGAATTTATTGCGTTGCTGAATTCCATCGATTTCAATTACTCTGCTTACAGTCCAAGTAGAATTATTTGGACTCCTAGTCTAGATTTTCCTTTTTATGATAGCTCTATGTTCAGGACTCTTGCGAAGGATCGATTCCCAGGAGTACAGGATTACCCAGCTGCAGCGGTTTGGAACTCTATTATCTCAACTAAAATATGTTTCTTCCTCTGGATTCTGTCTCACAACAAAATCCTTACTCTGTACAATCTGAAGAAGAGGGGATGGTCGCTTGCGAACTGCTGTGTGCTTTGCTGCAGACTGGAAGAATCAACAAATCACCTCTTTTCTGAATGTGGCTTTGCTAGAGAAGTTTGGAAGGCTGTCTATAGAGGGTGCACTGCAGTTATTGAAACCATCTGGTGATATTGCGTCAATTATCTACAACTGGTCTTCTATAACTCCTGATTGTGTTGAAGGATGGTTCAAGTTCGCCGCTCTCCATGCTGTTTGTTGGCAACTCTGGCTTGAGCGCAATAGAAGGATTTTTCAAGATGTTCGGACCTCGCATCCTAGTCTACTGCCCATAATAAAGTCGATAAAGATCTTGGGTCGAGATGTATTTCTGACTCCCTCTCTAGATTCTAGTGTCGTTTATGGTTTGTATTGAACTTAGTGGTTTCGTTTCGGTCTTGGTTCCCATGTTTTGTAGTCTTTTATGCTTTTGTTGTTTGTTCTGGGAGCTGTTTTGGCTTCTCGGTTTGATGTTTTAGGAAGCGATCTCTTATTTCTTGTTTTCTAGTTGTTCTACCAACAGGGATGGTCGGATCCATCTAGTTGGTTTCATCTTCTTCCTTTTTCGCTTTGTTTTAAGGCGTGTGTTTTTGTTTCCAGTTGGGTAGGTTCAGCCTTTTGAACCTTTGCCTGCGTTTTACCTTGTAATGTTTTGTCCGCTGTTTTCAATATATCATCACCATTATAAAAAAACTATAGATAGAAAACATGGTTGAAAGTGGCTTCAAATTGATTTCTTTAATTCCAAACGGATAAGGGCTGATATAACCAACCCAACAACTAAATCCAATGAAAAGAAATTAAAAGCCCAATAATACAAACCGAAGTTCACTAACCGATGTCCAATAATACAAACCCAAAAGTGGCTTCAAATTGGTGCCTTTTATCCTACCATGATAAATCTAAGAAAATGTTATCTTTGTGGACTTGGGCTCACCGCTTTGTTTGAGTCTGACTTTGCTATATGTTCTCCTTTTGGCTACTACAAAGCTCGCCAATTAATCTACTAGTTTCAGGTTGCTTTTGTTATAAACGCGCTGCTACGGATCGGGAAATCGCAGGAATCGACAAAGCAAGAATACGAAAGCGAGAATCGAAAACACGACACACGATTTACGTGGTTCACTAACACGATGTGTGTTAGCTACGTCCACGGGCGAGAGAGAGCTAGTTTCACTATATCGAGGAGATTACAGATTACAGATGAGTATGAGAAGTATTTATAGTACTTCTCCATGTGGGTCTAAACCTAATCCAATCTGGCAAAGGAAACGGTTACAGACCAGGCCCAGAACCCGAACCCAAATAACATTGAGCCCATACACGGTAAGACCCCCGATTACCAGTCGTAGCGGCTGATAGTCCGATTCAAGTCATATCAACAGCTTTCATTTTATTGTTTTATTGAGTGGTTTGTAACTCAACTATGCTCACCACGGTAAGCTTAGGATATGGTGCATAACCCTTAATTTTGTATAACCAAATGTGTGCCCTTAGTTTTGAGTAGGTCAGAAGGATTCAGATTTTTTTGAAAGAATGGTTGGTCCTTCCATTAAAACCAAACACGGTGTGCAGTGGTTTTAATCCTGTTGGCTCACTTTTAGGTTTTAATCCTGTTTCAGTTGATTTTTGTCTTCATTTTAGGGTTGTAGAATGATCCAGACCAAGGGGTGGGAATTAATAGCTATTTATTTTCCCCCGGTTTTCTTAATCAGCTTTTATTTTCTTTGTTATAACTTGGATTTCAATTTTTTGCACATATGAAATGAGTACGTAGTGATCTACAAAATGAGATCCATTTTCAACATGTTTCGTAAAAAAAAAAAAATCATAACACTCGTTACCACCTAGAACCACCTCCGTTTTTATCTCAAATTTTAATTTTTTAGCTCATTTGGAACAAATTCATCGTGATTTATTGGATCTACGAATTTCTGGAAAATAATACAGAACCAAAATTAGGGATGGCAACGGGGAATGTTCAGAGCGATAGTGCTAAATCCGCGCCCTGCTCTGCCCTCCAATTACTGATCCGATCTGCCCTGCGCTCCATTACGGGTCAAAAAATTTCACCCCAAACATTGCTCCACGCGGGGCAGATAAAACCTGATATGCCCCAAACAATTTCAGGGTTGTCTCTTCTTTTCAAGCCTTGATACCATGTCTTCTTGTCGGCTTGCAGGCTGCTTATTCTGGTCGTTGGTGTCTTCTTGCGTGGCGGCTTTTCTGGTCACTACGCTCGGCTTGGGTTTTTTGGTGGCTGATTATTTATTTGTCTGGCTTTCTTCTTCTCGGCATGTATTTGTTTTTTGTCTCGCAGCCATCTAGGTCTCGTCTTATTGGTGGCTTGTTTATTTGGCTTCTACGGCTGCTGTTCTGGGTTCGTATTTCTTCGGACTCTCTTGTGGCTTCTGCTTGCTCTTTGTCTTATATCATGGAGCTTGAACGTGGTTAATCTTTGGGAGAGCATCTGAACGACTCCAACTATCCACTTTGGGCCTTTCAATTTACTACTTTTGTTGAAGGCAGAGATCTTCTGGGCATTTTAGATGGTTCAACTCCCTGTCATGCGGCCGCTACGGCCAAGGCTGAAGAGATTGCTTCTTGGAACAGTAACAATGCACGGATTAAAAGCTGGCTTCTCCGCTCTGTTGATCCAACTGTGGCACTGACTCTCCGCACCTTTACTACTGCTGCCGAGATGTGGGTACATCTCCGTGATTCCCATTCTCATTTGGACTCCTATCGTCAATTTGAGCTGGAGACTCAACTAGCCTCGTTGTCACAAGGTAATTGTTCTATTCGTGACTATTATCGGGCTGCTACAAACTTATGGATCGAGTCGGACATGATGATGGCCTCCATGCTCAGCCAGCCTCGCTCGGCTGAAGTTGTTACCGCTCAAAAGCGAACTTGCCTCATGCATTTTCTCTCCAAGCTCAATCCTCAGTATGAGCCTATTCAAGTTGCTCTTCTTAGCCGCAATGTTACCATTGTGGAAGCGGCTCTTCCTTAGCTGACCCGTGAGGAGAGGCGGCTCTCTACTCAAGCTGCTGTTGATCATCATCCCCAGGATGTCCATACTGCTTTTGATGCCTCCTCTCTCGCCCGTCGTACGCCTCCTCGTGGGCCTCCAGCTGCCATTAGCTCGTCTGGCGCATTCCGTCCTGGGCAGCAAGCTTCTTCTAGGCCTCAATTCAATGCCTCTCCTACTGGTGAGATTCGGTGTCACTACTGCCAAGAGGCGGGGCATATCCAGCCGCACTGTCGAGTTCGGAACCTTTGTACCTAGTGAAAACGTACCGGCCATATTATTCTTGACTACCCTGTTAATCGAAACAGGAACGGAAGATAATCGACACAGAGTTTACGTGGTTTCCTCGTTCAGGGAGAACGAGACTAGTCCACGGCCGAAGCAGTTATCGTCTTATTCAGATACTTGTTACAGAGTACATAGGTAAATATATATAGGGTTACTAAACCCTAGCCGAGTCCTCTAGGGTCATGGAGAGCTCTCGGCAATAAGGCCTAATACTACTACATATATTTGGGCTGAGCCCCATATCTCAACAGCCTCCCCCAAATTGATGGAGGTCTCGCAACATCAATTTGCCAGCAAGATAATTGTGTCGACTAGCCATAAAGGCCTTCGTTAGGAGATCGGCTATCTGGTCCTCCGAAGAAATGTAGAAGATGCGAAGAACACCATTTCTAACTAAGTCCCTGATATAGTGAACGTGCACCTCGATGTGTTTAGTTCGATCATGAAGAACTGGATTTGTAGCAATACGAACTGCACTGGTGTTATCCACATATAACTGCATAGGAACCTGACAAGCTACACCAAGGTCACCCAATAACCGTTGAAGCCATTCAAGTTCAGAAGTAACCTCTGACATAGCTCTATACTCAGCTTCAGTAGATGATTTTGAGACCCGATCTTGCTTCTTACATCTCCAGGAGATGAATGAATCACCAAGACGCACACACCATCCACTCGTGGAGCGTCTTGTATCTATGCATCCTGCATAATCTGAATCAGAAAATGCTTGCAATGTCAATGAGCCTGTAGAAGGTAAAAATAACCCCACCGTACGAGTACCCTGTAAGTATCTGAGAATCCGATGAACGGCATCCATATGACTCGTGCGTGGTGCAGTCATAAACTGAGACACCACCTGAACAGGATAAGCAATATCTGGACGAGTAGAGGCCAGATAAATCAATGAACCAACAACACTACGATAGTGTTTCCCTCCATCAGATAACAGTTCACCTGTCTCCCTCCCCAACTTCAAGTTCTGTTCCATAGGTGTCGAAGCAGGTAGGCAATCCCCATAACGAGCAGTTTCCAAAAGATCATCAATATACTTGGACTGACTGAGGAGAATACCTTGAGGTGAGCGGGTAACTTCAAGGCCGAGGAAGTAGGAGAGGGAGCCGAGCTCTTTAAGACTGAATGAGGCATGGAGCCCCTGAGTAAGCTCAGTGATACCATCCTGATCATCACCCGAGACGATCATGTCATCAACATAGAGCAGAAGAACAACAAGACCACGAGTCGTACGGCGAGTAAAAAGGGAGGGCTCATTGACACTCTGTTGAAACCCAAGAGCCAGAACGGTAGAGTGAAACTTATCGAACCATGCCCGAGGTGCTTGCTTCAACCCATACAAGGACCGCTGGAGTAAGCAAACCATATCATCACCTTCAGAAAAACCGGGAGGTTGCTCCATATAGACCGTCTCCTGCAGATCACCATGAAGAAAAGCATTTTTCACATCGAGCTGATAGAGAGGCCAGTTCCGAATGGCGGCAACAGCAAGAAGTGAACGAACAGAAACCATTTTGGCAACAGGAGCAAAAGTCTCTTCAAAATCAATCCCGTACTCCTGACGAAACCCCTGAGCCACAACACGAGCTTTGAAACGCTCAATGGTCCCATCAGGCAGAGCCTTCAATGCGTAGACCCATTTGCAGCCAATAACCGGAATCTGAGGAGGATGACGCGGGACCAGAACCCACGTTTGCTTCGCACGAAGAGCACCCATCTCCTCCTGCATGGCCCCATTCCATCGCGGGTCATCCTTAGCCTGTGAATATCGGGACGGAATGGGGATCGGATCCACCTGGTAAGCTGTATAATCACGATACCGGAGAGGGGGTTGACCGAGAGTGGCACGGGTGGAGCGGCGGGGCGGATCCGGCGGTGAGTCAGGGGGCGGACTGGGAGTCGGAGGTGGAGAGGGAGGCGGCGTGGGGGGCAGCGAAGCATCATCAGCATCATCATCAGTCTCATCAACAAGAGGATCATCATCATCATCTGAGAAGGACGGCAAGGACATGGAAGTGTCAAACAGAGGAGGAGACTCGGTGGAAGAAGTGTAGTACATAAGATTTTCAAAGAAGACAACGTTACAGGCTATACGAAGACGCCTAGCAGAAGGATCAAAGCACAAGTAACCTTTATGAATGTCACTATAGCCAAGAAGGACACACCGAACTGTTTTAGACGTCAATTTGGAACGTTCAGAACGAGGAAGAAGCACAAAGCACAGACATCCAAAGACACGAAGACGAGAATACGGAGGGTGTTTGCCAAACAGACGATAAAAAGGACTGGACTGGGCAAGAAGAGGAGTAATCTGATAGTTAATGAGACGAACGGCAGTAGCCACCGCCTCCGGCCAAAAAGAGGAAGGGACGTGAGAAGCTAAGAGAAGAGCACGGGTGACCTCTAGGACATGTCTGTTCTTACGTTCAACCAGACCATTTTGCTGGGAGACACCAGGACACGATTTTTGGGAAAGGATACCAAGAGAGCTGTACAGACGCAGAAGAGGGTGGGAACTGAATTCCCACCCAGGATCAGACCGAACTACACGAATGGATCTATCAAACTGGGTTTTGATCATAGCAAAAAATTCAGTGGCAATCAGAAGGAGATCAGACTTATGTTTCAAAAAATAGACCCATGTATAACGAGTGGCATGATCAATGAACAAGGCAAAGTACTTATAACCCTGACGAGACGTGACTGGGCTGTATCCCCAAAGATCTGTGTGGATGAGGTGAAATGGCTCGGTGATCACAGTTTGGCTAGACGGAAAGGAAATGCGGGTAGTCTTAGCCTCCGCACAGCTAGTACATAAAATATCAGAACAACGATCAAGATCAATAGATTTGCCAAACAAGTTCTGTTTAAACATTGTAGATAACCGACTAGAATTGGGGTGGCCCAGCCGAGCATGCCACAAACGAAAAGTATCAGCTGGAAGACTCGAATAAACAGAAGGGAAATTCCTAGACACCGATGACAAGGGAGACAAAACTGGAGAACCAGATGATGATGCCGAGACTGATGATGGAGCTGGCAGC
Source organism: Linum trigynum (assembly GCA_964030455.1). Lineage (NCBI taxonomy): Eukaryota > Viridiplantae > Streptophyta > Magnoliopsida > Malpighiales > Linaceae > Linum > Linum trigynum. The sequence continues at coordinate 47,337,862 of OZ034817.1, read as the reverse complement.
GCCTCTAGTTGCTCCAAATGAAAGAGGCGACCATGCTTACTGCCCCGGCCTACCTCCCGCCCCGTCTTCAGATCCTGTACAGAACAACCAGAAGGTGCGAAAACCACACGGCAGCCATTATCAGTAAGTTGACCCACAGAGACAAGACTAGGAACAAGATGCGGAACATGTAACGTATCAGGAAGAACAATATCAGAATGGTGCACCGAGCCAATAGTATCAACACTAAGGTGCTCGCCATTGGCCACTTGGAGAGACAAATTCCGAACCGGACGAGCATGAGTAAGAACAGATGCATCACTAGTCATATGGTTAAAACAAGCAGAGTCGAGTATCCATCGTCGAGGAAGTTTACCTGAGGCCTGAAGACTAGCAAATGCAGAGGCGATGGCTTTGGTAACCATATCCTCAAGGGCAGCCGAGGAGACGCTAGATGGAGAAGGTGCGGGCTGAGCTGCGTAGGCTGGTCGAGTGGAGGCGGTCGGATTGGTGCTGCCGAATGAAGGATTGGACCCATTAGAGCCATTCATACGACTCTGCAGGACACGGCAGTCAGGAATTATGTGACCTGACTTCTTGCAATAGACACAGAAGTTCCGACGACGACAATACTTCTGCGTATGACCCTTTTCCCGACAGTGATGGCACTCGACATCACGTCGCTGCGCAGGGGAACGATAAGCAGCATAGGCGGAGTCATTCTCATGGAGTGAATCATCTGGAGGCCCAGCCAAGGGAACAGACCGAGCTGGCGCTGCTGGGGCGGAAGACGGAACGGAACCGCGAAGCCCACCAGAGGAGTCTCGGTTGGCCAAAAAAACAGAAGTCTCTCCAGCGGAGGGACGGACATCAAGGGCAGCTTGAGTTCTAAGCCGTGTCTCCTCTCGGACCAAGGCACTGAGGACGCCTTCAATTTTCAGATCCTCCCGATTAAGGAGCGTGGAGCGGACGGATTCAAATTCTGGGCGCAGGCGAGCAAGGAACTGTAGGAGGCAAATTTTGGTGCGTTGATGCTGCATCTCGGCCGACGCTGGGGCAGGGAGAAGCGCCGCGGTGAGAAGGTCTTGCTCGGTCCAGAGCTGCCGAGCAGAATTGAAGTACGTCGTGACGTCCATGTCACCCTGCTGAAGCGCGGACAGCTCGATTTCAAGCTCGAACTGGCGGGCGGTGCTGACGGCGCCGTATGTCTCGGCCAGCGACGCCCACATCTCCGCGGCGGTAGTCTTCAATCGGAGTCCAAGAACGATCGTCGGGTCAACCGATTTCAACAGCCAAGACTTGACCTTGGCGTCGTTCTTCAGCCAGGAGGTGAGCTCCTGATTAGTAGAGGGAGGTACAGCAGGCCTTTGCGAAGAGCCATCAAGCAAACCAAACAAACCTTGACCTTCAACGAAAATCCGGAACTGAAACTCCCAGAGCACATAGTTCTTGGAGTTGAGACGGGTCGTAACGTGTTCGGAATCCATTGCAGTAAGCTCTGATACCATGTTAATCGAAACAGGAACGGAAGATAATCGACACAGAGTTTACGTGGTTTCCTCGTTCAGGGAGAACGAGACTAGTCCACGGTCGAAGCAGTTATCGTCTTATTCAGATACTTGTTACAGAGTACATAGGTAAATATATATAGGGTTACTAAACCCTAGCCGAGTCCTCTAGGGTCATGGAGAGCTCTCGGCAATAAGGCCTAATACTACTACATATATTTGGGCTGAGCCCCATATCTCAACATACCCACGTTTGAAGAACCGTCCTCCACGTCCTGAGACTCAATCTAGCTCTGATACCATGTCATTAAATACATCTGAACTCCTATAAACTACTTGCTGGAAAACTAGCATCTTCTCTCTACTTGCCCACTACCCTGAAGATCCGCCACTCTCCTACTAAACCCTTAACAGAACTTGACTCAGCAAGCTTACACGTTTGCCTGCTATAACTTATCTATGCTAACCCTTAAAAGACGACGAACTTAACTAAACTACTTGAGCACACACACAATATTTGTTCCATATTCTAACATAGCCTCCCCTAAACTGAAAACAGCGTTTCAGGTTTTCAGTTTAACCATTAACAACGCTGCATAGCTCTTCAAAATTCCTTGATCATGATATAAAGTACCTGACACTTCACATTAATCCTGTGGTACCACTCCTTCACCAAAGCCTTGCATAATAAATGGTTGGACCTGTTATGTAAAACTAGATTTCTTGAAAATCTGATAGTTGAGTAGTCATCACCCTTTTTGGTTCCACCAATAACACACATCAACTAACCCATTTGCTTCAATATCCCTCTCACCCAAATGTACTTTTCTTCAAAATAAGTGGTTGCTACTAACTCAGTGCCAATGATGATGAACAAAATAATCAGTAAATGCTCATTGGAAGTCCTGGGTACTGCTCCTGCTAATCGATATACATGACCATTTACATGTCTCCTTTTATCCATATTAGCAGCATAGTGGTGGTTGGTACAACCTTCCAAGCATGTTTCTTGAGTCCCCCTTTTGTAACCAATATCACAGCCAAGAATATCCTTGAAGTACAACAAGTTTTCAACCAATTTCTTGCAATAGGTATCCAACTGCACATCATCCCCAGCTGCTGTAACTTTTGCTCCAAGAATCATCGGATTCTTAACAAGGCTTCCGTGATCAAATCAGTTGCAAAACCTGCTGCAAAATTTATCAAGCCAGCTGCAATTAAACACTTATTAGCTCTCGGTGCCTGCAACAACTCATACATAGGCTTATTGAACTTGTAACCCTTATCCACAAGCCCTTGTGATTGTTCTATCAAAGCCATAAAACCCAGAATCTCAGGCTTAACTTGCCGCTGCTCACATTGAGTTGTATTCCCTTCTAGCATAACTCCATTTCCTTGTAAAATATACTCGGCACCCGGTATGATAGGGTGTTTAATCAACTTACTTTCCAGAAGCTCTAACATATCAAGTAACTCCTTGATATCCTTTTGCCAACAAGTGAATACCACTTTGTGACTTTGAAATATTTTCCTTATGAAGAATATTTCAAATGGCCTATGACTATCAGTTTCTGTACCATCCACACATAAACTAACTATCAACCAATATGACCTTTGCCTTTTAACAAACAGACTACGAAATTCAAAAGCTAGAGAGTACCTCATGATCTTGTTGTTCCGTGATCTTGAAACCAGCTTCAAGCTATTCAAAACTCTCCTCAGTCTGTGCATTGTAACTTCCTCCCCTGCAACCACAAAGTCTTGTGGTTTCTCTGCACAGAAAGCATCATGCTTTTTGAGTTTAGTCCTTGATGCCCATTCAATCTCAATTGTGTTAGCTCCTGGTGGTAAGTGTGCCAATTTCCAATTATCACTCTCAACAATATACTGCCACTTCAATCTTACCAATTCACTCTCGTTAGCCTCCTTAACTCTTTTCTCAAAGTACTGAAAGTCTTCAACAGACACAATCATTGTACACCAGCAAGACAACCAATTTTTCTTTTGTCCAAATGCCACCTTCTAAATCTTGGCCTCAAATCACCTGTAAGAAGTCCTGAAACATCGGTTGAACCATGGTCTTCATATTTATAATATGAGTTCCTTGAAGAATGATCTTGGTACTCATCAATCATAATTGTTGTTGCTGATACAGCAGCTATGGTGATTTCATGTCTAGTTGATGATGTTCCTGCGTTTGCAAGTTCTCCAGCTGATATATCTTATGCTTCAAACTTTGATAACTCACAATCATTACATTCAACTGCAGAAGTCTCCTCCAAATTTGATAATCTTTGTAGTATAACTTTATTTTGTGAATTGACCATCAAGGTTGCCAAGGAGCAATCAGATGCTATAATTTTTTCTGGGCCTTCCAATGCTTCAAGCTGAGTTTCTTTAAATAAATCCCACACTTCATGTATGCAACCTTTCCATAACAATTCGTTTGAGACTTCTGAATCCAATGACCATTCATATTTCTCATGCTCCCCTCCTGCTGCTACCACTTGCGTTATTGTAACTTCTGATTGTGAATTTGTTTCTGGTTTTTCCTGAATGGGAGCGTTTCTGCACATTTCAGACCCATCACTCTCAGCTTCATAAGTTTGAATTCACAAGCAATTCACATCAATGGGTGTTTGTGATACAACCAACTCAGAACGTAACCCAAACATTTTATTGAGTTTCATCCTTGTCTGTAATAGGAAAACTTTCTTATGATGAAAGATCTTGCAAACCCCACCCTTGATAACAAAAATTAGACCTTTTTCTTGCATTTCACCTATGCTCAACAAGTTAGTTTTTAAACCTGGTACATAGTATACATTCTGAACCACTAGTGACAGCTTCTTTACCCTCAGCTTGATGCATCCTCTCCCTGCAACTTCCATCTTGGTTCCATTCCCAAACTTAACAGTACAAGAGAAGTTATTATCAAAGTTGGTGAACCATTCTTTGTTACCACCCATGAGGTTACTACACGTCAAGTCCAAAACCCACCAACCCTCACTCTTCTTCTTATTCGTCAATTGGACTTGAGACTCTCCTTTCTCTTCATTTTCAGTACAAGCCATTAACAAAATATTCTCCTTCATGTCTTCATAGGTGCCATTGTCATAATTTGCAGGTGTATTAGAGAAATGTCTCTGCTCATTGGTCCAGTCTGGACACTTGTTTCTATAGTGTCCCATCCGATGACATCGATAGCATTCAACATATTCTAGATTTCAGGTTCTTCTACTTCTCCCTTGAAATCCACCTTGATCATGACTTCTTCCATCAACTTCACTAGCTGGTCTTAGTGCATGCTCATCCTTGGTTGCCCTTTTTCTGAGTTTTTGCTCATGGACCAGCAAACAACTTTGGAGTTCATCAACTGACAGCTTGTCTATGTCCTTAGATTCTTCTATAGAACACACTATGGTTTCCGCTCGTTGATGCACCAACAAGATCCTCTCCCTCCGGCTCCGTCCCCCATGCTCCGTCGTGGGATAAGTCTCGGATGGTGGCTTTCTCTGTTCTTCGAGCAACTCCAGGCTTGTCGCCGCAACTCTCCATCTCCTTCCACAAGCTTGGCACTCCGAAGGGATCGACGGAGAAAACGACGAACCTCCTCACCTTCCCTGCGAAGACGACTGCCATCCACCCCTTCCCGCCGAAGACGACATCGAAGAATCTGAGGTCTCTCTCTCTCTCTCTCTCTCTCTCTCTCTCTCTCTCTCACACGACATCGAAGAATCTGGATTTCTTTCATGTGGTATGAGTACCAATGTACTGGTATGTCTATCACTAGAGTGGTATAAATTATTGATTTTGGCATAGAAGTGTACCACTCCAGTGATAGTTGATTTGACAAAGTGTAATGTGTATGTCTATCACTAAAGGTATATGTTGTTGATTCTGGCACGAAAGTGTACCACTCGAGTGATAATTGATTCTAGGGTAATGTAGTGTTATTTCTATGACTCCAGTCTATGACTGCATTGATAGCTGCCCGCGTGAATGTTATTGTATTTCTACCACTAGTGTGGTATTTGGTTTACCATTATGATTATAATTGCACCAATGATTTATATCACGGCAGTGATAGTGGTCTTACTTATTGATGTCATGTAATGTTACCACTGCAATGGTAATTGTACCCCTCTGAGTTTCTGTTAAACATTATCAGAGGTAAGCTTTAATTCTAGTGGTAATTGTACCAGTGAAGTGATATGTCTTACCAGTGCAGTGGTACTTTTTTGCAGGTGCTCGGAGGGAGTCAACAGGTGCAAAGATGTATTGGTAATTCTACCACTGAATTATACCACTGCAGTGATAGTTATCTTACTTGTCAAACTCGTATTTCTATCACTGCATTGGTAGTGCTGATTTTTGTCTGCGGGAACGGCCAGGACAAGGAGATCATATCTTTGAGTGCCTAAAGGGAAGATGCATGAAAGCTATGTTCCTTGCCATGTAGAAGTTGGGGAAGGTTAGGATCATTCCTCGAGTGCGGTACTAACAAAAAGCAACGCCGTGAGATTCGGGATAATGGACAACAAGATAGGGGGAAGAGGAAACGTATTGATGATGTTAGTGTCAAGAAGTGCAGCCCCAACTTTATAATTCAAATTATTTTTTCCGTCGTACTACCCAAGTGATCTAGTCATCCTTCGACACCTGATTTACCATTGTTTAGACTTCCCTCAAACAATTTCTTAGTGATTTCATATTTATTTGTTACATTGGTTGGATATTTTATTGTTGTTGGCATTTTCCTTTTTTATAACACATTCTACTTCACGGTTAGTGGTGATACTGAGGGGAAGTTGTTGGTTTGTTTATGTATCAAATTGGTTGTACATGTATCTATACAGTGGTACATGTATCAGTTCAGTGATACACCTATTAGTGCAATGGTATGTGTATCAGCTCACTGGCATATCTACAAGTTTAGTGATACATGTATCATTTCAATGGTACCACTCCAAAGTATATTTAACACTGCAATGGGAACATTTAGGATGAGTTTCGATTTTGCTAATGGTACAAGTACAATATATCTAACGTTGCAAGCTAAGTGGGTGGTCACATTTTGGTGTGGAAAGTATGACTTGAATAATTGCACTTGTATTTGTATCAGGTCAGTGGTACATATACCACTTTAGTGATACATGTATCAGTTCAATGGTATATGTACCAGATCAGTGGTACATCTTCACGGCAATGTCGCTGTCTACTAGAAGTTGTAGGTTTGCACTTCACGACAACGAGTGGTAAGAAATGAGTCATCGCCGCCCTCCATGTTTTTCTTTATCTCCGGCGAGTTCTCCCTCGGTAGCCAGTAGTCCATCCGGCGGGCGGGAGGCGAGTCCGTTCCCATTTCCAACTCCCTGTCATTTGATGCCGACACAGGAGCCGCCGTCTTGGCATGCCCAGAACCACCGCACGGAATCTTATATTCGTCTTCCCTCCCACGTGGCCTTCGTCGGCTCGATCTCCGGTGATATCCCTTGTGTCTCGTCTTCCGGCGGCGAGCAACCCACCAAGTGGGTTGGAGGGGATCCCACTGCGGTGATGCCCGATGATTTCCGGCAATCATCGAGTTATGCAGAGGAAAGGGTTGGGTTTCTATTTTTTTCGGGAGGAAAGACGGGGAATATGGGAGCTCAATCGATTTTCCCCCATCCAACGTGATTTACTCATTCCCCATGAAAACGTGATTAATATGGGAACTTGCCCCATTTACAAAATTCTGGAGAAAAATAAAAAAACTCCGTCCATTAATACTTACCTTAAGATTCAGGATGGAATGGATTTTAAGGAGATTTAAGTTGGGTGAACAATTCGTCCAAGACGAAATTAATTAGAAAAAGGTCGATTTTTGAAGGGATTATTAATAGAAAAAATTTAAAAGAGGTTAAGGGATCTTTGGAAAGAGGTTCAAGGATTGGATTTTGAGGAGAGGGTGTTCTGTAAATCAAAAGGGGTTTTAAAGCGAGAAAGGTCGTCTAAAAATGAATTTTTGATTTATAGGTTTTCCCGAGATAGTTGAGCGAAGGAGGGATTTCTTCGAGTAAGGAATCTGGTAGTCATCTTTTTGAGGCGAGTGTAAAGGGGGTAAAATCTTTGTCGATATCCTTTAGGTTATTTCTTTTATCTCAAGTTATATTCGTTAATTTATGAGTTATGTGTGTTTACTTATTTGAGTTATCCCACCGCCTACTAAAGGTGGAGGCACGCGTTGTGCTTATTTGTGTGAATGAATGTGTGTGTTGATATATGTGGAGGTTGGTATTGAAGTAAGAGAACCCCCGGGCGGTTGGATCACTACTGGACGCAGTAGATGATCGGATCACTACTGGACGGCGAGACGTAACACAGTAGTTTACCGGACATGGTGCTGGATGCCGACACGTTACGCAATATTATTGCTTTTAAGGTAGGGACACCGGACGGCGAGACGTAACGCGATGGTCTCTAGTATTATGTGTTTGAATTAAGGATAGGAGTAGAGAACTCCTATAAGTTAATTAGAGAATGGATATAAATGGTGAAAGCAAGAACGACTTTCACATAAGAAGGAAAATTCTAATAACGTTTATATTAAGGGAATGCTTAAGGTAAAGAACATAGGTAGTAGTAACGACGAGACTGACCCCTTCTCAGTCACCAAGTGTAGAGAGGGGAAGAGGGCGTGACCATCAAGAGGAGGCCATCCAAGGAGAGCAGTCGCGACAACTTTGAGGATGTCGGAAGGTTCAGGATAACGGAATGGACCCATGTTATATATGTCTTTATTTCATATCTTTCTAAGTATACTGGAAACTCAAGGATGATGTCTTAAGTGTTTTGGATTGAGGATAACGAGATGAGACCCTTGTTTCCAGTTAAGATTTAATGCTAATTTTAATTTATTTATTTTATTTAATGATTTTCGTTAGAGGTACTTTGAATCTGCAACTTTTGACATTTGGAAAAGGTTAGGGTGCTAACACTTTTTGTATTAGCATGGTCCTAACACTAGCTCCAACCAATACGGACATTTCTTTTAGATAACTTTTTAATTTAAACGAGTTGACCACAATTAATAAAAGGAATGGGAAGGAGTAGCACACTTGGTATTATGAAAAATTGGGGTAAGGAGTTTTTCACGTGTGTCTTGTGCAATTAAATGGGAATGGTTGGAGTACCACAAAATCCACACCACAAGTTCATTGAAACAGACCACAAGTTTATTAAAGCAGACCACAAAATTTATGAAACTAACCACAAATTTATTAAAGCAACCCACAAATTTCATAAAATATACCACAAGCCTAATATAACATACCACTTTATTATTTAAAAAAATTATTATAATTAGCTTCCCTAAAACTAATCCCTGCCTCGGTTCTTCTTTTCCTTCTCCCAACAGACCATATATAATTGCCTTGCACTTGCTTGATCTCAAAGAGAGCGGTTCCGAGGGAGCATCCGATGACTAAGTGGGGTGTTTAGTCACTTGATTAAGCCACTCCCGTCTTTTAGATCGGTACACACCAATCTGACGGTTAAAGAGTGAGAATAATTTTTTAATTAATGACAATGGTAGTTTGGGAATTATGGAAAATTACGAAATATACAAACCGGACTTACAAACAGTACAAACCATACAAACTAGAGCGACAAAACATACAAACTAATTTACAAACAATATGAAACATACGAACTATACAAACAATACAAACTAGACCGACAAATATTACAAAACATACTTACTGTACAGAATGTCACTACTTACGATACAAAAAAATATACTTGTATTACAAATCAATGAATACAAAGTATACAAATCACAACATAAAGAATACAAACTAGACAAACAAACATTACAAATTACAACATATAAAAAAATGTCATATAAACATTACAAAGATAATAGATAAAAATGATAACCCGAATTGATACAAAATTACAAACCAGACCTACAAACATTATAAAATAGCCTGACAAACATAGCAAAATGGTGTTGTCGTCGGCAAACCCTGTCGTCGGAAAATCCTCTCCCCCACCGCTGTAAAATCCTCTCTGCCACCGCTGGGACGAAAGGGCCGGAGTTGGGCAACGGTAGGGAGGAACGCCGGAAAATCCCGAGCCGGCGTCGGCGATCAGATGTAAATGGACTTCGGGGAGGGATACGCACTAGCCGCATATTTTTATTTCAATTTCCAAATTAATAAATTGTATAAAAGTAATAGCATGCCCTTCATTAAATTGGATTAATTTGAGCCATTGATATTTAATGAGGTACAAGGGTTCAGATTCACTTAGTCATGTGACCAAGGGACCCCATTAGTCACGTGATCTTAGCCGAGTGGTTCCATAAATCCTCCTCGACAACTCCCTATCGACTCTTTTCAGGACTCTACTCTGTCGCTCCGCGAAATCCGGCTGACTTCTCCTACTTGCTGCTGGAGATTCCATCAGTAGCTCACCCGAAGCATTAGCAAAGCTCATTCCGGGCGCTAATAAATGGATATGGCATAGCAACAAATGGATGGCAAAACTGAGAGGTTAGAAACGCCGGGTTCGTAAAGAGAGAGACTATTTATCCTCTCAGACGTGGGATTTATACTAGTCGGCAGCTGTAGCAACATTGAGAGGGAAGGGGAGGGGGATCAAAGAGTTTCAGTCGGGAAGGGGTGGGGAAATAAGATAGTTACTAATATACCCTTATAATAAGTGTTAGTAAAGTAGTTTTCCTTTCCTTTCATGTTTGGTTTGTAATTAGTCTGTTCTGTTCATTTGCCAAGTTTTTTAGGGATGTATGTTTGTGTGACTCATCGTATGATGAATAAAGCCCACCATTCATCCAAAAAATAAGTGTTAGTAGGGTGTTAGCACCCTATCCGCTCCCTTCGACATTGAAGGGCAACGTTTGCGAATTGGGATGCATTTTCATGATGCTTATTACTTTTATTCTCCCAAGTTGCTTTATTTTTATTATTTTTAATTATATTTTATATAAATTGAATAGTTACTGTTTCACATTCCTCAATGATAATTATTGGGGCTTGCTATTTGCCGCCAACCAAATTGCTATTTACCGCCAACCAAAAAAAAAAAAAGTATATATATGCATCTTTGGTTAAGGAGTTTCACAAGCTACAACATATCCAACTTTCAGAGAACGTATTTAATCAGAAAAATTCAACGCTCGCCGGAAAAGTCGCCTGAAAAGTCGCCGGAAAATCATCGATGAAAAAAAATGTATATATATACATCTTTGGTTAAGGAGTTTCACAATCTACAACATATCCAACTTTCAGAGAACGTATTGAATCAGAAAAATTCAACGCTCGCCGGAAAATCATCGGGAAAGCCTATCCTCGACATATAATGCGTACACGCATCCATGAATCATCACTAACCATCAGACAATGTGGGCAAAGTGCTACACGAACCATGTGTTTCAAACCCTAAACCCTAAGTGAACCCTGAACCCTAAACCCTTTGTTGATGTGACTTGAATCGGACTATCAGCCGCTACGACTGGTAATCGGGGGTCTTACCGTGTATGGGCTCAATGTTATTTGGGTTCGGGTTCTGGGCCTGGTCTGCAACCGTTTCCTTTGTCATATTGGATTAGGTTTAGACCCACATGGAGAAGTACTATAAATACTTCGTGTTAGTGAACCACGTAAATCGTGTGTCGTGTTGCAATGCTCTATTTATATGTTGTTGTTTTTCTAGTTGTATTTTTAATGACCCTAGTGTCATTATGAACTTATGAATTTCATTATGGATTTCTAGCGAGTTCGGGGTCGATTGGACGAAGATCGGGCGCGAGGCAAGTCAATCGTCGGTCGCCGACACCGTTCTTCCGTCGTCGGCTAACCTCCCGTCGCCCTCAATCGTCGGAAAACAAGTAAGTTTACTTTTTCCGGCCAGTTTTCCAGTTTTCCGGTAAGTTTTCCAGTTTTCCGGCGAAAAACACGGAGGGCCGAAAAAAAATTGCGGCCCGAACGTCGCCGAGCCAAAAAAAATTTGTGGCCGGGACGACGGCCGGCCGAAAAATTCTTTCGGCCCAGCGACGCCACGGTCGCAAATTTTTTTCGGCCGGCCGACGAACACGCCGCCGGAAAATTTTTGGCCGGCGTGTTCGGCGACCGGCCGAAAAAAATTCTTTCGGCCCGACGTCGCTCCGGCCGCAAATTTTTTTCGGCCGGCCGACGAACACGCCGCCGGAAAATTTTTGGCCGGCGTGTTCGGCGACCGGCCGAAAAAAATTTGCGGCCGTGGCGTCGCCGGGCCAAAAGAATTTTTCGGCCGGCCGTCGTCCCGGCCACAAATTTTTTTCGGCTCGGCGACGTTCGGGCCGCAATTTTTTTTCGGCCCGCCGTGTTTTTTGCCGGAAAAAGTAAACTTACTTGTTTTCCGACGATTGAGGGCGACGGGAGGTTAGCCGGCGACGGAAGAACGGTTCCGGCGACGGAGGCACTGGGAAGGAAGGGAAAATTCAAAATTAAATTTTTTTTTTTTTACCGGCGACGGAGGCACTGGGAAGGAAGAGAAAATTCAAATTTTGAATTCCTTTTTTTTTTTAGTTGGCGGCAAATAGCAATTTGATTGGCGGCAAATAGCCGTTCACTAATTATATGTTTCCTCCATAATTTTTAATTTTTAATTATAATTTTACAAACTTTTAATTTTCTCTTCCTTACCAATTGCAAACGTTATTTGCAAAATAGAGTCACAATGATGATTATGTTATTAGTGGTGGCTCTACATTCTTAACTTCTCCCTTAACTTGCTGGTTAAGCTTTCCGAGGAGGTTCGAATGCCCATATTTTATGACTGTTCCAGATCGCTATTGTGTGCCTATGATGCATATATCATTGAGATCCTTGCAATGAGTGATGCTCTTTGATAGTGTGTTTTTCATTATGTAACTGAGTTTCTATTCTTTGGTTTTTTGCGGCTGATCATCCATACGATTAATCACAAGGATTCAACACACACATTAGGTAGCTAGCCTTCTATCTAAAGTTCAGATCCTTCGAGGCTTCATATAGCGTTAATCATTCCACTTCGTCTTGCGTAAGTATAATAGGGTTGCCCATCTCGTGGCGAAACAAGCACTCTCATCGTGGATCGTCAGTTGGTTGACCAACGACACTCTCTTAATTCTATTTTGTAATATTGACCTGCAAAGGTCCACTTATTAATTATGTCGTATCTGATGTATTCCCTCTTGGGATATCTTTGGCAAAAAAATCGATTATAATAAAGTGAAAAACAGAACAAACAAAGGTCTACAAAAAATTAGTGAGCAGCCGAGATACAATATGGGCTCCCACTCTTTTAGCTATAGCAAAGCTAAGTCGAGTAAAAATGTACGCAGTTGCTCGAGCCCCACATCTTGTGACATGGAGAATTTATGGATTCGTTTAAGCAAAACCACGACATCCATATCCAACTCTCCCAATGAAGAAAAGGAAAAGGGCAGGAAACTGTAACCAGCTGCCATGCACAAGTCCCAATACTTGGCACACTTTCGCTGAGCAGCATCAGCAACAACTCGTCCAGGAACAAAACCAGTCATCCCAGTTTGAGTCAAAGGTGAGATCCAGTCAGATCGACACACAAGTCTCGCCCCCTGTCCCAGGAATAAAGCAACAAATCCGCAGGACGAAGGGGTCCACCATGCCCATCAATCAAAGCGTTATCAACCTCTCTCCTTACAGAAATCCCAGACCTGTAACAAATGTCCAGTAAGGTGTCACGAACGAGATTATGACAATGATTAATGCCCACAATAAGATTACTGACTTTTATACATATAAGTCCTAAAAACATTGATGAAAAAATAATTTAGTACCTAAAAATTTTTCCTCTTACATTTTGTTACCTAAATTTTTTAAAATTTACAAATAGGTCCAATGGTATGGTATGCTTTAAGAAACTTTTGGTAGGCTTTGATAAATTTGTGGTATGTTTTAATGAACTTGTGATATGTTTTGATAAACTTGTGAAATGTTTCTCCTTTTCTTTTCACTCCCTCTTTCCACGTTTGATATGCTTTGATAAACTTGTTATATGCTTTAATGAACTTGTAGTAGGCTTTGAGTTTGATGAACTTGTGGTAGACTTCGCATTCCGCTTCCCCTTCCCATCCCTTTTGCCCTTCCTTTTCTCCTCTTCTCACTTGTGGTAGGTTTTAACAAACTTGTTGCATGCTTCAATGAACTTATGGTAGACTTCCCCTCTCATTTCCCTCAATTGGTTTGAATAATTCCATATATATATATATAGTGGTGGTGTCTTCGGTGCACTCACTTTTTTGGGTGCATTCAGTGCACTCGCTTCATAATCGTCATTTTAAACATGCGATTTATGTTAAAATGATGTCAATCATCACTTATGATGTGATGAACAAGAATTTGCACAAAAACCATTAAAGGTTTACTTTAATTTGAAGGATTTAGAGTTTAGAGATTTAGGGTTAGGGTTAAGGTTTACAATTGGGGATTTAGGGATAGAAATCAAAATTGGAGGTCTAGGGCTTAGGGTAATCCGCAAATTAGTTGTTATCATATGTTATATCATCATATTACAGTAATTCTACAAATTAAAATTCAAAATCCGACACCTTAAGACTAGTTTTTGAGTTGGGTGCATTTAACGAACTCATTTTTGTGAGTGCACCAAACTTTTGATAAGCTTTGATAGAGTCTCCACCACAATCAAGGGGAAAACTTGATTGATACAGAGAAAAAGTTCGAGCTTCAAGCTCAAAACCAAGATTAAAATAAATATTCCACTAAAAACTCAATCTAAAACCCGAGTTTCAGCCTTTATATAGGTATGGGCAATTAAAAATAACAAAAACAACTTAAAAATCTGAATTCCCGTCACACGGGTCAAAATACCCGGTCGGAACTAAAATTACCTGGTCAGGTATTTAGCCTCCACGACCGGGGAGCCTTCTGCCCAAAATGCCAGTCCGTTGCCAAAAATACCCGGTATGAGAGAGACTTCTATCATACACCAGACATATATTGGGGTATGTCGTACATCAGCAATCTCCACTGTTCACGTCCATCAACGACCATTATTAATGCGGATTCTTTTTAGTGGGATTAAAAAATAAATTACCTCATTTATGTTAGTCGTTGAGATAGACGCGGACGGTGGAGATTGTTTGGTGTACGACATGCGCCAAGTTTTGCCTAGAATGTGCTCTTGAATAGTTGATGTACGTACATATATGTATAGAATGTGCTCTCGAATCCTAGGCAGCTACGGTACTTCAAGCACTACAAGCTCCACCTGAGCCGGCTAGTCAGCGTGAAGAAGGCAAAGTAGATGGTGAACAATGCGGTGTTTGTGTTGAGCATGGGAACCAACAACTTCCTCCAGAACTACGACTTGGCAGCAACGGTGGACAGTGGCGTAGGCGTGATTTTATTCAAGGAGGTGGCATAAAAAAATTATATATGCACTTTCATGTTTCATATTGGGAAATTATTTTATAATTATAAGAATCGACCAAACTATTAAATTTCGCACTTAATGTATCCCTCTAAATAACCATTGACAATTTCAGTTCACTTGATGCGAAAGGTTAATCAATCATTTCATTGCATAAATTGTTATTAACTTGTGCGTTGACATTGGAGTAGCAAATTAATTATATTTTTACAAGAAAATACATTGATGGGAAGTAATTTCTTTTCTGACTATCGTCATCAAATTTTTTTAATGATTTTCTCTAATAATATGCACATCTTCCCTATCAAAATAATATTCATCTCTTATCCATCTTGATAAATCATAATGTAGAAATGTAAAATTAGTAGATCGAAATTAATTTATATAGTTTGTTGTGGTTTAATAGTAGAAGATTTAATGATTGACATTAAAATTTAGGATTTAAATATCATTATTAACTAGCTGACACTACTAATATTTTGAGTTTTTCTCCAAATCTAAGGGGGGTGCCATGGAACCCCCTTATTGTACTCTATCTCCGCTCCTCGCAGTGGAATTGGGAAGTAAAGAAATGGACGCATGATAATTTCATTTTAAAAAATGACAAGTGTGTCCTTCCATGATAAATCTGTAATTAATTGTGGTCAACACTTAAAAATAGAAAAGTAATAATCAAAACGAAACGTTTTGATTAGCTGGAACTATTATTGGCATGGTGCTAACAAAAAAAGTGTTAGCACTCTAACCACTCGCTTGCTCAGCAGTAGTTGTATTAGAGCATCTTTTTTTTTTTTTGGTCAAAAGATATCATATATTAATCCAAACAAATAGGTAGTTACATCCTGGAAACCAGCCAGGCTCTGAAATCAAAGAAACGACTTACAGTCGAATACAAAGAGAGGGCTTTTCTAGCTACCGAGTGAGCAACCCTATTGTTCTCCGACCTATAAACCGCACACTAAACCCAGGATGGGCACAAAAATACTGACATATCTCTTCCAGAACAGCCCCGACCAGTTGTCGCTTGTGTCAGCTTGATTAATTTTTGTCGATAATTACTTTCTCATCGCCCTCGAACCGAACTGCCGACAAGCCACTCTCCAAACACCAATAATAGCCTCCCGAAGCACAAGCAGTTCCACCACCGTCGGCTCGTCAATTTGAGGAAACTGAACCCATTTTCCAAAAGGAGCATCCTCGACGGATCAAAAAGAACCATCCCACCAGCCGAGTGCGACCCACTCCTAGTGGCCCCATCCCACATGCAAACCAATCGAAAATCGCACACTTGAGTCCCTGGTTGTACCAACAGACAGGACACCCTAGATGCCTAGTCAACTGATAGGCCCACCCATTCCCCATATTGTTGGTGAAATTGGCGCATTAGCGCTGGGATCCCAAACTGCTTGCCTTCAAAGACAACCTAGTTACGAGACCGCTAGATCCGCCAAAGGATGGCAACCACAGCCATGACCACCGAAGGTTGATGGATCAGCGCCAGCAGCCATTTGAGAAACAAAGGAAAGGTGTGCCGAGGCAAACCCTCCCCCAAGTACTCCAATCCTGAATAGTCGCAGAGAGCCCGCGCAACCGGGCAATAAAGAAACAGGTGTTCTATCGTCTCGGGGCTATCCCAGCAGACCAGACACCGGGGCAGCACAGGGACCTTATTTTCAATGAGCACCTCAGTGGTCGGTAGAGCCCGATTAAGGATTTGCCAGACAGAGACTTTCAGCTACGGAGGGATCTTAGCTTCCCACAACTGGATCCAACTTGGCTTATCCATCCAACTAACCGATGACCGCCACCCACTCCTCCTCCTGTCCAACTCAACAGCCAAATGGTAATCCGACTTTACCAAGAACACCCCGTCTGCTATGTTATGCCAGATAAGTTTATTAGCCACATTCTGCCGCGAAAGTGGAATAGCCTTAATGGCACGACAGGTAGATGGGTCAAACCATTGACTAAGTTTATCATGAGCCCAACGCCCTTCCCCTTGACAAATAACCTCCGCCACCGAGGGGTCACTCCCATCTGGCAGGATCAGGGGATTATAGCAAGAGGGATCCAGCTGAAGCCCTGGAATCCAGTTAGTGTGGAGAAGAGAGGCCGATGGGCCATTTCCGACTTGCTATCTTAAACCCATCTCCAATAACTGGCGCCCAAGTAGGATACTCTGCCTCCCCCAGAAGGGCGTGATCGAGCTATCGCGCCCAGAAAAGTTCCTTGAGGAAAGTACTTCCCTTTATATAGCTGGGCAAGGAGGGAATGAAGTTCATTGAGGATACGCCACCAATTTTTGCTAAAAGAGTTTGGTTAAAATGTTCAAACCGGTGAAATCCCATCCCCCCATCATGTTTACTCCTGCACAGATTGCGCAAGGACACCCACCGAACCTTGGGGTGGCCCTCCTCAGCAGCCCACCAGAACCGGGCCACATGTCTATCCAAAAGTCGACAAAGAGAGAGAGAGGGGTAACCGGAAACACGACATAACATGCAGGGGTAGAGCCAAAGCTATTGGCTTAATTAATGTTTACTTTGCTATCCAGGACAATGTCCAATGCTTCCACCCCTGGAGTCCTTCTATTAATTTCTCCTCTAAATATCGGAACGTAGCCAGATACTTATCATGGACCCCTACTTCACCAACCCCTATAATCGTGGCCAAGAACTCTTGATCTGGCAGGGCAATATTTTTGCTAAAACACAATGCAGATTTCTCCAGATTAACCTGTCGACCACTCAGCTCCTCATATTCGTTCAGCACCTCAATTAAATCCTCGCACTCCTGAAGAGAACCTCGCAGGAATAAATAAGAATCATCAACGAAGAACAAATGAGAGATTTTTGGAGCATCCACATCAAAGAAATTACAAAAAAAAAATTGCATTTATATTCTTTATTGCCAACTCATTTTGTTTTGCAATCCACATCAAATCACTTTTATTCACCTACATCAATGCAATTAACTTGCAATTGTATATGTAATTAAATATTATATTTAAATTATAAAAAAAGAGAAATAATAATAGAATAAAAAATCACCATATTTTTAGACCATTTTACTTACATGTATACAATTTGTTACAAGCTTGCAAATATACAATTGATAACCATATTATTGTCATGTAATCTTTGCAATTGATATTGTAATAGCTCTATTCCGTTTATAAAAAAAACTCCTTACACGTGGTCTTCCTCAATCCTCATACCGAGTTACCGACCAACAGTGCCACTGTATCGCCGATCTTAGTAATTTACCGAGCTGAAAGAAGCAACGGAACCAAAACGGCTGTCAGTTGTTAAAGCAAATGGCCCTCTCTGCCGTATCAGTTCACAGCTTTTCGTCCTGACCAACGTGCTCCATTTCCGCCGCCTTCTCAACACGAGGCGCTGATTTCGTCCTGGGTATGTGTTTTCCCGTCTCTGTTTTCCGATGGACCAACGAATAATTTTTCCGGTGTTTCCTTCCCAGTCTATCGAAAATCTTAGTGAGCTGTGTACTATTGTTTCCCCTCTCTCTATTCCTTTTCTGGGCTTTTCCCAAATGGTGTCGGGGAACTCATCTAATTAAGGCGTCGATGGATCCAGCGATTGTACAATAGTACCTTTACTTGGGGCTTTTCCCAAATTCATTTCTTGCTGCAGTAATAGTGGGTTGAAGAGTTGGAGCAAACCCACAAGTTATTTAAGTTGGCCATCGCTGGTTTCCGTCCCTTATTTGATAGTTGTTGGGGTGTATGTCAGGTTTCCTTGTATGGCTATGGAGAGTTGGCAGATAAATTCTAATTCTGGGTTCAAGTATTCGAGGATGCAGTAGAAATCAAAGCAGTTATTAGCTTATCAATGCATTTTGACCTGCTGCTTTGTGGGCTTTTGCTCAATTTTCAGAACAAAGAACAACAACAATGAGGACAAAAAGAGTAGCTCGTAAAAAAGGTTCTCTGAATCGTCCTCGATTGCATCCTCGTGTTGAGTCTCAGACATCCTTTAAGTTGCGAAAAGTTGACTCCACTGAGCAAAGGCTTGGCCCTACAGCTTCTGTAACTGATGAGAAGGCATCTGCCGTGATTGATGGTGCAATGCTGAAGCGTTTGTCTGCACGGCGGCCTTGGATACTCCATGACCTGGGTGATGGTGATCATATGCAAGAGGAGGCCAGCTCGAAACAAGAGGATACGGTTTCAACTTTTTCTCTTTCTGATTTAAGTCTATCAAGTTGGAACTCAAGTTTGGAGACAACTGAGAGTTACGTATTTATTCCCTTGTTTATGATCAGGATACTCTAACTTAAATTCTTTTGCAGGAGCATTCTTCATACACTTGCCTCCCGAAAGGCATTGCTAGAGGATGTCCAGATTATAGGGATTGCGTGAAGGTCTATACCTGTCCAAAACTTATTTTCTTCTGATAATTAGGTGCTACACAACAGTTTCCCAACTATGGACTGCGTTTTGATTTTGATGCTTGCCAAGTCTGGAACAGGTGATGGCAAGGTGGCAGCCAGAAAAAGGGAAGAAACATGTCCTGGAAGAAGCTCCTGTGTTCCACCCCAATGAGGAGGTCCGTCCTGTCTAACTATGAGGAAAAAGTGATTGTGCATTTCTCGTCATATTCTTGATGTTTTTTTTTTTTTTTTTCATTCTGTGAGGCATATGCTTCTGAAGAGTTATTTGAATGAGCTTAATTTTTTCTGCTCCAGGAATTTAAGGAAACACTAAAGTATATTACAAGTATACGTTCAAGAGTAGAACCCTATGGTATCTGTCGCATTGTTCCTCCTCCGTCGTGGCATCCACCTAGTCTTATTACTGAAAAGAATATGTGGGAAGATTCGATATTTGAATCACAAGTTCAGCGGATAGATGGAATGCAGGCCCAAAATTTAGGCGAGATTGTTAAGTGTTCTGACATGGAAGGTGTAGGACTGGAACCTGGTCCAAAGTTTACTCTTAAAACTTTCAAGAAATATGCCGATGATTTTGCGTCTCAGTACTTCTGCATAGATGGCATCTTGGATTCAGAAGTGGATTCCAATGAGCGTGTCGAGCAGAGGGAACCATCTCTGATGGATATTGAGGGTGAGTATGGAAGAATTATTGATAATCCTACTGAAGAGATTGAGGTATGTTGGGGTGATATGTTTTGGGCTTGGTTTGCTTATCCCATGTCTGATAGACTCGGTTAATGTCACTGCTACATGTAAGCTCAGGTCATTACTTGCCCTGGCATCTGTTATTATATTGTCTCTTGACTATTGTAGGTGATTTGTGGTGATAATCTGGATAGCCAGGTCTTTGGCAGTGGATTTCCCGTCTATAAATCTTCAGAAACTTTTACCAGTCAGGAGTACTTGGACTCGGGCTGGAACTTAAACAAGACAGCTGTGCTTCCAGATTCACTTCTATCATTTGAGAGCTATAGTACTTCTGGGCTCTTACGGCCTCGACTTAGAGTAGGGATGTGCTTCTCGTCTTTTCCTTGGGTAAGCTTCACAGAGTTTCTCATAGGATTGTGCTAAGATATGCTACACTCTCATATATCCAGCAGAAGGAAACGAAAGTTATTCATTAGTTTTCCTTTTCAATAGGAACAAAGCTATTGATCTCTTACATTTGCTCTATTAACTTTCAAATGCAGAAACTTGCAGTGCACCATATGTATTATCTCTCCTACATGCATATTGGTGCCCCCAAAATCTGGTATGCTATCCCTGGTAGTCATGGTTCGAAGTTTGAAATTGCTATCAAGGATTACCTGCGAGAATCGCCTGTGGAACATTCAAAGATGCAACACAATAGGCAGGTGAGTCAAAAGCACCAGATTTTCATGTTTTTACGCTTATTCTGATAAAATGCCTTGTCTTCATGTAATTAAACTCCTGGGGCAGCTTATAACTTTTGATTATTTAATATAGAAGTTCATGTCGCTCAATTTCGGAGTTAGCCTCAAGTCGCCTTTCTATTGATGGCCAAATATATGTTACTCTTCTGATCACTACTTGCAGAAAGGAAGTGATTCTTATGCAATGCATTTGCTGGTGCAGCTAATGAAATTGACGCTAACGAGATTGAAGTCAGATGGATTACCTGTCTATCGATGCATTCAGTGTCCTGGAGAGTTTGTTCTTGTCCTGCCAAGAACACGTTATTCGGGGTTTGACTCTGGCTTTAATTGTGCTGAGAGTATCCATTTGGCTCCAGTCGAGTGGCTACCACATGGGCAGAATTCTGCTGAACTTTACAGTGAACAAGGAAGACGGACATTTATTTCCCAGGATAAGATGTTGGTTGGTGCCGCTAGAGAAGCTGTGAAGGCGCAATGGTTAGACTTACTTTCGTTCAAAGATATCTCAGTTAATGCAAGATGGAAGGAGGCTGCTGGGAAGGATGGGATTTTATTGAAAGCCCTCAAGGTAGTCAGTCCCTTTATTGCTCGTGTTAGCATGCTTAGGGAACTTCAGGACCGTTTGGTTAAACCCTTGCTGTTTTCTAATATTTTATTGTCACGGGTCACGAGTACCTCCATTCGTGTAGTTACGAATTGATTCTCCATATTGTGTATTTGACTCCATTTTGCAGTTACGTATTGAGTTGGAGGCCAGCAGAAGGAAATATCTGTGCAATTCTTCACAGTCAAAGAAGATGGACAAGGACTTTGATACGACAAGCAAAAAGGAATGCATAGTATGTTATTATGATCTTCACCTCTCTGCAGCTACATGTCCCTGCTCTGCTGACAGATACTCGTGCCTAAACCATGCAAAGCAGCTCTGCTCTTGTCCTTGGGTTCAAAGGATCTTTCTGTACCGTTATGAGATTGACGAGTTAAGAGTTCTTATCGAAGCAGTGGGAGGCAAACTGAGTGCAATTTACAAATGGGCAAAGAATGATCTCAACCTTTCGCTGCTGTCCATTGTCTCTGATAAAAATAGGTCACTAGGAAGGAGGCAGTTAGGTGAAGCAGAGTGCAGCACTGGAGAATCGGATGGGAAAGGGAAAGGGAAAGGGAAGTTTTATGATCCATCAGTGCCCTATGGAGGCTGGAATAGTAGCGCCTCTGGGGTGAGGGAAGAACTGAAGGCACGAGTGCTCCAATGGAAGTCCTTGAAAGAAAAGAAACTGAAGGACAAAAGCAGTGTGAAGCCGACGTCTCATTTTACTTCTGCTGCTGTTGATGCTTGTAACATACATATGTCTGAAGTTTCATCTGATAGCACCAGTGAATCAAGCTCATCTTTGTAAATATATTGTAGCAAAATTTTCGTTTCTCACTATCACTGGGAAGATGTGACGATGATGCATTTGCAGGTTGGTCGGCCTTCCTTGCACAAACAACGTGAATCTGGAAGTGCAGTATGAACCAAGGAAAGAATCATCCTTTTTCATATCTGTCTCTCAATGAAATAGAAATGGGATAGTTAACTATATTACAGAAATCGACGGTACAGTACAAGGAGTTTCATTGTTTCGATGTCAATCGTGAAAGAATGCAAAAGAAGATCCCCTCTGCAAAATCCCACCCAGCCGCTATCTTGAGTGATGACTGATGACTACAAGGAATGATGATAATCATCCTTCTGCAGAAGGAAAAACACTATTGTTGACATGGAACTACATATGGCTCCGCCTGGAATAATAGCTGTTGAGATCAAAGACCTGCTGAAACTAGTCCATGGAGGGTTATGATTCCAATCAAAACATTCTGATCATTGATCACAGGCAAAAACTGTACAGGTGATGGTGGTGATTCCATCTTCTTCATTGCTTCCACTGCCATTGCATCTGGACCAATTGTTCTTGGTTTCCTGGAAATGATCGGCAGGTAACCACAGTGAGTTCAAGAGAAACAGAATCAGCCATTGGGTATCGTGGGTACCCAAATCACGACAGTCGCGATCTTCCCCGAGGCATAGGACATGTTTCTACATGCAGTTCTAATCTTCACAGCAAAAAAGAAAAAGTAAAGTAGAAGAAAATGCAGGTTCCTTTCTTGTACCTGTTGCACATTTCCCCAACTGTAAGCTTGAATATGGCTTCCCCACTAGCCTTGAGAGTTCGCCGGAGATCACCATCAGTAAACGTCCCAATAAGGTGATAATCAGGATCAATGACAAGAAGGCAACCGCAGCCTTTACTAGTCAGCTCAACCAGCTGGTCCATAATCAGATCTCCCTCCCTGCACACCGGCAGCTCATTTTGCTTCTTCATAACATCCTTCACCTGCAAATTCGAAACATTATCATTCCGAGTTCTTACTCCTCGTGGCGAAGATAATTGAAGTCGATATCAAGGCTATCTATCGTCAGACTACTAACAAACGCAGACCCAATTAACCACTTCAGTTCTCAGATCAATTCGCATTGAATTCCAACATCAGCAATATATCAAACACATTGTGGGCAACAACAATTTTGACCCCAATTTTGAAACGAACCTTGAAAATCAAGCTCTTGCCGATTCTGCCAGCAGGATGGTTAGTCGCGTACTCCTCCTTGGTCAAATTCCTCGCTCCCATAAGCGCGATCGCCACCGTATCCCCAAACACCATCTGGATCGCGGTGGAGGTTACCGGTGCCAAATCAAAAGGGCAGAGCTCCCTCTCCAGCGGCAAATGTACATTCATATCGCAGACAGACGCCAGGGCGTTCCCTTGGACGGAAGTCACCGACACCAGGCGAGCACCTTTGGCCCTGGCGCAGGGGACCAGGCGGAGGAGCTCGTCGGTGTTACCAGACTTGCTGAAGAGGACGAGGACGTCGAGGGAGGAGAGGGCGCCGATGTCGCCGTGGAGGGCGTCGACGGGGTGGAGGAAGGAGGCGCGGATGCCGAGGGAGACGAGGGTCTGCGAGATCTTGTTGGCGACGAAGCCGGACTTGCCGACGCCGGAGAAGAAGATGGTGCCGGAAGAGTTGAGGAGGGTGTGGGCGAAGGAGAGCGCCTGCGAGAGATCGAGGTGGCGAAAGAAGTAATTGAGGTGGTTCTGCTGGGCTTTGAAGAGATCCAGGAGGGTGGATTCGTCGATCTGCTGCTGGCGGTGTTTGGGATCGGAAGGAAGATCGAGAGATGGCGGAAGAGAGCCCATTGCCGGACTTCTTCCCCTGTTCTAAAATCACTCTTGGATTCTGATTTCGAGAAATGCAAGGGATTTTTGGGAGGATTCTTTGCGGTGGTATTAAATGGCGGAATAAGGGCGGGCTGTGAAAATCCGGGACCGCCGGGATCGGAGTCGTTTGTATGGCTTTAATCACGGTCGGCCTTCTGTTTATTTTCGCGGTAAATATAATGGCCGGAAATTGGAGCGATCGTAAACTGAACTGATGGGAATAGTGATGCGCTGTGGATTATTTATATTTCCCTTCATGTGATGATAGAAAGTTCCAACCGCGTTTCTTTCCGTCGGTCATGATATACCAGCTGTCTCTTGGGCCTTTATATCCAAACTAGTTGATTGGATCATGCCTCCGCTACTTGATTGTATAAAGAACTATCACAATAACCGGCCTGTTGGCCGAAAGAATTTCATCGATTAATGTGATATATGATAATGAATATAATAGATAAGGGTGGCTATACGGTCCGGTCCGGTTAAATTGGCCAAAATTAATCCGGTCCAGTACGGTCTTTTTGAAAATATAAGGACCGAATTGGATTGGATACAATCCGGTCTTGATCCGGTCCGGTCCCAATTCGGTCTTGATTTTACATTGAGATTGTGAGATTTGAGTGGCCTAAGGCCTTAAAAGGTGAGGAGTTGGTTAAGTTTTGTACTAAGTGCAAAGGTTTGTGACTGTTTATGCAAATTACCCTTAAGTTTTGGGTGTTGAGCTCTCTTATCCGGTCTTTATCCGGTTTTTACCTCAAATCTAAGCCCAAAGATTGGATTGGATTGTTTACTATCCGGTCCCGGTCCGGTCTCGGTCCGGGTTATACGGTCCGGTTTCCTGTTTTTAATCCGGTCCCGGTCCAAATAGCCACCCCTAATAATAGATGATTTGAAATACATGAAATGATTGTTTTCTATCTTAGTTATGCACATAACATTTTTGAAAGTGATTCAACTATGCATAATGTATTTAGACCTCGATGAAAAGAGAGAAAAATATATAATATAAGCATTACATATAATTATTGAATGAAAAATAAATAAATATAATTAATTGTCATTTATTGTTTAATTAAACCATATAGTTGAATATTAGAGTTGTTTCTCATAATACATACATAATCAACAGTTATGATGAAACAAATGTCTCTCATAGAGTTTAGTATGTCCTTTAAGTTTTTCCTAATATAGAGCATTTTTTTTACCACACAGTTGGTAATGAATCTGAAGTTGCTTGTTTTGAAATATATAGGACATAATGCTAACTTGTCGCTAATAGTAAGTTGGACAATGTGCTGTGTATGAACTTACCAAATTATTCTCATATCACATACATGTTTAGCAACAATGTAGTAATTTTCATGCAGCAAATATTTTTTTCATGAAATAATTCAATAAATAAAAACCTATAAAATTCATATTATATGAAATATATGTTACTCATTAAGTTGATGAATGAACAGGTGTATGAGAAGCATACATTATTTTAAAAATATAGAAGTTGTAAAGTGTCTTTTGGGTTGAATGAGATCACATCGTCTTAAAACTTTTGTTTCCACCAGTGTAAAATAATTGTTGGAACCAAAGGATTGTAAAATCGTCTCCAAAATTTTTGTAGTAGAATATTTATTATTGAAGTCATAATTTAACAATGCTTCAACGGTTTCATATTTCTAAATTTCACCTGTCGATTTAGCCTATGGTCTGATGTTTTATTGTCGAATCGCCAGTATGTACCATCTTTCAATTCAAACTTTAAATAAAAAACTACTAAAATATTGACATATCAAATACCCCTTAAACCTAAGAAATTACCATAATCGTATTAAGGAAAAAAATCATCCAAATGATAATATTGATTTAGGATTTTAAATTGAAATTGAAATGAAAAAAAATCTATCAAATATAATGTCTTTTACTAACATAAATCAAAACTCAAAAGAAGAGGGCCAAGCATACCGACTAAGCAAAGCAAAAGGGCACTATCTCATTTCCCCCCTCTTTTAAGTGTGGCCTCTCACTCTCTCTTAGTCTTCCTCTTTGTTTTTCCGTTTGTTCTTCCATCTCTCTGTGAGCTTTGTATCTCACCACTCTCCCCCTTTCCCTTCCTCTTTCTTCCCATGACCGATAGAAATCTAGAAACATCCCAATTACTTCTCCAATTTTGAGTTCGAAATGCTTTTTCTCCATTCACAGTCGATAGTGTGAATCAAAAGCACCTGAAACCCGGTGAACAAATGGCCGCTTATTCCTTGACGGAGCAAAGTAGTTTGATAGCTTGTGAATAAATTAATTACTAAAAGTGATAAAAAAAAAAAACAGAACTCGTTAACCAATCGAGTGAGTGTATAGTTAGTTCATCGCTTAAACCATTTTATTTATCTAAAGAATTAAAATACATAATCTGGTTCATCTTTACTTATTTACATATATTTTTCATACAAATTCATTCTACATAAAATATGATTTTGAATCTGCATATCAAACTAAATCTCATCTTATGATTATTGGATCTATATGATATGAGCAAAAGATCTAAGGCTATTGGTCAACTGGGCTGAAAATTAATACTAATTTAAGAATTATATATCGCTTAAAATGTTCAATACTGAAATTCAATATGCAATATTCAAACAAATGATATATGAGTTTCAACCCTTTCTCAAATTTTTTAGACAAAAAAAGTATCCCCCTCCCCCAAACATACGCACACATTTGCAAAAAAAAAAAAAAAAAAAAATACTAAATCTCAATTTCTTCTTCACTTTACATGCTTCTAAAGTTATTGTTGACGTTGTTTGTTATTACTGTAAGTTGTAAAAAAGACTTTTCAACTATGAAGTTAATCAAAAATTATTTTATAAATGAGAGTTTAGTTGTATACATTGTAAAAGGTTTTAGTCTCAAAATAAACAATTAATGTATTTTATAGACCTTTTAGAATCTGAGCCGTCACACGTTGATGTGAAAAACTACTCATTAATTCAAATTTTATATGTTTTTTATAATATTATATTTTATTTTTATCAAATGAAGAATTTCTCTATAAAACACGAGCTCACCAAACGCGAGCCCTTGAAGTTTAAGTCTGGTATGACCCATGAAGCATTAATGCTTGTACAAGGTCAATCCATATACATTTTCTTCATGGTATGCTCTAACTGTGTTATGCTAGCTCGATCATGTACCTAGGTATAGTTATATGAATTCTAATAATTAAGTTTCTACATATTCACAACACCAAGATAAATAACAGTCATAAATGCATCTAGTATTTGATTTTTGACTACCTAATAAAATACTACATTTAAACCAACTACTACTGATGTCACAAATAATAAGTATACCTCTAAATCATACATAAAATATTTCAAACATCATAATTATTAAGATTAAATTAATTATTATAAATAGTAAAATTGTATAATGAGGTTAATTATAACCCATTTATATGTTAATGCCCTTAAATTGATCAACACATCCAAAAAATGGCGAAATGAACATCACATTAAACCCAATATTGTCTCATTATTGTCGCTCTATTCATGCCAGATTAGCAAGAGGTTTAACGTTTAGCAGTTAACCCGACTAAAATTTATAGAACCAGCCACCTATAGTTTGTAATAAATATTATTGCTACATTGTAGTTCTGAAAAATTTATATTAATTTAAAGAATTCACATCATTTTTGCATATTGAATACTGCTATTCGGTATGCAATATTTAAAGCATTGACATTTATGTTGCAGTTTTAAGATTACCCATCATTTTATAGGTTATAAAAAATTATAAATGACGTATTAAACTTGGATTTTCATAATATTTAATAGGCTAGCTAACCCTGATGGAAAAGTCGTATGCTTTTCAAATCTTCATTTAGTATATGTTTATAATTTAAGAAGATAAAACAAATTTTTTTAGTGTAATTGATTGTGATTATTGTTTTTGTTTGAAGATATCATGGTTCAAATCTTGATATTAATACTCTTTTATTGGAAGTAGAAAAATAATTGTGATAACAAAAATATTCTTCCTACTTTCACTCTCGTTTCACGAAATTTGAAATAGAAAATCTTCAAACATTGAATATATGTTATAGAAGAGCTTCTTCAACCAAGTAGGTATTTTTCTTGAAATTTTTTATCTTATAGAAAGTGATGAATTGAGAAATCGTAACTCAAGTAACATTGATTCAATTATTAAATTGTTTGTGTAGTTCAGTTTAGATAAAATGCATGTGTGTAGCCTAAACATGGATCTTTGTGACAAATATAGTAATTTTTTTGTGGAAAATCTACACATAAATATAGAGATAAATTGGGCGCTATGAAAAAATAGAAGTTCGTAGAATCACTCTCAAGCCACGAAATTTGAAATGAGACTCTCATTTTTCAATTTTATGATTATATTATGTGTAGATTTGTCACAAATGACTATGTTTTGGTTACACTTCTATATTTTGTCTAACCGAAACTACACATACAATTTAATATTAATGTTTGAATCAATGTTACTTGAGTTTCAATTTCAGAATTAATCTCTTTCTATAAAATATAAATAACTTAAGATAAAATATAAATATAAAAGCATCATCACCAAACATATTCCTAGAATTTAATCAAAGAAGTAACAGTAAATATAATGTAGCCTAGCTGGTTATAATCTTCTTTCTTCCTTTGAGGGACCAAGGTTTGAACTCCAATGATAACATTTTTAATACATAAAGATGAACGGGGTGCAATGACAAAAACGACTTTCCTGGAATCACTCTCAGGCCGCGAAATTTGAAATGGGGCAATTCCAACTCATGTTTTGCCTTTATATATCTTTTCGATTGAGAGAATGGATAGGGCGTTAATTACATCCTTAAGTGTTAGTATCTATGGATGGCAATGGAGCGGGCGGGGCGAGCCGGGGCCTCAATTCCCATGCTTCGTTCCACGCTACTATGGGATGGAATGGGTAGACCCACACTTATGTGTTATTTGAAAAAATATATACAATTTTACTTTTAACGATAAAACAAAGGGGGAAAAACTTTATGATTGAAAAATAGTTATAATAGAATGGGTAATTGAGTCTAACAAATTGAAAAATCGACTCTAACTAATTGAATAAAAATCAAAATAGGAAAAATATATATAGATACTATAAGAAATTTTGATAAAATTGGTATAGGATAGGGTGGGGCAGGTCGGGTCGGAAGTAGATTCTCATGTCCCGCCCAATGCTACTGCGGATCGGGTAATACCCGCCCCATCGCGGGTCAGATCGGGTATTATCCGTGGGGCGGGTTCAAATTATCATCAATATTAGCACCATATTTACACTTACTATAAGGGTATTATAGTAACTATCTCTTTTTTCTTCCCTTTTCCTCCTATCTCTCCTCTCCTTCAATTCACGTTGCTTTTCAATGTTTCATTTACAAATTATATTTTTTTGTATATGAACTTAATAAATATTAATATTTAGTATCTAAAATTAATTTTTTACATTTCAATCCTAAAATATTCGATGGAAAATTATATTTTTGTACTTGGTTTTTTTTTTTTTTGCATTTTGGTACTTAAACCTTTTAAAATTTACAAACATGTCCACTACTAAGAAACTTTTGGTCTGCTTTGAAAACTTCTGGCCTACAACCTACTTTGAGGTTCTGGCCTACTTTGAGATTCTGGCATACTTTGCGGAGATTCTGGCCTACTTTAAGGTTCTGGCCTACTTTGTCGATGATATGATCCCAAATGGCCAACTCTACACGTTTTTATTGCTTGCCAAAGAAGCTATCAAGGTTGGAAAGGAAAGAGGCAGAATTTGGTTAAGTGTTGGAAGAGTTTCGAGATGCCCACTTTGGAGGCTTGGTTTGCACAATTGGCTCAATGAAAATTCTAGGTTAATGGCTTGTATTGAAGATGAAGTGTTTATAAACACAATGGTATGCTTGGAAGCTTGAGGAGAAATAAGGAAGGCCATTTACCAAGCTTTTCAAAAGTGTATGTCAAAACAGGAAAACTGCCCGAATTTGGCAATGCAGAAAATGTGTTTGTGAAGCCTACTTTGGAGTGCAATTCAAGACGGATGGATGATAATCGAGTCCAGAGGCTTATACCACATGAAAGTAGGTTTGTGTTTCCACAACGACAACACATTGGATGAAGAATTGGATATCTAGAAGGCTTAGAACAAAAGGCTCAAAGTTAGTACAAAGTCACAAAATTCTGCCTTGTAAAACAGAATTGTTTTCTTTATTCGATTAGGATTAGGTTCTTTTTGCTACTTTTTAGTTCCTTTTTCGTAGTTGAATGTAATTAGGAGTTTATTGCACGTGTGTAGCCTAGCTAGGCCTATTTAAGCTTTCTATTTTGTTGTAAATCAGTAGACTTTGATAAATTGAAAAGAAACCTTTAGGTTTAGTGCAAGTTGCGTACTTGTGAGAGCTTTGGTGGATCCCAAGCTCGAGTTTAGCTCAGTATCGATCAAAATTGAGTAGGAGCAATGTCTAATTGGCAAGGTCCCAATGAGATGGATCCAAGGGTGTTGCTCCTTCTGATGGTGAGTTTCAAGCTTTTATTGAAGGTGGTTCTTCCATGAATGAAAATTTTCCAACTCCAGTGGCAAACAAATTCCGAGCCCTTGATACACTTGAGAACTTTGCTATGTGAGCCATCATAATCTCTAGTCCAGCTCTGAATAGTATAGTGAAGTTTCCAGTTTTGGGTGAAGGGGTAAGGGGTAAAGAAAAGCAAGGTAAAAAGGGTCGCGAAGGCCTGCTATATCAAAGAAAAAGATGATTGTTCTCACTTGGAACATGAGGGGGTTTTAAGTTTTAACTACCCCGGAAAGCAGAAGCAGATTAGTGAATTTGTTACTTGTTTTAAGGTGGATCTTTTTGCAGTTATTGAAACAAGAGTAAGAAAGGAAAGCTAAAAAAAGATATGGGACTTTTGGTGATTTGGAGGTATATCTCATTCATACTTGTGGGTTGAATTTGAGTTTTTGGGAGAAATGAAGTGGATATTTTAATCATAGAAAAGGCAAACCAGTTTGTTCATGGTGAAGTGCGAGGTGATGTTATCTTTTTTTTTTTAACGAAACAATCACTTGCATTAACAAGAAAACCAAGTTACATATGACCTAACTCCAAATGGAGCCAAGTATGAAAATCAAACACATTACAACCCGTAGGAAACAAAGACAGGGCCTTCTGAGCCACCAAATGGGCTACCCTATTGTTCTGCCTACCCACAAACATAATCTGGAACCTGGGCGACGCCGAAAGAAGATAGCGAACTTCCTCAAATATGGCCCCACCAGAAGCGTCAGAGATGCCCCCTGCGTTGACCTTATTAATAACTACTTTCGCATCACCTTCAATCAATACAGTCTCCAAGCCAAGGCGTTGGCACCACCGGATGGCATCCCGAAGCGTGGATAACTCCACCAACATGAGATTCTGCAAACCGCTATACATCACCCCGTGGACTGCCAACACCATACCTGCTGCATCACGTAGAACCATTCCTCCTGCTGCATGGGACCCCTCACGGACTGCACTATCAAAGGAGCATATAAGTCCACCTATCGAATCCCCCTGACCAGCAGGTAATTCCACATTCTGTGGCAGATCCTGTGTAGCACCACCCCGTCCCCCCCCCCCCCCTGCGGAACCTGTAGCAACTCATTCACCTAAAAAAGGAACTCCTGTCGAAGAATAGATGGAAGGGTCTGAATTCCCTCAAAAGCTACCGAGTTCCGACCCTTCCAAATTCTCCATAACAGGCAAACTAACCGAACTACACGGGAAGGCGAAGCATCGCGTTCCAGGAAGCGCTGGGAAAAAAATATTAAAAAACTTGGTGGGAAGTATCTCCAACTCGGCATTCAAACCCGCAACCTCCCACAATCCGCGCGCCACAGGGCAATGCAAAAAGAGATGTTCAGTAGTCTCCTCGATCGCCCAACAAACCGGGCATCTAGCAAGAACTAACACCTTCCTCTCCAGCAGAGCCTCCATGGTTGGCAATATTCGGTGCAAGATTTCCCACACAAAGAACTAAAGCTTAGGCTGGATTGGAAGCCCCCACACTTTAATCCATAGTCCCCGATCCATCGTGCTACACTCCGCTTTGCCAACCCCTGGTCTCCGGGATAGCCGCTCCGCCAGTCTATACCCGGATTTAACCGTGTAGACCTCAGAGGCATCCTCCTTCCAAACAAGCTGATCCGGCATGGCTTCCCTCGGTAAAGGGATCTGCAAAATAGCTAGCACCGTCGATGGAGTGAATGCTGATTCCAAACAATGTCGGCACCTTCCCCTGTATCGAGATCCATCAAATCCGCCACCATCTCCGTGCCCTCCACAGGAACATCCTCCCGCAAGACAGGAGGAGATGGATGTAAATTCAGAAGTAAAAAAAAAAAGGATTGAGGCTTTATATCCCAACTCCTTGTCCATAAGCTTCCTTCTGAGCATTCTAATTTTCGATGTCTTCTGGTTTTTATGATGAAGTAAAGACATTTAAATTTTCTACGAAGGTAGATAAATCCCCTGGACCAGATGTTTCACGAGTGGATTCCTCCACCATAATTGGGATGTTGCTGGCAGTGAAGTTGTACAAGGTATTCAAGACTTCTTCAGATCATCCCACCTACTTTCAAGGTAAACTCAACATACTTAGCCCTAATTCCTAAGTCCCTAAATGCTAAAACTATAAATCAGTATAGACCTATTTCTTGCCGTAGCATTCTACACAAATGTATATAAAAAATTTAGCAAATAAGTTAAACGGTATTCTACCTCTAGTTACTAGTCTGATCCAATCAGCTTTTATCAAAGGTTAGGGCCAGCGATAACATACTGCTTGCCCATGAAATGTTCAAGATGTATAACAAAAATAACATCTCACCAAGGTGTGATCTTAAAGTATATGTGGTGAAGACTTTTGATAGTGTTGATTGACACTTTGTGGAGACAGTTCTAACTGTTATGAGGTTTCCTTCCCAATTCATAAGTTGGATCTATGTTTTCCTGAGAACCACTAGGTTATGTGTTTGTTTACCTCTTCAACATTTTAAAATAAATCCTCTATTGCATGCTAAACAGAGCTACTGTCATTAAAACCTTCCCTCCCTATCCTCAAACACATAGAATTGGGTTGTCTCACTTGTGTTTCGTAGATGATCTGTCAATTTTACAAAGGGAACTTGTGAGGTTGTTACAATTACAAAATAGATGCTTGATATATTCTATGAGGTCATGGGACTCTAGTTTAATCCAACGAAAAGTGAAGTTTATAGACCGTTAGTTACACATGTTTTCACCCCTGTTCTTACACCATTTGAGATGTGGTTTCTCGTGTTTTAGACCGATTTCACGCTAGGTTGTGCTTGTTTGTGATATTTCATGTCCTGGCAAGTGAATGAAGGTTTAGGAGCGAGTTCGGGATCGATTGGGTGAAGATCGGGCTCGAGGCAAGTCACAAAGGAGGTCGCACGGGCACACCCACAACCCACACGGCCGTGCAAGTGACCAGTTTGGCCGTGTGGGATTGTGCGAGAGCAAACACGGGCAGAGCAGAAAGTCCACACGCCCGTGTGAGGATGCATTTTGGCCGTGTGGAATTCTGCGAGAGCAAACTCGGGCAGGATGGAAATTTCACACGGCCGTGCGACCTTGGCCGTGCAAGAAGCCTGGAATTCAACTAATTGATACGCTGCGTTTTGACTAGCACGGGCAACTGGGTGAGCTGCACGGCCATGCAGTCTGCCCGTGTGAGTCGGGATTTTCTGGTTTTAAGCAGATTTTCAGCCACAAGTCGAGGGGATTCGAGTTTTAGAGAGAGAGAAAGCGACGAACAAGAGTCTCCAAGTGCCCTAGATTGATCTTCAACACCATTGGAGGCCAGTTTGAGCTTGGAGAAGTGCCGATCAATGTCCAGAAGCAGGAATCCATCCTTCACAGTATGAATTCCGCGTCTGATTCTGCTTTTGCTTCTTTCTCCATGGAGTAGTTCTCCCATTCATCTGGGTATGGAGAACCCTAGATTTGTATGTTAGGCTTTGATTGTATGAACCCAAGTACTGATTCTATGATTTGATTATATTCGATTGAGGCTTGATTGATTGAATGACATGAATCCTGATCAAATTCCTGTTGTTTCTGCTTTAACCTAGAATGAGAATATCTGCCTAGGTTGATAGAGCATCCTTGATTGAAGATAGGGAGTTGGTGACTTTAGTCGAGGAGCCAAATCACTATTCTGTACCGGATTTACTCCGGTAGTGGAGGTTTTGTTTGTTAAGGCCTCAATCTGTTTACTCCGGTGGAGGTTAGTCGCCCGCTAGAGACTCAGATTGAGAGGGTCTGAAGACCTTTAGTCGAGACTTCAGGCTGTTTAAGAACCTTCCGCAGTATAACTATCATAGAAACTGAACTTGGTAATTGCAATCCGGCTTAACTGCAGTCTAGGGGGAACCATATCCGGGTTACCTCTCTTAACCTGAATACAACTGTTTACTTGATTTGCTAGTTTGTTAGTTTAGACTTGCATTAAAGTTTCATTGCTAGATAACAAGAATTCACTGAGTAGTCATCAGATCTAGGACCCGGGTTGATAATTAAACCCAAACCCGCTATACTACGCTTTAGGAAGTGGTTTCACTTGGCCAATTCCTGGAGTGACAGTAGAAGTGAGTCAAGTTTTTGGCGCCGTTGCCGGGGACGGCTAGGTTGTTGAAGAAAAGTGATTTCTGTTAATTTAGCTTTTTTTTTTGCTTTGTTTGCTTTGTCCCACTTGTGCCTTCACGGGTTTGCTTGCTTGAGTGTGTGCAGGTAGTGCATGACCCGTAGCCAGTCAAGAGGTTTACTGCCGTTGAATCCAGAGATTGACCGCACCTGTCGCCAGCTCAGGAGACAACAGCGAGCTAGACTGGCTACGGAAGAGCGCATAGACGGCCACCTGAGTAGCGATTCTGAAGAAGAGTACGGGATGGACGGAGACTACAATCAGCACCAGGGGAATCCGCAGCAGGTTCCCCCGGTAAATCAGGTCCTGGGGAACAATCCCATACCCCAGGATCATGGGGTTCATCATCCACCGCCGCCGGGTCCCACCTTGGAGTACTACTACACTCCTCGGATTGCTGACATCCGCCCGGTCATCCTCTACCCGCCTATTCCAGCAAACAACTTCGAGATCAAGCCATGCTGGATTCAGCTCATTACATCCTCTATCCAGTTCCATGGCTTGAAGGATGAGGAGGCCAGGGTACATCTTTCCCGTTTTCTGCAGCTGACGAACGGGTTCAAGCTGAATGGTGTCCCGGATGATGCGATCCGCCTTCATCTCTTCCCCCATTCTCTGGCGGGGAATGCTAAGAGGTGGTTGGAGACCCAGCCCCCATTGTCTATCACCTCTTGGGACGATCTGGTTGACAAATTCGTGCACAGGTACTATCCGGCATCGAAGACTACAGAGATCAAGCGGGAGATCACTCACTTTCGCCAAGAGCCAAATGAGTCACTTTGTGATGCTTGGGAGCGGTACATGGGCCTATTTCTGGCAGTGTCCCCATCATGGCTTCAGTGATGCATTCACAGTGGGGAACTTCTACAGTGCCCTCTCTCTAGATAGCCAGAGGGTGATTGAGTCTCTATGCCCAAGAGGGGATATTCTTACTAAGACTCCACCTGATCTGAACCAGATGATCAGTACTTTGGCTGCCAGAGATCATTCTTGGGGACAGGGTAGCCGAGGCAAACAGTCCCGGGACCGTGGTGTGCACGCCATGGAGACCAGATCCGGGCTCGAGCAGCAGGTAGCTGAGCTAGTGCAGACATTGAAGCAGCCCAACAGTCTTATTCCGGGCAGAGGTTTGGCTACACCTCCAGTTGCTCAATGTCAGTGGTGTGAGAGCTCAAATCACTTAGTGGAAGACTGCCAAGCTATGAGGGAGTCTACTACTCCCCAAGAGCAGTTGGACTTCATCGCCAATGCCCGGCGCCTCGACCCGTACAGCCACACATATAATGAGGGGTGGCGCCAGCATCCCAACTTCTCTTGGGGCAGCAGCACCACTAAGCCACCTGGTTTCCCAGCACCAGCTGGTGGCTTTCAGCAGAAGCAGCCCTTCCAGGCTCGACAGGGGCCAGTCCCACAGCAGCAGCCCTACCAGCCTAGGCAGGGGCAACCATTCCAGCAGCCCCAGCGCCAGTTTGCCAAGCCAGCAGCACCTCCGGCTCCAGATGCCCAGATGACGAAGCTGGAAAATATTCTAGCTTCATTCATGACTAGCACTCAGGCAGCTATCACGTCACTGGAGGCAGGTCAGAGGAACTAGGGTGCCATTTTGCAAGATCTGCAGAACCAGTTGGGTATCTTGGCCCGCCAGAACACTACCAGGGCACCGGGGACTCTTCCTGCCACCACTGTTCCGAATCCTCGTGATCCTCACCAGCACTAGCAGCTTGATGCCATCACCACCAGGAGTGGCAAGACCACATCAGCCGCTCCTGTCCAGCCCAGTCGAGATGAGCCACTACCTGCTTCAACACTTCCAGTTGATACTGCAGAAGTGGGGGAAGACACAACAACGCCTGCTCCCAAGCCACAGCCAGTGGTTAAGGAGCATGTACCTCAGCTTCCTTTCCCCACTCGCCTGCATAAAGACAAGCTAGAGACTGAGTTTGCCAAGTTCATGGCAATGTTGAAGCAGGTCAACATCAGCATGTCGTTCATGGAGGCACTGTCGAAGATGCCCAAGTATGCCAAGTTCATGAAGGACCTCCTCACCAACAAGAAGAAACTTGGGAATCTTTCGACAGTGATGCTGAGCGAGGAGTGTTCTGCCATCCTGCAGAACAAGCTGCCCGAGAAGCAAAAAGACACAGGGAGTTTTACTATCCCTCTTGTTATTGGCAGCATGCATGTAGGAAAGTCCTTGGCGGACCTAGGCGCTAGCATAAATGTCATGCCTTATAATTTGTTTAAGAAGCTAGGCCTAGGTGAACCTAGAACTACTAGGATGAGCATTCAGTTAGCTGATCGTTCTATCGTGCATCCTAGGGGTATCATTGAGGACTTGCTTGTTACTGTGGGTGCATTCACATATCCTGTTGACTTTGTTATTTTGGATATAAATGAGGATGTGGATGTACCTTTGATTTTAGGTAGACCGTTTCTCGCCACCGCCAAGGCACTTATTGATGTGCATAGTGGTAAATTGATTCTGTGTGCTGGTGATGAACAAGCTACTTTTTCTGTGTCTGAGAATGGGAAACACTCTCATTTGCATGATGACATAGATTACTGTGATGTGCTTGCTGATTTTGAGACCGCACTCGCTATAACGAGTGCGGGTACTGACGATGTTCTTGAGCGTTGTATTTTGCTAGGTGAGCAGGCATCGCAGGAGCCGCAGCTGGCGGAGCAGTTGGCCGAGTTGGAGAGTGGCCCCTTCTTGGAGGGCGACAGGCTGTTCAAACCGATCTCATCCTCCACCCGCATCGCTACTTCCTTGGAGGAACCACCAGAGCTGGAGCTTAAGCCCCTCCCTTCTCATTTGGAGTATGCATTTCTCCGGGAGGGGAATAAGCTGCCAGTCATCATCAGCTCGACCCTCACACCCGAGCAGAAGACCAGACTGGTGACCTTGCTGAAGCGGTACGAGCGAGCTCTCGCATGGAAGATCACAGACATCCGGGGGATCATCCCTTCTTTCTGCTCCCACCGGATACTGATGGAGGATGAGATGCGGCCAGTGAGACAGCCGCAGAGAAGACTGACATCGAAACTGGAGGCTGTGGTTCGGGCAGAGATCGTGAAGCTGCTGGACGCGGGGATCATCTTCGCCATTTCCGACAGCGAGTGGGTCAGTCCCACCCAGGTGGTACCCAAAAAGGGTGGGATGAATGTGGTACCTAATGAGAAGAATGAGCTGATCCCGATGCGCACGGTGACTGGGTACCGTGTCTGCATTGATTACCGGCGTCTCAACGACGCCACTCGGAAGGACCACTTCCCGCTACCATTCATTGATCAGATGCTGGAGAGGCTGGCGGGGCACGAGTTCTACTGTTTCCTGGATGGGATGTCCGGTTACTTCCCGATCCCGATTGCACCGGAGGACTAGGCGAAGACCACTTTCACCTACCCCTTCGGTACCTTTGCATACCGGAGGATCCCATTCGGGCTATGCAATGCCCCGGCTACTTTTCAGCGATGCATGCTCGCTATCTTTGACCGTCTGGTGACTCACTTCTACTGTGACTCCAGGAATTGGCCAAGTGAAACCACTTCCTAAAGCGTAGTATAACGGGCTAGGTTTATATGTCAACCCGGGTCCTAGATCAGATGACTACTTAGTGAATTCTTGTTATCTAGCAATGAAACTGGAATGCAAGTCTAAACTATCAAACTAACAAAGCAAGTAAACTGTTGTATTCAGGTTAAGAGAGGTCACCCGGATATGGTTCCCCCTAGACTGCAGTTAAGCCGGATTGTAATTACCAAGTTCAGTTTCTATGATAGTTATACTGCGGAAGGTTCTTAAACAGCCTGAAGTCTCGGCTAAAGGTCTTCAGACCCTCTCAATCTGAGTCTCTAGCGGGCGACTAACCTCCACCGGAGTAAACAGATTGAGGCCTTAACAAACAAAACCTCCACTACCGGAGTAAATCCGGTACAGAATAGTGAGTTGGCTCCTCGACTAAAGTCACCAACTCCCTACCTTCAATCAAGGATGCTCTATCAACCCAGGCAGATATTCTCATTCTAGGTTAAAGCAGAAACAACAGGAATTTGATCAGGATTCAAGTCATTCAATCATTCAAACCTCAATCGAATATAATCAAATCATAGAATTAGTACTTGAGTTCATACAATCAAAGCCTAACATACAAATCTAGGGTTCTCCATACCCAGATGAATGGGAGAACTACTCCATGGAGAAAGAAGCAAAAGCAGAATCAGACGCGGAATTCATACTGTGAAGGATGGATTCCTGCTCCTGGACGTTGATCGGCGCTTCTCCAAGCTCAAACTGGCCTCCAATGGTGTTGAAGATCAAGCTAGGGCACTTGGAGACTCTTCTTCGTCGCTTTCTCTCTCTAGGAATCGTTCTCTCTCTCCAAAAACTCGAATCCCCTTCTGTTTGGCTGAAAATCTGCTTAAAAGGGCATCAGTGGCCAAAGCACGGTCGTGGGCACGGCCGTGTAATGCCTCAGCCCGCCCGTGCTTTGGCTAGTGTTAATTACAGAGCCAGTGCAATGGGGAAAACACGGGCGTGGTTGATGATGGACACGGCAGTAAAAGCACGGCCACAGAACACGGCCGTGTTCTGTTTTAGGTCTGCCCGTGTTTTGGCTCCAGCTTGACGAAATGACCTCCGAATGCCCCGAAACTAGTGCTTAGCCTTTCCTTTGACGCCTGGGACCTGAAATATGACAAAATAGCACAACCCGGCGTAAAATAGGCCAAAATACACGACTATGCTTCTCAAACGGATAAGAATTTGGGGTGCAAATACATGCAATTACATCGTTATCATATGGTCGGCGAGATTATGGAGGTGTTTATGGACGATTTCTCGGTTTATGGAGACTCATTCTCTCACTGTCTCCATAACCTCGAACTTGTCCTTAAACGGTGTGAAGAAACGAACCTGGCACTGAGTTGGGAGAAGTGTCACTTCATGGTTCGAGAAGGCATAGTTCTTGGGCATAAGATCTCCAAGATGGGGATTGAGGTGGACAGAGCGAAGATCGAGACTATCAACAAGCTGCCTCCTCCTACATCTGTTAAGGGGATCCGGAGTTTTCTTGGTCATGCAGGGTTCTACAGGCGGTTCATCAAGGATTTCTCGAAAATTGCTCTGCCCCTGACTAAGCTCCTAGAGAAGGATGCCCCCTTCCAGTTCACTGATGCATGCACAATGGCTTTCACGACCTTGAAGGAGAAGCTCACACAAGCTCCTATCATGGTTGTTCCTGACTGGTCCTTACCATTTGAGATTATGTGCGATGCCAGTGACTTTGCTGTTGGAGCTGTGTTGGGGCAGAGGCGTGATCAGCATTTCCGACCTATCTACTACGCCTCGAAGACCTTGAATGATGCCCCGGAGAACTACACCACCACGGAGAAAGAGCTGCTCGCGGTGGTGTTTGCCTTCGATAAATTTTGTCCTTATCTGGTCTTGTCCCATGTGATTGTGTATACTGATCACTCCGCGATTCGATACTTGATGAGCAAGGCTGATGCCAAGCCTAGGCTCATACGATGGATCTTACTGCTGCGGGAGTTTGACATTGAGATTCGGGACAAGAAGGGAGCAGAGAATGTTGCTGCCGATCACCTCTCCCGGT
The DNA here is from genome assembly GCA_964030455.1 of Linum trigynum. NCBI lineage: Eukaryota > Viridiplantae > Streptophyta > Magnoliopsida > Malpighiales > Linaceae > Linum > Linum trigynum. Next base: position 47,297,444 of record OZ034817.1, on the reverse strand, counting down.
TGGACGCACCCCCTAAGACAACCTCGAGGAGGAGATCAATGACTCCTTTCCAGATGAGAGACTGCTGATGATGTGCCTGGTGGAGAGTGTCACCCCCTGGTATTCTGATTTTGCAAATTATCTTGTGGGCCAGCAGCTGCCCAAGGGGATGACAACTCACGCCAAGAGGAAGTTCTTCTCCGACCTGAAGTACTACTTCTGGGATGACCCCCATCTCTTCAGGATCGGAGCCGACGGGATCATCCGTCGATGTGTTATGGAGAGTGAGATGGAGGGCATTCTATCTCACTGTCATGAAGGACCTGCTGGCGGTCACCACGGAGGAAACCGCACGGCGAGGAAGGTGCTCCAGTCGGGCTTCTACTGGCCCACGCTCTTCAAGGACGTAGACGCCTTTGCACGCAGGTGCGACCGATGCCAGAGGTCAGGTAACATCTCTGCCCGTGATGAGATGCCCCAGAATGTGTTTATTATTTGTGAGATTTTTGATGTCTGGGGTATCGACTTCATGGGCCCCTTCCCTCCATCCTTTGGTAATACATATATCCTTGTTGCTATTGACTACGTCTCTAGGTGGGCTGAGGCGCAAGCTTTGCCCACTAATGATGCTAGACGTGTTTGTGGTTTTCTGAAGCAGCTATTCTCCCGGTTCGGGACACCTAGAGCCATCATAAGCGACCGAGGCACCCATTTCCAGGGTCAGTTCGATAAATTGTTGTCTCGCTATGGTGTAACTCATAAGGTGTCCGTGGCCTACCATCCTCAAACCAGTGGCCAGGCCGAGCTGACGAACCGGGAGCTCAAGCGGATCTTGGAGAAGACGGTGAACCTATCCCGCAAGGATTGGTCCACCAAACTCGATGATGCTCTGTGGGCATATCGCACTGCCTACAAGACGCCCATTGGTACCTCACCGTACTGGCTTGTCTATGGAAAGGCATGCCATTTGCCCGTGGAGCTAGAGCACAAGGCCTTCTGGGCCCTTAAGTTGCTAAACTTGGATGTTAGTGTTGCAGGTGTTGAGCGAAAAATGCAGATGTTGGAGCTGGAAGAGTGGCGTTATCACGCCTATGAGAACACCAAGCTGTACAAGGAGCGCACGAAGCGCCTACACGATGCACGGTTGCGGGGTCCGAAAGAGTTCCGGGTTGGTGATCGAGTTCTCCTTTATAACTCTCGCCTGAAACTCTTTCCAGGAAAACTCCGTTCCCGGTGGTCTGGACCGTACACGATCACACAGGTGTTCCCGTATGGCACGATTGAGATTGCTAACCCGCAAACTGAGCCGTTTAAAGTGAATGGCCATCGTCTCAAGCTCTACCTGGGAGACGAGGTCGAACGTGTGGAGTTAGTAGTGGAGCTCGCGGACCCTTAGTTCCGCAATTGGCGTCCAGCTAAAAGACGGTAAAGAAGCGCTTGTGGGGAAGCAACCCCACCACGGTTTGATTTTCTTTCTTGTGTTTTGAGTCGGATTGTAAGCCAGTTTGGTTTTGGTTTGTTTTCTTTTGTTTTGGATGATGTCTTATTGGGCTGACATTGGACCTAACATATTGTGTTGAGATCTTCGGTTTCCTCTAGCTGTGCTTGTCTTGACTGGTTCTCTATCCAGTCCGCTTCACTCCGACTGGTCCGCTTCCAGTCTCCTGCAGTCCGTGTATACCGGTAACATCGTTCCCCTTTCCCTTCCCTCTTCTCCATTGAGGGCAATGTCGATCTTAAGTGTGGGGGGGGGGGTGTTTATCTTTTGAATGCATTAGATCTGTTTGTGTGCTTGGAGCCTAGTCCACTGTCCAAATTTTTAAATTTGAGGGCTCCAAGTACGTGTTCCTTGCAATTGCCTGCTCAGTATGCTTTGAATTGACAGTCTTTATAGTAATATGCAACCTAGGGAGGTAGTGTAGCACTATGGAGGATGTTGATGCATTTAAGAAATCTGATTTCTTCTTCATATTGTGTTGGTTGATTGAGTGAATTAGTGATCTTAGGACCCTTGAATTGTGTGGTGTTGTGGACTCTCCACCTGTCATGGACTCTTGTATCATGTTTTGAGTTTAACAGGTGCTCGAAAATGTGCTTCAAAATAACGTCTCCCGTGCGAATAGGGCGAAAGTGTGTAAGGGGAGACGGGAATCAGTTCCCAATTTCCACCTACTACCTCCAGCCCCCTTACATGTCTTTCCCCCGCACGAGGCTCGAGACATCCGCTCCTGGCATGGCCGGTAAGAGCAGGTTGGGACCCTTGAAAAAAAAAAGAGTAAAGAAAAAAATAACAGAAAACAAGCAAAACAGAAAGAAAATGGGTTCCAACCATCTTAAGAGAAAATAGAGCACCTTGAAAAATGTGAGTCCATGATCCTTTGTTTTTGAGAATCTCTTCATCCACAATTCATTTGTCCTCTGTTCACTATTTGCCATGATTCCGACTCGATACTAGTGCTCTCGCCGAAGAAGCTATGAGATGACTTATGCGTCGGTTGACCTCGTAAGTTGCTAAATGATCTAGGAAGTCCTCTACTTACGATCTGGGTTGTTTGTTGCTACAGAGGTCTGGAGAGTTGCATTGGTTTGAGTTAGGTTTGCTTGGGGACAAGCAAACGGTTAGTTACACATGTTTTCACCCCTGTTCTTACACCGTTTGAGATGTGGTTTCTCGTGTTTTAGACCGATTTCACGCTAGGTTGTGCTTGTTTGTGAGATTTCAGGTCCTGGCAAGTGAATGAAGGTTTAGGAGCGAGTTCGGGATCGATTGGGCGAATATCGGGCGCGAGGCAAGTCACAAAGGAGGTCGCACGGGCACACCCACAACCCACACGGCCGTGCAAGTGACCAGTTTGGCCGTGTGGGATTGTGCGAGAGCAAACACGGGCAGAGCAGAAAGTCCACACGGCCGTGTGAGGATGCACTTTGGCCGTGTGGAATTCTGCGAGAGCAAACACGGGCAGGATGGAAATTTCACACGGCCGTGGGACCTTGGCCGTGCAAGAAGCCTGGAATTCAACTAATTGATACGCTGCGTTTTAACTCGCACGGGCAACTGGGTGAGCTGCACGGCCGTGCAGCCTGCCTGTGTGAGTCGGGATTTTCTGATTTTAAGCAGATTTTCAGCCACAAGTCGAGGGGATTCGCATTTTAGAGAGAGAGAACGATTCCTAGAGAGAGAAAGCGACGAACAAGAGTCTCCAAGTGCCCTAGATTGATCTTCAACACCATTGGAGGCCAGTTTGAGCTTGGAGAAGTGCCGATCAACGTCCAGGAGCAGGAATCCATCCTTCACAGTATGAATTCCGCGTCTGATTCTGCTTTTGATTCTTTCTCCATGGAGTAGTTCTCCCATTCATCTGGGTATGGAGAACCCTAGATTTGTATGTTAGGATTTGATTGTATGAACCCAAGTACTGATTCTATGATTTGATTATATTCGATTGAGGTTTGATTGATTGAATGGCATGAATCCTGATCAAATTCCTGTTGTTTCTGCTTTAACCTAGAATGAGAATATCTGCCTAGGTTGATAGAGCATCCTTGATTGAAGGTAGGGAGTTGGTGACTTTAGTCGAGGAGCCAACTCACTATTCTGTACCAGATTTACTCCGGTAGTGGAGGTTTTGTTTGTTAAGGACTCAATCTATTTACTCCGGTGGAGGTTAGTCACCCGCTAGAGACTCAGATTGAGAGGGTCTGAAGACCTTTAGTCGAGACTTCAGGTTGTTTAAGAACCTTCCGCAGTATAACTATCATAGAAACTGAACTTGGTAATTGCAATCCGACTTAACTGCAGTCTAGGGGGAACCATATCCGGGTGGCCTCTCTTAACCTGAATACAACTGTTTACTTGCTTTGCTAGTTTGTTAGTTTAGACTTGCATTAAAGTTTCATTGCTAGATAACAATAATTCACTGAGTAGTCATCAGATCTAGGACCCGGGTTGATAATTAAACCCAAACCCACTATACTACGCTTTAGGAAGTGGTTTCACTTGGCCAATTCCTGGAGTGACAGTAGAAGTGAGTCAGAAGTCTTCTGTATTGGTATTGAGTATCCTACACAGGGGCTTATTACCTCAAAAGCAGGATTGCAGATTGGTAAACTTCATGTTATATATCTAGGAATCCCTCTAGTTGCCGGTAAATAGAATGTTATGGAATCTAAGGTTTCAGTGGAGAATATTACTGCCAGGATAAGGGGATGGGGGCAAGAAAATTCCCTATGTTGGCAAATTGTCGTTGATTTCCACTGTGATGTCAAGCATAAGACAATATTGGATTACCATAATTCAACTACTTGTTAAAGTGTTAAAACTGATATAGAAGGCTAATTCTGATTATCTATGGAGTTCAGAGGAAGAGGGAATAATGCCAAAGGTTAAGTGGGAGTCAATCGCTCTGCCAAAAGAAGGAGACCTGGGATTCAAAGACCTCACGAGCTGGAATTTTGCATCTAATTCCTCTTAACTTGAAACTATTTGTAAATTTTTAAAAGTTCAAGTATCAAAATGTAATATATAAAATTTTTAGATAGTAAAATCTAATTTCCATTAATATTTTTATGACTTATACGCAAAAAAAAAAGGTATTAATCTTACAATCTATTAAATTCAGGTACCAGACTGTAATTTGCATATGAAAGGGAGTTGTTGTCATGAGTAGGTAGTTACAATAATACTCTTAATGAATTATAATAGAATGGTGCTAACACTAATAGGTATTATACCCTCTATGTTCCCATGGTAGAAGGTGTGCTATGTTTTTTTTAAACCAAAGATCGCTTCAATTACCAGGAAAACAAAGATATAACATTTACAACTTCGTAGCGAGCCAAGGGAAAAAATCAAAGTTGCTCAAAGTAATATGAGAAAAAGATAGGCTTTTTAGCCACGATATGAGCTACCCTATTGTTATGTTTGATTCCTAAGTGCACTGAAAATCCTGGGTTGATGCGGAGCAACCATTGAACTCCTTGAAAAATAGTGCATCCCCTAGCATCATCAGTTATCGCTACTGCATCATTGACCTTGACAATTACACATTCGCGTCGCCAACGAAGTTCGTAGAGAAAAATCTAGCATTACTATACCACTGACCAATGCTGTCAAAATCTAGATTTTAAGTAAAATCGAAAACTGAGGTAGAATCGAAATCGTAGATTAAAATTGTAAGATTTTAAGGTTCATATTAAAATAAATACTTAAAACACTAGATAGTAATAAAAATTCATATCTTGAATAACAATCAACCACATAAAGCATAATTACTTCCCAAGATAAGTTTGTTTGTTAAACAAACACAACTAATATATATATTTTTCTTGTACATAATAGAAACACACAAATAAGAAACCTGAAACATTATAGATATGACTGTTAATTAATTGTTAAGAGTAGAAAATCACATAAAATCGTTAGGATCAACATTAACATCACTTACACATCATCGTCATCATCCTCAACCTCACCCTCACTCTCATCGTTTTTATTTGTTTAAGTACTAATATCATTACTCTTATGATCACTTGAAGTACTTTCACCAATAACCATATTTCCTTGATTACCATCATCTGGAAAAGATAACTCATTGATTGATGCATTCCCTTCTTAATTGATAAAAGGTTGGGTTAGTGGTGCTGAATGATTGGGAGATGAACAAAAGCTTGCAATGTAATGGAGATTTGGATTATTATGAGGGTGGTGGGAACAAACTACAAGCTAATAGGGAGGGTGGAAGATATCGTTGATGGAAGGAGTTCGGCGCCGACGTGCGAAAGAGGAAGATACGAGGAAGAGAATGAAAATAAATTTAGGGTTAACAATCAGGTTGGGGTTGTGTTGTTCATTATGTTGGGTTGGGGAAAGTAAATTTGACTCGGTTCATGGGCATAACCCAACTTGACCGGCCTAATTTTGATCCAATTGATATGAACCTTGAAATCGTACAAAATCGTAGAAATCGTAGATTTTATGGATTTTAGAGTTTTAAATCGGGATTTTATGGGATTTTAAGGTTCAAAGATTTTACAGTAAAATCAGGATCAGAACCCATAGGTAAGATCGTAAAATCGTAAAATTTTAAGATTAAAATCGGGATTTTGACTACATTGCCACTGACTAGTCGTCTCCGACATAAATGCATCTTTTAGCATTAATTAGCTTTCGGTAACTGAGACGACATTACATATAAACATAAATATGAGTGGCAACATCATCTAACCACCATTTTTTCTATGTACTAAACCTAAATTATATTTAGAGCAACCCCAAGTAAGAAACATATCCTACATAGCACACCGAGAAACATGCTTGATACATTCCTTGTTAGTGTGTCCATGTTTCTCTTAAAAGTAACATGTTGAACCAATTTTGTGTTTTCTTATAATAATGATATATGTTTAAATTTTTTAATTTTTAATTTTAGATATATTTAAAAAATTCGAACCTGATATCATCAAATTGAAATTTTGTGTTATTACAACTAGACCAATCTCTTATTCATAATTTTGTATTTCATTTTTATCTGCACTCTTTAAAACAACAACCTTTTTATCCTTCATCTTCCATTTGCTCTCAATATCATTTGAAGTGCTAGCTATGTGACCTGACCATTTTTAGTTCTTTGTTGCTTCAATCTCCCTTCTTCTCGCACATAAAACGAAATGAGCTCATTAAGAGTTTGTTTCTCCTTTTGACAGCTATAACCAAGGTTGTCAACCCATTTTAACTCGTTGGTTCGGTCACGCAAGTGAGTTGAGACTTGAGCGTTAATGGGCCGATCGCTTTTGCACGGTTTAGCTTTGATATATGGTAAAAGTCATTATATTGTTCATACATTTATAAATTATATAAAATCGCATCTAACACATAAGTAATAACATATAACATTACACTAAAATAACATGTCCTAATTGGATCCAACATATAGTGAAAATTCACACACACTTATATAACATCAATTTGATGTTCAAATGTGCAACTTAGAATTCCAATATGATACCTTGCAGCGGGTTGTCGCGGCGGGTGTGTACAATTCGTTTTTCTCACGGGATCAGCCTCAAAGTGGGTCGACCCGCGGGTTGACAACCTTGGTTGTAACAGACCTTAAATTGATTAAATTGTGTGAGAATAGACATAAAGAACGAATGCACGATTAGATATGATAGGAGCGTTAAAACATATTAGTTACCATGGTAACATTCTAACCGATAGTATTCAGATGATTTGATTTGGTTAATTTCGATAATTGATTTGATTTAATTTAATTTTTTAGCTTGTTTGGTTTAGGTGGTTTGGTTTCAGACACTTCTAACCAATCAAACTAGTTAAGTAATTAGCCATATATCTTACTAGCTTTACCCGACCCGTTGGTCAGACAAAGTTTGTTTTATTTCTTTTTTAACGTTTCAGGTTAATCGATTCATTCATATTTTCAAATGATTTGGGATTTCTAAACAATTTATTGATGATAAAATAATATTTGTGCTACTTGTTTATTGTGACATTAGTTCATATATTTTTTAGGAGATGCTTCTAAATCATTTACTGAGTTGTTAGTATGGATTGATGGGTGCTAGTATCTTTTTTGAACTGCCGACATTGATTTTCCCATCGATCGGAGCATGTTATTTTGTCTCCCTTAAATGCTAATAGAGTGAGAAGGTTTGAGATCTCTCAAAAAAGAATATTCAACTCTTATGTATTACATGAAATGAGTCTATATTGGGTTAGGTTTTGATTGACAATGAAATACGGCGACAAATAAGAAAAAAAGGGAAAAAGGGTGGAAATTGATGTCTCCTGATATTTGGTTGCACATCTTTCCTTTTATATGTTCTTTGTGTGTTTTCTTTTCCATTATAGCTACATATAATAAAAATGAAAAAATTCCAAGCTATGAAGTTGATATAAAAGAATACTATACTTATCATATTGCAAAAATATTTTAAGTAAATCATGGCCATAACAACTATACTTATCATTATGCAAAAAAAAAATCTCAAAGGAAAGAAATTTTTATTATACGTGTATATTTTGCCTAAACTATATAAAATAGAATTCAATATTAAATATTCAAATCATTTTTACTCGAGTTCTTATTTCAAAATTAGTCTCATATAAAATATAAATATTGTCAAAAAAATTATAAGGTCTATAGATATATGTTTCTACCGTTCAATGAAAGAAAATGCAACAAATACAATGTAGTCTGATGCACGATAACGTGATCGTTGGGTTGATGTGTAATGGAGTATGGACACCTAAACTTGCAAGGCCTGCAATCAACAATGAAAACAACCACATTGGTTCTATGTATTCAAACAACACATAAGAATTGGAATACACAAACAAATACATGCATACAATTTTCATTAGCTCCAGTGGGTGATATACTGGTATGTGTGGTAGTTGCGACAATGACTCGTCCAAAACTACATATGTCCAATAGACATTCATCAAAAGTATAGTTGAAATGTAGCAATGCAATTACCCGATTGATGGACCCGGATCGTTGCTTTATCACATTAACAGCTAAAGGCTCTAATAAAATGGATATAGTGCAAACACATTCAGAAAGTGAGACCCACCTGGTTATTGTTCAACCTAGCCTCACACATCCGTACGGACATACGGTAGGTAATGAATCACTTTGAACTATTTCGTTCTTTTCTGGAATACTATTGATTAAGCAACATGGGGAAAAAGATCATAAACCGAAGGACTTTGACATCATATAGAAGGGTTCTCTGCTACAACTGTGAAGAGGGAGATGGTTTAGGTAAGCATTTTGACATCATGTTCACGCCTCATACCACGTTCGGATTATGGAATAGACTATGTCGCCACCATCTAGTGAGAAGGTTAGAAACAGTGGACAAAAAGTTTGGACGAAGGACTTTGAGGAGTTATGATAACATATCCAAAAAAATGTTCTCTATATGAAAGTTATCATTGCAGCTGGAAATACTATTTTACAAAAAAATAGTGTTGGAAAGACCAACACGTTTATGAAATAATTACCTCCATAAAAGGGGGAAAGCAAAGGTAAGTGCTCCTTAAACTTTCACACCTTAACCTGACAATACTTAGAAGCATACATTACTTGTCTCGCCCCTGCTCCAAATCAGAAGCTTTCTAATAAAACTTTATAAGAACAATTCAGTGACCATTATGTAGTTGTAGAAATTTGGAAGCAACCGTTGTCCAACATTAACTAAATTTGAGGTGGGTGGGCACGATGTACTGATGACCTATGATTTCTTCACTAAATTAGGAGGCGGTAAGGAATTAACCATCTAGCAAACAATGAGGGCATCCACATGGAGTAATGAAATTTAGGTATAAAATACCATCCAAGTCGTGAAAGAAGGCAGTTCCCAAAAGCCTCAAAGCCTTGACATTGCAAGACCAACCATCTGTTGAAGCAAATTCTACTCCTGCAGTGAAATAGAAAGCAAGAATCGGTAAGTGATGACTGCATTGGGGAGTTGAAACCTTTTGAAAGACGTGTTTGTGAAAACTGAAAACGCATAAAAGTTGTCATATCACCAGTGCTCAGGTTAGGAATTAGGATCATCACCATCACTGGCCCGGAATCTCTAAGGACCTAAATAAATATTAGAAAAACGATGACACTCGGCATTACCAAATTATCCTTCCAGCTCTTGAAACTACCATTCTATGATCAAGGTTAGCTTACAATCTGGGATTCTTTTTATTTGACAGAGGGTATGTATAAAGTTCTTTCTTTTACGGAAGGAGATGGGCGTTGGTGATTTTCCAATAGAGTTAAGACCAAAGCACACACACAAAACCATACAACTTTTCAACTTATGCAAGTGAATCAATAAATGCCGTAACATCTACTGCCTAAGGCAAATTGAATAGCTGGACATAAATATGTCTCCCACATCACCTATGAAGTCCAGATACGCAAAACAACTCAAAGCAACAGAAATAGAATTCATGAAGCAAATAGCAAGTCCAAGCCTAGGGAAGCAATACCAATTGAAAGCTTAGAAATGGAATGGCGAACCCACCAATTTAACACACATAACTGTCATTCCAATAAGCTGACTGCAACAACTGAAATGCAGAAGAAGTAGCAATCGAACTGCAGGCATGGAGAATTTATTGATAGAGGTGAGCCTTTGGTTTTGAGATAATAAGCCTTTCACATGTGAAGAATCGCGAGTTGAAAGATAGAAAAAAAGAAAACACAAACCCATCGATTTGGAGTGCAGACCTTGACTGAGCTGCCAATCCATGAAATGAATCGCGAGAACTGTAATCCCAAAGAAGAAGTGGTCGAACAACAGGTATGCAGAATCGATTGGCAAAAACGGACCTCCTTACTGCAACCCAACACAGACCTAGAACTCAATTATCTAGATTCAAAAGGAACTTAACTCTCAATTGATTATAATCGCACGATGAAGGAAAAAATTTAAGCAACAATCTCTCCACCAATCTAAAACGCCACCTCGAGATATCAGTGGGAAGCGATTTGGTGGGGAAGTCGGAGAAGCGATCGAACGACACTATGACTAAACCGCCATACCAATGTAGAGCAGTGAGAAGATAATCGCTTTAGCTCAAATGCAGAGGAAGAGGAGGAACGAAGCTATCCAGAATGGACCACCGGATATGAAATTGAGAGGCCTCCGCCCTGCTAACGGAGAGTGGTGAGGTTTTGGTTTGGGGTAATGGAGAAACTGCTGCAAAAAAAAAACGATACGAAGATACTAACAAAGGCCAAGGGGGGCTGCAATTTGATGGGGAAAGAGAAAGAAAACCGGAAGTCGATGGCGATTCCAAAAGGGGAGAGAGAAAAACGCCCGCTAAATGCCCTGCCACGTAAGGTCCCGCAAATCACTCTATGGACAGAGAATTTTGAATGGAGGGTGGAGTTTTATGTTTCCACTATAAATGATACTGTAGATACATTATATACCCATACTAAATGCTTTGCATAAATACTAAAAGTCAAGCGTATCTCCCTTTTGGACACCTATATAAGCAAAAATTAAGCTCATTGTTGTTCCTATACTATATTTTTCTTCTAGAGTGTAGACAACAAAACATGGACAACTAATTTAAATAAACTCATGTATCATGCTGAATGAAAACCTAAAATAGAAGAATTCTTTTTTCGCCCTTTATATTTGCTAAGAGACTAAGACAATTCACACAGACACACCAAATATACATTAATCTCATACCATTGACATTAACAATAAATATTTTTCTCAATAATGTTATGCTATACTGGTTAGTCCAGTTAATTAATTAACCAAACTGATTAAACTTTAATTTAGTTAATTTAATTGTTGTATTAATTTGATCGGTTTGGTTATAATAATTATGTACTTCATGGTTAGTAGAATGTAAATTTAACTAGTTTGTTAATTACCATAATTATCATTTGAACACTGATGAGTAGATCACCAAATAACTTGAATTTCAAAACTGTTTGAGTCTAACTGAGAGTAGGAGGGAGACTCAAGTTAAAGAGGGATGAGAAGATTAAGCAATAGGGGTAATCCGGACAGAGGGAGTTCATTAGAGAGAGAAAGTTTCTTAGTATAGAGTGAGAGAGTAAAAATACGATCCCCTCTATTAACCGGAGTAAATGCTCTATTTATAGGCTACATTGTGGTGGGTAGATATTTAATGGTGACATGACTACTGAATCTGTCTTCGGTACTCGCAGGCGCGTCTTATGGCCCGAAACCTCAGCCGCGAGTACCTTTCTTCCGCGAGAGGGGCTTTTCCGCGGCTGCACCGGCGCGAGTCGTTCTTCTTAGGGTAAACGTTGGTCTGTCTCGTTGGCGCGACTAGATCTGAGCCATACCCCCAACAAAAACCTTAAATTTTTAAGCAAGATGAGACATCTCTATAATATACACCCGAACGTCACCCCCTGTCCTTCAGACTTCATTGAAATCAAGCTTGCTACAAGTGTACTTGTTTCAGCCTTATCGTTTTGGGAAAACATTTATAAATTTGACCTCATTTGTGTCCACACCTCTAGATCTGACAAAGCACAATTTGATCTGTTGACCCGACCTGTACCTGCCCAAAATAAAAAAAAAGGTTGATGTTTTTATAATCTGAAACTGAAATGATCCGAACCCGATTAATCCGTAGTTTTTTTGATCGAGGTGGATCGGATAGGTTAGTGGGTCGACCTGCTAGACCGATTCTTTGAATAAACATTTGTGTTCTTTAAAAATTTATGAAGCATGTTTGATTATGTTTCTGAGTATGCTGATAACCCAACCTGAAATCCAATGGGTTTGATCAATAATTGAACCAAAATTAAACAACCCAACATGACCCGACCCATATTGACCTGTAACCCAAGATTCCCAACCCAAAATTACCCAACCCAACCCAACTTACAGGTCTACACCTCTAAAGGCTTATGGAATACAACTTTTCATCATAATAAGAGTTAACCTATTTGAGTCCTCCCACTTACCATAATAAATCGAATCTTGTTGAGTGTTGCCCTCGGTGAGTTCATCGGGTTTGGGAATTCTGAAAGCTTAATCTATATCCATGCAGCCCAAGAGAATCATCATATTCACTTTCCAGTCCTTAAAATTAGTCTTGTTGGGCATGTGACTCGGACCTAGCAGCGCCAGAGGAACGCACCGACGCTACTCAGCGCAAAAATCCCAGCGAGCGCGACACCGTGAGGGCGGACCGGCGCGAAGACCTCGAGCACGGCACATGCTATGTGCACGTGGAAGGATCGAAGCGTGGACCAGACCAAAGAGCCGCAGAAAGCGTTGTCTCGCTTCCCGAGGGGTAGTCACATCAGGGTCCCTAACACAATCATAGGTAAGCCTCTGACATGTCCTAGGTATGGGCATGGCCTAAATCCCTGACATGTTAGTGGTCATGTCGTTGTACCATCATGTAGCTCAACCACTCACCCACCACCATGTAGCCTATAAATATGGCATTTACTCCGGTGGGTGAGGGGATCGGATTTTTCTGACTCTATCTCTAAGATTATCAACTTCTCTCTCTAAGATATTACCCTCTCAACTCTATTCGTAATTTCCTCAGTTCTTCCATCGACGGTTATTCTTCCCTTGCTTACTCTCCTTGACCCATCTTCCCGAGTCTCACTCCTATACCCAGTTAGGCGCAAACAATTGGCGCCCACCGTGGGGCCAAGTAGAGAAGCAAAAAAAAAAAAAACCGACCAATGGCAGAGCATAACTCCACCTCGCATGCCCGCTCCCGGAGGCAACCATACCCACGTCGGGAGAGCCGCCGAGGTCATCCTCCGACTCGATGTCGAACGATGGCGTCGCCGGAACCCCATCGTCACCGCCGCCGTCCCCATCACCGGAATCGCCCAATTCCAACGAACGATCAGTAGAAGTGTGCGAAAGAGGGGAGAGATTACCTTCTTCGCCTTGCACGACCTCGGTCTCGTCGATGTTGATGCTAGCCATGATAATAACTCGAGTTTTAGCAACAGCAAAAGGAGAAACAGAGAAGAAGAATCTCAGAGAAGGGATGAACGAAGAAACAGAACGAAGAAGCAGGAAGCAGAGTCGGAGGAAACAGATGAGTCCCACTCCCCCACAGCCAGCCCATATTTATAGTCGGCCAGGGGAAAACGAAGAGTTAAAGTCACATAGGGATCCGTAACCGTCAGATCCTACCAAATCTTTTCGAATTTCAAAAAATCCCCGCCCAAGTAGCCCAATCATACAGGGACACGTGGATACCTACCATCATAGGTACTAGTCGATGACGCCACAAATGTCGCGCACCGCCTGGGGGGCATGACACACCCGCGAGGAAGAAAAAACATCCCAAGCCCAACTTAAAAGTAGCGCGCACCAACCTCAAAGTAACGCGCACAACGGGAGGCATACCCGTGAGGAAGAAAAAGCGCAAGCGTCGCCCGTAGCTCAAAGTAACGCGCACAACGGGGGGCATACCCGCGAGGAAGAAAAAACACCCCAAGCCCAACTTCGAGCGACCCACCCTCAACTTAAAAGTAGAGCGCACACCAAGTGAAGAATCCCTAGGAAACCGCGCGATTAACACAACCTCAAGCGTAAGCGTCGCGCGTAGCTCAAAGTAACGCGCACAACGAGTGTGAAGAATCCCATGAAAACCGCGCGATCAACACGACTCCAATCAGGCGGAGATCAGCGCGATCGGTAACGGACCCGGAAAATTTACCCCGCAGAGATCATGCAGGCTCGAGTCAATCAAGCGGAAATCTAAACAGGTGGTATTCACATAACACCCCCTGATGGGGGGCAATTGTTGGGCATGTGACTCGGACCTAGCCGCGCCAGAGGAACGCACCGACGCTACCCAGCGCGAAGATCCCAGCGAGCGCGACACCGTGAGGGCGGACCGGCGCGAAGACCTCGAGCGCGGCACATGCTATGTGCATGTGGAAGGATCGAAGCGTGGACCAGACCAAAGAGCCGCAGAAAGCGTCGTCTCGCTTCCCGAGGGGTAGTCACATCAGGGTCCCTAACACAGTCATAGGTAAGCCTCTGACATGTCCTAGGTATGGTCATGGCCTAAATCCCTGACATGTCAGTGGTCATGTCATTGTACCATCATGTAGCTCAACCACTCACCCACCACCATGTAGCCTATAAATATGGCATTTACTCCGGTGGGTGAGGGGATCGGATTTTCTGACTCTATCTCTAAGATTATCAACTTCTCTCTCTAAGATATTACCCTCTCAACTCTATTCGTAATTTCCTCAGTTCTTCCATCGACGGTTATTCTTCCCTTGCTTACTCTCCTTGACCCATCTTGCTTACTCATTTAACAGGGGGACATTGTTCGTGTTGGCAAATCTTGAGTTGGTCGACATAAAAGCTAAATAGAGAACAACAAAAAAAAAAAACTTTTGAAGCTCAGATTGAATTACTCAGCTGATAATATAGTCATCAAATTTCAAGATATCTAGCACAACGCTCTTAACAAGTCTTTGGACCGTATTAGTAACTGTTAGTGGTATTGTTATTGTAGTGATCAAATATTGATGATAAGTTATGCTGAATAATAAACACCTCTTTAAAATAATTTATTGTTCACATTAACTTATACATATAATCGTCACATATTTATCACTACGAGTGCTTCTGCAACTCAGCTCAAATATTAATTAACTTTCGTTTGGGATAATTAATGTCTGCAAGTCGCTAAAATTCAAGCACTCGACTTTGAATCAATCTTTATCTTCCTACCAAAGTAGGGTGAAACTACAAGTTTGCCGATAAATCTACCTCCTCCCAAACAATTTTATCCTTCAAAATGTGTTGTTTTTTTTTTTAAGAAAAAAAGATGATATAAAGGCGTCATTATCATGCGGGTTTTGTTACCAGAGCTGACTCCTTGACCCAAATTATTATATGGTTACATGAAAATATGAGAATGCCATGTATCAGAGTCAATTCGTTTACACATTGAAGTCATGGTCAAATTAAATTTTATATAATTGGTCAAAGGCAGTAGTTGGAGTACTACTACTTTAGGGACAATCATTTGAGGGTTGCGATAGTATGATCACAGGAGAATTCATTGCAATAGTGCCAATCAAGTAAATAGTAATAATATTGGATGTGACCTGACCGGCCCTGTAAATATATCAACATTTTCCTCAATTATAAAAGTAGTAGTGTAATTTTTCGGTATATATATAAGGAAGCTCGAACATTTGAAATCAGAGTGACTCCACTTGTCCTCATACGGATCATCATAACAACCACTGAAGTACTAATCCGTAGAACGTCCTGACTAATTAATGGCTGTTTATGCAGACAGCTATAGCAGCAGTTTGGAGCTCCATCAAAAGCTATCAACGTGGCCACTACAAAAAATAGGGTCTATGGCAAGGGTTATTTTTATTCGTAGCAAGGGTTTTAACCCCTGCTAAAAGATGTAGCAAGGGTTCATACAACCCTTGGTTGGACCCTTGGCAAAGCCCCCCTGCTACGTGTAGCAAGGGTTATTGGTGACCCTTGGTGCAAGTTCTTTGCAGCGGGTATAGCAAGGGTTTAAACCCTTGGTATTTGTCTTTGTAAAATTCAAGTACCAGTCCCTCTAGCAAGGGTTTAAAACCCTTGGAAGATTCATTCCTACATCTAACGAGGGTTTGAACCCTTGCTACACGCCTATGCAAATTTTATATAATAGGGGATAGTAACAAGGGTTAAAACCCTTGCACAGCTTGTGGCTAAAGCTGGGAAACATTTGTGTCAAAATCAAAACGGTGGCTAAAGTCGTTACTAAAGCTAAGCAACAGATTTTGTAACTATAGCTTGGTTGCTAATAGCCTAGTCATTAAAAACAAATCCAGATTAGTTACTAAAATTCATAAAATACCATATTACACTTCATATCCTAAATCACAACATAATATGATTCATCATCCAAAATGGTGAACTTTACATGACTATATACTAGTCACCATAAACATTCGAACATAATCAAAGGGAAAATGTTATGTTCATGATATTTTGAGTACTCAAAAGAAACCGATTAAAAGCTACATGAGTCGATCATTTCCAAAATGCTTCATATAAGACATGTACACCATCTGATCACGAAGCTCGAGAACCCATTGACGGAGCAGCTTCACTAGTGACACCCTGTTAACAAAAGAAAATAATTGTCAACACTAATTCAAGAGCTAATTGGCCTAAGAAAACAAGCAAGAAGCTATTAAATTTCACCTGTGCATCCATTTTTCCAACAAGCAAGAAGCTAATTGTCAACATTAATTAGCAGTGTCATGAATTAATACATTACTGCTTCCTCCCTGAAACTTCAACTCTCTCTGTACTGTAACTTATTAAAACCCTAAACCCTCTTTCTTTCCTTGGACAGAACATCTATAGCTCTCCCACTCCCAGTACCTATACTCTCATTGTACAAACTGACTGAATACAAACTCAACAGAGTCTGAGTGTTCAATTACATCACTTTATTAACTTTCACCTGTGCATCCATTTTTCCATTTTTCCAACAAGCAAGAAGCTAACTTTCACCTGTTCGTCTGCAGTCTTTGGACACCCTATTCTATCTATCAATATCTTGCAATCTGCTGAGGTGATTTTCCCAGCCACTAGGAGCATACCTCACTAGCAGATGTCCCTCCTGGAAACCTGACTTCCCTATGAAATTGCATATCGAACTATAGCTAAAGATTCACTATGCATCAAAGAGACTAGTTTCTTTAGCATCCTCTTTTTTACACAAAATCCGCCATGGAGAGCAGCATAGCAAGCAAAAACCCCGAGCAGAGTATAAATCTCAGAACAAAAACAGTCAGACGTAATTGACTATGAAAAAAGACAGATGGAAAATTACATGATTGTTTTCAGCATCTTCCATCCAGTTTTGTCCGGGAAACTGTCTACTGATGAACCTCGCCATGACATCCATGTGTTTCTTCACCTCCCTTAACTCCTCTTTCAAAGCAGTCGCATCTGCACATGAATGACCAGCCGAACACGATCCACATGCAGCCCCTCTTGAGCACACTCCAAAATACGTGGTCGGAGTTGGCCCTAACCCCATGCATCGGAGCCTCCCATTATGCTCCGAGCCTGCTAGCTTCTGAAAAACTTCCTCCCTAGGGCCCTCCATTTCGGCTGCTTTATCCTTTATGAAACAACAATTTAAAAATGCACAGGAATCAGAATGCAGCATAATAAATTAGTAGAATCAAAGAAAAGTATTGGTCTTACCATGAAATCCTTAGCATAGTCATCAATGTATGTTCCGTCATTCCTCTTATGGAGAACTTCAAAAACTTCAAGTCTAGTAGGGGCTCTGGCTAATTTTGCCCTCTGTAAGCATTAACATATTCGAAATTAGAACAACATAGACAAGTTCAACAATTGTCTAGAGCTAAACTGGGTTAAATTTTTACCAATTCCTTTCTTATCCTTGCAATACTCCTCCTTCCTGCCGTGTGATGCAACTTCTTCTTCTTAGCGTTGTCGCTGTTTACTTTACTCATTTTCTGGAAGAGAAAATCAGTTTTTCATCATGTGCATCTAAACTAAGACATATTACGCATAATGGTTTCCACTGTTGGTAAACCGTTAGTAATTTTACCTTGCTTTTCTCTGTAAACCAGCTAGCTACCAAGGTGTACCACTGAGTTACATCGGTAACACCTTGTGGGAGTCCCTCAGCCATAATGCTCTCCACTGTTTTCCCAAATCCAAAGTGCTTGTTCTTTAGATCACACTTGAACTCTGCCCACTTCCGGTTAACAGCTTGCAAAATCCACTTGTCCAGATAGGCAGGATACCAAAACTTTGACTACACACAAGGAAACAAAGAAGAAACAACAACAATTACCAAGTGCAGCATCATGAAAGTACGAAGTGATATATTAGATCCTTAGCTAGCTACTGATCAATTAGTTCCCACAACAGATAATTGAATAACAGTTTCATTAGTGTACAGGCCACTAGCTAGGTAGCTGCCATTGATGTAAATATTCTTTACTGCAGCAAAAACAATTCACAGATATTGAAACGACTCCAGGTTCCTAGTTTATAGTAATGAATTAACCAGATAATCCGCTGTAACTGCAGCTATCTGTAACTTATTGTTCATAAACTTCCCCTAAAACTATCTGTTTCACTTCTACTTTTGTCCATATTGAAATTTGATACACATGGGTTCTGCATCCCTCCAGATACACCAAGGAAATGCTCCCCAATTGCCAAGTTATGCTTCCGCCTTTCTTTCATTAAAAATAATGCTAGGTAGCTAGGCAAAAGTCTAGCTAGCTAGCTACTGATAAAATATTCTTGTTTTTCTTGGGCTTTTGTTTATCTCAATCTCTGGTATACTGTTAGAGAACACTACTACTAAATCAGAAAGGGTGATGAAGCTCAAAAAATGCAGAAGGCCGAGAAGAGCGGCTTAAAAGGCTTGAGAGTGGAAGTTGGAGCAGGAGAGTGTTTTACCTTGGTGATTTTCAGTATTTTCCGGTGAAATGGTTTAAACTCTCTTCTTTTCCAATGCTCTATCGACAGTGGAGTCAAGGTGTTGTTCTTTGAAATCGTCCCAAGAAAGGATGCAAAAAGAGATGACTCGCCACCACACGGAACTCCAAATTCATCAATATCCAATTCGATCCTTTCACTTGCATCCATGTTCCATACATCTTGCACCCTCGTCCTTCCTCGTGTTTTCTGATTTCTGCAATTTTCACCTGACCCCAAATGAAAAATTAAATAAATTGCACAGCAACCCAAATACCCTTATAGGGTTAAAGCAGTTAGGTAGCTATAGGGTTCTACTATGTCTTCAAGTTAATTGGCAGAGGAGGGCAAGCAAGGATGAAAGGAAGGGGTAAGTTTTGATATTCCATATAGTACCTATGCTAGCAGACCCTTCCTCATGTTGAGACCCTTCCTCATGCTGAGACGATGGGTGTCCATGCTGAAAATCCTCTTGAGCATCAGATTCAGTAACGATTCTCAAATTTCTTAGATTCCTTGAACTTGAAACCATCTGCAGTCATGAAAACAACAACAGTAAGAGGAAAGACATAAAGAGGCTGAAAAAGACAGAAGAAACAGTACTCCAGGTCACAGAGCAAGCTTATAAAGTTATATATTAAGCGTTACGTGGCAATAACAGTACCACAGCCCAGGTTACGTGAGGTTAAGTGTCACATAGTTACTTCAGCAACAGGTAAACGTCAAGCAAATAGAGGAACCCAGGTTTAGGACTTGGTATAAAGTTTAGACAGATGAACTTCATAATGGATAGTCATTAGTGATCAAAATTTAAGATACACTTCTTTACCTTGAACTTTGTTCCAACACTTTGTGTTGAAGATTCCGGTCCACCTGGTTGTGATAACGAACTTCTTAGTGATCTAAGAGTTTGATCAGGCTTTTGGGAAGCAAACGATTGCAGAAGCTTGCAGTTGCTTGACGATAGTAGCTGGATGAAGTCAGAGTGCAGTGGATCCCGTCTCTTTTCTAGGAATCTATTCGTATCATACACAACCTGAACAAATTCAAGATTTCACAAATTTAGGATAACAATAAGAACTAGGGAACCTTCACAGATGGAGAAATACATCTAGATGTTAGAAGGAGTGCAGACTGCAGAGCAACAAAAATAGCAGGTTAGCTTCTGTGAGATGTGTGATACCAACTTCAACTGCAGATATAACAAAGAAGCTTGAAGAGGAAAATGAGAAGAATTGGTGTGGGGGAAGAATAGGCCACGGTGAAGGAGAAAGAAAGATTCAGCCATTGCTTAAGTGTGAAAATAAATATTATTAATTTTTTGGGCTTTCTGGAATTGTTAGGACGCCCCATTAGTCCATCACCCATTGCTTTTCACAAGTCTTACTGACTTACTCCCCAATCCCCACCCTTCTTAAATTAAAATTACTCAGAGAAACCACATAGTTAGCCCGAAAGAACCCCCGGAACAGAACAAGCCATTAGCCTGTAAAAATCTCTGCATATGCAACTCCATAGCTCTCTCGCCAAAAACATGAAACATGCCTGGCGATCAGGTCGGTTGCCGCTGATGGGGAAATACCTTCTCCTATACCAACCTGAATTACATACATAAGAAAAAGAGATGGGTAAACGAGAACCATACGTAATCAACATGAAAAGGAAGGACACCCGAAGTGAAGCAACAATTTCCCCAACACTGATTTGGTTGTGAATGATCAAGTCAACACTCAGATCTCAAGACATTACAACTGACTCAAAGCCAAAAAATCACTGCTCCACAAGTTGAACCATAGAAACACATTTTTTCAACTTAACCAAAAAATCACTGCCTTCTTCACCAGTAATCACCACAAGAGCAGATTCCGCCAGAGAGTAGCTCTTTTCACATATCTACACTATTACATCCTCGTCTACATCATCTCGCACCCAATTAGGTTGATCTTGGACATTCATGTTACTAATAACATTTGAAAAAGAATCAACTTCATCTATCCCCATATCATAGGCATCTCTAGGCTTGACTCTAACCGGAACAACCCAATTACTATCTTTGGTATCCTCAATATAAAACACTTGCTCAACTTGAGAAGAGAATACGAAAGGATCATCTTCAAGCTTATCACCCGTATGAATTAGCCGTGAAATGTTGAGAAGAGTAAAGCCAAACTCATCTTGCTTGATTCCCATGTCGTGATGAACATCAACCCAATCACATTTGAACAAGACAACCTTGAAATCACCTTAGTAGTTCAGTTCGATGATATCTTGTACTTTTCCATAATAGTTCACCTCTCCAACTTCAGTGCGATTGACCACACCACTATTTTGGGTTGAGTGGTGTTGATCATGTAATAGTTTGTGGAATCTAACACCATTGTTCGTGTAGCCTGTAAATTTTCTTGCAACCGGATTAGGACCCCTAGATAGGGTCTTAATATATCTTGAAATATTGGAGTCATCCAGCCCCAAAACCCTTCCTTTCAACCAATCATGAAACTTTGCATTCACCAATTCATCTATGTCAACCGCACGAAGGCGAGAATGACCTCGTCTTTTTCTCTTCTCGGAATCAATGAACTCTCTGCATCAAAGTATATAAATTGTTAACACATCTATAACAATTAAATATTTTCTTGATTTGATTACTTATCTAAACAATTACACTTACTGTCTTAAGTCATTGATCTCATCACAATGCCTCAACACATAACGATGTGCTTGCGCCCACATTTTGTCATTCAAAGTAAAACCTTGTGCTTCTCCTATATGTTGTCCTCTAGAATTGAACTTGAAATCAATTGCTTCCTCATTGTCAGATGCATCAGGATTTCTCAATGGACGATTGAATGGTGTTTCTACTCCATCAAAATAGCGTGAGCTAAATGACATACAATCATCCATAATGTGTTCTTCAGCAATCGACCCTTCAGGAAAAGCACGATTGCGAACAAAGGATTTCAAGAGAACAAAGTACCTATTCAATAACAATGGAAACTAGACCAATTAGTCATGATGCATATAGACATTGATATGCACTAAAAAGGTCTCGATTTAAGCATTACCTTTCTAAAGGATACATCCATCTGGAATGAACTGGTCCACCGAGTTTTACCTCTTCTACCAAATGGACTAACAAATGCACCATAACAGTAAAAAATGATGGTAGGAAAGTCTTCTCTAAGTGACAGAGAGTCAAAACTCAAAACAATTCGAGTCTGGAGCTTTTCGAGATCAGCAAGACTCAACACCTTCGCACACAATCCTTTGAAGAAAGATGCTAATTCCACCACAACATATGTCACCTCTTTAGATGGACTACAACTTCGCAATACGACTGGAAGAATATCCTCTATCAAGATGTGACAATCATGACTCTTCAACCCATTGATTTTGCAATCATTGGTGTTTACGCATCGTGATATGTTTGAGGCATAACCATCAGGTGTTTTCATTCTGCTTAATGCTTCACAAAGAACACGTTTCTCATCTCTTTTCATTGTGAACAAAGCAGGAGGTAATCGATTTCTTCCATTTGCCAAAAGTTCAGGATGCAATCCATTTCTAATATCCATATCCACCAAGTCACGACGAGCATTCAAGTTATCCTTAGATTTACCATCCAGATCTAACAAAGTACCAATGAGATTGTCACACACATTCTTCTCTATATGCATCACATCAAGGTTGTGACGCAATAGATTATGCTCCCAATAAGGCAATCTAAAGAAGATACTCTTCTTTTTCCACCATTTCTCCCACTTTGCAGATTCATCACGACCCCTCTTTCTCTTACCTTTCTTTTTCTTCCCATATGAAAATTCTCTGCTTTCTAGGTACCTCAATACCTCACTTCCCGTCTTCCGTTGTGGTGTTGACCCGAACTCTTCCGTCCCATCAAAATGAGAACTCTGAATCCTAAACGGATGACTTTCATCCAACCAACGACGATGTGCCATGTAACAAAACTTCCCACTCTTTTCTAGCCATTTTGAACAAGTAGATTCACAACAAACAGGACAACCAAATCTACCATGTGTGTTATATCCAGATAAGTTACCATATGCAGGAAAGTCATTTATGGTCCAGAGCAAAGAAGCACGCATAGTAAAATTCTGCTTAGTGGAAGCATCATAAGTAGTCACACCCTCCCAAAGTCGGATCAAGTCTTCAATCATAGGTTCTAAGTAGATATCAATATTATTTCCGGGGCCTTTGGGTCCAGGAATTATCATTGATAATATGAAAGAGGATTGTTTCAAGTACATCCAAGGAGGCATATTATAAGGTATCAACACCACAGGCCACGTACTATGGGTTGATCTCATTGATCGATGCGGAGTAAACCCATCACTGCTTAGAGCCAATCTGATATTGCGTGGATCCGAAGCAAAACTAGGGTGTCTAGCATCAAAAGATTTCCAAGCTTCTCCATCAGCCGGATGTCTCAACAATCCATCTTTTTTACGAACTTCATCATGCCACCTCATGTGTTTTGCTTTCTTTTCAAAAGCAAACAATCTTTGTAACCTCGGGATTAAAGGAAATAACGCAAAAATTTTGTTGCTTTCACCTTGAGTCCATCGATTTTTCCAACAACATACCTAGATTTACGACAAACATAACAAGAAACGGCGTCTTTTGTAGAATTCCAATACAAACTGCAATCATTCGGGCATGCTTCAATTTTGACATAATCCAAACCCAACTTCTTAACCACCTTCTTAGCAGCATAATGAGATTTTGGTAAGGATATACCTTCCGGAAATGCTTGCAGTAACAACTCAAGTAACATGGTGAAGGATTTTGCAGTCCATCCATTGTGAACCTTGAGGTGATATAAGTGCATCAGAAACGATAACTTTGAAAATGCCTTGCATCCCGGATATAGCTCCTCATCTACATATTTTATCAAATCTTCTATTCCACCTGTATTGTACAATGGATCATCCCTTACTTCATCAGCATCATTTTCTTCATCACTATCCTCCAAGACATTTCCATCCTGTTCACAAGCTGGTTCATTGCTCACTAGGTCTTCACGGTGAAATACATCCCGAAATAGCCCCGCCAAATCTGCTCTCATTGCTGGATTTGATTGAATAGGGGTAGATAGCCTCTCCGTAGCCAAAATATTTGCCCATGGCGAGGAAGAAGTAGCAACATCACTAGCTTGAGGTGAACATAAAGCTTCTCCATGAAAAACCCATGTAGTATATCCTCTTAGAATACCATCACAAATGAGGTGCACCCGAGTATCTTCACATGTTTGTGCATATACAATTACACAATTGATACAAGGACACAATATCTTTGCTCCATGAGATGCATTTCGAAATGCATAATCAAGAAAAAGTTGTACTCCATGTTTATATTCATTGCTCGTTCTATGTTTCTTCATCCAGCTCTTGTCCATTTTGCCGATTATAGATATCACTGCAAGTCAAAATGAACAGATTCTATCAATCAAAAGTTGGACCGGGATGAACTGAGTTGTTTGGCTCAAGAAGAAAGTTTCCATAATAAAACACCAAACTGCTTCCATGACCTATAAGGCAAAAAGACCCAAATTGTTGCCTCAATCACATCAACGAACAACGCAGAGCAAGCAAGTTGGAGTTGTCATCCATACATACGTTAGAATGAGGCTCATCAAATCATACTCACCCTTTGCATCAACTTCCCATGAGCGTTGAATTGCTGGAGGAAGAAAAAACCAAACAAATGAACAACCACCAAAAAATACCCTATAACAGCATTTTCTTGAACCAATTCGCCCAAATATGAAAATGGGTAGTCGAAGAACACGAGCGCAGAGTCAGCGAAGTGATGATGGGCAATGTATTCGGATGCTCCAATCTAACTCCGATCGTTGATTCTCTGATCTCACTCCGACAGAATCGGCAGAATCGACAGAATGGAAAAGAGTCTCTCTTATCGTGAAATGGAACAGGGGCTGGAATTTGTTTTAAGTTGTAGCAAGGGTTCTGGACCTTTGAAAATAACCGTTGCTACCAAAAAATGAAAAATGCGAAAGGGGAAACAAGGATGCTTTGCGTTTCGGTGAAATTTGGTTTAAGAGTAGCAAGGGTTCTAGAACCCTTGGAAAGAAGCGCTGCTACAAAAAATTTCGGAAAAATTAGCAAGGGTTCCAGAAACCTTGCTAGAAAACCCTTGGCATAAGTCCATTTTTTTGTAGTGGGCCTGCAATGTAATACTTTCGATCAGAAACAAAATGGCTACCTTAATTTGCACGCTAGTCCCTCAGGTCAACTAATGATGTAGAAGAGTAAAATTGTAAGTTTTTAAGTTTTAAATTGGATTTTTTAACTACATAAGTTATAAAAACTGAGATTTTGTATATAAGCATTTTTAGTGATCTAAAAAGATAAAATCTCAGTTTTTAAGTTTTAAAGCGCGATTTTGACTACATTGTATACTATATACCACGACACTGACCACAAAATTATTGCAAGTAATCCTGATTAAACGAGGATTACTTGTTTTAACCTGTAATACAATACCAGCTGAGACAAAACAAGAAAGATCGATCTAATATAACAAGATGGTAAGATATCAGAATTACATCAGATGGCTAGTATATATATTCAAACTCAATTAATGCATGCATTTGCTTATATGGTAATTCTTTTGATGCACTCAAAAAATTGAGTGCATAGAATGCACATCATTGTAAAAATAGTATTTAGACATTGAATTTTGGAATTGCATTGATAGAACTAGTGTAATATGATGATATGATATAGGATCACAATTAATCGACGCAATATACTAAGTCCTAAACCTTCAATTTTGAACTCTAACCTAAAATCCCAAATTGTGAACCCTGAATCCTAACCCTAAATCTCTAAACCCTAAGTCCTTCAAATCAAAGTAAATTTGGAATGATTTTTGTATAAATTCGTGAATTTTCTTGTCTATCATATCAAATGTGTCGATTGAAATCTGGTTGACATGAATCGTGAAACGAGTCTATACAATGTACCAAAAAATTGAGTGCACCGATAAACAAACCGTGCCAATACATATCCCTGCCAATTAATTGCGTACCATGATCAGATCCGATGACTAATTAGTAATTATAGAAAGAAACAAATCATAAAACTTTTTTTTGATAATGGTGATAATGCATTAAAATAAAAAGGACAAAGGGAAATTACAAGAGAAGTCAGAACAACTTCACCAGGGGTGAAGGAAGAAGGACAGCAGCAACTTCACCAGAAGTGAAAGCTAAAGAAAGACAAGCGAAAGGCACAAAGCGAGGAGGAACACGCGTCCAAAACAAGCAGAGTCAGATCCTAAGGAAATTCACCCCCATCCACTGACTACTTCAAGCCTTGTCCACCTTATTGTGAGCCACTACCCACTCCACAGCCGCTTTGCATGCCTTGCGAGCCACCACCATAGCTGGGACATTAATGTCATTAAATATGCATTTGTTACGTTCAAGCCAAACTTGCCAGCAAACCGAGTGAGGAACACAGGACACGATCCAGGAGTCGCTGTTAGCGGGATCATTGACTGCCCAACTTTGGATGTTGTCCAAGATATCACCAAATGGCGAGGCCAAAGAATCACAAGCTCTACGAGCGGAGGCCCAAACCTCTCGAACAAAGGGACAGTCCACAAAGAGGTGGTTCACCGTTTCCTCGTCGTTTCTGCACATCACACACCTGTTGGCAAGAGAGAAACCTTTCTTCATGAGGTTATCCAAAGTCGGAAGCTTCTTGTGGGAGACAGTCCAGTAGAAGAAGCACACTTTCGTCGGAATCACCGATCTCCAAACAGAGGCAGCTGGGTAATTTTGCATGCCGGTGAAGCGGAAATCCACAAGTGCCCTGTAAAGCGAAGCAACAGAGAAGCTAGACTCCGGGTTAGGAAGCCAAACAAGCCTGCACGGACCAAAAGACACTCTACAAGACGCATGAGAAGTAAGAAAATTGAGGAAATCAAGCCTTTCCCTCTCCGCTCCCCCCCCCCCCCCCCCCCTCAAAGAAAAATTAATCTCAACATTCCACCCAACCCTATCACCTGAAACGTAGAAATTGTCCGCGGTCCGAGCAGCAGGATTTGATGCAGCAGCAACACGGGGAAAGGCCGGAGCAAGGGCGAGGTTGGGGATCCAAAAGTCATGCCAAAAAGAAACATCATTACCACTCCCAGGATCGATGCAAGCATGCTTCCAGAAAACATCAAACTCTTTCATAATATTCACCCACACCGAACTCGAAAGTCTTCCCCGCAAACGCCCAGGATACCAAGAAGAGGAGTTATTAGGGTATTTAATAGAA
Organism: Linum trigynum; assembly: GCA_964030455.1. Taxonomy (NCBI): domain Eukaryota; kingdom Viridiplantae; phylum Streptophyta; class Magnoliopsida; order Malpighiales; family Linaceae; genus Linum; species Linum trigynum. The sequence continues at coordinate 47,270,136 of OZ034817.1, read as the reverse complement.
ATCAAGTTCCTCCACCAACCACCTCTATCAACTGCGAATTTCCAATGCCATTTTGACAGGAGGGCACTGTTAAAACTTGCAAGGTCAATAATTCCGAGACCCCCATGCTCCTTGGGAGTTTTGCACACATCCCACTTGATCAGGGGAACCTTTCCCTTTTCTCCTGTACCATTCCACAGAAACCATCTCTGCATCTTCTCGAGTCTATTAATAGTCTTCTTTGGAGCTCTAAGAAGTGAGAAAAAGTGCACATGCTGACTGGATAGAATAGAATTGATAAGAACTAGTCTCGCACCATAGGACAGGAGCCTCCCTTTCCACCCTTGGAGACGCTTCTGATACTTAGATTCAATAGGGTCCCAAATCTCCGGAGCATTGGGCTTGGCTCCAAGAGGAAACCCCAAATACTTCGATGGATCACGGCTCCACTTACAGCCAAATAAATCAGCAAAGAAGCTCGGTTCTGACACATCACCCACAGTAAACATCATAGATTTATCCAGATTAATTTTGAGGCCAGAAACCGCCTGAAAACAAACCAGAGTAGCCAGAATGTGCAGGACTTGGTCATGAGAGGCATCGCAGAAGATAAGCGCGTCATCAGCGAAGAGGAGATGAGACACTTCCCCATGTCCATGCTCTTCATCAATACAGAAACCCCGAATCAAACCCGCTTCCTGTAGCTTACTAATCATAAATGAAAGGATATCCATAATGAGAACAAACAAACCAGGCGAGAGCGGATCACCCTGCCTAAGGCCTTTAAAAGCAGGGAAGAAACCTTTCACTTCACCGTTTAAGAGAACAGAATATATTGGCGAACACATAACCCCTCGGATCCAGCACAGCCATTTAGGAGGGAAGCCCAACTTGTTAAGAACTTTGAATAGACACCCCCAATTGACATTGTCGAAGGCTTTTTCAATGTCGAGTTTAAACAGGAGCCCAGGTTTTCTGCTCGTGATACGGCTGTCTACAAGTTCATTGGCGATTAAACCAGCCTCCGAGATCTGCCTTCCCCGGACAGAGGCATGTTGATTATGAGAAACCAACTTGGGCAGAACAGTGCTTAATCTTCGAGACAGTACCTTGCTGAACAGCTTATTAATGTTGCCAAGGAGGCTAATTGGACGAAGATCTCCGATTTCTTCCACAACATCTTTCTTAGGGGTCAGGCATATGAAGGAATGGGCAGCACACTTTGGAAGATAGCCCGAATTATGGAACTCTTTGAAAGCATCCAAAACATCAGACTTGATATAGTCCCAACACCTCTTATAAAATTCGAACGGAACTCCATCAGGGCCCGGGGCTTTCCCACCATCACAGTCCTTAAGTGCATCCACAATTTCCATTTCGGAGAAAGGGAGAATAAGGCTGTCCGCCTCCCGCGCAGAAAGAAGAGACGATCCATAGTTCTGAGGAAAAGGACGGGAAGTTAACTGTTCAATGTATAAATTTTGGTAATGCCCAACCACCGCATGAGCCAGCTCATCACTTCCTTCAACAAGACATCCATTGATCTTTATGAGATTGATGAAATTAAGCTTTCTACGATAACTTGCTGCTCTGTGGAAGTATCCAGAATTGCGTTCCCTAGTTTTTAACCACAATTCACGAGATTTCTGCCTCCAACTGATTTCTTGTAGGGTAAGCAGCTTCTCCAGATCAGCTTGTATAGTGATTCTAAGATCCAGATCCGCCGAAGAGATAGAGTCTGTTTCCTCCCTAGCATCCAGCTCCTTGATCTTACACAGGAGATCGTCAATCTTAACATTGATGTTCCCAAACACTTCCCTGTTCCAAACTTTCAACTTAGCTTTCAACTCTTGCAGACTTTTAGCCCATCGGAAAACAGAACCTCGGCCCTGAATGGAGCCCCCAATCCAAGACGGCAAATCCCTGAAAAACCCTTCGTCCTCGAGCCACATAACTTCAAAGCGCCATGGTCTCTTAATACGGACATCATCACCCCATTTCAAGAGCAAAGGATTGTGATCAGAATCAATCCTTTCCAAGGCCGACAGCGAGCAGTCCGGATAAAAGGAATCAAACCCTTCAGAAATCAGAGCACGATCAATGCGAGATAGAGAACCTGATCCAAACCCCCCGCTTCTGGTGAACCTGCTGCCTCTCAGAGGAAGATCAATAAGCGCGTTACCCTCGATAAAACCATTAAATTCAGCCATAAGCTCGCTGCTGCGACGCGAACCCACGTAATCGTCGTGAATCCTAACCAAGTTGAAATCACCAGCAATACAGAAAGGATCCCTCACCTCTTGACAGAAAGAATGAAGCTCCTCCAAAAAGACAAGTTTCTCGCTCCGCTCTTGAGGTCCATACACAATAATAAGGTGCCAGATTTTAGATGAAGAAACCTCCAAGAATTCAGCCCCAAGGAAGAATTTACCCACTTTCTCAGACCGAAGATGAAACATAGAATCGTCCCAGTATATCAGAATACCGCCAGAACTTCCCTCCGCAGCCTTAGAGATCCAACCAATATTCCTCCTTCCACAAAAACTTCTAATCGTACTCTCCACACTTTGATCCCATTTAGTTTCCACCAGTCCCACAATATTAGGATTCTTACGCCTGATGAAACGGTGAATACGGCTTCTTTTAGAAGAATCACCAAGACCACGCACATTCCAGACAAGGATTGCAGAACCCATCAGATTATAATTCATCAGCCCCAACTACCTTCCTTTTAAAACTTAACCACACGCCAATTACAACAGCAGAAGCAACTCAAACACACGCTAATGACTTCAATCAGGCTAATAGCTAGGCAGCTGTCGTTCTGGACGGTGGGATCTTGCCCTTCAGGCCGACGTAGGCCATGCTGCCGGCAGCCGCGGTGGCCGTGGAAACTAGTCCTAGCGCCAACTCCAAAGCAGGGGATCAGAGAGGAGATAATGGTCTTTTCGGCAAGATTGGTGAAAGTGAGAGACAGGGTGGTAAGTGGTAAATTAGTTAGTTACTACTGACCAGGTCCACGGATGCTAGGTGGGTGATGATGATGTATGTGGCAGCTACACAGAGTGCTGAAATGAAATTAGTGTAAGGGATAAATGTGTCAATTTAGGGGTGGTTAGGATGAGGAATTCTAATGAATCAATCTGACACAATTGTCTCGTTTTGAGTCAATTGTGCTAGATTGATCCGTTTGCCAGCAGAAAATTTGGATGAAGCAATTTGGGCTGGGGAATTCTGAATTGACTCATTTTGAGTCAATTACAATTGTCTGGGGTGAGGGGCAGGTAATCTGAATTGACTAGTTTTAAATGATACGTTTTGTAAAATGAAACAATTGGTCAAATTGTCTCGTTTTACAATTGATCCATCCAAACGACCCCAGTATTTTAGGTCGATAAAATTTAAATTTTAGGGTGATAAATAGCGATTCAGTTTCTTAATATACAAAACAATTTTTAGCTATAATCCATCACACGTCCATGTACCCAGCACAGCAGCAGTAAGTAATATATTACTGCTTCACCTTTTCCCCCATTTTAATTATCTGGTACCTGCTTCTGTCATTTCACATGTGCTGATTCTATACAAAATGTTTAGTTTGATGTTCAGTCACCTCCTCCTCTCTCGCTTTCTGCAACCAACCAACTGAGACTTAATAATCTATGATACAGACTACTAAGGGCAATCCGCAGAGGATGCTTTTTTACCCTTTTCACGTGATGTTCAACATACATATTACATAATAATAATAATAGGCATAATAATTTACTACACCAGAATGAGAAGAGGAAAAAACAGTGACTAAAAAAAATGTATTGATGATGGATCGATGGGATCTATTCGGCAGGCACTAGTCAAATTGCATCACTCAAATTTAGCATATAATAATTTTGATTGATATGCACATTAACGACACTGTCGGCCAGTTTTAATTTTCATGAATGAAACAATGAAATGACACCACCGCCCAAAAACAGATACCAATCTTCAATCCCATAAATATGTATGTTTTGACAAGACACCCCTCTACCCTTCCCTTCACCCATTCATAATTCCATAAGTAAGATGGAAGAAGACCGTGTAGAATTAGAGAAGGAGGAGGGAAGGAATTAAGAGAGCAGTAAGCACAAGGTTTAATTGCGTTGGCAAAACTTGAAACCTAATTAGGAAACTAATTTGTATTATACATATAGCTGCAGAAAGTATATATACATATCATCATGCAGTAGTTGCATAACAAGAAGGATTGACAAACCAATGAATTAGCATTTACAGTTGCGACAAACACAAAACTGGGCATAGTGGAGAATTGGGGGCATCTACTACTGCTAGCAGAACAGTGTATATCTGACATACATAGATCACATCACGAACACTCATTATTATTATGTAATGTCTTTCAACCCTCCCTCTTCTAACGCTTTCCCTCACTACCATGCCTCCACGCACGGTAAAAACAATCAAACCCAGAAACATGAAGATGAATAAAAAAAAGATTTTTACTGCCTTCCTTTCAACAGTCTTAGACAAGCCAAGGAAGTACAAATAAATAGTAATTAATATGCGCGTTAGACAGCATACAAACAGAGGGAGGGAGAACCACAATGAAAACTGTAATTCCAGAGGACGAGACAGGAGACATGAAGGGGAACTCTAGGAAACGTTTTCCCAAATCTAAACCATATGATATATAAACAAACTTGATCATAATTAGTTAATTCAGGAAAAAGGATATTAGTATACACATTAACTAACGTAATCATAGATAGAGCAGATAGATTTCGGGTTTTAGAGCTACCTACTCGACTTTTGCCCTGGTTTCTAGTAGTACTACGCAGTCGTAGCGGTAAGTGAATACCACCAACGATTACACTGCTCTGCTTGTATCAAAACGATTACAGCCAAACAAAAAAAAAAAAAAATGTAAATAATAAACAGCAGACTGGAAACCCTAATCAGCATGCGACTACACTGAGAGATTAATTAATACACACCACCAAGATCAGCAGCTCCTCCCACTTCCTTCCCAGAGAATCAATCTTTCGATCTCTCAAACAGTACAATTATTTTTATTATTATTACCAACATTATTAGCGGTGGTAACAAACCATTCTGAACTAAGTTGCACCAGGTGGATGATGAGCAGAAGGATACGTTTGCATCACATGAATAACGTTCCCGTGGTGGTGGTGCTGCGGCGGCGGCGGAAGTTGCGGCGGCAAATGCGGGTGCTGTTGTTGCGGGGGACGCTTGCGCTTCTTCTTCTCGTAGCTGACGCCTCTGGCTTTGGACTGGTGGTCGCGGACCTCCCTGAGGTAGAGCCTGACGGCGCGGGCACCGAAGGGGTTGGACTCGGGCTTGCCGCCGTTCTCCTCAAAGGCGGCGCGGAGGCGGCCGATGAGGGCGTCGAGGGATCCCCATGCCTGGCGGAGAGGGCAGGGGCAGGGCGCCGGCGGGGTGGGGTGGCCGTAGAAGGGGCAGATAGGGGTGTGGACTTTGGTCTTCCCGAACTGGTCGAGGTAGCGGAGGAACTCCAGGACGTGGGCGCCGCTGCAGCGGGGGAGGGAGAGCGGGGGGCGGTGGTTCCGGAGGTACTGCCCGAACGTGTTCCAGTCCCTCCTCTTCTGGTTCTCGTACCTGCTCAGCTGTACTCCCGCCGGTGGAGACGTCGGGGCGGTGGTGGTGATTGGTGGTGCAGGTTGTTGGTGGTGGGTTATGGCGTTGAATATGATTCCCATACGGTGGTTGGCTGAGGAGGAGGAGGAGGCGTCCATGTCGGATGGAGAGTGGTGGTGGTGGTGGTGAGCGAGGGAGTCCATTGATGAAATGAAGAGAGGAGAGGAGAGGAGTTAAGGAGATATAATAATAATTGGTACCATACCAGAAAGAAGGAAAGGAAGCATTGATGGTTAAGTTTCAGAAGTTGTGTACGAATTAGGAACAGGGTTTCAACTTAGGAGGAGAAGAAGAAAGTTGGAGGGAGGGGGAAAAAAAGTAGTAGTAAATTTTCTTCATAGCCTAGCTAGCTTAGGATGAGGTAGAGTTTGAAGAAGTAGTAGTAGTAGTACTGTTGATGGTGAAGGGTCCCGGGGCGGCCGTGGAATGAGGAAATGAATCGCCGCGCAACTATTCACAGGATTTCCAGGTTTTCGGGGAGAGGAGAGAAGGGCAAGCTAGGTTATGATAAAGTAAAGCAAGTGAAGAAGGCAACGAGGAAGGAGATGAGAGGGAAAGAACAAGTAGTGATGGAGGAAAGAGCGGAGGAGGGGACTGGGCTGGTGGATCCTTCTTTTTTGGGTTTTGAGATGTTACTCTGTTTGAGCAAATACTATGATAAAAAAAAGTATAATAGAAGGTTGATAAGAAGTTCAGAATTAATAATAAAATAAATAAATAAAAAGATTTGAGAGGAGGGGCCTGGTTTAGAAATGGACAGACAGGGCTAGTAGCTAGGCATCGTAGGCAGTAGGCTATAGGTCGCAATGCGACAGAAAATCAAAACCCCTGTCCTGTGTTTTTCCTCCCATCTCCTCGCCAAACAGCTAAGCTACGATGAGGGTGGACGGACGGACGGACGGACGAGATACAATACGTACGTTGCTCATTCATATCCATCTCAGACCAGACCAGACCGCCGTTAGGGGTGAAAATTGAGGCCACCCACAGCCAGTCCTTCCTTCACACGTGAGCTATCTTATTCCATTGACCACACGGACGTACGTAAGAGTAAATTTCATCACTCTGTGTGCAGTGGCGGACCCAGAATTACTGGAGAGGTGTGTCGTCGATAAAATAATATAATAATTAACAAAATTAATTAAAAAATTAGTAAAAATTTAATAGAAATTAAATAGAAATTACTAGAAATTAATTCATAAAGTTCACAATGTCATGTTTACTAGAAATGTCTGTAAATACATTCATTGCTTATGTTGCGAAGCAAATCCTTTTCGATATACACAACTAAACAATGATTCATTAAATTCGTCACTCAACCAATTTCGAAGTGCATTCTTGATTATCTTCATAGCTGAAATCTTTCGCAGCTTTCAATTGCAACAGGTAAAGTCAATACCAACTTCCAAAAGCAAGTAAAACTAAAGGGTAAAAGAAAAGGGAGATGTGGTAGTGGCTCTCGATAATTAAAAACTAAAACGGGGTAAGGGTGAGTTTTTTTTATTTTCAATAAAGGAAGGGTCAAGGGGTGGAAACGGTGAGTTTCAAAGGATGGGGTTATATTTATTTTTTCCATTGTTGGGTTGTGGTAGGGATGACAACCAAACCCATGGTCGCGGGTATTGACTGGGTATGGGGCGAGTATGGATAAAACCCCCCAAAAAGGTTGATGGGTATGGGGCGGGTATTGTTTTTAACTCTCTAGCCCCATACCCAACCCAAACCCGCCCTACCAAGGATATTATGTTATATACATAAAATATAAGGAGTGTATGGTAACTTGTCAATCGAATGAAGAGTAATTAAAAGAAAAAATAAAGTGTTAAAATGTAATTGATGGCAACCAAACCTTAATTTCATCCTCTTATGTATTAGTTCCATAATTTTGGGTGGGTAGTATCCATATTTGTCACCATATTCTATTATTAATGGTGAGTAGTTGTCGGGGCGGTATTACCCATGGGTATCAGAAAACCACAGGTATGGGGATGAGTTTGTAAGACCTTTCACTGCATGGGTATGAGACGGGTATGAGTTTGAATATTTGGAAATGGGGATGAGGTTGGTTTAGGCAAACCCGCTCTATTGTCATCTCTAGGTTGTGGTGTTGGTTACTCTAAAACAAGCATACTTATTTGAATTTACTTATTATTGTGTATTACTCATTAAGATAAATAACTTTATAACAAGAAAATCATTCTCGTATAATGAAGGTGTGTCGCTCACAATTATTTAAGGTGTGTCGGAAGTCCCGAATTAAAAAAATTTGTACCAAAAATATATAGGTACTTCACAAAATTTTCGGGCGAGGGTGTGTCGGACGACACACACTGCCCTTTACTAGGTCCACCACTGTCTGTGTGTGCTGTGCTTAGGGCTGCAAATGAGCCGAGTTGCTCGCGAGCGGCTCGGCGTTCGACTCGAGAAAAGTTCGTTCGAAACTCGACTCGTTAATAAACGAGTCGAACACGAGCTCACCTTTGTTCAGCTCGTGAAGCTCGCAAGCTAGCTCGACTCAGTGGCTTGTTGAGCTAAACTTGTGAGCTGACTCGTTTAGAGCTCATGATATGTCTTAACATGTGGCTAGAGAGCCAACTCGATTACCAACTTATGGATGAATCAATCTATATCTTATGATTATAATTCATATGGTTATTAAATTATATATCTCACCATATATAAAGTTTAACACGTTGAGTTTGTGAGCAAATATATCTTATTTTCTCCTTTAAAAAGAAATTATGCATCATAGATTGTTTCGATACTATGAAATAACATGATTTGGAGCGGTTAAAATTTATTAACTGAATGAATATGATACCAACAAAGTATAATATGAGATTTGCTAACAAAATAAATCATTTGTATCATGATATACAAAATGAAGTACCAAATAAAATTTAAGATTTTAATAAACAAGCTAGCTCAGCTCCACTCGACTCGTTAATAAACAAGCTGAGCTCGAGCTCGACTCGTTTATTAACGAGCCGAGCTCAAGTTGGGGTAAAACTTGACACGACTCGACTCATTTGCAGTCCTAGGCCTGTGTTGTGCTGCTGATAATACAAACAAACAAACAACAAAATCTAATCAAAACTGGACTGCTCACTTTGATTTTCCTTCACATTCTACTATGATTATTAATTAGTGTGTATTTTCCGTAGTTTGAAAAGTTGCGTTTAATCTTGCGCCTGTGCACGTTGACGTGTTAAAATACTTTGTCTAGGGATTCCATACATCAAGTTAGTTACAGAGAATACGTCGACGGAATAAGGCGACACCTAGTAATTGGTATCACCTAACTATGTATAATTATATGAAATTAGAAAGTCAATATATTAAAGGAGGGAATTAACATCGTCTACGATACCAATCTTCTAACTCAAAATTTTCAATATCTCGATAACTTTGTAAGGTATTGAGCTGTGATTCTATGAACTTGTAAGCATTTTTTTTTTGTTAAGCATTATGTAATTAACCATTTGAGTTTAAGTGAGGAACTGTTTTTTAAATGGTTGTTTCATTCATCATTTAATAAAAAATTGCTATTTTTACATTCAGCGCCTATAGGCAGGTACCGGATACATGCATGTTTAGGGGTGTCCCGAATTTGGAAACACGATTATTCAACCTACGATAGTAGTTTGCGTATGAGAAAAAAATGTTTAAGTGGTAGTGGGACACCTTTAAATTTTGGGAAAATGATCATCCAACCTCTTGTAGTAGTTTGCGTATTAGTACAAATAATATTAAGGGTAAATACAATTTAATATCCAAACCTTTTATTTTAAATAATATAATAGCCAAACCTTTTCGAAAACAATCTAATATCCAAATCGTCAACTTTCCGTCCATTTGACCGTTGGTTGACACTTCAAAAAAGCTTTGTTTAGGGGAAATTGTCACAATAAAACTTTGTTTTCTTGTTTTGGCATTGTAGATGACTGAATATTTAGATATTCTATACCATCATGGTGGAGTCATGGACTTCTCGGGTTTGGAACCACGATATGTTGGTGGTTTATTAGAGAAGATATCGATGGATATTGATGAAGCGTCGTACTTCGAACTTTTTTGAAGTGTCAACTAACGGTTAAACGAACGGAAAGTTGACGATTTGGATATTAGATTGTTTTCGAAAAAGTTTGGCTATTATATTGTTTAAAATGAAAGGTTTAGATATTAAATTATATTTACCCTAATATTAATGTAGTAGTTTATGTTGTTCAAACTTGGGACACTGCCATTATTAGTTAATATATGTTCAATTACGCTGCAACTCATTTGTTATTGTGTTTTAGATCCAAATATAATAGTAAAATGTTATTCTTATCTCAAATTATTTTCAAAACCTAACTATTAAACTCAATTACGGGATACCCTTGTCTAGTAGGATATGTCGAGAGATATTTGTTGAGCAGTATTAACACCGAATGCATTTTACCATTTTACGAAACACGTCCTACGTAAAATTTAATTTAATTTTTTAAAGAGGACACCCCTACGTAAAATTTCTGGATCTGTCACTGCCTATAATCGCTTAGGTGCTAAACAAAACACCAACACCATCCTTTTTCAACATCTATTTCAACCTTGGTATTTTGTGATAAAAAAAAATCATATAGAACTGATGTCTTAAACTCTTGATTACAGTTGTTGTTGTTGTTTTTTTTTTTTTTTTTTTTTTTTTTGTGCGCGTGTGGATGACAAGTTTTTTGGATGAACCTTCAGTATTGGCTGCTCAATTCCTATGTTATGGAGATGGAGCTAAGCATATTTGCGCTTTTTGGAGACTGTCTTGTTCATACTCCACTCCACCAGGTTCTATAGTAGCTGAAGGACCTGCCTGCCACTATGAATATAAATCTTGCTATTTGGGTCCTCCATAGATTTGTGCCCTTCTTTGACCTTTTTCTTGCCCAACCGTTACCACTTTGAACAATCTTAACGAGGAACCAGATGGCGCAACGTCCCTTGTTAACATTATTCAATAGTGAAAAGATGATCAATTCTTAAATCGTTTCAACACATAGTTTTCATATATGTCCTTTTCATGAATGAAATTTGACAAATAGTTCCCTTCTCTGCAATGCATCTAATTAAGTTATGTCTATTTTTTTTTTCTTGCTGCACGTACGCATGTATATTCAATTTGGGCTATGGCTGCCTCTCAATCAGGGTGGCAATTCTCAATCCAATCTACCAATCCAATCCATCAATCTATTAAAAATATCCACCTAATTCAATCCATTTAAATTCAATCCATTTCATCCAAATCCAATTGGATTGGTGAATTTATAGATAATTCAAATGACAAATTACGATTTGGTACCTATAAGTTTTATATTTTACATTTTGGTACCCAAAATTTAATTTTTTATACGAAAAATATCATTAGAAAATTACGCTTTGGTATCTAAACTTTTTTATTATCACATTTTAGTACCTAAACTTTTCATATTTTACATATTGGTCCAAGGTTGAGGATGTCATTTAGATTCGTGGATAATCCACCAATCCACTTGATCCAATCCATGAATCCACCAATCCATGGATCCAATCCATTTGCCACCTCTAGTCTCAACTGTTGGCAGCCAGCCAGCCATACACACTTATACTAGTTTGTGGTCCGGCCGATTGTCCGGATGTTTTTATTTTCCTTTAATTACATATTCATTTTTATGCAATATATATTCATTTCTTTATCATAATGTGCTAAAAAAATTAGATATAACTATATAAAATTCCTACAATTTGAAAACTTAATGAAAATTTAAAGCAACAAAATTAAGTATGAAATTATAATTCAAGACAAAAGGTTAACTCCATATAAGCTAAAGTTAAATTCCGGCAATCTATTATATTAGAGATTAGCATCGACAACCAAAATTGTTGATGGAGAAATTCTTGCGCACGTGGTGTATGCTACCGTAATAATATTAATTTTTTTTTACTTTACCTCCTGTTCTAATGAATTCTTTCTTAGAAAAGATCGAATATTATTACCTATTGGAAAACCGAGTTTTTATTGATTTATTGAAAACTAAATTTATATTAATTTATTTAAAACCCAATTATCATTAATCTACTGAGGACCCAATTTCCCCATTTATGCACCTTGTCTACAATTCAGTCAACCTGCAAAGCAAGAGATTGGCATCTTCAATAGAATGGTCGACCGTTTGGCTCTCCGATCGTCCTCGTCCGGTGTCATAATACAAAACCAAATGGTCTTGTGGAAGTAAACGATCCATCGTTGTTTTTCTTTTTAATTGTATAATTGTCAGTTTTATTGTAAGTATGTCATTTCTTCGACCATACTTAAGAAGAAATTGCCCATTTTCTCTAAATTACACTGACTTAAAATCACAGTAGACATACTCTTAGACGCAATAAGCAAGTGAGAGATCAATCTTGAGAGGTCAATCTTAATAAACAATAAACCCAACAATTACTCTGTTTATGTCATTCGGTTCCAGTACTGTCAGGTCAATGAATAAGCAATAAAAACCAAACCTGGCTAGTAAAAGTTAAAAGACTGTACGTAGTTAGGACACGAGTCGGCAGCGCAGGCCGCAGCCACACTGCAGGCAAGCATTTGGGTTCAAAATTTTGGACCCAATCAGGGCCATTGATTAGAGTCTCGGAAACCATAACACATGTAGCGGCGTAGTGATATCCCATTTATGGCCATAAGCGCGCGCGCGGAGAAGAGATGGAAGAAACAGAGCGAGATGCAGTTATCGTATTCGTACCCCAAAAAAACAAAGCGAATCCTTGAGATTTTGGGAGGGCATGCATTATTGCTTCGTGGATATGCCATACTTTCATGACATGATAGTGGACCAAACCTTTGCCTGGTCTAAACATGGCTTTCCCATAAAGAACAAGAATCTCCCCATCTCTCTCTCGCTCTATCTATCTTTCCTTTCAAAGCATTCATCAGCTTCACCCATATGTGGGTGACTAAAAGCTAAAGCTAAGAAGCACATAAAAAGCTTTCACATAGGGGAGAAAAATAAGCTGACGGGATTTGTTTTACTTCTTGTAAGTTGTGACCACTTGGTCGTTAAACAATGAGATCAAAGGCATAAGGTTAATCGAAGAACCGAGACAAATGCAACCCTGATCTCCAAGTCCAACCAGGTCGACATCACCCACTTTTCCATTATGAGTTCTCTCTCCCTCTAGTTGACAAAAATGGCATCTTTCAGTGATGCCCACAAGGCCACGACACTACCAAAACAAGTGAAGCCATTGAGCACAAATATATATAATGGGTCCATAGGCTAATTGAGTGTAGACAGCTCTGTCGTACGGAGCGAACAAAAAATCAAGTAGCTATCTCATCAAGCAGAAGCCACTAATAAGGAATCACTACATTCAGCAAAAGTGGAGACTTTTCTTCAGCTCCTATATTTGCTTGCATATCAGTCTAAGTATCTAACTTAGAGATTATTTGACTACCTGCCCATGGATTTGCAGGGAACTTTTCTATTTGATACAAAAACTATGTTATTTGGGTCCCACGTAGTGTTAGAAACTTGGAATACATTGTCAATATAGCAATTTTGAGTGTCCGTACCAACTAGGGGTGAAAATCGGTACGGTATTGGTATCCCAATATCCATTACCGAATTACACTCTAAAATCAATCACAATCTCAATCCCTAAATATTTCGGTATCCCAATCGTTACTTCGCTATCCCAATCGGTATTACCGAATACGAAATTAATTACCTTCACCATTAATAATTAAATATATAAATTAGATTTGATTGTTTAATATAGGAAAAAGAGACTAAGCAAAGAGTATTGAGTTTGGCTAGTGCTAGTGCTAGGATATGAATAAGGAGAATAGAGGAGAGGTGACATTTCAAGTTTTTGTCATTGATAATCTTTAATTTGACGAATTCGAGGCTGAGAGAAGACTAATACTAGTGTTTGGTTTTTGGTGTTAGAAAAATAACAAGAGATTGGCAGTTGAGAGTCATGTAATAGTGAACGAGAGAGACTAGTTGAGAGGATAAAATACACACTAGATTATATTTCGGTATTGTTTGGTATTTTGATATATACCGATCCCAATTCCGTAATCCCTAATACCGAATAACAATAGTGAAATTGAATCCCAATCCCAATCCCAAGAAATAATACATATATTTGGCAATACCAAATATAGACAAATTCGGTACGGTCTTCGGTATATCCCAAATACCGGTACCAAACTTCCCGCCCTAATCCCAACGTTGGAATACAATGTCTTCATAAAGTATTATTGATTACTGTTTTGACCTAGGAGAGAACATATATGATTAGGTTGATGGTGAAAACATTAATTGAAAGTATGGCGTGGATTGCTTGGTGATGAGTTGATTCACTACATTGTATTGGATATCAATCCAATAAAGGGAGTCTCATTTGTTGATGATGAGTTGATTCACTACATTGTATTCGATGAATAGATGTATTGTAAATAAAAAGATTGTAAGAATTAGTTGATTGTAAGAATGTCTTATTTGTTCGTAGCAACTCAACAAAATCAAAAAAATCATTCATCTAGAATCATAACTTCCAAACGACCCCAAAGTTGTTACGTGTTTTTATTTATTTATAGATGCATAGAAGTAAAGATACGTTATTATAGAAGAGAGCAAACTCGAGTACTATCATGCATACTATAGGCTCAATCACATCATGCATCGTTGATTCATCTATAGTATCACTCTATCCCTTCCACTAACGCCATTCTCTAACCATGCATGTGCTTCTTGCAATAGAGATTTAACTAACTAATGCGTGCTTTCGCTTAATGATATCACTTAATGAATGAAGAACGAGGAGGATAGTGCATGATTAATTGTGGGATTCTACGACCCATAATCGATGGTCTATAGCATCGATGATCTAACAATTAATGATTGGTACTACTCGAGGTATAGATGGTTGATCATTCCCCTTTTACCCTTTATACTCGTGTAGCATCAATGGGGTATCACTAAAGGATAATTTCTTATCAATCTAGGTAATATTAAGCACAATGCATATAGTAGCATGCAATAGAATACTAACATGTTGAACCTTTTTTCGACGAAGATATTGTTCGCTTTGGGCCTCGGCCCTCATGGATTTCGAATTGGGGTGCAATGCAAGAGGACTTCTCAGCAGGTCACCCGTCCTTGATGTACTCCACAATGAGCACATTTAACTTTGGAGTTCTCACAAGAACTCCTCCAGTTCAACCCAAAAAGTGTCTTGTCAGTTAAGGCCAATTTCTAACTTATGAACCATAGATCTCTCTCGTACTTTGTCGATGTGGGATTCACCTAAAGTGTTTCATACACCCCCCCCCCCTTTGGACTCAACGTCATTGTTGAGGTTTGCCCCACCATCGTTCAAGAGGGACGCGGAGAGGCTCTAATACCACTTGTAACATCTTGGACATTTTCTCGCTCAAGATATTGTCCACTTTGGGCCTCGACCCTCACGGATTTCAACTTGGAGTTCTCACAATAACTCCTGCATTTCACCCCAAAAGGAGTCTTTTCAGTTAAGGTTGGTTTCTTACTTATAAATCAGTTAAGGTGTTACAAGAATCACAAGCATCAATGATAAAGAAGCATTCATATTATATAAACATCAATGGCCATCATTTAAGCATCGAAACTAAAGCACCATACATAGGCAATAGGCATCAAGATTAATATAAATAAACACAAGCTTGAGATGAAATCATAGGATTCGTTCACATAACAATAAACAGTTCACATCTTCATAAAATAAATTTCGACTAGCTACATAGAAGAGAAAGAAGATACCATCATTGATGATGAGAACATCTCCTTAATTAGCTGCAGACTCCCCTACAAAGACTAGGCTATCACTCACGCAGAGTTTACAGAGGATTTGTGTGTTTGTGCAGTCTTACTAACCTAATGATTCATGCCATTTATTTATAGGGAACGATCACTTCCTAAAACGTCCTAAACTGACTAGGAAAAGTCTCATAAACCTTGTGGGCTAAGTAACACTACAAGAAACTTGTCTTTCTGCGATGGGAATATTCGTCGCTAAAGTCCCTTAAATCCATCGCCGAAGGTTTCTGCGACGAATCACAGTATCGCTAAAATCAATTTTAGTCCATAGCCTATATCGCATCGTACTAGGTTTCTGCAACAAACTGGAGCACATCGTCGTGAAAGATGTCATCCTTCACTGAAGATAGAAGCTTTTTCAACAAAGCATTTTGTTGCATAATACTGGTATCGATGACGAAACTCTTTGTCACAATGATTCGACAACAAAGCTTCCATCGTGGAACAGATTACTTATGCGGAAACATAATTCGTCGAATAAACCTTTTGCGACGACTATTTTTTTTACAAAATAATTTTGTGTTTGGTCACAGTTTGCATGTCGTTTGGCAACTAAAATTGTAGTCACTAAAATGTCATTAATTTTGGGATTCTATATGAATTAATTTTCTTTTCTCTTTTCAAAACACTCAATTCTGAAACTTTTGTTGACCATTTACCCTGGAACACCCTATCCACTGACAGTATATTTCTGTGAACTTCATCCTACGTGGAAGTTAATGATGTTTGAATGTTAAATCATCGATTTATCATATAAAAAAATTAATACTAATAGAATTACCTCCAAATTAACACAGGAGGCCGAACTTTTTTGAAAATTGTATTTTTAAAGATGAAATTGAGTGCAAGATTTGGGAATTCCCGCACCCTCCCTTGCACTCAATTTCATCTTCAAAATTATAATTTTCAAAAAAGTTTGGCCTCCTGCACCCTCATGCGGCGAACTATGCCTCCTTCAAGAAAATTGTGCATGCTAAGATGGACTTGTTGTTCTCATAAATTTCAGACAAGAATCCCAATCTTACAATGTCCAAGAGGGGGTGCGCAAGGTCGTGGCCGAGACCCTATGGTTTCTTCTTGCATGTGACAACCGAAGTGAGTCCCCAACTTAACCATTTTTACTCAAGATCCATCGAGGAATCTGTAATCGGCGATGGTGAAGACACCAGTCTGGTAACTTAGGTCACTCTGCTTCCCCTCACCACCAAGGAAACCTGCTATTCTATCACAACGTCGTCCAGTTCGTCCTCTAAAATAATAGAGCTTGAAACCCTAATTCAGACACTTAGCTCTACCAACTCCTCCATTTGCAGCTCTTCCATTAACCAATACAAAGGAAGCTGAAATCGAGGCGAAGCTAAAAATACTCAAGGTTCACGACTCGAAACAAGGAGCATTTCCATTGTTGAAGCTCACTTGAACAAGAGAGGTGAATGTGGGAGAAATAAAAATGAAAAATTTGTTATTATGTTATAAATTGTTTAATAACCAACTAGACAGGGAGGCGAATGTGGTGGAATATTTGGTATTTTTAGTTTTCGACTAAAGCCCATGCCATGGGAGTTCGTGAGAGGGTGGCGACACTTTCTTTAGAGACTAAGGTCACAGACCATATGAACGAACGTGAAGTATCGGAGGTCACACAAGAGGAGATTCAGAGAACAGTTTTTCATATGGGCGCAACTCTGGCACCAGGGTCCGACGGGTTTGACATTTTTTCGGAACCTTTTGGGGTATCATGGGGAATCAGTGGTGGCGGTTGCGCGTTCATTATCTCATAATGATTGTGTTTTGTGAAGGTTTAACCATGCGTTGATAACCTTGATCTCAAAGGTGGATAATGTGAAAAATATGCAGCAGCTTACGGCGATTAGTTTGTGTCAATTTGCCTATAAGATTAATGCCAAGATTATGGCAGAAATGATGGCGGTGTTTTTGTAGCAAATAGTGTCTCTTGGACAAAATTCCTTCATCAGGAAACGCCAGATTGTGGATAATTTTCTTATTGGAAATGCGATAATGCGGTATCTGGAGATCAAAAGAACGAGCAAGAAATGGTATATAGCCTTGAAGGTTGGAATGGAAAAAGCCATGATAGGGTCGAATGGCCTTTCTAGCTGACGATTTTGGAGAAATTAGGTCTCAATCCTATATTGATAAACTGGATTAAGGAATGTATATCGACGGCGTCCTTCATGGTATTGATGAATTCTCGACCATCTGGATTTTTTAAATCCATGAGGGGTTTGAGACAGGGAGATCCCCTCTCCCCATTACTTTTCGTTCTTTACATAGAAGGACTGTCAGCCTTGCAAAAACAAGCAATTATGGTTAGGCGGCTCGAGGGGGTTCAAGTAAGCCCGAGAGCGCCTCTAGTATCACATCTATTTTTTTGTGGATGACTCATACCTCTTCTTGAGGGGCTCTTCGCAAGAATGTGAGAACCTTTGGAGTGCTTCACGAGTACGAATAGTTGAGTGGACAAAAGGTGAATATGAGAAAATCAACTATATGCATCAGTAGGAATAGTCGGCAAGAGCGTCGGGAGGAAATGGTGGATCAGCTGAGAATCGGTGCCATAGGAGCTCAAGATAAATACTTGGGTTTGCCTACGGTGTTAACAAAATCTAATTCGGATACGTTCCGATTCTTTGAGGGGAAACTGCTAAAAAAATCAAATGGTGTCATTTTTCATGGGCAGCTAAGGAAACATCACTCAAAGCAGTGGTGGGTGCCTTGCCGGTACATGGGATGTCTTATTTCAAGTTTTCGTTTACTCTTTATCGTCGTATGAATAAGCACATGGTTAGATTATGGTGGGGTTCATCAATTGGGAGTTGGATGTCATTATGCTGCTTATGTACAGGGAAATAGGATGGTGGCTTGGGATTTCATCAGTTTAATCAATATCTATTGTCCAAGGTAGCCTAGCGTATTATATCCGAATCGGGACTTGCTTTTGGCTCAACTGTTCTGAGGAAAATACTTTTCCCAGGGATCGATCTTATCAGCGTATTTAGGTTCTCGACCTTCGTGGGGCTGGCAAAGCATTCTCCATGGTTTCCAACTATTTAAGCAAGGCCAGGGTGCTAGGTGGGTTCTAAGGAATCCATCTCCATTATGTTGACAGGATGGATCCTGAAGATACCATGAGTTGCCAAGTGTGAGGGAAGATGTTTCTTTTAGAGGAGATGATTGGGTTGTATCATTAATTGATCGATATAGGGGAGAATGGTTTCGAGATTATATGGTAGCATCTTTTAATATTGCTATGATACAGACGATTCTTGAGATCCCTCTCTCACAAATTCCTAGTACGTATTCTTGGGTATGGCATCAAGACCACTCGGGGGTATATACCGCGAAGTCGGGGTATCGATTAACTGAAAGGTTGAGTCGAGCCTCTAGTCAATGGAAACAGGAATGTGGGATAATAGAAAGGTTATATGGATGAAATTTTAGGGTCCTCTGATGCCCAAGCTCCATTTTTTGTTTGCCAGTTGTTGCAACAAAGTCTTCCCATAATGGATCCATTGATTCTGAAGAAGGTACTGGAGTTTCCTAGAAGACTAGTCTGTTTGGGGGGGGGGGACAATTGAG
The DNA here is from genome assembly GCA_964030455.1 of Linum trigynum. Classification (NCBI taxonomy): domain Eukaryota; kingdom Viridiplantae; phylum Streptophyta; class Magnoliopsida; order Malpighiales; family Linaceae; genus Linum; species Linum trigynum. Next base: position 47,251,006 of record OZ034817.1, on the reverse strand, counting down.
CACTTATTCTTCTACTAGCCAGTGAGGAGGGCTATGTGGGAGGCATCGGGGTTGGGGATTAATTTATATGCTTCCCAGAGGCAAATTTTGTCATTTTTTCAAAGAGACTTGTAACAATATTCCTCTCATCCTAGGATAGTTAGTCTCTTGTGCCTGCTGTAGTGAATCTGAAAGTCCAGGAACTTGGTTGCATTTGAGGGTCAACAGGGGTTATTCATTATGCTGGAAAGACAGTTTAAGGCCCAACTGGATGAGTGGGTGAGCTTCCTTAGTAATGGTGGGGGGGGTTCATCTTGTGTTCTTCAGTTTCAGGCAGGGGGTAGGTTATCCAAATCGAGATAGACGATAATTCAGGGTGGCTCATGTGTTCGTTTGAGGGGGCAGTTTACTCCAACTCTCATGGTGCGGTGAGAATGGTTCCATGGGATGCATTGGGTGGGATAGTGAATGCGTAAGATTTGACATATGATGGCTTGTTTGATCCGATGCTGTGGAAATGATGGCTATTCAGGATGTGGTGTGTGTGTGTGTGTGTGATTTTTTTTATTGGAACTTGGCTGAAATTTCATTCAAAATCATGGACGATTGCAAGGGCCTTGGCCCAAATCATTATCAACCAAACATAAAAGCGAAAGCAGGGGATGATCCACCCACACAAACTTATGGTCTTATAAACGAAGAGAATGGGCTAACCGATGGGTTATGGTGTTGTTGTTTTTTAGGGGTGAAGCTCCACTCAACAAGGAACCCCAAAAGAGTTTCATTCACTTTCACCGGTCTTTGAATCTCATCACATCAGACACCCAATTCAGTGCGATCAATCTCCCCTTTCTTCAGTTTCCAAACCAAAACCTGGCAATCAGTCTCAACAACGAGAGGGATGAACATCCTCCTATTAGATTCAACCAATCCCATCACGATCGCCTTTGCTTCAGCTTCACTTGGGTTGTAGACTCTGCTTTCTTTCTTTGCAATTACTCCACAAAAAGACATTATCCAATCATGAATGATACCACCCGAACACAACCCCCTAGGAAAAGACACATGCACCGCAATTAAGCTTGTAAACGCCTTCGCAGGGGGGAGGGGGGCAACCCTTTGTCCTTCTGGATTTGACTTGTGGAGGACATGCAGTCACCGACAGCTCCGATGATCCTTAAGCATTCAGAAAGGATTAGAGCCAGCCGAAAGCCTGAGGGATGATCTCATCCTCCTCCATCTTCTTGTTATTGTTCAAGTGGTTGCATCTCTCCTTCCATAGGTACCAACAAAATAACCCTGAACCTTTGAATCCTATCTTCCTGAAAACACTGTTTACCAGCCCCCATCTCAAAAAGCTCCTTTACTTCGCATGACTGCCACCTGCGGTGAATCCACTCACACTCCTTGAGAGCATGCATTTGAGATTCAGGGAGACCACAGAAGGGACAGTCGTAGTTCACATCCTCAATCTACTCTTCAAGATTTTTGCCCACTGCTATGATATTCCTCCAAATCCTCCATAGAAAATTCTGCACCTTAGGCTGGACTTGAATATTCCAAAGAAATTTCCAGAATTCACAGTCATTAGGGGAAAAGTTATGAAGTCTGTTCATGGTATTGGGTTGCTTTCTCTGAATTCTGGAGTAGGTCGATTTCACAGAATAAGATCCATAAATAGTGTCCATCTACACCCTAGTATCAGGTTTAAGGTTGGGAGCGAAGATGGATTTTAGAGATGAGAGTCTAATCTTAAAGAGAGAACAACTCCTCAATTCTGGGGATGTCCCAACTCCCCTGCACCTTATCGATAAGGAACAAACCTTATCATCCGAATTTGAACCAGTGGGTTGGAGATCAGCACAGATAAAAAAATTCCTAGGGATCCAAGGGTCTTCCCATATATTAATAGACTCTTCATTACATACTATCCGTCTGAAACCATCTTCAACTCTCTCTTTCGCTTTATAGGTGTTTTTCTAAATAAAACTAGGTAGGTAGCCAAATTTTTCCTTGAGAATGTCAGTTTTTGGAAAGTATCTTGCCTTTAGGGTTTTTCCATCAATGAGTTTGGTTTGTTAATAACATTCCAGACTTGCTTGCCAAGCATAGCATAGTTAAAAGCACTAAGGTCTCTGAATCCCTTACCCCTTCCTCTTTGTTGTCACATAGCTCATCCCAATCCAGCAAGTGGAGCATGGTCTCTCTCCTTTTTTGCCGTCACCAGAAATTTGAAATAAGGCATCGGATTTCCTTAAGAGTACCCTCTGGAAGGAGAAAAACCGACATAGGATAAAGAATCTGCGCTTCAGCTACTGCTTTAATCATAATTTTCTTCTCATTCTGTGACATTGTCCTGCTTTTCCAATCCTTCAATTCTTTCTGAACTAATTCTTTCACATCTTCAAAAATAGCCTTCTTTGATCTTCCAACCACAGTAGGGAGTCCAAGATACTTAGGATGCTTATCTACTTCCAATTGTACCACAAACCTCCAAGTTGCGGCTAATTCTAACATTAATGTTGAAAGAGATTTCAGATTTACTAAAATTAATGAGTTGACCAGATTCCCTCGCATAGATGTTCAAAATCTCCTTTAGTTGATCACATTCTTTCACGGTTGCTCTGTCAAACACTATGTTGTCATCTGTAAACAAAAGGTGGGAGATAATATGAGCTTTCTTTCGAGTTTGAATACCATGAAGTCTGCCATCCTTTTCCGCCTTCTTAATCAAAGCTGTAAGCCCTTCAAAACACATGAGGAAATGTAGGGAGATAAAGGATCGCCATGTCGCATGCCTCTAGAAGGAGTGAAACACTCAGATTTGTGGCCATTGACCAGCACATAATAAAAAATTGTAGAGATGCACTGCATAATCAGCTCAACCAATCTGTCATCAAAGCCCATCTTCCTCACGACCCTTTTTCATAAATAACCACTCAACTCAATCGTAGGCTTTGGCCATATCGAGTTTTGCAGCAAAAAAAACTCATCTTTAGCCTTCTTTCTTTACTTCATAAACTGGAAACATTCAAAACCAACAATAATGTTGTCAGTTATGCAGCGTCCGGGGACAAAAGCGCTTTGCTCCTCTGAAATGATATCATCTAGAACTTGTTTCAATCTGTTTGCCAAAACTTTCGTGGTTGGGCTTCAAGATGTGAGATTCATCGAAAATGTCAAAGTGGTCATTGATAAAGTGAATGCAAGATGTACCAGGGTTGCTAAGGGCGGGGCGATCTTGACATAACTTCGTCCTCTTCTAACATCTTCTTCGGGTTTCTACATTAGATTTATATGTAGACAAGACAACAGGGCGTCCCATTTAGTGGAGAAAAAAAAAGCTCTAGCTTTGTTTCCTATAGGGTGTTTGGAATTTGATTTTCAAGCGTGGATATGCTCGAAAGTCAAGATTTAGTAACTTCATTGTTTCTTGGTAATGCAAGTAATCTTTTCCGCCAAAAAAACTTTAAATAATTATTTCAATTTTTATTTATTTTTTATTGTTGCATCGGTAATTTAACGTTTAAACATAATCGTTGGCTGGTATATAGGACCAATTTAACGGAACTAGATGACTAGTGACCAATAATGAAACATTGCTTAAAGTGAGTAACTAGTGAGAAAAAAATCGAGTGAGAAATGTGAAAGAAATTGATAAATCGAGTGATCAATATGCAATATACCCTATATTAAAAATGAATATCATATTATAGATTACAATGACCGCGTTTCATCTGTGTAAAAATTTCAATTTTGGGTTGAAACAAAAAAAAATACAAGTCGATTAAAAGGAGTGGAATAAAAAAAATTCATGAATTTGAAAATGAAGATTTTCCTTACAATATGAATTTTATAAAATTATGGATTTATGATGGAATTAATGCATTATGAATTTGGACGAAACCACTGTTTGCTTGTTTCATTTCAAGATGGATTTTATTGAATGAAAATTCAAGATATGAAATACAATTAACCATATCGCCCTTCTTTATAATTATTAGTCTATTATTATTCTTTTCATATAAACAAATAGGTGGTCATGGCCATGTTGGGAAAGCAGTTTAGAAGTTCCTTGAGTACCTCTAAAAGATTTTCAGAGCCAAAAAGAATTATAAACGCAAACCAAAACATGGAATCAGTAAAGGATTTATATAAATGCAATTAACATAAGCGAGAGCCAAAATTGTAGAAAGAAAATTGGGCGAGCTCGAGGGCAGGCTTGTAATTAAGAAAAAAATTTAGGATAAATGATAAAATACTCATGGATTTTGTGGTTGTTTTTTTCATGGATTTGAGTGAGAAATTTGAAATTTGAGTACCAAATCCAATTCATTATAGACTTGAGAGAACTCTATTGTTTGCTTGTTAATATTCAATGAATATAAAAAAATTATTTTTTTATCAAATGAAAAGAATACCCTTAAGTCATTTAGGTCGTTTGGAAATAAAGTATATCGTTTGGTTGAACCATGCAAATGTAGTAATTGACCTGTAATATTCGGTAAAAGCATAGTGGTAAAACGAGTTATTTCGAAATAACACATGGGTATGAGTTATTACAAATAACTCGTTGTGAGTTATTCGAATCCAAATAACTCACAAATAACTCATACAAATACTCCAACCAAACGACCCCTTAACTACCAGAAAAAGACTGACTCCAAAATTATTGACAAGTTATTGGTGGTTATACTTAATGGAATAAATAAATAAAGGAAAAAATGTCAAAAATATTTCTAAATCTCTAGAGTTAAAATCCATTATACATAAAGCAAAAAAAAAAGCATAAATTTCTATTAAATATTTTTAAGTCTAGATTTTTGTATTTCTCCAAACGACCCTTATGTAATATGGAAAAGGGTATACGTACATAGCACAGTGAAGACATTACTTACAACCTGCAATGGAAAAATGAAAAACACCACAATGGGTGAGCCTCTGCATTTTGTTTTTCACCATCAGGTCGTTTCAGTTCAACATGTTCCCCTCACGCCTAGACTGACTGGCCATCCATCGTTTCATTTTGGGTGCCAAAATCTTGGGCGTACTAACTAACTCAAATGGTCAATAAGCAAAACCCATTTGTTGAAGATCGGTTTCAAACTGAATACAGCTTTATAACTTGAGTCAACTTAGCCCGGCAAACTGGACAAGTACCTTTCTTGCCTTTGATGTCGCTCAAACATTCCATACAGCCTGCCATGTGACCACAAGGGACGCATGCACCCTGTACTGGAGCGTCCCAACAGATTATGCAAACGGAGGAAGCAGAAGAAGAAGAGGAACTACCTTCATCCTTTGAGTTGCTTGTTGCAGACGAAACCCCCTGCTCGGTGGCTGGAACAGAGAGATCCAATGGACCAAGGTCGATGGATGGATAGTGGATAGGGCCTTCTTCATCCATGGTTGCTTCCGTGGGAACTGGAGGAGCAGATGGAGCTGTGGTGGACGCAACAGCTACAACTTGGTTCACTGGGAGGCTATTATGACTGCCAGCAGTAGGCCTAGTGCTGGGAACATCCCAGCCATTGTATTTCTCTTTTGCTTCCTTCTCGGGCACCTGCCCGCTGCTGCTAGCTTCTGAGAGTGGAGATCCTACAGGGGCCCCCCATCCATTGTGACTCTCGGCATGTGGTGCATGTCCCCAACCGTTGGTATCAATAGCTCCAGAACCATAGTCGTGGCTATTTGGGGGCTGTTGCCTGTCCTCCATGGCAGATTGGATGGATGCACTCAGTGCCATTGCCAATTGTAGAGCTTCTTCAGGATCTTCATATCCGGTATCTGGGATGACATGTTCCATATGCTGATGCCTTGGTGTAGGCCCAACCTGAGAAGATCAAGATACTGATCAGTGTGATATTTGTTTCCAGCAAAAATAGAATTAGACCACATCACAACCCCTACAATCAACAAACTGAAAGGGAAAAAATCGACATTCCCAAATCGCCTTTCTCAATTATCAACACCACCTAAAGGTGACAGAAAAGGGAAGCACAGGGGGGAAACTTGCTGTTTATCTAGAGAATAGCTCAGTCATCCAGCATTCAGTACAACTCACAGAGAGAAGTGAATAAAGCATGATAAAATAAAATTTTGAATACCTGTGTGATACCATTTCTTCTGCATGCATCGTATAAGCAACGAAGCTGGTCCTTGTCGCCCTGCTTGAAAGGTGCCAATTGGTGCTGAGAATCTACCCCGGAAATGAAAGATTGTAGTGAATACCAGGATACTATACATGTTGACAACTCAAAATCCATTTATTATCATGTAACACTAAAGCAACGGACGCCAGATCTATTAAAAGTTGGTGACTCGGCTCAACAACGTAAAGTTTTGGGCCAATCTATCAGGAAAGATAGTTAAACGGGGGTCACTCCTGAACAGTTAATACTCAACATATCATTTTGTCAATGCTGGTTAAATAGATCGGTTATGAGTCTGCATGGCAGAAAGGGCCCACGCAAGAATTCCACAATGGAAAATGCCCTACATACAATCAACATGAACCTTCCAGCCGACCCTGTTGGCTGAGAACAATGCTCTATCTATCTATCACACTACAAAATGAAATTATGCATCATGCAAGTGCAAAGATGGCCACAAACTACAAACTTAACCATATTACTACCAAAAACTATGTGAGACGATAAACATGCTGCAAGTAAGGCAAAAGATCTGTCCATTTTCTAAATAAACTGTGCACCATGCATTAAGGTTGAGCTAAACACTACATGGGAATCACCATTCTCTTCATCACCTAAGATTAGATTCGAAAACAAGATGAACTAATGACAGGATCAACTATCAAGGAACAAAAGCCTGTGCATTCAACTACAAGAATGCCATTAAGCATATTCCTTCAAGTGATCAACTAGTATGTTACCCTGATAAAAAGGATATTTTCTACGATCCACAATATCAGTGTCCAAGTAAGAACTGCACAATGAAATTCATCAGAATGGTATTAGAGGAAATAAAAACCTTGAATTAGTATAATTACTTACTTGAGGATGGGTCGAATATAGTCATTCCTGCATCCGGATTGTCAAATTTAGGTTCTTCAATTTTGGCATTCCAAAGAGGAATTACAGTGTAAGGTTTGGCATCCTGTTTATAAAACATAAAAAAACTACTAAAGTTGATATGGCAGAGATACGACATAAAGTTCAAGATCTTGCAACTCAAACATAATTTGCCATAGTTTTCACAGTGAAACATCAATTAGAAAGCCAGAATCAACTTTAGGACTATGCTACCTGCTGAATGGAATATAACACAAGCTGCAATCTGACATTTGTAGGATCTCTAGTGCTATAAGGCAGAACAACTGCCCAGCTGCAGGCAATTTGATGTAATTAGCACAGCTAAATGGAGCTTCAGGAATCATTATTAACGAAAATTTGAAATTTTCTAGCATGATGCCATATCCAACTATGCCTATGATAAATAGCAATGAGAGTACTGCCATCATACGTACACTTTTGTTGACAACAACTGAAGAGAAAATGATCTCAGAAATGCTGGACCATGAAACTCTCGCAACCAACCAGAGAAAAGGCAGATATGATGCTGCAAATACAACAAGATCCTAACTTAGGTTAAAATATATATTAAAAAAAACCTTGAATAGTTAAACAAATAACGAATGCTAGCTCCTTTGTGCACCTCAATTGCACGGACTACAACTGTTTTCTGGTTTGTTCTAGCCATATCAAGTGCAGTCTGGCCATCATCATTTCTCAACAACGCATTCCCTATAACATTTACCAGGCAACCAAAGTTCAGTATGATGGCTTGAGCAACAAAAACAGGAGCATTGCACACAACTTAACACGCCATGGAAAACGTCTTAAACATCATAGAAGTACACAAGAAACACCTCCACTCAACAGAAGAAGCAGCACAGTCTGTTCCAGCCCTCTGCTGGCAGCATGATGTAAAGGCGTACCACCATATCGACCTGCTAGATTCCACAATACACTAATAAGTAGTTCATTCTCCTCAAGTTCTAGACCGTAGGAAAAGGGTAATTTATAAGCATGCAGGACTGAGAAAGCTTCCAAACACTAGATTGCACAAGTTTTACCAGGTCCATAGGCATTAACGTTGGCTCCCAGATCAATCAAAGCCTTGGCAACATAGAACAATGCAGAATCCTTACAAGCAACAATGAGAGGGGTATTTCCTTCTTTGTCAGTACACTGCAAAATCAAAAGAGAAAGACGGAACCAAAACGTTCGGCCAAATTACGATTCTGGGTGAACAAAGTATTGAAATGGGTTCATAATAAGAAGTAGCAACATAATTACCTCAAGACTAGCCCCATGTCCATATAGAGCTCTGGCGCCCTCGACGTTACCGGCGAGAACAAACTGAAACAAGAGCTCGTCTTTGGATTGTTTTGGGCTGGCGGAACCCAGACTCTGCCCCATTACAATGATCAAGTGAAGTCGGAGACGGACTATCTCCTCCGCGAACGATTCAATAGCGGAAAGGATCCTGAACAAGGAAGAAGGGTCGAGCCGACGCAGAAAGGATAAAAGATTGCAGAGGGAAGGAAACTTAGCCATGAAGGGTTATCGTGGCGTGCTTCTGGATACAAGGGAGTTAACCTAACTACCTCGTTGAATTCCTAGAAATCTAAAAGAGAAAAAATTTCAAGAGGAGAAACCGTCTAACCGAAAGCACAAGACTATTTTTTTTTTAAATACAATTTAATATCCAAACCTTTCATTTTAAATAATATAATAGCCAAACCTTTTCGAAAACAATTTAATATCCAAATCGTCAACTTTTTGTATGTTTGACCGTTAGTTGACACTTCAAAAAAGTTCGAAGTACGACACTTCATTAATATCCATCGATATCTTCTCTGAAAAACCACCAACATATCGTAGTTCCAAACCCGAGAAGTCCATGACTCCACCATGATGGTGTAGAATATCTAAATATTCAGTCATCTGCAATGCCAAAACAAGAAAACAAAGTTGTATTGTGACAATTTCCCCTAAACAAAGATTTCTTGAAGTGTCAACTAATGGTCAAACGAACGGAAAGTTGACAATTTGGATATTATATTGTTTTCGAAAAGGTTTGGCTATTATATTGTTTAAAATAAAAGATTTGAATATTAAATTGTATTTACCCTTTTTTTTTATCCAAGGTACGATTAATTTAAGTGGTTATTAGAGACTAGCTTTGAACCCGGTCATTGGCCGGGTGGGTTTTAATTTGATTATTTATATATTTCGACTCTTATATCATAGGGATGGCTAGGGTTGGAAGTTTGGTATCGGTATTTGGGATATACCGAATACTGTACCGAATTTGTCTATATTTGGTATAATCGAATACACGAATTATTTTTTGGGATGGGATTGAATTTCATTTGTTATTCAGTATTAGGGATTACAGGATTGAGATCGGTATATACTGAAATACCGATTAATACCGAAATATAAGCTAGTGTGTATTTTATCCTCTCAACTATACTCTTTCATTCACTAACTACACGACCCTCAACCACCAAAAGTGTCATTTAATTATACATAGATCATTCCATTACTATTAATAGTTGTCTATCAACCTCCAATTCGTCAAATTAAAAATTACCATGACAAGAACTTGAGATGTGTCCTCTCCTCCATTCTCCTTAATAATATCCTAATTCAAGACTCTTTGCTTAGTCTTTTTCCCCTAAATTAAACAATAAATTTAATTTATATATTTAATTATTAATTGTAAAGGTAATTAATTTCGTATTTAATAATACCGATTGGGATACCGAAGTACCGATTGGGATACCGGTATACTTAGGGATTGGGATTGGGATACCGAAATTATTTAGGGATTGGGATTGAGATTGACTTTAGGGTGTAATTCGGTATTCGGGATTTCGGTATTTGGTATTTGAATACCGATACTGTACCGATTTCCACCCCTAGGGATGGCAGTCGGCTCGCGGGTCTTGGGCATCCGTCGGGGCCCGACCGTGTGTAATGGGCCGAAACCCGCGACGGCGGTTAAGTTAGCGGGTGTTGGGCATACTCGTGACCCGCGTTACTTGGTGCAGACTGGGGATGGATCTTGTGATACCCGCCCGTATCCCCCCCCCCCCCCCCCCGATAGCGAAACGACGACGTATGGACATAGGTATAAAGAGTCGTTTTTCGCTAGGGTTTGGAGGAAGCTCATTTCAGCAATCGCCTTCCTCTTTCTTCCCCGATTTTTCTCTATAGAAATCACCATAGTCGATTTCCTGCCAAAAATCCACTCATTCCCGGCGATTTCTCCTCCTTTCTCTTTGATTCTTCCTCGAAAATCGACGATCCCATGATAAAAAAAGCCCATATCTTGCTGTTAATCAACACTACAACCACCTAAAATGTCTCGATCGACAGAAATCCTCTTCGAATCGTCAATCTCAATCGCGTATGCGAACGATTTCTTTTCTAGATGGCCAGATCGATATAAGTATTATATTTTTTGTTAACTTAATCTAGTTTTTCTAGTACATGTATAAATAGATGACGAAATTCATTTTTGTTCATCTGCAGTTCATCGAACTCATAATCTAGAAACCCTAGCCTTCCATATTTCCGGATCAGCCTTTCCTTCATTCTAAGTAAGTTTATTTGACAAAAGTTTGTTTGATTGTTTGTTATTGGTTCTTGCTTAGTTCGGCAGAGATTCAGAAACCCTAACAATCCAAATCTGCTCTTTTGTTCTTGCAGATTGTTGTTCGTGAGTCCCATCTAGCGACCGTTGCTTCTGCTTCAACGTGCTGTCTTCTATCTGATGAGGTAAGTTGACGATTACTCACCTTAATAGCTAAGATCGAAATGTTAAAATGCTAATGAAACCCTAAACCCATTTCAATTTGTAAATGCTAATGAATCATTAGTAATGACTATTGATAAATTTGTTTATGCTAATCTGAAGAGGTGAACACATAAAGGTGAAATCTGTAAATGCTAAGATCAAAATTAGCAATGATAAATTTGTTCATTGTTAATTCATGCTTTTGTGATTTTGCAGATTTCTCTTTTCTGTTGAGGAATCAAATCAAGTAGCTGGTTCATAAACTGCATTCTGCTTAGGTAAGTCGTCGACCCTAGCTTGTTGTTGGTTGTTCGTAGCTAAACCTGAGTCAGAAACACTAATTTGTCTGCTTTTGAGTTTTTGCAGATTCCTCATTTTTGTTCAGGAATCTCATCAAGCAGTTGGTGCTTAAACTACAATCTGCTTAAGTAAGTTGTCGACCCTAGCTTGTTGTTGGTTGTTCGTAGCTAAACCTAAAGCCTTTAAATTGGTAATGTTGTAAGTAAACTGAAAGGGTGAAATCTGCTGGACTAGCTCAACTGGTCAATCGATGTTTGTAAGTTCATTAGTGTAAGCAGCTAAACTGCTAATCTGCTTAATGCTAATCTGTAATAAGAAAAAGGGTAATAGGTAATATGCTAATCTGTTGTAATGCTACTCGAATCAAGTAAACTTCTAATATGTAATCCTAAACTACTCAAATCAAGTAAACTTCTCGATATGTAATTTGCTAATCTATTGACTATTGTAAGCTACTAATATGAATTAAATTATGAGAACACAACTGAACAGTGGATATCTTTCTAAAACATCTTTTCTTCCTTTTAAACAGATGGAACCCCAACACGTTCAGAATGCACCTGCTAATGAAGTTGTTGCCCCTCCTAATGGTAATCCTGATAATCTCGTGGAAGGTGTTCTTCCTCAACATTCCTTAGGTGCTACTAGGTCTTTAAAATCTGATGTCTGGCCTCACTTCACTAGGCTGATGGTGAATGGGATATTAAAAGCTAAATGCAACTACTATAAGAAGGTATTGGCTGGGAAATCTAGTAACGGTACTTCCCATCTTAGAACTCATACGAACAAGTGTGTTCATAAAAAAATACACGATGGGAGTCAAAGTGTACTTGGTGCTAATTACAATGCCAATGGTACTGCTGATATGAGTACCAATCAGTTTAGTAGTAAGGTGTCTAGAAAGGAACTCTGCACCATGTTCTTGGTGCACGAGTATCCCCTTTGTATTGTTGATCACCTTTACTTCAAAAGGTTTTGCTGCACCTTGAACCCTCTCTTCAAAGTCCCAACCCGAAATACCATAAAAAAAGACATTGTGACTATTTATGGTTTGGAGAAGTCTAAAATTCAAGGGGTCGTGGACCAAAACAGAGGGAGGATTGATGTCACTGTTGAATGAGCTCATTGTACGTATGTATATAAAAGACGTAGTGGAGTTTAGTGTTGGGCCAATTGTCATTAAGGCCATGTTTAGCCCATGCACAGCCCACGTTGGTGATTAGAGTGAATGACGTGTGTGTGTGCTAGGGTTGAGAGGTGAAGGGTGTATTTAGTGTGCTGTAGACACTCCTTGTAGGGTTAACGGGAATTAGAAGTGAGATCAGTAGTCGAAGAGCATTCAAATCTCTTCCGTGGATTAGTCCTGGAATTCTAGGGATACCACGTAAATCAGTGTCTATTTCCGTTTCTATTTTGATAAATCAACATGGTATCAGAGCTTGATCGACCCTCCGTCCATCTGAATTCAACCAATTATGCTCTCTGGGAATTTCAGTTCCGCGTGTTTGTAGAAGGGAGAGGACTTCTTAGCATCCTCGATGGAACGCAAGCTAAGCCAGAAGGTGCAGCCGCTACACCTCAAGCCGTCGCAACCTGGAACCAAAATGATGCGCGAGTTCGGACCTGGCTACTCGATTATGTTGATTCATCCACTTGTCTCAGTCTTCGTTTGTATCCAACCGCCAATCGAATGTGGCGTCATCTTGCCGTCATGTATTCCACCGTCAATGTTGCCCGTCAATTCGAGATTCAACTGGCGCTAACCCAAATAGAGCAAGGAGATCGCACCGTGTCTGAGTACTTTAATGCGGCGCAGGAGCTGTGGACTGAACAAGATCTTCTCAATGCAGCCCTACGCCCTCAGGCTGTTCTGACCGAAGATTCTATTGCCGAGAGGATGCAGACTCGGCTCTTGAATTTTTTGATGAAGCTACGTCCAGAATTCAAACCTGTCCGTGCAACTTTACTGAACCGGGATATCATCCAATTTGACAGAGTGCTAGGCACTCTTGTGAGGGAGGAAACACGATTAAGAACCCATGCAAGTATTGACTTACGACCTGGTGAAGGGGAATCATTAGTAGCTGCTGCTGCCGGGGCAAGGATCTTTAATTTCAGGCAACAATGCCGCTGCATATGCTGTGAATCGGCCCCAATTTCAACGCCGAATTGCCGTGTCTGACCTTGTATGTCATCATTGTCGGGAAAGGGGACATTTGCAGAAGCATTATCATAGAAGAAATTTCTGTGTTTATTGTAAACGAATGGGGCATATCATCCTTGCTCGTGATGGGGGTCCGCTGCCTAGAGTAACTTCTGGAAATTACCAGCCTCGTTCTGGATATGGAGACCTCTCTGTCATGTCTGCTTATGGTGTTTATTCTGCTGATATTGGAGGTAGCTGGCGGCCTGGGTCTTCACGTGACAATTAGAGGCAAAGAGAATGGCATGGTGTGGCGTTGAAGGAAGGAAATGGCAACCGAGGGAACCAAAGTGATTGGCATGGTGGCGTGACTTTGCGCGAAGCTAGCAGCAGCTGAGGGACCCTCCAGAATGTCACTCGCTCTACAGATGTTGGGGACGCTGAAAACTCAGCTGGCGGTGTGACTATTGCAGCCGTAGAACAAATTGTGAGCTCGGTAATTAACGCAGCTTTTGCTACCCTTAATGGAACAGGTAAACATCGATCCCCTTGGCTGCTTGATTCAGCTTGTTATAATCATATGACTCGTGATTCTCATGCGTTAAAGAATGTGTCTTCGGTAGAAAATATGGAATTGATGGTTGCTAATGGAACTAAACTGAAAGTAAATGGCGTTGCAGATGTAAAGACGAAAGGAATGATCTTACATGATACTCTCCATGTTCCAGCTCTTGTTCCTAATTTAGTATCTGTTGGGAAGCTTACTGAGCAAGGTTACACTGTGTCGTTTGCTCCGTCTGGTTGTCTTGTACAGGATTCGAAGATGGGGAGGCCGATCAGAAGGGGGAGTAAGCAAGGAAGGCTTTTTCATCTCGAGGAACTACATGGGAAATCTCTCAACTCTGATGTCGGTAGTTCATTGGATAGGTCTGTCATTAGTCCTGTGCTGTCTAGCTCTTGTTCACCCAGTACTTCGAATAAATTGTGGGATCTATGGCTGGGGCATCCCCACTCTTTTCGTCTTTCTTTGATGTACAAAAACTCATTACTTGGTCAAAACAATGTCCGGATTCCAGAATTTCATTCCTGTACTAGTTGTGTTGAAGCCAAAACAGCCAGCATTTCTTATCCTCCCAGTTCCACTGTTATTAAAGAACCTTTTCATGTGATACACACCGATCTTTGGGGACCTGCCCCTATTGTTTCTCGCTATGGTTTTCTATATTTGGCTCTCTTTATAGACCATGCTACTCGTTATACGTGGATTTACTTGCTTTGCCTCAAATCTGATCTTTATGATGTGGCCATCGAGTTTCTGAACATGATTCAAACTCAATTTGGCAAAACTGTCAAAATTATTTGTTCTGATCTAGGAGGAGAATTTAGTTCCTCTCCTCTTCGCGAAGTATATCGTTCTTGTGGCATTTTGTGTCAAAAATCTTGCCCTAGCATTTCTCAGCAAAACTGTCTAGTAGAGAGGAAAAATCGTCATGTTGTCGAGTTAACTAGAGCCCTGTTGTTAGCTTCATCTGTCCCGTCTAGGTTCTGACCTGAAGCTGTGGTCACAGCAGTTCGTCTGATCAATTATCAGATAACTCTCATGCTTGGAAATGAGAGTCCTTTTCAAAAATTGTTTTCTCGTTCTCCTGACTACACTTGTCTTCGTGTGTTCGGTTGTCACGTCAAAAACAGTTAAGTGTGCGTTCGTAGGTTACAGTGATGTTCATAAAGGCTATATGTGCTATGATCCTATTGCACAACCTATCCGTGTGGCTAGTACTGTAGTCTTTTTTGAACATATGCGGTTCCTTGAACCTGAGTCTCCTTTCGAGTGTGTGTTCCCTTTATCTGGTGCCTTGCCCATGTTCACTGATGATGATCCTCTTGCTGAAGATCTCCCCCTACTGATCCGGACTCCCCTGGTCCATCCCAAGCTTCGAATTCCTCGGCTACTTCATCTTCCTCTCCTAGGGATGGTGATTCCGTCCCAGCTACTCCTGGCGTGACACCTTTGGCGGCGCGTCCTAGGCGCTCTCTTCGAGCCACTAAAGGTATTCCCCCTCCGAGTTTTGACGACTATGTTACCTATGGTGTGGATGCATTGGTTGTTCTTACTCATTATAAGGATGCTCAAGGCGATCCTAAGTGGGAGGAGGCAATGGGGAATGAATTTGATGCTCTCCATGCGAATCGTACATGAACAGTTGTCGATCGTCCTGCTCCGGATACCCCTACAGTTGGAAGTCGCTGGGTATACACTATTAAGATGAATCCCGATGGCACGATTGAACGATTCAGAGCTCGAGTGGTAGCGTTGGGATATACTCAGGAGCATGTGGTGGATTATAATGAGACTTTTGCTCCTGTAGCCCGGATGTCCACTGTTCGGACACTACCAGCTGTTGCCTCTATGAAGAATTGGACGCTTTCTCAACTTGATGTGAAAAATGCATTTCTGCATGGGGATCTCGATGAGGTTATTTACATGGAGAAGCCTTCAGGATATAATGTTGGAACTCCCAGGCAGGTATGCAGACTTCATCGATCCCTGTATGGTTTGAAACAAGCTCCTCGGGCGTGGTTTGAAAAGTTTCAATCTACCCTGGTAAGTCTTGGATACTGTCAGAGTCTTAATGATCCTTCTCTATTTATCAAGACCTCTTCTAGTGGTATTGTTCTCCTTTTGCTATATGTGGATGATATGATCATTAATGGCTCTGATATTGACGGGATTCAGAGTCTTAAAGATGGGTTACAGGCTGCTTTTCATATTAAGGACTTGGGCAAGCTTTCTTACTTCCTGGGACTGGAAGTATCTTGTTCTGCAGAAGGAATATTTCTATGTCAACGGAAACATATTTCTGACTTGTTGGGTGACTACAACATGGAGGACTGTACTCTAGTAAATACTCCGATGGAACTTAATCTGAAGTTGAGCAAGGAGTCGGGAGAGAGGGTGAAAGATGGTTCGCAGTATCGGAGCATTGTTGGTAGTTTGATCTACCTATCGGCAACAAGACTAGATATATCATATGCAGTGCAACTGGTCAGTCAATTCCTGGCAGATCCTCCAACAGATCATTTGGCAGCTGTATATCGTATTTTGAGATATCTGCGTGGTACTAAGGATGTAGGTCTCGTGTTTCCTTCAGCGGCGAAGATTACTCTACGTGCCTACCCTGATTCTGATTATGGAGGATGTGTAGATACCAGGAGGTCTACGACAAGATGGTGTGTTCAGTTCGGGAACTCTTTCATTTCTTGGAGATGCAAAAAACAAGACAAGGTGTCAAAATCTTCTACAGAAGTTGAGTACCGAGCAATGTCAGATGTAACTTCAGAACTGACATGGTTGAAACGTTTGCTAGGGGACATGGGTGTGGTGATCACCGGTCCAATGGATCTCTTTGTTGACAATACAAGTGCAATCCGAATTGCAGAGAATCCAGTTCTTCTGATCGAACTAAGCACATTGAAGTTCATGTGCATTATGTCAGAGATGAAGTGAGGGATGGTACTATTACACTACATTACATACGGACTGAAGATCAAGTTGCAGATTTGCTTACTAAGTCTTTTTCTACTAGCCGACACAGGTTACCGTCTGAAAAATTGATGCTTGTATCCTGGCATCAATTTGGGGGAGGATGTTGAATGAGCTCATTGTACGTATGTATATAAAAGACGTAGTGTATTTTAGTGTTGGGCCAATTGTCATTAAGGCCTTGTTTAGCCCATGCACAACCCACGTTGGTGATTAGAGAGAATGACGTGTGTGTGCTAGGGTTGAGAGGTGAAGGGTGTATTTAGTGTGCTGCAGACACTCCTTGTAGGGTTAACGAAAATCAGAAGTGAGAGTAGTAGAAGAGCATTCAAACCTCTTCCATGGATTAGTCCTGGAATTCCAGGGATACCACGTAAATCAGTGTCTATTTCCGTTTCTGTTTTAATAAATCAACAGTCACAACTGATTTGTGGACTACCACAAATCAGAAAAGGTCTTACATGGCTGTTACTGCCCATTACATAGACAATTCTTGGAAGCTAAGGAACCATCTGATTATGTTTGGTTATGCCCCTGCCCCACATACTAGTGAGAGGTTGGCTGCAAAGCTTGTTAAATGCCTCCAATCATGGAACATTGATAGTACATTGTCAACAATTACTCTTGACAATTGTACTACCAATGATTCAATGATCAATCTAGTTAAACAAAGGGTGGTTCTATATAATTTGAATATTTGATTAGGGATGGAACTTCTCTTCATATGAGGTGCTCTACTCACATCCTTAATCTAATTATGAGGGATGACCTAGATGTTCTCAAAGATGGAATTGAGAACATCAGGGATAGTGTGGTATTTTGGACATGCACACCTAGGAGAGTTGAAATCTTTCATGCAACTGCCCAGCAGCTTAAGCTGGTTGTTTCTAAGAAACTGGTGTTAGAATGTCACACTCGGTGGAATTTTACTTTTGACATGCTTTCTGCAGCAGTCCCATATAAGGATGTGTTCTCTATTCTGAAAATAAGGGAACCTCAATACAACTCTCTGCCAAGCAACGAGCAGTGGGAGTTTGTTGAAATTTTGTGTGGGAAACTTGAGGTTTTCAAGGACATAACTGCTGTATTTTCTGTTTCATACTATCCTACAGCCAATCAGGTTTTTGCTAAGGTGTGTGACTTGAGGATACGTTTGATGGAATGGTTAGTTGATCCTAATCTGATGATTGTTTCTATGGCTGAGAAAATGTGGGCAAAGTTTGTCAAATACTGAGATGATATTCATTTGCTACTGGTTGTTGCTGTTGTGATGGATTCGCGGTACAAATTGGATTTGATTGGGTACTATGCAAACAAATTTGGCATTTCTGGTTCTAACCCTGTGATTGATAGAGTAAAAGATGTTGTTGCTGATTTGGTTTTCGAATATCTGAGGAAATCCTCTAAGAACACAACTGTTTCTTCTACATCTCATGCTTCTTCTTCGGCCACAGATCTGGATTTTGATCTATATGTGAGCCAAAGGAAAATATCCAGAACATATGTTTTTACAACGGAGTTAGATCACTATCTAGCTGAGGATAATCATCCTAGAATACCAGATTTTGATTTGCTTGGTTGGTTGGTGGAAATTAATGGTGCCAAGTATCCCATTTTGCAAGACATTGCAAGGGATTTACTTGTTGTGCCTGTTGCAAGTGTTGCTTCGAAATCTGCCTTGAGTTCTAGTGGGAGGCTTCTGGACTCCGAAACAGTTGAAGCCATGATGATAGTGAGGACATGGATTCAGGATGATAGCAAAGGTGATTTCTGGTTTACTCCAATTCTTACTGCTTTGTTGTGTTTTGCATTTCTTGCTTAGTAATCTTATCAATTAATAATTGCTTTCCTTGCCTTGTAGTGTCTGCCTCGGATTTCAAAGCTCTGGAGGGGGTTTTCTCAGCTATGGCAATGGATGATGCCTCGGTGGAAGACTGCAGAGGTAACTAACTGGTTTTGCAAAGATGAAATTGCTATAACTAGTTCATTAACTTAGGTTTCTGCTCTTTCTAACTAGATTTTTTTTGTAACAAATGGAGCTGGAAGTCAATCGAAGGAGAAAGGAGATGAGGATGATGTAGCTGTTGTCATCAACCTGCTGGACTAGCTCTAGGTTTGTGATAGAACCATTAACATTGCCCATTTTCCCTACTAATGCTTGCACTTGAGTTAAATGTTGAACACAACTTGAATCAGTCATACTGCAGATTCTTCTCAATAGCACTAGTTAGTCAATTATGGTGAATGATGGATTGCTGGTCTGTTGATGGATTGTGTTGCTGGTCTGTTGATTATCTTTTGCTTTGTTGGTCTGCTGTTGTATGTTGGTCATGTTGATGGATTGTGTTGCTGGTCTACTATTGTTCTGCTGCTAGTCTGCTGTGTGCTGCTGTGCTGTGTGTTGCTATCTGTTTTTCTTGTTTTCATAGCTCGGATTTCATATATTGTTAGCTGGGTTACTCATAGTTGCCTATAGTACTACTATCTTGAATTTTGAGCTATCACACTTTCATTTGTGGTTATGTTTATGGGTTTGTTAGCTCGGAATTCACTCTCTTAGTTAAACACTTATTATGGGTTTATCGTTAGTCATATTTCTGGATTGTAGACAAGTTCTGGCTGTGTTTGCAAGTTCATGATTAGCTGGTTACAGATTGAAAGTTATAAATGTGTTGGTTTAGTTTCATTGCATTTCATTTAATAGGTTTGTTTGATATGGATCATTTGTTGGCGGGTAACCCCTGATCCGCGGATTCACCGAAATCCGGCTCGACTTGGGCATGGTCCAAAATCCAAATTGTGTGCCCATTTAGCTTCGTGGGTCGGTGATGGGTAAAACCCGTGGACATAAATGGCGGGTAGTAGATATAGGGTATCCGTACCGTACCTGACCCATTGTCATCCCTACTTATATATAAATTATTTTATGTTGAAAATATTTCAGGTTTTTTTTTGTAATTTTTTTGTGAGATTTTAATGTAGGTTTATGAAAACTCGACTTGTGAACAAACTTTACAGTTATAACATAACCAATACATCTTTTTGAGTAAATATGTTCAAATCCCAATCAAGGAACACCGAATTGGCTATTTCGTTCATAAACATATATAATTTATAATAAACAATCATTTTTTATGGCTCAATTAATTATCTTAAATAGTCACTATAAATTCCTAGTGCATATAAACATAATAACACTTTAAAACCAGTAAATATATATCTGTAGTGCAGTAATCAAAATTTGAAATTATTATTAAACATATAACATTATGCTTAAGAAATTATCATATATACTTTGTTTTGAATCGGTCTAATCCCTTACGAAAAAAGATAATTTTTCTCATTCTAGATTGTGGGGGGAAGTTTAAGACAAATATACTCTAATTTCGAGGAACAAAAATGACATAATAAAAAAATGAGCAGATAGGATGCAAAACTCTGACATGCGAAATTCTGTAAAATTCTATCATATCATCGAATCACTATGATACGTACGGGATTTTGCATAGTTTTGAAGGGCGTAGTTTTGTATCCGAACCTAACCCTTAAAAGAACTCAAAAAATGCAAAAAAAAAAAAAGGATGAAACTTTTTACCGGTGGAAGTGTACTACAATGAAAAAAAATAACATTTGTCAATATCCCGTACATATGGGCCCCGGCCTAACACTGGGCCGGCCCATCCTCTAAAGGCGCCTACAGCGGGCTCAGTTCCAAAAAGAAAAAAGTAAGGGAGGTCAGTAGCGGAGCGGACCAGTAAGCCCAATTCCATAAGCAAAAGGGATCCTCCGAAGCCCTATTTGGATCGGGTCTTTGTGGAGGCAAAGGGGCCGAAGGCGGGGCTGGAGGCATCTCCAAAGGCCGACCCTAATTCACCCGAGCCCATTGTTTACCCTCGGGATTCGGAGGACACGTTCTCGGACGATGAGGCCCAATTATTTGAGCTGCGGCGTCGTGTTCCTTCGGCGACCGGGATACTGAAGCGGCTGGTTAAGTCTTCTCAAGTTAATCAAGTTGTGCGAGCTTTTGAACTTGGCTTGGCAATGAAGGACAATGAAGAAGATTACGATACGGACCAGCCCCAACCTCGAGTATGTGCAAGCATACAGGATCCGGTGGTTGAAGCTGTTAACGATATCCCCTTGAATGAGTATGGAACCAACATACCTGAGCCTGGGGCGGGTATTAGGAAACGTCAGTTTGACGAGATTGAGGGGGAGATGGCGGAGAATCCAACCCCCAAGAAACAGTTTGTTGAGGATAAAGATGATGTGGAAAAGGTGGAGGAAGCCAGCCAGGAGTGGCCCTGACTCACTCCTACTGTCACTCTAGAAAATGGCCAAGTGAAACCACTTCCTAAAGCGTAGTATAGCGGGTTTGGGTTTTAATGTCAACCCGGGTCCTAGATGTGATGAATACTCAGTGAATTCGTATTATCTAGCAGTGAAACTTTAGTGGAGGTCAAAACTAACAAACAAGCAAAGCAACTAAATGGTTGTTTTCAGGTTAAGAGAGGTCACCCGGATATGGTTCCCCCTAGACTGCAGTTAAGCCGGATTGTAATTTACCAAGTTCAGTTTCTATGAAAGTTATACTGCGGAAGGTTCTTAAACAGTCTGAAGTCTCGACTAAAGGTCTCCAGACCCTCTCAATCTGAGTCTCTAGCGGGCGACTAACCTCCACCGGAGTAAATAGATTGAGGCCCTAACGAACAAAACCTCCACTACCGAAGTGAATTCGGTACATAATAGTGAGTTGGCTCCTCGACTAAAGTCACCAAATCCCTACCTTCAATCAAGGATGCTCTATCAACCTAGGCAGATATTCTCATTCTAGGTTAAAGCAGAAACAACAGGAATTTGATCAGGATTCATGCCATTCAATCATTCAAACCTCAATTAAATATAATCAAATCATAGAATCAGTACTTGGGTTCATACAATCAAACCTAACATACAAATCTAGGGTTCTCCATACCCAGATGAATGTGAGAACTACTCCATGGAGAAAGAAGCAAAAGCAGAATCAGACGCGGAATTCATACTGTGAAGGATGGATTCCTGCTCCTGGACGTTGATCGGCACTTCTCCAAGCTCAAGCCAAGCTCCAATGGTAATGAAGATCAAGCTAGGGCACTTGGAGACTCTTGTTCGTCGCTTTCTCTCTCTAGGAATCGCTCTGTCTCTATAAAACTCGAATCCCCATCACTTGTGGCTGGAAATTGGCTTAAAACCAGAAAATCCCGACTCACACGGCCATGTCACACGACCGTGTGACTTTCTTCTCCCGAATCGTCAATTGATCTCTGATTGATTTGAAACTTGCGCCTATGCTTCACTTTATGTGCTAGGACCTGAAATGTGACAAAGGAACACAACCTAGCATAAAATAGGACAAAGACGCAATAATTCAAGCTCAAACAATGAAGAAACAAAGGGGAAAACATGTGCAAATACCGAGTCATCAGGCCCCAACCAGATAAATGAGGCTTCTGGCCTGGAAGGTGAGAGGAATTGGGCCAGCCCTTACATTCCAAACTGTTGTAGGTTTATTGCATTCTAATAAACCGGATCTTGTGTTCTTCTCGGAGACACGATCGAGCCGGCGTGGAGTTACCCGGCGCATGCGGGGGTTAGGTTTTCATCATTCTCATTGTTTCTTTGTTGATGCTGTTAATGCATCGGGTGGTTTAGTAGTAGCTTTGTCCCCCAGGGTTGATGCCTCGGTGTTTTTTCATTCCAACTTTTGTATCTGCACTTAGATTAATGAAGTTGAGCTTTCTTATGTTGTGGTTTCTGTTTACTTTAGCTGTGATATTGCCACTAGAGCCGCTCAATTATCCCAGTTACAAGAGATCTGTAGCGCAATTCAGCTCCCATATGTTGTCATTGGTGATTATAACGCTACTCTCCATGAGGGTGAAAAAGATGGTGGGAATGCTTGGAATGCGACTCAGTCTCTTAGTTTGCGCGCTTTTGTCCGTGATCTTGGTCTTCATGACCCTGGGTTCCAGGGTGATCAATTCACCTGGACTAACAGGCGCATGGGAGTGGCCTGTATTCGTGAAAGATTGGATCGGGCTTTGTGTTCTCAGACTTGGGTTAATCGATTTCCAGAATCTCTGGTAAAACATTTCACTGATCAGGGATCGGACCATCGGGCCATCCTCCTCTCATACCAGCCTTATCGGCACCATAGTCGCCCACTTTTTAGATTTGATGCCCGCTGGGCGGATAATCCTGAGGTCAGAGCCATGGTGGCCTATGTGTGGAAGGAGGAGATCCAGGGCACGCCTATGTACCAGCTCTGGGAGCGGCTTAAGAAGCTTCGTCAGCTGCTCTATGACTGGAGTATGGCTGGTACTACGAACTCCTTGCGTAATATTCGAACCCTCCAGGCTGAAGTTAATCTGATTAAACTAGTCCACCCAATAGATTGGGATACAGTCTGTACCTTAGAATCAGAGCTATCTAGGCAATGGGAGGCGGAAGAAATCTATTGGCAACAAAAGTCTAGGGTCAATTGGCTAAAAAAAGGGGATAAAAACACTTCTTACTTCCATACGGTCACGAGGACCAGGAGGAAGAAAAATTTCATTCCCGGTCTGCGTAATGACACTGGGGATTGGATCAGTGATGAGATTGGGAAAGTAGACATTGCCAGTTCGTTCTACCAAAAGTTATTCACCTCGGAAAACCAGGTGGGGAATATGCCTGACAGGGTGGCGGCTCTCCCTATCGCTCACAGTGTTTCTCATGAAATGAATGCCTCTCTCACGGCCCCAGTCCAACCTAATGATGTTCGCAGAACTATGTTTGCTATGGGTTCGACAAAAGCACCGGGCTCGGATGGTTTCACTGGAAAGTTTTTTAAAGCTTTCTGGGACATTGTTGGGGAGTCAGTGGTTGACGCAGTTTGTTCTTTCTTCTCAACGAGAAAAATGCTTCGGAGTTTCAATCATACCTGGCTGACTCTGATTCCCAAGGTCGATGCGGTGGAAACTATGCGACAGCTTCTTCCTATCAGTCTATGCCAGTTCGTATACAAAATCATTACTAAAATCATGGTGGAGCGTCTGGCCGGTTTCCTACCTAATATAATTTTTGAGGGTCAAAATGCTTTCATCAAGGAGCGCCACATAGTGGATAATGTCCTTCTAGGAAACGAGTTGATGCATTACCTAAAAATCAAAAAGCAAGGCAAGAAAGGTTACATGGCTCTGAAGGTTGATATGGAAAAGGCCTATGATAGAGTTGAATGGCCCTTTCTTCTTGTTGTTCTTGAGAAAATGGGCTTTAACTCTACCTGGAGGGGTTGGATCCGGGAATGCCTAGCATCCACTTCTTTTTTGGTTCTAATGAATGGCTCCCCCTCGGGGTATTTCTCCTCGACGAGGGGTCTTCGGCAAGGGGATCCTCTCTCGCCATTGCTGTTTGTACTCTCTACGGAGGGATTTGCTGCTCTCTTGCGGAAGGCTATTGCGGAACGAAAATTGGAAGGTGTGAAGGTCGCTCTGCGTGCTCCTAGAATCTCCCACCTGTTCTTCGCTGATGATTCCTATTTATTTCTTCGGGGATCTCTCCAGGAATGTGAGAACCTGCTTGAGGTTTTAAATGAGTATGAGGAACTCAGTGGACATCGAGTTAATCTGGGCAAATCAGCAGTATGCTTTAGCAAGAATATTGCACTGCCTGACCAAGAGCTCTTGGCCCAGATTCTGGGTGTGGGTGCAGTAGGCGTCCATGATAAATACCTTGGCCTTCCAACGCTGATAGCCCGATCTAAGATGGCTACCTTCCGATATCTGGAGGAGAAATTATTGGAGAGACTACAGGGGTGGAAACAACGGACTTTATCTTGGGCGGCAAAGGAAACCTTGATTAAATCAGTTGCATTAGCTTTGCCCCTACATGTCATGTCGTGTTTTAAGCTCCCGCTGTCTCTCTGTCGCTTCTTAGATAAACATATAGCACGGTTTTGGTGGGGTACTGCGAATGACCATTCAAAAATTCGATGGATGTCATGGCGAAATATGTGCAGAAGCAAGCATGATGGTGGTATGGGATTCTGTCGGTTCGAGCAGTTTAATCAAGCTCTCTTGGCCAAGATTGGGTGGCGTATCCTTAATGAACCTGATTCTCTCTTATCCCAAGTCTATAAAGGGAAGTACTTTCCCAGTGGTACGTTCCTCACTGCACAGGCACGGTCCCGTCCATCCTGGGGATGGTAGAGTATCCTTTTTGGTAGAACTCTGCTTGAGAAGGGTCTTCGGTGGCAGATTGGTGATGGCCAGACTGCTTCTCTTTTGCACTCCAATTGGATTCCTAATTTACACCCCTCGGCCCCGGTGCATAATCCTCAAATTCTTCCGGAGGGTGGGGACCCTTGTGTGGCTGAGGTTTTGTGCCCAGGAGAGGGGCGGTGGTGTGACACCAAGCTGGGGCAATGGTTTGATCCCCCTACTTGTCGGCCAATTAAGGCATTCCCGCTCCCTCGGCATCAGATATCGGATAGGCTTATCTGGCATGATACGGCGGATGGTCAATTTACTATTAAGTCGGCGTACCATCTTGCGGTTCTTTTGGATAAGCAGAAGGGTGGGTGGTGCTCTTCGGTGAGTTGGATGGACAAGGCAAGCTGGGTCCGTCTTTGGGGAGCGAATGTCCCACCAAAATTGAAGGTGTTCCTTTGGCAGATTTTGAAACGGATCCTCCCAACTATGGAAGCTCTTATTGAGAGAGAGGTTCAAGTTCACCCCAGATGCCCGGTGTGTTGGGCGGAAACGGAAACTTTGGAGCATCTCTTTCTCTTTTTTCCAGTGGTGCGTGCACTTTGGGACCTCTCGGGGTTGGAATTTCTAGGGCAGGGTTTGCCTAACCATACTTTCCGTCTATTTCTGAAAAGAGTAATGGCTCTTATTCATCAGCCGGATTTGTTTATGGCTTTGGTGGCTGTCCTCTGGCGGATATGGCGCTCTCGGAACTGGGTGGTTTTTGAAGGCAAACAGTTTGGGATCCCAGCCTTGATGCGACGATTTTACCAGCAATATGTGGAGTGGATGAGCTTGCCAATGGATCGAATTCTTCCTCCGCATACCACGTCTATCCCCCTGGCTTCCTCGGTAGGCGATTCTAGGGTCGTCTGCCTCTGGGATGGGGCTACCAGGCAGGGAGCTCCCTCAGCTGGTGGTATGGTGCTTATGACCTCGAACCATGATCTGTTGCTGGCTAGGGGGGTCAAATTTCCTGACGTGGTTGATCCTATGGTCGTTGAATTACTGACCCTTTGGGAGGCTATCGGCTGGTGTTTGGGGCTTGGGTTCGCGATGGTTAGGTTTGAGGGAGATGCCAAGGTGGTTATTGATAAGATTATTTCGCGGCAGGCTAGTGATAACCGGGTGGGGGCTATTCTAGAATAAGTTTTACACTACTTTGATTCTCATCCGGGGTTGGGGGTGTGGTTTGTAGGTCGGAATAACAATAGGGTAGCCCACAGGGTGGCTAGGAAGGCCCTTTCTTTGTCTCCAACTATGAGTCGTGTTTTTTATTTCCAGGCCTGGCTGGGAACCAGGATGTAATTATCTATTCTTGAATCAATATAAGATTATCTTTTGCCAAAAAAAATATGACCTTATTGCCTGCAAAACACATGCGCTCCATAGTGCATAATGAAGTGTATGGAAGCTATCCTGAATCCAAAAATTGCAATCCAAAATAACAACATGGTTAGGAAGATTCGACCGAATAGTCAAAAGGAGAATTCGCTGGCCCATTTGCAGGGCTGAACTGCGGCCTTTAAGTGGTTGATGAACCCAAATATCTAGTTGAATTAGGCAAAATGCAACGACTTGCCTGGAAATTCCGTGGATGCGATGTGGGAGTGGTGGAGGAGGATAATCGGCGGCGGAACCCCTGCATGCAATTGGCTTGTGGTGGAAAGAAGATGGTTGCATATATATGAGTATAAAGATACTAGCGTGGGACCTGGCCATTTGGCCGGAAGAAGGTGAGGTATTAAATTTGATAATGTAATGGGGTGTATAGCTTATTGTTGTATAGTTATTTTTTCGGAAACACGTGATAAAAATAGTGAATTTTAGTAGGATAGAGACATGAATGATGCAACGAATAAAAAATCAGCCTTATGAACCAAACTCAAATACCTGTTACCTTGTGAAACAATATTGTTCTGGTAACATGATGAGGTGGAGTAAGTTTTATAGAAACCGAATTCCAGAAAATCAAATAAAAAATCGCCTATCCCTCCGGTTTTAGGGAAATGAGCATCTCACAATCGTTGCTAGGTTTTACTCGGCCCGTTGGCCAATTAATTTGTTTTATAAAACTTTCATCTTGTCATCATTGTGCTTTCTGGTTTTTTGCCAACCATGGTAAAATCTAAAAAAATTAAGAATGAACAACACGATTTGGGATAGGAACCACCATTCCTGTATCCCTAGAAATGGTGGTAAACACGGACTCACCTGCCAAACTGGTTTGGATTGAGATTTTTATCGGGTAACAGGGAAGCATGTGATTATAAATTAGACTTGATCAATACGGGCGAAAACTTGAAATTCAGCCTGTTTGACCGACCCATGCCAAACTCTAATTATTCTTTACTTTTAAACTTCTATTTGAAAATAAAAAATAATGAAAGAAAAGAGATGACTGCAATTTGCCATTTGCACATCACTGATTCGGGAATAAAACTATAGAATTTCGAAAGGAAACTGAAAATATTTAGGATCGTTTTAATGTTAAAAATAACCAAATAGATCTTTCTGTTTAGTTTTTTACTAACAAATACCAAACGATTCCCTATAATATACACTATAATTTAATCATTATGATATCAAATAATTACATAATATATATTTGAAATTATAAAAATTGAACTAATTGGATTGGTCGAGGTTGAACCATTGAATAACTTTAAAATACATTATATTTTAACCACTAAGATATAAAATAATAGCATAATATATATTATGCTAGAGAAAATAGCTTGTTTTAGAATGGAAAACCCATGATGTTCATTTGTTTTACTTGATGGGCAAATTTCGTGTAGGTCAGGCCCATTCAACTCTTTTATTTTATGATTAGCGGTTAGCCCATTAGAATCCATGCTTAGATTATTGCTAAATTTTTTTCTTTTTAGCAATAAAAAGGAGTATTGTTTTTGCCTTTTCATATATATTTTACCACCACAGAGAAATAAAATGACTTAAAGAAAAAAATCGACACTCTTGGACCCGTTTAAATCCTCATTTGTACGGTAAGTTGGCCCGTTCCACAGAGGAAAAGGAAAAAAATTGACACTCCCTATTCTACCCATCCTACAAACGCTCCTGGAGCAGGAAATTTGAAATGGGGGAAGGGTTTTTCCTCTCTGCGATTATATGTTTTTAATTTAAAAATAATAAAAGATACAACAAATGTACTTAGTGTGATTGGTTATGATTTTTACTTTCCTTTAAAGTGGTCATGGTTCGAATCCTAGTAAGTGTCTTTTTAATGAATAAAAAAAAAGTAATTGTGAAGACCAAAATGTCCTTCCTACTTTCACTATGGATGCAGGAAATTTGGTTATGATCTTTACTTTCCTTTAAAGTGGTCATGGTTCGAATCCTAGTCCTTCCTACTTTCACTTTGGATGCAGGAAATTTGAAATGGGGTTTCAAGTTTTCTCATTTGACTTTTATTTATTGTGTAGACAGTGGGTGAATCAAAGAAAATGATGTTTGCAAACGTCTGATAAAATGTTTCCATTTAAATTGGCTTATAAGAGGCCTTTTCTCTTTCAGATAAGGAGCCGTATCAATATATTCGAATGAAAAAAAAATTAAACATATCTAAACAGTTGTGTTTTTGGAGATAATTACTATTTTATGCGGTTAACACTTAAAAGACTTGATTTGATAAAACTTAAAAAGACTAAACTGCCAGGCGGATGGATTAAAAAAAATTAAGAAAACAAAAATGTAATACCGAAAGTTGCGGGGTTAATGACACAAATATTGTGTTTTTCTTTTAATTGCCACAAATATTGCAGATTAAAAAGAATTGACACAAACATTGTGTTTTTTAGTAAAGTTAGGGGCGGGACCACCAGAGACTCAGGCGGGGCTGCTGTTTTACCCAGTTCTGGGCGCTGGCGCCCCTGTCTCAAGCGGCCCCGCCTCAGCTATTTGTTTGACCCAGTCCTAGGCGCTGGCGCCCGAGTCTCCAGCGGCCGCGCCCCACCCTTCTTTTTTTTAAATTGCCGAACCTTGGGCCCCTCCCACCTTATCTCCTCTTCTTCTTCCTTCCTCTTCTTCACTCCTCCACACCACACCCCCCCCACCCCAGAACCAGAGAGAAGCCTACCAGCCGCCCGCCGCAAGCGCTGCCGCCCAGGACTGAGGCGCCGTCGCCGCAGAGTCAGGCGCCGTCGCTGCCGAGTAGAGCGCCGCCGCTTGAGCACCACCGCTGGAGACTGAAGCGCCACCGCCCGAGATGTCCTCTGACGAAGAACCAGTCGCCGCCGGCAGAGGCAGGGGGAGAGGCTGGCAAGGTCGTGGTGGAGTCGGCGGCCGTTTGCGCGGTGAGACTCTCGTCGACGGCTTGATTTTTTTTTAATGTTTTGTGTTTTTTTAATGTTTTGTTGCTTTTTTTTTGCAGTTCCTAGGCTTATGGATCCTTATTCGATGAGATTACCGCCGACGACAATTGATCCAAGTCCGATCGATCTGACACTTCTTTGGGGACATGGCCAACATCGTATTGACTCTGTTTGGACAAACGAGGTAAGTATTTGATAATTATTCATGTAAACATAATTAGCTAATTAGATTATTTTAGTTGGTGAACTGAACTGTTAGGTGAAATTAGTATAATTTGAAATTAGTATAATTTGAAATTAGTATAATTTAAAATTCGTATAATTTTATATTAGATAAGACAGATTAGAATTTATTAGGTGAAATTAGAATTATTACGAATGAAAATGAATTAATATAAGTTTTGTGCACTATAGGCTGGTGATCGATCTTACCATGTTCGAGGTACGACCATTTTAGTACCTTACCATGAGCTTTATCGGCCATATCTCGAAGAGGAAGGCTTGTTAAGTGTCGTGCCCCTAGTCCCTATGAACCTCGATGCGAGTTTGATTACTGCGCTCGTAGAGCGGTGGCGACCCGAGACGTCGACCTTCCATCTACCGTGTGGTGAGATCACGATCACGTTAGAGGACGTTGTTACACTGTCCGGTCTGGCAATCGACGGTGATGCCGTCGTAGTTGATATACCGGATGAGGAGTGGTCGGCGATCTGTTTGAGACTGTTAGGACGGGTTCCGACTGATCTTGTAGGCGGTGTCGTTGTTGTTAGGATTGTTTGGCTGAGGGTTGAATTCAATCATCTGCCGGAAAATGCATCACAGGAGGTTATAGAGCAGTTTGCACGAGCTTATGCTCTATCTCTCATTGGAGGTGTACTTTTCCCGGATCGGTCTGGAGCTACGGTGCACCTACAGTACCTACTTCTGATTGAGGATTGGCAGAGAGCTTGACGGTTCGCCTGGGGAGCTGCTGTTTTATCCTACCTATACCGTGAGATGGGTAGGTCGACTTTGCACATTACGCATACCGGCACTTCTCTTAGCGGTGACCTTGGTGGATGGGTCGCCCTACTGCAGTTCTGGGCGTGGGAGCGATTCCCACATCTGGCACCTCGAGATTCAGAGAAGAGGGCACAGGCCACCAAGGATGCATCCCCATGTGGTCTTCGATGGCTTTCGGCCAACAGTCGTCAGTATGGTGACCAGCTATTCCAGTACAAGCTGTGGTTTGACGCGATGGACACCGTGGTGGTTAGTATATAACATTCCATTTTATAGAATAGTTTTCATTTGTTTTATTTTTTTAGATTTAGGGATAATAACGTTAATTTTTTTTATGTTGTGGCAACTTTACCTTGAGAGAGCACTTCATCTCAGAGGTAGTGTGATACAGTCTGAGACATTTCGAGCAGTAGTGCCACTTATCTGCTTCTCATCGGTGATGTGGCATTATCCAGACCGCGTGCTCTGGCAGTTTGGCATGAGGCAGCATGAGCCTCATCCGCCACATCCTGAGGCTGAGGTTAGATTTTTTCTTCGCCAGGCTACTGGTGGGCCATCGCGTGGGCAGCAATTGGTACACGCCTCCAGAGAGTCGCTTGCTTTCTGGAACCGTCGACACGAGTTTGTAGCGACGGCTCCATACACTGATGAGGAGTTAGCTTACCACTCGGAGTATATGGAGTGGTATAGAGATGTCACCAGACGTTCCGGCACACGGAGAGGAGCTGCAGCGGAGGCATTGGTTAGTTATTTGATTTGTTTGCTTAATTTGTTGTTAACTGTGTGAAATATCTGACATTTTGTTGGTGTTTTTTAGTACGACACTATCGAGCATGTTGAGGTGAGTTTGCGTGACGGTGTACGGGCTGGAGGGCTGACCCCCGACTAGTGTGAGGACTTGGCCAACCTTATGGCATCCGGGGTTGCTACTCTAGGGTTTGAGCAGCGTAGATACCCTGATCTCACAGTACCTGTACAGCCCCATTATGAGGAGCCCGTCATGACTGCCTGGCCAGAGCGTACTGATCCGACACCGGGCTGGGTCATCCCAGAGCCACAGTTCAGACAGGAACATAGGCCACGTAGAGAGCGATGTGAGCATCGTGATGCACCTAACCCATTTCGGGTTTAGATCGACAGCGAGCACAGCCCATCCGGCCTACATCGAGGAGCTTCCAGTTTAATCCGCTTCGGTCGCAGTTTCAGTCAGATCCTTCCTCGAGCATTCAGCCGCCGCGACGGCAGCAGTTTCAGTCAGATCCATCTTCGAGCTTTCAGCCGCCGCGACGGCAGCAGTTTCAGTCAGATCCGTCTTCGAGCTTTTATCAGCCAGAGGATAGCTTCCATACACCGCAGCATGCTACGATGGGAAACATGGCCTCAGGTGGTGATACTAGAGCAGCCTCGTCTCCCGACCTGTGGGGAAACCTAGATGAGCATGAGGCGTTTTGGGAGACGATGTGGAATTATCAGCAGCATGTTCAGTCTCAGTAGCATGGTGGCGGTCAGCCTGAGGAGCATCTTCAGTCTCAGCAGGATGATATGTTCGGTACACAGGATCAGGATGGTGGTGTTGAGGAAGATGAGCCCCAGGAGTATGATGGTATACCTCTGCGTAACAGGGTGCCTGCGAGGTGTGGTACTGGCGGCCATCTAGCGGTGGAGCATGGTGGTCGTCGTCGTGATCGTCAGTGAGACTATTATTATTATGTACTTCCTTATTTTTGGATTGTTATTATTATGTACTTCCTTTAGACTATTATTTTTGGATTGTTATTATTATGTACTTCCTTTAGAATATTATTTTTGGATTGTTATTATTATGTACTTCATTTAGACTATTATTTTTGGATTATTATTATTAACGATAAAAAACATAACAACTACATACCAAACAACAACATCTTCAAACAAACAACAACTTTTACATGGTAAATCAAAAGAAATACAACAACTTCTACCACCTCTCAGCCACGTCTATTACCTCTACTTCCTCTTCTACCACCTCTCGCAGTTCGTTGGCCACCACTCCCTCCTCGATTGCTCCCACTCCCACTAGCTTGGCCACCGCAGGTTGATGCATTATGTCCCGCTTGGTTACAGTTGCTACACACTTGGTGTGATGCACCCTCCCTTGGCCAGTCCATCTCGTTGTGAATCCTTGTAACTCGTGGCCTCCCCGGCTTCCTAATCATGTGCACATTAGGATGGAGAATAGGACCATTATACTTCTTCCAACCCTTAGGTTCACCAAGAGGTGCGAAACTTGTCCCATAACAAGCCATCACTGTTTCCAGCTTGTAGACATCGTTGACAAACCTATACGCATTAGCCCCCATTCGGTTGCAAGCTGCAATGGCATGAGAGCAAGGAATTTTATTTCCTTGAAATTTACCACAAGTGCAAAATCCCGCCCGGTTTTGATCGTCAAAGTGAACTGTGAGTGTGTTTGACCCCGTCATGTTGAAATTGTTGGGAGGAGTCTGAACTACATAGATGCCTTGACGTCGATCAAGAGCTGTCACAGAATGTCCAATTGCCTTTTGTGATCACGGCTTCATCAGCTCTTCGCACTTGGTGGAGTACTGTGAACTGCCATTTCTAATTTTTGCTCCTGTCTCCAACCCGTACTTATCGAATTTCTCCACCAATCGCCAATAGGTATGTTGCACAAGAGAAGCTATAGGAAGTGCACAAATACCTTTGAAAATACCATTGACGCTTTCTGCCATGTTGGATGTCAAGATAGACCAACGACCCCCACCATTGTAGTTATCATGTGCTAAACTTCAACGAATCTTATGTTGATCCACCCAGTTATCACATGAAATATTTCTATCAGCGGCCACCTTCTTAAATTGCTCAACTTGACGATCAAACTTCTCCAACCGTTTTTCTCTGGCTAACAAAATAAACCACCACACGGGTTAGATAAATTCATGACAAAATTGTATGAAAACAAATAACAAAATTAAATGAAGAAAGCTTACCGACTCGAAATAGTTTATTATACATAATTTTGCTTTTAGTCTTCCTTTGCAAATTGCTTGCATAGTGTCGCATGCACCACCTCCACTCCCAACCTCTTCCGATGTTATTCATGGCTTCATAGAGTCCTGCATGTCTATCTGAGATGATGCATACATCATTTCGATCAGTCAAACCCTGAACATTCCTCATGAACCATGGCCAACCCTCAGTATTCTCGCTCTCCACTATGGCAAATGCAATTGGAAAAATCTTCTTCCGGCCATCAAATGATCTCGCCATGAGTAGCACTGCTTTATACTTCCCAGTAAGAAATGTTCCATCAACAACCATGACGCCTGGACAATTCTTGAATCCATCTATACAAGGTCCATAAGCCCAGAATACTCGCTGAAATATTGAATGACCTGGTTGAGTCGAAGGAACTCTTACCCAATCAATCACCGATGTTGGCATTTTTCTCTTGACCACCCGCAAGAATGTTTGCAAAAAATCGTAGGATTCTTTTCAATTTCCATGCAACTTCTCCAATGCTCTTTGTTTCCCATACCAAGCCTTCTTGTAAGTAACTTGCATATTAAACTTATCTTTTAACTCGGCCTGAACACTTAGAACACTCAGATTTGGTTGGGCACGTACCAAATGTTTGACGGCCTCAGATATCATGTCGACATCAAGATGGCGATGATCCGTCGGTTGAGTCGTACTGCTACAAGAAGGCACCAACTCAGCCTTTCTCACTGTCCATTCGCCCCCAACATCTCGACATCCAAACCGCACCATCCAAGGACAATTGTCATCCTTGTGCCTCAAGCATCTGACCTTCCAGATTGAAGGTGACGACTCCACCACGCCATATTGAAAGTTGCGTTGTAGTGTGTGGTGTTTAATCGCCATCTGTGCAGCTTGTTTCGAGTGAAATATCTGCCCCTTGTAGAATTCTCCTTCAAAACTATCAACAATAGGCATTGGAATTATGCCATATGAATCAGCAAGTGATAATTCTTCGTCCTCTTCATTACCCTGCAAGTAAAAATATGGAGGATAATTAAGCTGCTCTCCTTCCTCCTCCTCCTCCTCATCATCCTCCTCTCCGTCATCACCGTCATCATAGTCATGATCGGATGGCACGCTCCATGTATCATCTTCTTCCTCTCCACCCTGATCCTCACTGAGCTCAACATGTATCTCAGCACCCAAACAATAAGGATTTTGTGCCATAAAATTCCAAAGCACATTCAAGCTATCATCATCCACAATAGGTATCGCATAATGAAATAAAACACCATTCTGCCATTCTGGAAGACGGTAAGTGAAACTTGTGATCACATCACTATCTTTTACTGCTTCGTCTCTGCGCCGTATTCTCGGAATTAGATTCTCACAAAGTTTGTGATATGTGACCCTGGATGGAACCGTCAACTGAAAACTACTACCACCAACGAATTTGACGCCCAAATTATCCTCTACTTTCTCCGATTTCCACCGAACAACTAGTTCAAATCTTCTAAAATCACTACAAAAAAACAAACTCACTAATTAAAACTAAACACAATCATAATAGCATTTGAATAATATAATTACAAAAATAAATGTGTCTCTTACCTATTAGCCATTTTTGCAGCAGCAACCAGAGCTCTCTCCTCTATTTTGGACGATTTTTTTAGTGGTGTGAATCTTAAACGAAATTGTCTGGGTTTTATAAGGTGGGTGGCCAGCAATAAGCCAGCGTTGCCACCTCAGTCTCGGGCGCCACCGCCTGGGATGATTTCCCACCTACTCGCCTAGGTCTTAGGCGGTGCCGCCTGAGTCTTGGGCGCCGCCGCTGTCAACTAAATAAAACGGTCCAAAAAACAAGCTAAAGCGGCAGCGCCTGAGTCTCAGGTGGCCTCGCCGATTCTTTTCTCCAAAACACAATATCTGTGTCAATACTTTTTAATTGTCCATATTAGTGGTAAGTTAAAAAAAACAATATTTGTGTCATTGTCCCAAAGTTGCGGACGTTTCTGCAAGGCTGACGTGGAGTACCCCTTTTTTCTCAAACTCTTTAAATATTTTGTAAGATAAGGTAAGATAAGATTTTAGTAATGTTTTTCTTTTATTCATATAAAAATGTTTTCTTAAAAAAAAATTCTCCATTCCATTTTGTGATTTCAATATGTAAAGGCTTCATAAGAATTCATTTAACAAAGATTGTAAAACCGTATTAGAGTTTGTACCAAAAATGTTAGTAATGTGGTTTTTATATTGAAATTGTGGTTCAACTATTTTATACTCTTAAAATTACCTACTAATTCGAATTCGGTAAGCGATTATTTCGATCAGGTAGTCAATATAATAAATTTTTTAAAAAAGTGTAGTTTAATGGCGGAAATTAAATTATCATTTTTTTAATGAATGGGTGTTATTTTATATCATAGAAATGGAAGATACTTTTGAATTTTGACAACAATCCTGTCAAATGGGTCACCAACTACAATAAATCACTATCTTTTTGTTTACACCTAAAAATTATCATGTACCACATTGATGATTTACAAGATAATTAATGCTCTTATAAGGTTAGATTAATTATAATAGTTAATGTTGTTTAAGTTGGGTCTCATGGGTTTTCACTTTTAAGCCCAAGCCACCAAATCCTTACGAGCATGAGCATGAGTCAAACGAAATATGACCCTCTTGTAAGAGGTCATATCATGCCGCGAGAAAAATAAACCATGATCATTAAGTCGTATATCAAAGAAGCAAAAATATTACGTCTAGAGAAGTCCACGACCATGTTGCAAGAGGGGCTATGGGAGTGAATAAGAAGTCCATGGCCATATGCAAGAGGGGTCATGACTACGAATAAGAAGTCCATGGCAAGAGGGGGCCATGGGCGTGAGTGATAAGTCCATGTTCTTGTCTCCCCTCATGATCACGAGGCCGCATGCCCAAAATACAATAAGTCTTGAGAATGGGTCATGCAATGAGATCATGCTTCATGGTCACACGACTAAGAGCGAGGTGACCCTGTGGTTGTGACAGATGACCATGTGGTCCCAAGACTAGAAGGCCATGGGTGCGAGGGGAGAAGCCATGGCAGCAAGACAAAGGACTCCATGGAGGCAGTCATGCCATGAGATCAATCCTCATAGCCACGAGGTCGTATGCAAATATACTAAGTCTTAGAAGGCATGTTAAGAGATCATGCCTCATGACCAAGTGGTCGTGAGTAGCAGTCATCGGACCGCGAGCAAGGCGACCATATGGTCGTAAGTAGACAATCATGTGGCCGCGAGGAGAAGACCACATATATAGGCACGTTAGGAGAGGGCAAAAACCCCTTCGCAAAACGACCACGAGCTTATCATAAGACTAGCTTGGTATGAGATCACATGGACACAAGATTTGGAACAAGACCAGGCGAAGCAAATTATACTCTAAGGCTCATGATGATTCAATGAAAGGCACATGTCCGCTTGAGAGAGAAATTGCTACTCATTCCATGTTCAAGGATACATTAGCCATGTCCAAGGAAGAGAGGAGCGTTTCTTTTTTGGGAGTTATCCAAACAGACAGTTTCTACGACAGTTACTTCCCCATGACTATAAATAGGAGAGGAGGTCGACTGAGACAAATTTTCCCAAAACCGCACAACTTACGCCTACATCAAGTTTTTATTTTTCCTTTGCAAATGTAGTCAAACTCGTAGTTTGGAGCTCTCATTAAACCTTCGTAGGAGTATAGTAACTTAATTTAGTTTCATTTCCTTAAACCATCAATCAAACACTCTTGTTCGAACTTTGTTTGAAAAGGTTTGGGTCGTGTCTTAGTAATCGTTGTTCAAATAAAACAAGGGGCGTTCAATTCAATGCAAGTTTTACTATTGGAAAACAAATTGGCAAACCTAGTGGAACCTCGTGTTTGATTTGATGGTTGCAATAAGACGATCTTTTACAAATGGAAGAGGATCAAGTGACTAACTTCAAAGTTAGCCAAGTATCAGAGTTTGTTGTCGGAGGTAATGGTGGGGTGGAGGCATTCTGAAAGAATGATTGGTATTAATTTTTCGAGTAGAATTAGGGATTGAGATTGGGAAGACTGGAATTGGGCATTTAGGAATTTAAAATAGTAAAATGAGCATTGAGGAGAAGAATGACTGGCGACCGTTAAACATGGGTGACGAAATTAAGAGAAGAAAGATTAGAGTTTGAGAGATACTTTCCATAATACTTTTTTATTAATCATGACGTAAATCCCAAAGTATATAATAATGTGAAACCTAATCATAAATCCTAAACTATTTGGCTATCACCTTGGCGAGGGGTTGAGTCTCTTCTCCAGATGATGGATGGAGGATGTTAATTTATACTAGGAGATGCCATGGCAGCTAGATTTATTGTAAAACTAGGAGATGTTAATTAAGACTAGAATCAGCTAATCAGAGAAATTCCTTACAGCTAAAAAGATCCAGGTCTTTCTTTGTTTAAATCATCAACAAAATCATTCCAGCAAGGCAAAATCAGAAAATAAACATCACAGGCAAGGGTTGGCAAGGCTAAGAAATTACACTAAAGGAAACAGGAAATCATGCTAAACCGCCAAAAATGAAAGAGAGCAGCAAAATGGATCATCGTCAGAAGTTCCCAGCTGCATTTTCACGTGTTCATCACCAATCACTCTGAAACCCCAGCGGTAAGCAAGTTCACCAAATCACTTTTCTTCATCTTTGAATACCCTTTGATGCCACGGGACTTTGCCATTGCCCTAAGCTCTCCTACCTTCAATGTACTCAAATCCTCTTTGCCACCCATCTGTTCTTCTCCATCTTCTTCCTTGCTCTCATCCGAGTCAGAAGCTTCATCCTCTGATAGTTGCTCTTCGTCAAACAGATCATTACTACCCTGCAGTAGCTCTGCTGCCACAGCCTCCTCTTCTGTTGGCTCTGGTTCAACCTCATGCCTGGTGGTAGCATCAGAAGAAATTACCTCATATTCCTTTGTTTTTTCCCCAGTTGAATCCAAATGGCTCTTCAAAGCAACATCGTCCTCACTCGAATCAACAGGTGGCAATTTTACCCGAGGGATTGGAGATCGTCTTCGGAAACTTGATGGTGGTCTTCTTGTAAAGGAACTTTCACTAGATTCCACGGCACCATTCCTGCTTCTGTTATTGGAATGAACAACACTGCTTGAGCTTGAGCTTTTGTCGTCATTATATCCTCCCAAAATCTGCTCTGGCTGTTCAATTCCTAAGTCCCCATCGCTAACCTTTTGCGTACCCCCCTGTTCAACTGAATGCTTCCGAAGAAGCTTAAGGAGGGAATCAACAGTCTCGTTCTCTCTCCCTTTTCCTTGCGGGGTGTCTACCTTTTTGTCTTGTTTGACAGAAGCTCTTTCTCTGAGCTGGGCCTGCACCTTTCTGAACAGCTCAACTATCTCCTTCTCTCTTGGACCTGGAGCTGCAGTGGCTTGAGATTTTGAGTTATTGGGGAAGGAAAGCAATGCCCCATTCTTTGATGATGTCAATAGCTCAGACTCATCCAATGTTTCGTAGCTGTCTCTCTCTTCATTTTGCCTCCCCCGGTTACGGGAGTATCCCTGACCCTGTCTGCCCTGCCTCGAGTAATCCGAGTTTCTCCTATGACTGCCAGAATTTGCCTTGCACACAAAAGCCGGTGTCCCAAAAGCACCATTGTATGATCTGATCTTGACCTGAGAGAAGACCCTGCCAATCCCATGCGAGGAACAAGGAGAAACAGATACGGCTGCGGTTCTACCAGAAACTCCAGACAAGGATAGACACCTACCATCTGGTGGCCCAGAACCTACATGAACCATAAAAAAAAATTTGCTCAGTTTCACCCAGCAGATAATGAAATTTCGAAAAATTGCATCTCATATTTGAAGATGGCTTTTATATCAATAAAAATTACTAAAACTTTGATCTTGACGCCGTGGTTCCCTTTTGTATAATGCATGGTGATAATGGCTCAGTTAAATAACTTCTTTTGTTTCCCTGTATGAGCTCAGAACAGCTAAAAGAGTCTGGTTTACACTAAAAGCATGTGGTCAATCCCAGGTGACTGCAAGTTTGATTTGAAGCATCAATATGCAGTCTCTTAGACCTTCCTTGGATGACAAAACAGTGAATGTTTTCCTCTGACGATCTCTATTGCATCCATACCCCTTACATTTCAGTAGACACAAGAGAAAAATGGAAGACCCTATTGAAGTTTTTCTTTCATGAGTGAAGAATCTCAATAACTTGAATAAGCCAGCCTCACATGATACAAAGCCAAGACACCTACACGACTGAAAAGTGAACACTACTCAATAAATCATGAAGCAAAATTTCCCTAGGACAGCTGGTCTCACGTTTCAGTTCAACCACATAAAGCACTGCATCCTAGGGAAAATCACAATCTGACTAGAACAACCATACATGGACGGCACTGTATCTTGGCAGCCTTTGCTACTTATAGTAGTTCCCTAAATCATAACCAGTAGACAACAATTCAGCCAGAATTAACAACAAACTTCGTAAGGCTTCTTACATCAAGCTTGGCGTCCATTGGAGAGTTAAACTATGTCCAAGGTGACTGACGGGTAATTTCTATCTGAAGACATGAGAGGGGCACCTCTTTGAGCAGAAGGATGACCCTGAGACATTTTATCAAACACCTGGTGTTCACCACGCTAAGCGTAACACACTAACACTGACACAGCAACCTTGCGGCTGTGAACTGTGGCTAACAGCAAAACTACCAAAACATCGCTACGAGGTCGGCTGTACAGGCACATAAGCGAAGAAATTGAAGAGATTGCACCTTCCACAGTCGAAAATAAATCTAGTGAGGTTTAAAAGATCGACCCGGAACTAGGGGAAAGAACAGTCGAACCAGACAACGGCTTAGAGCTAGGACAACCATGAAAGACGAAGGTTCACTGGAGAAAAGGAACGCGCCTAGGCCAACAAAAAGCGAGCTCCGACGCAGAAGTTGCCCACATTTCCAACAAAATTCGGGTGCCACGCCGAGCGAAGCCAAGAGGAAGACTGAAGGAGGACAAAATGAAAGAGAAAGGGCAGTAATTGTAAAGAGGCACGCACCTGGGATGTTCTTAGCAACGAGATGAAGTGATTGCGACATTAGAGTGGAGGAAGTGAAGGTGGCGGAGCAATTCATTAATGGATTTTCTGTATTTCAGGAAGCCGCTTCTTCTCTCGTCATTGCTGCCGCCTTCGACCGTCGTGTGCAGAAATTATATAAGCCATTGATAAGGGACTTTTTCGGTATTTGCCTTCTTGGTTGCCGTCCGAGCGAGAGGGCGAGGCAAGAGCAGTCAGCAGCAGTCAGCAGCACTCAGCAGCGGCCGCCAATGAGCCCATGAGCCCTTAGCCTATGAGTAGAGGTGGCAATTAGGATTCAAATTCATGAATTCAATTCAATCCATCCACTAGATTATCCACTTAATTCAATCCATTTAAATTCAATCCATTTGATCTAAATCCAATTGGATTGGTGGATTTATGGATCAATCCATGGATCCAAATGGCAAATTACGATTTGGTACCTATATTTTTTAAATTTTACATTCTGGTACCTAAAATTTATATTTTTATATGAAAAATATCATTGGAAAATTACATTTTGGTACCTAAAATTTTCATTACGACATTTTAGTACCTAAACTTTTCAAAATTTACATTTTGGTCCAAGCCTTGGATGTCATTTGGATTCATGGATCAATCCACCAATCCATTAGATCCAATCCATGAATCCACCAATCCATTTGATCCATGGATCCACCTATCCAATCCACGAATCCGATCTAATTGCCACCTCTACCTATGAGTAATTCTAACACTGAAACGGCAGGTCGTATGGCATTACAGATCAGATTCATTATTTATAACCAAAAACATTTCAAGGGTAGTTTGGATGGATCATTTTTAAAATAAGACAATTTGAGGCAAAAGACTCATTTTGGAAAATGAGTCAATTGGATGGGCTAAATTGCACGTTTGGTCACTCAAATTATATAAATTTTCATGTTTGCCACCGGAATTATTTTTCTTTATAATTCGCCACTAACTTTACAAATCGTTTCATCGTTAGTCACCGACCGTTAGTCTCCGTCAAATTCAGTTAACTCTGTTAGTTTTTTGATGACGTGGCAAACGAAACTGATGACTGGACCGTTAACTTAATGACATGTAAATTTAAAAAAAAATTCAAAATAATTTATTTTACGTTGGGATCGGAGTGGCCGCTACACCCTTTTCTTCTTCGCCCATTCCTTCATCGCCGGCTTCCCAAGAAGAATCCCCAACTCAAAAAATCCACTATCCTGGGAGAAAATCAAGCTGAGCAATACGTATAAGGCACCATAGTGCTCAAATATGGTAACAAATAAAAAAAAATCTCAGGCCACATGTTTGCGATTCAGATCGATGTTGAGGAGAGAACAACAACTCCCCTTTCGCGAGATCGAAGGCGGAGGTGGCTCCGGATTTCTTCGAGATACGGTAGGCGGGTCTGGATGAAAGGAGAAGAAGGCAGTGGAGGTTATGGCTTTTTTCTCGAGAT
This sequence comes from Linum trigynum, assembly GCA_964030455.1. Taxonomy (NCBI): domain Eukaryota; kingdom Viridiplantae; phylum Streptophyta; class Magnoliopsida; order Malpighiales; family Linaceae; genus Linum; species Linum trigynum. Next base: position 47,209,047 of record OZ034817.1, on the reverse strand, counting down.
GGTTGGAGGATCTAGAGGAACAGAGAAGAAGTGTGGCGGGAGGGAGGGGATCGGTCAGGTGACTAATTCTATTGTTCAAAATCTCATATGGAATTATCGATGAGGTACATAGTTTGATAACCAATTCTAGTGGGGACAAAAGAATGCTGAGAGGAGAGCGCATTGGATTATACATAAGGAGCTAGTAACATTGAAGGAAGACGGTGCATTGGGTTTCCATGACCTAAAGAGGTTTAACCTAGTGCTTCTAGCGAAGCAACTATGGTCCATTTATCAGCGTCCAACTTCACTTATATCATGCATTGTGGCTGCCAAATATCACAACCGTAGCTCAATCTTGGATGCTTGTATGGGTAGTCTCTCAAGCTTTATTTCGAGAAGTCTGATGAGCGCGCAAGATTTCTTGTGTAGTGGGCTGACGGATTGGTTATTATTAGTAGGTGAGGGTTGGGGTGATCATTGGCTACCTAATATGAAAATGGCTTACGTACCTTATGTTCCTAGAGGACTACCGGTAGACTTGTTAGTTCACGATCTTATTGACCCCGAGACTGAGGTATGGGATGCGTCTTGGCCAATAGTTGATTTTCGACGGCCATTGCGCAGAATGTGTTAGCTATCCCATTACGAGGGAGTGATGAGCATGATTGCCTTATATGGAGCCATAGTGATTATGGATGATACACGGTAAAGAATGGGTATGAGAGGTGGTTGTTGGGTTTTAAGGCCGAGGAAGGAATTGTACCGAAAGGAGATGAGGGACTTTGGAAAGCAATATGGACAATGAAAGTGCCACTGACGGTCTGACACTTCATATGACAATTTACTCGGGAAGCTTTACCTGCAGGTGTAGAAGTGTGCACGAAAAGCGAGAAGTGGAGTGTCATTTGTCCATTTTGTAACCAGTAGGAAACACAACTACATATGTTCTTTAAGTGCAGTTGGAGTTGTCCTATTTAGCGAGGATCGCCATGGGTGAGTGCCTTCAATATGCATGGGTTACCGGATTGCCTATCGTGGGCACCAGCGTGTGTGTGCCGTAAATGAGGAAGATGATGCATTAATTGGGGGACCACCACATATAGACCACAAACATAATAAACCACAACACCAAAAAAAATCAAAAATATTTGGGATCGTTTGATTTTGGTGATAGTTAAATTAATGCATTGTCATCAATACATGCATAATAATATACATGTATATAAGAAAGCATACCACAAGCTCAACACATTACAAAATTCATAATACATACCAGACAACTCATAAAAGTTTACCACAAAGCTTAGAAAACATATCAGAATCTCACCACGCCACAAAGTAATAAACCACACCACAAATATATATAAAAAGAACACACTAGAAAACTTATAAAGCATATCATAAGTTTTTAAAGCACATCACAAGTTTCGTCAAACATACAAAAAAACTCATTAGGCATATCACAAGTTCATTTAAACATATCACATATTTATTAAAGCACAACACAAAATTCTTAACGCACACTACAAATTCCCTGAAACATACCGAAAATCTCATAAAGTCTATCACAAATTCGTTAAGCATATCACAAACACATCACAAGTTTCTTTAATAAGGCCACAAATATTCTGAACCATACCTAAAACATCACAAACCAAGCCAAACACTATAAAATACACTAGAATCATCACTGCCATTCCAGTTAATTTGGCATTGATAGTAGGGCGGTAGTTAAATCAAAATAAGAAAAATATGATTAGATATCATAAGACATAAGCAATTGATATAGAACGGAACAAGAATGGACAGAGAAATAGAGCGAGGGTACCACTGATCGAGTAATACCCATACTATCACGGCTCAAGTAAGGTAATACTCAACTCCAAATTAATATCCTTATTCATTTTGTTAGCATAGCATGTTTCCAACGTGTTTGTACCCTATCCGATCCATACACAATCATGAAAACTGGATAATCAGTAAAATCAGAATATTGCAAAAACAACTACAGATAAAAAGAGAAACTTTAACAGAGAACCACCAAGTATTCAGGATCCGAAGTCCAAACACATTGAAAAAAGTTATTTGCAAAGACACGGTACACTGTTCGCCTAGACACGAAATTCCTGTTCATTTAGACTCAGAATTACTGTTCACCTTCCTCTGGTTGGTCCCTAGTCTGCAGTTGGGCCCGTCCGCCTTTTCTTATTGGCTGCTCGCCTGTGTGTGGGCCCGACAGTTTTGCCCTCCGTTGTTGCTGTGGACATCACGTGGCCCTCGACTCCCCCTTCATATTCACTTCTTCTCTCTTTATTTCTCTCGATCCTTCTCTCCTTCAAATCGCATGTGATTCCCTCTGCCCGATAATTTTTGGGAACGTCACCACTGTGAGGAGGGAAGACTACTGTTGATGGAAAGGGTGTATCCTTCGCAAGGAAGTTACCAGGCGCGGTGTCCAATGAAGAGGAGAGAGAGTGAGGATGGTGACTTGACCCTGCTGGAGAAAAAAAAGGGCGGAGGTCTTGAGATGTCCAGGAAGCAAGAGGAAGTCTTTTCCCGATCAATTAGTCGAGAGGAGAGATCAGAAATCCCTCTTCCTTTTCACCTTCTCTCTCTTACTCACTCTGTTTACTCTAATAACCTATTTCGCTGCAAACAACCATCTTTCCCAAATCTTCTCCTTCTCTGACCTCTTTTCACCATCTTCTCCTTCTCTTTTCTCTCTTTGCGACCGCCAGAATCTCCAAAATCCGCGATGAAGCAGCCAGCTTGCTGAAGAAGGAGATCCGTCAGACGCTTCGACCGACGCTGATCCTATTCCTCTGTATCTGATTTCTTTGGACGGAGAGGAGGGAAGGTGTGTACCACGATGTTGGTGCCGAGTTATAATTGTTTTCGGGTGAGTTTTCACGATGGGTCGATGTTGGAGAAGTTACGCTTTGATTCCCTGAAGTCTCTCTCCCCGTCTCACTGCCCACGCACCGATTTCTGGGGTTCTGCTCGATTCATGGTGAGATTCGATTTGCCTGGTTTCTTTCCTCTCTCTCTCAGTGTATCTATGTCTCTCTTTGATTTGGTTGGGGTTCTTTTTTCAGAGATGCTTTTGATTGTGCCATCTTCATTGATGACCACAGGCTGCTAGGTTGAGTGGCGGATTTGAGTGGTGCACATGTGAAGAGAAAGATCTGTCGGTTCCGGTGAGCTTTCAATCTCAAAATTTTCATTTTTTGTTCTTTTTTCGGATACTGATTCCCTCTATTTCTTTTCCAGATCAAATGTTTTCGTCGTCTCCACCAGAGATATCAGCGAGGTTGTTCTCTCTCTCCTTGATGGATCCGATTCATATCTTATCGACTCCAGCCTGAGGGTTTATAGTGTTACGATTTTATTTATTTGGTCGCAGATTCACTTTTCCAGTTGTTGACCTGTGAACTTACACGCATTTCGTGTGTTTCTAAACACCCTTCTCTGTTTTTGAATTTTAGGTTTGTCATGCTCCCACTTGCTGGTGAAAGTTTTGATTTATGCCCTCCAAGGATGTACATCTGGAATTCAGAACCATGGTTGGGAGAAGAAGCGAGAAAAGAAAACTTTAATTTGAGGATTCCACGAGAGAGGGAGAACCGAAGGAAGTTGAGATCTCCTTGCTTTGTTCGTTCTTCTCTACTTCCTGTTCAACTCTCTGCCGACTTCTCACTTTCACTCTTTGGGTTTTCTTTTTCTGGTTGAGGGAGGGAGTAATATAAAGCAGGGGAGGAAGGGTGAAGGAGTGACACGTAGAGAGGTCTATGCGTTCTTCTCAGAAGAAATGGAATAGGTTGCTATCCCCATTCGATGACCCCTTTGATAATCGATTTCAATCTTTTTTTTCTTCATCTCCTGTTTGTCCAGTATGGATATTTGGACATTTGTTAACAGAGTCAGTGGCTGAGTCCCCATAATTAATATTGTGATATTTGAAGATGGTGATTTCTTACCCTCTGTTTTCCTCTCAGTGACAGGAGTGGAATATGGGATTTACATTATGTGAATGATCGCTGGTTGCAGGAGTGGAAAGATGATGGAGATGGCTAATCAGCAAGTAGCAACTCTTTTTATCAGTTGGTGCGGGGGATGTGTGGGCTGCATTCATTTATCAGGATCTGCTTTTTACCTACCCAGTGAAGTGATCAGTGCTGGCAAGCAGCTCATTTTCCCAGCGTTTGTTGTTGTGCATCCAGGTGACTGTCGTTTTTTTTTTTACACAACTTTATAGATTTCCAACTTTGCTTCTTGCTTGCTGATATGATGGTTCCTTTACAAGGCCAATACTAATCTTTATGATATGCAACGAGTTATGGTAGCGAGCTTGGTCATTGTAATTTGCTACCAAAATTGATTGATGTCTGAATTTCCTTTGTGGGAAAACAATACCTTCCATTGTTTGGTAACTTATTTGGGAATCATGCCATTTATCTAACTTATAGCATCATAGTAGCCTTATGGTTAGAAATATGTTTTTACCCAGTGATGGTTTCATTCTAAATTCACTATGGATGAAATGCAGAGGGTAATAAGATCAATGTAATAATCCATTTCTCGTGCTTTTCCCACTACCTATGTGGAATTCAATTTTTTGTTTTGGTTTGGATTTAGCAAATTTATAATTCAGTTGATTTGTTATGCTAGATATGAAATTTACTTCACACACCAGGAACCATAACTATTACGAGTACGCTGCTAACTAAGAAACGGATAGAGAGCGGGAGATGGTCAAATTCATTTTCTGGTTGCGTGATCACAGGTAGAATTACAAGTGAGTTGAATATAGTACATACTCTGCCCACATATACTTTATTTTATGCATTTGATTGACAAAATGAAGGGTTAATGGACTAGGAAAGCTGACCAGCTAAAGAAAAACCATGTTGTGCACTTTTATTGGGAAAAGAGAGCCCTTGGAGAATCCAATTGGAGCACAAAGAGGGAGGCGAGAACACCGAAGGGGGCCTGATGGACTGACTTGCAGTGTGAGAGGAGGAATGATTCCTACGGACTAGCGAGAAGAGGAGAAGAAGTGAAGTTGCACGACAGTAGCGCCATTAGTTCTTATGTTCGGAATTCATTAATTTATGTTCTTTGTACATGGCATTGTGGTACAACTCTGGGCTCTGGCACAAATGTAATTTTGGTATCTCGGTCTAATATGAGGATTAAAATTCTTAATGAAGCTTAAGGTTTATGGTTCTTATGGTTCTGTCAGTTCTTTGTAGTTTCCTTTCCATAGGTTGTATCTTGGTTTGTGGCATTTGAATTTTACTGAAATGGCGAATTGAACCGCTTCCTACTCAATCGCAGTACAATCTTGATCTCTTGATTTGTCTCATGGAAAGTGCAGCTCTGCTTAGATAGTTGCTTTCTGATGTGCTAATGTTGCGTTACTGCATAAGTCATATTGTTAGTCTTTTTTATTTACTTTTTGGTGTGCTGATGGTAGCTATATAACTGTTTACATGTGTGTATTCTTTCCAACTTTTCATTATGGTAACAATAGATTACACAAATCAAACGTATCCTGCGGCAGAGCGCGTGCTGATTACTAGTCTCTACTAATTTGCATGGCAACCTTGATATCATTGTTCAATAATATATAAAAATCGGGTTAATTACATGGTTGGTCACTGAGATTACAAAAAACGTTCATGTTTGAACACTCGAAATATTTAAATCCATTGATGGTCCCTTAATTTAGTGAAACCGTTCACGTTTGGTCACTCTCCGTTAGTTGCCGTCCATCTCCGTTAACAGAGTCCGTTGAGTGATGACGTGGCAGACGGAATCGCCTAATCAGCCCTATTTAACCCGAAAATAATGAGACCCGACTCGCAATGTCATCTAGATCAACCCAACCTTCTAACCAGACCAAACCCAATCTTTGAACTGACCGACCACACAAATTAAATCCCTAAAATCCAAATCAAATCTCCATTAACAACCTTCACATCCTTTCACACTTATCCTCTTCCAGAAAATGACCCATGGAGATTCCTTTCTGCTCCCTCCACCAAATCTCCATTTCCAGAAAATGTGCCCATGGAGATTCATTTCCGCTCCCTCCACCAAATCTCTATATCCAGAAAATGCCCAATGGAAATTCTTGTCCAGAAAAATCCCCCATGGAGGTCCTCCTCTCTTCGCTGCTATTAAGCGGCGACTGCGCCTCCGATTCCACCTTGCATCCGACCCGTGTGACATCTCAGCGGGGCCTGCGGCTACGGTGACCTGGTCTGGGCCGAGTACGGGATGGCGATGGTCGAGCTCAGCGAGTTGTTGTTCGACGTGGCTAGATCTCTGGTGCATGCTTTGAGCTCCGCTACGTCGATGACCTCCGGTTGTGCATCCGAGGGACTTCGATTATCGTCGCGGTGACAAACTTCTGCCCTCCTAATTACGGATTCCCTTCCGACGGTGGGGTCACTGTAACCCTGCCAACAAGCACTTCGTCGCTAGTGAAATATCGCACAGAGAAGAGGAAGAAAGTGGGGAGGAAGGAGGTGAACCATCGAAGAAGGGATAAGTGGAGATCTGATTTTGATTTTAGAGATTTAGTTTGTGTGGGTTGCTCAGTTCAAAGATTATGGTCTGGTTAGAGGGTTGGGTTGGTTCAAATGACATGGCAAGTATTAGTGACGTGGCGGGTCGGGTCTCATTATTTTTGGATTAAATAGGGCTGATTAGGCCATTCCGTCTGCCACGTCATCACTTAGGAGTCGTTTGGATGTGGAAATGTAATGCAGTAATTGGACCCAATTACTACATAATGCAGTAATTGGGTTAAAAATCCACATTTGGGAGAGCAAAAATAGTATGGAAATTGGACCATGGAAATTGGCTTCAATTACTACATTCATGGTAATTGAGAATACTACACCTCGCTCTAGTAATTTGACATTACCACGTTTTCTTACTTCTTTTTTCAAATTCCACACCATCAATTCCCACAAAACTAAACCCTATCCAAACGTGAATTTTATTTCAATTTCCACAAGTCAATTCCGTGGTTTTGTAAAACATGGAAATTCAGACAAATTTCAACGTTTTAAAATTTCCACATCCAAACGAACCCTAATGGACTCTGTTAACGGATATGGATGGCGACTAACGAAGAGTGACCAAACGTGAACGGTTTCACTAAACTAAAGGACCATCAATAGATTTAAATATTTCGAGTGACCAAACATGAACGTTTTTTGTAATCTCAGTGACCAACCATGTAATTAATCCTATAAAAATCCGTCCGCAAAACAACATTACACCTTACTCATGTTTTTTTTAACATCATGATTATTGATATTATACTCAATTTACGTTGAAACACTACAAATATAACTAATTAAGTGGACGAGAAGTGCACCCACAGATACTTATTGAACAAATACGGGCGAAATCTTGCCAGAATGTTGAAATGATTTCCCGATCAAGAGTTCCAACGGGAATCCAAGAACACAGGCACTAGCAACACCCAACATTCTTCCACAAATATCTCTGCGTTTCCCAGTTACATAGAGACTCTTTTGCCAATGCAAAGTCAATGTTCCTAGCCGAAAGTTCAATTCAACAGTCACCATTTGCTGTCCCTTCAATTGCTCTCCTCTTGCCTCATTAACCCTGCAGGTTGCAAGAGAGAAGCAGGCAAATTAACTTCATTTATCTCCAAATCTTTACAGGATCAAAGGCCGAACACTGAAAGACAACAGACAAGAAGGGTTTTCATAGAGACCAGAAAATGTCAGCAGCTTTGGGGCCACAATATATGTCTATGCTTTGTGATTTTTTGCCATCTCTTCAACATCCAGCTCCACTTCCAACACGGACATATCCTTTTCCATGCTGACCTCACTGGAAGAAAAGGAAGAAGACCCGTGTTAATGAAAACAGCACCATAAGACCATTGCAGTGAACCGGAGCTAATCAAACACTCTCCCACCTGTTCTGCACGGGGCCATGATCCACAGCGGTTCGCAGACAGTATATAGCACGGCCAACAATGTTTGACATTGGAACAGGACCAAACTTCCTACTGTCATTTGCCTCCTGAGGTCAAACCATTGGACAAACAGTTGACGGGAGTAAGATATAAGAGAGATAATTTGTTCGAGCACCAAAGTTTAACAAATTAGAAATGAACAGAGGCACCTCACGGAAAAAAGGGAAAATTTACAGATGGTCACCTACTTTGAATAGCTAAGCTTCTGTTAATCAGTATCCATGTATATAGAATGCCTAGAGCTTAGCTCTGAAAGTTGTGATGAAAGGGAAAATGAGTAAGCAGTGATGGCTCAATGCAACAGTAATACAGAAATGTTTTTCAGACTTAAACTAGCCACTGAGATTTCTCTATGCTCGACACGAGATGCCCACACCATAAATACCATTTTCTGCATTGAGATATTGGTGAAACAGAGAAAAGTAAGATGCATGACAACCCCTTGGACCCTTATAGAGAACAGATGACAATTTGATTGTTCCCCAATAAACCACATAATACTTGCCTCGAAACCAAGTATAAAGAAACTTTAGAAAGGGAAGAAAGGGATGCAACTCTCAAACGCAAACCAAATTGTAATTGCACATGCACATTCAAGCATAAATCCAATGAACAAAAGGAGAACATGAGCTACTGCTAAACATGAGAAGCAACTCAGTAATAGCAAGAAGAGGACAAGATGATGACGGATTCCCAAACAACACTACCTTGGCTTTCAATTTCTCATTGTCAGCCAACACCCAACACTCTTCTCTGTCAAGAACAAAGGGCTCATCTTTTTCATCATTAGACACCATCTCATACCCTTCAACTGCAGCTAATCGTCTCACAAGATAGTTGTCATCCTTGCCAGGATCCTTCAAGACCACGACATCTCCAACAAAAACTCGCCTGTCAAGGAATGATGAGTTAACAACTCAAGCAAGAATCACAATCAGTTCATGCCAAAGAAACAACCCGTGCAATAGGGCTTGCAACTAAACAACAAAGTAACAGTAAAACTATCATACTCCCTGCAGCAAAACAACTTCCCCTTCGCATTTCCTAGTCCTAGCTTCTCTGACATTTGTCTGTATCTACTTACATGCAAAGAATATTAAAATCTATAAAAATCTTTGGCTTAATTTCTAAGACACTAATGCAGTCTAACATCGCTAGAATCTGAATTCAATTAACTTGTTCTGGTTACTTTCAGTAATAAGAAAACCAGAAATTATCAGATTTACTGTCCACCCCTTTGGGAAGACAAGAGACCAGGTTTTCTACCACATGGATTCCTTACTTGATTACTTTGGGGATTACACAGAGCTCCTACCTTGCATTGTAACCGAAGTACCTCAAACTTGACTTTGACACTTAGACATGCACAAGACAATAACCAGCCACATTCATAAATAATTAAACCCCCTCCACCTACAGAGATTTTACCTCTACATCCTCCATTTTTATTCCTTCTAATCACTGTTTTTAAGCAAAGAAACAGAGGCACTTTGAGGTCTTGCTTGGAAATCTCTTCAAATGCCAGTTTTGAACAAAATAAATGGCACCGAAAGGCGGAAAATATTCCTGAAGTTTCTGCGTTGGACGCATTCTGACGAAGCCATTGGTTCTCTTTTAAAAGCACGGATAAGAAGAATCAATAATAGTTACATCACCATCTAAATAGAGATAGACCTCAGGAACTTAACATCTTCTGGTTAAATCAATCCATGTTAATTTTTGTGAAGCAGACACCCCAGTCAGACTAACAGGTTCCTAGAACACAAGGGAGAACCTTATAATAAGTCGACGACGTTTATCAGTAATAGGCAGAGTAAAGATCCTATGTCAGAGCAAAGGGCATACATAAAACTTCTACTTGGTGAAACAGAGAGCAAATGTTTCCCCTAGCGTCTAGAACTATGGAAGCAAATGAACCCTACTCATCTTAGACACATATACACAACAAATCTACTTAAGACCTTTCCGACATACCATCTCCCAGAGAAATGACATTCAAAGCCAGCTGAGGTATAGGAAATATATATTTTTAAATAGTAAGGATTAGCTAGAAGCCACTAAAAACAATATGATCTTCTATCATTACAAGTATCAGATTCCTTCCTAAGCCATATGCCTCAACAAATCAACATAAGCCCTTTTCTGGAGGACATGCCATCATCTGAGATGCAGAAAATAAATTCTCTAGCATCACGGGTCATCTACAGACGACAGGCTAAGATAGAATATGATTCTCTAAAATGTATCCAAACATGCTTTATGAACTCATGCAGCAAATAGGTGGGGGGGGTTTTTTTTTTTTTTGTAGCAAATAGGTAGTTCTTTAAATGAGGAGAAGAACAAATACGTTGGATCTGCAGCTGGCAATTTCCGGACAAGAAGTGTCCCCCCTTGGTCTCCTACTGTTGGAGCCATCTCTGCCCCTTTATTCCAGTGTAAATATGTTAGCCTTCCTTGGAACAGGTTCTTCCAAATTGTATCAGCAATTTCTGTGTCAGCAATTTGACCTTTCCCATAGTGCTGGGTCAAATTGAAAGATTATCTCAAGGTTAGGTAGCTTCAATGCACAAGTAGTCCCGGGTAAAAAGCAGTAGAACAAAAAAGCAAAGAAGAATGACAATAAACTGAAACACCTCCAAAGGAACTCATCAAAGAACAGCCATAATAAGCAAACCGATTCAGAAATCATTAGCAACAAGTATAAAGGCTAACAGAAGTTCCAACACCTAGCAACTAAAGCACAACAAGACCAGATCTCCATGCAGCAACCGCAATTTGAATTCCAATGTAGGGAATAAAACCAACACCACCCCTTGAGAAAGACCAGGAGTCTCCAAAAAGAACACAGACGATATGAATACATTCCAATTTACAAACTGCATTCAGTCCTCTCAACGATACCTAGTTTCCCTGCCCCACATAGAACAATGCTGAAGGAAATGACCATCCAGGAGGAACAAGCACTGTCAGCCAAAACACACGAGAGACCCACAAAACCTAGGAAAGAAGCTGAGATCACGTCACATTTTAGGAAGACCGTGACTTGGCCGTAATCAACAGACATCAATGGCACGCATAAACCAAGAAACCAAGCTGAAGTCGCTAGCTTTGGGACGAATTACAATCATTTAGAAGCAGATGAGAGCTGAAAGGATAGCTGGGAAGAAGTATTACTAGGCGGCGAAATGAGAACCAAAAAAACCCACAACAAACACGCAAGAAATTCCAGTCGGCGAATACACTCATAGACAAGAAAAACAAAGGAATCCCCGATTCCCATGTCGTCAAATTAGCATGGCGCCGCGCAAGTAAAGCAGGAGGAAAAATATTGCTAGGCAATCGTCGGGGAGGGACAACCCACCGAAATTGTAGATGGGTCGCAGAAGGGGGAGAGAAAGAGGAAGTACCTTACGGCTGATGGAGAGGGAGTATTCGAATTTGTTGACTAAGTAGCGGCACCAAGTCGCCAAGGAAACCATTGGAGCTGTGGAGTAGTTGGAATGGGAGTATTGTGAGTAATTCGGAGCTGCTCTCCGGCATCAACCCTTTCGCCTTTCCTGTATAAAAAAAAAAAACCCTTCGCCTTCGATAAACCCTTAGCTGTCTTTGGGTTCTGAATCTTCTGATCAACCTTTCGTCGGCTCGTCGCGCATGTCTAATTAATTGCTCAATTAAACTTTGGCCCACCGTTTAGAAATTTTTTCTTTAAATTCTAAAAATTTAGGGTTAATACCTTAGTTTGGCCCGAACTATAGACAAATTTTCTACTTTGGCCCGTGGTATAGGAAATTGCTATTCTGACCTAAACTATGTAGCATACTTTCTTATTTGGCCCGGAGGTGGGTTTGATCGTCAAATTAGACGGTCAACCGAGTTTACCGTTAGTCAAAGTCCACCTCACTTGCCACGTCAGCTATCAGAAAATAAAAATAAAAATTTTGAATTTTTTAAATTTTTTAAATTTCTAAAATTAATTAAAAATAATTTGGAGAGATCTTTTAATTAATTTTTTCGTTTATTATTTTTATTGTTAGAAAATAAACAAAATTCAAAATTAAAAAATTAATTGTTTATTCCCTGATAGCTGACGTGACAAGTGAGGTGGACCTTGACTAACAGTCAACTCGATTGACCGTCTAATTTAACGGTCAAACCTGCCTTCGGGCCAAATTAGAAAGTATGCTACATAGTTTAGGCCAGGATAGCAATTTCCGATAGCACGGGCCAATGTAGAAAGTTTGTCTATAGTTCAGGCCAAATTAAGGTATTAACCCGAAAATTTATGGGTTGTTTGGATGGATGATTGGCACATGTGATTCTGGCCCAAATGTACACAATTTATCCCTCATTTCTTATTCGTTTAGCTTAGTATTTCCTCGACATATTTCACGCTTGGTTGTGCTTGTTTTGATACATTTCAGGTCCTAGCACGTGTGGAAGGGTCGAGGACGAGTTTTGGGATAATTGGAGGTCAAAGAGTGCAAAAACCAAAGAAAAGTCCGAAGTCCATGACAATTGCCCCGTAACAGTGAAGTGAAGGCGTCCAGGAAACAACCACAGTTCACGGTCTGCTAAGACCGTGAATAGGAGGCATGGGTCGTGGACATCAAGGAGTCTAGGGCACTTACCGAAGTAACTGACGGCAGGCGAGTTCACGATCTCTAAGACCGTGAACTGGGCCATTGACCGTGAATCCAGGAGAGTGAAGCGGTGCGTTTTGGACGACACTAAGTTCACGGACGCGTTTAGGTGTTCACGGCCGTGAACTAGCCAACGCGTTCGTGAACTGGTCAATTTCGGGCAAATATGAAGACAGCAGCGGGGAGAGAGAAAGGGGGAGCTGGTTTTTTTAGAGAAATTCAATTCCCTCTCTAGGGTTTTGCCCAAAACAACCAAAAGGGAGTTCTTGTGTGTGTGTGTGTGTGTGTGTGTGTGTGTGTGTGTGTGTGTGTGTGTGTGTGTGTGTGTGTGTGTGTGTGTGTGTGTGTGTGTGTGTGTGTGTGTGTGTGTGTGTGTGTGTGTGTGTGTGAGAGAGAGAGAGAGAGAGAGAGAGAGAGAGAGAGAGTGAGTGATCTTGGAGCATCATTGGAGGCTTGGATGGATCTTGAAGACAAGGATTCAAGCCTAGAAGAAGAAGAAGATCTTGAGCTCAAATTTTTAATCCATCTCTTCTCTCTCTAGAAACTCACTCTTTTCTCTTGGGTGTTGTAGATCCCTAACTAATACTTTGTAATTACTTGTTTAGATTGAATGATTTTGTATGGGTTTGCATCAATTTGAGTATTAGAGGTGCCTTCATGGTGATTGTGCTTAGTTGTGCTTTCCAAATCTTGTGTGCTTGCCTAACCTAGATTAGAAGAAAACCACACCTTTTTAGGTAGGATTGACACGCTTGGTTTTCCTGGGCACTTTCTGCCAGCATCCCCCTTGACTCATGTTTGCATCTAGGTTGGTTGTGATTAAGCCGCTCAAACTTCGGTTTGAGGGAGAGGATCAATTTCGTTACAAATCGATCTCTAGTGAATCCATCCCATGACAAATGAATCACTAGTTGCTCGTCCTAGCGGTTCCCCTAGACTTGGTGAGTGGATCGATCCTGTGACAAATCGATCGCTAGTGAATCGATCACTAGAGCTCACCCCCGCGGTTCGCAACCACCTACACCACACGACTCCATTCAATCCAACGAGTCATGGTAGCTAGTTAAGGGGAAGCAACTCCTGGGTGAAGCTCCCTTAGTTAGAATTTTCCTTTATTTACTTTCCTTGCTTGTTTTCATTTGTAGTTTCATAGTTTTAAACCCAAAACCGTTTTGCTAGATAACAACTTAAGCGATTGAAGTAGGGGTACATGGACCAGCCCGGGTTGACAATTTAAATACTTGCCCTATACTGCACCCGACTAGAGTTTAAAAACTTGGCTCTAGTTGTGATTAATTTGTGGTGTAGTTTCGTGCGAGTCAATGTGTTATTTGGAGTTGGCCCCAATAATAGGTTTGACTCGAGAAAAATTATACAACGTTTGACATTTGTTATTCTCCAAATATCATAAATTTGTTAGATTAAATACTATTTTTTTAGCCAAACAATTTCCTCATTCCAAAATAATAGTCAAACCTTTCAAAATCTTAATTATTAGCCAATTGTTAAGTTTCCGTTAATAATTTCGTTAAATGACGATGAGCTGGCGAATATTGTGCTGACTTGGATCTTAGGTGGCTAAGTGAAGTGTAGGGAAGATGGCAGTGATAGACTAGTGGTGATGATTATCCGCAACTACGCCACAAGTTTGGCTATTATTATTTCTTATATAGGTTTTTATTTAAATGATAAGTAAAAATATATTGATGTGGATGCTGAGGTGGAATGTTGGTTAACGGTGTTAATAACAGTTGCATATGAGTGGCTAAAATTTTAGACATGTATAAAAGGTTTGGCTATTATTTTGTATTACCAAATGTTTGACTATTATTTTGTATTACCAAGATGAGGACGAGGTCGAGGTGGATGAAGCATCCACAAGTTATGAGGGCTATGAAAGCTTTCCACCCGACCTCGATGCGCTTTTGGAGAAGGACCCATTTGCGGCTCTTTGCCAAGTCAAGGCCAACCATCGGCGATCCCTCTTGGTGGATGCGATGGTGGTAAATCGATGATGCACTACATGGTATGGGGCAAAGAGAAGAGTGAAGAAAGTAAGAAGAAGAGGTCTCGTGGGTGGATCCACAAAGTCGATCAAGTTCACGAGCCCTCAATCATGGATTCGTCCAATGCTCGTGACTTGAGACATCACCTCACCGACGAGAACCTCAACTTCAAGGAGGTTCTTGGGTGGACCGAAACTTGAAGAGCAACCGTCCGGCTCACGATGTTAAAGAAGCGCTTGGTGGGAGGCAACCCAACCAACAACGTTTTGCATCTATTTTCCTTTCAATAAGATGATCAATGAAGAGATTTTGGTGGTGTTTTGCCATCTCCTTGCTCTTCCGGATCTTACCCGCCCTCATCTCCCGAGCACAAACGTTCACAACTTGACTGGTAACATCGTTCTATCCCCTTCTTTTACGCCATTGAGGGCAATGTCGAGTTTAAGTGTGGGGGGGGTAGTCCATTATGCATGTTGGTGTGAATGATTGGTGTGATTTTGAATGCTTTGGAGCCTAGATGTATGCTCAAATTTTTAAAATTCGAGGGCTCCAAGCATAACAACTTCTACATTTTCATGATCATAGTGGCATCTTGTGGTGATTTGTTTTGAATCTTGTGGTTATTAGCATGGCCTATGGATGATTTGCTTGTGATTGTGTGCAACCTATGAGGATGAGTGGATGCCCGAGACATGTATTAGGTTTGTGCATAGGTTCATTTCTCATGTGTTTGTGAACCAATAGATGTTTTGAATCGGTTACTTGCTTTTCACAGTTTCCTATGCATCGAGTTTAGGGAGTTAGAACGAATGATTGAGCACCTAGGTAGCCATGTGAGACTTGTGTCGTTCTTTTCGTTCTTGTGCAATAGATCCTCCTTTACATGATGCGTAGCATTCACGTTGTTGCTAGCGACAAAGATGGAGGCATAGGATTAGCCCACGACCCAAAAGTTGACCGACCCGATCATATTATCCCTTAGTCAACCCTTTTGAGTCGTGTGTCTAACGGTCGTTCTAGTGTTAGGTAGCTCGCGCTATTTGAGCTTGATTAATTTAGATAGAACGACCCTACTTTCTTCGTGTCTACACCTTATCGAGTCAACCTTTTGTTTGGAAGCTCCATTCATACCATTTGAGCTTAAACGAGGTTCCACTTGAGTGATTTGTGTATGGTCTTGCTAAAAAGTGAAGTGAGTGTGGAGATAGTTTTTCAAAGTGAGCATTGTTCCTTAAGTTAAAAATGTGGCATGTGTATATAGCTCTCTATAGCGGGACCAGTTACTATGACAACACTTATTGTGTTGTTATTGTAACAATACTAGTCTCCAACCAATAGGAAGCTAGGATTGTGATGACTTTTTATTAGATGAGTTGACCTAGTGTAAAATCAAAGCAGGGGTATAATTGTCATTATGAAAAATCTGTTTAAATAATAAATAAATAAATAAAAATTAATTTTTTTTTCTGCCCAAAAATCTGGTCGCCGGAATTATGCCACCGGTCGCCGGAAACTGGTCGCCGGTCACCAGAATATGCTTTTTGTCGCTGGAATATGCTATTTCTTGCCGGAATATGCTTACCGGCGTCGGAATCTAGTCATCGGGGCCGGAATATGCTAATTGACGGTCACCGGAGTTCGGTCAACGAACTTCGTTGACCGGTCAACGGACAACGACCACCAGATGTATGGTCTGCATTGTGAGATTTATGGTTTGGTTTCTCATATTTTTGTATGCCTTTTGTGGTTTGCTTTATCGTGTTTGTGGTTTGCATTAAGAAGTTTCTGGTTTGCTTTATCGTGTTTGTGGTTTGCATTGAGAAGTTTCTGGTTTGCTTTCAAAAAATTTGTGGTTTGCTTTGCAGGGTTTCTGTTTTGTTTTAATAGATTTTTGGCCTGCATTAGGACGTTTCTGGTTTGTTTTTGTGGTTTGCTTTATCGTGTTTGTGGTTTGCATTATGAGATTTCTGGTGTGTTTTTGAAAATTCTGTGGTTTGCTTTGTGGAGTTTCTCGTTTGTTTTAGTAGATTTTTGGTCTGCATTAGGACGTTTCTGGTTTTTTTTTTGTTTGCTTTAACGTGCTTGTGGTTTGCGTTATGAGGTTTCTGGTGTGCTTTCAAAATATTTGTGGTTTGGTTTATGGTGTTTCTGGTTTGTTTATGAGATTTGTGGTATCCTTTCGAACATTCTGTGGTTTCTTTACCGTGTTTGTGGCTTGCATTGAGGGGGTTCTAGTGTGCTTTTCGAAATATTTGTGGTTTGCTTTGTGCGATTTCTGGTTTGTTTTAGAGAATTTGTGGTTTGGATTAGGAGGTTTTTAGTATGCTTTTTGTGTCTTATTTTATCATGTTTGTGGTTTGTTTTATGAAGTTTCTGGTGTGTTTTAGAAATATTAGTGGTTTGCATTCTTGTGTTTCTGGTATGTTTTTCGAGACTTGTGCTTTACATTTGAAGGTTTCTAGTATGCATTTTATGGTTTGTTTTACCATATTTGTGGTTTATATTAGAAAGTTTTTGGTGTGCTTATGAGATACTTGTGATCTTCATACCAAATAACGGGATTCACCCTTTTGAGATTGGATGTTTTGAATTGTTAATCCTAAGAATTGGCCAAATGAACCAATCTGTATAATCAAAGAACACAAAGAGAGAGGGATTACTGAGGGGTTTCTATTATTTTGATTCATGGGGTTGCTAATTTGTTTTTAAGAGTATCCCCAAGTAAAGAAGCGACTTTATCGCTGAATTGTGATCTGGGTTGTTAGTTTGGTATGATGTTCAACAATGTTGAAGCCTGTGAGAATGTTTGGCAATAGGGAATGATGTCTTGACCATGATTTTCCCTTAGCATTGCTCGACTGCATGGATGGTGACGGGTGATGTTTGGTTTTCTGCAGGAGCCGCCTGTGGAATCATCTATGCCTAAGGAGTGGACCAATGAGGAGCATAGGCTTTATCTCAAATCCATGGAATCAACTTTCGTTGACCAGTTGTATGGCTACATTGATCTGAAACTCTCGAGGCAACAACAATTCGAAACCATGAGTACCCCTTCTGTTCAGGTAATTGACACAACAAAAACTCTTTCCTCCCAGTTGAGGGGAATCCAGCGGGTCTCAGAAATTCCAAACCAACCTGCGTCAGGAGTGATACAAACGAGCCCCGTCATCATCCATGAACGGCTCTGATCACCGACGGCTTCCCGAAGAACACCACGTCCAGCGATGTCCACAACAGTGAAAAGGTCATCTCGGGAAAGAAGATGACTACTACTACTTCGACAACTCATACGCAGAGACACAACATTCGGTTTCCCTCCTCGCCGCCGTAGCTGCCGATCAGAAGCCGAGGTGTTGTTGTACGCCGCCATGGATAATCTGGAACAGAAGCAAAGAAGACGAATCACGCAGCAGACGACGGTTAGGTTATCGAAAGTAATTGAGATTCACATGTCCAATCTCCGGTGAAATTGAGGCGAATAGGAAGCGAAACGAGAGAAATGACCAGATATTTTCCGGCCGGAAGGGAGGAGGAGCAGTGCCACCGATCTCGCCGTCGATAAATCCGTTTCCGGCAAAGGCGAGAATGAATACTGGCGGCAGTGGGGTTGCAGATCGGTGGGAGAGAAGAGGGATAAGAGAACGCGTGTGGTGTTTAGAATTAGTGTTTTTTATTTAATTTTTTGTTTTTTGTTGGTTTGACATATTTACCCTTGATGTTACTATAACAACACTTATTGTGTTGTTATAGTATCCGCACCCCTCTATAGCCCCCAAAGAAAAGAGAAAAGAAAAGCAAAAAGAAAAAAAATGAGATCAATAAGAGGGCAAAGAAGAAAAGAGAGTGGCCACCAAAAATATAATAAATGTGGAACATGCTCTTAGACGTGTTGCTTAGCATGCAAGCTATAGGAACACTTACATGTTGTTGACCTCTACACTCTTGTGCTTAAAATTGAATAGCAAATGTAGCAAGAAAGTATGTGTGTTATGGTTTGGTGATTGGTTGTGGTTTGGAATAGTGGGAAGTGCGGTTTTTGGTCGATGCTAGTTGCCGTTGTCTGTATGGAAGGTTCTAGTCGAAACCATAGAACCTTGTATCTTTGGTTGAAGATGTGGAACCTCATGTTATGTTTGCCACCACCCAAAAGTCCTTTTCCCCATGTCCGAGACCCTAGCCAGTCATTTGAACCCGTGTTTAAGACCTCCGGACAAGCTATCAACGACACCCATCTTGTGAACTCTAACATTTAGAGGTTATTGTCATGATAAAGGGACGGGATTGAGCGTGAATATGCACATCTTTTGCATCAAATGGTCCTGACCCCAATGGTCAAGAGTGAGTGATTCATTCATCATGTTTTGTTCATTTCTTATACCCCAGTGAGGACCTAAGTTGCTCGATCGTTCGTTCCTATGATGTGATCTTCATGCATGAGTAACTGTGATTGGTGAGTCGTCGAGGCATGTTGTGTGTAGGTTCGTGAATAATGTGAGAACTCTTCTTTTGCACAATCTCAATACAATTGAATGTCTTTTGTGGTGGTTGCCAAGATTACTTTGTTTTTGTCCGTAGGTCAGTGTCAAATAACCTTTGTGATTCATTCATTTTGTGCCCTATGACATGCCTCAAAAAAATTGTGTTGAAAAAGAAGTTGTAAGCTTACCTTGTTTTGTACTTGGTTTGCTTGGGGACAAGCAAACGTCTAAGTGTGGGGGGCGTGATTCGGGCTCAAATGTACACATTTTACCCCTCATTTCTTATTTGTTTAGCTCAGTATTTCATCGTTCCTCGACATAGTTCACGCTAAGTTGTGCTTGTTTTGATATATTTCAGGTCCTAGCACGTGTGGAAGGGTCGAGGCAGAATTTTGGGATAATTGGAGGTCAAAAAGTGAAAAAACCGAAGAAAAGTCTGAAGTGACAATTGCCTCGTAACAGTGAAGTGAAGGCGTCCCAGGAAACAACCGCAATTCACGGCCGGACAAGGGAGTTCACGGTCTCCTAAGACAGTGAACATGTACCACAAATCATGAACATCGAGCAGTCCAGCGAGGTTCCAGAAGTTACTAACGATAAGGTAGTTCACGGTCTTTAAGACCGTGAACTAGGACCATTGACCGTGAACCCAGGAAGCAAAGCGGTGCGTTCTGGACGACACTGAGTTCACAGACGCGTGTAGGTGTTCATGGTCGTGAACTGGCCAACACGTCCGTGAAGTAGTCATTTTCAGGCAAATATGAAGATAGCAGCGGAGCGAGAGAAAGGGTGAGCTGTTTTTTGGAGAAGAATTGGTTTCTTTCTCTAGGGTTTGAGCCCAAAACACCAAAGGGGAGTTCTAGTGAGAGAGAGAGAGAGTGTGTGTGTGTGTGTGTGTGTGCTAGAGTGATCTTGGAGCATCATTGGAGGCTTGGGTAGAGATTCAAGTCTAGAAGAAGAAGATCTTGAGCTCAAATTTGTAATCCCTCTCTCTCTCTCTCTCTCTCTCTCTCTATAGAAACTCATTCTTTTCTCTTGGGTGTTGTAGATCCCTAACTAATACTTTGTAATTACTTGTTTAGATTGAATGATTGTCATTGGGTATTGTTTAATTCAATGATTGAGGTATTATTCATGTTGATTGTGCATGCTCGTGCTTAGCAATCTAAGGGTTGTGCATGTTTTGTGCTTAGCATCCTTAGGTTTGTGCATGCTCGTGCTTAGCAATCTAAGGGTTGTGCATGTTTTGTTCTTAGCATCCTTAGGTTTGTGTGTTGGTGCTTAGCAACCTAAGGATTGTGCATAATTGTGCTTAACATCCTTAAATTTGTGCATGTTGGTGCTTAGCAATCTAATTAGCCACTTTAACCTAGATTAGAGAGGAAAATCCCCCCTTTTAAGGGAGACTCAATTGAGTTGGTTTTCCTTTAGCTTTTTAAGCTACCTAACTAGGTTAATTTAGGGCAAACCTCAATGTTGAATTAAACAAATTGGTTAAGCGTGATTAAGCCGTCCAACCCTTGAGTTGAGTGAGGGAGTAAGTCAACCACCGATTGCCTAAACCGAGAGGGTCGAATGACACGGCCTATAATGCTTCATGTATTGAGATATTGATATTTGACTTTTAGGGCTCGTTTGCTTCATGGATTTGAAAAATGAAGGTTTTGGTTAAAACCTGGGTTTTCCAAAACTATGGATATATGATGGAATTGCCCCCATTTGGTTTTTGGTACAAACCATCGTTTGCTATTTGGATTTCATGATGGATTTGGCATTATTATATTTGTGCTTGTATTAGGAATTTACCTTAGTGCCCTTATTGAGTATTATTTATATTTACATTATAGTTTTTGTTTAAAACAAGTTTCATCCAATAGCTTCGTCCCACTACCACAATTGGAATAAATGAACGTCATTAATCAATAACAACATCATATTATACACACAATTATATCACACAATTCCTTAAGATTTTCAATATTACAAAGTATGCTTTGCGATTAATCATGTAGTGCTTTCGTGCAATGAATAATAATAAATATTGAATGCAAAATTAATATACACTTCAAGTTGGTAATTAGTAAATGAAAGAGGATGAGTAGATGATTAGTGAAATTAGTAGGGTTAAAATTGTAAAAAGTTATCATGGTCTTTGTACCCCAAGTCCCTAACACAAATCTCACCTCTTGGGGTGGAATTCTCAAGTCCGTGGGGTCCAAAGATTTGGAACCTCAAAGTCCGTGGGCTCCACGGATTTATTCCTCCTAAATCCATCAAGCAAAAGACGGATTGTGTACAAAGTCCATGATGCTTGGTTTTTAAGTATCAAATCCATGAAGCAAACGAGGCCTTAATTTGATAGGGACTTGTCATTGTAAATTTTTTACGACAAAAACATATGAATACCCATAAACCCGTAGATACCCAACGAGTTGGGTTTGAATTTTCCAACCTAGTGAGTTTTACCCTGAGTTTTTTTCATAGATAAACCCATAGATTTAGGTTTGACAAAACCCAACCCAATCCATTGCCATCTCTATGCGCATCACTGCCCTTCTTCCATCGTCATCCCAAAATCAAAACAATAAAACCAACAAACAAAACCAACGAAGAAAAGGAGTTCCGAGTACAATTTTCATCTTTCACTCCTGTTGAGCTTTATGCTCTTCGGTCGTTGATTGGGGTTCTTGTTCGGGGCTTGCTCATGTTGGGATCTTGTGTTGGTAGCTTGGGAGCCTCATCGCGCTCTGTTTTGGTGGTTGATGCTCCCGGGATGGTGGTTTCATCTTTTTGGTGTAGCCATTCCTTACGTCTCCCCTTCCGATCTCCCTTTGCTGTCTGTATGCTGCTTGGTTGTTCATCGGATTGAGGTGGGTAGGGTCTCCTTTAGGTGGTTTTGGCTGTTGTCCGGTGTTTCCTCAGAGTTTGGGGGGCTCGATTTCGATCTTCTTCTTTCCATGGATTGACCACTCTGCCTCAACTCCCTGTGCATTTTTCAGCTCAGAGCAATCTGTTTCACATCCTTGCTCACCGCCATGTAATTTCATTTCTGAGATTCACTGTGTTGGATGCCTTTGAGTTTTCCCCAGAAGGCGACTTATGACATTGCTTTGCTCAATCGTCATGGTCTTCGGTGTGATCGGACGAGCTGATCTTGATCTTGTTACTACTCTGTTTGGTTCGAATGCATGAGAGGTTTGGAATGTTATCATTTTGGATCAAGTGTTTGGTCCCTTTGGGCGGTTGATTTCACTCAGTGTTTTGCTCTTATTTGATGTTTCTCTCAAGCACAGTTTGTGTCAACTGTTTGCTCTGAGGTGCCTGTGTTTGGTTTGATTCGATTGTTTTTCATTTTCCCTCTCTGTAACCCATCATTCATAGTGCAATGCAAGATTTTTCACGGTAAAAAACAAAAAAAAATACAATTTTCCCCGCTAGTTTTCGAAAAGAAAAACTTCTATAAATTACAACACACTAATTAATATTCTCCCATAGAGGCCTGCCCTGCCTTCCTCCCTCCCTCCCTCCTATGTGATAATTATTAATTAGCTTAACTACATGCGAGGTTAGCGGCGGAAAACTGCTGGGCGCGGCGAGCGGCGGCGGACTCAGAGACGAGGCCCTGAATGAAGAGGGTCTTGACCTGCCAGGGAGAGAAAGGGAACCTGGGTCGCCTGGAGTAAGAGTTGAGAAGCGCCGCCGTTCCCTGGTGGAGCAATCGCACGAAGGGGTTGGATGCGCCGTCGTTTCGGGTGGCGGATTCGAGGAGGGTGAGGTCAGATCTGAACCTCTCCAAGGCTATGGGCCCGAACACGTTTGAAACCGACGCTGTCTGGGGGACCATCCGAGGCCACGCCTCCGTCTTGCTGCTCCAGAACCTGAAAAAAATAATTTAAAAGAGATGATTGGTAGCTGTAGAAGAAACCGAGAGGGCAGGGATAGGGGGGAAGTGGTTTTATCTTACTGGGGAGTGCAACGTCCTCTGGTTCGGGTGTAGAGGAAGCCGGGTCGGGCACCTGCGGCGGCGGCGGCGGCTGAGGAGTATGTGAGGCAGATGAACGTCAGGAGGAGGAGTGGGAGTAGGATGAGAGCACCGGAGGAGCGACGAGGGTTTCCCATTATCTCGGTTGCTGGGTCGGGTGGGCGAGGGATTAAAATCTGGGGAGGTACATTTGGAACTGAGAGACAGAGTGAGAGAGAGAGAAGGGAGCAGGTAGCTGCTGCCTTGGGACGAAGGAATTCAAAATTTTGGTCCCTTGTTTCTTGTTGCTTTGGGTTTTGCTTCTTTTGAGGGACGGAACGGAACGTGGGTAACGTGGCTGCTGCCTGTGTGATGGGGAGTGGTGCACACTGCAGCGCAGCAGAGGGATTGTCTGTGTGCTTTATGATGTTACTATTCTCTTCCTTTTGTTTTCCATTTTTCTTGGGGGTGGAGAGGATCTTCAGTCCTCAGGCACCTTAATAGCAACAACCACCGCGGCAATGCCTTTTTCTTCCAATTATGGTGCAGGGCAGTTTCTAATCCCTATCCGTGCGAGTTTTTGCTTAGTTTGAATTCGTGGGTCGTTTGGATGCATTATTTTGATGAGATAATTTGGTCGAAATAACTTAGGGGTCGTTTGGATGTGGAAATTTGAAAACGTTGGAATTTGTCTGAATTTCCATGTTTTACAAAACCAAGGAATTGACTTGTGGAAATTGAAAAAAATTTCACGTTTGGATAGGGTTTAGTTTTGTGGGAATTGATAGTGTGGAATTTGGAAAAAGAAGTAAGAAAACGTGGTAATGTCAAATTACTAGGGGGAGGTGTAGTATTCTCAATTACCATGAATGTGGTAATTGAAGCCAATTTCCATGGTCCAATTCCAATACCCTTTTTGCTCTCCCAAACGTGGGTTTTAAACCCAATTACTGCGTTATGTGGTATTTGGGTCCAATTACTGCATTGCATTTCCACGTCCAAACGACCCCTTAGAATGAGGTATTTCAATCAAAATAACTCGTTTGGCAAAAGTAAAGTAGAATGTGGTATTTTGTCCATGAGTCAATTGAAATAACTCATACCTACCCACCCCCTAGTTATTTCAAATACCTCATCTCCCGATTTCTTTTTCCACTTCATCTCTTCTTTAAGTGGTAAAATACCACAATATTTGAATGTTTTATCCAAACAAGGCAATTACACCAATTACCACATTTCAAAATGAAATACCACATGAAATGCCACATAGCAAAATAATGCATCATTTGGATTCGAAATACCATAGAACCAAAATGATGCATCCAAACGACCCGTCGATTCGTTTATAAATTTTTTTAGCTCGAGCTCGATTCGAAATTGAATTTTGATCATCCAGCTCGAGCTCGACTCGATTAAAAATAATCCAGCTCGAGCTCGGTAAATGCTCATTAATACAGCTTGTCAAGCTGAGTACAAGCTCGGCTCAAGATAAGCTCGATTTGAAACCATTCTTTCTGAAAAATGTGTACAAATAAGAACATTAGAAATTAAAAATGATAAAAAGAACACTAGAAATTAAAAATAACATCGAACTTCCATACACATCCTTATTAACAAGATAGTTTTTATGTTCAGAATAATTAATCCTTCAACTAGGTTTAAACAAGCCAGCTCGCGAGCTTAGCTCAACAAACCACCGAGTCAAGCTAGCTCACGAGCTTATCAAGCCGAGCATGGCCTAGCTCAAGCTTGGCTAACCGAAAATCATTTAACACATGCGGTTATTGAGTCGCTTACGATACAACAATAATACGATCAAGTATAATCATAGAATGAAAATTTAGAATAGTGGGTAAGTTTTACGTTGGGTTGCCTACTCCGTTATTATCTATTATCTAACGGGGAAAGTTGAGTGAAGTGTTCAAAGCAAATTAAATAGAAAGTAGTAAATGTTCTGGTTTTCAAGTTCGAGAAGGAACCACTCAGGTAATGATTCCTCCTAGCCTGCAGTTAAGTCGAGTTGTAATTCACATAGTCCAATTCAATTCATATTTATATTGCGGAAGATCCGGACCTAGTTTGGAATATCTTAATATGACCAACCCCTCTAAGACACGTTACCCGGTAGGCGACTAACCTTCATCGAGATAATGTGCTAAGGCAATACAAACAGATCTTCTCTACTAGAATGAATCTAGTAGAGAGTAATGAATCGACTGACTCTCGTACAATCGATTCACTACTTCCAAATCAAGATGCTCTTTTGACCTATTCAGATTCTATCGTTCTAGGTCAAAGCAGGAAACATACAAGTGTGATCAAGACTCATAGATTTATGAATAAACCTCAATTGGATATATAATCATCAATGTACTGAAAATGGTTCATATAACTGTTCCTAACATGCAAAACTAGGGTTCTTCATACTCAAGTGGTAGAGGAGAGTTTACTCCACCTAATGAAAATATGCTCCAGGAAATTGGTACGCCGAGGGTTGTAGATCGAGCTCCAATGTCTTCAATTCGCTCCAATCTGTGCCCAAGGGTGTTCTTCGTCCCTTTCTCTCTCTAGGGTTCTCTCTCGCCCTTTTGGTACTTGAAAAATCGGATTCTGAGCCAACTTCCCCCAGCTGCAACCTAAAAAACCCGATGCTGGAATCCATGGTTGCCTCCTTGAAATCCCCGGTAGTGGAAATTGGGAGTCAGACCGTGGATTTCCTCTGAGTAAAAAGCACGGTCCATTCATTGAATCCACAGTCGTGGATTTGAGGCATCAGACCGTGGATTTGGCTATTGTGGCCTCCGGTTTCCGTTCACTCTCCAGTTGCACCCAGACTTGCTTCTCAGCCTCTATTTACGTGCCAGGACATGAAACATCATCGCGAAGAACTTCCTAGCGTAAAATGGGCCAAAAAGCAATCAAGAGCTAAGCCAGACAGTCAAAATATGTCGGGAAAAACATGTGTAAATATCGCGTCATCAGTTATCGGTGGTAGTTATGGAAATTCGAGATGTCGGATGATCGTCCGATTATCGATGAACAATCGATCATCGATCTGTGGCCTAGACTAA
The DNA here is from genome assembly GCA_964030455.1 of Linum trigynum. Taxonomy (NCBI): domain Eukaryota; kingdom Viridiplantae; phylum Streptophyta; class Magnoliopsida; order Malpighiales; family Linaceae; genus Linum; species Linum trigynum. The sequence goes on along the minus strand of OZ034817.1, from coordinate 47,182,883 downwards.
CCTTGAGACACTACATCGTCTTTCATACAATCCCTCCCACATCGCGGCTCGGAAGCTGAAGTTGACATAGGCCCCTAGCAATCATCATTTCAACATCTTGCCCCTCCTCCCATTTTTACCCTGAACCCCCCCAAATTCATCCAATTGAGGAAACAAGGAGGAACACTTACCCTGCTGTTGCTCATCTTCAATATCTATTTGTTCTCATCTTCTCGACCTCGTCATCGGCTAGCCATCGTTGTCTCATCGCACCTCGTCAGTCTTCGAGATGCCCCATCATCGTCGTCGGCTGACTGTGAATCATTCTCATCTTCTCGGCCTCTTCATTGCCCAGTCGCCGCAGTAGTCGGCTCATTATGCCACCAACATCATTTTAACTGAGAGAAAAGTAAAGAAGTGAACATAACGGTAACAAAGTTTATTCGCTAATGATTGAAATAGATCTTATGTTTGAAGATGATTCGTTACCCAAACTTATAGCTATAGCGACATATAAGTTTTACTTGTACTTTGTTAATTAGTGTTGTTAGTTATGAGCTTTTGGGATGGAAAATGTATCCACAATTATGGATATCCGCTGATTCGTGCCTAATTGTACACTTTTTATCCCCATTTCTCTATGACGTTTGTTGAAATTGAGCTTCAGAAAGGGTGGTTTTACGCTATGTTTCTTGTGTTTTGGTGTGTTTCATATCCTAACAAGTGAAACCAACCCCGGAGTCAAAAGTTGAAAGAAAAGGAGCAAAGACCAGGCAAAGAGGAGGAGACAGCCTGTGTTCACGGTCTGCGAGCCAAAATCCGTGAACCAAGGAGCATCCAGAGAGGGTTTTGAGGTTACTAACGCCAAGGATGTTCACGGTCGCTAAGACCGTGAACTGAAGCCACAAACCGTGCACCCAGGAAGTGAAGTGGTGCGTTTTGGTTCAGCATGCTATGTTCACGGACGCGTTTTGGTGTTCACGACCGTGAACTCAGGCCGTGAACTGGGCTCGATCTCAGTATAAAGAGTCGGCTGAAAGGAAGAAGAGGAGAGAGATCAAGTGGGAGAAACTTCTTCTTCTTCAACTTCTAGAGTGAGAAAGTGACGAACCAAAGAAGAGGAGGAGCTAGGGTTTCATCTCCAAGCAAGGAATTGGGAAATCCCCCCCCCCCCCCCCCCCCCCCCCCCCCCCCCCACATAGAAGGATCTTTTCATTACAAGGAGCAAGGCTTGCATTTTCTTGATGGTTTTCCTTCTTCTCTCTTGTGTTTTCCCTTCGCCTAGCATGGAGTAGTCCCTTCTTTCACTTGGGTGTTTGTAAACCCTAGCTACAATTATGTGAATGCTTGTATGAATTGAATGATTTGTGGGTGGTTGTGTTTAATGTGAATGTGGAGGTATTATTCATGCATAATTGTGTTTTGAGAAATCCTATCAATCTAATTGCCATTCTAACCTAGGTAGAGAGAAAACCCCCTTCCTTTCTTTGAAAGAGGCTTGAATGTTGGGTTTTCTTGGGTAATTAGTTGCCTCCTAATTAGGTCAGTGCATGGCAAATCTCCTATTCCGTATTAGCACTTAGGGTTTGGTTGTGGGTGGCCGTCCAAAGTCCAATTCGAGGGTGAAGTCTAACAATTCTTTAGTAAATAGGTTGAGAGGGTTGCATTAGTGGCTTGGATCGTATCCTATTCCCTCGACCTAGAGACTAAGAGGGTAGCTTTGGATACTTGTTGGACAACCATTCCTTAGTCAATAGGCCGAGAGGGTCACATTAGTGGCTTGGATCATATCCCATTTCCTCGACCTATAAACAAAGAGGATAGCTTTGGCTACTTGTTAGACTTTCCTGCGGTTTATAACCTCCTAACCACACACGGTTATTCAATCCTTCAAGTCGTAATTGTTAGCTGGGGGAGCAACACCCAGGTGAAACCTTCTCAATTAGTGTCAAATCCATTTTACCTTTGCAAAGTAGTTTAGCTTTAGACCTTTGTTTTCACCAAAACTAATTCGCTAGATAATGTTTCAAACAATCGAAGTAGCGGTACATGGGCTGGCATGGAGGATCATGCATGTTTGCTGATTGCCACCTCTTTCGCCCGGTGTCTGGGGCGGAACAGGGTGGACACCATGCACATGGGGGGCTTTATCATGAGGCTGTCCCAACGCTTTCATGTGGACTTGAGAGGTGCTCCATCGTCAGTCGGACCGAGCCCTTCGCTGTGGCGACTCTCTACAACCAGATGCTAGTTTTAGGGGAGAGTGGGGGATATAATACCTCGAGGGGCTCCGACCCTCAGGACTCATGATGCCAGCAGTTGACCCGGCTCCAGTGGAGCCCAACGTAGAGGTCCCACCTCGAGAGCAGCCACCTGTCGAGCTCCTGGGCACCGTCGGTGTCCCGCGCTCCAGCGCTCTGCACCAGCAACAACAGCATCACCATCAGGTGTCGATCCTTCCACTTACGGGGTACCCCTCATGGAGAGGATGGACCGTCTTGAGACCCACGTCGTGGGCGTCACTTCCCGGCATGACCGACAGACCGACCTGCTCGAGCGGATTACTTGTCGTCAGGGCCTCCTTCCAAATGATGAGTCGGGGCCTTCGACCCAGTGAGAGGTAGCCGACGAGTGAGACATGTGGCAGAGCCAATTCCTTTCGCTCCACTTCTCCACTTGGAACTCTGAACTCTGTTGTTTTTTTTTTTAGTATGTGTGAACAACTACTACTATCATATTGTTTTGTGTAATAACCTTGCCTCGAGCGAGTATGTGTTGTGTTTGTGTGTGTGTGTGTGTGTGTGTGTTTTGTCTTCCAACTTTCACTCACTAAGCAAAGCGGCAACATAGTTCTACCCCTATCTTACGCCATTGAGGGAAATGTCAAACTTAAGTGTGGGGGGATAGTTTATTCTTATTCTTGTGTTTGTGTGAATGTGTTTGATGCTTGGAGCCTTGATGTATGCCCAAATTTGAAAATTTTGAGGGCTCCAAGCAATGTTTGCATGATCAAAGTGGCTGGTTTGTAGACGAATCTCGTGTTTATTGGCATTGACCTTGAATTGTTGCATGTGATCGAGTGTGTCCTATGATGATGACTGAGAGGTGCATTAGGATAGTGCAAAAATTTAGTTCTCATGTGTGCAAAAATGAATGGATGTCTTGACTCGATTACTTGTTGATTACAATTGCCATGCATCATGTTTTGTGAAATTGGAATGGATGATTGGGTGACTAGGTAGCCATTTGAGTTTTGAGTCGATCGTTTTCTTCTTGTGTGCTTAGATCCCTCCTACCATGGCGATTAACATCACAGTTGTCACTAGTGAGTATGATGGAGGCATAGGATTAGTCCACGCCCAAATGTTGATTGTCCCGAAATGTTTTATCCCCTAGTCAACCCCTTTGAGCTTTGTGACTTTGGGGGTCGTTCTCTTGTAGGAGCTTTTTGCTTGTGAGCTTAATGGTGTTTGATAGAACGACCCCCCATCCTTTCATCGTGTCTATACATGAGTCATCCTTGTGTCTTGCATTTGAATTATATTGAGGTTCTACGTAGGAGGATTGTGTACGGTTCTTGCTAGGAATGAAAGAGAAAAGGGTAGTGTTGGAGTGAGTTCTTAAAAGAGAACATTGGTTGTTAAAGGTAATGTGGCAAGTGTTTATTTCTCTAGTACCCCCCCCCCCCCTCAAAAATAAAAGAAAAGAGAAAAAGAAAGAAAAGGAAATTAGAAAGAAAAAGAAACAAAGAAGAGGTAATAAAACAAGGTAAATAAAGTAGAGAGTGCCACACAAGAATTAAAGAGTATGCTCTAAGTGGGGTTTCTTGGCACTCAAGCCATTGGAACTCCCACATTGTTTTAGAACTCCTTCATTACCAAATCGAAATGTGATAGCAAGAGTAGACCGAGTAAAAGCGCTTCAAGGAAGTTCATGATGGGTGATAGTTTGGAAGGAAGAAGCAATGTTTTTGGCCTATGATAGTGGACATTGTTTGTAGGGAAGCTTCTTAGTTTAAACCATAGAACCTTCGGGTTTAGGGTGAAGATGTAGGACCTCATGATGTGTTTTCCACCACCCAAAAAGTTTTCCCCCCATATCCAAGACAATTGCCAGTCATTTGAACCCGTGTCTAAGATCTCCAGACAAGCTAGTGATGACAACCGTCCCGTGAACTCTAACATTTAGAGGTTGCCGTCGTGGTGAAGAGACGATAGGGCCGAGTGTTGATGATTGTGCACATTCTTTGCACCAAAAAGGTCCTGACCCCACTGGCCAAGAAATTGAGTGATTCATTCTTGCTTTGCATGTCATATGATACCCCAGTGAGGACCTTTGTTGCCCATTCGTTTGTTCCTTGGACTTGAATGTTATGCATGGTTAGTTGTGGTTGATGAGTGATCTTGTTGAGACTTGCATTGATTCAGGAACAAGGTGAGAAATTTTCGTTTGCCAGTTTTTGGTAACCTCGAATGCCGTTTGTGGTGGATGCCGGTATTGCTTGCAACAGTCCATGTGTTAATTGCCAATAGCCATTGATATTCGCCACTTTGTGGCCTTCGATTTGTCCCCAAAGCATTTTGTTAGGTTGGGATATTATCTTGTGTGAAATGGTTTGCTTGGGGACAAGAAAACGTCTAAGTGTGGGGGAGTGATTCGAGCCTAATTGTACACTTTTTATCCCCGTTTCTCTTTGACGTTTGTTGCAATCGAGCTCCAGAAGGGGTGGTTTTATGCTAGGTTTCTTGTGTTTCAGTGTGTTTCATATCCTAACAGGTGAAACCAACCCCAGGGTTGAAAGTTGGAAGAAAAGGAGCAAAGACCGGGCAAAGAGGAGGAGACACCCTCTGTTCACAGTCTGCCATTGGAGTTCACGGTCACTAGGACCGTGAACTGGAGCCAAAATCCGTGAACCAAGGAGCGTCCAGAGAGGGTTTTGAGGTTACTGACGCCAAGGTTGTTCACGGTCTCTAAGACCGTGAACTGAAGCCACAAACCGTGAACCCAGGAAGCGAAGTGGTGCATTTTGGTTCAACACGCTATGTTCACGAACGTGTTTTGATGTTCACTACCGTGAACTGGGCTTGATCTCAGTATGAAGAGCCAGTTCAAAGGAAGAAGAGGAGAGAGACCGAGTGGGAAAAACTTCTTCTTCAACTTCTAGAGTGAGAAAGTGACGAACCAAAGAAGAGGAGAAGCTAGGGTTTCATATCCAAGAAAGGAATTGGGAAATCCCCCCTAGAAGGATCTTTTCATTACAAGGAGCAAGGCTTGCATCTTCTTGATGGTTTTCCTTCTTCTATCTTGTGTTTTCACTTCTCCTAGCATTGAGTAGTCCCTTCTTTCACTTGGGTGCTTGTAAACCCTAGCTACAATTATGTGAATGCTTGTATGAATTGAATGATATGTGTGTGGTTGTGTTTAATTTGAATGTGGAGGTATTATTCTTGAATGATTGTGTTGTGTGAAAGTCTATCAATGTAATTGCCATTCTAACCTAGGTAGAGAGAAAACCTGCTTCCTTTTTTTGAAAGAGGCTTGAATGGTGGGTTTTCTTAGGTAATTCATCGCCTCCTATTTAGGTTAATGCAGGGATAACCTCCTATTTCATATTAGCACTTAGGGTTTGGTTGTGGGTGGCCGTCCAAACTCCAATTCGAGGGTGAAGTCTAACCATTCCTTAGTAAATAGGTTGAGAGGGTCGTATTAGTGGTTTGGATCGTATCCCATTTCCTCAACCTAGAGACTAAGAGGGTAGCTTTGGCTACTTTTTGGACAACCATTCCTTAGTCAATAGGTCGAGAGGGTTACATTAGTGGCTTGGATCGTATCCCATTTCCTCGACCTAGAAACGAAGAGGGTAGCTTTGGATACTTATTAGACTTCCCTGCGGTTTATAACCCCCTGACCACACACGGAAATTCGATCCTTCAAGTCGTAATTGTTAGCTAGGGGGAGTAACACCTGGGTAAAACCTTCTCAATTAGTGTCAAATCCATTTTACCTTTGCAAAGTAGTTTAGCTTTAGACCTTTGTTTTCACCAAAACTAATTCGATAGATAATGTTTCAAACAATCAAAGTAGTGGTACATGGGCCGGCCCAGGTCGATATTTAAACAATCAAAGTAGGTGAGATTTTATTGTGATAGAGCGAGTCATCCGCCCAAACCCGACCGATTTGGTGGGGTAAAACTCGATCAAAATAAAATACCCAGTGTATGGGTAAAATTCAAAGCCGAATATAATGGGTAATGGATGAGTATAGTTTTCTCTCTATCCAACCAGAACCCGCCCGATTATACATGCATATCCAATATTTTGTATAAATCATCACGAACTAGTGTTCCTTTTTTATTGTTTCTCTTATATTGGTGATTTGCTATTTATAATTTTTTAGTTATATAATGTTAATGTGTTTGTGATTAGTAACCCAATAGCTGAGAAGATAAAGAAAAATATTATCCATTGATACCCCAAATCCAATCGGGTATGAGCATGATTTTATTTTTCTACTCGGATCTTGTACGAGTGTGGCCATGTGGGTATGGATAATACTCAAACTAGTTAGGGTAGGTCAATGGATAGTCATTATCCGTCTTTGATCCGACCCGTTGTCATCTCTAATGAGATATCCAGTCCTTATAAGCCATTTGTTGTGGACTTGTGGTTAAACAATAAGTTTGCAAAGTTAGCGTTATAATAGTGGCTTGGCTCTTGCCAATCGATGTGAGCTTTGTAAAAATCAGGAAGAGTCTGTTAACCATAAGTTCGTGGAATGCTCGTTTGTTTGTGAAATATGGACTGGGATTAGAAGTGTCATCGGATCGGTGGTGCTGCCCTTGGGAGACATTCATTCAGTTATTCAGAATTGGCCTTCTCGTGACCCCGATTGCACTAAGTCCTGGTTTTAGGGTTGTGTTCTTCATGCGGTCTGTTGGCATGGCTTGAACGTAATCAGCGTATCTTTAGTGACAACAGTATACTAGCAATCGCGGTGGCCCACAAAATCATCAAGGTTGCTTTGGAATGGATATGCGCTCTTGGAAAGATCGACAAGAGGTCTTGCCTTCAGTGGCTTAATGAGAAACTCAGGAGGCTTTGACCATGTTTTGGTCTGTCCTCCCTATTCTGCTTTGCCTCTGCTATCTCTGCTGCGCGGCTGTCTCGTGGGCTGTTTTGTTTATTTTGTTTTTGCTGTCTTTTTTGGCGTGAGTTCATTCTGGCTAGCTTGTCTTGTTCCACCTAACACTTTTCCCCTCTTGTTTCTTTGCAGTTTGAGATTAGGCCTTGTGATCTCTTCTCTGCTTTTGTTCTCTATACTCTGACTCTTTTCCTTTTACTTTATTTCAATCAATCACCATTATAAAAAATAGTGGATTGTGAACTGCAATAAATAAAGCCACAACACAACTATCATGATCGAGGATTCTACCATTATCTTCTACCCTATACCTATTTCTAGATTATATCGGAGCTCCAAGGAGTCATGACCGATCCTCCAATTACTCCATAACTTGTCATCAAAGGTAGTGTAACACTCTTCCACCGTCATTCACTCATTCACTGAACTTTAGGACCTTCAATAATGGGCAAACACATAATGGATCCAGAGTTAGAATTATTCAAGCATCTGGACCTTCGGATCTTGTGTATGGTAATCTCTAATGCATTAATCTCAATAAAAGTCATGCTCAGCTTATTGTTCCAATTGTGCTTGTTGGACCAAATACCAAATGTGGTCGAGAGTTGTAGCTATTCTTAAGACAAAGCAGAAGCTTGAGTTTATAGATGGTTCTATATCAGTCTCAAATTGTAATGATGAAAAGTTCAATGTGTGGATGTCAACAATACTATTGTGCTCTGTTGGATAAACAAATCTTTGAATAAGGAGATTGCTAGAATGTCCAGACACATGAGAATGCTCGAATTTTGTCTATGAACTTATATTTCCATATGGATAAGCTAATGTTATTAAGTAGGAAAATTTCAGGATGAGATTCATGCTTCCAAGCAAGCCGAACTTCAGTTGTACACTCATCTGAAGGGTTTATGGGAGGATTATAGCTAATTTAATCTAGTGGTTCCATGCCACTTACTCCATGCATCTTGAACCCCTACGATGTGGTGGATGTATTGTGGTTCTGTGGGATAGGGTTTTGTGCTAATATTCTTTACTTGGAGTATAAGCTCAAGATATCCTGAAGAGATACGAGCAGAAGGCTTTCCCTCCTACTAAATCTCTAAGAAAACCTAATGTAAGAGGTTATAAATAGAACCTCTCGGCCAACAGTAAAGTATGAGTCATACATGGGGTTACTCTGTCGACATAGCAACTCACCATTACCTAAAATGGTTAGCAACTTGAGGGAAGAACGATGACCAAAAGGTGCCATTTTGTCCTTTAGGCAGCCATTTTCAGGGTCTTATTTATCTATTCAAGTCGTGTTTACCACTGTTCATATATCAATCATGATATCATTCTATGATAACATAATGATACGATAGTAGTATGATGGTGTTGTCCAGTCTTACCATAGTGGTAAGATCATGAAATGAAAATAATGAGATGATATAACGAAGTCTTACCATATTGGTATGATGTGGGTATAATAGAGTGAGATAATATGAAGTCTTATCTTTGAGCAAATTTTTTTCCGTTATCGAAATTAGGGATGGCAAGCAAACCCATGACCGTGGGTATCCGACTGCCCCTGACCCAGTCAATGCGGGGAATCCCCGCATTGAATGGGTATGTGGAAGGTATGGGTAAAACCCGCAAAAAGTTTGATGGGTATGAGGCGGGTATGGGTTTAGCCTCCCCTGCCCCATACCCATACCCGCCTCACCAAGAGCATTTCTTCACAAATAAAAAATACATTTATTGAATTGTAATCTATCATTAATAGTGATGGTAACTCATGAAAATAAATAGTAGAAATACAATTGAGTGATCAGCCAAATCAAAACATGATTCATTTTCCCCAAATCTCCTTTCATTCTTTGACTTTTTCCCTCGTGTTAACAACATTATGTTAGTAAGTTATTACTTAGTAGATGTATCAAAGTGAGAGAATAATGATTTGGCTTATATCGTTACTCTATCTTATGGATTAATGGATGTTTTAGAATAAGATGTTTAGAATCGTATTAAGAATGATTATTCTCTTTGCCAACATCATGATATGGTATGTGCATTTAGTGTCATAATTGTAATTTTACAAGTAAAATTTTAGGTATTATAATGTCGGATATACGGGGCGGGTATTATCCACATGTATGAGGATAGGTTTGCGAATCCTTCCCCTGCATGCTAGGGTGGGCATTGGTGCGGTCAAACCGCTTTTATGGACGAGCCAAACCGCACCACGACACTTGCGGTCTGAATTTCTAGCGGCTCGCGGTTTGCGGTTAGATCAATTCAAAACCGCGCGGTTGTGGTTTAAAACCGCGAACCGAACCAATTCATTCGTTCAAATTTTCCGAGCCCAACCGTTTTGCAGTTATGCATTTTAGTCATAGAAATGTCCAAGTCACAACTGGGAGACCGACAGCCAGCGGTCCTCGTCGCTGAGCCGAGATTTCAACGCTCTCATCCTTGCCGGCTTAGGAGCCGCCACCGGAGGATGATCAGAGCACGACACTGCCGCCGCAAGGTAAGCTGCTGGCCCCGCCGAGGCTAACGTGAACAAATACTTGGAGACGATCGGAGAGGATGGTGATGTGTTAGAAACAAACCCTCTTGCAATCGTCCCGGATCACAAGCCGGTGATGGCGTTGGGAGGTGGCGCCGACGAGCGGCGGAGGGGGAATGGAAGGAGCGACGACCGGGATGGTGAAGAAGGAGGAAGTAGAGACGAAGATCAGTGCATTGCAGAACAAGGAGATTGCGAAAGTGAATAAGATTTTGAAGAGAGGCGAGGCCATTATTAGTGGGTGAGTACGTCCAGAAGGCTACTGCCTTGATGACGAAAATTAAGTTAAACAAATAGTTAATTATTAATTTGGAAAATATATTTTGTGACACTAAAGTGGAAATTAATTTAACTTTTAGTGTTATTTGATCAAGTATCTATAATGAATTGCGGTCAAACATGCGATGCGGTTTAAACCGCACCAAACCGCTAATATATGCGGTTCGGTTTGACCACACATATAACATTGCGGTCCATATGCGGTGCGGTCCATTTGGCATGCAGTGCGATGCGGTTTATATCAAGACGATGCGGTGAGGTTCAAACCGCACCAATGCCCACCCCTACTGGCTACCGCATTGGTATGGGGCGTGTATGAGTTTGAATATATAAAAGCGGGGATGAGGATGGTTTAGGCAAACGCGCACCGAACCCGCCCCATTTTCATCCCTAATAAAAAATATAACAAAAAAATATTTTTGACTATTAAAAAATATCACGCATTTTTTATTTGAAAATTTTGCCAGTCGAAGAAAAAAAGAAGAAGAAGAAGATAGCGGGGTGCTGAAACTGCTAGTTAGGCCCTCCTTGTCCTTATCTAATTCTTGAATTGGATTGGTTAGTTATTATTACGAAAAATACACATCGATAGCTCTAACTTTCATCTTTGTGATAAATGCTCATTTTTCTACTAATGACAAATACATCCATTTCACCTATATAATTTGTTGAATTTAACGAAATAGTTAAGTATGCTGTATGTACTAACGTAGAATACTAAAATGAGATTCTTAATCTGGCAAAATACATTTGTATAGCCAAAATTTTAACATTTGTGACAAATACAACAATTTTGTTTAAAATGTCCATCAAATTTATTGGAATCATTAGTATTATTGATTGTGCTAACGAAAAATGCCAATTTTGCATTTTTTTTTTATCGAGTTGACACATGAGCAGCAAATTCAAGTAAAAATAATAATTAAATATTGAAATATTAAAATTATAGAAAATTTTTCTAATAAAATATCTCGACTTCGTTCCTTCTTATCGCCACTGAATAGAAAAATTAAATCCAGAACCTCACATGCAATTAAAATCTAGCCATAGGTAAGTAATAAATATTGAGGGTGAAGGGAGTATGGCAATGACTATGAGTGAAGGCAGTGACAATGAGAGGAGAAGACGAGACCGTCGACAGAGAAAAGCAACTCCTCCAGTGGAAAAGGCGGTCGAGTAGGAAGGAGAGAAGGAGACACAAAAAGATGTTGGTAGATACTGGTTAATATTATTTTCATTCAAAAAATATTTGTTTAAAGAAATATTAGTGCGCGAGGTGAAAAGATTTTCTTTGCATTTGGGAAATCATACGACTATATGGATGACACATTCATCATTGAGCTCATGGCCCTCTAGGATGCTCTCCGGTGGTGTCTTTCTAAATCTATCTCTAATGTCTCATTTTGTAGTGACGCGTATGTGATCATTCAAATGATTAATCGTAAGAATTCAAGCCATGTTTTGGGTGGTAGCCTCCTTTCAGAGATTCAGATGCTTCGTGTTTCCATGCAGCGTGCATCGTTCCACTTCACTCCGCGTAAATATAATAGGGCTGCCCATATCGTGGCGAAACAAACCCTCTCATCGTTGAATCGTCAGTTGGTCGACCAACAACTCTTCTTTACTTCTTCTTAAGGCTGGGAAAACGGTTGCGGTTAGCGGTTAAACCGCCAACCGCAAGAACAACCTCTTTTGAGGTCGTGGTTGGCGTTATTGGGTGTTTTGCGATTTGCGGTTTAACTGCAACTGAAATAGACCTAACCGCAAACCAGTCCAAGCATTTCCAGACCAACCCATAACAGTAATAGAAACTCCAGCCCAATAGCCCATTGCCCAAGCCCACAGCCCCACACAGAACACCCGACCACTTCCCTTCCCCCACTTTGCGTTTTCTTGCGACGTCTCTATCTTTCCCAAATCCAAAATGGCGAAATCAGCATCCCCCTACCCTAATCGCGAATCATCGACGTTCGTCAAGGGAGTTGAGACGTCAACCCTTGTCGATGTTGCTCCCCTTCCTTCTTCTTCTCTGTTGGAGATCCAGCTTCCCCACCGCCAACCCCTTATACATTTCCTAGCCCCACGACATTTTCATTTCAATAACATTCACCCCACACTCCGTAAAAATCCCCTATCTCTCTCGCCCACTTGTCCGTCTGTTAACCTGTTCAGCAACCGCAAGCTCACGGTGGTCGGAATCTGCTTCATCGGGCATCTCCTCGGAATTCCGCCACACTTCTACATCGGACGCGGTTAAATCGGTTGTTAACATTAGTAACCGCGGTGCACCGATAATCGCAATTTGTGGTTAGTAGTTAACCACTACCATCCTTTTGTGCGGTCGCGGTTGATGCATATGGACACTTCGCGGTTGTGGTGTACCGCAACCGCACCATTTCCCACCCTTACTTCCTCTTTGTGATTGACCTGCAAAGGTTCCTTTTTATGTCATATCTGCTGTATTTCCTTTCTGGATATCTTTGGAAAAAAGGTGAACAAAATTTCAAGGTTTTTTTCCAATTAATTCTTTTTTAGCTGACTTATGCTGACATTGCAAGTGAGCTCAAAAAAGCCACTCCATTTAGTCCAGTAAACAATCTTAGGATTTTCTCAAAATTTAACAACTTTTTTAGATAAAATGGCTAAACCTTTCATTAGAAAAGAAGTTGGAATTATCTATCACAAGAATAAAAGTTTTGAGAATACTGCTGAGAACATTATGGCAGGAGGAAGTGCTTTGGATGCAGAAAGCAATGTCCAACTGGATCTTCCGTGGTGACAGAAACACAAGATTCTTCCAACAGAGTACTATGAGTAGGAGAAAGAGAAATAAGATCCTTGTATTGATGGATGATGAAGGGAACTGGGTCACAAACCCATAAGCATTTCAAGCCATGGCCAGAGACCACTCTATCAAGCTGTACACCAGAGAAGAAAGAGGGGAATTGCCAGAGATTGCTGCTGACTTCCCTTCCATCGACCCTCTTACTGTTGAGAACATTAACAGAGTCCCCAAAATGGAGGAAATTAGAGCAACAGTGATGGGAATGAATGGCTTGAAGGCTCCTGGAAAAGATGGCTTCCATGCCATATTTTTTCAGAAGTGCTGGAGTGTGATCAAAGATGATTTCTGCCAGTTTATTGCTAATTGTTTTAGAAACCCCAACAACATCGAATTTATCAATGACATCGTGCTGACCCTCATCCCCAAGATCGAAGCCCCTACTTCTATGAATCACTTCTATCCAATTTGTTTATGTAATGTTGGGCATAAAGTGGTGGCAAAGGCCTTAGCTAATAGGCTGAAGAATCTCATGCCCCATTTTATCCATGCTAATCACTCTTGCTTTGTTCCTAATAGACACATCTATGATAATATACTGATTTTGAAGGAAACCGTTCATTCCATGGCTAAGAAGACAGGAAAGAAAGACTTGATGTTCCTAAAAGTTGACTTGGAAAAAGCGTATGACCGAATCGATTGGAAGTTCCTGGGTGAGACCCTGAGACTTGGTGGATTTCCTGACGCTATTGTTCAAGCCATTATGCAGTGTATTGTTTCAACAAAATTGTAGGTGTTATGGAATGATTGCTAAACGGAGACCATCAAGAATAGAAGAGGATTAAGACATGGACGTCCCCTCTCTCCCTATCTTTTTATGCTTTGTATTGAAAGACTGAGTCATAGCATTATTAGGAAAGTGAATGATAAGGATTGGAAACCAATCAGGCTGTCTAGGGGTGGTCCTCATTTATCTCATCTCTTCTTTGCCGATGACCTGGTTCTTTTCTCAGAAGCCAACACTTCCCAAGCTGATGTGATCCTTAGTTGCATGAATGATTTCTGTTTTGCCTTGGGAGAGTTGCTAAACAAGGAGAATTTTTAAAGAATATTAGGGATGTGGATCGTAGTAAAATCTATAGCAAACTTGGCATCCAAGTTACCTATGATCATGGTAGATATTTATATGTCCCTGTTCTACATGGTTGATTAACTCAAAACACTTACCGATATATTCTTGATAAATTGACCAAAAGCTATCTCATTGGAAGGCAACAACACTTACCCTTGCAGGAAGAGCTACTCTTGCTGTGTCAGTCCTTAATTCCATACCTTCCTATGCTATGCAAACCTTGGTTCTCCCAGCCTTTGTCTGTGATGCCATTGATTGTAGGATTAGAGGGTTTGTGTGAGGGAGTGTTTCAGGGAAAATAAAAATCCACCTTTTCAATAGGGACTCCATCTGTAAACCTAAAAGCCAAGGAGGAGTCGGTCTTATTTAGGTCTGCTAGAAGCTTAAACATGGCCTACATGATTTCGATAGCTTGGCAGATTTTGAATAACGTGAATGATTTATGCGTGCAGGTGTTTCAAGGGAAGTGCTTTCACCAGAAAGAGGGAAAGATTGCAGCCATGAAAAAGGGCAACCACTCCAATCTCTGGAAAGCTATTGTGCAAGCAATGGATTTGATGAGGCAAGGAATGGTCTGGAGTGCTCGTGATGGTGAATCCACAGGATTATGGACACATCCATGGCTTGAAAAAGGAATGATTCTTGAAGAGTTCTCCTTACGGGCTTTGACTGAAGAAGAACGACTTACATCTGTGGAGGAATGGACAAATGAAGCAGGTGAGTGGAATTGGCAACGTCTTAAGGCTTAGCTGCCTAATGAGATCCTTATGCATATTAGAGGAAAGGACAACCCAAAACGAGTATTATGAGAGGACAGAACTCTCTGGGGGGAGGAGAAGGATGGCCGATTCCGTTTGAAATCAACCTATGATCTTGCTGCGAGAATCAATACAACTGAACCTGAGAAGTGTAACATCCCAAATTTTGTGTTAAGGTTGAATATATATGACTTGGTGAGCTTGGGTCAAATGCCAAGAACGAAAAATCCCAAACCCAATCCCGTATAGAATTGAATTGAGCTATGGATAAATAGTGGTCGTACTCTCGGAGGAAAGGCATAAATTAATTAGCCTACACGGTTGCCTCTTTTGCATTTGCAATAATAATAATAATTATTATTATTATACAAACAATAGACTAGCTAACGGAAGTAACTGGTTTACGTTCAATAGGATGATAATAATTAAGACGATTGTAATAGCTATAACGGCAGGGTTTGAGGGGAGAGCTATGAGTCAAGGCTGAAAGTCGTTCTCACCGGCGAGGGGAAAGATATGAAAGGGGAGCGAGACTCGGGTCTCCTTTGAGAAAGAGAGAAGCTTGCGGTGGCGTTGAAGCTCAAAGGGTGATGAGCTGATATGGAGAGAGAGATATGGCGATCGGAGTTGGGGACGGATCCACAACGAGATGTTGGCAAGGCCGATCCTCGCATCGCCGGGGAACCAAACGCATGAAACCAGAGGACCTCATCGTGGCGAAGCAGGGAGGAGAATCAGTGTGAATTCAATACGGACATCGTAGGTAAGCATGCTGCTGTCGTTGCTTATCGTTTGGAAATATAAGTTAGACGCATGATTCAGGGGGTTCATGATTTAGAATGAAACCAGTGGGAAATCTTGGAATAATGGATGAGGTGATGATTTGAAATGGTGGCAGTGGATTATTGGGGTCTTTAAATTAAAAGGGTAAAGGTTTGCCGAGAGGTTACTGATGATGGGAAGGAATCAACTAGTGGCCTGAAATTAGAACCAAGGGTCATGAGTTAATTTGATGCTTGCACAGGTGACGCAATCTACAATGGCATGTTGATCATGGGACCATTACAGTGACCATGATATGTGGCACTTCGCCATGTGTTATCCCACGAAATCATGTTACAAGTTCATGCAAGAGAATCGGGTTAATTAACAACGTGAGTGTAAAGGGGGTAAAATCTTCATCGAGATCTTTTAGTTTATGTCTTTTAATTCAGTTATGTTCGTTAATTTTCAAGTAAGAGCGATTATGTGTGTGAGACATCCCACCGCCTACTTAAGGTGGAGGCACACGATGTGCTATGTATGTGATGTATGTTTGTATGTAAGATGAACCCCCGGGCGGTTGGGCCACTACTGGACGCAGTAGATGGTCGGATCACTGTTGGACGGTGAGACGTAACGCAACAGTTGATCGAGTATGTTGGGGTCACTACTGGACGGCGAGACGTAACGTAGTAGTTGACCGTACATGGACTGGTCGGCGATATGTAACGCAGCACCATTGCCTTGAGGATAGGGACACCGGACGGCGATACGTAACGCGGTGGTCCCTAGTATTTATGTGTATGAGTTAAGGGTAGAAGTAAATAAATTCTATAAGTACTAAAGGATAAAGTGTTAAGGATTAAAGTATTGAAAATGAAAGAGAGAACAACTTTCATCTAGGGAAATGAAATGCTAATAACGTGTTCTAGTAAGGAGTTTGCTTAGGATAAGACCTTAGGAATTAATGACGAGACTGGCCTCTTCTCACTCACCAGGTCGAGGAAGGGTTAGTGGAGCACGAGAATAAGCAGGGCAAGGCGAGCAGTCGTACCAGTGTTGACGTGATATCAGGAAGCTCGTGAGGAGTCAAGTTAGAATAGTTAATTATTTTGTTCATGCTTATTAGTATAAACTGGAGATTATGGGTTAAGTTACTTTAAGTATTGTGGTTGCCCAAGCGTTAGGGCTTTCGTTTGAAATTCTTAAATAATGTCAGTTTGTTTATTTTAAAAAGTGGTTTGGGTTGCTCCCGAGTAACCGGTTTCGGGTTTAAAGTATGGTTTGATTTTCGAAAAAGGTCGGGGCGTTTCAAGAAGACTTTGAAGGATCTGTGGCAATGGAAGGGCCCCAGCCGTGTCAAGTTCTTCCTGTGGCTTGCAATACATAACAGACTCCTCACCAACAAGGAAAGAGAGAGACATAATCTCACAAGCAATGGAAACTACAATTTTTGCATTGGAGAGGAGGAGACCATTAAGCACATACTCCGAAGCTACTTGAAGATATCAGGAGTTTGGAGCCAGTTTAGTGATAAGATGAAAGAAAATAACCCGAATGTTGATTTCCAGAGTTGGCTATCCAAAAACCTTCAGGCTGAGAAGACAGGAGTTGAGTTTGGACTCATCCGTTGGAATTTGTGGAAAGAAAGAAATGAGGGAGTTATGGAAGGAAATCCTTTCTTTGAGCTTGGAACTATCCACAAAATTAGATCCTGGTTCCACATCAACAGCCAAGCGAATGAGAACGCCCAACGCAACATTTCAGTTTTTCAAAGAGATAGCATCACCCAGCAGATCAGATAGACACCACCGCGCGAGGGATGGATTCAGGTTCCGACCGATGGATAGATGGATACTTCCACGGGGAAAGCTGCTGCTGGAATCATGCGTGATCATCTCGGAAGATGCAAAGGCGCCTTCACCAGTAACTTGGGAGTTTGCTCAATTACACGTGCTGAGCTAAAGGGAGCTGCTAATGGGCTCGATTTGGCTTGTCAAAAGGCTTAGGAAGATGAAGTTAAACCTTGACTCTTCCACGTTAGTTGCTTGCATAAAAAAATAGGAAGGACAATAACCATATTTATGGCTTGTTGGTCAAGCATATTGATAGTATTTTGGATAGAGAGTGGGATGTTAGGATCTCACATGTCTATAGAGAATGCAATTGTGCAACCGATTATTTGGCGAGTAGGGGCCACCTTGTTCATTTTGGCACACATATATTCGATGTGTGCGACCCGAACCTCTTGTATTGACTTTCCTACGATACCATGGAGACTACCATGGATCGAGTTGTTTCTAATGTGATCTAGACGCCATTGGCGTTTGTTTTCTAGAAAGAAAGGTTTTG
Source organism: Linum trigynum (assembly GCA_964030455.1). NCBI lineage: Eukaryota > Viridiplantae > Streptophyta > Magnoliopsida > Malpighiales > Linaceae > Linum > Linum trigynum. The sequence continues at coordinate 47,165,147 of OZ034817.1, read as the reverse complement.
GCTACACAAGTTTTTTCCCCAAAACTTTTAAATACGACATGACCGACATGTGCCGCAATGCTGTGGGTAGAAAATTGGAATTGACGTGAGAGTGGAAGTTACATCCACCTCAACTTGCATTAACGTTTCTAATGACATCTCTAACGAGATTAACGCTTCTAAAGCATTCCTATTGGTTGCTAGGAATCTAGGTAGTTAATGGGTGGTTAGTAGTTAATAGGTTGTTAAGGGTAAATGGGGTATTATAATAATATATTACTATAATTAATAATTTCCTTTCTCTCTCCTTCGGTGGCCTTTCCATAACCTTCTCTCCACAAAAATTAAATTTTGAAATTAATACAATTAATTATCATTTAATATTTAATGAAATTCAAAATTAATATTTGACCTTTTAAAAATAAAAATTAAAGATGTTCGCTCCCTCTTGCTTCTTGGCAACTTGCAAAATAGTATTAACATTTTGCAATGAAATTATCAACATTTATGTACTGAATTATTATCAATATACCTCGTCATTATTAACGATTTCAATATACTTATCAATTTATTACAAGTACATTATTAACGATTTTTATCACTTGTTACCGATTTACATTTCCGTCATCAACGCTTATGAAGATACTATTAAAGTTATACAACATCATTATTAATTATTCGAATATCATTATCATTGACTTACAACATCTTTATTAACAATCCACAATCATGACCTCTTACAATGACTTCTAATGACATTATTAACGTTTTGTGATCAAATGATTCGCTTTATAAGATCATTCTTTGTGATCATAATTCATAAAGCACAATGCTTATTTTTAACATCTTCGACACTTGATACATAGTGCATCTGTAATTTTGTCAAGCAAACATTAGTAAAGCAAAATATTAGTTCAATCAAACCAATGTTCACACCTCAACACCAAACCTTTAATAATAATGAAACAAATCATTAATAACGAAAAAGTATTCATTGAAAATGAACAACAAATACATTACAGATCACAAAAACTACGTTACTAATACACGAACAAAGCAATGATAAGTTTAAAACATTAAGAACGACAACAAATATATTACTAATACAAAAACATTGAGATATATAAAATAACTAAAAGAAACCACAACAATTATGTTAACAATACTAAAAGGAACCATACTCTTTAAAAACAAGATTAATAAAATTGATAACACTTAACTTATATTAACAAATCGATAATATTATATTACTAATCCGTTCACAAACAATTGATAATGAAAACTTTATTACATGCAAAAATGACATTACTAATTAATAAAGTTCATTATACTTAACTAACATTAACAAGTCGACCAAAATTATAGTAAATTACTAATCTGTATATAAATAATTGATGATGTGATAACGATGTAATTGCACATGTTTGCGCCCCTAGTTCTTATCCGTTTGAGGGGCATATTCGTGTGTTGTGGCCTATTTTATGCTAGGTTGTGTTCCTTTGTCCCATTTCAGGTCCTAGCACATAAAGTGAAGCATAGGCGCAAGTTTCAAGTCAATCAGAGATCAATTGACGATTCGAGAGAGGAAACTCGGGCATGACCTGAAGAAGAATGGATTTCTACCTCACTTTATGGACAAAGAAGCATGCAAGCTTGTTATGAAACGAAAGAGGACGAGACTACGAGCGTCTGGGATCAAACGGCGACTGATTCGGAGTCCGGACGAGGGAGAAACGAAGCATTAAACAGAGGCTGAGCAAGCTGCACGGGCAGACCAGGGAGGCTGCACGGCCGTGCACGTGAGCAATATGGCCGTGCGCCTTATGCCGAGGACACGCACGGGCAACCCCTGAAGCTCGCACGGCCGTGCACCCTGGCCGTGCGAGAGGGCTGAAGTTCGACTAAATGACACGCTGCGTTTTGAGTTGCACGGCCAGAATGGTGATATGAACGGCCGTGCACCCTGGCCGTGCGAGTCGGGATTTCCTGGTTTTAAGCCAAATTCCGAACCAAAGGAGAGGGAGAGCTGGGTTTTGGATCCCAAACACCCAAGGGACGAACCCTAGAGAGAGAGGGCGATTTGAGGGCATTCTTGGAGTAGAGAAGGAGGATTTCTTCGCCTTGGAAGCTCGAGGAACAAGCCTGGACTTGAAGACTGATCATCTGAAGATTCTTACTGCAGTCTCTCTCTTCTCTATGGAGTAACTTCCCTTCACTTAGGTTTTGAGGAACCCTAGCTATGTTTGTTTGATTGGATGATTGTATGAGTACTCTGACTGGATAATCTTGAGTTCATATTCAATCTATGCATGTTTTCATGATTCAATTCTGCTTTAGTCGAGATTATTGATTCTGCTTTGATTCTATGAGAGGGAATACCTGATTAGGTCAATAGAGCACCATAGATTGATAGTAGTGGATCGATTGCTTTAGTCGAGGGTTGATTCACTGCTTTGTATCGATTGAGAACCTCTTTCGATAGAGGGAATCTAGTTCAGAACGCCTTGATCAGTTGTTCTAGAGAAGGATACGTCCCTCTAGGCAATTGACTCAAGAGGGCCTTGTTCCTTTAGTCGAGACTCAAGGTCTAGTCAAGGATTCTCCGCATTGTGAATGAAAGTGAAACAGGTTAGAGATCATCAATCATTAATCTGGCTAGTGGCTAGGGGGAATCATACCTAAGTGAGTTCCCAACCTGTAATTAGATTAACTTTAACTGTAGTTTGCTAGAGTAGTTTTAGTTCTTTCATCTTAATCTGATTTGCTAAATAATAAACTGAAGCTGAGTAATAGTAACTCTAGAGACCCGTGGATTCGATATTTATCACTTGAGCCACTATACTGCAGTCCCTTTCATTGGTTACACTTGGCCTTTGTTAGGAGTTGTGTTATAGCGAGTCATGATGAAAACATTAATACGCGCAATAACTTAGATTAACACCTCATAAATATTTTATAACTAATTCGTCAATAAACAAATGATAATGATTAGGGCTGCCAAACGGTTTTGCGGCTACCGGTTTAACCGGTTACCGGTTAAACCGGTTACAAAAAAAACGGAGAGCAGATGAGAATTTTTGGCTGGCGGTATGCCGGAACCTGGCTTGCAATTTACCGACGGGTTATCGGTAATCCGACACCGAATGGGAAAGGGATTTTGTCAAGCGCGCACGGATCGGCAGAAAGAAAACGAAACGTCGGCCACCCTAAAAAAGCCCAGCCCAGGCAGCCCTAACGATCTAAGCCAGCTGCCCTGCCATCCTAATTTCATCCCCTGTCCCGACGCCCTGACTGCTGCACGACCACGAACGAGTCCACGACCGCAGATCCCTCCTCCTCCGTTCACTTCATCGTCGTTGGCGTCGAACCCTCCTCCTCCGTTCACGCCAGCCGTCGAACCCCGTCGTCTCCATCACTAGCGACGGGAACAGGACTCAGCAGACAGCAGCCCAAATCCAGGCTCTGTTTCGGACAAGTTCCTCCCATCGCCGCTCCGCTGTCCGTTGAACTCCGTGAGACCGTCGCCGTCTCCGGTCTCCATCCATTGTAGAGGTAATCTTCTTCGGTCCGGCTGTGATCCCTTACTTTCGTCGCCGTCGCTAGAGGTAATCAACCAGCCCTAGCTGTCGCCGTCTCCGGTCTCCGTCCCTTCTCCGCTGTGCCTGTGATCCCTGACTTTCGTGAAACAATGAAATTCAAATTCTGTTTCCTACTTTGCATTTGTGTAATGTGTTAGAGACAAAAAATTATGGCTGATACTATAATTGTTAGAGACAAAAAATTATGGTTGATACCATTGGACATTGGTTGATCGTTTCGTGGAGAATAGGGGAAAGCTGTCGTCCTCGTCCATGACCATTGGCATTAGGCCTATATAAATGGACAATTGGGAAAGTTGTCGAGTCGATAGTGTCGACAGAGCTTGACGTTGAGCAGAAATTTAATTCAATTGTTTGATACTATAATTGTCATTTGTCAATACTCAATTTTCATTGAATAATTGATGAAGCAAAGCAAGTAATTTAATTCAATTGTTTGATTATTAACTAATAATTAATAATTAGTTTGCTTTAATTTTCATTTTTGCATGTTTACATAGAGGCAGAGCCGAGCAAAGCCCCTGATCCCAGCATAAGAACTTTTATTGTTTTGTGCTAATTTATTTACTTGAGAAACCAAGTACAAAAATGTAAGATTTAAGATAGTTGTTTAATGGTTTAATTTTTTACATGTTGGCAATTTTATGGTTTTTAATTTTTTACATTTTTTCTTCTTGTTGTAGGACGAAATCTTCTCGTCCTCGTAAAGGAGATGCTCCGAAAAAAGGTGGTTCCATTCCTCCTCGAACCACTTCCAAAAAAGTGGGTGTTCGTGTTGGAGCTGCAGAAGGGATTCAAGGGAATGTCTCTTCTAGTACACCTACACCTACCAGTGCCATTACATCTCCACCACCTGCTACTGCACCTCCTGCAGCTGCCACACCTACACAGGTGACTGATATGGGAAGGGGAGCAGATGAAGTGGGCGAGGCAAAGAAAATTGTGAAAGTGACAAAAAGGAAGAAGAAGTCCCCGTGGTGGACTCCTTATGATGAGGTTCTGGTGGATGACTACCCATATGGCAAATGCAAATAATGTGGAACGTTGATCAAAGCTCACTCGACCAATAACGGGACTTCTGGTTTGAAGCAACATCACTTGGCATGTGAGAGGAAGAGGAAAGAAGCCAGTGGTCAATCACTATTTGATGCTGAATTCTTCAAGATGAGAAAAGAGCAACTACAGAGGGGGATTTGAGGTTCTTCTGAGCTAGACATTTACTTAAGAGATGTTGTTGATGCTATTAACGAGGATGATAATGATATGAAGTTTGACATCTTGCTGTGGTGGAGTAAGAACAGCGTTAGATATCCTATTCTTTCCCAGATGGTTAAAGATATCCTAGCTGTTCCAGTCTCCTCTATTGTCTCAGAGGCTGCTTTCAGTTGTGGAGGTCGAGTGCTCAGTCCGTTTAGGTCTTCGTTGAGCCCCACCATTGTAGAGGCCTTGATTTGTGCTGAAGATTGTATAAGGTATGAAGGAGGAAAGAAAGCAGACAAAGTTGATGATACAGAAGATGAAAATCAAGACCAAATCGATTATGAAAGTGGTAAGAATTCTTAATTTCATTTATTTTTAAGTTTTCCATTACTCAGTTTCTGATTACATATTATTAGATGAATTCTAAGTTCTAACAATTTGTATTTTTTTTTGTTACACTTAGTCACTACTAACTTCCAAACTCGAATGGAGAGTGCTAATGCCAAGCCAAGTGAAGGTGTCAAACAAAGTTTACCTGTTGTGGTGGAGGAGGAAGAGGAGGAGGATTCAGATGAGGATGAGGAGGACCAGGATGAGGAGGACCGGGACGAGGAGGATAATGGTGATGATAACCTTCGCACCACTTTGAAGCAACAATGTTTTGTTGATGTTGGTGGTACAGGTCCTAGTGGCAAGTGAGGAACTAGTAATTCTATTTTTTATCTTCATGTCTTCGAATTTAATTTAAACATTTAGAAGCAGCAGACCCGATTGCTCTATTTGCTCTATTTGGAATTCTACGTACTACGTACAACTATAATGCTATATTTGATCTTATTTTTTTTAAGTATTTTCATATTTCAATTTGATGTTTGGAATTTACTTGTTAGATTTTTTTTGTTTTTTTTTTAATTAATTAGCCGACTGCCCATTGTGGCTGTGTGCCTCCAAATTTACAAACAATAGTATTGACATTTGATTTGAGTATTTGACAATTGAGTATTGACATTTGGGTAATTGGGTTTTTTATTATTTTCAATTTAATTGAGTAATTGACCATTTGAATTTTGGAATGGTTGGCCGCAATGGAGTGATATTTGCCCTAAGACATATATATAAACAATAGAAAGACCCCTAAACTAAAGAGTATAATTATTTTTATTTGTCTCATCTGCCTTTCTTTCTCTCATCACTTTCCAAGAAATTCTCCCTTCCCCTCTTTACTTCTTCAATTGGGATAGTGACAGGGAGTCAGAGACTCAGAGGGACAGGCAGACTGCAGACAGACAGCTCACAGTCGGACAGGCCCGCCAGGCCGCCATGGCCCAGAGAGCAGAGACATTTCTGTCGGTAAATCGGGATGCACTTCACTTACCAATACCGTGGTGAATCGGTAATTGGCATATCGGTTGGATATGGGTAGCGGCAGGGGGCGGCTTTTTAAGGAGTTCCGGTAATACAGATACCGGTAAAACGGTAAACGGTAAACCGGTTACCCTACCGTTTAGCAGCCCATAACGTGATTACGTGCAAACCTGAAATTACTAATTAATAAAATTGATAACACTTAATTAATATTTTCAATTACTTTGTCCACTTCCACCTATTATTAATATTACTAATACGTCCTAAATAATTGATAATGGAAACTAAAAGCAACAGAGGGTTGCTGGACGACGGGAGCGACTGAGAAGATTGGGGACTGTTGGCCGACAGTAGCGACGATGACCAAAGCTGGAGTACGATGACCCAAAGAAGACAGCAGACTGGGACTGGGAGACGTTGTCGCTGACTGGTCGGCGATGAGAAACGACGACCGCCAATCCATGGTTACAATCGTCGGCGTTGCCTCAATGATGATCGTCGCCTGGCGTTTGTGATGGAACGCCGGCGCGAAGGAAGAGAGTGGATGGAATTCGAAAAGTCGAAGATGGGAGATTGTTGGGAGGAAGACGACGCTGAAAATAAGAAAACCTAACCTGCGACTTTATTTGTTTTAGGGTTCAAGTTTAGTTTTCTGTAATTAATTATAGAGTTAGGTTAAATTTTAAATAAGTAAAATACATAATTTACCTCAATACCCTTAACTACTTACTAACTAATAACTCTTATTAACCACCTAATTTACTAACAGCCAATAGAATTAGCTTAAGTACGTGCTTAAACTTTTGGGCTTAAGCACATGAACCTAAGCCTAATACGACTATATATTTGTTATTATTAAGAAATTACAATATTTGTCAGAAAAGTGATAGATATAACTGTACAATTGTACTTTGTTAATATTACAATAATATTAAATTTGTCATTGTAGTAGGTCAGGTTTAATATTACTCTTTTAGTTATTACCCTTTAGTGATTGGGATACAAATTATTATCGTTGGAGGATTCGGATTCGGCCCATAGTAGTGCTGGCCAAGTAAACAGTTACGTGCCGAGTCATATTAGTTCAGAGTGTTGGGTCATACTTTGAAATTCAGGTTTACTACTGTGGAATTCTCGTCCGTTAAATACAATTGATTAATTCTCTAATCCTTCCGCCGGAGCAGCTTCACCGTTCGTCTTGAGATGGCAACTAGAATTCTCGTCCGGGCTAGGCAGCCTCTCCTCCTCCAACTGAAGTCTCCTCAGGTTTTCCCTTTCATATCGATTATTCTGAGTTTTGTTCGTCATCAGGTGGTTTAGCTTATACCTACTTTTTCCGTTTGTGGTTTAGGGTTTATGCACGACGTCAAGGTTGCTGGTGGACATTAGTAGGTCGTCAAGTCACCGGAGGTTTAGTGTGTTCAATGATGTTAAAGAAGAAGTTAAAAGGTAATTTATCCTTCCTCGTAAACATGTCTCCACGTTAACTTTTACCCGGCTCTCTGCTTTCGATGGCGACATATATAGTATCTGTTGGTGGTAAAATTTACTGCTTAGACGGAAAGAAAAAAGTGACCGCCGTTCCAAATTGCTGAATGTAGAATGAAGCAGACAACTGTGAAGCTGTGCAAGCGTGCTTATGGCTTCCGGTCAGAGACGGAAGCAACTGCTGAAAAGGTATTAAGCTGTGCAGGTTCTAGCATATGGGTTTTGCTTGAGGCAATCCAGTTTTTGCAGCTTATATTATAATAAAGGCTGCTTAGTGGTTATGGGTAATTAATCTCATGTTGTTTCAGCTTGCCACGAGTGTCCAGGAGAAGATTTCTGCTGCTATGGAGGAGGTCCGACCTGCCCGTTATTCTGTTAAACAATTAGGCGAAGGTTCTGTAGGATTGAATTATTCTTACAGCATTTTTTTTTTATGTAGGTGAAAGCAACTTCGACGATGGGGAAGCCAGTGTCTGCTGAGTCAACGGGCAACTTGTCCGAAAACATCAAAGCAAACACTAAGGAGGCAGAAGCATTGTTTGCAAAATTCAAGTCAAGAATCCCTGGCTTTTCTTCAGCCTTCCAAAGAATGGAAGAGGCAAAGCTCAATGAGATAATGAAGGCGGCCTATGACATTGCGAAGGAAGAGTTAAATGACACTATGAAAGATGGATCGAATAATGGTGATCGAATTGCTCCAAAGCACGTCGAACTCTCCCCTTCTAAAGGAGAAACGAGCACAAACATGACTGATGTTGCTCCATTGTCGAATCAAAAGGTGTATTAATCTGCTTCATCCTCTATTTGTTGCTAAGTTTGTACTAGTTCATTTGCTTCCTTCTTGGTCTTTTTTATGTCATCTTTGTTTATTTTGGTTTTTACCATAACATTGTAAGTCCTTTGTCTTGTTTAACAGCTTGCAGAAGACATGGAGGAAAGGTCGGTGACTGCAAGTGACAATCCCATTGTTGACAAGATTCAAGAGTATGCATTGCTCTTTTGTGTACAGGCAGTTGAGTGATAATAATATTTTGAGGCATTTTATTGACAACATAACCTTTTTCCTCCACGTGAATGCAGAGTTGGTGCTACCAAAACAGGTGTTGCTGCAGCACCTACCAAGGGAAGACGTCGATTCTTGAATTATAAGGTCCTTTTATGGTGCCTCTTCATATCCATTCTCGTATATATTTCCTACTTGGTGTTGGAGGCAATCGTAACGCTGGTCGTCATGTCCATCCTTGTGACGATGATAATGTTCGTGCTTTTCGTACCTATCGCGATGCTAGGTGGTGGTGGGAGTGAGTGTGAGTTCGAGTTTTGACTCTGTTGTTACCGATGAAGTACGCATCTTGGTTCACTCATGATATTTTTGATTATTTGATCTGTATGTAACAAAGAAGTTGAAAGGAGGATGAAACCCTAGAAGACTTACTTTCATTCTCATTGAGCAAAGGACTATATAGTCTGGTACATCAGAAGAAGACAATGAAGAACAGCCTACATCTCGCTGTTCTGTCTTGCTTGAAAGGGGAACAAGTACAAACTTGGCAGAAAAGAAAACAAATGACAGTGATAAATGAAACGCAGCAGTTTGGCACGGAACGGTGCGTATCAAGCAAACAAGAGTCCTTCTTCTTCAAGCAGCCCGCGTTGACTCCAACGGTCAAAATTGATTTTCAATTTGGCTGCTCTGTTACCCCCCGCAAGCTGGTGGGCACAGATTGTGCACACCAAGCTTGGAGAGAAGATGGCGGAAAGGAGCAGGCGAAAGTGGCTTCGTGAAAAGATCTGCAAGCTGGTGGGAAGAAGAGACATGGAGGAGCCTAAGGGTCTTGTTCTGGAGCTTCTCGCGCACCAAGTGACAATCGAGTTCGATGTGCTTGGTGCGCTCGTGAAAAGTTGGGTTTTGTGCTATATAAATGGCACTCTGGTTGTCGCAGAAGAGGGTCGCCGGCTGTGAAAGGTGAACTTGGAAATCTGCAAGAAGATAAATCAGCCATTGAAGTTCACAAGAGGTAAAGGCGAGGGCTCGATATTCGGCCTCACATGAAGAGCGGGAGACTGTTTTCTGCTTCTTGCTTTTCCAGGAGATGATGGATTCGCCAAGATAAACACAATAACCAGAAACAGATCGACGGGTGTCGACACATGCGGCCCAGTCAGAATCTGTGTATGCCTTGAGGGAGAAAGAACCTTTGCTTGGATAGAAGAGACCAGTGGTGGGAGCAGACTTGAGGTAACGAAGAATCCTTTCAACTGCTTTGTAGTGAACTGTGCTAGGGTTCGACATGAATTGGCTGACTTGTTGTGTAGCATAGTTGATATCAGGCCTTGTTGTAGTTAGATAAATCAACTTCCCAACCAATGTTCTATACAACTCTGGATCCTTGAAAGTAGTTTCACATTCTGAACTGAGATGTAACTTGTAATCCATTGGTGTAGAAACAGATTTGGAATCCAGTAAATTTGCCTCTTCAATGATCTCCAAAGTGTATTTCCGCTGTGATAAATGAATTCCGGAACTGTTCCTGGCCACTTCAATACCAAGGAAGTAATGTAGTGTACCCAGATCCTTGATGCTGAATGTGGAATGAAGAGATGATTTCAATCTTGCAATTTCTTCCTAATCATTACCACCAACTAATAGGTCATCAACATAGATCAGAATAGATGTGTAGGATGTGTCAGTGACCTTGTAGAATAAGGAATGGTCTGCTGTGCTTTGAACATAACCTTCAAGAAGTAGATAATCTTGTAACTTGGTGAACCATTGTCTCGAAGCCTGTTTAAGGTCATAGAGAGATTTTCTTAGGCGACAAACAGGATTCTTGAAACCAGATGGTGGTGAATATCCCTTTGGCAGTGTCATGTAGACCTCTTCTTCTAGGTCACCATGCAAAAAGGCATTGTTCACATCTAGATGGTGAATATGCCAGTTGCGAAGTGCTGCAACTGCTAAGAATGTCCTGACAGTGGTCAGTTTAATAACAGGTGCAAAGGTGTCCTGAAAATCCACTCCTTCGTGTTGTGTGTTACCTTTGGCAACAAGCCTTGCCTTGAATCTGTCTAGAATACCAGTAGGGAGGAATTTGAGTTTGTAAACCCATTTATTGCCAATGGGTTTTTTGCCTGGGGGAAGTTCCACAATATCCCATGTATGGTTTTTGATCAAAGCCTGTGTTTCAAGCTGCATAGCAGCATTCCACTCAGGAGACAGAGAAGCCTCCTTGTAAGTATTTGGTTCAACATGGGAGGAAATGTTTAGAAGAAAATTTCGATGATGAGGAGCAAGTCTTTGATAAGATAGAGCAGAGGAAAGAGAGTACCTTGTCTTGAGAACTTGAGACTGAGTAGATGAATGAATGCTGCCAGACTTGTGCAGGAGGTAGCAATGATAGTTTTTGGTAAGATGTTCAGTGGGTTTGGAGACTCTAGTTGATTTTCTGGTAGGGAGTACTGGTGGGGAGGGTGATAGAGGTGGTGATGGATTAGGAGGAGAGGGGGATGGTGGATTGGAAGGGGATGCAGTAGGGGAGGTAGAGGAAGGTAATGTGGAATAAGTTGATGAAGGGGAGGAAGGTTCTGTTAATGGTGGTTGGATAGATGTAGGTGTAGTAGCAGATGGAGGACTGGGGTCATCAGTATCAGAATATGGAAGAACATGTAAAGGAAAAAGGTCATTAGGTGAAGAACTAGTGTTAAGGTTGGTTGAATCATCACTGCTGTTGTCAGGCTTGAAAGGGAACTGATTTTCATAGAAAATTACATCTCTTAAGATGAAAATGTCATGTGTCTCAAGATCATAGATCTTGTACCCCTTGATACCAGGAACATAACCAATGAAGACACCCTTTTTAGCTCTAGGCTGGAACTTAGTTATGTTATGTCCTAGGGTGCTAGTATAGCAGAGGCTACCAAAGACCTTAAGGTCTGAAAGATTAGGAGGTTTGTTGTGAAGGACTTCATATGGAGTTTTGTTGGATAAAATGGAAGTTGAGACTCGGTTTATTAGAAAAACAGCATGTTTAATACAATCCCCCCAAAAACCAGCTGGGAGACCAGCTTGAAACTTTAATGCCCTAGCCACTGCTAATATATGTTGGTGCTTCCTCTCAACCTTGCTGTTCTGTTGGGGGGTTTGGACACATGACATTTCATGGATAATTCCAGTGGAAGCAAAGAATTCTTCCATGTAAAACTCTTTCCCTTGATCAGACCTGATTCTTTTGATTGAGGTTTGGAACTGCCTTTCTTCTTGTTTGCAAAAGGTGATTAATTGAGGCCTAGCCTCTGATTTGAGAGATAACAGGACAACCCAAGTCATACGAGAGTAGTCATCAACAATGGTTAAGAAGTATCTATAACCATCAAAAGAAGGAGTGGGATTAGGACCCCAGATATCAACATGTAGGAGTTCAAATGGTTTAGTAGTTACAGATTGACTAACAGGAAATGAAAGTCTTCTTTGCTTGGCAAAGTGACAAACATCACAGGGCAAATCTCTTTGAGTTTCAATGGAGGTACAAAATTGAGATAGGTATGGCACTTTGGAGTGGGAAACATGGCCAATCTAAAGTGCCAGAGATCAAAATGGGAGGCCCTAGCAGCAGTGATGATTTTAGGTTTAAGATCTATATCTAAGAGGTAAAGTCCATTACAAAGTCTAGCAGAACCACTCATCTTCTTCAGCCTCAAGTCCTGTATAAGACAAAAGTCAGAATAGAAGGTTAAGTAGAGTGAGTTGGAGGTGGTGAGTTTACTGACAGAAATGAGGTTGAATGTGAAATGAGGAACAAAGAGGACATTAGTGAGTGTGAGCTGATCACTACATTGAGTGAGACCAATGTGAGTGGCCTGGAGTTTTTCTCCAGTTGGAAGAGTGATGAACACATCATGTAAGGGCTTGGCATCCTGTAACAGATCCAAGGAGCAGACAATATGGTCTGATGCTCCTGTGTCAACTATCCAAGTGGAGGCAAGGTTTAGATTCCTATCCTTGATAGGAGCAGAGAAGAGATATTTACTTGTGTTAGGAAGAGATTTGGTATAAGCTGCAGCAGTGAAAGATGGACTAGAGCTTTGTGATGAATGCATGATACTCATCAATTTCTCATAGTCTGCTTTAGTTAGCTTGACTTCAGTGTCTCCTTGATCAGTGGCAACTGAATTAGCATACTGTTTAGATCTGCCTGGGACATGTGAAGTTCGTGGAGGAAAACCATGTTTGGCATAGCATCGATCTTCTGTGTGGCCTTGCCTCTTACAGTGTGTGCATTCAAGAACTCTGGTCTGGGTTGTTGGTGTAGTCCTTGTCATTCCAGGCGGCCAACCATGCTTATGGTAACAGATCTCCTCGGTATGACCTTCCCTTTTACAGTAGGTGCAATATGGACGCTTAACATTGGTACCAGATCTCCTGTTTGGACCTTGAGCACTGAGAGCAACAGTCGCTGAGGAGATATTGGCAATGATTTTTCCTCGTTGAGTACCATACAGTTGCCTTTCGTGTTGTAACATTCTTTGAAAGACACGATTTATGTCGGGCAACTCATCACCAAACAGTACTTGAGAGCGAACAGTGGAAAAATTCTCATTTAAACCCCTTAAGAACTTGATCACATAGTTTGTGGCATGATATTCAATGACTTTTTTCATGGCTCTGCAGCTGATATGACTGGTGGGGGTGCAGTCACAGGCAATCAATGGTTGGTAGTTATCTAGCTCGTCCTTAAGAGTAATGACTCGACCATAGTACTCAGTTATGGTGTCATTACCTTGTTTCAGGTTGGAAAGGGCCTCTTCAAGCTCTGCTACGCGGATGATGTCACCAGCACCATATCTGGATTGCAGGCTGCGCCAAGCTTCAAGAGCTGTCTTGGTGGACAGGATTGTCTTGCGAATCTCTGGCTCAACAGCTTGCTGAATCCAACTCAAAATCATCACATTGTTGCGCATCCAGATGCCTCGAAGAGGATCAGACTCTGGTGGTTCAAGAACAGATCCATTGATGAATCCCAGTTTGTTTTTGGCGGCCAAGGCGTTGAGCATTCCTCTGCTCCAGTCGTGGTAGTTGGTTGTGCTGAGCTTCTCAGCAACCAGAAGGAGGCCAGGTTGCTCAGATCCATGAAGGTAGAAAGGATCTTCAACCTGGTAGAGTGGTGGAGTTGTGTTTGTGGTTGGTTGGGGTGAAGTTTGAGCTTCATCTGCATCAGCCATTGTGGCGGCGACAACAGAGCTTGTTTAGGGCTCTGATACCATAACAAAGAAGTTGAAAGGAGGATGAAACCCTAGAAGGCTTACTTTCATTCTCATTGAGCAAAGGACTATATAGTCTGGTACATCAGAAGAAGACAATGAAGAACAGCCTACATCTCGCTGTTCTGTCTTGCTTGAAGGGGAAACAAGTACAAACTTGGCAGAAAAGAAAACAAATTACAGTGATAAATGAAACGCAGCAGTTTGGCACGGAACGGTGCGTATCAAGCAAACAAGAGTCCTTCTTCTTCAAGCAGCCCGCGTTGACTCCAACGGTCAAAATTGATTTTTAATTTGGCTGCTCTGTTAGTATGGATGGTTTACCTCGTTGTTAAGTGTTTGTGAGTGTTTGTGAATAAGGATGTTGCTCTACTGATGTTTGGTCATGTGTGTTTAAAAGTTTACCTATCTCTACTTGTCATTAATTTAGCGACGGATTACAAAATTCACGCGTAAATATTATATGGAATGAGATGTGAATCGAGTTTGAATGTTCATGAAGTCGGAGTCTCAAACAATTATCTTGAAACCGTAGTTACTTGTAAATACAAGGAGCATGAGTGCATGACAGAGCATGGCAGAAGTAGCTGAAGTATAAGAAACACCAAAACTAGGCCGCGTTTTATTACTTATTCATTCATGGATTGGGTCGGCTGCTTACATCCCAACTCGGTACCAGCCTTTCTACTCCTCTAAACGCCTTCCAACATAAGAAAAAACACGAGAAACTTACAAAAGGAGTTATTCATTCCTCTCCTCCTCAATCTCTACAAGAGAAGGAGCCCTTTTTTTTTTTTTTTTTTTGTTCCTCATTTTCTTAGCGGCATTGGGAAGAAGGAGCAACGCCAACGTCGCCCCCATCACCAGACAGTAAAAGAAGAGAATTCTTCTAAGCAACAGGATTAGTCGGGTAGCGGCGGCTGCTGCTGCTTCCCCTGATAGGGGAGAAGAGCATGGACTCTGGGTCCCTGTTGCACTTGAGCTGCTCTGCCTCCCTTGGCGACATCTGGAAAGAGTTGGAGAGCACATCGATGGGCATCGCCCTCATCACCGAGCTGTACCCTGCCATCTGGTGCTTCATCGTCCTACCGGAAGTCTTGAACGTCACGTACTCGCACCCTTGGTTCCCTGCCATCCCCATGGTTGCGAAGAACTGCGGGATCACAAACATTTCCCCTTCCTGCACCCTGTTGTTCATGATCTGGTTCCCCTTGTCGTCGGAGATCTGGACCTGCAGGTCGCCCCGGAGCACGTACACTGCTCGGTGGTCGGTCATCGACCAGTGTGGGGTGTACATTGCTCTCTGTGTCACATGAGAAACAAGATTCAATTACTCAATTGTACTTTGAAAAGAAAAAAAAAATGTTTTAAGGGGTAAGGGTTTAATTAATTTCATTTACCGGCATGATGGAGCCTCTCTCGGCGCTCATGTCCAAGAAGCCAAGGATTGGGAGCTTGTCGCGGTTGGCAATGTTGATCCTCCCGGCTTCGCGGGTGAAGAAATCGGCCTGGACGGGTCTCTCGAGGTTGTGCTTGATCTTCATGTTGCAGAAGCCCTCTTCGATTCCATTCTCTTGTTCCTGCTCCTCGTCGGCGGCGGCAGGGAGGCTCTTCTCGTCGTTCTCGTTCACGAAACGGCTGCCGCGCTGACCTTGACGGCCCCATCCCATCTGCTGCATCTGCTCTTCCTCCTCGGTGACGAACCTCATCTCTTCCTGGCACCTCACGATCATTCCCCTGTTGTCGTTCTGCATCCTCCTCACGGTTTCAGTCTGGACATTGAACGCCTCGGCGATGAGCTCCTCGTCGAAGCCTTGGAAGATGTTGGGGGACATCCACTGCTGTCCCTCGGTTCCACGCCAACCCCTCCTGCTTCCCTGGGAGCCACGCCCTCGGAGTTCTCTCTGGCTCTGCCTCGCGTCGGATCGTCCACCTCCCAACAAGAACCCCTGCTTCCAATTCCAATCAATCCAAATCAAAATTCACACAATTACACAAATTAAGATGAAAATTGTCAGGGTTGATTGATTACTCTGAAGTTCTGATCGAGCTGGTTGAGGTCGTTGTTGAGGTCGACGATGGTGACGTAGATGAGGTCCTGATTGCCGTCGTTGTACGACCAGGTGGCGGCGCCGTGAGGGATGGCGACGATGTCACCCTGCTGGATGCGGTGGATCTTCTGGTGCTCGTCGCCGCGCCCGCTCATCATCCTCCTCGGGCCGCGCTGGTACTGCTGCTGCTGCTGCTGCCCACCGCTGTGGAAAGTCGGCGGGCAGCCGGGGAAGTTGATCCCGAGCACTCCCCTGCCTTGCTCGATGTAGACGAGGCGGGGAGCGGGGAAGAATTTGGGGACGGAGAGGGACTGCGGCTCGATGACGTCGCGGAAGGGAGCGATTCCGGCGCAGATGAACTGGTCCTCTTGGGAATCCCACACCTCGGTGACGCCTCCCTCGTGCTGCATGCGGATAGTGGGCTGGGAGCTGGAGATCCTGTCCATGTTGCATTGCTGAGCTTGGAGTTGGTACTCCAGGGGCCTGCTCTGCTGCTGGCTCAGGGCTGAGGCAGAGGCGGCGAGGAAACAGAGGAGGATTGGGATGAGTAGCTTGGTAGCCATGATTGAGGATTAGGAGGCGCAGTGTGTTGGTATGGTGAAGGGAGTGGGGAGTGAAGTGAGGAAGGGGATGGAGGGAAGGGGGGGAATTTATAGACGGGAGGCGGGAGGAGGAGGAGACGGTGGGGGATGGGTTTGGCGGTATTTGCATGGCGGAGGTGGCGGGGAGGGTGGAGAGGACGGCGACACATTGCAGTCGGAAGGGGATTGAGGTGGTGGGTACGTGCCGGCGTGGCGGGAGAGCTTCATTTTCGACCCACCAGATGGCGTACCATCTTCTCTGCAGAGCTCAGAAATGGAGAGTAGAGTGGGGGTGGGGAAGCGAACTAACAAACAATTTTCCCATCTCTCACGCGTCTCTGTTTCTGTGTTCTATGGTGACAATTGAATGCATATTGTCGATTGATATAAATTTAACCAGAGATTCACAGTGGGAGAGATGAAAGTAAACAGTCATTGAGGGGAGGCTGGAAGCTAAAAAGTTAGAAGTTTTGCTGCGAAAGGGTAAAACAAACAATATGAATGCATCTATTAAAGGACTCAGAGTGCTTACTTCGAAGTTTAAGAATCAGTTTGCCACAATTTATTGATGACATGCTCGATCCCCTAACTCATTACTAGTATACCAATAATGCGGGTTTGCTTAAACTATTCTTATCCCCGCTTTCAAATATACATATTTATACCCGTCCCATGCCCATACGAGGAAGGTTTTCCAAATCCATTTCCATATCCGTGGGTTTTGGGTACCCATAGGTAATGTCCGCCCCATACATCCGATATTATAATACCTAAAATTTTACATGTAAATTCTAAATTATAACATTAAACAATCATTCTTTATACGATTCAAAGCATCGTATCCTAAACATTCCGTTAATTCATAAAATAGAGTACAACATAATGTAATACAAATCATTATTCTCTGACTCTGATACATCTACTAACTAATAACAAATTAACATAATATTGTTAACACGAGGGGAAAAGTGAAAGAGTGAAGGGAGAGTTGATGAAAATGAATTATGTTTTGGGTGGTCACTCAATTGCATTTCTAATACTTATTTTTTTGAGGTACCCTCACTATCATTGATATATCACAATTCTATCCATATATTTTTTATATGTGAAGAAATGTCTTAGTGGGGCGGGTATGAGTATGGGCATGGGGCGAGGAGGCTAAAACCATACCCGCCCCATACCCATCAAATATTTAGCGGGTTTTACCCATTCTCGCACCATACTCAGTCAATGCGGGGATTCCCCGCGTTAGCTGGGTCGAGGGCGGTCGTATACCCGCGGCCATGGGTTTGATTTCCATCCCTACTCATTACTGATGTTCCTCCACTAATTGTGTCCATTCTCTTTAGTTGGAATAACCGAATCGAAACAGTTAAAAAACCGAAAAATTAAAATAGTATGTTTACCCAAAACCGAAATCGAACCTGTTAAAGGCTTATCAGTTTTTGGGTAACCATAACTCGATAAGATCTTATCGGTTTCGGTTATAACAAACAGAAAATCAAAATCTCAATCATCCCCAATTAAAATCGGAACCCCCTTGCATACCTCAACTATATGTTTGGTTTTGGTATTTTATCGGGTTTTTTGTGTAAACAAAAACTGATAAGAAAGATACAAACCAAGTTGAAACAAAAAATCTAAAACCAGTATAATTCTTATCGCTCCAGTTTTAGTTTAAATCAGTGTTATTAAAATCGAGCCGAGCCAGTCGATCCGACCGGTAAAATCATCACCCGGTCGCCAAGCCGACTCGGATCAGTCAATAAACCGCAACGGCTTTCAGAGCTGCTAACAAGCGGCCGAGGCAGTTAACCGCTCGAACTATTTGAGCCGCTCGCCAGGTTTTTCCCCTTCTGACCGAGAGAGGAACTAGAAGAATGATGGTCCAGGAGAAGGCGAACCATGTCAAGTATTGTTAACACAAATGGTGGAAGTAGCGCCACCCATCCATCAATCGAATAGATTCCCATCTCATGCTAGTCGTGATTGCCGGTTGTGACAGCGGTGACAAAGTTTTGGCATCGGAGGAGGAGGGGGATGACTACGTTTTTTGTTGGATTTTGAGGGAGGATATGTGGAGAGGTGAAGGGTGGACTAGGAGGGTGCGGGGAGAGGAATGAGGAAGATTAAAGAAGACATTCATTGTTTGCCTTGCTCTGGAGAAGGAAGTGATGGGATGAAAGAAGACATTGGTTGGACTAATAAAATGCGAGTCGCTCATGTTACCGGGTCATACTCCGGTTCTGTTATGACAGCATTGGTTTAAATAGAAAAGCCAAACCGATGTCTCATGCCTTTCCTCCACTCCTAATATTATTATTAGCTTATTGGCATGTATTCTGCGACGGGTTGATGTCAACTGGATAGGTTTAAAATTAATCGTTCTGATAAAAAAATACTCGATAATCATTTCAGACTATAAGTCTGAATCGCATGCTTTCATGGCTCATCTAATTATTCATGGAGGCGGAAAAATATTGTGTGTGCATGTTAGCCTATTACTAAAAGAATATTATGAATTAACTTTACTTCAAAGGGAATAATTTAAAAAACCAAAGGCATAAAATATATAAAGGGAGAACTAAGAAGGGATAAAGACATGGTTAACTAAGACCGTGCTTTGGCATATATGTTTTTTTTATGGGCAATCAAAAAAATTTATTAAGCTAATGTGGGGGAGTAAACGAGTCTCCCCACAAAAATGGTACAAATACATTAAGGGGTCGTTTGGATGGATCAATTTATAAATGAGTCAATTTGATCAATTATCTTGTTTTATAAATGAGGCAATTAAAACGAGTCAATTCGAATTACCTGCCCCCACCCCAGGTAATTGAAATTGACTCAAAACGGATCAATTCAAAATACCTCAGGCAGATTGATCCATCCAATTTTTTTGCTGGCAAACGAGGCAATTTGGTACAATTGTCTCAAAACGAGACAATTGTGTCAAATTGATCCGTTACAATTCCTCATCCAAACGACCCCTAAAACTACAGTTTGTAAGTAGAAAAACCTACACGCACTATACCTTCTACAAGATACAAACCAGACTCACAACTTTCACTACTATCAGACAAAAGCTATTTTTTCATATGCCTGGAAATCAGCTTGTAGAGCCATATTTCCTACAATGGCCAACTCAACAATGCACTTAATGCGAACACAAACACCTCCAATATTCGTAGCTTCCCCTTTGTATAACCTCTTGCACCATTCCTTCCACATAACACTTATAATTAGATTCCTAATCAATCTCCCAATTTTTACAGAAGCTTGTTTACCCTTGCATGTTCTCACTGCCCAAGTACAGAATTTCTGGAAATCACAAAATGGGTGGAAAACTCTGTTAACAAGCCCTAGGCTGTACTTGAGGACTTTAGCCGAGAAAGGACAGAGGAAGAACAAATGATTCCTGGTCTCCGCCCCTGAATTGCAGAACAAAGATGTGTCATCTTCAATCTTCCCCCAAGCTTTGAGTCTTTCCTTGGTACATATTCTGTCTTTTAGAACTAACTAACCAGCTCACAAGGCTATGCCTTGTCAGGTTGTATTGTGACCATGGCAGAGAGTACCAAGGAACTATATGATTCTTTTCCCTAAGATCTTCCCTTACCATCTTCATAGAATATCTAGGAACAAATCTGTTATTCCAAAAAAAAATTTATTCCCTCAACAAGTAATGAAAGGTTACACCTTATCCCTTACCTTTAGGAACTTCCTCCACATCCAGGTGCTACAACTACTAGGCCTTATCTGCAAAAAGAGGCTGGCTTAATTCTATACCTGTAAACCCAAGCCACCCACTATGAACCTTCCTTAATCAAAATATTCCAGACATGTCTTGCTGCACATGCCAGATTCCAGACTCTCATACATTTGATGCCTAGCCCACCTTCTCTCTTAGGGAAAGTAAGTTTATCCCAAGCAACTACTACTTTAGATCTCATAGTATTATCGTCAATCTCCCATATAAACGACTACAATTCACTTCAATCTCCTTTATAACAGCCATAGGAAGCAAAAACACGTTCATCCAGTATTACAAAAGACTACTAATAACATAATTGATCAACTGAATATTACCTGCGTAACTCAACATCATTGGCTTCCATCCAGCAATTTTTTTCGTTACTATATCTACAAGCACCTTGCAATCATGCATACTCAATTTCCCTGAGATTAGTGGGACACCCAGATATCTGTCTGGGAGTTGGGATAACTGGAAACCTGATATTCTTGCTAAATTTTCCTTCTACACATCTGCCATGCCAACACAAAAAATCTGATTTTTCTCAGGGTGAAATCACAGCCCAGATAAGTGATAACATCTGTCTAGCAAACCACAAACCTCCCTCACAAGTCACAACCTCTTCAGTTACAGTAGAGAAGAGTAGTAAGTAATCGACAAATACCAAATGAGTGATTCCAATATGTTTACATCTAGAATGATATGGATAGGTACTCTGTTCAGCAGCCCTCCTTAGCAGACAAGAAAAAATCTCCATTGCCATAGTAAACAAGAAAGGAGAAAGAGGGTCTCCTTGCCTGAGCCCTTTTTGTGCAAGGAAGTATCCACACGTGCCTCCATTAATCGATATACTCAGCATAGGTGATGTAACACATTCCCTTAACCATTCTACAACTTTGACAGAAAACCCTATAGTTGTCAACACTATCAGTAGGAAATTCCAATATGTAGAATCAAATGCCTTTATCACATCGATTTTCATAGTGCATCTAGAGGATATTGTCTTCTTATGATACCCATTAACTATCTTAGCTGCGAAGAAGATATTATCACTAATGCTTCAGCCCTTAACAAAGGCAGATTGACTTTTGCTAATCAATTGAGGCAACACACTGGACACCCTAGTTGCTAACACTTTGGAAACACATTTATAGAGCACATTGCAGTAGGAAATTGGCCTAAATAACCTCATTGAATCAGCATTAGGAACCTTAGGAATTAAAGCTAACATAGTAGAATTGACATCTTTAGGGAGATAACTTGTTTCAAAGAAGGAGCTCACAGCTCTGGTGACTTCATCTCCAACCACATCCCATGACAGCTTGTAAAAATCAACAGGGAACCCATCGGGGCAGGAGCCTTGTTCAGACTCATGCTGAATAAAGAGTTCTTGATCTCCTCTTTTGTTACAGGCCTGCTTAATTCATCTGCCTCAGTGGAAGAGAGTCTGGAATACAATAGAGAACTGATATCTTCTTCAAAACATGCCGCAACATCCTCATTCCTTTCCCCAGAAGATTCTTATAGAAATCCACTGCCATTCTCCCTATTTCATCAATATAAGTCACTTATGTTCCATCCTCCTTTTTAAGCAAAGATATTTTATTAACATGCTACCTAATCTTCAAGGACTGATTGAAATATTTGAATTTAAATCCCCTTCATAGACTGCTTGAACTCGTGCCTTTTGTTTATAGAAAGCCTCTTCTGCACTTTGTAACTCTACACATTTAGCCATACACTGAGCACAATGCAACTTCAGATGAATTACTAAGTGCCTCCTTCTGAGCTATATCAAGTTCATTCTCTGCCTCACGAGCTCGTAAAGTAATATCAACATAGAACTCATTATTCATCTCTTTCAGTTTTCTTTTAAGCTTCCTTAACTTCTGACAAAATCTATAGAACGGGTAGCCAGCAATCTAGGAACTCCTTACTTTTTTAAGAATCTCTTGAAACTTTGGGTGCTTTGCCCAGAAGGTAAAAAACTTAAACTGTTTAGGCAATCACTTTTGCTGAGGGGAGGTAGACAAGCAATCCACAATGATATGAAACAGTCTCTAGAGCAGTAGTGCTAGCAAAACTATATAGGAATTGAGTAAACCAATCCCCATTAACCAATATTCTATATATCTTTCTTGCAATAGAATTTCCATGCTGCTTATTTAACCAAGTGAACTTCTCACCAAATGTTTTGTGCTCAATGAGTTCCATATCATCTATCCATGACTGAAAATCCAGACCACTACTACCCGGGGAAGTGCCACTTGAAGCTTCACCAGGTGACAAGATGGCATATATGTTTTAATGAAGCAAAAGTTAATTTTGCAGACGTTTAGAGAATAGATTCGTAGTGATTGCACCCAACGAAGTAGCTGTATTATTTTTTTCTATTACAATCGCTTAATCCATCACCAAATTGGCGGAAATAAAATAGAATGGATAGAAGTTGAAATGCTTACAAAATTTTGTAGGAAAGCTCACCGGAGAAGTGTACTTGCGACATCAAAGGCAAAGAAGCCTTAAAATTTGATAAAAAGATGTGCTCTATTTGTAGACAATCTCTCTAAAATCTTATCTATATTCAAATAAATATAATATTTCAAACATAACGAAAAATCATAATATTTCAAGACAACATTTAACGCCAACTTCCAATCGTCTATAACTTTATATACTTGAATGCAACAAATAATTTTCGGAGGCATTTCAGCCAAGTTTATAACCCAATGAGTGCATTCAATGCACCCAACTCTAAAAGTAGCCTTAAGACATAAGTTTTTATTTAATTGGTAAGATTAGTGTAATATGATGATATAACATAAGATCACAACAAATCAATGCATTACCCTAAGCCCTAAATCTTCAATTTTGAACTTTTGCCCTAAATCCCAAATCATGAACTCTAACCTTAAATCCATAAACCATAATTCCTTCAAATTAATGTAAATTTTGAATAATTTTTGTGCTAATTCATTGGGTTTCTTGTCCATCGTATCATATGTGATGATTAACATTGTTTTGACATTAATCACCTGCTCAAAATGACAATTATGAAGCGAGTGCACTGAGTGCACCCAAAAAAATGAGTGCACCGAAGATGCCACCGATATATATACATAACATATTTGTAGACAATCTCTCTAAATCTAATCCATATTTAAATAAATACAATATTTCAAACAAAATGAAAAATTCATAATAGTTCAAGACAACATTTAACGTAACATCCAAACGTTTATACACTTGAATCCAACAAATAACATTCATACTTGAATCCAACAAATAAAATCAACAAACAAGAAAAAAAAAAATCATCAAATCAATGTCATTTTGTTTAGAGGTAAAAATCGGTTGTGCCAATATTTTCGGGGACATTTAAACCAATTTTATAACCGATGCTGGTTGAAGTCGATTGTATTGACCGACATGCCACCCGTTTGACAACCATGAGCAGTAGTAAATTCTCCTCGTTGATTTGAAGGCATCAAATTTGAACCCTGCATTTCATCCCTTGCATTCTTTTTAAGTTATGTCATTATTAATGATATGAGAATAGTTGTGTGTAAGAACCAGTTTCACATGAAAGCCTCATGTGATATTTTTCCCCCCGATTATAAATTTTGCTTGAATAAGAGAAGCATCAAAGAGAATAGAATCTTGAAAACACAAGTGCATAAGGCGACTCAGAAATTAAGACATATATATAAATAACATATTTGTAAATAATCTCTCTAAATCTAATCCATATTATATTTAAATAAATAAATATTTCGAACAAAATGAAAAATCATAATATTTCAAGACAACATTTAACGTCAGCGTCCAAACGTTTATATACTTGAATCCAATAATAACATTCATACTTGAATCCAACAAATGACATCAACATTTAACTTTTAAATTCAAGAAACAAGCAAAAAAAAATTCACCAAATCGACGTCATTTTGTTTACAGGTAAAAATCGGTTATGCCAATATTTTTGGGGACATTTCAGCCAATTTCATAACCAATACTGGTTGAAGTCGATTGTATTGGCCGACATGCCACCGATTAGGCAAACATGAGCAGCAGTCGTTCCTCTCCTCTCCTAAATTCTCCCCGTTGATTTGAAGGCATCAAATTTGAACCCTGCATTTCATCCCTGAGCATTCTTTTTAAGTTATGTTGTCATTATTAATATGAGAATAGTTGTGTGTAAGAACCAGTTTCAGATTTGAAGCCTCATGTGATATTTTGCACCGATTATACATTTGGCTTCAGTAAGAGAAATATCAAAGGGAATAGAAGCATGAAAACACAAGTGCATAAGGCGACTCATAAAAAGCTTCCAACGTGGAATAGACGACGAGCGGTATGATAGAGAGA
The DNA here is from genome assembly GCA_964030455.1 of Linum trigynum. NCBI lineage: Eukaryota > Viridiplantae > Streptophyta > Magnoliopsida > Malpighiales > Linaceae > Linum > Linum trigynum. Next base: position 47,140,504 of record OZ034817.1, on the reverse strand, counting down.
GATGATCGATGAGATGAGGCATATAGGAATTAGATTTTCTTTTTCAGGGAAGTCCGCAGGTTAAGGATTGAAAAGAATAATTGATGTTCAGTGGCGGTAGAAAGACATTGAAACTTTATTTCTCTCTATTGATAAGCCATTCAAACTTCAAAGTTTGCGAATTAAGTTATTTAGGAGCCTGCCAGTAAGAAGTCCAAACCAACCGTGACAAAACCCGAATTTTGTGTCCTAGTATAATATAAGTTGCATTACATAATATCATTTACAAAAATATATAATTTAACATACCAAATTAACAAACCTATAAAACTATAATTATGATGACAAACAATATATTGAGTGTTTTTTTTTACAAAACAATATATTGAGTGTTCGGTGTTCCCTGTACATTTAAATCCAACACACCTAACTTCATCCATTAAAACATGATCCACGGGGGCGTATTGGACTTCTTCCCATATCGTACGAAGACAAGTGTAAAATGTGGACACAGAAAGTTTTTCTTGCCACAATCCGCTAAGCATGCGTCTGAGTTCATACCCGCGGGTAAGATTTTCTTGACCAAACCGTTCTTTTAAATCCACCCATACTTCTCTTGCTGTCTTAGCATATCTAACACTGCTTCTCACCTCCTTGTCCATGGATATGCGAAGCCATCCTTTTACTACTGCATCGCAGCGAGTCCACGCCTTCAATTCCGGATCGGTCGCAGGTCGCGGAATACTTCCATCAACAAAACCAAGCTTATTTTTTACTATCAACGCATCCGTGACGTCAACCACCCACTCACCATAATTTGATGAAGTGAGTACGTCCGATACAGGTAGCTGTCCATTGATATCGGAAGGATGCAAGAAAAATTCAGAAGTTGCGTCGATACCTTGACTCATCGAGAACTCTCCTTTCATAGCCGAAGATTGTAGCTTCTTTGACCGTCTTCGTCACCCATAATGACTGACGAAACAGCACAGCTAGAACACGGATTTACCCAGACCTGTGCTCTGATACCATGTTAAATCGAGAATAAAACAAAGAAGACACGAGATTTTTACGTGGTATCCCTGACGATTTGTCAGGACTAATCCACGGGAGAGATCAGCCTCTCCGGCTTTGATAATATTATTCACTGTAAACTTGTACAATGGCCATTCGGCCTACATCAACATTATATAGTTTGTGTTCTGCTTGCCCTAGCTGTACATGAGTAGGAGAAGGAAAACTCCTTGTCATGCACGTACACGCAACATATGCTGAACTGGGCTGGATAGACTGGACCGCCAACTTGGGATGCTGCACCTCTCGGCTGGGCTGAGTTACTGATTTGGACCGGTGCTCCTCTCGGTCCAATATGACGCTCATAGAAAAACACATAGCCATGCGTGAAGAAGCTGCAGGGAAAGTGTCCTAAAACATGGAGTTATCTTTGTCTTGTCCGTCTTTTCCGCATATGAAGCTATATAATATGCTTGATTAAAACAAATTTACATAAGTTTCAAAACAAAGGAAAATTAGGAGAAAAAAAACAATGCTAATTAACCACATCACCTACAATGAAAAGAACAATCAATATGGTGAAGCGATCAAACGTACATGGTCAAACATTTAGTCATAAGAAAGCCTAATACTCTCCAATGAATTAGAATGAAATATTTCCCTACCAACAATGCTTACCGGTCATAATGCAACGACAATTAACAATTATAACTCATAGAACACATGTTGATGCAAAAAGGTCATATTAAGTGATACTAGTTTTTTCGCCCGCGCTTCACGTCAGTAATAAGCTAATGAATTTTAATAGAATTTCATTCACTCATTTAATTACTTAGTTGAAATAAATTTATTCACAAAACAGTTCAAGTAAGTCACTTTGGTAAGTTTTAAGTAATATATTTTAATAACGATTATACAACGATGTTATGTGATTGTTGATGCCAAGCTGCTTAAATGTGTTTGAGGTCCAGTAAGCGCCGATCTTCCTGGCCAACGTCTGCCACCAGCCTCCGCGATGGACACCTGCAAAACAAAAGGACCCGCCGGCGGTGGTTGGCGGGGACCTTCTCCGAAGCTCAAGTCAGTATTTGAGAGGAGGGTAACCGTGAGCGGCATAGTAAGCCGGCTCTAGAGAGAGATTCAAAAATTCCATTCCCTATTAACTGTCGAGAAAGCATAAATGAGCATCCTATTAGGTGCCTGCTGCTCCTGGCGTGGGTGGCGTGTGAAGAATAACAATAATACATTTACCTCCAACCAACCCTGAGTGCGATGACCGGTTGAGTATAAAAAACAAATCACCCAACCAACAAGACTGAGTGCAATGCTGGTTAGGGTAAATTGAATATAGCAAATAAACATATTGAGAGCGTAAGAGTAACACATAGAAGAAGAAAGAAAAAGAACACCACCTCCTTCTAAAACCCAACTAATTGAGCATAAAGAACACACATGTCCACCTTGCCTTTCATACGTGGAAGCATGGGGAAAGTGATGTTTGGTGGCTTCTCTAGGAATTAACAGAGAGGTAAATAACAAACTAATTAATTGATCAATTGATGGAGAAGAGAAACCTTGGTCTTTCCACCATTACTCCACGTGTAGTTGAATGGGTAAATAGGGTAGTGGCTAGAGGTAAACCTTTAGCTAGCACACCACTTAAACACCCAATTCATGTAAATGATAAATATATTGCCATGCCACCATTGTAGCCACGCGGAGGAAATTGTGGTGGTTTTATTGGCATCCTTATTACTCATTGGTATGAGATGATAGGTGGTGAAATAGAGGGTCCATCAATTGCACCCTTACCTATAGAAAAATTAAGGTTGAAATCAAAGTTTACTATTGGTAACACATCTCTAAATGAGTGATTTAAATCATGGCATATAAAGCTAAGATAGATAGGACGAGCAATTATTGGAGAGTCGTGCCAATTATAGGGAATGGGTGCACCGTAGTGGCGAGAGATCATGGAAAACCGTGTCAATTGTGACAGACAGGTTGCACTAATAATGTGGGCCACGCATGGAGAGTCGTGCCAACCATGGTACACAAACCAAACCAATTGTTGCAGGCGACCAATGCCAATCATTGCAGCCTTATGTTGTGTGTTTAGTGCTGACCGTGTATGAGTGATAAGGAAAATAGTTTGGGTTCTGCAACATCATAGAAGAATTTTGATATCAAGTATAAATGAGAGTTTAGGAGGTATTACCAGATAGTTTTTGATTTTACAAAAACTTTTTCATACTTGGATTTTTCTCAATTGGAGTATGAGAAGGGAAGAGGTTCCCCTGCCAGATTGGGGATGATGATACAAAAGTTGTCCCGTCAAGATTCGGAAGAGATGGAGGCAGAGTGGTGTGGGTGATAAAGTGGATCTTTTTTCACAATAGCAATTCGCGGGGAATTGAACCCTTGACCTCATTGATGGAGATGTGCCTACTTAAAAAGTAGACAACATGGTTTCTCCGCTAAAACGTAGGTCTTACGAGAGGCAGACCTAAATTGGTGCCCCCACGGCCTCGTTTTGAATCCCCCGACATCAGGTTTCTCCACCATATCTCCTAGTGGGTTTGACGTTGACAATGATAATTTGTTAAAAATTTCACCGGGCTCCATAGCAAGCGCAAATTGTTGATGTAACTTTTCATCAAGGCTCACTATAAGTGTCAATTGTTGATGTCAGGGCGCCATTCCACGAGAGGATTGGAGGATCCTATGATTTCGCGACAAATCGACGGAGAAACTAGTTCGGTTGAGGGCCCGCAGTTCCACACCAAATATTGACACAACTCAATCATGGTCAGAAGATCCTCGATTCTTGGAGATACCGAATTGATTGATGTTTGGTTTGTATCTTGATGAATTCCTTCTTCGGGTTGCAGATCCTGCATGCCCATCTCGTTGGGATCCTCGATTCTTGAAGATAACAACTTGATTGATGTTTGGAGTTGCATCTTGACGAATCCCTTCTTCGGGTTGAAGATCCTGCCTTTCCATCTTGTTGGGATCCGCGATGCTTATAGATAACAATTCGATTGATGTTTAAAGTTGCATCTTGACGAATCCCTTCTTCGGGTTGCAGATCCTACATTTCCATCTTGTTGGGATCCTGGATGCTTGGAGATAGCAACTTGATTGATGTTTGGAGTTGCATCTTGACGAATCCCGGCTTCGGGTTGCAGATCCTGCGTGTCCACCTCGTCTTGCTGGATTGACGATTTGTTGGTATTAATCTCATCGGGCCTCACGGTGGCTGCCAATTGTTGATGCCAAGCTCCGAGGAGCTAGAATCAATGTGTTTGAGGTCCGGTGAGCGCCGATCTTCTTGGCCGACGTCCACCACCAGCCTCAGAGATGGACACCTGCAAAACAAAAGGACCCGCCAGCAGTGGTTGGCGGGGACCTTCTCCGAAGCTCAAGTTAGTATTTGAGAGGAGGGTAACCGTGAGCGGCATAGTAAGTCGGCTCTAGAGAGAGAGATTCAAAAATTCCGTTCCCTATCAACTATCAAGAAAGCATAAATGAGCATCCTATTTATAGGTGCCTGCTGCTCATGGCGTGGGTGGCGCGTGAAGACTAACAATAATACATTTACCTCCAACCAACCCTGAGTGCGATGACTGGTTGAGTATAAAAAACAATTCACTCAACCAACAAGACTGAGTGCAATGCTGGTTAGGGTAAATAGAATATAACAAATAAACATATTAAGAGCGTAAGAGTAAGACATAGAAGAAGAAAGACAAAGAACACCACCTCCTTCTAAGACCCAACTAATTGAGAATAAAGAACACACATGTCCACCTTGTCTTTCATACGTGGAAGCATGGGAAAGTGATGTTAGGTGGCTTCCCTAGGACTTAATAGAGAGGTAAATAGCAAACTAATTAATTGATCAATTGATGGAGAAGAGAAACCTTGGTCTTTCCACCATTACTCCACGTGTAGTTGAATGGGTAAATAGGGTAGTGGCTAGAGGGAAACCTTTAGCTAGCACACCACTTAAACACCCAATTCATGTAAATGATAAATATATTGTCATGCCACCATTGTAGCCATGTGGAGGAAATTGTGGTGGTTTTATTGGCGTCCTTATTACTCATTGGTATGAGATGATAGGTGCTGAAATAGAGGGTCCATCAGTAATCTACTTTACATTTGATTAAACAATTACGTAATGTTAACTTATCTTACATAAGTTATAAGTTGTGTTATGCAAATTTATGGGATATTGAATATAATAGGTATGATAAAGTAATTTTAGTAAATAATAAGTGAGTTAAGTTAAAAAAAATTGAAACATTTGAGTAAGTAAATTGTTGAGATCGTCAACAATTTAGTTAATATTTTATGAATTTTCATTCATACTTATATCATGAAAGAATTACAAAATATATTTGCTTAATTGATATATAATAAATTATTATCTCTCAATAAAGTTTACGTGTTGTTTTAGTTGCTACTAAAAAATTATGTTGCATGTTTTGTTTAATTGGTACATAAGGCCTGTGGGGAAAATGGTCTTTGTCAACACTATGTTTGCAACACTTATCAAAGGTGTTGCTTATAGTTTACAGTGACAACACTTCTTTTAAATGTTACTTAAAAGGTAGTTTATACAACATAAATAAGTCATCTCTTGAATTATATCGCATTTGCTATATTATACACAACACTTATGTTACCCAAATCACTATCCCTGTTGTAAGATTTATATAATGTATTTGTAATTAACGTAATTATTATAGAATGGTTTATGTATATATTTCACAGTGTGTGGTATAATAATAAATTCAAATTAGGAAAATTTCATAGTGAGATAGTTGCCTTAAGGGAAAAACCTTACGGTGAAGTTGCATGATGGAGATGGAAAAAAATTATGATAAAACTGGGTGGAAAGCATAAAAAAAATTTAGGTGAACAGTGGAAAGCACGACATTCAAAATACCGACTACCGAGCTAGTTGGCTAAAGGGAAAAATACTTACAGTGAATTTGGGTGAAGGAGATGGAAAAAGAAAAAAGTTGCATAAACAAACCAATGTTTCGGAAAAAAAATCTCACGATAAAATGGGATATAGCGTATAAAAAATATGGTAATAAAACTGGATGTAGAGTATTAAAAGTTTGGTGAACAGTGGAAAGTATCACATTCAAAATGCCGAGATAGATGACTAAATGAGAAAACCTTAAGTTAAAATTGGGCAAAAGAGATGGAAAACAAAAAAAATCATAAACAAATGACTGAGGATAAAAAGTGGGAACAAATTTAATATCTTTCTAATTTTTAGTAAGGAATAGTGATTTTAACTTGAAGATTTATATATCACCATAAATAATAATATATATTGATGGATTTATCGTACATTTAGTAAAATTAAAGGTATAGCTAGACCTTGAATTAAACGAAGTTTGAGACGTGAAGTATACCCTAACTCGAAAAGATTAAAATCTAGATATTCTTCTATAAATCTCATACACTAAGGTAATTTTAATTGAAAAATAATAATCAACGGTCATGTTTTGTCGAAATACCCAAGAAATTATATGCACGATCTTATTGTTTAGGATATTTGATTTACATATTTAAGACCTAGGGTTCTCTCATCAACGGTTAGGGTATAGTATCGGGCCCCAAAATTAGGTTAATTCAATGTCTATATATCATTTTCTTACTCAGTGTACGTTATACTTTTGATTTTACTCAAAATACGATAGAAAGTAAAGATCAAAATCTAGGTCTTAATTCTATTAATCGCATAGTAAAATAAATTTAATTAGAATCAACAACTGACGGTAATGATTCATCGAAATATATGGAACAAATTACATGCACAATCTTAGGGTTTAGGGTCTATGATTTAGATAACTAAGGCCTAGTGTTCACTCATCAAGGGTTAGGGTAAGTATCAATGCCCCAAAATCAGAATAATTCGATGTCTAGATAGATTTTCTTACTATAAATATACGGTACCCTAAATTTTACCTAAAGTAGGATAGAAGAGATTTATTTTCCAGTAGTGTTTGCTATTATATGGGACTATGGGTAATCAGATTTGGAATACAACATATTTCGACCATGAAAGGATGCAATACTTTGTGCCTGCCCAATATAAGTTAGTATAATTATTTCTATGGTTTCTGAATTATGGGTCTAGCCATGCATGGTTAGCCCACAAACAGCCGGGACTTTTTGTCAAGAAAAAAGAAGTAAATGAATATTTATTTGTCAAACCTTTTTTGGATTTTTTATATTAGTCAAATCTATCGAAATACTAAGAATTAGCCAAATGTTAACTTCTAGATAGAAATTTTGTTAGTAATATTGACTTGGCAACATGAGAGTGGAAGAGACACATGAAGGTCAACATTCCGAAATTTTAGTATTTTAACGAAGAAAAGAGTTACAAAATTATTAACGATAACGTAAAAATTGCTAATATTTTGATGCCTTATGAAAGATTTGACTAATTAATAGCATTTTAATAGATTTGGATAATATAAAAGAATCTGAAAAAATGTTTGGATAAAAAATAGGCATTAAAAAAACACAGTTAAGACTCTAGGGCTATCTATCATAGAGTAGACGGGATGAGTTAGTGTGGTTACTAAATTTTTAGTAATTACGGTGGCTATCTTAATCTACACCATTCATTATTTCTTTTTCATCCTATTTTTAGATTAACGATGAAGATTATATTAGGGTAATTTTGGAAATAAAAAATATACCACACTTGATTATTCTATAAATTATATCCAAACCCTAACCTTACTACAACCGGCAGCCTACCACCAAGCTCCCTCTCGCCGTCCCTCCTCCCTCCCCGGAACACCCTCCACCGCCCTCTCTCCCAAAAACCCCCCCACCACCGCCGGCCACCCTCCTTCCCCTCCCACCACTCTCGCATGATCCATGATCTCCCATCCCTCCTCCCTCCCTCCCCCCTCACAGATTGCAACAACGTGGAGGTAGCCTGGTAGGCCTCTCTAAAACACAAGATCCGCAACTCCCCACCACGACGCTCCTCAATTCTACCCTTCCCCGACCTGCGTTACCCTCTCTCTCTCGTTCGCTCTGAAAATCTCTCTCTCTCTCTCTCTCTCTCTCTCTCTCTCTTTCTTATGTGCAGTGGTATAGATTTAAAAACCTAGATCTAGTAATTTTTGTTTATTGATTCAATGTGCAGTGGTATAGATTGTTTATATTGGTAGTTTTCGTGTAATGGTATAGATTTATTTCTGCAATAGTATTGATTGTTTATGGTATAGATTGTTTATATTGGTAGTTTTCGTGTAATGGTATAGATTTATTTCTACAATGGTATTGATTGTTTATGGTATAGATTATATATATTGGTAGTTTTCGTGTAATGGTATAGATTTATTTCTGCAATGGTATTGATGTTTTTCAAAGTGGTAGTGTTTGTCTAACGGATTGGTACCGATTCCTTTTTTTTTTTTTTTTTTTTTTTTGCAGAAAGATTGAGAAAAATATGGAAAGGAAATCTGGCTGGAGATTACGGAAGTGAGAGAGAGAGAATTTTAATTAATAGATTTTTGAAACTACCTAAAATGTAATTTATTAAAAAATTAATTAATATAATTTATTTTTCCATACCCAATTTACCCTTGTAACCATGGTGATTACTACTTTTATAGTAATCACCGTAACCTGTCCCTAGAGTAGACCGCAGAGTAAAAGTTCTTTGATTATGAACAGTACCCCCGAGTTAAGTGTTCTGGTTAAATAGAAGCTTATGCTATTTTGTACAGTAAATAAACTTGCCAGTTAATATAATTAAGGGTTATAGTTATGGACGGTAATGGGTCGGGTCGAGGATGGATAGTGCATATCCGTTACCCTATCCAAAGTAGTTCGGGTTCTACCCATGCCCATATCCACATAAGAAACGGGTAGAAAATCCAAACCATGCCCATACCCGTTCGGGTTTCGGGTATCCACGGTTATCCATGGATAATAGTTTTTCTTTATAACTCCAACCAATATGTTAATATTTACACGTATTCTCAAGTTACGTAAGACGTAAAGTACGACAATAATTCACTAGAATGAAGAAAATTAATTAAAACAAAATTTCATAAAAAAATGATATTTATATGCTAAATATAAAGTATGTTAGAGAAAAATATTGATTATTTCTAGACAAAATACATATGCATGTGTATAATAGGGTGGGTTCGGGTTGGATAGTGAGAAAACCATGCCCACCCATTACCCGCAATATTCGGGTTCGGGTTTTACCCGTACCCACTAAAAGTCCTTCGAGTTCGGGTTTTACCCAACCCGATTAGGTCGGATTCGGGCGGATATCCACGGTTGCAGATATTTTTGCCATCCCTAGTTATAGGTATAATATGCCCCTCTACTATGACGTTTTATCAAACATGCTCCTCTACTATTTTTACATCAAATATACCCCTGTACTTTGAAAAAATTATCAAACATGCCCTTCTGTTAAACTTTCCATTGAAAAAAATCGTTAATTATGGTTGAACCGGGATTTAGACGACCCGACATCGGCAAATGGGAGGAACAATGTCAATTTCATCCCTTGTTTTATTTACTGGATTTTTTCAAAGTGAAATTATTTGAATGATTCGATTATACAAAGGAACCAAAAAAATTCTAAAGAAATTTATTATGGATATTTTAGTCATTTGTGTCTCCCAAACTAAAGTTCAGCCTTGGTTAACGGTAGACCTTGCAAATTACAACCAGACTCGTTGACCTGGCAAATTACAACCTGACCCGTTGACCCGACCCAAAATCGCCCAAAAACTTGAAATTTTTGTAACCCGATATCCAAATGACCTGAACCCGATAACCCGTGATTTTTTGGGTCGAGTTAGGTGGGTTAGCGGGTCGACCCGTTAGACCTCCCAAAATGATAAAATCACTCATAAATTGGTGAGATGTTTAAAAAACATCACAAGGATTTGAATGACATGTTTTGGAGTTTAAGGATAATCAAATATCATGTATTTCTTGTAGTAGTATTACTCTTGTGATTGTTTTTTGACGATTTGCGCAATTTGTATTTCATTTCATTAGCATGGGAGGATTTGAGTATATGTTGATTGACATGTGTTAGGTAAACTATTGTCATGCATATGTGAACATTTGTGTTCTGTAAGAAAATATGAAGCATGTTTGATATTGTTTCTGAGAATGCTCATAACCCAAAATGACCTGTAACTCGACCCAAAACCGAATGGGTTGGGTCAATATTTCACCCAAAATCAGCCAACTAAACATGACCCGACCCGATTGCCAGGTCTAGTTAACGGTTTTTTGATGAAAATTTTAACAAAAGGGCATGTTTGATCATTTTTACAAAGTACAGGGGCATGTTTGATGTTAAAAATAGTAGAGGGGCATGTTTGATAAAGCGTCATAGTAGAGGGGCATATTATACCTATAACCCTATAATTAACTTGATTCGGGTTTAATTATACATTTTAGAGCCCCAATCCTTGATCGTTTAACTTAGTATTTGTCGTGATTAAGGCGAAGGAGCGATTATTGGACCACCATTTGGAGAAGAAACCGGCACAAGGACAACAAGGTGACACCTGTCATGGTCCAGAGCCCACATGTTATGCCCCAAGTCGTGACATTTGCAGAAGAGGCCGTGAGATTCGACTGAGCTCTAAGAGCTTTTGCACATGTTGCAGGTGCTGCAAAAGTCACGGTTCCACCCATGACAAATACAGACGAAGTCGTGATTTTGACAAACGCTTACACATGTCATGGCCGACCAACACATGTCGTCATCAACTTAACGGTTAAACATAGTAGTTAACTGTCACCTAAAATGGAATTAATGGAGTTGGACGGCAAGTGATTATCGATTGAAATGAAACACGAAGTTATTTTTATACTTAAATGAAAACATTAAAATACTTTTATAATTAGTGTTAGCATGTCGCCACCAATACACTACAAGAAACTGCACTTTCTGCGACGAATTCTATTGCGACGATACAAAATTCGTCGCAGAAAGTGTAGAATTTGCAACGAATTTCATTTTTTCGTCGCAAAATGTGTGAAATTTTTTTGCGACGGTTATCCTTCGTCGCAGAATATATGGAGACTTTCTGCGACGGTTTTCTATCGTCGCAGAATGTATGGAGACTTTCTGCGACGGTTATTTCTCGTCGCAAAAAGTATGGAAATTTTTTGCGACGATTGTAGGTCGTCGCAGAATGTTCGGGACTTTCTGCGACGGTTATATCACGTTGCAAAAAGTATGGAAATTTTCTGCGACGATTGTAGGTCGTCGCAGAATGTTCGGGACTTTCTGCGACGGTTATCTCTCGTCGCAAAATGTATGGAAATTTTCTGCGACGATTGTAGGTCGTCGCAGAATGTTCGGGACTTTCTGCGACGATGGCCTTTCGTCGCGAAATGTTTAGGGGCTTCTGCAATGATTTTTGTCTTCGCAGAATGTTTGGAGACTTTGTGATGTCTTTCAGTCGTCAAATAATTTTTCAAGAATTTTTATATTATTGGAACTATAGTTAGTAAATACTTCGTTTAATGCACATATATGTACCCATATGTATTTTATTTGTTTAAAACTTCTGTATTCGTATTATTGTCAAAGAGTTTCATTTTCTCCATTTGACTTGATAGCTCCCCTACTAAACATGTACAAAACTTATATAATATGTTTAATATATGTATTTAATGAATAAGTTGATACGATGATGAAATATGATGATGAAATTGATACTCTGAGCAAAATCAAATCTTGAATGATTTTTGAAACGGCGGACTGATTATTATTAATCTAAACTAGTAATTATTCTTTCAACTTAATTCTTATTTGTTTTGTTTGTCTTTTGAGATAATAATATTCTTAAACTGAAAAAATTGATTTAAGTTTGGTGTAGTGGCGCAATTGGAGGGCATGTTGTATATTGCTTGTATTCTAATATGAGGTCACGGTTTCGATCTATCACTTAGTGTTTGTTTTTCTTTTTGTATACAATAGAGTGATAGGCAAAAGGAGGGTAATTTCGTAGTTTAACCAAAACGCGGTGGCAGGTGTAGTAATTTTTTTGAACTTTTAAGGGCAAATTATCTTCTTTGGAAGGCTATATATTACATTTTGGGCTAACACAAACCCTAAGCGGCAGCCGCTCCTTCTCGCCTCTCCTTCCACGATTACCCTATCTCTTTCTTTCCTTACTCTCCTCTGGTTTTAACGAAAGATGGGGTCAAGACGGTCCTCTGGTTTCGGCAGATCCCCTCCGTCGCCAACCCCTGATTGTAGAAGCCATGATTGGATATCGCTTTTCCCGATTCGCCTCTCGATCCGGAAACACGATCCTTCGAGACCCATCCTTAGTCGATCTCTCTCAAAGAAACGACAGATCTATACCGTCTTTTATAGGTGAGATCGTCGCATACAGATCTATTTTCTTTCTATTTCGTTTTTTTTTTCAAGGGGGTTCTGACTTTCTTTTATTTTCTTGGTTAATCTTTAACTCCGATGAGGGGATCTGAAAGGGAAATTCGGAGACGACAGTTAGATCGTCGGTGGCCGTGAACGACTACCCGCTCTGCCGGCGAAGAACCAGCAGCCACCGCTAAGAGGTATAACGCGATTTTTCTTTGGTTATTTTGTTTTTACAGATTCTGACTTGATTCTCTGTAGGTTTGGAATGAAAGAGGCTTTGATGATATTCTCTAAAACCCTTGGTTAGGATTCGGCTGTATAAATCTGTGTTTGGACATGATTTAAAGTTGGAACTGGTAGTTGGGCTAATCTCAGCCGAAATTGAGATTTATATTTAATGAGGCGATGAATTGATTTTGACAAGAACACAAAATTGAAATAACTCAAAAAATGAACGAGAAAGTAAATATTAATTATATTTAATTGAGACCATAAATAATTATGATAAAACTACAGAAAAATAAATCGTAAGCAACTCCGCAAAAGCTTTCATCTATTAGCGACGAATTCGTCGTCGCAAATTAACTTCTTATCGCGACGGGATTCATCGTCGCCAATTGATCATTTTTGGCGACGATATGTTCGTCGCCAAATCATCTACTTTTCTGCGACGAAAGCAACTTTCCGCGACGAACCGGTGATATTTCGTCGCTAAACTTTTTGCGACGCAGTATAGGCGACGAAAGCTTGATCTCTTTTGCGACGGTGAAACTCGTCGCGAATACCTTTTTGCGAAGAATTTTAAGCTTTCTGCGACGAAAATATTCGTCGCAAAAAGTGCAGTTTCTTGTAGTGATACTAGAAACTTATGCCATTTGAAGTAAAAATTGGTAACGAATTTTAAAATTATAAAAAAGCAAACATTTTCCCCCTATGTATCGATCATATGCAACTTTCCTCCATGTATGAGTTAGAGATTGTAACTTGCTTTGATCATGTCGATGAAAGCATACTTTAACTTGGGCGGCGAAGGAGACACTGATTAAATCCATTGCTTTAGCATTGCCACTGCATGTTATGTCTTGCTTCAAGATGCCGCTGTCCCTTTGTAGGCTGCTGGATAAGCATGTTGCTCGGTTCTGGTGGGGTGTGACTGCCGATCAGTCAAAGGTCCACTGGATGTCCTGGCGAAATATATGTCGAAATAAGCATGATGGGGGAATGAGTTTTCGACGATTTGCGCACTTCAATCAGGCTTTACTAGCTAAAATTGGATGGCGAATCCTCCAGGAGCCCCAATCCCTACTGTCTCAAGTGTACAAAGGTAAATATTTCCTGAATGGGATTTTATGCAAGCCCAAGCGCGTTCACGCTCGTCTTGGGTATAGGTGTCAAAACATAGCCCGACCCGATTAACCCGCCTGATCAACCCGACCCGCAACCCGCCCGCAACTCGAATTGACTAAAAGTCAACGACCCGCAACCCGATTGACCCGCAACCCGATTGACCCGCAACCCAACTAACCCGCAACCCGAATGACCCGCAACCCGATTAACCCGAACCCGATTGATCCGCAACACGACTGACCCGCAACTCGATTAACCCGAACCCGATTGACCCGAACCCGACTAACCCGTAACCCGACCGTCTCAACTCGAACTTCATCTAATCCACTTGAATAATTATTATAATATACAATACATAGTTTTTCAAAATAAAGGTTTTCATTCTAAACTTAGGTAAAATTATTTTTTCATTTCGTATAGGAAATTTAAAAAATATGAAACTCACTTGGTATTATGTATTTTAAGAAAATTACAAAATTGAAACATGAAGGTCACTTGAACACTAAGTTCTTTAACAAAATTAAAAAAGTAAATATAAAATCAACATAATGTCAATATTAATAATGAAGAATTAATAATTGAGATCATTGTTTTCTATCATTGTCTCCAAACAATTTTTATTGAGAACGAATGAAGTGTGGCTGTGTGGCTACTGGCTAGGGAGGAGATATGTTTTTTCTTGATAAATGTAATTGCGGGAGCAGGAGAGCCAAAATTTCATAATTGTGGAGCCATCTTTTTTTGGAGGCAAGATTTAGAATTGTGGAGCCAAATTTCTTTGGAGTCAAAATTTGGAATTTTGGAGCCATCTAATTCTGGAGGCAAATTTTGGGATTGTGGAGCCAAACTTTTTTTAGTCAAACTTTGGAATTGTGGAGCGGGAAACAAATGTGAGAGACCCGAATTGTTGTCCACTAATTTTTTGTTTGCAAAAATAATGGAATTCCAAATTTAACGAGAATTATAAATACTTAGAACCGAGCTGTAAGTGTTTATTGGATGTCAATTATTGAGTTGTGTGATCAAAAGGAAGATAAATTACATCGATTATAAATACTCTTTTTATTAGTAAGGGAGCTGAAATTTATTGTCTTATGATATGAAATTCTTTTTTATTTTCAGTCTTTCTTTATTTTTAAGAAATTTGCAAAAGTAAATTATGATATTGTCACGGTAATTAACTGTGACTAAACAATTAATCACGGAAAATGAAAACTAAAAAACTTGAAATCCATTCCCGTGATTAGAACTATATAATCAATTACTGTAATTTTTCCTGTGACTAGTAGTATACGTCTTAGTACGGGAAAACTTACCGTGAATATGTTACTGTGACTGAAAATCAGTTTTCCTGTAATGAAGTGGGAAAATTTGGTTCTTTTGATTATGAAAATGAAATAAGTATAAAGTATATGGTCAGGGTAGGGTGTATATGGTTAGTGTATAAGAATTGATGGTTTTGACGGTTCTAAGTTTTTTATTAACATATGTTCACTTGAAGTCATTTGAAGTCTTTAACGGCAGGAGATCCCTTTTCAATTCATGTTTATGGTACGTGGCTACGGTACAAGGTATGTGGTGTAAAGTATAGGATATATGGTTAGGATATAACAATATCCCTTTTCAATTCATGTTTATTGCAATTTCTACACTACATGATCGTTATTTTACAACACTTAGTAAAATTTTCGTACATTTAAATTGTGTTCAAGTTGAACTTTCATTTCAAAATGGGAGTTAAACTTGGCATGTTAAGTCTTACGATTGCAATAACTCAGTCGAGTTGCGGGTTTGAAAATTTTGGTTAATCGGGTTGCGGGTCACTTTCGAATGGAAAATGAGAGGGAGGTTTAGATGGGGACTTTGGAATGGAAAATTTAGGGGCGGGTGAATATGAGCCAACAATTGTACTAAACTTGATAAGTAATTTTTGACGTTTCATTGTTTAGGGTATAAAATATATAGTCAGGGTATAGGGCATAAGGTACAGATGGTTTAGAGTGTATATAGTTAGGGTATAATGTAGTGATGGTTTTGACGGTTCTAAATTTTTTAATAACATATGTTCACTTGAAGTCATTTAAAATATTTAACATCAAGAGATCCCTTTTTAATTTATGTTTATGGTACGTGGTTAGGATACAGGGTATATGGTATATGGTGTAGAGTATAGGATATATGGTTACGGCAAATATCACTTTTTTATCTATGTTTTGAAAATAAAAGTATGAATTTCACTTCAAATTAACTATACTACCAAATCACAACTCATAGGGATATATGGTTAGGGTATAGGGTATGTTGTTAGTGTATAATATATTGATGGTTTAGGGTGTACGATCAACAACATATATTAACTTAATATTGTCGATTGAGAGTAAGGCTAAGTGTATATGATATATGTTATTGAGTAAATTATGATTGAAGTAACAACAATTTTACATGGTTATTCTAAACGAGATATTATAATCCAATTACTACTGAAATAATATTAAAATACTAAATAACATTAATGGTGTCTTTTGGTTGCAAATGTTGATAAAACTATTACTATTAGCTAGTGTACTTTACCAATTATGATTAATTACATAACAAGTTTGCAAGTCATATAAATTGATTTAAACATTTTGACTAGTTTTTTTAAAATTAAGTATATATAAGAGGTAGAAAGAAATTGTTTAAAAATTGACAAAATTAAATATTTTAAATTAGTGTAATAAAATGTGTAAGTTGGTAACAAGTAACAAGTAAGGAGTAAGTTACTCGATGCGCTGACCCGAACAACCCGCAACCCGATCCGCCCGCAACCCGCCCGACTCAAACCCAATGAACCCGTAACCCGATTTGTCCGCAACCCGATTGAACCCGAACCCGATGAACCCGCAACCCGACTAACCCGCAACCCGTTTGAACCCGAACCCGATGAACCCGAACCCGATAAACCCGCAACCCGATGAACCCGCAACCCGTTTGAACCCGAACTCGATTGAACCCAGCCCGAACCCGCCCGAACCCGCCCGATTGACACCTATAGTCTTGGGGATGGCAAAGTGTCCTCTTTGGAAGGCAGCTGCTTGAGAAAGGATTACGGTGGCAAATTGGTAATGGCCAGTCGACATCTCTTCTTTTTTCGAATTGGATCCCTAGTTTGCATCCGGACCGCCCGGTGTTTAATCCCCAGGTGTTCCCGGAGGGGGGGGGGGGGTGATCCGTGGGTGGCGGATGTTATTGATCAAAGTAGGGGGGTTGGTGTGCTACTAAACTGAGTCAATGGTTTGACCCACCCACCTGCCGTGCGATCCTCTCTATTCCTCTTTCGAGACAAAATATGGTAGATAAGCTCATATGGCATGGCACACCTGATGGAGTGTTCACTGTCAAGTCAGCCTACCATTTAGTTGTCGACCTGGACAAGAGGGCAGGCGACTGGAAGTCGACAGCTAGCTGGATGGATAGAGCAAGTTGGGTTTCGCTCTGGGAGGCTAATATTCCTCCCAAGTTAAAAGTCTTTGTCTGGCAGATTTTCAATCGTATCCTCCCTACTACAAAGGCCCTCCGTGAGAAAGGTGTCCCTGTTCTTCCTCGTTGCACGGTCTGCTGGGGGGTATCAGAAACTATGGAGCATTTGTTTCTGGATTGCCCAGTGGCTCGGGCCATGTGAGACTACGCGGGTCTGGAACATCTCGGGCAAGGGTTGCCCCGCCAAACTTTCCCCCTTTTTCTCAAAAGGCTGTTTTCCCTAATCCATCAGCCCTCTGTTGTCCTATCTGTGGTGGCTATTTTGTGGCGGATTTGGAAATTCCGGAATTGGGTTGTCTTTGAAGGCAAGCAATTTGGATTCCCTGCTTTGATGTGCCAATATCACCAGCAATGTGAGGAGTGGGAGCGTTTGCCGCGTGATAGGGGGACTCTGAGTCTCAATCATCTTCCCCCTCCACCTGGGCTGCCTGCGGGTCCCTCGCTGGTGTGTATGTGGGATGGAGCAACAAGGGATGGGTCTCATTCGGCAGGCGGGATAGTTCTTTTTGGCCCTTAGAAGGATGTCCTCTTTGCAAAAGGCATTTGCTTTCACTCTATTGATGATCCTCTGGTGGTGGAAACCCTCGTCCTCAGGGAAGCTCTTTCCTGGTGCGTGACCAATGGGTTACTGGTTGTGCGATTTGAAGGCGATGCCAAGGTCATCATCGGCAAGATCAACCAAGAAGATACAAGAGATAGTAGAGTTGGGATGATTTTGGGGGAAATTAGACAGCTTCTTGCTTCTCGCCCGGGGTTTAGCTTACGATTTGTAGGACGAAATAACAATAGGGTAGCTCATGCTGTGGCTAGAAAAGCCTTTTCTTTATACCCGTCTACGTGTCGTTCTTTTAATTTTCTGGTCTGACTGTATTCCAGGATGTAACGATCTACCTCTTTTGAATTAATATAAGATTATCTTTTGTATAAAAAAAACATTTTAATTTATTTTATTGGTACAGAAAGCAAAGCCAATCCGAATACAGTTGCCGGTCGGGTAAGGCGGACTTTTCTTTCCCCATTACCCGGCCATAGTTGCAAACGATACACAAGGGAAAACAACGCACACATTGAAAACAAAAGATACGAAGAGAAGAAGCGAGGCAGAGACTTTTTCAGTTGCTTCTTCTCAATCTCCATGCACGTTAATTAAGCAGTAGTAATCGGTGGGAAAGGATCAATTTCATGCGGTGCCAGAAATGCAGAGCCATTGTCCCACAAAGATGGAATCGCAGTTCACATTAGGATTGATGCCCAAGAACTCGTCTTGATTCAGCTCAAATTTTTCCACCACAGACGAGCAAGTGTCTCCACCCTCTACTCCATAAACTTTGTCGCACGAAGCCTCACCTAGAACAGCAGCAGCAGGAGCAATACGACGTGGGATCAGCCCTTTGCCCGGCTTCATGGAAGCTGTCACAATATAATGCAGGTACGTACGTACGTATATCAATCGAGCCAATATGAGTTACTATAATCACAACTAGTGCTGTTTGTGAATGGACTTACCAGTAGTACGGAGAACCAAAGTGAAGACGAGGAGCAGATGAAGCGCAGCAACTATGGTGGTTTTGTTTTTCCCCATTGTCATTAATTATGTCTCTGCTTTTCTTTCTCCTGACAATTAATGTAACTCTCACGATTTGTTTTCCTTGTTAATTAGTTGGGTACAATGGAGATATGCAGTGGGCAATCTTTATTTATAGTGGAAAGGTTTTTGGCTCTAATGAGGCTGGTGGAGATAGAAACAAGGAGGCAGAGAAGGGATAATCCTAAAAATGACGGGTTAATGATATGAAAACAAGCAGAACAGACATTCCTATAATATTCGGCGGAGCAACAAGGGACTGAGCTTCCAACATTCTGGTCTTTGTCACTCACGGAATCGGATTATTAAAAGGGAGTTTCTGGAGACCAGTAATGATCAATCGATGATTGGCTAAATATTGGAAGTATCGGTATAATCTATTTCTTAGCTAGCATCGGTCCATATCAAAGAAGACCAGTTAATTGTTGACCAGAGCTTTTTCATGTACGCACCGGGGTTTTTCTTTACAATTCTTGTAAGCATCAGAAGTGGAGAATTCTATTATATATCAACATGACGTACACCATAAATTCCGTTGAAGTTTTGTAATTTCGAGTTTTAGATCCCATATTAACTAATTAATCTACACTACTTATAATAATAGATTTTAAAGAGGTTGATTTGCTCCATTTCAAATTTCCGTGAAAGTAGGAAGGGTATTTTCGTCTACAAATTAATTTTTTATTTCATATAAAAAGATATCAATGCTAAAATTTGAACCGTGGTCTCTTCCATCAAAGACAAGAATTGTAACTAATTAGACTAGACACATTTGTTGTACTTTATTAATACAAAACATAAAGGAAGTTAAAAATTATGAAAAATAGAGTACTTTTCTATCACGGTTAGTTAGCCCGCTAAGTCTCCTATAAGTATTTTGTGGTGTTTGATACTTCTATTTTCATATTTTAATAATTAATTTAGAATTTTTCATAATTTATAAATGAAGGATAATTTTAAAATCTCAACACAAATATCATTGGTTGGAATATTGCGTATTGAATTGAAGTGTTGATGAAGTGTTCAATGACGACATAAGAATAGTGGTACCATATATTTCAAGAAAAATAAACATGTCAAACACCGATACTAATTATCTCGACAGTCTATGCTAAAATTCGAAATTATTTAATCATTCAATTTGAGTGATAGTTTAGTTAAATCAAGCAAATAATTCACGATTGTGTATGAAAAAAAAAAGTATTATATTATGAAATATGTATTTATTTTAACAATCTTACAAAAACAATCAAGACTTCCATACGACCCATTATTTCAATAATGTAATTAATGAAATAATTTTTATCAGCATGATGTAATGTTCAAGCTAAGTTCCAAGTATTAATCACCAGTATATATTATTCATCATAGTTAACTATTTTAACATCCACAACTAACTATTAATGGTTACTTGCTTTCTCTTTGAGGGTTTAGTGTAGCACTCTCATGCCTAGCTATGCTCTAAGCATTTGTTTTCGTTTACACGTTATCATTTGCAGTTATTTATTAAATCAACTTTGTTTCTAGCTTCCAATTCCTAGTTATTCACTAATTCCTACCAATTTATGGGAATGCTTAATATATTTTTCATGTTTAATCTATTGACCATAAATGTTGCTTATCACTTAAATCCAACGGTATCCATGTTAGGTTTGATGTCACCAACTTATTCTCCCAATTTATCCAAAAGCATCATATCTTGCGATTGATATAATAGTTTTGTTAGGTAAAGTTCAACAAACTCAATCAACATTCGAACTCTTTGAAGTAGCTAGCAAATGACATGTGAATATGAAGTACTGAGTAGCTAAAACTCTACTTGAGTTAGTACAATCTTTTGCGCTTTCAATTCAAAATTCAATACATGATTATCTTATTATGATTTAGTCATACTAATTGTGCAGTAGGGGGACATCTTATCAAAATCGTATAGAAAGACTCTTTGATTGATCGCTTTCATAATGTAATCAATTTTACCAAAATAGAAGTGATCAAATTTATAAGATGCTCTCAAAGTTGCTATAATTATTGAGGTTCAGTAGCACGTTAGGCGTAACACGGTCATTGGCCATTTGTCTATCTCCTAGCTCGCCTAGACATGCTTAGACAATATAATAAAAATCGCAATTTTTGATAATAATGAATAAAATAACAGTTCTAAAGCACTTTCATACTTTAGTTCAAATGATTTAACAACAAACTAAATAACTCTCAAGTTTATAAATTATTTTCTTTTACCAAATGATATAATTAATTCATTCATGAGCTGAAATAGCTAATTATCATCACTTCAATTTAAGTTAAAACTCTATATGATACAATTGTTTGACGGAATGGGTTTATAATAGAGTGGTTCTATCGAGAGAGGTCTCTAAGAAACATGACTTACTTTATTATTCCTTAGATGGATATAATATCTATTTTCATCGTTACTTTTACATTGGGTTTAATTTAATATTCTTTTTCTTATGCAAGATATGATTTTATCTTTGATAATATAGATTTATTTTTTCAAGTATGTGGATGCTTGAGACTTCTCATTTGCCTCATAACTTACATTTTACAATGGCTCCAAACATGGATGGGTTTCTATTCAACACATAAATTTTTAATGATGTAAAAATTATGAAACTAAGATGCATATTAATAAACAATGTAAGGTCTCATCTTCCATCTTAAGCACTACATATCATTGTTTACTTACCATTAAATCAAAGTCTTTCTAACTTCAATAAGAGCTACAATGACTTTTATTATTGTGGATTTCCCCCAAAATGTTAGGTATGCTGCTTTTAGTTTTTGCCTTCTTTTCGGTTCGATTTAGCTTTCTATATGAAAATGCCACTCGAACCATGACTGTGGTAGTTAGTTTGTTTCTTTTTAAGGACACTCTAAACATATACTTTGTTTCATTATATCATTGAATACACCCAAGTAAATGGAAAAGACAAATTTTTTATCGTATACTGAAGATTGATTATGCATGTATGATGTAAAACAACTCTTATCATTGTTCTTCTTAGACATTTTTATAGATATGATATTTGTTTGAAAATATGTATTTATGTAAGTGTAGTTGGACGTTGTTTGTCATACATTAAATACTTTCCTATATTATTCATGGAGAACTTACCAAATTAAATAGTTACTTCAATCCTCAACAATATGAACCATAAAAAAATATACCTCAATGTTTACTACACGTATACATGAAAATCAAACTCTCCCGGCAAAAGGCCGGACCCTAATCTAGAATATTACTATATATAAACCTAAATTCCTGTTGATGTTCACTAAGATAGTTTAGCTAGCGTTGCAAGAAAACCCTCCTGCTGATTGGGCCTGTTGATGGGCTTTTAACTTCTGAAATTTGGGTCGGGTTTGTATTTATGTGTGCATTCTTCTTATATTTCCAATTTTTAGATCCATTGCACTTCTGTTTGATAGAGATTAGAGAAGCAAGCCATGAAGAGATGGGAGGAAGATCTCGCTAGAAATGAGTTATGGCTTTATGGGTTGAAGGAAAAAGAAAAAATAAATTAATAATTTCTAGGTCTTTGATTCTTTTTTTTAAACATAGGCGGTCCATAGTTCTTCAATTTATTTTCACTTAAGAAAGTTGTTTGACCTATCTTTTTTTCTCTTTAAAGGTTTGGTGGCATCTATAGAGCCAAAACACTTAATTCATGCATTTTGGCATTTATTCGCGCCATTAGGTGGTAAATCACGTAATTCGATGTTTATTCGGCATTTATTCACGCCATTAGGTGATAAATCACGTAATTCAATGTTTATTCACTTAATAAGTTTTCTCTTCCCCCTAATATTTAGTATTGGCTATATTTTATGAAGCTAAATTTCAAATTTCAAATTTCTTTAAAATGAGTTGCATTGATCATAATCTGCAAATTAAAATTTATTATAATATATTTAAAATTTTAAAATGAATTTTATTGTGTATATTATGATCAATGCAACTCACTTTTAAAGAATTTGAAATTCCAAAATTGATTTTACAACTACACGAATAAATAATAATATGCTTGAATAAACATTAGGTTGCGTATACATTACTGTTTGCATGAATAACTTTCAATCTTATGTGAATAAAACTAAAAATGCTTTATATACCTCTTTCGGTGCTACCAAACCATTTCCTAATCTTTTTAACCCATTATTATTTTCCTCTCACTTCCTCTATACTCCATAGTAATAGCTAATGAGCACATTTCATTGTTTTCTAATCATATGGGCACAACAAGGTGCGAATAATTTCTAGTATATATAAAGGAAAAAACTGATTACTTTTCCCTGGCGTGGTTAATTTTCTATTTTTTTAACTTTGGCCATTTTTAGCTTTAACTTGAAAACAATTATATGGGCGAGTATTAGTATGTTCTGTTATCCAATTGGACTTTAAAATATGGACTGATTTGTTTTAATTATGGGCTTACGAGAATTTGATTCGTTTCGAGATGGTGGGCCCATTTACGGGTCGTTTGGTTCGTGAATTTGAAAAATGAAGACCTTGATAAATTTGAATTTTGTAAAACTACGGATACCCCTGTTTTGTATCTCAATCAATAAATTGGACATTTCTTCTTCTTAGTATCCCTGAAACCTTACCAAAGTTACTACCCACCTTCACATGCATACAATATCAATTAGCTTCATGAATTAGCGATAAACTAGGGGATCGGAGGGCACATGGGTGGTCAATATACAGTTTGACATCAATCCACCCGGCACCTGCAAATAACTCGAACTGCACTTATTCGAGTATGGCGATTTTGAGAGTATTAAGAGTATGGCGATTTTGACAGTAGCAGAGGATGATGATGGGTTTAAATTTTTTGAACCTCTTTATGCACAGAAGGCGAAGAGTTATGCGGGAGTTTGGATAGTGTACTCTTTTTCCTTATCCGTGATAGATTTGTACACTCTGTGCTAAAATTTGATTCAATTATTTTCTATTTGGCATAATAAGTATTATGTATAAAAGAACTCAGTATATTTGAATATATTTGACATAATTTTATTGACTTAGAAGACAACTTTTTTGAAAGATGAGATGAGTTGCAAATTAACATCAGTTGAAATCATGAACTTCCAAATCCATTTCACACTCACTACAATTCTACCGCAACGAAGTGCGACCTCCTTTCTAGTATCCTTTGTAAAAGAAGAAAACAATAAAAAAATCCTTTGATCAGTATCAAGAGATTTCTTTTAGACGAAAATGATGATGCATAACTTCAATCTATAAAACGAAGATATTTATCTGTCCATTAGTTTTATCTAAATGACCCACAACTCATACAGGGATAAGGAAGGACAATATGGTAACTTTCACATCCCAATCATTTTTTTTTTGCAAAGAAGATAGCTTGCATTACCAAGAGTCAAATAGATCATGTAGACACCACATTTTGTCCGAAACATTCATGCTAGTTATATATATATAAACAACTAATTGTAGCATCACGATGATATTTGGGAAGGAAGTTTGAAATAATTTGGTTAAGACTAGCAGTGGCAAGTCAATATGAACCAATGATTACCATTTTCCGCTCATATACAATCCAAGAATCAATTCGAATGGACACGAGGATAAGTACTATTTTGAAGCTTAATACGCTTTAGGTTTGGGTTTGAATTTGAGCATTGGTTTACAATGCATAGAAGAAAAGAACAAATCAATAAATACAAAAAAAACATACTTCGCCATTTTATTTCTTCCATGATACATTTGATCGAGAATTACATAGATAACAAAGGAAAGACAGTAATTAAATATATGCAATTAAAAGACCACTCCTTTATAGACCGTGGACCTGCAATAGAAAAGAAGAACTAGTCAGTTCTCAAACCCATACACCAGGTCCACAATTTAAGCCCAAACCAAAGTAGTTCAAGTCCAAAGAGTATAAAGCCAGTTTCTTTTCAAGCCCAAACACAAATCAGATCGGACCCAAATCGGCCCAAACCCGACAGGCCCAACTCGGCCAACTGGTTCGATCCAGAGACCAGCCCAACAATCCGACCCAGACCAATTTGGTCTAACCAAATCCTATCTACAACCGACCAGGCACACTCTTCAAAGTCATATTAAAAAATTGGACGAATCAAATAGTGACAAGTGGCGGTTTGGTTTGCTATAAATGAGCTCTTCAGGCTCTTTGTTTGGGGAGGACGGTTTGGAGAAGAAAAACACAGGCAAAAAATAAAAACATCCACATTACAAAGGGATCATCTTTTTTGTTCTTGCCCTTGGCCGAAGTTCAGTGAGGAAACTGTGAAATTGAAGGAGAAGATTTGAAGATCGTTGTAGGGAAAGGACATTCTTAGGCCTTGATCCAGGTTAGTACTTGTATCAACTTCATTTTTATCAAATTTATGCAATCACGTTATACAATCATCCATCTATTTGCATATTTATACAAGCTATGTGATGGTCAAATATTATTTACTCAGATCTGCTCTTATCAATTTCATTAAGCTCTATCATCAAAGTTTCTTTTCCTTCCCATACTAATAGTTTTGGCTGTGCGATTACTATTATGCCGATTAACTTAACTATGACTAGAGTTGGATGTTTTGGTTTAAACTACTTTTGCCATGTTTAGATTTTCCTCATTAGTAGCCATACATACATATACATATACATGTACAAATTAAAGTAAAACTAGATATAGCACATATTTTTTTTTAATAACAATCAAAACAAACTTTTTCAAAGTCCTCGGATCAACTTGGATCCAAATCCAACAAATCACTCAAGCACCATAAGTTTTAGAGTTTAAAGCCCATACCAATTTCGCAAAATCACAAGTAGCAGTGATTTAGAGTCCATAATTTCGACAAAATCATAAGCAGTAGCAATGATTTATAGCACCCAGTAAAGCAAAATCACGGGCACAGGCAGCGATTTATAATCACTAAAATTATCAATTTTAGGGCCGTTTAATTACTTAACCCATTACAAAAACTTCTTTTTCGTTTTAGCAAATTCCAACCCATCAAGATTTGCATCTAAATTCATCTACCAAACACCAAAATTATCGAACTCATACATAACCAGTTTTTATTGAAAACCAAAGATCTGTAAAGAAATTCTGAACCACAACACAATACTTTGTTTTTTTAGTTTAACCTCCAAAGTCATACTAAACTCAGTTTAGGATGATCCTTACCTAGATCTGCCCAATTTTCGAAACCTGTGTCAAAAAATAATAGAGGTCAGAATCGGTTAAAGGAATAATAAATCAAAAGTAAAAATTACAGAAACCAAAACATCACCGGTCGCCGTCGTCACACCACCGCCGGCAAAGGCTTGCCGACGGAGACTCTAGCCGCCAAAGTCGCCCTTATTCTCCCCTCGTCGAATCCAAAAAAAAATCAAAATACAATGAAAAAAACATAATCGGAATTCGATTTTTGAAATAAATAAAAAAAAACAAAAGAAAACCTACATGCAAGGCAAGAATACTACCTAAATCGTTTCTTTTTTGGTCAATCTGAAGCCTAATTGC